>JARVXP010000283.1:0-1465120 GCA_029856935.1 Cyclocarya paliurus
AATAATATATGTATAATTTTATAAAAATTAATAGTTTACATGAACCTGCACAGCAAACATATACAACAACTTCGCACGAATGGTGTAACTGACGTATAAAAGATGCACGAAGAGGAATTCACTTCGTGGTTTGAACATAAGGTATTACTGTAAAACTCTATCTTATAATACGAACTTCATACCAATATAACTATAATAATATATATTTTTATAGGTTGTATCAAAATATGGTAAAAATTTAGAAGAAATCTCACTAGAATTGTATGCTCTAGCTTGTGGTCCGTCCAAGTGGACCACCAATACTCAGGATTTTGGTGCGTGCATATAGATTTCACACAGTTGAAAATAACAATATAGTAAAATTTAAAATTGTGGGGTCGTAGTCGAAGGAAGTCATAGGGATTATAACATTGATTTCTACGGAATTGTGAAAAAATTATAGCGTTAAAGTACGTGGGAGGATATATGATCTAGTTGTTTAAAATTAATTGGTGAAATGTCTCAAATCGTAGGTTGGGAGTGCGTAACGATGAATATTTTGTTAATATCAATACATCTCGCACATGGTATGAGGACGATCCATTCGTTCTCGCTTGCCAAGTGAATCAAGTTTTTTTATTTAGGTAATCCGGAATACGGGAATCCATGGCGGGTAGTGGAGAAGTTTACACCAAGAAATGTATATGATTACATTCCAAAGGCATACGAACCACATGAAGAAGTTGATAGTCCAACAAATGAAAAAGCCTATCAAGAAAAAAATTAGGCATAAATCTATTTGTTGATCTAAGCCAATATGACATGATCCCATTGCATAGAGAAGATGTTCAACCCAAAGTAATTGAGGGTAGAATGTCAGAAGAACATGACTCAATTTGAAGTGTCTAGTGAAGATAAGGGCGATTGGTCTAGCAAAACTGATAGTGAATGAATTTCAAACAGATATTTGTGTAAGTATCATTTTTATAAATATCCGTAATGTTTGTTTGAATAATAATTTATTACAATTTTAAATAGATATGGCTTTTAAATACAAAGCAACAAGTGCACCATCCTCATCCACTACCGACTCCCCGTGTGGTTCACATGCCATTAATAGTTGGCTAATATCACCAGACCCAGAACAGGGTGTATTATATCAAATTAAATACCACATTTAATGCTTGATTTAAGTAATATATATGTATAAATATAAAATAATTTAATTATAATATATGCTTTAATTAATGTATATATAATTGTTGTAAGCCAGCATCGAGGTCGGGGCACTACGAGGGGCGTCTGTATAGGAGAAAGTAAGGAAATTGGGTAAAATTAAAGTTGATATTTCTGATGATCACACTGGTGGCTCCGAAGATTCGGTAGTATGGCTTGCTTCTTATGTTGGTACTCTTACTCGCACGTATGCACCGATGGCTACATCTAACTAGTCTAAAGTTTCCCAAGATGTGAAAGACCATATAAAAAATTGTTGCCAAGTAATAAGCTACGACCAAATAATCTAAGTATAACATATTAATTTAAAGTTACTGTGTATTTATACTAATTGTTTATAATTTTTCAAAGGACGAGTTTGAACTTAATTTTTGCCACGAGAGAATTGAAAAACGGTTGAGGAACTGATGTCGAATATATTCCAAAGGTACAAAGGTCAATGCCATGCACACTATAAGAAATTTAGTACTACAATATAGGCACGCCAAAACCCATTCAAGCAATGCCAACAAACGAATGAGAGAAGATTTGTGATATGTTTGAAGATCCTGCTTATCAGGTAATTTCGCTGCTATTTTTTTTAATATTAGTATAATAAATGTATTAAACATATAGACATAATATTTTTTTTTAGCAACAGAGTACTGTGAATAAAACAAATAGATCAAATTTAACGATATACTATCATGTGGGTTCTCGATCTTTTCATCCTTTCTCTAACAAAATGGTAAGTTATTCTAGTCCACGTTAAATATTAACATATAATACACTTTTCTGATTTAAGTTTTGAAATAGATTTTCCTTTTGTAGAAAAAAAAAAAGTCCTACTGACTATAATCTGACCCAATTGAATATTAAAAGCACATAAAAATAGTGATGATGTTTGGATCAGTCTCAAGCAGAGGCAAATTATATAAGTTTAAATTTCTTTAATTCTAATGTCTAATAATATTTTTGTTACTTATACCTACTTTAATGTTTTTATTTTTGTAGGACAATAATATTCCATTGTCTCTCTATTATGATGTTCCAAAACATTTCACAATTGTGATGTTTGAGTTACAATTTCTGTAATATTGGTATTCTATTTTTAATTAAAATTTTGTACTATATAATTAATACCGTTCGAGCAATAAATAATATGCTCGCATGGTCAATTACCATTTATAAATCTATTTAAACAAAAACAGACACATTCGAACACAAAATAACGCATTCGAACAACAACCGTGAAATACAGTCTGTACACCCATTTGTACAATTAAATATTTGTTCGAAAAACATTAATTTTAAAAACCCCTTCGAATGGACATAACTTATGTTCGAACACAAATCATTTGATAAATTTATCGGTTCGAACGAATAAAATCTGTTCAAACACTCCGTCCGTTTGAACAAAATCAAATATGGTCATTTGTTCTTATGAATATTTTTTATGTTCGAACAGTAAGTGTCGGTTCAAACCAATAGTTTTCCATTCAAGCGTATTTTTTAGACGAAAATTTTCATCTTAAAAAAAGATAATCGTTCGAATAGGTTCGACTGTTATAAGATGATAATAGATTATTCTCTTTCCTTCTTCTAACTCTTAATTTTATTCGCTCTTTTTATTAACATTGGCGTGCTAATGCTCTATTCTCAATATTCTTTCTTAGATTTCTGGAGGGCCTATATTGGTAACAAGACCCTTTTGGATAAGAGAGCCCAAAGATGGAGGAAGCCCAATAAAGAAAGGCTCTTTACTGAGCCAAATAAGCTAGAAGGCCCACGGTCCAATAGAGTCATGTGTCCGCCAACCACCTCTTACGTAAAGTAAGGGATCCCATAAAGATACATGATCGGTTCAATTATGAAACGTGCCAAAAAGCTCGGCATCACATACCAACAAACTCTGCGCCAGATAAACTTCACGTCAGAGCCTATATATACACCAGGTAACCCTTAATAAGGATATATCTTCTTCTTTTCGAAAAGTTTTGAATTTCCTAAATTCTCTCGAGTTCTTATTGACTTAAGCATCAGAGTTTTCTTGGCGAAACAGGCCGATCACAATTCAACTCCAGTGCAGGTTAACGGTTGTTGTAAGGAAGTGGGACACGTCCTTTACAATGGCGCCATCTGTGGGATCGATAGTCTTCTTGCGTGGTTCTCACATGCCAACTGTAACCCGATCTGTAGCAAGCCGAGCAATGGAAACATCTGTGGAAGCACAGTTGGCAACAGCCGAGGAAAAGTTGAAGCAAGCACTTGAAGCGATGGAAGCCCTTTAGAAGGAAAACGAGGACTTGCGGCGGAGGAATGACGAATCTAGTAATACTGTTGTACCCGCCCATAGCGGGCAAGGTGAAGGGGAAGAGCAGTTTAATATGGAGTCGAATTTGGGGTGAACGGAAAAACAAAAGTTGCATGACGAGCTAAAGGAACTAAAAGAAAAATATGACGAAATGACAAAAAAAATAGGAGGATCTTCTTCAGTGGAATGCTTGCTCAATAAAACAGACCTCCCATACAGCAAGCGAATTATGGCCATGCCCCTCCCCCCAAAATTCAAAGTTCCCCAGATAAATATGTATGATGGATCCAAGGACCCAGTGGACCATCTGGAGAACTTCAAACCCATATTACGCTCCACGGTTTTTCAGGGGAAATAGCTTGTCGGGCTTTTCCTTTGACCTTGAAAGGGATAGTTAGAGGGTGGTTTTGGGCCCTCAAGCCACGATGGATAAATAGTTTCGAAAAACTGGCTAAGTAGTTCTTAACACAGTATATGCCCAGCAGAAGGCGCCGACACCCGGCCGCCTACCTGCTAATAGTTAAGCAGGGAAAGGATGAAGACTTGAAGACCTACCTAACCCGTTTCAACAAGGAGCGTCTGACAACTGACAACAAGATGAAAATATCACCTGGCCGCCCCCTAGGCGGGATATGGCTCCGGAGTCCCTTTATGGCAAAACTAGCCAGGATGACCCCGTCCACTCTCAGGGAATTCATGGATAAAGCGGATGACTTTGTCAATGCTGAAGATACCCTGTAAGCCTTGGTGAACCCATGGAAGGCGGGAGGTAAATCAGAGCGAAGAGACGGGCAGATCGACAAGAAAGCTAGCAGCAATCGTCAAGAAAAAAGGAAGGAGAAGAGGCCGGATTACAATCTTAGGCTTATACATAAAAATTTAAATGTTCGTGAAGATGAAAAGGAGACAGAGGAAAGGCGTCCGCCCAAAACATGCGGTGGTCGTTCTTGCAAATACCACCAAACGACGTCTCATTGGACGGAAGATTGCACGACCATGAAGAAAAGAGTGGCGGAGTTAGCAAGAACAGGGGAGTTAGAACGGATGGTTACAGAATGTTCAAAGCCAAGAAGACACCGGGAAGCTAGGCAAAAAGCCAAAAGGAGTAGAAGTCCTGAGCAACGGCGTCGGGCACGTAGCCGTGAGGATGATGGGAACAGGGCGTCCATAAGAGGCGAGAGGGGCATGCCGCCCATAGGAGAAATTTGAACAATAGCAGGAGGGTTTGTAGGAGGCGATATGTCCATTTCTAGCAGGAAAGTGCATGCACGAAAGGCCAGGTATGAGGAGATTTATATGGCGGACAAGGCTCCCAAACAACAAAAGATGGGCGTTGATAGAAAGATGATCTCTTTCGAGGGGGCAGACTGTGAAGGAGTGTTATACCCACATGAAGATGCCCTAGTAATCACACTTGTGATAGCCAACTACACAACAAGGCGGGTACTAATCGATGATGGGAGCTCAGTAGATATACTATTCTAGGAAGCATTTATAAAAATAGGTATTGACGCCAGTAGGCTGAGGCCTTCTCCGACACCATTGAAGGGTTTCTCTGGGGATACAATCCTGCCCGTAGGAGCCATCACCCTCCCAGTGACCGTCGGGTCAAGGGCGCGAACAACAACTACCATGATGGACTTCTTGATAGTAAAAGCTTCATCTTCCTACAATGCTATACTGGGAAAGCTGACGCTTAACCAGCTCAAGGCAGCCACTTCCACGTACCACCTTAAGATGAAATTCCCAACTGATAATGGGATAGGAGAGTCGTAGGGTGAACAACCCTTAGCACGAAAATGCTATATACAGGAATTAAAGAAGTGCCACGGCGAAGTTTGTATTACAACCGAGCAAGGCGAGGTGCCAACACCCCATTTTCCTCCCTCACCGGTGGTAACCTTATTGGAGGATGTGGAAGTGAGGGGCGAGAAGGATAGTAGCATGCTGAGGTTAATGAGCCATTGGAGCTTGTAACATTAAACCCAAACTGCCCTAGATCCACTACACGTATCGGGACCCATGTGCCACCGACAGACAGGGAAACACTGAAATAATTATTGATCGAGAATGTAGACATCTTCGCATAAAGTCATGAGGAAATGCCAGGCATAGATAACGAGGTCATTGAGCATCGCTTGGGCGTGGACCCCGCCCATAAAGCAATGCGTCATAAAAGAAGGTCGTTTAGTGCAAAGAGGTATGCTGCCACTAAGGAAGAGGTAGAGAAATTTCTTACCGCCGGTTTCATCAAAGAAGCTCACTCTGCAGAATGGTTGTCCAATGTAGTAATGGTGAAGAAGGCGAATGGGAAGTGGAGAATGTGTGTAGATTTCACTGATCTAAATAAAGCTTGCCCAAAGGACAGTTTCCCCTTACCACGCCTCGACGTAATCGTGGATGCAACAGCAGGGCACCGTGTGTTAAGATTCATGGATGCTTACTTAGGATACAACCAAATACGGATGCACCCAGCAGACGAGGAAAAAACTTCATTTATCACTGACCGAGGGTTGTACTGCTTCCAGGTCATGCCGTTTGGGTTGAAGAACGCCGGAGCAACGTATCAAAGGCTAGTAAATCGGATGTTTAAAGAACAGATTGGGAAATCCATGGAGGTTTATGTGGACGACCTCTTAATCAAAAGTAAGGAGTTCGCCCAGCACCTCAACGACCTGAAGGTGGCATTTGGAATCTTACGCCATTATAAAATGAGGCTGAACCCTGCAAAGTGTGCTTTTAGAGTAGAGTCGGGGAAGTTTTTGGGTTACATTGTATCTGAAAGAGGTATTGAGGCCTCTCCGGAGAAGATAGTTGCCATACTCAATTATGAAGCCGCTAAAAAACCTAAATGAAACCGAACAGTTGGCGGGTAAAGTAGCTGCCTTAGGGAGGTTCATTTCCCGTTCAACAGACAAATGTCTCCCTTTTTCCAGGTACTACGCAAGGTGCATCCATGGAATGGAAAATGCGATGAAGCATTCGAGAAGCTAAAATAGTACCTGGCCAGCCCCCACTCCTAAAACAACTACAAAAGGGGGATGTGCTTTACGCTTGCTTGGCGGTTTTCCTAAATGTCATGTCTACAGTCCTAATAAAAGAGGAGGGGACAATCCAGTATCCTGTGTACTACGCCAGTCGAGTTCTTAGAGGAGTTGAAGTAAAATACCCGAAAATTGAGATGCTAGCTTTTGCTCTAGTAATGGCGACCAGAAAACTCCGTCCATATTTCCAAACCCACACAATCAGAGTACTCACGGAAGCCTCTTTAGTAAAAACTTTGAAGAAGCTGGACAACTCTAGAAAGTTGTATGGGTGGTCGATAGAACTAAGCGAATTCGACTTAGAATACCAACCAAGGAGGGCGGTTAAAGGACAAGCTCTAGCAGACTTCGTAGCAGAATTCTCATGTTTCCCTTAGGAAGACATGACGACCTCAATGGGAAAACCCTGGAAAATTTTCGTTGATGACTCATCGTGTAAGGCGGGTGGAGGACTGGGGATATATTTGATAGATCCCAACAGAAAAAAGCAATACTATATGGCAACGCTGGTTTTTAAAGTGACAAACAACGAAGTAGAATATGAAGCACTCGTGGCAGGACTCTCCATAGCCGCCAAAATGGGGGTGCCCAAGGTAGAGGCAAAATCGGATTCACAGGTAATTGTAAACCAAGTTCTAGGACTGTACGCAACGAAAGGGAAAAAATTGAAAAAATATCTAGAGCATGTCTAGTAAGCTCGCGATCTCCTCTCATATTTCAACATAACTCAAATCCTGAGGGCGAACAACAAGGTGGCGGATAGGTTGGCTCGAACAGCATCGGGTATGGAAGAAGCACCACTCCCATGGGACGTAGAGCGAAAAATTATCGAAGTCCCAGCTATTGGGGTGGAAGTCGGCATTCTGGGTGCCAGCATCCTTGAATCGGCGAACGAAATGGTTGAGTATCTGGATGAGGGAAAGCTACCAAAGGAGAAGGAGGAGGCGAGAAGAGTGAGGAAAAGTGCGGTAAGGTTCCTGCTCATTGACGAAGTCCTTTATAAAAGGGGCTTCTCCACCCCACTGCTGCAATGTATTTCCGCGCAAGAAGTTCAATATGTCTTAGCAGAAATACATGAAGGGATATGTGGAAACCATTCAGGTGGGAAAACTTTGGCAAGGAAAGCAGTAAAAGCAGGATACTACTGGCCCAACGCATTAAGGGATGCTCAAGAGTTCGAAAGAAAGTGTGTCAAATGCCAGGCGTATGCGCCCGTACAGCACGCCCCTCCAGAAGGGTTGACATCCATGACCACGCCCTGGCCTTTCGCCCAGTGGGGTGTAGACCTGGTTGGACCCTTCTCGCCAGGAAGCAGCAGGTAAAGTTCATGATTGTAGCCGTGGACTACTTTATAAAGTGGGCCGAGGCAGAACCCCTGGCCTCTATAACAACCAAGACCGTGACGAAGTTCCTATGGAAAAACGTTGTTTGCAGGTTCAGGATCCCCCAAAGTATTGTAACAGACAACGAGCGCCAATTTGACTCCGACCATTTCAGAGAATGGTGCGCAGAGCTGAAGATTAATGTAAAGTACTCCTCACCAGGCCACCCCCAAGAAAATGGTCAAGCGGAAGCAACAAACAAAGCGTTACTCTCAATCTTGAAGAAAAGGGTCGCAGAGAAAAAGGGAGAATAGGCGGAGGGGCTGCCCGGGGTACTCTGGGCATACAGAACATTGACAAAAACTCCGATAGGGGAAACCCCATTCACATTGGGGTATGGACGCAAGGCAGTAGCTCTGGTCAAAGTAAGGCTCCCGACTTACAGAACAAGTCATTTCTCAGCCGCCCAAAATAATAAGAAAATAGAAGAATACCTCGACTTGGTTGAGGAAGAAAGGGAAATGGCGGAGGCCAGGGTATTGAAGGAAAAGGCCAAAGCCAAGGAGTATTTCAACAAGAGGGTAAGGCCCAAAACTTTCAAAGTGGGAGACTTGGTTCTGTGGAAAAAAAGGGGGTAACCACCCAGAGCAAAGGAAAAATGGGGCTCCAATGGGAATGACCCTATCTGGTAGTAGCCAACAACAGGTCGGGGTCGTACCAACTGAATGACAGCCAAGGTAGGGAGCTACCCCATCCATGGAACGCAGAACACTTGAAGAAACTTTATCAGTAGATGTTACATTATGTCAATTTACCATATTTTTTATTTTATCTCTGTTAAGACTCATTTTGTCCGCATTCAGATTATTATGTTTCATGTTCATGAACGTAGTAGTATTGCTAACTTATTATTTCTCATAATTTGTGATGTTACTCTTTTACAAAAAGAAAGGGCGCGGAAGTCCTTAGACCACGCTGACCCTAAACTCCAAAAACAAGCTTTAGCAGCTTGTGGTGCCATGCAAAAAAGGGCGCAGAGGTCATCAGACCATGCCAATCCTAAAATACCGAAAACAAGCCTTAGCAGCTTGTGGTGCCATGCAAAAAAGGGCGCAGAGGTCCTCAGACCACGCCGACCCTAAACACAAAAAACAAGCCTTAACAACTTGTGGTGCCATGCAAAAAAGGGCGCGGAGGTCATCAGACCACGCCGACCCTAAACACAAAAAACAAGGCTTAGCAGCTTGTAGTGCCATGCAAGAAAGGGCGCAGAGGTCATCAGACCACGCCGACCCTAAAACATCAAAAACAAACCTTAGCAGCTTGTAGTGTCATGCAAGAAAGGGCACGGAGGTCATCAGACCACGCCGACCCTAAAACATCAAAAACAAGCCTTAACAGCTTGTGGTGCCAAGAAAGAAAAGGAGGCGGAGATCCTCAGACCACGCCACCCAAACGTATAATATTCGAACAGGCTAAAAGCTAAAGGATAAGCAACCCAACAAGTGCAAACCATTACACGCTTCAAGACAAACAAAAAATTTCATTGCCAACAGAAAAGATAAAAAGGAAGGTACATCAGTATGAAAAAGGGGGGGGGGATACTAAGAAGCATCATCAGGCGGTGGCAGTGGGGGAACTCCAACAAAAGCATCAGGCATCTCTCTCCGCCCAAAAGTGTCAGCTCGATGGAGCTTGTTTTCCTCAGGAAGAAACAATTCCTAGTCCAAATTTACAAGATCCATGGAAAGATGAATCAAGAGACGGGACCTGAGCCTCAAGATTCCAGCACAATAACCGTAATTGAAGGTACGGTTCCTTATGTTAGGAGCACAAGCCAGTTGGTCTTGCAGCTGGTCGATTTTTGCCCGGGCAACAACAAGCTCACTCATTTTCTTGACCAATTGCTTATCCTTGGCTACCACCAATAGCGATGCTTTCCTAAGATCCTCTTCCAGATCTCGACGATCCTCCTTATATTTAGAATGGCGTTCTTCAAACTCCTGTAGGTTCCTCTGAGCCTCTGAAAGATCGAGGGTGGCAAGACGAGCTTTCTCTGTAGCAGCCGCCAGTTCTCGAGTTAGCTCCTAGATGCGATCATGCGAGAAGGCCAACTCTTGGGGAGCTGAGTCCCAATCCTCACCGCAGGAAAGGAGCTCAAACTTGAGGGAAGATGCCTCAGCCTCAAAGCTTTGTCGAGCTTCAGAAAGCTGAGACCTAGCCAAATCTCTCTCAGATTGAAGGAGTCGCAAGGCATGGTCATCTTTGTCTTTTGCCACTCGAGCAAGGTGGGCAGATTTGTGAAATTGGAGAACTTCTTCCTCATGAATCTCTAAGTCTCCTTGGAGTGAATGCGAGTAATCCTCTTATTACTCTAGCATTACTTCAAGCTCTTTCACCCTCTTGACCAGGGCAACCCATTCTACCTACCATCCCTCGGCGGTTTCGCGCATCTTCCGCTGTTCAAGGATTTCGCGATCCACCACAATCCACGCTGCCAAGTCATTGATACTCTGCATAGGAAAATAAGACCACCTGAGTAAAAATTACTAGATGGTACAAGGAAAAGAGAGGGAGAAAATAAATAGAGAAATCGCCACGTCGTACCTTGGAAAACCAATCCTTCAAGTGGTCGGCCATCTGAGCGACAACCTCAGTTTGAACATTGGCATAGGAGGAGGAGGCGTCACCACTAGCATCACCCCCTGGCCCGGGCAAGGGAGCCAAAGCAAGCACCAAGTTTGAGTCTGCCCCCCTTTCCGGCGGACTCTCAAGGCAAATAACGGAAGGTGGAGACTTGGTGCGAGTTGGAACGCCCTCGATTGGGCGAACTTCTCCCTATAAAAGATTACCCACTTCCTCCTCAAGAAAAGAACCTATCCCCTCCCCAAGAGATAGAGAGCAGTGGGAGGGGATAGAAGGTCCCTCGCCGCTCCTAGCCCGCACAGGGGTACTTCCCCCAGAGATGGTGGCTGGCAGAGTCTCTGAGGGAGTCTGTCCGCCTCCCATTTCAACACGGGCAATCTCATGGCAAGGAGGCGTGTGCTCAACAACACTAACTTGTTCTACCTCGCGGGCACCTAAATCTTCACAAGCTCCCAAGCCAGTGATGCCATCCAGATTTAAAGCGGCTGCCACTTCGGCTTCTAACCCACCCCCTAACTCGAACTTCCACAACAGGAAATTCAAAAGTGGGGGAGGCTGTCAATGGATGAGCCGGCGGGGAGGGCTCGATTTGGAAAGTGGCGGCCATATCAGAAAGGGTCATACTGGCCAAACTTTTAGCATCTAACAGGCTGAAGGACCCCGGCTTAACAGAAGAGTCGCGGGGTGGACTATTGAGCTTGGTCGCCCCCTGAAGGGACAACAGTTTCATCCTGCTACTGAAAAGGTGTGCACCCCTGGGCACCCTCTGATGGTACCATAGTTTCTAAGGACGTAGGCGCATGGGCCCTAACACCCTTGGAAGCTGCCACACTTTTCTTTCGAGGCGACGACGAGTGAGGGGAACCTTCAATACGAGCCCTTTTCTTTTGGACCACTTCATCATTCTTCTTCTTGCTCCTGACCTCCCTCCTCTCCTCGCCACTTTTCTTTTTAGATTTCTTCTTTGCCTTCTCAGAGGGTTTGGGCATGGGAGCAGGAATCAAATCTGAAACCATGAATTGGCACCCCTAAATGTGGGCATGGCTGGGGGACATCAGAAAATGGTCGATGTTCTCAGGCGTCAACAGGAGGTCAGTCTTCACATCATCAAAATGGGCCTCGGCCCAGGTACGAACGATCTTGATTCAGGAAAACTCCCGACGCGATAGGGGCGACATGGTCGACCAAATAGTTTTCTCGTCAGGAACAGGGCGCCAAATCGCCCTGACAGGAAAATCTTGAATACGGGCCTCATCGGCGGAAAACTCCCAGTTCAAACCAAAAATGAAGAAAAATTTAGTATTCCATGTCATAGTATTGGAGTGACGAGTCTCAAAATGAGCCAAAGATGGCCCCCTGTCCTTCTTGCGAAAACTATCAGTGTTGCCTTTGGTCGGCCGCAAGTAATAAAAAAATAGAAATTCCCGAGCAATCAAGTCAGGGTAAAAATCCCCAAAAGGCTCCAAGACCATGCGAAAGACAATGCAGGGCGCAAAAATAAGTCCTCAAAGCATGGGGATAGAGCTGGGCGGGTGCCAACTCGAGCAAGTCCAAGATATCATGAAGAGGACGGCAGAAAGGAAGCCTCAATCCGTGGTTAAACAAGGCAGTGGTCAAAGTGGTTTTACCTACGAAGCCCTCTCTATTGCAGCACCCCGTCTGGGGAGCCTCTATCACTGCCCCTATAGGAATACCAAGCTCTTCCCGAAGAGCGGGAAGATGTTTCTCCAGAAGAATGGAATGCCACCGGCAACCTTCGAAGATGGTGCCCTTCGAGACGAAGAAATGCGGGTTAGAGGAATCACCTTGGTCAACCATTGAAACTAGAGAAAAGAAAATGTAAGAAAAAGAAGGAACGATAGGGGCAAGTAACAAGAACAAGAAAGGGAACACAGGCACCGAGAAGAAAGCAAGCAAGAGAAGAGAATAAAGAAAGAAAAAAAGGGTGTTTTATAGGAAAGAAAAGTGAAACGTCAATAGCTGCAGATACCACGGTCTGACACTAAATATGAAGAGCAACCGTCACACGAAAACTCTCCCTCCTTTCGCCACGTCAGCTAGGGTCATAAAATGGGAATGGCGAAACGACGCAGGAAGAAGAATGTCAAGGGTCGGTAAGGACCCGGCGGTACATAAACAGATTAGGCCCATTAAATAGGCTGGGCCTGTACCAACAACCGTTAGCTGTCTTGCACACCAGGCGCACCACATGAGCCCATGATTGATAATCTGTAGCGAGGTGCACGAACGTTTTGAAAAAAAAAAAAAGAGGCACGACATGGATAGATATTTAATTCCCTATGCCATGAGACGAAGAGAATTAGCGGGGTAGCTGGAGAGCCTATATTGGTAACAAGACCCTTTTGGAAAAGAGAGACCAAAGATGTAGGAAGCCCGATAAAGAAAGGCTCTTTATTGAGCCAGAGAAGCTAGAAGGCCCACGGCCCAATAGAGTCATGTGTTCGCCAACTGCCTTTTACGTAAAGTTAGGGATCCCATAAAGATACGTGATCGGTTCAGTTAAGAAACATGCCAAAAAGCTCGGCATCACATACCAACAAACTCTGCGCCAGATAAACATTACGTCAGAGCCTATATATACTCTAGGTAATCCTTAATAAGGATATATCTTCTTATTTTCGAAAAGTTTTGAGTTTCCTAAATTCTCTCGAGTTCTTTACTAACTTAAGCATCGGAATTTTCCTTGGTGAAACAGACCGATCACATTTCGACTCCAGTGCAGGTTGACGGTTGCAGTAAGGAAGTGGGACATGTCCTTCACAATTACAATTAAAGGATTCAAGCATACTGATCAACAACAACAAAACAAAGCATTGGTCATGTTATTGTACTATTATCTAGTTAAGATATTGCTCAATCATGTAAGTTTATATTTATTCATGTATACATTATGCTTGATGCTTGATTTGCAGTATATATTGGTTGTTTCTACAAATTTTGCCAATGGACCTTTACATATTTGAACATTTATTATGCTTACTGGCCTCCTCTATATAAGAGAGCAAACTCGTTATGATGATGTTGAATTGGTCAGATTTTGGGCTTCTTTCAAGTCGAAGTTCTGTTGGGTGGGTGATATAAAAGCTAATTCTGGTAATATATATAAATCGCCTGAAAGGATATCATTTTGTTCATATACTTGTCCGCCGTCTGAATGTTAATAGTGATTCAGATCATATGTGAAAATAGTGAAATAGTTTATAAATAATAATGAACTATTTGTAAAAAATAATAAAAATATCTTAAAATAATTGTGCTTCTAAATAGATCATTCTCATATTTTACCAAAAAAATAATATATGCATATTATAAAATCTGCCCATATTATTTAGAAAAGTGATAAATACACTGCTAAAGAATTTCATAAAATAAAACTAAAAACCCACAAAATCCCATTCCGAATGAAACAATTTTCTTTTAATAAAGTTCTTAAATGGTTGCGAGTAGGGCTGATAATCGGTCGGTCCGGACCGAGAAAACCGGACCGGACCGGTCATTTTGGACCGGACCGAATTTGGTCCGGTCCGGTCCGGTCCATTTTTTTTTGGACCGAATGAATTCGGTCCGGTCCACGATCCGGCTGATTTTCGGACCGGACCGGACCGAATATAATTAATTTTTATATATTTTTTATATATATTTTTATATATAATTAATTTATATATATAATTATACTATATTATAATTAAGTATAGACTATTAATACTATTATATATTTTATATAGTTATACTAATGGTTATATTAGTTGTTATATTAGTTTAGTTATACTATATTATAGTGATTTATTATAAGTTATAAGTTTATAAGAAATTATAACTATATTATATATTAGTATAAGTTATAATGATTTAATATAGTTATAAGTATAGACTATAAACTATAGTTATACTTATACAATTATACTTATACTAAATTACTAATATTATTAATATATATCTATAACCTATAGCCTATACTATATTACTAATAGTTTAATATTTTATACTAATACCATTATATAGTTATACTAATAGTTATATTAGTTTAGTTATACTATATTATAGTGATTTATTATAATTATATTATATATTAGTATAAGTTATAATGATTTAGTATAGTTATAACTATTGACTATAGACTATAGTTATACTTATACAATTATACTAATACTAATATTACTAATATATAGCTATAGCATATACTATATTACTAATAGTCTAATACTTTATACTAATACTATTATATAATTATACTAATAGTTATATTAGTTTAGTTAGACCATATTATAGTGATTTATTATAATTATATTATATATTAGTATAAGTTATAATGATTTAGTATAGTTATAACTATTAACTATAGACTATAGTTATACTTATACAATTATACTAATACTAATATTACTAATATATAGCTATAGCCTATACTATATTACTATATTACTAATAGTCTAATACTTTATACTAATATTATTATATAGTTATACTAATAGTTATATTAGTTTAGTTATACCATATTATAGTGATTTATTATAACTAATTTATATATTAGTATAAGTTATAATTATTTAGTATAGTTATAACTATTAACTATATACTATAGTTTATTAGTTATACTTATACAATTAATATTATACTTATACTAATATTACTAATATATAGCTATAGCCTATACTATAATACTATAATACTATATTACTAATAGTCTAATACTTTATACTAATACTATTATATAGTTATACACTTATACTAATAGTTATATTAGTTTAGTTATACCATATTATAGTGATTTATTATAACTATATTATATATTAGTATAAGTTATAACGATTTAGTATAGTTATAACTATTAACTATAGACTATAATTATACTTATACAATTATACTTATACTAATATTACTAATACTATTATATAGTTATACTAATAGTTATATTAGTTTAGTTATACTATATTATAGTGATTTATTATAACTATATTATATATTAGTATAAGTTATAACGATTTAGTATAGTTATAACTATTAAGTTATTAACTATAGACTATAGTTATAGTTATACAATTATACTTATACTAATATTACTAATATATAGCTATAGCCTATACTATATTACTATATTACTAATAGTCTAATACTTTATACTAATACTATTATATAGTTATACTATAATTGTCATTATAGTATTAGAATCATAAATTATAATATTTATAATACATTGAATTTGAGTCATTTACTTACTCTAAATCATGATTCATAATAACTAATCACTATAAGTCTATCACTATATATATTTAGTATCAATGTATTAATATATTCTTTAATATATTACTAATACTATTAAGTATTAAGAGTTATAGTGTAAATTATAATATATGTATAATTTATAAATTTATAAATTTATAATAGTATGTATAATTAAATATTTTATTCTTATTTATAATAGTATGTTAAGTATATATCTTTCTCAATTATGGATATAATATGTATGGATAATTAAATTATTCATACTTATTACTTCATATACAAAATGTTAAAAGTTGTATATGGCTCATTATGCATTAACATACTTTAAGTTAGTAATAAAATAATAATTAACATCATCAATAATGTAATTTTTATCTAATTTATTATCATTGACTATATAAAATATTTTTTTATTGAGTTTGTTACATAATCCATATTAATAAGTCACTTAGTTTAATTTAGTAATGTAAATAATTTTTTTTATTAATTGATTTTTTTAAAAAAAAAAAAAAAAGAGGGTCGGACCGAATGGACCGAACCGATAGCTACTGGTCCGGTCCGGTCCCCTTAAGTGTTCGGTCCGGTCCGGTCTGGTCCAATCGATGGACCGAAAACCTTCGGTCCATCGCCGGACCGGACCGGACCGTGTGCAGCCCTAGTTGCGAGGTTCTTAAATAGACCTCTCAGTCGTCCACGTGAAAGTTATGGAGTCGAGGGAAGTGGGAAAGGACCTGCTAGGGCAAGTATTCTCGAAAGTTTTCACTGATAAGTGTAAAATATATATTTTATTTTGTATATTATTTTTTAAAATTAATTTAAATATTTTTAAAAACTCATAAATTTATTAAAAAATATTTCTTTAATTATTAAATAAAATATTCATTTAATTATTAAAAAAATATCTCTTTAATTATGGAGTCGACTTTCGAGTCCCGACACACTTTCCTCTCCCACCTTTAAAGTGTTTGTCCTTGCAAAATTTTGACATTTAACGACTGGGCATTTTAATTCTTGTAAGTTGGAGTGTTACATACTCTTAGACATATTAACAGCTCCGATAAATCAGAAGCTAATCAAGATAAATCTGTTATAGCTGTTACGTAGTTGTTGTTGTAGTTATCTAGCGAATCACTGTAGATTTCATTTGTATTTTGTTAATGTAATTTAAACTACTCTGTACTCATCTCTATATATATATATATATATATATATATATATATATATATATATATATATATATATATGAATACACTCGAGCAACTGATAATCAATTTGAGTCAGACTTCATTTCTTTTGTATTTCAGACGCATATATCTGCCAGCTGTAGCCTGTTGCAGGCAATTATGAGAATTGAAAAGGTTGAGATGAACCATATTTGACTAATTACGTCCAAAGCTATATAACACGTGGAAGTTGTACACTTCGGAAATTTTATGGGAAACGACAGATTAGGGTTGTTTGAAATGAGACGAGAATGTTGCGAAAAAATAATAAAATACTTTGAGTTATGTATTTTTTAATTTTAAAAAGAGATAAAAAATGAAATAAAAAATAATATAAAGTTAAAATATTGTTATAATATAATTTTTTAATATAATTTTTATTTTATAATTTGAAAAAATTGAATTATTTTTTATTTTTTATTTAAAAATTTAAAAAAATTGTAATGATTAATTTTAAAATATTTATATTTAAATGATGTTTAAAAATAAAATAAATTTAAATAAATTGATTAGATAGGATTGGATGAAAAATACTTCCAACGATTCCCTTTACTTTCTCTCATCTTTAAAGAGTTTGTCTTTGCTAGATTTGGACGTTGGCAAAAGAAAAGACAAAATTATATATATTGTTTCTTAAATTAGAAATGAAAATATGTTTTACGGACCATACATAATACCAGCTTTTTCTCCGGTTCGGATAGGATTTTTGAGGGACCACCAATACAAATTTAAAATATCAAATTTCCACATATTTTTCTTTGTTTTAAGATCTGCCGGCCCGGGTTCGTTCGTCCTTAGAAGTACGTTTCCACGTAGGGTCTGTGTCTCACATCTAGAAGGGTACTTGTTATCCACCAAAATTTCCCAGGCTCAAGTTTATCTGGATGATATTGGTTCTCACTCAAAATTGCCTTTTTTTTTTTTTCTTCCTTGTGGGAAATGTGGGCGCTAGAAGTGAAGAGGAAAGAGAGAGTCAGGAAGAGGTAGACCGATGTTTCAGCGTTTAAAAAAAAAAGGATAAAGTACACATCAGGTGTATGGGGTGTGGGTGGGATGATCAGAGGATGAATTTTGTTTTACAAAAAACTGTAACAAGCATGCATATTATACGCAGGACGTTGCAATCGGATATTATTGAATCAAACTTCATAGGTAATATATATGCAATCGATGCGCATGTTTTCATTGAAGTTACATCTGTTGACTTCCACCTCCCCCCCAACCCAAAAAACAGAAAAAACAAATTGGAAAAATCACATCCTTGAATTGATCTTTGCTTTAAAGTCATTATCAAATTATCAAATTAGGTGCGAAAAGAAATCTGTGTTTGTGTGTGGATACATAGTTTTCAAAGAGTTTGTGGTGGCTAGTTGGACTAGTCTCTGGGCGTTTTCCACTGCTGGCATGGTTGGGCACTGGATAGCGTACGTCCACATGCGTCGATCGGCATGCAATTGTCGTGAGGTAGGGGACGCGCGCATACGGCTTCTTACCAGTCAAAAGTTCAAAATTGCTTCGGGTTTAAGTAAAAAAAAATACTACTATATTCCTATAAATACCACGTAGTTTATTAAAAAATTTAAAAATATATATTTAAAATAAAATGACATCCAAAAACATAAAAAGAAAAAAAATATTTATCTATTTTAGCATTGAATTTAACATTATTTACGACATATGTATATAAGATGTTGAGGCAATCATGTCACCTAAAACCAGATTTAGAGAGGATAACTAGAGGCCGGATCAACCTCAATTCCCGGAAATCACGGTACACATTTTTTAATTAATATATAATGCAAAGTACAAGTCTTAGATGTAAAATTGTGCTTACGCTGTTTATAAAAAGGCAAGTATAACTGTAATAAAATAATTTTTTTCATATTTTTTTATGAAGGGATATTTTTTTTATAAAAAATTAATACAAAATTTATATATTTAGAACTAGGTTGATATAGAGTATGCCCCACGTGTTATTGTGCATACTTATTTCTCGTGTTAACATTTTCCTATCCCTAGTCTTTTTTCTTGTATTGTTTGAACAATTTACTGTATGCAAAAAATATATTTTGCACATTCAAATAATGAGAGTTTTTGCATTTTGTAAATTAAAATATTAACAAAAATGCTACTATCACTGACAATTGGGTCCCAACTAAGTCCCAACAATTTTTTTTTTATTTAGTGATTAAGAAAGTTTTTTTAACTATATTATAAATCTTTTTTTAAAAAAAATATTTAATGGTATAAAAAAATAAATTAAAAAAATTAAAATTTTTTGCTCTTATCGGGACCTGTCTCGTGCTACACCCTCGACACCACGAGGTTGCCCACATGGTCTCTCAGATATAAGTCCCTAAACTTGTCGAGTCAGCTCGTGTCCATCAAAGTCGAGTCTCTAAATTTGTCGCTGGGTTGCCCACATGGCCGGCTCAAATATTAAAAAATATTGATGTGGCGTACAAACTTTTGTTGTAAAATAGTACTTTTCTATACAACATTATGCTCATAGAATAAAACATTGTATAATGCTACAAACTATAGTGGCATGCATTGAGTGTAATGTGAAACTATTTTTGGTTGGTGAGAGTGGATTCCTCTTGTATTACCGAAAACAAAAGAAACAAAGAGTAGTTATGACGGGGGATCAAGCTGGCCAGACCCAACTTTAATTATTGCGAAGTTCACTACTCCAAAGTCCTGGTACTCTTCTAATTTCCTTTTATGCTGGTACTTTTATATACAACATTATGCTATATAGCTCATGATAGGAAAAAAAAAAGCATCTTATAATGCTACAAACTATTAATTAGCATTGAGTGTAATGTGAAATTATTTTTTGTTTGTGAGAGTGGATTCCTCATGATGTATAACCGGAAAAAAAAAAAAAAAAAAACAAAACTCCAAAACTCCAAAGTTCTGGTCTTTAAAATTTTACAAGGAGATAGAGCTTCACTTAAATTTCCCCAACCATTCATTTAAAAGAACAAAGAAGATAAGGAATGAGAAGATTATACTCATGTAGCTGAGCCTTTGCCACGTGCTAAAATGTACAATTGGCAATATAAAATTAATTATTCCTTTATGGCAGTTTATTGGAACAATCTGAATCACGTCGTATATTTCACACAGAACTTGGAATTTCTTGTCTCTTTCCGGGCCTCATTAATTACACATCCTTCTTTTGCATCCGTTCGTATCTTCTTATTCTTCTACTCTCTCTCTCTCTCTCTCTAAAAATTATAATTCAAAAAATAAGGATAAATATAAGCTTCAAAATCTTCGGTATTTTAAAAAAAAAAATAGAATCTATATTAAAAAAAAAAATTATTTATATTATTTTTAAATTTATCTAAATTTTTAAAGAATATCTTAAATATCATTTCTAGGAAGGGAACGTACCCGGACTCGATTATGTTTACTTTTCAGTTTGCATCAGGGACGGCTCAATACATTTCGGGGTCTAAGGCTAAAATTTTAGTGAGGCCTATTTTTTTAAAAAATAAAATAAAATAAATTTATTTTTATTTTTATATTATATTTTTATTTAAAAATAATTCCTATCATTTTGTAAAGTAAAATTATTGATTAAGATTTTATACCACATTTTCAATTAATAGATGACTTAATTTTTATTAGGAAATTTTTGATTTAGAGAGAATTTTTTCAAATCTAGTTTTACAAGTACTTTAGACTCTTAGACACAATTATAATCATTATTGTCAATAAAGTTCTATAAACAACTTACACATTTGAAAAAAAGGGCCCTTGCCTCTTCAAATGATTATACAAAAATCTTTTATAAACACTAGAAAACTAAATTTTTCTATTTATAATTTTTACATTAATTATATATTAAACTAATAATGACAAAAGAGAAGTGTATTCTTAGAAGGAGAACATGTAAAATAATTATTATATGTGATACTTTTAAAAACTAATAATGAGATAATATCTATTTGATCTTGTTTATATTCTCATTCTCATTAAGTTAATTAAAGTTTTTTATTGGGTTTATATATATTTTTTTAAATTCTACTTTATATATATATAAATATCTTTTTTTTTTACGCCTTCTTCTATTAGGGGGTCTTAGGCAATTGCCTAACTTGCCTAGTGGAAAAGCCGGCCCAGGTTTGCATACAGCTCAATCAATCAATCAATCTCTCTCTCTATGTATATATAAGGAGGAACCTACGTTACAGATCTGTATACGCGCGAAGTTAGGAATTAATGGATAAATTTCTATTTTATTAATTATTTATTTGGAACGACAACATATACATATTGATTTTTTTCTTCTCTTATGCATATAAGATATCACGTGGAACAATTTGGAGATCCGGGAGGATATTCGATCGTAGCCCTTTTTTTCTTTTTTGAATTAATGTACTAATTGTGTGAATCCATCTATTCCCATACAATTCATCCCAGCGTTCAACGTTGCATCCCTTGAATAATATCTCATGTACGTCTAATATCCAGTAAAGCTGTGCGCACAAATGATGTACATGCATGAATCAGAATAATAAGGGATTCTTACAATTAAGTAGGCCCTAATTATCATCCATATTGAATATTTAAACCTATTTAAAAAAAACTATAAAAGAAAACGCGCGGTTACACGAAGCGCTATGTATCTCTTTCTCTCTATACAGCTTCATGAGTATTTTTCTTTCCAAAAAGCTTAGAATTTTTTCTCAAATCCTCAATGAAGTGTATTTTTTTTTTCACTTTCTGTTAGGATCGATGCAGATCACTTCTATCCAGTTTTTAATGACAGAATAATATTACTATGTCACACCCAGGTAGCTAGGACAACCTCCCCGTTCCACCTTTTTTTACTAAATAAAAGAAAAAACTCCCAATCTCTTTCATGTTCATAAAGCTCGTTCTTCGTATATTTGGACGTTTCCTCTCTGTTCACGACTGGCTTGGCATTTAGCGACGTCAGCCTCAATTGGTGATGTTTTCTCGAGGATAAACGAGTAGAAAAGGAGACAAGAACCATAATTAATGTTTCTGTCTCTCTCTCTCACACACAAACACACACACACACATATATATATATATACTAGGAAAGGACAACGTGCTTCGCACGTGTGTCCGGTTTAATTTTACATAATTTTTTGTTTTCTAAATAAACAAATTACTTTAAAAAGTAGAAATAATGAATTATAGAGAAAAAAATTCAGTTTATCATCTCCTATACTATATAGTAACATGTGATTTCTCATTTTCACCATTCAATTTAAACATATATATTGATGTTTAAATATGTGTGTTTACACATCAAGAAAACAAATATTGATAACTATTGTGCAAAATATCACATATGTTATGTGCAAAAATATGAGAAATAGGCTACCAATCAATTTACAATGAACAACAAAATAATAATTTAAATTCATACAATTTTTTAATTTTAAATATCAATAGACAGAGTTTCATTTCTATTTTAAGATTTTATTCTTGATCATAATAAATATCACATATGTTATGTGCAAAATATTGACAACTATAACATAGAAATTATAATAATGTGTTAATTTTAAACTTAGAAAGTACATTACTAAGTGTTAAATAATTTAATCATATAATTATATTTTATCAGTTATAACTAAAAAAAATAATTTGAACAAATTGTAATACATTACAAATTTTGAAAGTTAAATTTGGATCGGTTATTAAAGTACGAATTAAAGGAAAAAAATAGTGGAAAGAAATAAAATTTATTTTTTTAAGATTTTATTTTGAATAAACTCAATCTTTATTCAAAAATATGTCAAAGAAAATTTTCAACATTATATAAATTTTCAGAGAAGAAAAAAATTAAAAATTTTCTAATATATATTAATATATTCTAGACCATATTATTCAGCACTACAAATAATGTTAAATTATTGCATTACTCTAAAGGCAGTTTAGCTCTTAGTTTAAGAATGTAAACCAGATTATCTTAATTTATTTCAAAAGTTTTCATAACCCTTTTTTAATATTACTAAAACAGAAGTACTATAAGAAATAATAACAATGAAGAACATTAATTTATTTAACATTTTCACACTTGGCTAAATAAGATAGTAATAATGACATATTATATTTTTAAATTATTAAGAAGTTATAATTTATTTCCTTATGAAAATTTGTAATTATACTATTAAACCTACTATTATTACTCTTAATGGTTATAGTTGGATGCGTATGTTGTATATTTGTTATTTCCAAAATAAATGTATAATATGTTAATTTAAAAATTCAAAACTACAGTGGTAAGTATTAAATAATTTAATCATAGATTTTAAAAAGTCTCATCCTTGACATTTAAAAAAAATTAAACAAACTATAGTACATTAGAAACTGTAGATCTACCTCAAATAGTGTAATTAATTTTAAGTTAATTAATAAACTATTCAATTTATCCAAAAATGGGAAAAAAAATATTTAAGTTTATTTCCTAATAAATCATTAAACAAAAATCATTAGTAAAAGTGAAAACAATTCAATTCGATATTTACATAATTCAAAATTATAGGAAATAAAATGTTGCAAAATATTAAAGTTTAATTTTCAAGATTTTGGTTTTTTATTAAAATTTTATGAAGAGTTGGTATCAATTTGGAAAAAAAAAATACTATAGTCCAATTGTTTTCCATATCTAAAGCCTAAGAGCAGTGCTACACCCTTCGAGATGGTTCCGATAAGGACAAAATTATTTTTTTGATTTTTTGATTTAATTTTTTATATCTTTAAACATTAAAAAAAATCATAATATCATTAAAAATACTTTCTTATACTAACGAGATGAGATAAAATGAATTGATAGTGTTTCTATATCTAAGTGGAACCTAAAATTAAGGGCAAAATAGGAAAAATATTATTGGACGAAAACACTGTTCACGGCAGCTTTGATTTGATTCGCTTGCGGCAATTAACGGCGGCACGAGAGGGGCTGAGAATGGAACGGGAGGGACGCCGGACGGAGGGGAAGATAATGAGTCGGGTGGCGTTGGCCACGCAGGCGTGCGGCGGCACACTGGAGGGGAAGAACAAACGGACCGGCCGTGACTTCGATTGCTTCGTGGCAATTAACGGCGCCACGATAGGAGCTGAGATTGGAAGGGGAGGGATGCTGGCCGGAGGGGAAGAAAATTGTTGGGGTGGTGTTGGCCACGCCATGTGCGGCGGTGCACTGCAGGAGACGAAGCGGACGGCGGAGAATGGCAAAACAGAAATTTTGGAATATAAGCAGGGGCAAAATGGGAAGAAGGCAGGGGCAAAATAGAGAAAAAAATTGTTAGACGAAACACTGTAAATGGGTCATTCGCGTTTATATATATAGTAGATATATATAAAGGGCTGAGGAGATGTGTTTCTGTCTCTATACGTTGGTCATGTTTGATCACGTCTGGCAGGGATAGTATCCACAGAAGTATGTTTTCAAATATAAACGTAGCCTATCTAGATTGCTGAAGAAAACAAAAAAAAAATCTTATCTAGATCAATATGATCAACGATCGGTGTCCGCTGCAATTAATTATGCGACCGTGATCACCTATAAACAAAAAGAAAAAAGACCACGTCCTGAAGAAAACCACCAAGAAGAATTTTCATATCTGTTTTTTTGGGCCAAAGCAATGACAACAGCAATATAAATTTGATAATTATTCCATGGGCTTGTGCCTCCTTAAATTTGAAGTTCCAAAATATTTTTATCTTGCAGTACGTAACGTGCATATAATATGCCATTTTAGATTTGTGCATATGGCATCCATGTGCGAGAGTTGTCACGTTAGATCGTATTAACATTGGTTTTGTCAAAGTTTGGTTAATATATTAGTTTTTAGTTAATCTCTTAAAATTTGAACTCCATATTGGATTAGCCATCACACTTTCTATAATAATAAAAAAGAAATGACATTTGTAGCTATAGAGGGTGAAAGCACCGTACATTTCTTTTGAAAAAATGAGTAAATATAAGATTTACATAAAAATTTTAATTTTTTAATGGTAAACCCAACTCTTTTTTAAAATGATTGTGCGGCGCTTACATAACGCATGATTGTATCTAGCATTACTCATAATAAAATATTATTATTTGTTAATTTTTATCTACTTTTAATTTGATTTAATTTAATTTTTAAATACTTTTTTACTTTTATTTTCATAATTTCCAACAATATATTAATCAAAATACATAAAACCCATATATCAACCTAAAAATTGAAGAAGAGAACGAGAGAGGTGCTGCAAAGAAAAATGTGACCAAAACTACCAAGATCCTAAAGAAAATGGAAACAATGTTCAAGAATCAAAACTAGAGAGAGAAAATAATAATACTATATTATGTACTACCTAATAGACACTTCTATGGCTAAAGTCAAGTTTGCCTATTCAATGTCTATTCTTGTAATGATTTATACAGGAGTCCCTTTATGTACAAGACTCAATGTATCCAAGTTCAAAAGAAAAATTACAAGAATTTCTTGTATTGATTTATTCAAGATAATAAATTATTTAATATACAAAACTTGATAACAGAAAATGATATTGAAAATATATACTGACAGATTCAACCAGATTCAAGAGAATACCAAATCGTGAGACAGAACAAGAAATAGCGAGAACAGAAATATTAGCAAGAATAATAATCAAAGAAATGACAAAAATAAAGGTAGTAAAGAATCAACACAACCGATTTACGTGGTTTGATCCTAATGGTCTACGTCCACGGCAGGAATAGCCTCAGAGCTTTATTGATAAAGAATATCCATCACAGAAAAGCCTCAGAATCCCTTCTATTTACACAGCCCTCATCTCACTTCAGAAATCACAAAGATAACTCCTTGCAAGGGAAATCCCTATGCAAACCCTAAGTTCCCCCTAACCCCCAAAACACAAGGAATTACTATTGATCTCATCGACATTAATTTGTCACCAGCTTGTTCATTTGCTCGACGTACGTTGATGATCAGCCGTATTGTATGAGTGGATGAATTAGGCTGACCTCTCCTGCATGCATGCCTTGATCATCCCCTAACCCTTTCCAGTACTGGCCTTTTCTTAATTCCTTTAATTGGTCTTAATTAGACTCCCAACACATCTCATGATTTCTTATATATATAAAAGGCTTACCTTAATTAAAAACTAAGCTAAAACTAATTCCGCAATAACTTACGTACCAGCTTGATCATAAAATACTAATACTAGTCACTATTTACCACCTCATACCACATACCTTATAAAAAATACATCTACATTTTATGAAAAATAACCACATATCCTATGAAAAAATTATAAATATGGGATGTGCAGTGTGAGAATAAATAACCAAACGAAGATAAAAGAAAACTCTCAATCTCTTTCACGTCCATAAAGCTCGTTCTTCGTATATTTGGACGTTTCCTCTCTGTTCACGACTGGCTTGGTATTTACTATTTAGCGACGTCAGCCTCAATCGGTGATGTTTTCTCGAGGATAGACGAGTAGAAAAGGTGACAAGAACCATAATTAATGTTTCTGTCTCTCCCTCTCGTGCGCACACACATATATAAAGGACTGAGGAGATATGTTTCTGTCTCTCTACGTTGGTCGTGTCTGATCACGTCTGGCAGGGATAGTATCCACAGAAGTATGTTTTCAAATATAAACCTAGCCTATCTAGATTGCTGAAGAAAACAAAAAACAAATCTTATCTAGATCAATATGATCATCGATCGGGGTCCGCTGCAATCAATTATGCGAACGTGATCCCGTATAAACAAAAAGAAAAGAAAGAAAAAAGACCACGTCCTGAAGAAAACCACCAAGAAGAATTTTCATATCAGTTTTTTTGGGCCAAAGCAATGACAACAGCAATATAAATTTGATAATTATTCCATGGGCTTGTGCCTCCTTAAATTTGAAGTTCCAAAATATTTTTATCTTGCAGTACGTAACGTGCATATAATATGCCATTTTAGATTTGTGCATATGGCATCCATGTGCGAGAGTTGTCAAGTTAGAGTATTAACGTTGGTTTAGTCAAAGTTGGGTTAATATATTAGTTTTTAGTTAATCTCTTAAAATTTGAACTCCATATTGGATAAGCCATCACACTTTCTATAATAATAAAAGAGAAATTATAAAAGAGAAGTGCCATACATTTCTTTTGAAAAAATGAGTAAATTTGAGATTACGTGAAAATTTTAATTTTTTAATGATAAATTTTACTCTTTTTTAAAAAGATTACGTGAAGCTTACACAACACATGACTGTATCTAGCATTACTCATAACAAAATATTATTATTTGTTAATTTTTATCTACTTTTTAATTTAATTTTTAATTTAATTTTAAATACTTTTTTACTTTTTTTTTAATAATTTCCAACAATATATACATCAAAATACATAAAACTCATCTATCAACCTAAAAAATGAAAAAGAGATCTAACGAGAGAGGTGCTGCAAAGAAAAATGTGACCAAAACTACCAAGATCCTAAAGAAAATGGAGATAATGTTCAAGAATTAAAACTAGAGAGAGAAAATAATAATACTATATAATTATGTGCCTAATAGACACTTCTCAAACAAATTATATATATAAATATATATATATTTTAGGATGAGGATGGAACCCCAATTTTATTCTCAAACAAATTATATGTTGAACAACTATGGCTAAAATCAAGTTTGCCTATTCAATGTCTATTCTAATGTAGATGAAAATGGCGATAACTTAGATAAAACATGGGTAACTAAAACAAATGGCTATTCTAATAATGCCGTTGCTCTTAGCCAATATCCGTTAGGGTTTTGGATATGGAGATAATCAGTCAATACTTTTAATTTTTCAAAACCCAAAACTAAAGTATTAAATTAAAACAATAAGATTTTTGAACAGTACTCCTGAGATTGGAATATCAGAAAACCTATAGTCAAGAATAATTATTCTTGATAATAATATTAGAATATTAAACAAGAATAATCATGTCAGTGATCCGACATTGGACGATCGAGACACAAGGAATTACTATTGATCTCATCGACATTAATTTGTCACCAGCTTTTTCATATGCTTGACGTACGTTGATGATCAGGCGCCGTATTGTATGATCATAAGTGGATGATTAATTAGGCTGAGCTCTCCTGCATGCATGCCTTAATTCTCCCCTAACCCTTTTCTTAATTCCTTTAATTGGGCTTTAGACTCCCAACACATCTCCTGATTTCTGATATATAGAAGGCTTACCTTAATTATTAAAAACTAAGCTAAAACTAATTCCGCAATATCTTACGTACCAGCTTGATTATAAAGTACTAGTACGATTATATATAATCAAATGATGACTTGAATAAATAAATGTTAAGAAGTTGAGATTGTGCATCTATATATACAAGTTGATATCTTGAGATATATATATATATATATTTATATACATTTATAAGATATATACTCCTTGAAATATGGTGTTTTGAGTCGTCCGTTTATATGACAGGTAGTCGGTTAATTGGTTAATTTGTAGTTTGACTTGTGGCCGGTGCTAAGTGGACTGGTGCTCCATGCGACACGTGTTCGGATAACCTCATCCAATGCTACGTGATATTCGCCATTAATAAACAAAAGAAGAGAGATTTCCAGCCAAAATCCAACAAATATTTATCTGTCGTATTCCATTGAGGTGGACCCTTGATTATTTTTATTAGATATTGGACCACCCCCCTCCCAAATCTGGTAAGGAATTACAAAAACAAGATCGGGCCTGATGGCTATAAATAGGGCAGTCTAGCCACTGCACGAAACACAAGCAAACTTCTCTGCTTGCTCTGATCATCTCCAAACCTAAGAGCCTGTCCCTAACCTGATCTCGCGCTAGCTTTAAATTCTAGTGCACAACAGAATGGCCACCAATAAGATTCTGCCAGCTACCGCTCAGCTACCCGTTAAGGCTGAGCTTAACGTGTTAACCATGTCCGACGATCAGATTATGAATACAATCTATGCAACCCATGTTCATGGTGACGAAAAGTTTGATGTCGACTCTCTTTTTGTTGTCACCGAAAACATTCTTCAGCGTGCCACCCATCTTGTTGAAAATATTGTGCTGGTATGTACACATTTTTATGTTTCTACCACACCTGTTCTTATTTTTTTCTAGAATTTTCTTCCCACTATACCGAAGGCTGGCATACACTCTAGTCCCAACTCTTCATATATAATTTAGTAGCTAGATCACCTCCTAATGCGCCAGAGATGAGCAACAAAGTTTTTCACATTTATTCTACAAGTCACAAAATAAAAATGGGATGAAGTTGGCTTTAGTTTTTGATTGAGGCAGGAGACAATACATTTTTTTTTCTTCGTAAATTTCTCCCTACACTTTTCGAATATTCCTCATTATTTGTTACAGGGTACCAAGGAACACCTGGAAAACCTCGACGAAAAGGCACCCAAAGCGAGCTTCAGTCCCCCCTCTTGCACACTCAAGGCACTTTCCTGCGAGGTAATTATATACGTATAGGCTTTTTCTCCCCCCACCCCGGGTAGTTTGTGGCCTGAATTTGGAGTGAAATTATGAACGTGATCGATGGTTTTAGCTGCATTAGCATTTTTCATACTAACAAATCTGTAACCAATGTCAGATGGCATGCAAGGATCCGGGTGAGGAAATTGCCCACAAAACAACCATGTCAATACTTAACAAACTCGCACACTATTCATGGGACGCCAAGGCAGTGCTGACATTGGCGGCCTTTGCTTTGGACTACGGGGATTTCTGGCTGCTTGCCGAGCTTCACTCATCGGACCAACTCGCCAAATCAGTGGGGATCCTGAAACGAGTACCTGTGGTCGTAAAGCGCCCGGGCCTTCAAAAATATGGGAAAGCCATAATTGAGCTCAACAATCTGATCAAGGCAACATTGGAAGTAATCGAGTCAGTCTTTGAGCTGGAAAAGCTATCAATCTATGATACAAAGGATGTACCAGCATTGTCAGGTGCCTTGGACCGAATCCCTGTGGATGTCTATTGGGCTATCATCACGATTGTTGCCTGCACGACTAAGCTGTGTTGCATCACTGGCGATGAGTATGTTGTCGCCCTTGACATTATATATGTAACCTTATCTGTTTATATAAGGCAAATGATCATCCCGGTTGGCTTATTACAGGGGCAAGACGCAGGAACTCTCGCCTTTTGCTCAGAAGATCAACGTCATCCTCAACGTCCTAAGGAGGACTATAAAACTTGCCCACGAACAAATAGGTTTGACGTTATTGTTCTGATTTCATTCGGAAACAAGCATGATGTTTGTAACATATGCAATATAATTAAGGCTTAAAACGGTCGACAATGTTGACCAAAGATTTTTGTTCGTTGCAGATGTTATCGAGGCTTATAGGAAACTCAAGAAAATATTTCAGACTCCCACCGAAGTTACGGAGGTTTTCAAGGCGCTCATTTTCCCCAAAGATGTTGAGCCCTCGCTTATTGATGGTTCAACTAACAAATTGGTCAGCTCTTGTACATTTTCTTAAAAATAAATACCGAATTTACCCCATATAAAAATGTCTCAAATCTCAATTATTGATAATTAACTAAGATTTTTTAAGTAAAAACAGTAATTAACGCAATAGATATTGGAATTCATGTACTACCTTTTATTAATTATCTCTAGCTAGCTACTCTGTGATATATTTTCAAATAAAAACCAGTCTCTTAAAAAATATATTGTAAAATACAAGACATCATCCTGCGTAATAAACAATATTTACCTAGTTTGTAAAAACTTAAACAACCAAGCTGGTCCAAATGTTCACATTACCAGTGTACTTAAGTTACAGCCCACGGATCAAAGGTTTCCTTTCTAAGTTTTTTTGTCTGAATTTGAAGACTTTTATATCTATAAATATTTTTTGAAACATTAAATATTGATTAATAAATATTTAAGATCGCGACCCACTTAATAAATTTATCTCCCTATTTGAGATCTTAGTGCAAGAACTTGGAATATATTTTTCCCTTAATAACGGTCATAACTACAGCCTTTACACTTGCTGCCAGTACTGCTGTATATTACGATACCTCATCTAAGTTATCTGTCATAGAAACATCAAGACAAATCTATTCACAAACAGGTTAACATCGAAGTGCTGAAAAAGAAGAATGTTCTACTCTTCATTTCGAGCCTGGACATCAGCATTGAAGAAATCTCGGTCCTCAAGCCGGTTTATGATGGAATAAGTAAGAAGGATCAGCATAAAATTGTATGGATCCCAATTGTGGAGCAATGGACAGATGACCTGAAAAAGAAGTTTGAGGTGCTGCGGTCCAAGATGCCTTGGTATACAGTGCAATACTTTTCACCAGTGGTGGGCATCAAGTTCATTAAGGAGGAGTGGAGCTTCAAGAATAAGCCTCTCGTCGTGGTGGTAAGTCCAAAAGGAAAGGTGGAACACCCGAATGCACTCCACATCATTAAGGTATGGGGAGCAAAGGCCTTTCCTTTCACTAAAGAGGCAGAACAAACTTTGGCAACTAAAGAGGATGTGATGGAAGACATCATGGTTGGCGTCAATCCCAAATCACCCGTCGTGGTAAATTCTATTTCATACTCTACAACACTACTCTTAAGCAAAATTCATATTATATATAAAAGGCTCATACTTTTAATAAAAATCATAATTAATTAGCATTATAATTGTACGTGTTTGAGAATTTACACGCATGTCTTCTTCTATCAATCAGATCAAGGATGACAAGTACATTTTCTTCTACGGAGGCAAGGACAACGAGTGGATCCAGCAATTTACCAGGAAAGCAACTGTCCTGGCCAATGACCCGGCGTTGAAAGAGGCTGGGATTTCAATCGAGCTGGTTCTTGTAGGAAAGAACGAGAAAGGGCAGGACGACGTTGGCATTCTAGGTCGTTTTTGGGACAAGATGGAAAGCTTTTTCTTCTCCAAGACTGAAAAGAAAACTGATCAACCGGATACTGTGACCAAGGAAATACAAAAGCTGCTATCTTACAAGAATGAGAGTGGATGGGTAGTGCTGAGCAAAGGGTCCAAAGTGATATTCACCGGACATGGAACAACTATTTTGAAGGTCGTGGATGAGGCTGAAAAATGGAAGGGGTATGTGCGTGAGATTGGCTACGAGATTATATTCAAACAGTACCATGACAAGGTTATTGAAGTGAATCGCCCTTGCTCCCGTGTTGACATTCCTGTTGGTGTCGGAAAGATCCCTGAGCATATGCATTGCCCTCACTGCCCCCGCGTCATGGAGAGCTATATTAGTTTTAAGTGCTGCCACGTTGACGGTGCTCTGAACGCACTGCACTAAATAAACTAATGCAAGGCTACCTTTCAATAAGTTTTCTCTAGTGATCAAGAATATTATATATCCGTACAATAAAGGGGCGTCGGATTACGTTGGTGATTTGATGCCAATAATATTATGTAAAGTATCTATGTAATCGATCGTTAAATGGTCGTGCATATCCTTAAAATAAAGAGCATCTGACTCTCTGATCAGGGCGTTGACATCTTTGCCACATGCTTGCTCTCTTTTCCCTAGCTCGTTTCCGCTGTTTCTATATACCTGATCGAGCCTGACTTCTACTGCTCCTAGCGATATTAGGAAGATGCAATAATGGGCAGGTGGGACGTTCCGTGCTTTCCTTCATTTATATATGGAGAAATCCATGATATCTCCTTCCATTGCAGTTACGTTCTCCATCACTAACAGCTTCCCAGCTTCATCGAGTTCATCTTATAATGTACAGGCAAAAGAACGTTGAACTACAAAGCAATTTGATAAATAGTTCTATTATATTGAGTTTTAGAATTTAAAGTAATTTAATGGTTCTATGTTGTAACTAGATCAGTGAGATCAAGGTGGGTTAATTCACATGCAGCAAGTAGTTGTTGATAATTAAGAATATGATGATCAGCATAATCCAATTCAATGAAGTAAAGTGGATGACAGCATTGACAATCATCTGATATACATTTGTTCCCGCCACCTTATCTGATAATTTCAAAAAATAATAAGTTAGAATAATTGATTCCATGAATTATTTTTCATTCATTTTCACCTATTATATTCATTTCACGTTATTTTATTCTATTACGTTTATTTTATGAACTCCTAAAGAAAGTCCAAGAGCATTTTCGTATTTAACAGCAATAGTACCATTCGTTGCATGGGGGCTTTTATGGGGCCGGCTGAAATTACTATGCAGTACTTAGCCGTTTGAACCAAACATGACTACTAAGGTATAAACTTGTGGCTTCAAATTTTTGGGTAGGCATGTTTGGGTAACCATAAAATTTTTAAGATTTTTAAGATTCCTCATAATTTCGTATTTAAACATCACTCGAATACAACAAAACAAAAAATCTATTTAAAATCTTAATCGATCTTTTCATTTAATAATTACCTAATCATTACTTAAACAAAAAAATAAATACAAGTTTTATAAATTTCAAAAAAAAAATGAAAAGATTATGTTCAAACAACTAATTTTGAACTTTATATATTTACTTTCACAAACTATAATAGAATATTTATTTAAAAAATATTTTTATTAAACATTTTCTCTTTCATTTCCCAAAACCTAATTTCAAACAAACCCTAACAATTCTCATATATTTCCAAATTATCCAAACATACCCAAAAGTCTCTTATTTTTTTTTCTTTTTTCTTTTTTCTTTTTCTTTTTTTTTTTTTTTTTGAAATTTCAATTCTAATATGGGGCTTTTTTAGTCCACATGAGTCGCGTGCTGGAACTTTAAGGTTTAGGTAGCTAGCCGTTTGGTGCGCTTGTGTCACTGGACGGATTACCACTGGGCACTGAGAATACATCATCTCTGTCCGTCCTCATTTATTCCACGTTGTTTCATGGCCTTTCGTCTACTTCTTCTCGTTCATATGTATTCATTCTGAGGGATATTTTTTTGGTCTAATTATTTCTTTTTTTAGAGTTTTTCAAATAATTACGCACGAAAAGAAAAGAGTCATAATAATCATGAGTATGGAATTAACGTACCAGCATTAATTAGATATTTAAACGACAAATTAGGTCACCGGCCATACGTAGTACGTACTTGCATGTTGAATATAAGAAGAGATGGCAGAATCACCGGTGGCCTCTGGATATTATCATGTATCTGCGCATGCATGCCATCTCAAATATTGACTTCTCTTCGAATATATATAATTAGTTACATTTTTGAAATTCCTTTTGTTGTATTTCTTGTCGTCTTAATTGATACTATACTTCTACCAATCCATCGGTTCTAAGTTTGACCATTCCCACAGGTTAAGATCTTAACGTGACAAAAATTAATTTAATCTCATTACCCCCAGATGTCGAATAATAATTTGTTTCCTTAATCTCCATTTAAAAAAAACATTAATCTCATTTTTACTACAAGGGTCAAGGGACAAGAGACGTGATCTCTTTTTTTATGAGAGATATGTAAGAGATTTATTTAAATTTTATATCCCACACACCCATCTTAATAGAGTTTGAAATAGCTTATAACTTATCAGTTAATAGATGAGTTATAATGGGATAAGAAAACTTCTAAGAGATAAAATGAACTCTATATCTCTAATCATAGTCAAACACAAAATTTTAGATTTCTTGATGGCCAGAAATCTATAAATAGTACTCAGGGGTTAAAGAGTTATCGCCTACAACCTCATTGTGCCTCTAATAGGGCTGAAAACCGATGGGTTTGGCGCGGTTTCGATGCCAAACCAACGCCGAACCGAAGTCTTCCATGAAAGGAAAGAACCGGCGGAAACTGGTCGATTGGGGGAGATAAAATCAATTTTATCGATCTCGATGCAGTGCGGTTCGGTTCCTCGGTCTACTGTCGGTATCTCTGTGATGGAGAAGGGCTACCGTCGAAGTTTATCATGAGAGAGCAGAACATATTTGCAGGTGAAATGGCGTTCGAGGTAGGAAGAAGACGCGAGGAAGAAGAACAAGAGAGGCTAGGGGGTTTATTAAATCCATTTCGAAATGGCACCATTTGGATTTAATCCAAACGGCGCCGTTCCATATGGTTTTTTTTTAAGTTTCAAGTGGAAAAACGACGCCGTTTCACTTACTTAAGTGAAACGATGCCGTTTTATATACATATATTTTTAAAATATATATATAAAAGGCCAGCCGGTTCAGCGATTTTCTAAGGGTTCGAACTGACACCAAACCGGCCACTATCGATTTTCATCATTTTCTGCCGCCCACCGACCGGTTCCTTGCTCCGGCGTCCGGTCTAATCGGTTCCCGGCCAGTTTGGTTGGTTCCTGTACACCCATAGCCTTTAATTATCCGGAGACACTCGGAAGTAAAATTGTTAGGATGATCTTTATCTCATAGTTAGGTCAGATTCTTCATCAAACTGTAATTGAGGGAGGTACGTTTTCTAATTGTTATAATTTATTATCGTAGATATTAGAAAATCGAAAATCTAATTATTAATGTTTATGTTAAAATATTTAACATGTGGTATCAAAGTTTTAGATTATAAATTTTTTATGATCTCGATAAAATATGCGGTAAATATATGTATATCTTGATTTTATCATGTTGTGGTCGACTAAAAATACCATGTCCTTTCGATCTAACAAATAAATTCGAATGTGTTTTTCAAGTTACCATTTTGTGTTCTCATGCAAGGAGAATTACATAGTGATTGGTTTGGGTTTGGGTTTTAAGTTAATTTCTCCCCTTTTATCTGTATTGTGTATGCGATGGGTAAGGGGCCGTCGTGCTGGGTAAAGGGAGTATTGTGTATTGTGTAAAGTTGAGGAAGGGGCCATCGTGTGGGTCGGCAGAGTGCGGCGTAAGGTGGCCGCGTCACTAGGCCAATGACTCAATGCATACAGGGGCGGCGCAAAGGGATTGTAGTTCCAAATGGGCACTGGCCCAACCAGATTATGTAGCTCGTCAGGGCTAAGAGTTGTCAGCACAGGGAGGAAGATCATAACCTTCTCCGCGAGACATTTAAGATGGTGGTAGATGGCTCTAAACCCACTGGTCGCGGTGCACAGCAGTGTTCCTATAAAACAAAATGGAGGTGGACATCAGCGGCAAGAGGAGGCTGGGGATGCCATGCCGTCTTCTCCTCGTCGGCGACGTCCATCGTTGTGGCCAAACCGAATGAAGAAAGACTGGTGCAGCGACACTGCTAATTGCTGAAGGAAGAAGAAAAAGAAGCCTAGGGTTTCTTCTAAAGGGCTTGGGCTTTTGCCCAGTCCAAAGGCAAATGTGCAACGGACCAAAGTATTGGGCCTAAACAAAAGGCCTGTGCAGTCAGCCCGACCCAACAACTAGCATCTGACCAATGCAATGATTCGAGTTTCAGCCCAGGTTACCAGACCGGTCTGGTTCAAACCCAGTTAGATTAAAATAATTATTTTATTTTATTTTATATTAAAAAAAAAATTATGCATGTTATTATAATACATTTATTAAATTTTATTTTTATGCATGTTATTATTGTTAAATACATGTATTAAATTTTATTAAGTTTTCTATACATGTTTTTATTGGTATATACATGTATTAAATTAAATTTATGCATGTTATTATTGGTATATACATGTATTAAATTTTATTTTGTACATATTATTTTTGTTAAATACATGTATTAAATCTTAAATACATGTTATTGTTATTAAATACATGTTTGAATTGTTTATTTTGGATCTATCAAAGTAAAGTTGGAGTGAACAATTTATGTGTCAAGATCTACTCCCAAGGAATGATTTTGATGACACTACAAGTTCATCTATTAAAATAAAGTTGGAGGGAATATTTTGAATGTCAAAGTTTACTCCCAAATGAGAATTCTAGTGATACAATTAGTTCATCCACATAATTTAAGGTTGGAGATAACACTTTGTATATCAGAGTTTACTTCCAAATGAGAATTCTGGTGATACAGCTAGTTCATCTATATAATTTAAAGTTGGAATGAACATTTTGTCAGAGTTTGCTCCCAAAGGAGAATTCTGGTGATATAGCTAGTTCATTCACATTATTTAACATTGGAGGGATCACTTTGTATGTCAGAATTTACTCCCAAAAGAAGATTCTGATGATACAACTAGTTCATATACAGAATTTAATACTAGTAAAAACACTTTGTGTATCAAAATCCATTCCTAGAGAAGGGTTTTGATGACCCTATTAGTTCATCCACAATTGTTTAAATTCTAATTATTGTTTGTTATTATCGAACTCAAAGTATTAATGTGATTAAAATGCTTTTATTGCAGTAAGTATACAAATATATTTACAAGATTTTCTTTACGGAATGGACTCTACTATAGAGAAACATATGCATATCAAATTTACATTAAGAGTTTTAGATCCTGGTTTATCCATTTTAAGTCTTAACATCAATTATTATTGAAAATAGTGAGAAGGGTAAAAAAAGTACAGTGTTTAAGAATATTGAATTAATTGCTACACATCAAACTATAGGAATTTCTTATATTAGTGCATGATGGTTTACTTCAGATGCATTATTATGAGATATGAATAAGTTGGTAGCATAATTGTCAGCTAGATACAAATTATTTTGCTAATTAAATAATTTGTATGATAAGTCAATTGTATCTTTTGGAAAATGAAGGAAATGATGGTGATGAAAATATTAGAATTGTATCAATTGAATTTTGGAAGAAATAATAATACATGAAGGTTTAGGTGCCCTAAGTATAAGACATGATTTGAAAGGAAGGATAAACATTTTTTTTGTATAAATTTCAAATCAGATCTTATACATGTTTATAAATTCTTTTTAGATTGAACTCGAGTGCAAATGCTCATATGCATTATGTCTGTATAAGTTTCAAAGCAAGCTCTATAAATATTGATACTTATTTTAGTGGTTGAACTCAAGTACAAATGTTCGAATTTTTAAATTATTTCAAAATGCTATTTATGTTTGTTGCTTTTTTTTTCCTTCCAATAAAATTTTATTTGCCTTCATAATAGTGCCTTTGTTAAAAGATTTTCCTTTTCATTCATGAGGCATGTATTAGAACCAAATGAAAAAATGATTTTGCAATTTGTGGTAAAGAATTTGAAACATATTTTGTAGCATAAAAGTTTGGAGAATATCTCCAAGTAGAGGTTAGTATATAAAATATTTTTGTTATTTAGATTTTCTAATTTCAAAATGTGTATTGATTTGTATTAAAAGAAAACAAATCAAACATATCAAAGAAAGATGATACAAGGAATAGAGAGTTTCTTGAGATAATGCATATAGACACATGTAAACATTTTCTCTATAATGTTTGATAGATATAAGTATTTCATTATTTTCATAGATGATTTTTAAAGTATGGATGTATCTATCTGCTACATGAGAAGTCTTGAGCCTTTAGAAATTCTTAAGGTACTTCTCATTGGGAGGAAATGTAGCTGTTAGGTATAAATGTAAAAATCATCAAATTAGATTGAAGTAGTAAGTGCCTAGAAACGTATTATGAGTTAAGTCATAACCCTGACCTATTTTGTTAACTTCTTGAAAAGATGTGTAGTAGAATTATTAAAGACAATAGTATACATCTTAAATTGTGTTCCTAGTAAGTTTTCTCAAAAACTTGTTTTAAGTTGTAGAACTTGATTTAAGGCATATACATATATGGATAGTCAATCTAAAGTAAGACTTTACAATCCAAATGAAAGAAAGTTGGATCGTATAATAGTTAATGGGTACATTATTAATTACTTAGAGAGATCCAAATTATTTAGGTTGTATTGTCTCTATCCAAAGAAATTGAAATGTCAAATTCCTTATAGTTGGCAAAATCAATGGGACTAAAGAAACTAGAGATGCAATTGTTGTAAAGTGCATTCCTGTATTTTGATAATGCTTATAGTTCATTTTATGATTATCTTAATAATAACATAGAACGACAAGTAAATGATCATCTACCTCATCAGATAAACACTACTGAAGAATTGGCCATGGAGGCACCAAAACAGGTAATCTCATGTGATATTCTTGATTTGATTTTTGGTTACATGGTGTATTTTTAAAATTTAAATTTGACATAAAAATAAACAAAGGTTCACATATGCTTTCACAAATTATAGAAATAAATGATTTTATAAAATATCAATGCATAGAAGAGTGATTGAAATCCATGAATCAATGCAAAATCTGTAATTTCCTCTAATTATCTTAAATGTATAAAATGTTGAATGTAAATGGGTGTTAGAGACAAAATCCTGACTTTTAAGGTAATGTTGAACGATATAAAGTTAGACTTGCAATTAAGAATTTCATTTAGAAATGAGCATTGATCAGAGAAATTTTTTATTAAACCTGAAAAAACTCATTAAGGACTACTATGACATTAGTAAATCATTATCGTCTAGAGTTACATCAAATGAATGTAAAAATAATTGTAAAGTGAAAGTCTGAAATCTACAAGAAATGAATAAAATTATTACTTATAAGAGGTAACAATCTTTTTGAAAAATTAATATCTGAAATTTGATGATACCAATATTGTTAATGTATATACCCGTATGTCAGTGGAAGTATATTTTTATTTATGGTCATGCATGCATATGACTTTTGGCATGTATGATTATGATTTGTAGTATGGCATTAAAGTTATACTTCTAAATAACTTTAAAAATGAAATTCATGAGACATCATTCGTAAATTAGATTGAATTTTAATACCAAGATGATGACTATTAAGATTGTCTCGATTTAGTTGTATAGAGTCTTATAAAATTTTACATAAAAAATTGTTATTTAATAGATACTTTAAAAATAAAATGTGACATGCTTAGTATTTTGCAATGTCCTCGAAATGATTAGGTTGTTAAGAAAATTTTGTATATGATTATTATAATAAATCTGATGATTGTATAAATTTGTATATGGTTGAATATCAGTTTTGTAGTTGGCCTTCTTAGTTGTTGCCAAAGTAACCCAATGATGTTTGACCCAAAAGCTCATGTGAAAAAAGTGTAAGGTTATTTGCAACAAATTAAAGACTATATTGTTGCCTTAAGAAGAACTGATACTCTTAAGGTAACTGAATATTCAGACCCTATTCTGTGAGATTACTCTAATGATGAAAAATATAGTTATGATTGTGTATTTTGTTATCTAGTAGAGTTATTTTATGAAAGAATGTGAGGTAAATTTTTAACTGGTTCATGTGCAATAGAGACTGAGTTTGTGATATACTTTAAGATCACAATGTATGGTATCTGATTGAGAAAATTTTTCTTAGAATTTGGAATTGTCGACTTATAACCAAGCCGCTAAGAAAGTATTGCAAGATTTCCTTATAATATTTTTCTCCGAATGATAAGTATTAATGAAATTTTAAATACCTAAGTGTTAAGAAAAAAGTACAAAAATAAATTTATATAACAATAGTGTGTTAATGATTATACCTTCAAATACATGTTGAAAAGATAGATCATATGCTTATACCCATGATTTGAAAATGTTAAAGAGATCATTGATGTGTTGAGTATTTTTTTTACTGGACATTAAAATATATCTATTATGATTGTTTTTGTTTTTTTTGTCTTTCCACTTTATATGTACATTAAATGGTGTGGATGAATGATGACAAGATAATGTCTACAATAGACATGAATTAGAATCCAAGGCATTACAGTATTTGTCTTAATTATCTTAATTAAAAATCATGTTAAATTAAGTTAATGGTGTTGTATTACATGGAAGGAAATTTGTTGGTTATATAACATATGACCATTATGACTCGTATTAGTAGCTAGTTTGACATTGATATTATGAAATTTATGAAATGTATTTTAATCTGTGAAAGATTTTACAAAATGAATTTGCGCAGAATGATTAATTTAATGTAATAAACCCATGAACGAAAAATATTATTTTATAGGCGTATGGGCCAAGTGGGAGAATGTAAGAGTTTTATTTAAACTATATGTCTCACACACCCATCTTGACAGAGTTTAGAATAGTTCAAAACTTATCATTTAGAGAGATAAGTAGTTTTTAAAAAATTCGTTACAAATGAAAAATAAAAAACATAGGAACAATAAATAATTAAATAATTACAAAAATGTGAAAAGAAAAAAAGTTAAAAAATTTTCTTCCTCTCTTTCACCGAAAGACAAAAAAAAAAAAAAGTAGTTAAAGATGTATAAATAAATGAGTAGAAAAAATTAATAAGTAAAGAATAGATAAATATTAGTTAAATGGAATAAAAATATAATAGAGAGTGAGATATAAGAGGTTTTGGAAATATGAATAAAATTTAGGAAGAAATTTAGAGAAAGCTGATTTTAGCTAAAATTTGGAGAAAATTCGGATGTGAATGCCCTAAACCTACTTATCTCTTTACAAAATTTACAAGAAAAGACATATTGCTTATATTCGTGAAATAAATTAATAACAATAGTATTTATTTAGTTATTTTATAACTTATTTTAGAATCTCTTGATGTAATATTACTTCTTTAAAAATATTAATTTTTCTATAAGTTCCTCATTTAAAAACATAATTGAAAAAAAAAATAAAACATATTATGTGTCTTATTACTTATAAATTAAAGACGCTAGTTATCACGTATCGATCCCAAGCTCAAATGATATAATATATAAGAACATGAAACGTATCAGATTCTACTCTAAAATAAAATTAAAGAAAAAGACAGAAGTCTTATCAGCTTAAAAAATAGAAAAAGATAAAAAGCCATAAACGAGATTATAAAATCATAGAAAAAGAGAAGCTATATATATATATATATATATCTCTTATTATTAGTTTTTTTCTATTGGTGAGGGTAAGTATATCTTGTTAATTATTTTAACATGAGTATTAATATTTAGATTTTTAATTTTATTTGATCCATGATAATAAATAATAACAGTTAAAAAATGTACCTCCCTCAATTACAATTTGATGAAAAATCTGACCTGATTATGAGATAATGATTATCCTAACGAGTTTACCTTCGAGTATCTCCTGGTGGCTAGAGGCGTAATGATATTATAAGTAATGACCTTTTAATTCTTTAGTACTATTTATAGACTTATGGACATCAAAAAATCTAAGGCTTTGTATTTAACTCTGATTAGAGATAGAAAGTTAATCTTATCTCTTAGAAATTTTATTATCTCATTATAACTCATCTATTAACTGATAAGTTTTGAACTATTAAAATCAGTACTTTCGTAACAATAATATTTAAAAAAATCATATTTTCACAAATGATCAATTAAAGAAAAATTGATCATCTCAATGGTGATATTTTTTTTTTCAAATTTCAATTATAAAAAATATAAACATGAGATAAAATATAGATAATTGAAAAAGTAATTTGTTTTATTAATCAAAATAAAATATTTATAAAAAATGATTTATAGACAAATAGTAACTCAAGTCACAATTTAAATCCTAAAACTTTTTCCTATATAGGCAGCCAGATGGAAAGGGATTTTTGTCAAAAAGCTAAAAAAATTTGCCAAAGTTTAAGGAATTACCGGCTATAGGAATTCAGATGCGAATGTTCTTACGACTTATGGGGGTAGAAAAACAAGTTATAACCAGTTCTCCAAAAATATAATTCATTTAAAAGCTTGTTTATTAATATTATAAATATAATATTAATACAATAATTGACACAATAATTAAAAATATATATTAACATTATTACAATTATAATAAACTTCAAGACAAATAATATGGTACCCAATCGTAAGTAAAGAATTCTAAGGTTTCGTTTGTATTTTGAGGTGAGATGAGATGAGTTGAGATTAAAATTAAAAAGTAAAATAAAGTATTATTATAATATATTTTTTAATATTATTTTTATTTTAAGATTTGAAAAAATTGAATTGTTTATTTTATTTTGTATTAAAAGTTGGAAAAGTTGTAATGATTAAGTGAGATAAGATGAGATGAATTTAAAAAAGTTTAATTGTTTATTTTATTTTATATTAAAATTTAAAAAAATATAATAATAAAATTGAGATATGATGAGATATTTTTTAAAAATAAACTAAACCTAAAATTATACGGTGTTTTTATTTTATTTTCTTCTGATCACTTTTTCAAAAAGCAAACGAAAAAAACAAATAATTTTCCATCTTCGATGCATAGTGTAGTACTATATTCCTCGCTAGGAGCAGAATCAAATAATTATAGCACACCTCGATCTCTACCAACCAAACATACAGTGTATTGTTGTTGCTCAGACGTGCCATCGCGTCACGAGTCTGTCTTTTCTCTATCCAACGAAACCAAGAACGTACGTTCTGGCCTGTGTTTGTTGTTGGATAGTGCTACCGGGAATACTGTTACTCTATTTATTTATTTTTTTAAATATTTTTTAAATTATAAAAAAATAAAAATATATATATTTAATTTTTTTAATAATCATTTTTTAATTATTAAGTAAAAAATAAAAATAAAATGAAATAATTAAACGGTAAATTTGAAGTGCTTCACAAATATTTTTCTTGTTGAAATTCCTCCACCTGTAGGACCTCTCCACTGCCCTGGTCTTGGTCTTTGATTACAGACGAGCCATGATTCATTTCCACACTGCAAATGCCTAAAAAAAGACAAGTGGACCTCTTTATCCACTTTATTATTAACATAATCATTTCTTTCACGCCAACATATTATTATGCACCTTCCAATTGGAATTCGAACCAGGCGATGCATGAAAAGGAAAAGGTAGGTGGGTAACAAGACTTCAAGAAGAGAACCAGGGAGAGTAAAAAAAAAACTCCTTCAAAATTACCAATTATTAATTTCTTTTAAGAATAAAAAATAAATTATTTTTATTTTTATTTTTTAAATGTATCTATTTTGGTTTCTTTGCTTTGGCTATGTACCTCTTATAAATAGGAGGAATTAACCTGCTTTAATGAGACAACTATCTAATGGGGGTTGGGGCAGTTAAATCACTGCTTATTTCATAAATTTTAGTTTTTTAGATAAATAGTGATTTTAAATGGCATAAGAGTATATGTCTTGATTTGAACTTTAATTCTAAATTCTATCTCATTTAATTAAATATTTCTCTTATTGAATTTATTTATTGAGACATTCTAGCCAACATATGAGAGAGAATATTCAAATATAAAATAAATAATAAAATTTACCTCTTTTCATCAAATTAAACTTTTAAGATAAGCAATAATTTTACAAGAAATTCTTATTGGCAATGCAAGATAGCGATGGAATTGGAGATTAATTAGTATTCGTAATATTAAATGGATTAAATAGGTCATGCTTTCTAATCATTTAAGTTAAAATTTTACTATTCATCACTCCATAAACTACATATCACATTTTTTTTATTCCTCTTAAATTAATTTAGTTTTTTTATTCATCATCTATATACTATATATTTTATAAATAATAATAATAATAATAATTACGCATAGTACGTGATGTGAAAATAATGAGTGAAATTTTTCTGACACTTATATCATTCGTTATATAATAAACAAAAGACAATTTGTTTATATAATCACTAGTTGAAACAAAAATTTCGATAGAGAGCATAGGAGTATACGGTTATTTAAAAAAGCACACATTTTGCTTCTCTTTTTTTTTTTAGAGATAAAAAAACAAAACACACATCCACTTTACAGGGACAAAACAGGACATTTTGAAGTAAAGAGAGTAATATGTGACACGATTTGTTAATGTTAAAACGGGTTAATACGTTAAGATATAATTGCTTAACTGGTTAACTTAATAAGAAAATTATAATTATAATTATATCCTTGTACTTAAAAGTAAAATTGTTAGGATTTTAATTTTGATATTTTAATTGTTTGAATTGTAATTTTTTTATAAATATTGTGATTTTAATATTTATATAAAATTATATTAAACTTAATTAGGTCAAATTAGTTAATTTTAGATAACAGATTTGAAACGGATCAGGTCATGTCATGTTTACTTATTTCGTAATATTTTTTAACAGATCAAAATAGATTGACACGATATAACTCCTGATATTAATGTGTTATATTAAGGCTTAAACGAAGATGAACTCATTTCAGATCAGTTCAGTTTTAGATTGACTTTGACAGCCAAACACAAGTTTCACTCTTGATTGAATGTAGTTCAATTTTCAACTCAACTTTGGGCCCCACGCTGACAAACATCAAATCACCCCATATCTCGGTTTCTTCTTTTCATCTGATTTTATGTTTTCATTTGCTGCCTTTACACAAATGTGAAAGGATGGAACCGGCCTGACAACCCACGTTAAGTATTAATTGTGTTTTATCATCTCTTTTTTTTTTTTTTTTGATTTTTCCAGAAGAACGAAAAAACTCTCTCAAATGCAGTCTATTATTTGTTTTTTATTTTTTTCTCTTGCCTGCAGGTTTGGCGGCGGAAGTGGGAGATAAATTTATCAAATGAAAATACTGTTTATGGATGAGACTCAATTATTTCATAATTTTTAATAAAAAAATATCTAAATTTATCTCAATATCTAAACATAATAAAAACTCATTTTAATGGACCACACTAAATTCATTCAACAATCTCAACTTATTATTATTTATAAAAAATTTAACTCAACTCAACTCAACTCAATTCAACATTCAAATACAGCTTAAGATTATAAATTTTAATATCATAAATTTAATAAGTTGTGTTTTGATTGATCTATTTAATATAATATACATATTCTATACGTCACAAATACAATTAATTAACATGATTTGACATTCTTGAAGGACCAAACCAACATTTGAAAAAAAAAATTAAATTAAATTTCCACTCCTCGAAAGAATGAAAAATCGTACAATTTCCGTAAATATTGGGAGCCTTACCGCAAAAGGAAAAATAAAAAGACCCTCATTTTGCTCACAGTAACAGTAACATATTCTAGTAAATAAATATTAACTAGCTCGTATGTTTTTCTTGCCACACGATACAAATAATAAGGTTTAGTTCGATTATATAGGTGAGATGGTTTGAAAAATTTATATATAATAATTAAATAATTTATGAATAATAGTTAAATAATTTAAATTAATATATTAATGTAATTTTGGGAGGGAGATAAAAAATTTGAATAAAAAAATTATAACGTTAAAAGAACGTTAGAATAAATTTTTTATAATTTTATTTTGTAAATTGAAAATTTTGAATTATTTTTTATATATATATTTTAAAATTTATAAAAATTTTAATAATTAGATAAAAATTTTAAAAATTAAAAAATATTTTTATTTAAATAATATTTAGAATGTGATGTGATGGATTATTTGAAAGGTTGGTAAACTAGATCTAAATATAACATTTTTGTATCAATTGAAAGACATTAGAAATATTTTATTGAGCAGTATTAGGCCTAGTATTGATTGCTGGCATGTCTTTAGGACAAATTTATTTTTTTAATAGTTTTATTTAAAATTTTTATTATTTTAAAATATTTTTAGAAGATATAAAAAAATATTAATATATTAATAATTATTTTATTAACTATTAAATTAAAAGATTAGAATATATGATGTGTCAAAATAATATTTTCTTATTTATTATTTTGGTCAGCAAAATATGCTATAAAATAATAAAAAACTGATAGAGTAAGTTTATAATTATCTTGGACGTTGCTACGGAAGATTTTTACCGAAATTCATTATCGAACACTTAAAATATATATATATTTTTAATCTTTTCTTTCCCTATTTTTTTAAACTATTTAAATATTTTTTAAAAATAAAAAATCATATACTCATTTAAAAATATTTATTTAATTATTAAAAAAATAAAATAAAAAACATTTCTAAAGAATTTCGGTAGATATGTTCTGTGGATACAGTGTTTTCCAATTATCTTAAAATTGAACCATTAACCTGACCTTTGTCGTAGACCTGAAAACGCGAGCCTGGCTGCAAAAGCTTGTTATAAATAAACGTGTACGTAGTAAATAAATGTGCTCCTTTTTCACCAATTTTTTTGATCTCGACAGAATAGTACTGCACCGTCCTCTTTTTTCCTTACACGCGTCCCTTAGGTTTCTATAGTTGGAGCTGAGCCATATATTTCTTATCTAGAAGGGATCTACTTTTCAGATCACAAGAATCTCGATGATATCGCCAAACGTTCCTGGCTATGCTAGCTAGCTAGCTTTTCAGCAAGACGTGTCTGTACTGCTCATGACAGCCTCACATGCACCTTGTCTTCTCTCTCTCTTTTTCTATCACGTTTCAATTGACTCTGTCAAGCGTCAGGTCATTCGTACCACAAAATAAATATATGGTTTCGATTGGTCCCATCGTTTCTACGACGTGATATTGTAGGCCAGCAAGACTTTGCGAGTTGGAAACCAAGTAATAATGATATTAGACTTTAGAGGCATATATTTAACATTGTTCCTGAAATAGTAAGTAATCGTTCCTGTGCAGTTGAAGATTTTTCCACATCTTCTGGCTCGCATACAACCGTTGCAGATATTACGTACGCGCACATGTTCGTTCTGGTTTGTATATTAGAATATCGTCAATATTTTTAAATTCTTCATCTAATTATTAATTTTCTTAGACTATCAAACAAAACATAAATTTAATTAATTTCTTATCCATTGTTTTCGCTTTTATAGACAAAAAGATGAATTGACATGCAATAAATTATGTTTGGAATTTTCTTAGGAGAGAAACAAAATACAAAAATATTAAATATATTTAAGAAAAATTTATAAAAATAAATTATTGATATGTTAAAAATTATAAATTTTAAATTTTAAAAAAAACTAATAAAATAAATTATATATATAAATATATAAATAAAACTATATATAGATATAACAAACTCAAAAAACTATTATCTTCAGGACTTAGGGTGCGTTTGGATGTTAAGATGAGTTGAGATGATAAAATATTGTTAGAATATTATTTTTAAATATTAAAGTTATTTTGAGATTTGAAAAAATTGAATTATTTATTATATTTTGTATTAAAATTTAAAAAAATTATAATGATAAATTGAAATGAATTGAGATAAATTAGGATGAATTTAACATCCAAACGAAACCTTACTTTGCCAGAAAGAGAAACGATAACCTTCCTACTCTATTACAGTTTTTATACAACTTTCTAATAAAATAATATTCTTTAAATATTTATTTTAATTTTGATTTTAATTTGATGTATTTAAAATTTTAAAAAAATATTATTTGATTAAAAAATTATAGAAAAAATGTAAAAGAGGGGTATGGTTATCATTGCTCTGCCAGATAACGAAGGGATCGAAAATCCCAACTGACAATGATGGAATTTAATGCTGTTTTCACAAGCTACGCATAAGAACGTGCCACGTGCAAAAACTTTTGTTTTTAAATACCCATCCCTATCCAAATGAAAAGGGAAACGCGTAACATTTGATCAGTGCAGTCCTTTCACACCTCAACTTTAGAAAATGAAAGAGAGAGAAAGAAGTGCATCCCCACGTTGCTTAAAGTTTCCTTGACCATTCACATCCCATATTTCAAAACATTATTTTTTTTTTTAATTTGAAATTTATTTTAAGATTTTAATCAAAATATTCTCTACATCTTAATCTATATTTTAGTAAAAAAATTTAAAAAATAAATAGTAAAATTTATCTTTAAACTATTTTTATTAATATTTTATTCTAATACATAAAATAAATTCATCTTCCAATCTCCTACACTTTCTCTCATACTTATATTTGTTATAGTTTTAAATAATAATTAGAAAATTAATTTAATTATTACAAAAAAATATAAAAAATTAAAAATATTGTCATATCCACAAAAAAAATAATTTAAATTTTTGTTTAAAATATTTATAAGAGTAATAGTTCAAAATATAAAAAAGAATATTGAGTAGTTAAGTTTGTAAATGGAAGTGAGAGAAAAGCAATATAGAAAGAATAAAGAAATATTATTTTAATAGAATAGAGAAATGATAAAGAATGTGATGTGTGAGGTTTTTTAAAGATGAATAAAATTTAAAAAAGAATTTTAAAAAATATACTTTTTAACTAAATTATAAATTTTTTTATAAGAAATAAGATGTGAGTGCTCGTACAGATACATCTTCTTCAGACGGTAAAAGCAAATTAAAAAGAAAATAAAGGAAGTGAAATTTATTAGTTTTCTTTTTCTTTCTAAGAGCATTAATATTGATTACAATACAAAATCATATTTTTTTGAAGATTAATTTTACGTATCAAAAAACTTTTACATTAGATTATGAATTTTTTTAGCCATTATTTATTTCTTTTCTAAAATTATATTTTTTCTTTCGAATTTCTTTATAAGAAGATTTGTTTTCATTGGTATCAGAGAGAGGGGGAGGAGAGAGAAAAAAAATAGAAAAATAAAATTTAGATAGTGAACAATGATCTTCATATTTGTAGGAACATAATTCATTGTTATTCAAATTTTTAGATATACATAATTTAATATAGTCCAATTTAAGATCGTTTTATGTAAATATATATATATGTACATATACAGATGCATAATTCAATACTAGTGCTCTAATGTTAGCTCATTTTCTTAATTTGCAGTCAATAGATTAAAGAGGATCCATTCATTTTCGAAAACAATTACAACTTTTTACAGATTTTTACTGAATAAGTAAACATTATCATTTTTAAGTTAAATAAGGGTATTTAAAAGGAAAAAAATATTTTCAGGCTCTTTTTATAAACTAAAAACAACATTGATTTAGAATATGTAACATCAGCTAGCATTAAAAAATACTTGTGTCGTGATTTTTTTTTTTAATTATAATGGCTCACATAATATAAGTCTTGTATTTACACAACAATCATTTAAGATTTTAAGTACTACAACTTTGTTTGGATGCCAAACTCATCCAAACTCATCTCAACTCATCATTATAATTTTTTCAAATTTCAATACAAAATATAATAAATAATTCAATTTTTTCAAATCTCAAAATAACTTTAATATTTAAAAATAATATTCTAACAATATTTTATCATCTCAACTCAACTCAATCCAACTTATCTCAACATCCAAAGACACCCTATATCTTAAAAAGGCGAGTATGCAACATGGCCAGTACTTGATATAGACTAGGGAATCTTGAATAATTACCTTTTCTAAGGAATATTATTCAAATAGTCATCAATATTGCTCGCACGTTTTAAAAGATCATCATTAATTCCTCCTCACTAGGGATATAGATCTTTAAATTTGTGCGATTATGTAGTGGTATATACAGCAAGAGAAGTGTCACAACCGTGTATAAAGAGATTATATAAAAGTAAACTAATAAATTGAGATAGTTACATATAATATGTTAAATCTATTTTACAATAGAAGTACATTTACAATCTAACATACTATATAAAACTATATTAATTTGTAAGTTTATTTTATAAAATCTCTTAATTTATAGCTAAAATATTTCTTATACAATAAAGATATCAGAGAATTTTTATATCCATGCTATATGAGTTATTCGTGTCCACATGCATGTAAGTATGTCCGGAAGATTGTAGATTGAAATTAATTAGTTAGGAGTTTAACACACAGATGTTGTTATATATGTTATATATAGAGCTCTTCTACTCATTATCCTTACACCACATATCACATTTAATTTTTTTTTATTCTTTTTAAACTAAAAAAATTCTTTTACTAACCATCCATACACTAGACATTTGATATAAAGGAAAAAATAAAAATATATATATATGGTGTGTAATGTAAAAGTGATGAGTAGAATTTTTCATATATACATATATATATATATATATATATATATACATATATAACAATTTTATATCTCCGCTACCTATTTTTTCCCTAATCCTGCTTAGCCGATATGTATCTTTAGTGTTCACAACAATAGATTGCAGACTAAAATGGTCGTGACTCTCTTTATTAAGAGTACTTAGCTGTCAAGATTATATCATCTTATCTATTTTTCATTTATCTTATTAAGTATAAGCAGTAGGGTTAGGCTACGACTCTAACGGAGTCGAAAAGTCCACCTACGATTGGAGTTGGAGGTAAATTTGGACTCCAACTTTGACTCCGATCGGAGTTGCTAGAGAGAGAGAGAGAGATGGCTTAGTCGGTGCATTTGTGACATCGTGCATCCTCAATGCTGCCAAAGGCATAAGGCCACGGTGCTTTTGTTCTTCTGGAAGATGCCTTGATAAAAAAAAATGAAAAATGAAAATGAAGGAGATGAAGAGAGGAGAATTAGAAATCGAATACTTATATATATTGTGCAAAGTATCCAAAAAACAAAATCAAGACGGGTGGGGATTTGTACACTATGAGCCTTGAGAATGCGCAAGATCTCCATTTCTTATAACTATCTTGACTTGAGCGATACCATGAGAGTCACGAAGAATCAAGCCAATCTGGGACGACATCAAACCCTTGTAAGAGAGTTTAGGTTTTTTATGAGTACATCTTGAAAACAGATCTTAAGCCAACTCGGCTAAGTTCTCTTGTAGGGTAGAGTTGAGGCCAAGATACCCGTACTGGAATCATATCACAAAAATCAATCATATGAGAATACTTGGGGAGCGGTCCAGCTGCTCCCCCTCATTAAACAGCCCTCCAATAGCCCTTCACAACGTAAGCTGTTATTGTGTTTATTTTGCATTTGCATACACCCGATCTCCATACACCCTCCCTGTGCCTCCCTTACTCCTTTGTTTTCCATGCCTCCCTCACTTCTTTCACTCCATCCCAACCCAAACGAAGATCTCGACCCCACACTCATCCTCGACGACACTCGACCCGGTTGGTGACGGAGCTTGACCCAAACAAAAATGGGTGGGGAGAGATCCGCCGATCTTCTATGCGCAAAGGACTCGGACTACATGAAGAAGATATACATAGGGTACTTTGGGGTGTTCGTGAGAATGTTGGCCGAGGAAGGCGAGATGTGGAAAATGTACCGCATGGCCTGCAACAAGTTCCTAAAAGATGAAGAGATCGAAGTTTTTGATGGGCTTGTGATCACTGGAAGCTGCAACTATGTGCATGGAAATGATGTCTGGATTTGTAAATGTTGAATCTATTGAAGAAATTGGACTCCATGAAGAAAAAAGTTATGGGGATATGCTTTGGACATTAAGTAATTAATTCTATTTGTCTTCATAGTTTAATCTCCTAATTCGGCCATTAGCGGTTTGTTTTTCTATTTTTGCGTGCATTAAAATACTCCGGTTGCGATTTGGTGCCAGCCTATTGATTCTCCACCTTCCACCCATGTTTGTTTCACTAGAAACCGGTGGATGCCACATTGCATATCCAAGCACTTCTGATCTAAAGGGAAACCCAAGCTATTTCTCTATCCATTTCAAAAGTTTTCTTTCCTTTTTCATTTGTGTTGAGTCTAAACTTTCACTCAAAATAATGAGTAAAAAAAATCCAGATCAGTTTTACCTGCAAGTATACAGGTGTTGTAGTATCTTACAGGATCGAATCCACAGGGATTGACTAATGTGATAAAGAGGCTAAAACAAAAATAAATTAATAAAAAGAACGAAAAAAGAAAAAGAAAAGAGATTACTGGGATGGAGATTTTAAAATAACAAAATATAAACTGAACAATAAAGCAATGTAAATAAATGGGCTGAATAATTAAAACATTATAAATAAAAGAGTTGCTGAAAATAGAAAAGTTGCCGAATGAAAAAGGAAATAAAGTGAAGCTTTGGTTGCCGAATATTTGTTGCTAAAAATAAAACACTATAAATTCAAGTTGCCGAAAATAAAATGAACTGAGCCCGAACTGATCACGATAAATATGAAGCTGCTGAAAACACTGGGGAAATAATATGATGCTGCCGAAACACTTAGCAAATAACATCACAAGTTGTCGAGTAATATACAATAATTGAATGAGCTGCCAACTGAAACATTGTAAAATAATAAAAGGTAGTTGCCGAAAGTGACAATTAAATAAACACAAGCTGAGTTGTAGAATGAATAAACAAAGAAACTGAGCAAATGATGGTTTCCGAAAATAATGAGATGCCGAACACAAATAAAATTCAAGCTGCCGAAAATGGAAATGAAAGAGCCGAAACACAAACTGCCGAAACACTAGCAGGTTGCCTAAGTAGACTATAACTTGCCGAATGAAAACAATAATAACTGGGAACTTGAAGATAAAACCCGAACTGATGAAAACAGAATAACTTGATAAATAAACTAAACATTATAAACACAAGCTGCCGATTAAAACATTAACAAGACTAAAATGAAGCTTGCCGAATATAGAGCAGGAAATAAACTTGAAGATGCCGAATGATGCTGTAAACAATAAACTGATGCTAGTTGAACATAGACACAAGCTGCCGAAACATTAACAAGACTAAAATGAAGCTTGCCGAAAATAACTTGAGAAATAAACTGAGAGCTTGCCGATCGAAAATACAGTAGAAATAAACAATGAAGTTGCCGAAAATAAACTGTAAAATAAACTGAAACCAGTTTCCGAAAATAGAAGATGAGAAGAGAGAGCCGAACTCCCTCTCTCGGATGCTCCGTTCCTTCGTCCATTCACATGCTTTATATAGACTCCATATCTGCACTGTGCTGCGTGAGTGTGTGCTGTCCCATGTGCCAGTTCATCTCCCACTGCCGATTGTTCTTTCTATTTTCTTTTCTTTCTTTTTCACTTTCCTTCTTACTTTCCAGCCGACCGAATGCACTGCTTCTTCTTCTTCCTCTTTCTTTTTCTTTCTTTCTTACTTTCCAGCCGACCGAATGCACTGCTTCTTCTTCTTCTTCTTTGCTGCACCGAACATCACGTGTACTGCATTTATTTTCTTTTCTTTCTTTTTTTCTTGGTCGGTTCCCTTTCTCCTTATTTTATTTTGCTTCCAGCCCAGCATGCACCGAATATATCTTATCTTCTTCCTCTCTAAACGAACTTATCACATGCACCGAACATCACATGTGCCGAACATCACATGTGCTCTATTTCGGACGTGTAAAAACAGAGGGGATGAGCTGGGCATGCTCACGTGTTGTGCATGAGGTTAGGTGGTGCAAGCGAGGCCGAAGTGGTTGGGCAGATGCTCGGAACGCATGCATGGTTCACGGGTTGTGGAGGTGCAGTGTTTCTGGAGGTTGAAGATGGTGGTGGATGCGTGGCTCGATGGTCTTCGGAGTAGTGCTACGGGATGAGGCTGCACGGTGGATGAAGTTCTGCGGTAGGTGGAGGAGCTTGGCGGCGTCGAACGGCGGCGTGGGAGAGCTGTGTTTCGGCTACTGTAGCAACTGCCGAAGGTTGAAGACGAAGCCAAACGACGTGCAGCTTATCCAAGACGACAGGTCGTTTGGCTTGGACGGCTGAATCAAAGCTTGTAGAAAACGACATGTCGTTTATCTTACAGGCTAAACGACATGTCGTTTAGCCTGCGCAGTAAATAAAAAAAAATAAAAATAAAAATAAAATAAAATAAAATAAAATAAAATAAAATAAAATAAAATAAAGTAAAATAAAACAAACAGAATAATAATAAAAATAAAATAAAATTAGAAAAAGAAAATAATTAATTAATTAAAAATTAAACAACAACTAAACTAGAATATTAAAAATGTGTTATGCATGTGAGACAATAAAATCAAATTAAATTACAAGTTATAAAATATAAGCATAAACTATGCTTTTAATCAATTTAATTCATAACTTGAATTTATTGCCTCTTGATCATTTTTCCATCTAAAATCAATGATAATATGATGAAACAATTAAAATTACATTGATTTTAACTATATAAATTATGCAATAATGCAGCTCAATCAATTTGTACTGAAAAATGTACTAGCTTAAATGATACATTTACCATTAAAATTGTATTTCTCTACCCAGGGACTAGTGTTCATGTTAACATACATTAAAAATGCATAAAAACAAACATATATACATGAGTAGGCGTTAGACTGAGATGGTGGCGGCGGAACTGAGCTTGGTCTTGGGCGACAGGCTAGGTGGAGGTGCAAAGAGATAAGCTTGAGAGCTTGGAGACGAAGATGAAAAGAGGAAGAGAGCTTGGAGGACAACAATTTCTGACTCTTGCTTGCTGTGATTCTGTGTGGTGAGGTCTAATTAGTTTATTGTATTTTTTCCTACGTGGTGATGTCTGAATGGAGGGCTGCTTTTCTATCTTTAATAGCCCGACTATCCCGCAGCGGCTTTCTCTGCATATACAGAGAGAGAGAGAGAGAGAGGTACACATGACTGTGCATACAACCCACGGTGGTAGCAAAAAGGTGGAGGTGTTGTTGCTTTCGTTCCTCTTCTAAGACGAGCTGTAGCAAACCCTAGGGATCCTCTTAAACACAAGGTAAATTGGATTTATTTATGAGTACATTGAAAAAAAAAACCCAAAACAACGGTGAATTTTGAACTAAAAGCAAAGAAAGCAAACATGACAGATAGATTGAGATTGACACAGACAGACTGACTGATGTGACAAACAAACATACATACTTAGACAGACACAAAGTTGAGTTAGACAGAAAATGAAGACTTTGAAGACTTAGACAGATACAAAAGTAAATCACAGATATTTTTTTGATTAGTTGGAGTTCGGAAGTTGGAACGAAAATTTTCTACTATGGCGACTTCAATTTTGACTATTTTTGTTTTACAATAATTCCCACTCCGAACTCCTTTTTTCCTACTTCGACGGAGTTAGAATATGAGCGAACATTGGCCAGAGTCGGAGTCAGAGCCAGTGAAATTTTTTGTCAACTTTTATTACTTTGGTCGGTCTTCGCTTCAATTAGCTGGAAGATGGAACTTTCATTTTTTCCTTTCGCTATATATATATTATTTAATTAATTCACTACAAGAAAATTATTTATTTATGATAAGTTATTTCTTACTAAAATGAGTCTATTTTCGTCAAAAATAATCATTATCGTCGTAAATAATCTCTTACAAATACTCACTTTTCTTGTAATATATATACTAGAGTACTACTCGTGTTCATTTCTTACAAATAAAGTTCAACCACTATTTTCTTTTCTCCAAAGACTCCAATGGCCTATTCTTTTCCCTGGGGAACATATTTGAATTTAACTTGTCCATGAGGATCATGGACATGTCCCGTGATTTTTTGTAGCCTAAAGACTTAGGCCTGGTTTGGGTAGGTAGAAGTGTTGAGAAATATTGTAAATAGTTGTGTGTAGAGATTAGAATGAATTTGTGGGTCCTATTGAGAGTATTTTGAGTTGTTTGAATGTATGAAATATGTTGAGTTGTTGACTTTTAGATAGATAATTGAAAAAGGTGTGGGTCCCATCAATTATTAATTTTTTTAATGATGATGAAATAATGATTTTATTTATATATAATAGTGATAAATATTATAGTGATTTTATTTTATTTTTTCTTTCCTCACTTTCTCTCTCTCTTCTTTGGCCTGATTCTCCCCCATGCCCGATTCTCCTTTAGCTCAACCCGGCGTCACCATGCGCTGCCCAAACCTCACCGGCGACTCCCCCTCACGCCGACGACCAAGCCAGCCACCACCGATCTCCTCCACGAGCATCTCTCTCTCTCTTCTACGATAACCCAACCGAATGGGTTTCACTCATTTCTCTCCACTTGTGCCGCCGTACACTGCCACCCAACCTCACCGCTACCACCGGCGACTCCCCCTCATCCCGGCCACCAAGCCAGCCACCACCGATCTCCCCCACGCGTAGCTCTCTCTCTCCTGCAGTAACCCAACCCAAATGGGTTTCATCCATTTCTGTCCACTTGGGCTATTGTACGCGGCCACCAAGGCCACTGCATCTCCACCACCTCACATTGGCGACCACCTCTTGTAGACCCAGCCACCACGAACCTCTCTCTCTCTCTCCGTCGCACACTTGCATTCGCACGTGAGCTGTGAACTCTCGGCTCATTGTGAAACATAGTGGTAAGAGATGTTTAAAAACTACTCAAAAGTGTTCAACATTGTGTTTAGCTTGTGGAGTCTCCTCATCCATACAAAAATATTTGGAAAGTATTGAGAAGTGTTCGTTACCCAAACTGGACTTTAGGCTTGGTTTGGATAACAAAAACCTCCCATATCATTTCTTTTCAATATTCAAATATTATAAATATAAATATTCTTTAATTTCAAATCTTGAATTTTAATAATTTTTTAACTTTATATATAATATTTTTATTCAATTTTTCCTCTCTTATTTTTTAAAATTTTATAAAATATCTTAATTCAAATAATTTTATTCCTATTTATAAATTACTTTACTATTTATATAATAATCTGATTTTGCCTTAAAGTCAGTCTAGTTTGACACTTGAGAAAAATAAAATAAAATAAGAGAAAATGTTAAGGTTGTGTTTGAATGTTGAAATGAGTTAAGATAATAAAATATTGTTAGAATATTATTTTTTAATATTATTATTATTTTAAAATTAAAAAAAAATAAATTATTTATTATATTTTATATTAAAATTTTAAAAAATTATAATAATAAGTTGAGATGATGATTTGATTACCAAACCTGTAAAAGAATATAGTCATCGAATCTTATGCATAGCCTTATCTAGCTAGTTTGTTTTTTTTGTTTTTTCTTTTGTTTTTGCGTTTTCTTTTGACATTACTCGAAAATAGGAATTGGGACCAAACCTGTGAACGAACTCGTCGCGCACGTGGTACTAATTTGGACATGGAAAAATGCTTATCCATAGTCTTATCTAGCTAGTTTGTTTTTTTTGTCTTCCGGTTTTTTTTTTTCGCGTTTTCTTTTGACATTACTCGCAATGGGAATTGGGACCAAACCTATGAACGACACTCGTCGCGTACGCTGAGTGTACTAATTTGGACGTGGAAAAATGAAGTAGTGGCAAAACATTTCTATCTTTTTATACTCTTAATTATTTTTTTAAAAAAATCACAACATTATTAAAAAAATATTTTTTTAATTATTAAGTAAAAACAAAATAGTCGGAACCAATCGATACCCCTTTGGGTGAGAGCAGCATTTTTCTTCATCCATAAACTTGGCTCTATATGGGTCTTACGTGTTTCAGATATGGCAGAGTACTGGTTAGTGGTATCCTCAGGTTCACACATACAAACCCATTTATATTGCTGAAGAAAACAATAAATCCTATATCTGGATGGTTTTAACTTTTGGACCCCTTCAGTTTTTTGTCCTATATAACATTATATATGAATAAAGAAATGAAGACCACGTGCTGAGAAAATAAAGACTACAGTCCAGTTTCATTTCAAATTTTGCTTTTTGAGAAGGGAAATGACAAATTCCAAATGCAGAAATTCCGAGTAAGCATTTTGTAAAATAGTCAACTTCATCGTTAAAAAAAGAAGAAAATTTGAAAAATTCATATTTTAAAAATGGTGTCCACATTTTTATAAAAGATTTATATATTTAAGACTTATACTTATCTTAAGGACGTGACAATTACGACTTGTGGATTGGTATATGTGGCATCGCCGTGTTTTTTTTTTTTTTATATATAAATGGTGCGAGGTTTTAAATCCAAATTTTTTATCTAGAGAACTAAGTCGTATGCTATCAGTTAATCAAATTTTTGGCATGAAGGTTTTAAGATCAAAGAAAAGGAAAAAAAATAAGAAATTGATAAAATAATGAAGAAAAGGCCAAAATCATCAAAATGCAAAGAATAGATTATTTATTAAAGCCAGGATATTTTAAATATATATATGTGAACACGAAAAAAATTAATAAACATAAAAAAATAAAATTGGTGAAGGGAGTCATACACAATTAGTATTTTTATTTTAGTTTAGTTTATTTATTTATTATTCTAGGGTTTTATTTATTCTATATATATGCCATTTGATTTTATGGTTTTATATTTTTTTATTATATATATATTTTTAAATAATATTAGATATAGTTATAAGTTATAATATTTTTTTAGAAAAGAGAGAAATCTGTTATTAAGAAATTAATTTATTTAAAACTTTTTAATTTTGTTTTTTAATGTCATAATTGGCCGGCTCCAAATCGCAACGATTAATCCACGTGAATCTGCCCCTAGATAATTTATTATCAGAAGGACCCCCATCTGGGAAGGAATTAGCAAAGAATACCGTTCCCCGACGGCTATAAATAAGGCCGTCTCGCTATTGCACAACACAAGCAAAACCTTTCCCAAACCCAAGAGCTTCTAATTAGTTCTAACCTCTCGCACTTTGCAATACCAAACACCATGGCCACCCTCAAGATGCTCCTGTCTGGCGCTCAGCCACCCGCTAAGGCTGAGCACAGCGTGCTAACCATGTCCGACGACCAGATCATGAATACTATCTATGCAACCCATGTTCACGGTGACGAGAAGTTTGATGTCGACTCTCTTTTCGCTGTCACCGAGAATATTCTTCAGCGTGCTACCCATCTCGTTGACAATGTTGTTCTGGTACATATACATATAAAAAGTTTCTTCCATACACGTTGTTTTACAACCGAGAAAATGTAGATGAGATGAAGTTAAACTTCGTTTAAATTGAGGCAGGAGACAATGCGGTTTCTTGGGTTTTGTTTTTTTTCTTTGTTCTCCAGACACTTCCTCTTATTCCTCGTGATTTACTACAGGGTACCAAGACACAACAGGAGCACCCGGACGAAAAGGCTCCCAAAGCCAGTTTCAATCCACCGTCCTGCACACTGAAGGCACTTTCCTGCGAGGTGATTATAGGGAACGGCCCCTTTTTTCAGTAGCTCGTGGCATGACATAGGACTACGATCGATGAATGTGATGATTTTATTATATAAATGCATAAGCATTTTACATACTAACGAATCTGTAATTAATGTAGATGTCATGCAAGGCACCGGGTGAGGAGATTGCCCACAAAACAACACTGTCAATACTTAACAAACTCGCACACTATTCATGGGACGCCAAGGCAGTGCTGACACTGGCGGCATTCGCTTTGGACTATGGGGATTTCTGGATGCTTGCCGATCTTCACTCATCGGACCAACTCGCCAAATCAGTGGGGATCCTGAAAAGAGTACCTGTTGTGTTAAAGCGCCCGGGACTTCAAAAATATGGCAAAGCCATAGTTGAGCTGAACAATCTGATCAAGGCAACATTGGAAGTCATCGAGTCCATTTTTGAGCTGGAGAAGCTAACAGTTTATGATACAAAGGACGTACCAGCATTGGCAGGTGCCATGGACCGAATCCCTGTGGATGTCTACTGGGCTATTATAACAATTGTAGCTTGCACCACGCAGATGTGTTGCATCACAGGGGATGAGTAAGTTTCATTCCTTCACCTTGCATATCATGTTACAGTTTCTGATCTGTTGATTTTATGGCAAATGAGTACCATTGTTGCGTGATTTCAGAGGCAAGACACAAGAACTATCGCCCTTCGCTCAGAAAATCAACGTCATCCTCAATGTCCTAAGGAGGACGATAAAACTTGCCTACGAACAAATAGGTTAGCAATTGTGACTGTTGATTTCATTCAGAAGCAAGCATGCTACTTAGATTGCGCGCCAATGCTGACCAAAGATTCTTGTTCATTGCAGACGTAATTGAGGCTTATAGGAAACTCAAGAAAATATTTCAAACACCTAGCGAAGTGATGGAAGTTTTCAAGGCGCTCATTTTCCACAAAGATGCAGAGCCGTCGCTTATTGATGGTTCTACCAACAAATTGGTTAGCTCTTAAAAAAAAATCTCGAATTTCCACCAAACAGAATTCTTAATTGGTTAAATCGATATATTTGGCAAGATTTAACCATACATATGTTATTAGACTGGAATACCGAGAGGGATAATACTTAACCAAGAACAATGAAAACTCGTAGTTGCCCAAATTTTAACCGGCCAATATCATCCCTAACAACAGGTTAGCATGAAGAACTGCAATATATCTGGATATTGCCGATCTTCACTCTCTAATATATTTCGATATATATTCCGATACCTCGTCTTAGTAAACTGCCCTGCGCACATTAGGAACTATTTTCAGTAAGCTGATTTTCTTAATTGTGTTGCACAAAAACAGGTTAGCATCGACGTGCTGAAGAAAAAGGATGTTCTGTTCTTCATTTCGGGCCTGGACATCACCATCGAAGAGATCTCGATCCTAAAGCCAGTTTATGATGGAATAAGTAAGAAGGATCAGCATAAAATTGTATGGATCCCAATTGTGGAGCACTGGACCGATGAGCTGAGAAAGAAATTTGAGGTGCTGCGATCTAAGATGCCTTGGTATACAGTGCAGTACTTTTCACCTGTGGTGGGCATCAAGTTCATCAAGGAGGAGTGGAACTTCAAGAATAAGCCCATCGTCGTGGTGGTAAATCCAAGAGGAAAGGTGGAACATCCGAATGCACTCCACATCATTAAGGTATGGGGAATTAAGGCCTTTCCTTTCACTAAAGAGGCAGAAGATGTTTTGGCAACTAAAGAAGATGTGATGGAAGACATCATGGTTGGCGTCAATCCAAGATCGCCTGTCGTGGTAAAGTCATTGTCACATTCTATTTAATTTTTTTCTCGTCATATTCACACTATGGTTAAATTCTTACCAATATTCATCTACAAGCTCGCACTTCTAGTAAAAAATCAGAATTAATTAGCATTATAATTGCATATGGGAGTTTTGACACATCTTATTCAATCAGATCAAGGATGACAAGTACATTTTCTTCTATGGAGGCAAGGACAACGAGTGGGTTCAACAGTTCACCAAGAAAGCAACTGCCCTGGCCAACGATCCGGCGATAAAGGAGGCAAGGATTTCCATCGAGTTGGTTCTTGTAGGGAAAAACGAGAAAGGGCAGGATGATGTTGGCATCCTAGGGCGTTTCTGGGACAAAATGGAAAGTTTTTTCTTCTCCAAGACTGAGAAGAAGACCGAACCGGACGCTGTGACCAGGGAAATCCAAAAGTTGCTGTCGTACAAGAATGAAAGTGGATGGGTGGTGCTGAGCAAAGGGTCTAAAGTGATATTCACTGGTCATGGGACAACAATTATGAAGGTCGTGGATGAGTTTGAAAAATGGAAGGGGTATGTGCGCGAGATTGGCTTCGAAATTATTTTCAAGCAGTACCATGATAAGGTTATTGAAGTGAATCGCCCTTGCTCCCGTGTTGACATTCCCCTCGGTGTCGGAAAGATCCCCGAGCATATGCATTGCCCTCACTGCCCCCGCGTCATGGAGACCTATATCAGCTTTAAGTGCTGTCATGTTGACGGTGCTCTGAACTCACTGCACTAGATATTTACTGGTGTTTTCTCCCAAATCTGCATGATGTTCCCTCTCTATGTTTATGTGCACTTACTCTATATATGAGATGTGTCTACAATAATTGGCATCCTGATTACGTTGGTAATCTGACGCCAATGTTTCGAAGACTATCTTTGTAGTCGTTAATGTTTGTGTACAATTTGATCTAGAGGCGCTTTTTTACTACTTTTCACAGCAAGTTTTTACTCACCGAGTAGTTCTTGACATTTCTGATCATAGCATTCAAAATCAAAAGCAACGATGTCCTTGAAAAGTAATGATCAAGCCGATAGTGGATGTTTGAAACAACGATCAGTTATTGGATAAATATTCCTCCTTGTTATATTTATTTCTTTGAAATCGAGACCTGGAATTTTTAGAAATTCTAAAGAATCCACTCGGGATGGTAATCAGGATTTATGATTGAGTATTCACTATTCAGAGATTTTTTTTCCCCTAAAAGCCCCTCAAAGATTTCACAGACATAATATATAAATATATATATATATATATATATATATATATATATATATAGTCGAGTTATTTATTTATTAATTTTGCTAACTAGATGATTTTTCCTAATTGATCAAATGAAGTTGTCCTGAGCGATTAACATGTATATAATTATGCACATCCATATTATGTAAAGTACAAAACATGACCAATTAATCGGTTGAAAGCTTAATTGTAACTTCAAACCGACTTGTATTTACCGTAAAAGTGACATTCTGGTATAGGTCTCTGTCCAAGCTTCGTATGGTTAAGAACCCAACAATCTCACCCCATATATCTTTTTGTTCAGACTTGGATAATCAATTAAAGATAAAATAAAATAAGATAAGATAAAAGTTAAATAAAATATTATTTTTAATATAAATTTTATTGAATTATTTTTATATTTTATTTTTAAATTTAAAATATTATAATAATAAAATAAAATAAAATGAATTGATTTCACTATCCAAATATAAGTTATCCATTAAGATTAGGAAGACTTGTCACATTTCTACGCCACAAGAGACGTAGCGGTCGGTGGGAGAGCAGACAAGTTAAATATGATCACACTGCAACAGCTCTTTAAAGTTGTTGCAAGCTAGCATGCCTGCAGTGTATTTAAATTCGTTTAATTATTAAAAAAAAGATACACAACTTTATAAATAGTTATTTTCTTAATTATTATATAAAAAATAAATTAAAATAATGGAAGGAAAATTTTAGAGGTAAGTTTGAATTAGGATTTTACTAACATTTTCTCTTTTTAAAAAATCTTATTTGACGTATGAAAATTTTGTGAATAATAATAAAATAATTTATAAATAATAATGAGATAATTTTAGTTGATAATTTTTTGAATTTTAGAAAATGAGAAAGAAAAAGTTAAATAAAAAATAATATAAAGTTAAAATATTATTATAATATATTTTTATAATATCATTTTTGTTTGAGTATTTGAAAAAAGTCAATTATTTTTTATTTTTTGTTTAAAAATTTGAAAAAATTGTGACGATTAATTTGAAAATATTTATATTTAAATTATGTTTGAAAAAAAAATATAATGACATAAGATATATGAAATAAAAATTTTAAAATGAGATTTATTTCTAAAGAAAGTATGCACTGAAAGAAGAAAATCTCTGTCGCGCTTCTTTTGTTTGGTTCTTCTTTTGCTGGACTATTACTTCCAGATAAAACTTGATGGTTTGTTATAGAGTGGTACTACTCTACCGCTTGAGTAGTATTGCTCAGTGTTACTCTTTTTGTTTTTTCAATTATTTCATTTATTTTTTTATTTACATTTTTTAATATATTTAAATATTTTTAAAAAATAAAAAAATATACCAATATATTTAAAATTATTTCTTTTATCATTAAGTAAAATATATATATATATATATATATATATATATATATATATATATTGAGCGGTTAAATGGAGCGATCTTTTTGAAGAGGCGTAGTAGTGTTTTTCTTTGTCGTATGTTCTTAGACCGAAGAGTCGAAGGGCATACTAAAGCAAAGAAAATTCTCTGTTAGTCGATCGGCACAAGAGCATTATATTCTTCATAATTAGAGTTGTCTATAACATATTATATATATATATATTGAATAATGATAGCCTGACAACTTATATATAATTTGTAGACAACTTTGTAATAAAAAAATTGATTTTTAAGAGTTTCTTTTGATTTTTGATTTAATTTTAATATGTTTTATTTTTTTTTAAACATTTTATTGTAGAATAGTAGAACAATGGTAAACACGTTGTCAGTGTACGTATCCGTGATCATATATATTAAAATAAATCTCCACATTCCACACTCCATTTTCTACATTTTTATTTTTATTTTTTTTTATCAAATATTTATTATATAAATAATGAATAGAAAATTTGAAATAGTTTAAAAAGAATAAACTCAAAAAAAAATTTAAAATTTAAAAAAATGTGGAGTGTGGAGTGTAGAGGAGATTGTGTAACAAAACTCTATATATTAGTACATTTGCTTGGAGGTCTTCTTTGGAATCGAAACTCACCTCAATTCATCTCATTTCATCATTATAATTTTTTTAAATTTTTACATAAAATATAATAAATAATTCAACTTTTTCAAATCTCGAAATAATAATAATATTAAAAATAATATTTTATTCAACTTATCGAAAACCAACTTAACTCATCTCAACTCAACTCTAAATTCAAACGGGACAGTTCTTTATCGGAGTAGGAATTTTTTCTGCATTTAAATTTGAAGTCAAAATTGAAGTCGGATTTGTTGTTTAATCGACACCACTTTGATCTATGACTCCGAATTAATAAAAATATATATTATTTATATATTGATTATCTATACTTAAATACGGAGCTTCAATAAAATGGAGTTAAGAGTCAAGTTTTTTTTGCATTAAAATTCGAAGTTGGATTTGCTGTCTAATTGACTCTGCTCCGACTTTGACTTTAATATAAGTATGAATTAATTATATATTGATTATATATACTCATATAAAAAGTCTATAACTTATATAGTTAAATTCAAGAATATTAATAGACTAATAATCAATGTGATAATTATTAAAGAATAAGCTAATAATAAGTTATCTTTATATGTATACACTAAACATCATAGTATCACTATCATACATATTACATATATTAGGCCAGATAGATGAAACTTAACTAGTTAATAGTGAGTCATGTACCATGTATACTGTATGTATTGTAAGAGTATAAATTTATTATCTATATTCTAATATAGTAGTATGTAACTAGATTCTAATACAATATTTGGCTTGTATTTGAGTAGCTAGTTGTATTTCATATTTGAATGATTAGATTATGGACATTGTCATTGGACCATGATGACTTATGGTTGCTCTTATTTATTATTTGTTATTTGGGGCCTTGGGTATTAGATTAAGACTTGGCTAGATGTTTGAACAATTATTTTATTATTTTTTGTTGATTTGGGAGAATAATAATCTAATATGAAATTATGAATAATAGTATGAATAGCTTAAAGGGCATACGTTATATTTTTAATTTTTTTAGATCTTTAATTTTTTATTTTTCAGTACATAGCATACAAAGCATATAAAATATTTTTAGCTATTTTTTTGGTTTTTTGATATCTAAAACCCGTTTTTGTTAATGTTTTTAGTAAACTTGAAACTTGAAAACCTATAAAGAAATTATCTATTATATGCAAAGTCTTGTTTAAAAATTGGTTAAATATCAAACTCAAATCTGACTTCCCTCTGAATTTGATCTGACTTTAATTCGAGAAATTGAAGTTAGAGTCAGATTGAAGCCTATGTTAGTCAGAATCAGAGTCCAAGTTTGGATTCAAACTTCAAAAAAGTCAAACTCGGAGTTGGACTTTCTAAATATCGACCTTCAGTCAGTTGGTACTCAGCCCTAGTTTCAGTGTTAGTTTCTCTCATTCCTAGCACTGAAATTTTTTTGGTCTGGACCGGAAAAACCAACTGGACCAAATTCACCCCTACTCAGTTTCAATCCATGGTGTCTCTTTGGTTTTCGGTCCAGTCCCGGGGTGTTTTTTTTGGACCGAACCGAATCGAAACCAACCGAATCACTTACATATAAATTTTTAAAATATTTTATTGTATAAGTCAATTATGTAATTTTCTCTAATCTATCACCATTGACCAAATAAGATGTAAAATAATATATGCTATCAATTAACTAATATATCATAGAAAAAATTATAAGATAATATATGTTATTATATGTAAAATAATATACATACTCTACTAAAGTACTAAGTTAATAAGTATTAGCATCATAAATATAATTGTAATTTGTATCTAGTAAAAAAAATCATAAATATAATTATAATTAATTATTTTTTAATGAGTTAGTTACATAATTCATATTAAAGAGCTTATTTAATTTTGATTTTATTAATTAAATTCATTTTTTGTTTTAATTTATCTACCAAAAAAAAAAAAGACAAAAAAATTTAATACGACACCCTCTTTGTAGGGAATGGGTGGAGATCAAGTTTTTGATCTCCACCCATTCCCTACAAAGAGGAAACTTGATCTCCACCCATTCCCTACAAAGAGGGCGTCGTATTAACTCATATAAATCAAATTGGACCGATCATACCGATAGCTAATAGTCCAGTCATTAAGGGTAACCAGTCCGATCCGATAAAATGATGGATTGAAATTTTCAGTCCGTGACCCTAGACCAGACATGACCAATTACACCCCTATTCATTCTGAAAAAACAAGTATCAATTTAATAGATGCTAACTTGGAAATAGGGGTGACAATATGTGATACAACTCGTTAATCCAACACGAACATGACACGATAATAACGAGTTTGAGTTTAGTTAAGAGTTTGGGTCAAAACAGGTTAACCCGTTAAGAAATGATTTCTTAATGGGTTGATAACGGGTCAACCCGTTTTAATATGTTAAGAAAGTTAAAGTTGCAATTATATCCTTATACCTAAAAGTAAAATTGTTGGAATTTTAATTTCAATATTTTTAATGTTTGGATTATAAATTTGGACTTATAGTTAATTTTTTTTTTTAAATATTGTGATTTTAACATTTATATAAAATTATGTTAAACTTAATAAAGTCAAACGAATTAATTTCATGTTTGTTCATTCTATTTCCATAAACGAGTTGAAACGGTTAGGGTCAGGTTAATTTATTTCGTAGTATTTACCAATGGGTCAAAACAAGTTGATATGACACAACCCGTTATGTTAATAGATCGTGTTAGAGTTTGAGATTTTGACACAATAAGTTTAACAAGTCGTGTTCGGATTGACTTATATAGTATAATATACATATCTTGATATGATACAAATACGATTCATTCACACGATTTGACACCCTTACTTGAAAGGAGATCCCCTAATCCCCGCCCGCTCAGCTCTAAAGGCGTTTTGTGGTGAACTGGGGAAATTTGTGTCGTGCGTAATTCAAAAGATATAGGCAATGTATGTTATTGAACGACCGAGGTGATTAAGACACACTAAAGAGGAGAGAAATAATATTTCTGTATCATTTTATTAAAAAAATGAAATTTGTACTTCTTTTATTAAAGGAAAGTGATTGGGACACGGACATATTACACGGCCAAAAATAAAGACAGAGACAAAAATTGTTATTAGTGTATACACCAAGGTAGATTTGGCAACAAGATAAAATATAAAATTTTCATCTCATCTTATTATTATAATTTTTTCAAATCTTTATACAAAATATAATAAATAATTTAATTTTTTCAAATCTCAAAAAAATAATAATATTAAAGAATAATATTTTAAACTTTCATCTAAAATTAAAAATTCTCATCTCATTGGGGTCGAAGGTCAAAACTCCATCTGACTCCAATTTCGATCTCAGTAGAAAATGGACTTTTTTAGACCCAGTTGCCCTTCTTTGAAAATGGGCTCCAATTGGCCCAATATCAACTTTTGTTTAATAATGTAAAAAAATAATTAAAAAAATACTGTAAAAAATAATTAAAAAACTAAAATTTATATACAATAACTAAATCAGACTATAAATTGCAAACTATAAATTCAAGTTTAAAACTATAAATCGCAATAAATTTAAATTTACATCATCAAAATATTGAATAATATCATAGATTTCATTCAAATAAGAAATAGTCACAATGTCCCGCATCAGTCTTGACAGTCCATGTATTTGAGTCGATGACTTGATAGTGATTTCTAATTTTCTTGCATGAATTTTTATTGATCAGATGCATTAATGTTTTATTAGTTATTTAACTATAGACTTTTAAACCATCAACCAAGTGAAATTATGAACTCACATCCACTAGGGCCTGCGGGTTCTTATGATCACTGAGAACTTTGGTGAAATGTTTTCATATCCATGACCTTTTTTTACTAGGTCGTGCGGAAGGATCGGCCTCAACATTCATCATCTTCATTAAGCATATCAACGTCTTTTAGATCTATTGAGACTTGACTACTTGAACAGGAGGTAACTACTCTAGATAGGGGTCTACAGTCTGAAGTACCAGTTGGTGACACCAACGGCTGTGTGTCATCCTTTTGTGGAGAATCGAGATGAGAATGAGATGGTGTAGCATCTATACTTTGAGCAAATAATATGAAACAATTAACAAACAAATGTCATTTTTAATGTTATGCTAATTATCTACAAATTGAAAACACATTGAAAAAGAAAAAGCATGTGCCTAGTCGTGTTTGTGGGTTTAAAACTAAATAAAATAAAAAAGAAAATGAACGTCCACTTGAGAAACAATCTGTGTGACGTTTGCTTGAGCCACACTTGAGCGTCACTCAAGCGAATGTCACCTAGAACAAAAAACTATATTTTTACAAAATCTAAATCCCTCAATTCTTAAATATAGCGGAGGAGGTGAACTGAATTGTGTGAAAGTGAGAGAGATTAAGGACTATTGTGAGAAAGTGAGGGAAAAGAAGGGGATCTTACATTTTAGACCCCTTCTTTTACGAAATGACGTATATTAGTTTTAAGATAAAACGTCATCCTGCATTACAAAATGACATCGTTTCTCTTAAAGTGGGGCTGTCATTTTGATCAGGCATATTTAAAAAAAAAAAAAAATTGTCGGAATTCGGAATTTGAGAGTTATTTAACTATAGACTTTTAAACCATCAATCAAGTGAAATTATGAACTCACATCCACTAAGGCCTGCGGGTTCTCATGATCACCGGGAATTTTGGTGAAATATTTCATATCCATGACTTTTTTTACTAGGTCGTGCGGAAGAATCGACCTCAACATTCATCATCTTCATTAAGCATATCAATGTCTTTTAGATCTATTGAGACTTGACTATTTGCACTGGAGGTAGCTGCTCTAGGTAGGGGCCTACAGTATGAAGTACTAGTTGGTGACGCCAACCTCTGTGTGTCATCCTTTTGTGGAGAATCGAGATGAGAATGAGATGGTGTAGCATTAATAATTTGAGCAAATAATATGAAACAATTAACAAACAAATGTCATTTTTAATGTTATCTACAAATTGAAAACACATTGAAAAAGAAAAAATATATGTACTTAGTCGTGTTTGTGGTTTTAAAACTAAATAAAATACAAAAGAAAATGAACGACCACTTGAGAAACAATCTATGTGACGTTTGTTTGAGCCACACTCGAGCGTCACTCAAGCGAATGTCACCTAGAACAAAGAACTATATTTTTACAAAATCTAAATCTCTCAATTCTTAAATATAGGGGAGGAGGTGGATTGAATTGTGTGAAAGTGAAAGAGATTAAAGATTGTTGTGAGAAAGTAAGGGGAAAGAAGGGGATGTTACATTTTAGACCCCTTCTTCTACGAAATGACGTATATTAGTTTTAAGATAAAACGTCATCCTGCATTACGAAATGACATCGTTTCTCTTGAAGTGGGCTGACATTTTGATCAAGCATATTTTAGAAAAAAAAAAAATTGTCGGAATTCGGAATTTGAGATCGGAACTCTAATTCAAACTCCGACTACTGTTCGCCTCCGTCAAAATTAAAGCCTGTTTAAACTCGGACGGAATTCCAAACACGGAAATTTTGCCCACCCCATCATCATGCCCTCAGTCACATTCTGTTTACTCGGCTCGGGAGTCGGGACACACGATTACTGACCAGATTGGCTTACGAAATAATGCCATGGTTCCCATATGCACAGACACAATCATTCAAGCATAAACAACGTGCACCGCGTGGCTCATAAGTGTCGAAACGACGAAATGTACGGTTTAATTTATCATCGTAAAAAGCCTGACACGTCACACGAAAAATTATCAGAAAGGAGAGGAGCCATGACTCCACAGGTACTATCACGTGCTGCATTCATATCCTGTCAATGTCCAAATCAACATCACCCGCGCATGCATGCTGTTACCTGGACCCTCCCACCCCACCAAACCTAATGAAGTCATAAAAGCCATATATCCATAGAGATAAAAAGGAGCGGTCATCGATGTAGTCTATTCACCGCTGGTTTGGCGTTTCTTTTTCGTCTACCAACGCTAGCTCATCTTTTTTCAATTAGCTCCGTAGTCCGTACCTCTGGCTCTAGTGTTTCTTATCTTTAATGAAGACACTTTCTTTTTTTCTTTTTAGTATCGGGGCCTGCGAGCGCTTTCCCTCCGGCCAGTAGGCCCGGAGTTGCTTGCCATGTGCTGTGCCGGAGTTGATCTCCTTAATTAATTAGGTGAGCAAGAGAGTTTGATGGCTAGGAAACTTCACTAAAATACTTCACACCTTTAAATGATTGTTGTTGCCTCTAATCATGACTTACTGTCTTATAAGCTGATATTGGTTTGTGTCGTTTCATGATTAGATTCTGTTTACTTTCTGCAAAGGTAAAGCTCCAGCATGCATTTATTGACATACGCCATAAACGTTAAAATCATTGGTAGAAAAGATACTTCTTTTCCTTCCGTGTATTTATGATCTCAAAGTCAATGTTTATAATTGATTAGAGAAGATGAGTATCAGTTTTTTTACCATAAAAAATTAAGAGGATTGAATTGAAAGTGTTATATAATTGAAACTTTAGGATTTAATTCATAATCAATATCAAGTTCTATGGTTAATTTCTTTTATCAATCATCTTTCTCGTAACAATGACGCATGCTCATGAAAAGTAACAAACCATGTAAGCTAGCTACACCTCGATCTATGTACAAAACCCTTCTCTTGAGCACTGGAACGTACAACAGACATGATCGAGAATTCTTAAGTTTTAGGTATTTTTTAATAAATAGTATTTATTAGTAACATTTTTTTTTATCATTATCGTTGCTTTTGTTATTAAGGTTCCGTTTATTTTTATAGACAAAATGAGTTAAAATAAAAGTTGAAAATTGTAAGTTGAATAAAATATTATTATAAAATATTTTTTAATATTATTTTTATTTTATAATATGAAAAAATTAAATTATTTATTTTGTGTAGAAATTTAAAAAAATTATAATAATTAGATAAAATGAAATTTTTTATAAAAATAAATAAGTCCGCTATCCTTCAATTTTTTTTCCTACTTGAATTTTGAAGAAAACTTCAATTTTTTTCTTCAATTTTTAAGTTTTGAACGGTTAGTACTTTATGGGTTTTATTTTCAACATCTGTTTCACCGTTTGATTTTGTTTAAATATTATAATACGATAATAAAGAAAAAGAAAGCCCTTGGGTTGGGCGTTAACTCAAATCAGTTTTTTTTTTTTTTTTTTTTAAGTTTACGTTTACGGCATTAAAAGCTTGGAATCAAGAGTCACTACCCCCAAAAATTCCAACGTTTAGATTTAAAAAAAAAAAAAGGCTGCACGAGAAGTGCATTGAAATGCATGGGTATAAATAAGCCCCAAGTGGTTTTCTAGTAGCTAGGAAGTTGGCTACTTTAATTATTTTGATCGCCTATAGTTGAGACAAAAGAGGGGTAATGTTTTTATATGTAGTGAAGCTTTAAACTCAACCTCTTGTGCATAATTGATTTGATCTATACGATAATTAGTTGAGTTGTTATATTTTAGAGGAGACAAATCAAGAGAAAGTCTAATGCACCTATTTATTTAAAAAACTTTGTATATTGCAAAATGTTTGAATCTCCTTAAAAAGAGTGAGATTTTTGTATCTAAATCTAAACTAGTTTCGTTTTAATGTTAATTTCATTGTAATTTTAATTATATTATTGTGTGTTTCACTAACAATTAACCGTTTTGTGAAATCTTTAATTTGTGCCAAAATATCACATGCAATGTTTTATATATATATATATGCAAGACTTTTTTAAGAGACGAAAGTTGAATAAAATATTGTTAGAATATAATTTTTTAATTAAATTTTTATTTTGAAAATTGAAAAGGTTGAATTTTTTTTGAAGATTAAAAAAATTATAATGATTAAATAATATGAGATGAGATAGTTTGTAAAAACAAGTTCTTAGTATTTCATCCTAAACTAATTACGGAATTTGAAGGAGCTAGAGAACAACTTATTCACTACTAGATTGTATGGATACCGTTGCTAGAAAACGCTATATTATTGAAGAGTTTGAGGGGAAAAAAATCCAATCGCCATAAATTGGTGTCACCGAGGTCTTTAACTTGTTGAGTGTCGTCTAGTACTGCGGTAGTCTGCCCGACTTTGATATATGCTTGATGTTCCCATTTCCCATCAATATTCTAATAATAAGAATCACACAAAATCAACCCGATCGACCTTATCCAATTTATTTTCATATTATTCAGTTGCTTATGCATATGGCGATGAGTAAACATCATGGGCAAGAAGGACCACTCTGGTTTGTCGGAATAGTACAGCACGCACTGGATATTTATTAAAGAAAAATAATAGTTGCAGTTGTGAATGTGCAAGCGTCGTATAATTACTTTAAGAAAAATGAATAAATATGAGATTTATAAAACAAGAGTTAATTTTTTAATTATAGACCCTATTATTTTTTAAAATGATTATACGACGTTTGTGTACTCTATAACTGCATTTAGCATTCTTTTTTATTTAATTGACACTCGTAAAATTAAGATCAATTTTGGATAATGAAAGCCTCCCATTTCATCTCATCTTTTATGATCTAATTTCATTTTAATATCTAAATATTATAAATAAAAACACTTTTTAATTTCAAATTTTTAACTTTTTTATTTAATAATTACTTAATCATTACAACTTTTTCAAACTTCTAAACAAAATATAAAAAATAATTCAATTTTTTTAAATTTTAAAATAAAAATAATAATAAAAAAATAATATTTTAACTTTATAATATTTTTATTTAATTTTTTTTCCTCATTTACCAAACTTTATAAAACATTTTAACTCAAATCATTTTTAACTCATCTTATCAATATTATTCACAAATTATTAACTCAGTATGCACGCTACCCCTAAAATCCACATGAACCAATCCTTTTTCCCACTTTCTTCTTCCGGGTTTGATGGACGTTGCTTATATATAGCCCAAGGCCCCAATGTTTTTATTCAGAACCAGAACACAATTAAGCAAGCCTTCTTTCTTCCGCCCAAAACTTCAGGGAAAAAAAAAAACAAGAAAAAGAAAGGGTTTCTAGCTTACATATCTTGATTTGCGTTGCACAATGGCGGGCAAGTGGTTTCCAATCTCAGAACAAGAAACAGTCAGAGATGAACTGAGCGTGTTAACCATGTCCGACCACGACATCATGAACCATATTCAAGCAACCCATATTCCGGGGGATGAAAAGTTTGATGTCGATTCTCTTTTCCTTTTCGCTGAGAACATCCTTAAGCGTGCCTCCCTGATTGTTGACAATGTTGCCCTGGTAGTACTACATGCTCTTTAATTTGTTGACAATGTTGAGCTTGTATTTCGTTCTTTTTATACCGGATTGTATATATTTAAGATTTTCTCGGTGACAATTATTTAGGACTTGCTGCACGGTACAGAAGCACACCTGGAGAGCCTGGACGACATGATGAGCCCCAAAGCGAGCTTTAATCCGCCGTTGTGTACACTGAAGCGAATTTCCGGCGAGGTGATTTCAAAGGACAGTGTTTTTTTTCTTTATTTTACATATTTTATCGCCTGGACATCAAGGACTGGTAGATGGAAATCTTTCATAATTAAGCATAAGTATAGTTAACATGATCAATCCAAAAGTTTGAACTCGAATTCACAGTGAGACTAGTTAAAAATTCTTCTATATGTGTGAGTTGTAGAAGGGCTCTAATTTTGACATCCAAAAGTCTAGGCTTTTTTTCAACCACAAAAAAGCCTAATTAATTTTGACATCCTTTTATTAAATATTATTGACATTTACATTAAAGCCCTTTCGTTTTGTGTAACAAAAGTTAACCAAGGATTTAGGATATGTTTGGAAAAGGTGTTTTTAGCAAAAATTCTCATCTTCATCTCATCTCATCTCTACACTTTTTTAAATCTCCATATAAAATATAATAAATAATTCAACTTTTTCAAATCCCAATATAACTTTTTCAAATTCCAATTCAACTTTTTCAAATCTCAAAACTAAAAAATAATATTTTAAACTTTAAAACAAAACACAAAATTCTCATCTCACCCCCAAACCTATCCTAATGTGTTGTAATGATTTCAAATAAACCTGATATTTTTAGCATAAAAGTCAACATCGATCACTCGCATTACTAACAATCAATTTAGCCCCGTGGTTCCTTCCGTAATTACCCGTAGTTATGTAAAAATGTGGATGTACAGATGCAATGCAAGACCCCTGGAGAGGAAATTGCGCACAAGATAACGATGTCGATACTAAACAAGCTGTCTGGCTATTCGTGGGATGCAAAGGCAGTGCTTACGCTTGCTGCTTTTGCATTGGACTTTGGGGATTTCTGGCTCCTCGCCCAGCTTCACCCAACAGATCACCAACTGGCCAAGTCAGTGGGAATTCTAAAGCGAGTTCCTGCTATCTCAAGGCGGCCGGGGCTTCAGAAACACCGGAAAGCATTGATTGAACTTAACATGCTGATCCAGGCCATATTGGAAATGATGGAGTGCATCTTGGAGTTGGGGAAGTTATCTGCAGTACTAGCCTACAAAACTAAGTACGTACCGGCGCCATTGTCGATTGCCATGGAGCATCTCCCAGTTGATGTGTATTGGGTTATCTTAGCTATTGTAGCTTGCGCTACTAAGATGTGTGGCCTCACCAGGGACGAGTAAGTTTTTGTTCTTGTCAATCATGTTATAAATTATGTTCTTATCCTTATTAATATGCCTTCAAATCATTATTAAAGGGTGATAAATATATTATTTTCCTACCAAAATATTCGATCCTTTCAAAAATCTCCACTGCCTTAATTAGTTTTTGTGAAATTTTGATTAAAAATAAAGTTAAGAAAATAGTATCATTATTGTTATGATGCAAGTGGTTATGAAACATTAAAACTATTCTTGTCATTCTTTAATTTTTCTGAAAAAAAATATTGATCTTTGATATTGTCTATATATCAAATCTAACGCAAATGAATTAATGGTTCATGCCTCATTTCAGGGACCAGGTACAGGAAATCGCCCCTTTCGCTCACAAACTCAACATCGTCCTCTACCTACTAAAGATGCAGATTAAAATTTGCAAACAACAAGTCGGTTAGCCACGCCCACGATCAGCGGTTTCATTCATAGGAATGCATGTACATATGCCATGCCAGCTTAATTGCCTCTGTTTCCTTTGGAATGCAATGCCTCAAAAATGGACTATACCACTCTTTTGTGCATTATAATTATCAATTATCTACCAAAAGTACTGTCGCTTTATCACTTTAGCTATAACTTCTTTTTATGAGCTTTTATTCTCTTTTTAAAATTTGAGTTGTTATAACCTCTAGTAGATCGTTTATTTTTTCGTGCTTTTTTACGTACTCTACTGATATGATTGATTATATAGTTTTTGTAATATAAAATTATTATTTTAACTAATCATATCAGTATAATGCGTAAAAAATACATAAAAGTACATGTATATATCATAACTCATCTAATTAACGGCCAAGTTCTAAAGTGAGGAACTTACCATTTTCGAATTGAAGGATTAAAGAGAGAATTTTGTTTATATGCTGATTGTACTAAAAAAAATTACAATTCGAAGAAGTAAAGTAGGATTTCCCTATTAAATAAATTGCTTTTCTTAGAATTTATGTTCCTGGATCATCTCTTCTCGAGCTTTCACATTTCTAAAAAATACTTTCTAAATTTCTAATTTTATCAATTCGTTTGTAAACTCATGACAACTTATTGGGTTTATGGAGCTGGATTTATTATTGTGTCGGCGTGACTTAATGATCCGACATAATAAGGACACGTGATTTTTTTTTTTTTTTTTTTTTGCGGATTCTCAATGAGGCTTGGGTCATCTTCACTTCAGATTGAGTCAATTTTTGGTATTATATTTTACTTGGAGATGTGCAAGACAGAAAGTTACTCGAACAAAATTCAAACGTAAAGTTCGCTCGAGATTCATTTGAGTGAATAGTGTAAAAAAGTAAAAATTAGATCTTCTATCATATAATCCTATAAATATATACTTAATAAACAGTAGAGTCGTTCTAAATAGTGTGATTTTGTTTTAAAATATATTTTGTCATTTTTCAGCATAATAAAATACTTTATCAAACACAGGCACATGGTCGTTATTTGTTTGTTTGCTTTTACTTTTAATCATTTTCTAACAACACAACTTTTCCTAAAATAATCGAATGGTTCGACATTGATTATAATAATAATAATAATAAATAATATTAAAATGTTGATGATGAGAATGAAAAAAAAAGCACGCCTTTTCCATATAAGAGACAAGGGATGCGAGACCATTTAAACCAGTACCGCTTTTGGGAGATATCCCTTTGTGGAGGGTGGCATACCCCGTTAATGCGTCCCCCACCCAGCATACACCTCCAGGCTTCAGATGCCATTTCTTCGAGAATATGTGGCAAAGTTGACGTTAATTTATTTGATGAAATATACACAGAAATTACAATGATCGACTCAATCAATTTTTCAAAATGCGACAATTAACTTGACAAAATTGAAAATCTATGAGTCGTTTTGAAAAAACTTTTTTAATAAGGCCGGATATAAAAGTTTATCAATTTATCTCATCTTATAATCATTACGACTTTATTACATTTATATACATAATATAACAAACAATTCAACGTTTTCAAATTTTAAAATAATAATAATATTAAAAAAAAATATTCTAATAATATTTTATTCAATTTCAACTTTCATTTCAATTCATTATCTAAATCTCTCCAAAGACCCATTTGAATATTTAGATAATATTTCAATATATTTATAAATAGTAATGAAATAGTATGAGTTAAAATGTTTTATTAAATTTTGAAAAATGTGAGAGAAAAAATTGAACAAAAATATTATAAATTAAAAAATTTTGTTAGAATATAATTTTTTAATATAATTTTTATTTTAGAATTTAAAAATTTTGTATTATTTTTTTTATATTTTGTTTAAGAATTTGAAAAAATTATAATTATTAGGTAGTGATTAGATGAAAAAAATAAAATTTTAAAAGTAAAAAAATGTTTTATATAAATATATATAAATTTAGTGGAATATCATGGAATCTTACTCAAGACCTCGGTAAAGGGGAGGAAACCATGTACAAGAACTTTTGACAAACCAGAAAAATTAAAACCGCAGCAGAGGAAGGCCTAATCTGTCTAGCTTAAGAATCCCCATGAGAGGGTGAGGAAGATCATTGAACCGCTGCCACTTTTTTGGACTTAGAGCAGTCGGTAAAGAGGCTAGGAAATTTGCTCTAGCGTTGCACTCCTTGTACACATGCCTTACTACTACCTGGATATTTGATAGATGCCCCTGCATTTCTTCCCAAAACTCCTCTAGGTACCAGACTCCACACTGCTTTTTCTCCAGCCATTGCACCACCAAAATAGCATCTAGCTCCACTTCCAACTTTACAAGACCGAGGTCTCTGCAATACCTCATACCATGGAGAAGAGCCATGAGTTTTGCCACATTGTTAGTGTTGTGACCCAATCCTAAAGAAAACGCCAACTTCAACCTCCCCTTATCATCCCTGATCACCCCCCCCGGGACCCATACGGCCTGGGTTTTCGAGGCTACTGCTATCCACGTTCAATTTGAACCATCCCTTTGCCGGCTTTTGCCATTTTACAATTCTCACTCTTTTCCCTTGGGGGGCATTAAAAGGAATGGACAGTGCCTTTAGTAACTTCTCGTCCCCATTTTGCATTCTATTTCCAGCTTTAAGAAGAACCCCAATCAAAGCAATTGCAGCCTTTATCGACTGCCATAGGGACTCCACTGAGTTCACCTTACCTTCCATTCTTGCTTTACAACGGCACAACCAAGGAGACCAAGTTAGGATAGAAGGCATAAGACCAATCAAGCACTCTTTTTGGGATGACTGAGCCGCGTGCATGAATCAAGCTTCTATTTTTTCCTTCCAAGATTTCTGCGGATCAGAAGGCATGCCCACTTGGATGGCCGCTCTACGCCATATTTCCTCCGCAACTTTTCTTGTAGCCAACACATAATTTTGATCCTCCACACATCCATCTCCATAGCATTCACATTTTGAGACCATTAGTATGCCCAGCTTTTGTATTCTTTCATTCACACTAAGGCAACCATTCATAGCCTTTCATATAGTTACTGAATATTTTTTTGGAAGAGCCACATTCCAAACCCAATCTACCAAGTCCATTTTTGGTGCTTTAACTCTAACACACTCCCACGCACTCTTGGAGGAAAAACTACCATTTACGTTTGGAGTCCATATCAACAAATCTTCACATTCTTTATGTTGACCTAGATACTCTAGGATCTCTTCCAATTTATTCTCCCCCACTAGGCTCCTAAGCAAATCTAGATCCCATCCATTTTCAATTCTACACTCCTAGAGTTTAAGAGAGGGTCGTGCATTAATTGTCATTTCATTCTCAAGAGTTTGGTGCCTCAACCATTTGTCACTCTAGAAGGACACATTGCCTTCTCGGATTCTCCATCTCACATTGTTTAGAATATGCAGCATACTCATCATCACGCCTTTCCAGAAACGTATCCTACTGTGTGGCTCCACCAAAGAAATGTGGTCTAATCTTACATGCTTGGCTTTGAAGAATTGCACCCACATCGAATTTTCAGACAATGATTTCCAAGTAAACTTCATGAAGAGCGAGCATTGGACTTCCTGTAAATTCCGTAAACCCACACCACCTTCCTGAGTTGGCATACACATGGATGACCATGCTACCCATTTCCTTTTTAGTTTACCCTTCGAGGACTCTCAATAAAAATTGCTCATCAATTGATTTATCTTCCTTAATATAGCCTTGGGCGCTTGAACTACTAAAAGCAGATGTATCGACATACTGGCGACCTACCGCAGCAGAAGAACCTGAGCTCCAGTCGACAAAAATCTTGCTGCCATCTCCCCAATTTTTCTTAGATGCGAGCGACCACCTCATTAAAATGGCTCACTTTGAGCCTTTCAACCACTATCGGTGTTCCCAAATATTTGACAGGGAAAGTCCCTTCTAAAGATCCTTTTAAATGCAGCAGGGACCTCCTTCTACCTGCAGGAATTGTCTTGGCAAAAAACATAACTGATTTTTCCTTACTCATATCTTGTCCAGACCACTCCCCTTATTTTTGAAAAATCTCCCTGGTTAATTAGCCCACAGACTTTCGGAGAGAAGCCAAAAGACCTCAACACATGCCCCAAAACATCCCAATCTATGCTATCATATGCTTTTACCATGTCTACTTTAATAAGCACATTTCCACCATGAGCTTGCTTATTAATCTGTTGCACCATCTCTTGGGCCAAAGATATGTTTTCAAAAATACTATGACTTGGCAGGAAGGCGCCTTGTTTTGGAGAAATCAGTCTAAACAGTACCGGGGACAGCCTCTTCACTAGAATTTTAGAGCAAACCTTATATACCACCGAGCACAAATTGATGCGTTGAAATTTTTCAAAGCCTGTGGGAGCTTTAACTTTCGGGATTAGGACTATATGCGAGGCCGAATAAAACCTCGGTAATGGAGTGCCACTAAACAATTCTATAACAACTTCCACCACATCCACCAAATCCCAACATGATCTGTAAAATCCCAACCCAAACCCATATGGACCTGGACTGCTATCTATCGAGATGGAGAACATGGCTTCTTCAACTTTTTGGATTGAAGGGAGCTGCTCAAGCATACAGTTCTCCTGCTCAACCACCTCAATGTTCACATAATCTGACAAATCCGGAGGTTCCTTCCGTGGCCTTGCTCATAGAAAATCACGAAAAAACTCCATTGTAGCCAGTGGATAGCCTTTGGGGACCTGAGAGTATTCCCATCCCTTAGTCTCATCTCATTCACTATTGTTTTCGACATGGCTTTGAAGGACCTGAAAAAACGGCTGATGCTTCCTCATTCTCCAGTCAATTAAGCTTCACCTGTTGGACTAGTCCTTTTTCTTCCCGTTGGTTCCACACAGCCTGCAGTTCCCTTGTAACCAGCAAGTCCATTTTAGTGTCTTCCGAGAATTGCTGTTGCAGCTGGGATTCAAGGCTCTCAAGCCTTCTTTCCAAATTCTCTATATGATGCTCTGTCCTGGCAAACACCTTCACGTTCCATTCCTTTAGGGCCACTTTGAGATTTTTTAGTTTACCAGCAAGACGATTAAGCCCTAGCTCCTGTGAAGGTAGCTGCCATATCTCCTTAACCACCTCTCTAAAACCCTCACGTGATACCCACATTTGTAAGAAAGGAAATGAAAAGAGAAAGAGCACAGAGGAAGAACAGCTGCAGAATGAGAAATATTCTCTGTGTCTCGTGTATTTCTCTTGGAATGAAACAATACGTACATATATACAGAAGAGGAAAGAATATTCTAACTAATTCTAGCTACGAAAATACAATAGTGCCCTCTATATATAGCTCAGCAAATGAAAAGTAAATAACAGAATTACAAACGTGAATGTAAGCAACATAATGAATGTCATGTGATGGCAACTTCTTTCCCTTTATTTGTATGCTGCTGTGATTTATTCGCCAATACCCCATCGCAAGATGGAGCGTAAAGATTTACGACTCCCATCTTGGATAAGTGAAGTTGGAGGACTTTAGATGATAGAGCTTTGGTCATGATATCGACAACCTGAGTAGAACTGGGGACATAACGAGTGCATACACTGCCATCTTGAATTTTGTCTCTAATGAGATGGCAGTCAAGTTCGATATGTTTAGTACGTTCATGGAAGATGGGATTTGCAGCAATGTGTATGGCACTTGTGGATGATGAACTTGAAGAGCAACCAAGATGAACCTGAGCCACGTTAATTCTGAACAAGCAGCTGCCATGGAATGGTATTCTGCTTCTGCTGAGGATCGGGAAACAACAGCTTGCTTCTTGGACTTCCAAGAGATTAAAGAAGAGCCAAGGAACACACAATAACCATTGATGGACCTTCTTGTATATGGGCAGGAAGCCCAGTCAGAGTCGCAGTATGCCTCAAGCTAAAAAGATGAGGAACTAGGGAGGAAAAGTCCCTGACCAGGTGCAGCCTTGAGGTATCGAAGCACTTTCTGTGCTACCAGGAGATGGACATCAGTGGGGTTGGCCATAAATTGACTTAGAGTTTGGACACTAAAGTTGATGTCAGGCTGAGAGATAGTGAGGTAGAGGAGACGACCAATCATGCGTCTGTAAAGACTTGGATCATGCAGTGGTGTCCCAGTGGACTGAGCCAATTTAAGATTCTGTTCCATGGGAACTTTAGCTGAGTTGCTGCCAAGATTGCTTGAGTCGCTGCCAAGATTGCTTGAGTCTCCTAGGATGTCCAGTGTGTACTTTCGCTGGCAAAGATAAATTCCTTTGGAAGATCTTACAATTTCAATGCCAAGGAAGTACCTTAGTTTGCCTAGGTCCTTAATTTTGAATTTGCTATGTAAAAGTAACTTCAATGCGTGGATAGAATCAAGGTCATTACTTCCCACCAGTATGTCATCTACATACACAAGGATGGCAATAAAAACACCATGTTTGTCTCGGGTGAAAAGGCTGTAATCAGCCTTGGATTGGGAAAAACCTAATTCAATTAAAACAGATGAGAACTTGGAATACCACTGCCTTGATGCTTGCTTGAGGCCATATAAACTCTTGAGTAACTTGCAAACTTGGTGAGGAGATCCTTTGGTGTAACCAGGAGGTTTATTCATGTAAATGTCTTCATGGAGATCCTTATGTAAGAAGGCATTATTTACATCAAACTGATGTAAATGCCCGCCTTTGACTGATGCAATGGCAAGAAAGCATCTCACGGTGACTAATTTTGCAACAGGAGAGAATGTTTCTTGATAATCCACCCTTCAAATTAAGTGTACCCTTTAACTACTAGTCGTGCCTTCAATCTTTCAACACTCCCATCTGAGTTATATTTGATCTTATAAATGTACTTGCAATCAATGGAAATTTTCCCATGAGGTAAATCAGTGAGTTGCCAAGTATTGTTTGCTTCCAAGGCTGCCAGTTCAAGATCCATTGCTTTGCACCATCCAGGGTCCCTAAGGGCTTGTTTATAAGTCTTGGGTTCAATGTGTGATGAGATGGTGGCGGAGAAAGCATGATGTGTTGGTGAGAAAGCATGATATGAAATAGTGTTGAGTAGTGAAAAAGGCTTACCTGAAGAAGACAATAGCGACTTGTTCAACTCTGGAATGGGTGTAGTTAGTGCAGTCTTTTGACAATAAAAATCCTGCAGGTATTGGGGGGCACTTCGAGTTCTAGTTGACCTTCGAGGAGGAATGGGAGAGACGGTAGGGAGGGGTGGTGGATTGGGAATGGAAGATGATGGTGGGGAAGGGAAAACAATTGGAGGGGAAGGGCTGGCTGAAGTGGGGGTGATAGGTGTTTGAGGATTTGTTGGTAGGGAAGCTGGTATGAAATGTGGTAGGTTTGAAAGAATAGGAGGAGAAGAAGATAAGGGAATAATAGGGGAAGGAGAATGAGTGAGATGAAAGGGGAAGATTGTTTCATGGAAGTGGACATCTCGGGACAAAAATACTTGCCCAGTTTGGAGATCAAGTAATTTGTATGCTTTGACACCAAAAGGATAGCCTAAGAATACACATGCTTTGCCTCGAAGATCAAACTTTTTCCGCCATGAGATAGGGTAGAGGCATAAGCAAGGCATCCAAACACTTTTAAATGGTTGTATTTTGGTGGGTTATGGAGGAGAATCTCATAAGGGGTTTTATTTTGCAAAAGGGGGGTGGGTGTTCGATTGATGTGGTAAACTGCTGTGAGAACACAATCAGTCCATAATTGAGGGGGGATGTTTGATTGGAATTTCAATGCTCGGGCAACATTCATGATATGTTGGTGTTTTCTTTCCACTCTACCATTTTGTTGGGGAGTCTCCACACAACTCTTTTGATGTATAATGCTTTTATTTTTGAAAAATTCTCTCATTTGGAACTCGGGCCCATTGTCACTTCTAAGAACCTTCACTTTAGTTTGGAATTGGGTTTCAATTAAATTGCAAAAGGAAACAATGCAAGACCTTGTGCCTGATTTATTTTTAAGCATATAAACCCAAGTTGTCCGAGAATAGTCATCAAGTATGGTGAGGAAATATCGAGATCTATCATTTGTAATGGTGGAGTTGGGACCCCATATATCACAGTGAATAATATCAAAAGCATGTAAAGAGGAATGTTGTGATTGGGAAAAAGGTAAACGGTGTTATTTTGCTAAAAGACAAATTGAACAATGTGTATGATCATTGAATTTCAAAGAGTTTCTTACAATAGGATCAGTAATCAACATTAATCTTGAAAAAGAAGTATGGCCAAGTCGATAATGCCATAAGTCAGAAATGGAATTTGTGTGAGTGGCAGAGGCATAGGAGGAAGGAGATTGTTGAAGGAAATTGGGCAAAGCATTAACTAGAGTTGAAGGTGACACTCGTGACTTGAGGAGATGATAAAGACTGCCTCTAACTTCACCCATCCCAATCGTTGTCCAAGATGCTAAGTCTTGAAGAAAACAAGAATTGGACAGAAAAATTAGGCAGCAACCATTGTCTTGGGCAAGTTTCTTGGCAGACAACAAGTTGAAATGAAATGAAGGAACACATAAAACATTATTGAGAACTAAATGGTCAGAAAGTCTTACTACACCAATATGGGTAACAGGTACAGCTTCTCCATTTGGTAATTTTACTTTATAAGAAGTAGTGGCTGTAATGGAAGTGAAAAGGGAGGTGCAACAAATCATGTGATCTGTTGCACCTGTGTCAAGTATCCAAGATGAGGTGTGTGGCTGTGAAGGGTGCTGTGTGTGAGTAGAAAGGCAAGTGGTCATGCCAGAAACTTGTGAGGAGTTGACTTGATTATTTGGAGATGAGGTAGAAGGTTGAGCTACTGTTAGTGAGGCAACGACTGAGCTGGTGTCCTTGGAATGCAAAAGAGCAATGAGTTGTTGGTATTGGCTCTTGGTGAGAGCCATGGAATCAATGGAGTCTTCATCATGGTCACTGTCTGAATGTGCTCTAGGATGAGTGACAGCTGCTGCGACATGTTTAGTTTTGCCATGGAGCTTATGTCCAGGGGGATAACCGTGTAATTTATAGCATTTCTGTATGCTATGACCAGTCATGTGGCAATGTGTGCATTGTGGTGGCTCAGCATTACCTGCCTTTAAGCAAGTATCAAAGGAATGGCTAGGAATTTTACAATGGGAGCAATAAGGGCGATTGTTTTTCTGGTTACTGAATTTAGCAGAGGTCTTGAAGGATTTGGCTTGCATGGCCATGGAATCAGAGGGATTGGGGGTGGAAATGATTTGATGTTGGCGTTCTTGTTGCTGAACCATGGAGAAAACACAGTTAAGAGGGGGTAAAGGATCAAGCAACATGATCTGGTCTCTGGTGTGAGAATAAGTATCAGACAAGTCCATGAGGAATTGAATGACACAATCACGGTCATATCGGTCATGAAGAATCTTCAGTTTGCCACATTCACAAGCAAGAAGAGGGTCATAAATGGCAAGTTCATCCCATAGTACTTTAAGGTTAGCAAAATAGATGTTAATAGGATCTTGATTTTGAGATAGACTAGCTAAATCTCGTTTGAGTTGGAAAATTCGAGAACCGTTTTGTTGAGTAAATCGATCTTGAAGTTCCAACCATAAAGTGCGAGAATCATCAACTAAAGCCAAGCTGGATTTCACAGAGGGACTTACAGAATTCTGCAACCAGGAGACAACTAGATCGTTGCATCTCTCCCAAGCTTCGAAAAGAGGATCTGTGGAAGTAGAAGGTTTAAGCAATATGCCATTAATAAACCCCAGTTTATTCTTGGCACGAAAAGGATGACTAATGGTGCGTGACCAGCTGACATAGTTATCAGCAGTGAGAAGATCAGAAACCAGTGCAACAACTGGATTATCACCATTCTCGATTCGGAATGGGTTGAAAGGATCTGAGAAATTTAGGTATTTATCTTGGGAAGGTTTTGAAACATTTTCATTTTCTACATTTGCCATTGGATCGATGGTGCTCTAGTACCATGTAAGAAAGGAAATGAAAAGAGAAAGAGTACAGAGGAAGAACAGCTGCAGAATGAGAAATATTCTGTGTCTCATGTATTTCTCTTGGAATGAAACAGTACGTACATATATACAGAAGAGGAAAGAATATTCTAACTAACTCTAGCTACGAAAATACAATAGTGCCCTCTATATACAGCTCAGCAAATGAAAAGTAAATAACAGAATTACAAACGTGAATGTAAGCAACAGAATGAATGTCATGTGATGGCAACTTCTTTCCCTTTATTTGTATGCTGCTGTGATTTATTCTCCAATAACATTTGTTGAATTTTGAATGAAGATGGGCCATACCGAAAATTTACTGGTCGAAGCTCAATGACCATAGGGGTATGGTCTGATGATCTCCTTGTTAAGTAACTCAAGGTGGCCTCCCGGTATAGCGCAAAGGCCTCCGAGTTCATTAGACACCTATCTAATTTCAACCAACTTCGAGCCAAGCCCAATTATCCATTACACCAGGAAAATAAGCTTTTAGTGACTTCATATCTTGTAATCCACCTGACTCAATGAAAAGAATTCAACTCCTCCATTCGCACACTCAAATGAGGCCTACCCCCATGCCTTTCGTCATCTCCCCGAATAACATTAAAATCTACAAGGTCAAACCACGCTGCATCATGCGTAATGTCCTGCTATAAAAATTGCCACAGATCCCTGCGTTCATGGTGATTGCATTTCGCATACACAATCGAGATATAAATCCGCTTGTTATCAAACGACAGTGGCAATGTCACGTGTTTGGCACTAGCATTTAGAACTTCAACTTGTAATCCATCCCCTAACAACAACCATATCTTCCCACCAATACTCTGATTTGAAAAACAGGACTCAAAATTAAATCTGCTTTGCAAGAGTTTCAATTTAGATTCATTGGCAAAAGGCTCTGCCAACATAAGTAAGTTTGACTTCCTTCTTTTTATAAGTTTGCTTAATCTCCTCTTTGAAGTTCTCAACCCCCTTATATTCCAGAACGTAGGCCTACACATCATAAATTCAGTCGTAAGGGTTTGCTAGGAACCCTGGTAGAGCTTTTTAACTGTCTCCTGCTTCTGTCTATTTCCATTCTTGGCTGCAGCTCATTATCCGACAGACAATCGTTGAATTTCCTCAAGTGCTGCCCGAGCTCCCATTTAGGATCTGATAGAGATCCCTCCCTACCAACATGTTCCTCCTCCTCTAAACCCATGCTATCCTCCCATTCAACTCAGGCAATTCCATACCACAAACCCCACCCTCTAACTCTGTTGCCTCCCCTGGAACACCCTCTAAGAGAAGCAGACAGGAATCCGACACTAAAGAAACCTCATCTATTAGTAAAGTATTCGACGGGGGCCCTTCGCGGAGCAACCTCTTTTCTCCCAGCTCCACCTCTCCCTTCTCAACGTCATCCCTTTTTCCAGAGCCTGTTTCCAGAACACGTGAAATCGAGCCTTCCACTTGAGTCTCTTTACCACCGTTATGTTATTACCGTCCCTCTCTGTTTCAGTGTTGCTCTGCCCTTCTTTATTGTTTTTACATTTTGGTTTCCATTTTCCTCCTGTGTTTTTGGAACCCAACTCCTCTTCTATTTCTCTCTTTCTTTCTTTTTCCTCTCACACTTCTTTTTTCCCTCCATCTTTCCAATGATAGGTTTTAGCATTATGCCCTTGAACATTGCATCTGCAGCAATACGGAGGGAGGATCTCATACTCTATCTCCACATACAAACTGTAAGGCTTATAGGGGATTCCAATCCAGAGCCCTTGAAGTGGGTCCTTCGTTGCATCCATTTCTACACACACTCGAGCCCCGTCAGTTTTAGTTGCACACTTCGTGGTATTATCTCGGCGCTAATATCTTCCAACGGGGGCAATAATATTCTTCAAGAAGGATTCATGGTAAAAGTTTAGGGGGAGATCCTGAAGAACTACCCAAATTGGAACGAAAGAGGGCTCCCTATCCTCACTAAAATCTGGATGCCATTGAAATCCTCGATAAGGCACTCCATCAATCTCGGTAGCTTTTCTGGATAACACCTTCAGAAAATCAATCTCATTTGGAAAGCTGAACGGAAACGTTCCGAGGTTTGAGCATTGAAGAAACCACAGATTGTGCCTCCAATCCGCAACGACTCCGAATGAATGAACGGATTGAGTCCAGTGTTGGTCATTGCCGCATGAACTTCAAAACTAGGAAAATTTAAAAGGTTTTGCAGAGCGATTGATCTCCTCTTTGAAAAAAATGACACAAATTTCTTCATCAATAATCTTTGAGGGTCTCATCGAAATAAAGACCTCCTGGAGGGGCTGGGGTGACTACGCAACCATGTCTGCGAAGGTTCGCAGTGCCCAGCCGTTGCTTGGAGGCCCTGCTAGCCCAAGGCGGCGGCCATGAAGCTTACAATCATGCAAGGTACAAAACCTAGCAGAGCTCAAAAGGGTAAAAACGTCACTCTAAAATAAAGAGCATTCAAAATTTTTTTATATTTGTGTGAGATTTTAGAAAATATTTGAGAACACCTCAAAAACAGTTGTGCTGCTTAAACGGAATGTAAACGAGACATTAGTGTGTTTGAATGTTGAAGTGAGTTGAGTTGAGTTGAGTTTAGATGATAAAATATTATTAGAATATTATTTTTTAATATTATTATTGTTTTAGAATTTGAAAAAGTTGAATTGTTTATTATATTTTATGTTGAAATTTGAAAAAATTGTAATAATGAGTAAGGTGAGATGAGTTTGGTTTGGAAACCAAACGATAGTGCTATCCATTCTGTAAACAGTAAAAAACAGTAAAAAAATCCTAGTCCGTATAACATTTCGTAAAATTATCTCCGTGTACCAGTCATTTCAGTTAGGAAATATAGTAAATGTGGATAAATACAGCCACCCCACCAATAATTCTGATAGTTACAAGTCTAGGCTTTATCCCATGATGCACTTTGTTGATCTATTCCTCGATGGGAGCATGATTATATATATATATATATATATATTTATATTTATCGATCTTGATTGATCTGATCTTCGAACCTAAAACATATCGCTTGTTGCATATATAAACGTGGCATCGCATCACGGTCCTCTGCCTTTTTCTTATCTCTATGAAAAGAAATACATGCACCTACCACAATCATTGCAACGTCCGCCAATGTTCATGATTGAGAATTTTCACGTTGAAATCCTCATTATTTGCCCCAAGGAACCTCTAGACTGTATAAGGGGCTATCTTGTATATATCGGACGTACTATTGTTCAATGATGACAAAGGAGGCATGATCATGTCTGTGGGATGAAGATATGATAATGGAGCTTCTTGTCATCGTTTTCTGTTTTTCAAAGCCAACATGATTAACGTTTCTCATATTAATGCACCTTCGAACTGGAATGATCCTCTTGCTCGGACTACAGGGTGGATGAAAAGGAAGAGGAAGGTAGGTACGTAACAAGTTGTCAGGAAGAGGAAGGGGAGTGAAAACCTTTCAAAATTGGTAAATCATGCATTTATATATTACGTATCTTCATTTTTCGTTACTATGCAAGTAATATTATTGAAAAATGTTGTTAAAATATTATTTTTTAATATTATTATTATTTTAAAATTTGAAAAAATTAAATTATTTATTATATTTTATATTAAAATTTTAAAAAATTATAATAATAAATTAAAATAAATTGATATGAATTTAATAACCAAACAAAATCGTAAAAATCTTTTGTTTTCTATTTGCATGCATGCCCGCATAATCCAGGTGCTAGAAATTACAGATTATTAAACTAAATACTTAATAAATCAAAAGATTTCTACTACTTTTAATAAGGCTGTGCGTCCGGATCCGGATCCGGATCCGGATCGGATTTTTAAAAACGGGCGGATATTCGCCCGGATAAACCAGATTGAAATCCGGGCGGATATCCGGATTTCGACCCGGATATCCGGTTTCAAACCGGAAATCCGGATTTTTTTTTTTCAAAAAAGCTTTTACCATTTTTAAAATGCTTTTTTTAAAAAAAATAAAAAACACTTTTCAACACTTTTTAGAAAGGCTTTTTTTTATCCGGACTTGGTGTACAGATTTTATACCCAAAAAACATGTTTTCACAAATTTTAAAACGTTTTTTTTAAGAAAAACTTTCTAACACTTTTTAAAAGGCTTTTATGTTTATTATTTTTTATAGGCCTTTTTTTATATAATAAATATTTTTATAGGCATTTTTTAAACTTTTTTATTGCCTGTTCACTACATTCTTGTACTTTATATTGTTGCTTACATTGTACTGCAAAACATCAACTTTACAAGAAACAAATAGTGAAAATTTAATCATTTCCAATTTCTCAATTTTTACTTCCACTTCAGCCTTAACCCTTCCATATCAATGGTTGACATTCCTGAAAACTTGCACGCAAGCTTGCCAAATGGTGTTTCCAGCACAAGACTTCATCTGCATACAATAGATAAAGCAAAATAAACACATTTTCTTAGATATAAACCTTGAACATACTCCAATGTCAACACCTTTGACATCATTAAAGTTGTTTTCCTATTAAACTCTTGTACTAAGACTTGCCATTTGTTGGATGCTATATAAGAATTATTTGTTTATTCCCAGTAATCAACTGTTAATTGTACTTTGGTAAGGGATTCCTTCCAAATAAACCAAATTGATCAGATCTCATACAAAGGTGAAATGGGCAAGTTAAAAGATGACTTGTATAGCAATCAATCCATACTAGTGTTTCCCTGTGAGAAACTACAAGTATACCTACATGACTAAAGGAACCCTCTCAAAGATTTTAGTGATTAATAGTCGAGTAAGGTGTTCTAATTCCTTTTGACTTCATCACTAATGACTCTTGCAATTCTTCTTTTTGGATGTTTTTTAATTGCAGGTATGGTAGTTTTTTCAAGTCCCACATAAAACGTTCTACACCCCTACACATAACTAGTCAGCTCCCTTTCATGATTATTTTACACCTAAGGGAGAAGACACATGGGATTAGTATAATTAAAAGACTTTTAATGCGAGTCAATGATTGACAGTATGCTTTAACAACTTTTCTACTTTATCGACTTTTAAAAAAGAAAAAGAAAAAATTAAAAAAGACTGCCATCTGTTTTGCACCGAAGAAAAATATCGACACAATATTCATGTGATAAAATAGTCGAACTGTAACATCATTCTCAGAGCTGGTCTCCACCAACTATTTATATCTCTTTGACAATCTGGATTATGCATGAAACGATTAGTAGGGATCACCTCTTTTATTTTATTTTTTGCCTTCCTGAGCAGGGTTTCCCGGCTTGATGCTTGTTTCTCGGAACATAGTCTGTAGCTTAGCCACGTGTTCCTTATCTCGAAGGATCTACTTTTCAGACAAGATCAATCAATGCTTTTTCTGGGATATTAGTCTGTGGCCGTGGTCACAGGGAACATCTTTGCACCGTTAAAGATCATTTTTAGGTTAATTATTAATTAAAGAGATTAATTTCTTTTCCAGTCCTCGATCGGTACATCCTACCTTATCGAGAAAATAATCGAAGACTTCTCTTCGTTGCTCAGACTAACTTTTATCTCCACCAGTAAAAATCACGCATCATCCGCAAATAACAGATAGATATTATAAGAGCCCCTATAAGATGCTGAAAATGAGAGACTCCTATTCTAAAAATTCTTTTTGAATAATCTGGAAAAGATTTCTTCCACAAGATAAAAAGAAATAGAGACAAAAGATCTCCTTATCGCAAACCTCACTCTCTTGAAAAGAAATCCTTTGAAATGCCGTTCGTGACAACTGAAAACCAAGACGAAGAGACACATGATTTGCGCCCCAAAATATAAACTTTCTCAGAAAACCCAAATACCGCCAAAGAGTGAATTAGAAAATCCCGATTAATACTGTGATAGGCTTAGCCATGTCTATCTTAAAAACCACATTACCACCACGAGCCGGTTTATTGATGAGGTTTCTACTGCCTCTCACCCTTGCTTTTCCTTGTGTCTGCTGCAAGTTATAAAAGTCTTACAAATAATGGTCACGTGAGGACAAATTAATAAAATTTAAGATATCATGCCTTTGTAACATCGAGTACTAAAAAAAAATCTAAATGTATCATATGCTATAACATTAGTGTGTGATACAATATAACATTAGTGCTAGTTTAACGCAACCAATTATAGAAAAAAAATTAAGAATAAAAAGCTCTTATAGCTCGCTAGCTAGCACCATAACATTAGCGTGTGATATAATTAATTAGGAAGACAATATTAGCAAAACATTTTCTAGTTGAGTAATGTCATGGACAAGTCTCGAATGCACAAGTTTTATCTAAGATTAGGGTAAAAAAGTAGACTCTATCATAAAAAATAATTTTTTTTTTATCTTTATTATTATTATTATTATTATTATTATTATTTTATGATGGGTTCACTTTTTACATAACATTTTTACATTTTTAATTTTTATATATCATCATCACCCAGTTTTTTGAGTCTTTGACCTCAAGTGAGATACAAATTATTACAAAACTGACCCTACGTACAATATTTATATACTATTCTTTAATATTATCCTGAAAATTTAAACGGAAGTGCTCATTTGATGCACTAACTTGAAACTCAAATTCTGACGTAATTTTAGGGGAGACCATTTTTCCTACCCCCATATATGCTGCAACCACCGCAAGCTGCCAATACCTTTATGCACTTCTTTCAAAGGGTCGAAAACTTTGGTCACATCACTCGCGTTGTTATTCTAATTACTAATTAGAGCTATTGACATCGTGTTTCGCACACCAATTATCAATCTCGGTCTGTAATTGCGGGCTAACGAACTATCAGAAGTACTACCGGTTTAATTTATATTTTGATCAATTTATAAGGATATTCATTCAGTTCTAAAAGTAATTCATTGCGTAGTTAATACCCTTTTGTATTTTTAATGAATTTCGATTACTCATTAAAAATAATAAAAATTTCTTGTTTGTTTAGGCCGGAAGATGAATGAGTATAAAGACATCATGAATTGTGGGCTTATCTTTCTCCTTTAATTTCTTCATATAATTGACCACCTTACTTTAAATCAACGTGATACTTGCAAGAACTATATATGCCACAGCATAAAAGGACGTTAATAATTTATTGTGTTGGTGGTTTAGCATCTAGATAGATCGCTAGGTGGACCTCCAGGCCATCTTTTTCAACGTGCTGATAGCCTGATCCTGGAGAGTAATTGAGAGTTTGGTCCCACAGATAATTATTATACTTTCTATCATTAACTCTGGCCTGGACCATATCCCGTTGATCTTATGTATCTTATTTTCTAAAAAGTCAAAAGCATCCCTTGTTTAATTTTAACCCGTGCCTGAATTTTACTTTGGTAAAATATTTTTATAAAATTATTAGTATTTATAATATTAGTCTGAAAAATAGTAAATGATCATAACATATTAATTATTTAATATTATTTATAGACGTAACATAAATATTTTAGATCAATATTTTATCTATTTTGCTTTTATTCTAGATCTTAAATTTTGGATAAAATTTTTAAGAAATATATGCAATACTTTATGTATATATGTGCCGACACATTACTGTGTCTTCATATAAAATATCATGTCATTAAAAACTTAATAGTATAAAAGGAATTAATAATATTACTGTTCATTTGTATATAAATTTAATAATAAAACATATATAGTGCGATCGATCGATGAGGTAATAAATATGACGTTATCACCACTCTGAATATTAGCCAACAGAGAGATATGCCTGCATGCTTCGTGTAAAGTTTATTGACGCACTACCGGTCTTAGGGGGATCCATTCGTTTGTTTTCGAAAAGTTCAACTTTCTTTTTTGTTATAATGAATGTTGTATTCAACTCAAAGTAGTAAAACGAAGATATGTAATAATTATATTTCCAAAATTCGTCAACAATCAATAAAAATTATTTGTTGTAGAAAAAAAAGGAAAATAGTTGTAATTACCCCAGCAATAATTAAAAAAAAGTTCTAAGCCATAATAAAATTATACAAAAATAAATTCATAAATTGATATAATTTCAGATGATTTGTTAGATATATTTTACAACATAAATAATTTTACAATCTAACATATCACAAACTGACGTAACTTGATGTGATACCACTACAAAAAAACTGCTTATTTGTTATCAGTTATTTCTTGTAAAAATGATTATTTCCTGCTAAAATGAGTTTGTTTTTGTATCAAATGGTCATTCTTGCCGCAAATAATTTGTCCCTAATGCTTTTTTTTGTAATGTATGTCAGATTATGAATTTATTTTTATATAATCTGTTTGTAACTAAAATATTTTTCATAATTAAAATTCTTGGAGCATGGATGCTTTAGTTCTCAGTATTAATTTCATTTTGAGCAATGCTCCAAGGGTGTAGCACTAGATGGGTCTTGATAAGGGCAAAAAAGTTTTTATTTTTTATTTTTTTGATTTATTTTTTTATACCCTTAACATTTAAAAAAAAAAAAAATTCATAAACATCATTAAAATGTACTTTCTTAATCACTAGAGAAAAAAAAAAAATACCAGGACCAAGTGTCGGTGAGAGTAGTATTTTTCTTTCATTTTCTCCTTTAGCCATTCAGATTTCAGGCACTACAAGAAAATTGTTTATTAATTATAAGCTATTTTTTATAAAAATGATTATTTTTTACGCAAATGAGTCTATTTATGTATCAAATGATCATTCTAGTCGTAAATAATTTGACCCAAATGCCTTTTTTTTTTCTTTGGTAGTGAGGGTACAGCTTTGTTGTCCTCGAGCTGAAGCTCAACCTCTATTTTCTTATCTTCCATGGCTTCTTCTTGTCCATGCGCTTTAGATTCTAGCATGCCATCATGTACGTTCTCACGTCCATGCAACTCTCTTGGACGATATTTTATTATTTGGTAAAGCTACGTGTTTTCTACCAGTCAGCTTTTCTACCTGCTCAACCATCTTCTTCGTAAGAGTGGACCCAAAATGAAGTCTTGATTTTTTTGCTTATATTAAAAAAAATATATGTCAGATATAAAAAGAGACGACCAACAAAAACCTGAATACCCCACACATAAGATTAAACTAAAAACTCTGAAACGGAATTTGGACTAATAAATTGGCTCTCATCCAAGATAAAAGTGAAAATCTTATTAATGAATTACATATGCTTATAGAGAGTTGTTACATCTATTAAAAAAAAAATATTACTAAAACAAATTTATAAATTACCGTACCTAGCTTGATATAAGACGTTAGATTTAAATTTGAATGAGTTTTATGATCTAACGTATCAAATTAATTTCTGAATTTAATTTTATAAGATTTTTCTATTGACCAAACAGTTTTTGTATTTACCCTTTCTTCCCGGGATGATGATCTTATTTGATTGCATACAAATAAGGAAGTGGCGATCAAACTGCCAACCATACTCTTTAGTGTCGACACTGTGGAGTCACGCCGCGTGGTGATATGAAGTCTGGACATGCTAAAAAATGTACATGACCGAGTAATGGCTTCTCATTTATTTTTCCCAATAATATTTACCGCTCCTGTGGCTATATAAATGGACGACGCCAGCTGATTGCATCGAACTACACCATCTTTCCTCTACTGCTGTCACCCAAAGAGAGCTTCAAACCCATCCTTCTGTGTAACACAACATGGCCACCAAAGTGGGGTCGGCTTCTTCCCAGCATCCCAATAAGGGTAACCTGAGCTTATTCACCTCGACCGACCACGAGATCTTGAACCAGATTTATGCAACGCACGTCCACGATGATGAAAAGTTTGATGTTGAGTCTCTTTTCATCATCGTCGAGAACATCCTTAAGCGTGCCACCCAGATCGTCGATAATGTTGTCCTGGTATGGTGCCCCAGTTTCACACCATTCTTCTGCTACACCATAACGAAAACATAATGTTACTTGTTACAATGCTTGATTAAGAGACTCTAAGCAAATTGGCTAGTCGGTAAAACTACTTTTTCATTTATTTGAAAAATGGATCGGACCAAGAGGTTAAAGGGACAGCAGGACAGGAGGCTGCAGGTCTCTTTCTCTACTAGAAAGCATAAATCGCGACATGCTCACTTCTATTTTATCCGTTGGTTTTGCCAATTGCAACACTAGCTTTAGCACATTTGTATACAGATGAGATGAACTAATTTTCAGCTAATGTTTTCAATTTTATTCACTCGTGACCCGCAGCAGGGTAGCCAAGCAACGGTAGAACATTTGGACGAGAAGATCCCCAAAGCAAGCTTTAGTCCACCCCTGTGTACGCTCAAGAGTATTTCCTATGAGGTAATTGCAAAGAACCATTATTTTTCTTTTTATTCCCCTCCCTCTTCTTTCCCCTCAATAAGTCAGCACTTAAGGAAAAACCAAAGAGTGAATAAAAAAGGAATGATCAGCTTATAATTTGGATGATTTTGCAAAGTCCAAACTCATCCTTTAACTTTTGGTTTTCATTTTTTACGCATGTACACGTTTCTACAATATCAAATATGTAATGACAGATGCAATGCAAGGCCCCTAGTGAAGAAGTTGCTTACGAAACAACCCTGTCAATACTTAACAAATTATCGAACTATTCTTGGGATGCAAAAGCAGTGTTGACCCTTGCGGCCTTTGCTTTGGACTATGGGGAGTTCTGGCTGCTTGCTCAGAATCAGTCATCAGACCAACTCGCCAAATCAGTGGGAACCCTGAGGCGGGTTTCTATCCTCTTAAAGGGACCAAATCTGCAGAAACATCGCCAGGCGCTAATTGAACTTAACAGTGTGATCAAAGCCACACTGGAAGTGATTGAATGCATCTTTGAGTTAGAGAAGCTATCAAATTATGACACAAAGGATGTGCCAGCTCTGTCAACTGGCGTGGACCATATTCCAGTGGATGTTTTTTGGGCCATTATCACTGTTGTAGCCAGCACGACTCAGCTTTGTTGCCTCACTAGCGATGAGTATGTGCTTAATTTATGTTTTTTCATTTTTGGGTAAGTGATGAATAAGCTGTTGTCCAGGCCAAAATGACTCTGCATATGCCAATTAAACTCTTAGTTATAAGTAAATCACAATCTGAATGCATGGTAAAATTTTAGAAAGTAATAAGTTTCTCTAGCATATAAACAATCTATCTTAAAAGAATTCAAAGGGTTTGCCCGATTGATCTTACAATAATCTTAAGCCTTGGTATGGTGTTATTTTTAGGCTTTAATATAGTTGTGGTTGCACGCCATCTTGCCAGTGTCAAAATGATCCTGTTTGATATACAGGGGCAAGAAACAGGAACTATCCCTGTTTTCTCAGAAACTCAACGTGATCGTCTCAAAACTTAGGAGGCAGATAACGATTTGCAAACAACAGATAGGTTAGTTTCCTGGCCGCTACTTGAAAAAATCCAAGCTTCGGTTGGTTCATGTTTCACTTCTTAATCAATTGATTGCCTTAAAAATGGACTTGATATATAATGATGAAAGGTTTTAATTCATTTCAGAGGAGACAGAGGCTTATTGGAGGCTCGTGAAACTTTTTCGAACCCCTACGGAGGTCATGGAGGTATTTAAGGGACTGATTTTCACCAAGGACAAATTGCAGCCGCTATTTGATGGTTCTACTAGAAAGCCGGTATGCTTATGGTTCTACGAATATTAGACGTTTGGATGCTTTTTAACGTTCTGTTGATAAATTAGCATATATATATGGCAGACCGGAGTTACACAGAACCGTCCAAGTAACGACATAACCATATCAATTCTTGGATTACAACTATTTCTGGCTGATATCTATTTTTCAAATTGATGATTAGTATATTCTTTTTTGGCTGAAGTTATAAAAATTAAGCCCGTTCTTATAGCTACAGTCATAGTTAAAATCAAGCATTAAAGCTAGTCTTAATCTTAAATTTAGTCATCTCCAATCAATACATTTGAAGGGGGTTTTCTATCAATCACTTAGTGATAACCACTTAAAATATGTCATATAATAAATATGATTGGACATGACAAAACTTACCATAAATACAACAATAAGGGGTCGGCTTGGTAATGTCAAAAGAGGAGTTATAACTACAAAGGAATTATATAAAAGTAATTTTAGAAACTGACGTGATTTCATGTGATCCATCGAAACTGCTTTACAATAAAATTAACTATACAATTTGACAAATCATAACTATGTGAAAATAAGTCACTTGGCAATTGAAATGTTTCGTCCGGTTTAGGTTTAGTCTAAATCCGAATGGGATTCGTTATATACTTTTAGATAATAAATTTTACCTCGTTTCCATTCCATTTTTCTATTTCTTATTTGGTTGGTGCAAAACACGTATTGTCCTTATTTTCGAAGGGGTAAATATATATAATTTACTTGATCTCTCCTTGGTAGATCAATGACCGCTTTTTCTAAAAATCTCTGAACAATATATGCAATTCATCGGGCTGGCCTTTAAATTAGTGGGAAAGGAACATTTTCGACGATAAAAAAGAATTGCACATGCATGTGAGAAACATTTTTCATAAAAGCTATAAAAGCGACTTTTGTATGGCCAAGTTCTTTGAAAAATCATCTGGCTATAGATGCATAAGTGGCACATTAATAATAGTTTACTTTTCTATGTACGAAATCATTGCTAACACGGGTTAATTTCCCCGCGTCCGTAATTTATGGCATAAACAGGTTAGCATTGAGGTGCTGAAGAGGAAGAATGTCTTACTGTTCATCTCGGGGCTAGATATCTCGGATGATGACATTTCAATTCTCAAACCGATTTATGAGTTAATAAGTAAGGAGGATCAGTATAAGATTGTATGGATTCCAATTGTGGAACAATGGACGGAGGACTTGCAAAAGAAGTTCGAGATGCTGCGGGCCAAGATGCCTTGGTACGTAGTGCAGTATTTTTCCCCAATAGCCGGCATCAGGTACATCAAGGAGAAGTGGCACTTCAAGGGTAAGCCCTCCGTTGTGGTGTTGAGCCCTCAAGGAAAGGTTGAAAGTGACAATGCAATCCATATGATCAGGGTATGGGGAATCAAGGCCTTCCCCTTCAATACTGCAGTGGAAGAAACCCTTTCTAGTAACAAGGATTGGATTGGGTCCATAGCAACTGGCGTTAACCCAAATATTGAGAGCTGGGTAAATTCCTTTCACGAATCTAGTGCACCCACGAGCACAGCACATACACGTACACAAATGTATTATCAATTGTCTCAGTCTACATTTTAATTAAGAAATAATGTATAGTGCTTTGGAATTACATTGAGAACTGAGATCATGTACGTCTTGTTCAAACAGATCAGAGAGGAAAAGTATATATTTTTCTATGGGGGCAAGGACAACGAGTGGATCCAACAATTTACTAAAAGAGCAACTGCTCTTGCCAATGACCCGGTGATAAAGGAAGCAAGGATTTCCATAGAGGTTATGTTGGTAGGAAAGGGCAGCAAAGGAGAGGACAACCACAGTCTTCTAGGGCGCTTCTGGACCGGCATTGAGAGTATGTTCATTTCCAAGACTCAAAGGAAGACCGAAGCAGACGCTGTGACACTAGAGATCCAAAAGCTGCTCTCCTACAAGAATGAGAGTGGATGGGCTGTTCTCAGCAAAGGGTCTAGTGTGGTGCTCAGTGGCCATGGGACAACCATCTTGAAGGTCTTGGAGGAGTTCGAGAAATGGAAGGAGCTTGTGCGGGAGAAGGGCTTCGAACTCTCTTTCAGAGACTACCACAACCAGGTTCTTCACACTTCTCACATCTGCTGCCGCATTGATATCCCAAATAGCAGTGGAAAAATCCCAGAGAACATGAAATGCCCCGACTGTCCCCGCATCATGGAGACGTATATCAGTTTCAAGTGCTGCCACATTGATGGTGCTGTCAACTCAGTGCATTAAAAATGGCCACCAGCTTCCTGAGGGCTAAATTAATGGTATTAGTAAATAAATTTATGTGGTTGAATGTTGGTATCCGGAGGTTTGTTTGTAAGATGAGTTTGTCATGATCCAATTAGAAATTGTCCTGTCCTGTCATGTCATGTGGATATATAATTTCTTGGTTTGTATTTTTCCTTAATTTACTTTGTCTACTGAGTGGAAATGCGTGTAATCTTGCGTTTATGTCACTGCTTGCAAGTGGCATCCTTCTGGTATGGACTTTCATATTTAAGGGCTGGGTTGTTATGAACACATTCATTTTACTACCCGCTTATTTTCCCATTCTAATTTTAATCGTGCCCCAATAAATTGTCCCGGGTAAATGTTTATTTTTCTTTCATATATAAAATATATATATTTATATATATCTTTAAATATTTAAAAAAAATTCATAACATCGTTAAAAAATACTTCTTTAATTACTAAATAAGAAAAATTGCCGGGACCATATCGAACCCATGATCATCGGGAGAAGAAGCATTATTCTTCTAATTTTTTGTTTATAATTTGATTGTACTTTTTTTATTTAAAAAAAATTATGAAACAACTTTTTTTAATTGTGACATGTGCTGATGAGGAGAGTTTTGATTTGGTTGAATTATTGGGTTTAATGTGCCCTTATAGATATATACGGCAGGCGAGACAGGCATTTATATGTGTTAATGGTTTGTTCGTTTTATTATTATTGCTATTATTATTCAGAAATAAAAATTGACTATTAACTAATAGAGACCATTGGGAAGGCTGACTCTATTTGACTTGCCTAATATTAGACACCAATCCAAAAAATCGTGAAAAACAATAATTGGGACTCTTTTTTAGATAAAAGAAATTAGGTGTTTTTATTTGCCTTCTTGATTTTTGGGTTTAAACTTTAGAGTTGGTTAATCCAGTTATAATGAATGGTTGAGCTAGTGTATATATATATATTCTTCTTAATTCCAAGTTTGGTCGTTATTTTTATTTTAATTTTGATTAGTGCTATCCGTACAAGGACGAGGAGATCATGAATCAAGTTGCTGCTATCCGTGTTACTGGTGATGGAGATTTTATTGACGCCGAGTCCCTGTCCATTCTGGTTGAAGACGTCCTTAAGCACGCCGCCCCTATTGTTGGTAGTTTTCTGCCTGTACATTACCCTGATCCGCCTTATCCGATGAATCTGGATATGCTCGATTCATTTCAATCTTTTAGATTTCTTGAAGCTTCTTGTGAAATTATTACTTGTCTCAAATGTTTAATCTAATATAAAGACATAGATTTAATATACCATATAAAATTATCATTTATCTCAAAAACTTAAACGAACGGAAAGCGAATTTTTTTTTTTTTTTTATATTTGTAGAGCTCTTGGGCTGGTACATTGACACTAGAAGAGATATCACTTTTCCCAGCGACTTTTTTCACTAGGAAAAATATCAAAATCGCTGCCTATAAACTATATCAGCGATTTATAAATCGTTGGAGGTTCGCCGGTATTAAACTTTTACTTCTGATCTACGGCAACAGAAGCCAAAAATCGCCGGCATAGAGACTCATTATCGGCGAATATTTTTCGCCACAAATAACAATTATATCGCCGCCATTTCCTGTATACGATTCTGCTAGCAATCGTTGGGAAAGATTACTTCTGGCTATTTTTATACGTCGCTAAAAAGAATAAAATCGCCGGCACTAAATATTCGCAGCGTTTACAAAATATCGGTACAAATGATCAAATGGTTGTTTAATTCCATTTCCGGCGATTTTAATTCGTTGGTATTTATTAATTTGCAGCAAAAATAAAATCGCTGTAACTGACTTAAGAAACCAAAAAACTGTTCCCGGCGATGTTAAAATCGCTGATAATAGTATAATTTCGACGATTTTCTATTCGCTGGAACTGACTTAAGAAACCAAAAAACTCATATGCGGCAAATAACTCTCGCCGGCATTGTACATTACCAGCGATACTAAAATCGCTGGGAATGAATTTTTGGTTTCTTCAATCAGTTCCAGTGATTTTATATTCGCTGGTAATTTACAATGGCGGTGAGAGTTATTCACCGCATATGAGTTTTCCGTTTTAAAATGAAATAGCGGCGAATAATAAATGCCGGGAAAAGTAATACTAATTAACCAATCCAGTGTGCTTTTTGGGCCTCGTTTTTGGTTCCTAAAAACAACATTCACCTATCTTTTGCTTCATTCATTCAAATTGAATAGATAAAACACATTTAGCAAATAAAATCCATTAACTCGTCCAATACAAATAAAATCCATCAACTCATCCAATACAAATAAAATCCATCAACTCATCCACTTAAATATGTATTTATACACTGAGGTGGTGCATTATATTCTCATATCAAAGTACAAACTGAGCTAGAGATTAAATATTATACAAACATCACTATTATTACATTGTTTAACTCTACTATATAAACCTGGTATGAACCACTACGGATGGAATTTCACAACTCTATTTAAGTGGGACCGTTCATCGGCATTGGCACCCACAGTTCTACATATCATCTTTCATCGAGAAAGGTGGTAAACACCATCGATATATATCTCACGTTGCTGCCCATACTCGTCATCCGTGTATCTGACAATATCAACAAACTGCACAACATTAAGGAAAACTAATAAATTCAGTTATATGAAAAGAATAGGTTTAATGAGCATGTTTAGAAGAAAAACCAATGAACCCCAAAAAATAAAAAATGTTTAGCTTATAAAGATAAACACAGAGTAATAATGTCCTTTAAAACCGTTGCACAAAGATGAAAGTGGATGTGAAATATATATTGTTGCACTTGGTCTGTAATGTGCTTTCAAAACCTAATTCAATTAGATATGAGGTGTAGTCACATTTATTTTTGCACTTAGCTTTCAATTCCTCTCCTCTCTCTCTCTCTCTCTCTTTTTTTTTATTCCTTCTTCTTATTTGACCAATAAGAAATGAATTCAATGAAAATCTCAATTTCATTCTGACCTTCGCCCTTCTGGTTTGCTGAAATTATTACCCAAACTAACAATATAATTTTCTTGGACAAATGATCACAGAATATAATTTTCTTAGCTAGACAATTTAATGATCACAGAATATAATATTCTATGTGAAAACAGTTTTCTATTCGGATTTAGAAAGCTTTCCAACCAGAACACAGTACTACAGTATTCTTCCAACAAAATCATCCATATCACTTACATAGTTAAATGGAAAAATCTAAAAATTTCATGGCCAAAATCCCATAGAATTCTATTATTCACTGATTTATAAATAGAATTTTTCAAATTTATATAGATAGTAAATCCCAGATTTGGTTTATATCTTTCTGGTTGAACTCATTGTCAATTGGCCTAAAAAGCTGATTGATTATCTTTTTATTTTACAAGCTTTGGATAAATAAAAAGTTATACGTCTAAGAGTAAATGCTAGATAAAATCACACTAAAATTTTAAGTACTTCATAATCTCAATGACATACGTAAACTGACAGCTTGGTTGTTCTTCAAACTAAGTTTTAATTCAGGGAGAGGTGGGAGAGGTTAGTGTGCTCCATGGCATATTGGCCCTCTTAAGAAAAGGCTAAACATAATTTAGAGGGCACGTGGGGTCAAAGTCTTTAGGACTGTGTTAAATGACTTGAGAGAGAACCCAGATAGGCACCAGGGACATTTTGAACTTATCGAATAACCTACCCAAGCCAAATGCATCCAAACAGTGTTACAGTTATAACTAATAGTAATTTTATTGAAATCTCTACATTCCTACCCAAGACAAATGCATCCAAACTGCATAATGGGCATTTACAAATCAGCTGTTACATAGTGAGACGTGCACGATAAAGATGCTGGGACCAATACACAAAGTCCTTATATAAAATATAGGGAGCTAGAGTTCTAAAATTAATTCATGGAACTTTAGTGCCACCTGTCTCAGACCACTACTTATCTTATAAACGAAACATAAGAAACAGGATTACCTTTTGATACTATAGCCTCAGCTTCTTCTTCTCTTTGGTATTTTTCGTATGCATCGGCATCATCCACAAACAAGCCAGCATCTCTTCCATCTTCTCTTCTTCCATTCGATGAACAGATCAGTGGTCATTGGAGTTGAGCTTGTTACTTTAGCACCCTGAAGCAAAAGATGATTTATTATACATTTATAATAACCAAGAACAGAAAGTGGAGCAAACGAAAGAATGAATATTCTGGGTTGAAATAATCTGACTTAATTAGATCAAAAAATATTCCACTGCAACAAGAAGCTTGGGAAGAAAATTTGTTCTATGGTAAATGAATACAACTCTTGAGGAGCATACTAGAGATAATCCTCCTCTAAACAAGCGCCAATGTATTGCCTTCAAATGAAAAATGCACCAACAACCCACATAATCAATACAATTCAGTCTGTAATTCTCTATCTATTTGTCAAACTTGAATACTAACAACTTATTAATAATGCAAAAAGTATTCACAAGACTGCAAAATATAACATCCAATAAAAAAGCATGTTACCTCTTACAAAATTCCTTCACAAACATATTTTCAAGTATGGTAAATGAATGCAACTCTTGAGGAGCATACTAGAGATAATCCTCCTCTAAACAAGGGCCAATGTATTGCCTTCAAATGAAAAATGCACCAACAACCCACATAATCAATACAATTCAGTCCGTAATTCTCTATCTATTTGTCAAACTTGAATCCTAACAACTTATTAATAATGCAAAAAGTATTCACAAGACTGCAAAATATAACATCCAATAAAAAAGCATGTTACCTCTTACAAAATTCCTTCACAAACATATTTTCAACGAGCCCCACCAACTTCTGCCCTCGTCCAATAAAAACCTCTAAAAAATCAGTTGGTTTGTTCTGGTTATACCCCATCTTCTTCGACTCCACCACCTTCTCCATTGTCTCTTGACACCATTCCTCCATTGATTATGAAGAATACATGCACAAACAAACACCATACCAAGTCAAAATGGCATTTATGCGTTCACCAAGGGGGGAATAGGGTTTGATCCCATTCCTTCATAATTAGGAACATACTCATCATGTATGTTCGAATGCATGGTTGAAGAAAAAATTCAACAAATATCTGTGCCGTTTGGGTGAGAATAATTTTTGAAATAATTTACTTACACTGATCCCTTGTTATCTCAAAAGCTTCTCAAAATGTACACACCCCAACTTGTTATCTCCCCGATGTAGACATCATTTCCCTTTATATATAAATATAAATATATATATATATATATATATATATATATATTTATATAGCCCAGTTTGTCATATTGACTAACAAAAAACCATCCAAAAATATCCAAAAAATATCATCCCCTTATGGGTGGGGGGAATCGTTACACTGAGTCTGTCGCTGTGACCCAGTGAATGATGGAAAACCCCTAAAGAAGGACTGAAGCAGGTTGTCAGTCTGTAGCTGATGCTCCCTAAGAGCCTGCATTTCTGTCCTCATTTCTTCTAGCTGACTCTTGTACTCTTCAGCATTATTCTTATGTTGTTCAGCATCTTTCTTGTGTTTTTCAATTTCAGACAGATACTGTTGCATTTAAAGTTTGTCACGTTGTCTACTTGACTCAGGGATGACCATCTCCCCGAGTCCTCGTGCGTATCCAGGTCGATGGCCAAGGACCTCCCTGAAGACAGACGCTGCTGCCTCATCACTACGTTGCTCTGGTCCTAGGCCATCCAACCTACCTTGCATCTCCTTCTGCACATTGAGAAAACATCTATTATTAACAATCTACTAGCCAATACTATGTATGCATTTATCACATTCGGAAAGAAACATAGCCCGGCTTTTGTAAGTGTACTACTCACATAAGTTTCTTCTGTAACATCTGTCACAAACTTATTCTGCTTTTTCCACCAGCGCGTCTCCTTGTAGAAGTCAACCAAATTTTCACTCTCAGTGCGCTACATATGTGAACAATGAGTATAAGAATATATTTTCATATAAAAAAACTTTATTGTAGTGGACAATTATTGCCCAACAGTAATGTGCACTAGGACAAACTAGTCTATTGAAATGAAAAGAAAATTTTCACATAGAGATACCTTTTGCTCAAGTAATCAGACGAATGATTTACACCCTGATGTGTGATTAATCGCCTGCTTCTTTCGGTTCTCCCGATTTTGAGCTGAAATTTTCTGGCATACGCATCAAGAATGTTAGATACGATAAATAAACGGATTTGCCACAACAATATTTATGCTTCTCATATAGGTAGATATATGGTTTAATGTGAGGAAGAGCATACGTACCTTAAAGGCATCGCTGCCCCACCTTTCACACAACTTCACCCATACAACGGGGTCCACCAAGCTAGTCCCATTACCCAACGCTTCTTCGTGGCTCCCATATGATTGATAAATCATGTGCAAATCATGATGGAAGGAGTTGAAGCGCTTACATAGAGCCTTTGTCACCGTCAACTGGTGGTTTTCACGCTCCTAGTCCAACACGAAGTCACTCTACAATTAAGTGTCATCTCGTTATTTGAGCGATGATTATTAGACATAAACCACTTTCAAACATTACTGACTAAAACTTACTAATGACTTATCCGAACACAGTCAATGAGCTCCTCCTTCATGGCTTGTGGGACATCTAACCAACGCTTGTGACTGTCGCAATATTGTTTAACAATCCACGATACTCGTGTTGTGAACATTGAAGCATGTTCACAACATGGGGCAGTCTCGCCATCGTTTATCTTTAATTGCACTTTCCCGTTCTTCCTTAGCTTCTCAAAGAAAATGCATTTAGCGGGCCCACGAGTTCGTTTCCTCGTTTCATGCGTTGCTACTGCCTCAGCGGGGGCGTCCGCACCTGTATTTCAAGGTTCGCTAGATTAGTGTTCGTAAGTGTAAGCTGATGAATATTCAAGTTTAATAACACATATAAATAGGTCAATGCTCTTAAACTATGTATTGGAGAAACACGCACCAGTTCCTTCTCTAATAGGTGAATGTCCCCGTGTTGGTGAAGGTTCTTGAATAGGTTCTGTGGGGTGAATTGGGTTGGTGCATGGCGGTGGACTTGGGGGCTGTGTGGAGTCATCAGAGGAGGATTCGTTACACTTCTTCGTGCTATGATATGAAGCAATTTTCACTCCACGTGGTTGCTTGTGGCGAGCTGAGGACGATACATGGAGCTTTGCACGATTGCCTCGAAGCCTTCCTCCCCTTCTAGAACTAGGTCCCAGTCGATCACCTGCACAAGTATGAGTTAATAACATTGTAATGAAGGAAGAGTCCATTTCACATAATATTCTCAATGTCACAGACAAGTTTGTAAAAAATATCATTTATCTACCGTTTTCAAATACTTGTGGGTAGACTAACCCTTACATTATGAGCATAGCATAGACAGAGGAATAATTGAATTGTCAAATTATATACCTTGCTTATTGATAGTGCTCCTCATGCCTCCAAACTGAAGATGGGTGTGCGCTGACATGCCCACAATATCTACCGCCTACAAGAATGTTATGGCCTGGTTTGAACATGACATGAAGCAAATAAGTATCACATCTTAGACTTCGAGTATAGTAAAGCATATATTAATGCTGTAAAGCTGAAGACTACTTTTGTACTTATTTGTTATTTGCATGATAAAAAGTAGAAGTCTATGCATTGGCTTGCTGGATCTATGCATTGACCATCCAGATCATAACTTCTCGTGCATCAATATGGCTAGGTAGTATATCAGGCCTATTCAGTTGAGCTAACACTGGATCTGTATTACCACACTGCACTGGTTCATAATAATATGATGACTCATCTTCTTGATCGGCACCATTCGTACTTGAATCGCCATCAATATCTTCTAGAACCTCGAAATTGGTGGAATGTTGTATACATTCCTATTTGTATAGTTTTGCACAACACCCCAGCTCCCTTTTGCCCTTAAATCTCTTATGTAGAAACATTGATCAGCCTGACTCGCCAACACGAACAGTTCATCCTTATACCAAGTCTTGTTCATGTTGACACTAATCATATGGTCATCTACCTGCACCCGTCATTTTTTATCACCAACGTCAAACCAATCACATTGAAATAGGTACACCCGATGCCACTCCATGTAGCATAACTCTAGGATATTATTAATAACACCATAGAAGTCCACGTTATTTGTGCCCTCGTCCCCAGTTACCAACACTCCAGAATTTTGTGTACGCCGGTGAAATTCACGCTGCTTTGTATGAAACCTTTTTCCATTAATTATGCAAGCAGCATATGATGCAACCCAACGGTCAGGCCTGCAAGCTAACGCATACGTATCAGCGGACACATCAAGTGGATGCGAGGTACGATGTTCCTGAATCTATAACAAAAATGGTTGACAAATTCCACAACGTTTATTTTAGTCACACATTAGATATCAAGGAAACCTATAACCTTTCAACGTAGAAAGGGATGGAGAAGAACTTACACGTTGCTTGAATCAAGTTGGAAACTCAGTTTGATGCGTACGATCGATGCAATTTGGTTGGAAAACCTTACATTTCTCGTAATGTTCCCTACATTTAGACCATGGAATTGCCAAGCAAAATATTCAAGTTAGCTGGTATTGGGTTGATAACAACTTGTTAAGTTTGAATGAAAGTAGATTTGTAAGTAACGTGTAAGATGCTTACTCTATATATGGTCCAATCTCCGCACAATTGTTGAGCACGTACCAGATGACTGCCCTAAAGAGTTTATCTTCTAATTGCACATTAGAAGCTATACTCAAGGGATGAACTTTCTGGTTGAAAATTCTGAATCCATCTATAGTTTCCTCTTCGTCAGCATCAACGTTGCGGTCTGCTCGACTAAACCTCGTATCAACGTCTTTGAGGTACATGGAGCAAAATGTCAAGCATTCAGTGTGAATGTATGCCTCGGCTATTGAACCTTTTGGACGGAGCTTTATTCTTAACATACCACTTGAATTTACCGAGATACCTCTCAAATGGGTACATCCACCTATATTGTACTGGACCCCCAAGTATGGCCCCATGGGGTAAATGGATAGCTAGGTGAACCATGACATCAAAAAAAGAAGGAGGGAATATCATCTCCAGTTTGCATAGAATGGTGACGATATTAGTTTGGAGCTGGGATAGGCGAGTCACATCCAGTGTTCGAGCGCACAACTCTTTGAAGAAAGTGCTAAGTTCAGTCAACGCCAATGCAATGTCACTTCCTAAATACCCGCCAGCAGCAATGGGGAGTAGTCTTTGAAGGAAAATATGACAGTTGTGGCTCTTCAATCCAGAGATTTTGCAATCATGTTGAGAAACACAGCTCGAGATATTGGAAGCGAACCCATCTGGAAATTTGATATCAGACAGCCACTTACAAATTTTTTTCTTTTCATCTCCGTGTAATGTATACAGTGCATGTACAGTGCATGTGGCATTGTTACATGATCACCTTCACGCCTCAAATGTAATTATTTTCTATACCCCAAAATCTCCAAGTCACGCCTTGAATTGATATTATCCTTAGTTTTTCCTGGAGTGTTCATTAATGTGAATAAGATGTTATCGACAATATTCTTCTCAATATGCATTACATCTAAATTATGCCGAAGTCGAAGTGTTGACCAATAAGGTAAAGTGAAGAATATGCTACACTTTGTCCAGTTCAGCTATTCAGGAGTGCGTTTTTTCTTCTTACGGGATTTGCCAAAATGAACATCCCCAATCATCTGCAATTGAGTTTGAATATCGTTTCCTCCTATATCCCTTGGGGGCGTGTGATGATCTTCTCTACCGTTGAACAACCCTTTCCTCCTTCTCCATATGTGATCTGGCGGTAAGAAACGCTGATGTCCTATATAACAATGTTTTCGGCCATATTTCAACCAATTGGAATCTGTGTCAGCATTGCAAGACGGACAAGCCAATTTTCCCTTTGTTGACCAGCCAGAGAGATTTCCATAGGCAGGAAAGTAATTGATTGTCCACAATAAGGCAACATGCAACATAAATGTCTCTTTAGTTGAGGCATCATATGTAGGTACCCCGTGTTCCCAAAATTCAAGCAATTTATCGAGCAATGGCTGCAAGTAAACATCAATTTCATTCCCTGGTGACTTTGGGCCAAGAATAATCAGAGATGTCATGCATGACCAAGGCGGCAAGTTATACGGGACAAGGATCACTGGCCAAATGCTATGAGGTTTAGTCCAGTTGTTGAAGGGAGTGAATCCGTCACTTGCCAGACCGAGCCTAATATTGCGAGGATCCGCAGTGAACTAACTATGCTGTTCATTGAATTTCTTCCAGCACTCAGAGTCGGTTGGATGTCTCATACTAGTATCTTCTATCGCCCGTTGCTCTTTGTGCCATCTCATATCACCTGCTATCTTAGCTGACATAAAAAGACGCTACAGTCTTGGTTTCAACGGAAAATGGCACAACACTTTTTGAGGTATCTCGCGTGACCCGTGTATATTTGGCATCCACCTCGAAGCTTTACACACAGGGCATTTATTAAGAGTGGCATTTTCCTTCCAGAAGAGGATGCAGTCATTGGGGCATGCATGAATTTTGTGGTACTTGAAACCCAACCCAAGCTCTAAAGACCTTGATTCCTCATATGATTGTGGCAAGAGCACATTGGGAAAGGCAGACCGCAATAGATCAAGGAGCATGTCAAATGACTTAATTGACCATCCGCCGATTGACTTGATGTGTAACAACATCACAACGAATGACAGCTTTGAAAATTTTGTACACCCGTGGAAAAGAGGATGTCGGGCATCCTCTAGTAGCTGGTCAAAAGATGATGCTGGTGATTCTTCAGGTATTGGTGTCCTATTTGGCGCAGGGGTGCTGTTTTGGGGCACATCAACAAAGGTGCTTGCCCAGATATCATCCAACATTTGCTGCATGTCATCGATGTAATCATCTTCTTGGATGATATCGTCATCATTATCTTCATCACTCACGTACAATGTTGTCTCCTCCTCCCCATGAAATATCCACTGGGTGTAATTTGGATTGATCCCTTTGATAAATAGATGGGTTTCCACCTCAAGTATAGGTAACCACAGATTGTTAAGGCATGTTCGGCATGGACACCGAATGCGATCCCTTCCACATGCATGGTTTCGTGCTTGTGTGAGAAAATTCTTAACCCCTTCAGCGTATGTAGGTGATACAAGTCTATCGGGCTCGTTCATCCAACTTTTGTCCATCTAAAAAAAGATATGGTGGGAAAGGAAGTTAGAGTTTGGATACAAGTCTATCGGGCTCATTCAATGAAGGCACATTTGAAACCCTGCTCGGGTGAAATGTGGAATAATAATACATGGTCGAAGGAATTGAATGGTTTCTCAACATGTGAGCAATGAATATAAATTTTTTCATGTGATTGAATGAATGGTATGAACTTTATATTTGTTGATATAAAGTGTCATGTTCATCCTTTCTAGGACTAACAAGTGAATTGATTTGAGTTCAGGTTATACGAGAAAGGTGGGTATGTTACAAGTACATCACTCAATTCCACTATAAGTTAGTGGAATGAGTGATGTTACACGATTGTAAGTTAGACATCGAGTATAGTAAAGCCCTCAAACCCGATTGTACTTGAATCTTGATTGAGTGATTAAAAGAATCATTACCAGTTGGACACGTAGACGACACCATAAGCTGTTGGTTGGGATAGGAGAAGGAATGTTTAACTTGAAGAGCATTCATGTATGGCTAACTAACTATCTCAAAAGGTCCTAGTCATGTATGGTTCTAGGAGAACTGGTGACTAAACATAAATGTACAAAATGAAGATCATCGGGCAATTGAAAAGTTAAAAATCTAAATAGCGTCTTGTTTATGACATAGGTGAGTGTATTTGGTCAAAAATTGGTATCGGATAAGTTTTCATCTGCATTAAGGTGATCAAAGTTCGATGATGACTCTAGCTACGTATGCTCTAGTTGTCCATATAGTTATTTATCAAAAATAAATAAAAACATTTATATAGTATATTGATGTCTATACTAAGCAATGGCTCTGTCCTCATGTCTACACGTTGTAATTTTGTGTATGCATAATTAAGCATACACAAAATATTGATGTGTATTGATACATACAATTCAATACTGGGTAAATAATGTTGGATAAGTGATAGTATTATTCGTTGATGGCCAACCACATGTCCACCACCTTCACCCTCATATATATATATATATATATGAATTGATGTGTATTATATATATATATTGTATGTAAATATATACACATATATTTAGACATACAAACGAACAACATCACCCAAAACACAAAGCACAACTCAAGACAATATGGTAGGTAAAAATATGGATGTTATGGGTGATTATCTAATAATCATCCATATTTCTTTCCAAACTGAGAAGGTCTATTATATATAATAACACTAACAACAAAACATCCATCTATGTTTGCCGAATTCTTTCAATGAAAAAAAGGAATTGCAACTGTGTATAGGTTTTTATTACCTTTAATCCCCAACTAAATAAGCTTCAGCTCACCCCTGGATGAAATGGCTCACCAACAAGCCTGTCGGGCTCAATCAACGCCTTTTAAAGCAAAAGCACTCGACGTCCGTCCTACAATTTGCACCCAACAATTCAAATAATCCAAACAGTGTTAAACTCAATACCAGAATATAACACAAACAAATCTTGTAACAAAAAAATATAAAATTTAAGAAAAAAATTATAGGAGCAATGGTTTTAATCACAATCTTAACTACATAACCCAAGCTAGGGAAAATCAACTACAAAGCATTTTCCGTACCTCCTCTTCACTTAGGGTAAATCAACTACAACACAACCTCAACAAATGTAAATTCTTTCCATACTTAGCACTAGGACAAACTTTAAAACTCATCATTTCAAGCATTCTATTCCTTACATCATGAACATGACTAATAACATGTTTGCTGTCCAATAAAGGCCATTGAGTTTTCTACATGAAAGATATATTCAGGTCGTGGGTTATGAATGTACAGATGATAGGAATTTACTTAGAAAGGGATGAGAACAAGCCAGCATCGATGGTGTCGCCATTTTCACCACCAAAATGGCATTTGACAGCTTTCTAGTAACTTGTTGGAACCAAGTTAAATGAAGAGCTAAAGCTCACAAGGTGGCTGGTTTTTTTCAACCTGTTTTCAATAGTTTTTGCTCAATCTAATAACTTTGTTTTAGCAAAAGATGCAAAAGAAAAATGGGGATGAAATGCACTGGTTGAAGCCCCAACACAGAGTGCATAGCAGAATTTTCTGCACCACACTGGACAGCTAGCATCCAAAGTACATTCATGCTCTTAAACATCTTCCATTTAACCACTTTCTCAACTACATAAACCAAGCATACTAGAGTTATCCAAAACCTGAGAAGAAACATTAATTTTATGTGAAAGCATAGCATTCCCAGCAAGAGTTCAAGTAATCTTGACAGAACTATATGTTGATTGATCATCAACCAAGTATTGCAGGTGAGACAATATATTAAATGGAAGAAGCCAGACAAAACATGTGTTAAATTTAGCCAATTGGGATGCTGTTGTATATGACAAGAACAAGAAGGTGGGAATAGGGGTTATAATCATAACTCAGTCTCAAGGGAGAAAGCTTGCCCCACCAACTCCAGTGATTCTCAGGGTTAATAAACTCCAGCTATAACTAGATTTCAGGAAGAAACAAAAAAACACTAGAAAATAAAAGGAAATTGTGAAAGAAAGGAGGGGAAAAGAGAGAGAAAATTGGCATCAAATTACTCTTATATTGCAAGTACGTAATTTGTCTAATGTTTGCTCAAGAAGTATCGAGTGATTATGGAGGATTAATATGTTAGCACTTAGAAATAATAATACAATGGAAATACAAGTCAGTCTAGGCTATATGGTAGTTGTTCATACCTCAGATCACTTTATTTACCTAAAAAGGATGAAACTTTGTTCAAATAGCAACCTCAACACATTTAACTTCTCTCCATACTTATCACCAAGCCAAAACTTTAAAATACTTCATAATTTCAAGCATGGTGAAGGAATTCATGAAGAAGGTTAAATAGCATGCTTGCTGTCCAATAAAGGCTATTGAGTTTTAATGCGTGTCCAGATATATGAAGAACGTGTGTTAAGAATGTACAAATGATAGGTTATTACTTAGAAATGGAAGATTGACAGTTAGTGTCATAATAATCTGATAATTTTCACAAAAAAAGCAGTTTGACAGCTTTTGAACTACTTGTTGGAACCAAAATAATTGAAGAGCAGGTCGATGGAAGAGATTTTGGGTTTTTGTCCCTTGTTTAAATACATTTTTTCATAGCAACAAATTTGGTATGGTTGAGCGAAAAATGGGGATGAAATGGACTGGTTGAAGCCTCTAAACAGAGTGCATAACAGAGTTTGTAGGACTACCATGGACAACTAGCAGCTTTATAAGTACAAACATTGTCTCTTAGACATCCCTCATTTAACCATAATAATAACATACATAAACCATTCATAATAGAGTTGAAGAAAGTTTAGAAGAAACATCATTTTTTTTGTGAAAGCATAGCATAAACAGCAAGAGGAGCTCAAGGCAAACCTTCAAATTCGATTTTTTTTCCAAGTTTTTTTTTTTTTTTATAAGTGTAAACTAGGAAATTCTAATAGAACCTACTAGATTGAATAAAGTCATTGGTTGCTTGCTTAGGCTATTAATCTTGAAGAGAAGTGTTCTCAAAGTACATTCCATCGATCTCCTAATTTAACACATAGTCATAGAGGGTTAAAGGCTCTCAAAACTTAATTCATTCAAACTCATTATACCTAAACAGAAGATCTTTTCAATATTTAAAAAGAGTAGAAATAAATATCAATATTCAATAATGTGCTTTCAAATGACAGCAACCAACTACCCCAAAACACACCCATAACACATGATGCACTAAAAAGAACCACAACTGTCATGTTGACTAAAATCCCACTGCACTAACATAATTTTTTGGTGAAAGCATAGCATAAACAGCAAGAGGAGCTCTCGGCAAACCAGGAAATTCTAAGTTTTTTGTGTTTTGATAAGTGTAAACCAGGAAATTCTAATAGAACCTACTAGATTTGAACATAAAGTCATTGGTTGCTTGCTTAGGCTAGTAACAAAAATCAGAAAGTGTTTTCATAGTACATTCCCATGATCTACTAGTTTAACTCAATTTCATAAAGGGTTAGAGGCTCTCAAAACTTAATTCCTTCCAACTCAATATTAAAAACAGAAGATCTTCTCAATATAAAAAAGAATAGAAATAAATATCAATATTCAATAAGCCTGCATTTCAAATGACAGCAACCAACTACCCCAAAACAGACCCACAACACAGATGCATAGAAAAGAACCACAACTCAGACGCAAAAAACAGGACCACAACTGTCATGTGTACTAAAATCCCACTGCACTAAAACTCAACTGACATTACAGATTAAGTTTGTAGTGCAAGCTGTCACAAAGGTTAGTAGAATACAGAAAACATTGGCTGAAGGTAATAATAGTTTTTTGCAAATAGTACAACAGGAAAAGGTAATAATAAAAAAAAGATTTGGTTTATATCATTGCTCATGTTACTATCCAAATCTATATAGTGATACAATTTTTATAAGATAAACAAAGGGATCACCGGAATTGAAAAAAAGTTAAGGAACGGTTCAAACATCAAAGAAAATAGAATAGGGAGAGATCGAGTACTAGGTATAGCTTTAATTAATTTACGCTATAAAAGTAGACATATCTAATAATTATTACTCGAGCAACGGAAGCCAATTAAGCCAACTAGCTAGCTAGCTCCCAGCCTTAATAGATAATTATTAGGCGGTAACATCATCTTTCATGGATAATATTCTCATCTTTTAAAACATCGTTGGGAGAGTGGTTCTATCTGTATATATATAGCTTACATATCATTGCAAATTCTTTGCCAAGAAAATCAGATTCCCATTCCATATTCTTTCATTTTAGGAATATTTCTGCAAACTAGTACTATTGTTTTAAAAAATGGAAACAACTTAATGCCTAACATACCTACCTAGCTAGCATGATTAATTACCTTGGAGCGAGCATGAAGTGTGTCATGAGCAGATTCAAAGTAACACATAACATCTAGCTGTAACTAAGACATGAGCTATATTATAGATAAAGATCATTTCCTCTTAAAACTCGGAGTTCCAATCTTGCTTGGAACATTTTTTTTTATATTCTTCTGCCACATGCACGTAATGACACAAACACTACTGCTGGTGGTCAGCGATTTATAAGATTAGTCTTATCTATTTATTATTAAAGCAGCTTCATTAATGCATGAAGTGGTTGGTGTCACTGAATCATATATAAATATATGCCCTAGCCGGCGGAAACGAAGATCTAGATCATGAGAGAAGGAAGAAAACGCGGATGGAGAGATGGTGATCTTGGGTTGCTGAAATGAGAGTGTTTGGTAATTGGGGAGGGTTCCCAAAAAAGGTGCAGTGAGAAAGGGCAAAGGAATGATGGTTTGCTTTTGATGATGCATGATCTCTCACATCATATACATACATATAAAAACATCCACAAAAAACAAACAAACAAATTACAATATGATTGATGATCCCCAAAAAAAATTTAATTAAAAATTAACTATATGATTCAGAAAAACAAAAGGCAACCTAAACTTCGATGATTTATGTATTATATAAGACATACTATAAATATTCGATTGGCATACAATCATAGTCCTGAATTAATCACAGAAATTATATATCTAATCAATTACAAAAATCATCTCATGTATTCATTTTAGGTCCATATATATACGTACTAAAACAGGATCAAAAGTTATTGGATGAAAACGACACCTAGCTATTATTCATGATGACATGCAGGCAAGTTAATTTGATCAGTACTGCTTTATATACCAGCAATGTTAATGCAACTAAAGCTAGCAAAACAAAAAAGACAAGATCAACATGATGAGCTAGCATATGTTTAACATATTCATTGATGGAGAATCAAGACATATTTAATGTATTTTGGTAATTTCTACTAGCTTTAAATTCCGAAATTACATATAAATAAAATTGATACAAGACCATAAACTAATACAAACCTAGAGCATATAACAGATCAAGTATCAGAATCAAGTCTAGCTAGCTAATCTACCCTTGATTTGTTCTACAACAAATTAAAATAATATAGGGTCCCCAGCTTAATGGATATATCCACATATATGAAAATATGGACTTAATCTAGTATTTTTTACACAAAGCAGGTACATGCAGTCTGTTGTGGGGGTAAAGGGGGTCTTTTCTTTTAGTTTATCATGATCCCTTTTTTATCACTTCATAAGAACTGGAAACATGAGCATCAATCTTTAAAAAAATTTGGGGTCATGCTTGGTGAAGACAAATTTTTTTTTTTTTGGTTTCTCAAGATTTAGTGTTTTCCTTAAAGAAGTCTTTTTGTGTTAGCCCCACAAAAACACACACACACATACATATGCCAAGTTCTGGAAAATTAAAATTGTTTCTTGGATGCCTTCAGAACTTTGCAAAGTCAAAATGATGGGTTGTCAAATGATTATCGAAGCTAAGAAACTTAAAAAAATATATAAATAAATATACATATATATATTTATATATACTTGCCGGACTTTTTGTGCGTGTTAAACACGCGGGGGAAAACATGGATTTTCAGATCACGATCGTATTGAAAGCTATCAAATAGAGTTACATTAATAATTAACAGCTGCCTATTAATGTCACTCTTTTCAATGTTATATCATCGTATGAATATATAACAAAGTCCTTATTTATATCAATAGTATGTAATTAGGGGAATGTTTATATATAAGTCTATAGCAGCGTTTATAAATAATGGGAAAACCACAACTATTGTGAACAAATTTCAAAATGTTTGAATTGAATCCCAAATAATTTTAGATAAAAAGAAATTACACATAGAGGTGAATTAGGCTAGCTTTGGTCCCATAATTGGTTGAATCCTATGCCTTACCTTGAAAGTATAATGATAAGCAATTCCATATATAATTGTGCTATTTAAAGGTTTTTACACCATAAAATATTCACGTGACATAATTTGAATCTTACCATTTAAATTTTAAAATTTATCTTCTAAATCAAATGATGTAATTGTGTGTTTATAGGAAAATAAAGTAATTTGGGCATAATTATTTGCCCATGCACTTGGATCCAGGCCATGGCATATGATTATAAAATAAGCCACCACTATAGATCATCAAGCCATGGCTATAATGTTAGAAAATAGAAGTACGTTAAGGGAGAGGAAAATAGCTAGCCATTATATATATATAAATATATATATTTCTATATATATATAAATATATTTATATATATATATATATATATATATTTATATAACAAAAGGAAGAGGAAAAAGATAAAATAGTGAAAAGGTAAAAAAATGGAATGGATTATGATTATAAAATAAGCCTCCATTATAAGCCGGGGGGGCATTTGCCCATAGTTTGTCTCTTATGAATACTATATATTTATATAAGGCCAAAGTAGACCAGGTTCCAATGCTAGTCTTATGGCAGCAATAGTTCTCTTCTTCACCAGAAATGAAGGAGAATTCCCTGGTTTTTGTCTTCCTCTTATGAAGCAAACTTCAGATTTCGTGTTCAACAAAAAACAAGCCCTTTCTTTGAGTGAGAGCGCGAGCAACGAGAAAGCAATTAGAAGAAACAAACTATAGCTTTGGAAGGGAAGGACGGGAAAAACAAAACACACACACACACAATTTCCAAAACTATGTTATCAGAACAGGTACACTCCAAAAACAATTAGGACTAGAAAGTTGAGATTATATATAATTTAGTAACAACTAATTACTATAAGATGTATTCGCAAAATATCTATTTTTTACAATAAATTATGAACTGGGTGGGTCAAAAAATGTTCGAGTAACGGACATTACATGTGGACTACAAAATGCAGATATACATGCAAAATTGGTGCAAAGAAGGGGTAGATTTCACAACTGCACATGTAGAAATTAGTCTACAAACAAATGAAAGTGCTTACAGTAATTTTGTAAAGAAACACGCGCGGAAAATCGATTCAAACAAAATCCACTTCTGAGTTGCAGCGATACCTGTGGTGACTAAAGGACCCACGCTTCTTCACAACTGAATCTCGACCACCCTCAGTTGGAAGCAACTGATCCAAATCCCACAGATTCAAAGAGACGAACCGCATGGCACAGTATGGCTTTAGCCCTTCTATCTTGACCGTAGCTTCTGCAGGAGGAAAAATGTGGTAAAGGAGAAACCTTTGGGTGGTTGCGCGAGAATGGAGATGAAATCGTTCGGGGGACGTGGGTGGAGTAGCAGTTGATCTCTTGGAAAGGCAAATGGAGAAGGAATGGGGAAGAATAGAGAGAAGTGGAGATGGAATGAAATTGGGGGGGAAAAAGAAAAGATTTTTAGAGGTTTTGGCGCCTAACCTATTCTGGCGATTTTGAGCGTTGCAACAGGTGTTTTCTTTTTCTGGCACATCAAATTTCGCTGCAAAAACACTTATATTCGCTGCAACTAATTAAAATGAGAGGCCCACTTCTTAATGCTCGGTTGTCTCCGCAAAAAAATTGCGGCGATTGCAAAATCGCCGCCAAAATATTCTACTGCGGCGATTCTTTTTGCAACACTATCAAAATCGCCAGAATTGGATGTTTTTCTTGTAGTGTGATCTTATGAATTGACAATTAATTACTTGTGGCATACTGCAGGGTACCCAAGCACCTATAATAAACGTTCATGAGGACATTACCCCAAGTGCCAATCTCAGTTCCCCCTTCTGTATGCTTAAGCAGATTTCCTGCAAGGTCAGCATTGGCTTTTCTTATAAAGTTTTTATAATTTCCATCATAAATTACAAATTATATTTCAAATCGAAGGAATAAGAGAGAATTTTGTTCATTCGTACTAAAAAAACAATACAATTTGAAGAAATAAAGTATGGTTTCCCTAGTAGATACATTCTTTTCTTAGAATTTATGTTCGTTAATCATCTCTTCTTGCGTTTTCACATTTTTCAAAATATTTTCTAAATTTTCAATTTTATCAATGTACTCAATCTGTTTGTGATACTTATGATCAACTTTTCCTAAAATAAACTAACGATTCCACATTGACTTAGAATAATGATTGTTAATGTAAAAAATCGCATAACATGTAGAAATAGGAGAAAGAGTCATCCCAGCCCACTGAAGTGATCCAGGTCTCAATGAAGTGGTCTAAAGCCTACAATGATAGTTTGGAGCGGTGGTACGGTGCCCTTATGTACATCCATAACAGTAAATAGATAAATAATACTAGAAATATAAATAGAGAAGGAGATATAGATTTACGTGGTTCAGCATAGAGCCTACGTCTACGGATCGTTTGGAGGGCAAATCCACTATAATAGGAGTATTTGACGATCTCTTATGATCTCTCGTTTCTCTTTGAACAATGGAGGTCAGAGATTCTTTTGCCTGGAGAAGACAATATTTTTGAAACTCTCTCAGGTTGAAGATGATCTTTGTGTTCTTGTAATTATTGCTCAGAAGTCTCATTCCTCAGATCTCAAATCCTTTTTATTGTGGCCTTGTCAGTAGTAGATGAGGAAATTATCTTTATGTCACTCCTCCCTTGCATGTCTGACTTACATTCTTTCCGTGACTTTTACTTTTTGTCGTGTCACTTCCTTGTCTTTTTCCTCTTACTTTTTGATGGTGGTCCTTGCATGGGCTGGTCCTACTACATCTGAGCTTGCTCTTTTTATGCCCTTCAATAATGATGATAATAATAATATTTGAAAAAAGCATGCCTTTTCCATATAAGGAAGAGACGATGGATACGATATCATTTAAGAGAAATGATATATACAAGTTCTAAATGTACAAGTTTTGCGCAAGCCCGTTATAAAATGTGTGAAGAACTCACTTTTTCTTAATTGAGTTCACATTTTTACAAAATGCTTGTACAGTTGAGACTTGTATCTAACATTACTTATAATTTAAATTAAACCAGTACCATCATCGGAGTTTTGGAAGAGACCCCTTGTGGAGGGTGGCACACCCCGTGAATGCTTCTCCCACCCAATTAGATACATCCAATAGCCGGTCACCACCACAAGCCAATGAGGATTTGTGGAAGAGAGAGAGAGAGCGAGAGAGAATAAGAGTAGAGAGACTTAGGGCAGGTTTGGGGCATGGGATGAGAAATAAAATTCTCATATAATTTCATTTTATCTAATTCCCAAATATAATTTAAATACAAAATTTTGAAACTAATCATTACAATTTTTTTAAACTGATCATTACAATTTTTTCAAAATTTTAAATAAAAAATAAAAAATAATTCCAGTTTTTTCAAATCTCAAACAAAAATAATATTATAAAACTATATTCTTAAAATATTTTATTTTATAATATTTTTTATTCAACTTTTTCTCTTTCTTTCCTAAAATCTAAAAAATATTCAACTCAAACTATTTCACTACTATTTACAAATTATCTTACTACTATTCATAAACTATCTTACTACTATTCACAAAATTCTCATATCATCTCACTCTTTAAACGGGCCCTTACTTACCACGTCAATGTGGATGGTGGTGGCCGGATTTGGGTTTAAAATTCTGAGAGGAGACGAGGTGAGGTTCTGCCGTGCGGCGTGGGTATAAAATTCTTATCTGCCTTGTACAATTTCAGTCCACGCCCAGTGTTAAACAAAAAGGAAAAAGAAAACAAATGGACAATCGTGTGAGTGTTGTGTAAACTGTCGTAGGTATATAATTTTTCTTTTATTTATTGATTGGATTTTTGTCTTTTTGTGTTCCTCCGTCCTAAGCCTGTGGATTTTCACGTTGAAATTCTCATTAAATGGCCCACGGAACCTGTAGACTGTAGGGGCTATGAACTACCAGCTTGTATATACCAGACGTTGTATTGTTGAATGATGACAAAGGAGCTGCCATGATGTGTATGGGAAAAGGAAAGACAAATGAACACATGATAATGGAGCTTCTGGTCATTGTTATTTGTTTCTCAAAGGCAGCATGATTATTTCTCATAACGCACCTTCGAATTGGAATTATATAATTACTCGGACTACAGCGCGGATGAATGGATTGAAAGGAAGGTATGTACGTAACAAAATTGTCAAGAAGAGAAAGGGGAGTGAAGCCCTTTCAAAATTGGTAAATCATGCACTTATATACTACTTCTCTTCATTTTGCGTTACCAAACGTCTTGATACGTACATTAATGATATAGAAATCTTTTGTTTTCTATTTGCATGCCCGCATAAGGTACTAGAAATTACAGAATATCAAAGTAATACTTAATAATTCATAGATTTTTATTTCTATTAATTTAGGCGAGACAATGATTGACAGTATGATTTAGATGAAAGAACACGTCTCCATGTGGGAGACTTAAAGGTGGCTTATGTGCCACACCCTTTCAAATATATTATATATATTTATTTAGTTTTATATTTATAATAAAAAAATCCGGGTAATTAAAATTAAAGATACTACTCATTTAAAAGCCGACAGTTACATTCCTTGAGGGAAGAAAGCAACACTTAGAAAACAATAGACAAGGGTCTTGGCCTATTTATATATAAAGGCCTGTAATTCTCCATCAGTCATTTTTTTTATTAACATAAAGAAAGATAGGCTAAAAACCTCTACCAAATACTCTCCATATAGAAATTGTGAGGGTTCACAATTTATAAACAATCGGTTCCTACAAATACTTGATCAACGATGGCCAGAGGTTAGTATTCTAACGATTCTTTATTATTAGATTTTCTCCCAAATCTTACATTAATAGTGGTATCAAAGTGAACTCTTTGTCACGTTGTTTACTATGTATTTCGATTTTTATGTGAGTTATTTGTTGAAATATTTGTTTGGACATCTGTGTTTATTTCGATCTGTGAGTTGTTGTTAGAGTTCATTTCTGTGATTTAAAAAATACAAATTTGGGCATAAGCGAGAAAACTCAGATTGAAATATCTGTTAGAGTTCATCTTTGAGTTATTCATCATTGCTTGTTTCGATTTGAGTTTATAGTCCTTTAATCTGAAATGTTTTGACTTTGTAAATCAAAGACTTTTGTGAATTTGTTGATGGTTAAGATTGGGTTTACGTTCAAACTTTAAAAAAAAAAAAAAAAATTCGTTTCGACCCAGATTAGGATCAGGGTCTGAATTGTAGACTCGACTAAAGGTTAGGGATGAACTTTCATGCTTGTTGCCAAGCCCAGTTGCGCCTCATGTGCGTGCAACGTGCAGAATATGAGAAACTGTGTTGCACTTGCCATGTGTAATGGCTCATTGTAGGAATTGTTAATTCTTTTCCCATGGGCAAGGGATTTGCACTTCACAATTAAGTTTGTTTAAAGAATTAGTCCGTGAGGATATATTTTGAATCATCTTGATTTTTGATTATTTGAAGATGTAATATTGTGATGATTTTTATTTATATAAAAAAATGCTATATTAAAGTATAAGTATTATTATGTATTGAGAATGGCCACAGCATCTTAAGACATAATAGTATTTTAATATATTTGATTGTATGATTTTATAATGGCATTTTATATTGTAATTAAATTATTATAGTAATTACTTAGCCCTACAGGGAGATAAGTATTTAAAAAAAATAATGATTTAATTGGAATAAGATAGTGAAAAGGATATTAGGTAAAAGAGATTTCCTATACCCATAGGTGCGGGATCTCTTTTTCTTAAATATTTGTAAAACACTAGTCTTATTATAAAGAAAAATAAAAGTAAATCTTATGCATATTGCAATCTTTACCCACATGGAGATTTAGATTTGTTTTTTGAATTAGACATTGGTTGATTGAAATTATAGTTATTGTTTGATTCAAAGCATTGATATATGTTCTTGGTTATGTTATTGCAACTACTATGACTTTTTTTTAAAATAGTGAATCTTCTAATATTCCAATTTTGAATGGGGATAATTTTTCGGATTGGAAAGAAAAGGTTCTTTTAACATTAGTGTGTATGGATCACTTGGATTTGGCACTTCGTGTGGATGAGCCACCTATACCCATTGAATCAAGTTCATTGGTAGATAAAAATACCTATGATAGGTGGGAGAGGTCTAATCGATTAAGTCTAATGCTCATCAAGTCACATCTGAGTAAGAGTATTAGAGGTTCAATCCCAGAGTGTGATAAAGTCAAGGACTACATAAAGGCTATTGAAGAGCAATTTGTTAGTTCTGATAAGGCATTGCCTAGCACCCTAATGAACAAATTATCAGTTATGAAGCATGGCAAATCCAGAAGCGTGCATGAGCACATAATGGAAATGAGGGATATTGCTGTCCAACTAAGGTTTTTAGAGATTGAGATCTCATATTCATTCCTTCTCCATTTTATACTCAACTCTCTCCCTACAGAATATGGACCATTTAAGATTTTCCTACAACACACATAAGGAAAAATGTTCCATTAATGAACTCTTAACCATGTGTGTACAAAAAGAAGATAGATTGAAAATGAAAATATTGAGAGTGCTCATTTTGTTACTCAAAGGAAGGGACAATGGAAGAAAGGCAAAAGTGTCAGTGTTAATAAGTGGAAGAAGGATGGAAAAACGCCATTTAAACGCTATAGAGACAATGATATATACTTCTTTTGCAAGAAAAAAAGGGCACAAAAAGAAAGATTGCATAAAGTATAAATCATGGCTTGAGAAGAAAGGTAATCTCAATTCTTTTGTGTGCTATGAGTCTAATTTTGTAGACTCTCATCATAAAACATGGTGGATTGATTCAGGTACCTCAATTCATGTTGTCAATATCATGCAGGGGTTTCTCAGCCTAAGGAAATTGATGGGAAGTGAACAAGACATCTACTCAGGAAATGGGATGCGTTCGCATGCCAAGGCTGTAGGAACTTTTAGACTTATTTTAAATAATGGTTATATTTTGGATCTTGAAAACACATTTTATGTATCTTCATTTTTTAGAAACTTGGTCTCTATATCTAGATTAGTACCTTTGGGATTTGAATTTAATTTTGTGAATTCAAATGCTTCTGTATTTAAAACTCCACATTTGTAGGCTCTGGGACCTTGATTAATGGTTTGTATAAATTAAGTTTAGATTTTCTTTTTGAAAATAGTCTATTAACTCTGCATGATGAAGATGGCACTAAACGTAATATTATTGATAAGTCATCCTCTATATTATGGCATAGGATATTGGGATATATCTCCATAGATAGAATTAAAAGATTAGTTAATGGTGGAGTCTTAAAGACTTTCAACTTTTCTGATTTTGGTATTTGTGTGGATTGCATAAAGGGTAAGTAAACCAACAAAACCAGTAAAGGTGCTAAGAGGAGTGAGGAAATTCTTGGAATCATACACACTGACATCTGTGGACCATTTAGTACCCCTTGTTTGAATGGTTAGAGATATTTTTCTCATTTATTGATGATTATTCACGATTTATGTATCTTTACCTCATTTTTGATAAATCTGAAGCACTAGATGCTTTTAGAATATATAAAAAGGAAGTAGAGAGACAATTAGAAAAGAAAATAAAGATTGTAAGATCTGACAGGGGTGGAGAATATTATGGTAGATATATAGAGTCAGGGCAACGACCGGGTCCATTTGCAGATTTTCTCAAGGAAGAAGGCATTATTGCTCAGTATACAATGCCAGGTTCACCTCACCAAAATGATGTTACTGAAAGGTGAAACCTCATGGATATGGTAAGAAGTATGCTCAGTAAGTGTAATCTTCATTTATCTTTGTGGAGTGAGGCCTTAAAAACTGCAGTGTATATCTTAAATAGGGTTCTATCTAAGGTTGTTTCCAAAACACCATTTGAATTATGGAAATGACGGAAACATAGTTTAAGGCAGATGCGCATATGGGGTTGTCAAGTTGAAGTTAGGGTCTATAATCCACAATTAAAGAAATTTGATCTGAGGATAGTCAGTGATTATTTCATTGGCTTTGCAGAAAATTTTAAGGGCTAAAGGTTTTATTGTCCTTCACATACACCTAGAATTGTGGAAGCTAGAAATGCAAAATTTATTGAGGGTTTTGGAATAAGTGCGAGTAATGTTCCTTGAAAGATAGAGTGGGAGGAAACATGGAATTCAGATATTACATCCGTGAATGAAAATGAAATGATTGTCATTCAAGAAAATCAATCTAATACCTTTGAAGCTCAATCAATTTAAGAACCACTACCATCTCATGAGGAACATACCAACTTTTAATCTATAGTTCAACATCCACATAATATGGATGAAACAGTAGAATTAAGAAGATCCACTAGAATAAGGAAGCCTGCTATTTCTGATGATTACTATGTATACCTAGTAGAGTCCGACTTTGATGTGGGACCTAAAGATGATCCCATCTCATTTTCATATGCCATGAGTGGAGAAAATTCAAGATCTTTGCATGATGCTATTATAGAAGAAATGGAATCCATGGCTAAAAATCAAGTTTGGGAAATTGTCGAGTTACCTAAAGGAGTTAAGGCCATTGGCTATAAATGGGTTTATAAAACCAAGAGAGACTCAAATGGTAATATCGATAGATATAAAGCCAGACTTACAACTAAAGGATTTACACAAAGAGAAGGTATTGACTACCATGATACTTTCTCTCTAATTTCTAAAAAGGATTCTTTTAGAGTGATTATGGCATTAGTAGCTCACTTTGATTTAGAGTTACATCAAATGGATGTGAAAATAGCTTTTTTGAATGGGACACTTGAAGAAGAGGTATACATGAAACAACCTGAAGGGTTTCATTCTGATAAAGGTGATCATTTAGTTTGCAAGTTAAAGAAATTAATTTATGGACTAAAACAAGCATCCCGTCAATGTTATTTGAAATTTCATGATGCTATTACTTCATTTGGTTTTATAGAGAACATTGTGAATAACTGCATATACCATAAATTTAGTAGGAGTTAGTTTATTTTCTTAGTCCTATATGTTGATGATATTTTGCTTGCAACTAATGATTTGGGCCTATTACATGACACCAAAAAATTTCTATTTCAAAGCTTTGAAATGAAGGATTTAGGTGAATCCTCTTATGTTTTGGGCATAGAGATTCATCGAGATAGGTCTAAAAGAATTTTAGGACTTTCTCATAAAGCCTACATTGAAAAGTTGTTGGAAAAATTTAGAATGAATGAATGTACACCCAATGCAGCACTTGATTGAGCTGCATTATTGCATAGTTTATATAGTTAAAATCAATACATTTTTAATTGTTTTACTATTTTATTATTGATTTTAGATGAAAAAATGATTAAGAGGCAAAAATCCAAATTGCAATTTAAATTGATTAATAGCATAATTTATGCTTGATTTTAACACTTGTGATTTAATTTGATATTGTTTCTTCACAAGCACAACACATTTTTAATATTTTAGTTTTGTTTTATCTTTATTTATTTATTTATTTTCTTTTTCTAGTTTTATTTTTATTTATTTATTTATTATTATTTATTCTGCCTGTTTTATTTTATTTTGTTTTGTTTTGTTTTATTTTTATTTTTATTTTTTAGCGCAGACTAAACGACATGTCGTTTGGTCGGCAAACCAAACGACTTGTTGTTTTAACTCTCGGAATCAAATGGCTGTCTGCTAAACGACGTGTCATTTTTGTCTTTAGACAAAAACGACATGTCGCCTCCATCATCTTCAACCTCACGCCATGCATGTTTTCGGACCAGCAACACCTCCACAACACCACCCACGTTGAACTGAGCACATGCACGACCTTCCACCACTCTCACTTTCCAGCTAGCACCGCCACCACTGCAACTCCACACGACGAAAGACAGCCTCCATCATCCTCTGTTTGCAGCACCCTAAAACAAAACACTGTGAGTTTCCATACACAGTATCTTCACGCACTGCTCAACCATCCTATACGTTGCCAAACGTCCGCAAAAAAAAAAAAAGATACCAAGAGCAATAGCACCTCCATAATGTTGCCGAGAGCCACCACTGCATCCTCCACGTCCAGCACCAACGTGAATGCCCCGTCACCATGCATGCTTGCAGTGAACCATCGTGAGCCATGTCTTTAACCTCCACCTTCGGCAAAGCACTGCACCATGCACGCGATGCACACTAGCACGAAGCCCGGGTAGATGACGCTGCACAAGGAAAAAGAAGCTAAGTTTCAACTCACACACTGCACAAGGAAAAGCATTCGAAGCTTTTGCCTTCCGTGGAAACTACGTGGGGAACAAGAAGCACTAACATGCATGCCGAAGGAATATACATAAAGAAAAAAAAGAAAAAAAAAAGAGGTTCAGACAGTAGGCCATACGCGGGACCAACAGGAGATGCAATTCACATGATGGCCAACTCATAAAGAAATAAATTACTGGGCGACAAAATGACGAACAGAGTTGGGTGGAAGAATAAAGAAATGAAGAAAAAAAGAGAAGATGCACTACGGATGCATGTTGTGACGCCGAAAGCAATGAAAAGAAATAAATAATAGGGGACACCGAAAGATAAGCATATGACTTTCGGCTAGCTGAACATGCACTGTAATAATTCATTTGGTGGAAGAATAAGATAAAGAAGGATGAAGTGGCAACGGAGATAGTTGAAGGTTTTTGAAGCCTATATAAGGCTTGTAAATGGACGAAAAAGGGAAGCAGATTGTAGGGAATTATTTCGAGAGTTTTCTTTGTTGTGTTTGTGGATTGTTAAGTCCAGTAGAGCTAGGAATGAACTTGCACAATTGAGGGTGTTTTTAGTTTATTTTTGATTCATGATTGTTCTTTATTAATGCAAACTCTTATTTATCATTCTTTAATTATTAATAGTATTTTTTTTTATCTCCAAATAATTTTGGAATTGAGTCCTTTCATAGATTCAGTCATGCTTTTTCTATATAATGGTAAGATCCTTGATTATGTTTGGATTAATTCATTGTCTTTATTGATTTAATTCTTTGCTGCAGTATTGCCTCCGGGTATATTGTCGTCGCTGGGTCTTCTCAATAAGGATGATAATTCACAGAGTTTTAAAAAGTAGAGAATGATTTATCAAAGAGTTACCTTTCAACTAAAATGGTTTTTAATTCTATATCTTCTGATTGGGGACTCTAGAGATGAATCCCCAATTGAGCAATTCACTGAATCAAGAATAAATATAAATACCCGATTTGTGCAAGGAATTCCCGATGCTTTACTATTTATAATTTGAGTGATCTTTATTTTTATCTTTGTAATTTTATTTGATAAAATTGCATTCAAAACTATTTTTCTTTAATTTGTTTTTATTATCTGTTGTATTTTCTTTAATCTGTCTCTCTGTGGAATCGACACCCTAAAACTGTGCTACAACTACCGCGTTATGTTTTGGGCGTAATCAGCACCCATATTAAAGGGTGATAAATTCAGTTTAAGTCAATGTCCAAAAGTGCTTTGGAAAAGAAAGAAGTAGAAAACATTCCATATGCATCTACTGTTGGTAGTTTAATACATGCACAGGTTTGTATAAGACTTGATATTGCATATGCTATGGGAATGTTGGATGATGCCAAAGCAATCTTGGAATAGAACATTGGAATGGTGCTAAAAAGGTTATGAGATATTTACAAGGAACCAAGAATCATATGCTTACTTATAAGCATGTTGATTGTCTGGAAGTGCTTGGATATTTAGACTCAGATTTTGCGGATTGTCAAGATTCTAGAAAGTCCACTTTAGGGTATGTCTACATATTAGCAGGAGGTGCCATATCATGGAAGAGCACCAAACAGACAATTGTTGCATCATCTACTATAGAGGCAGAGTTTATAGCATGCTTTGAAGCAACTTCACAGGCAAAATGGTTGAGGGGTTTTATCACAGGGCTTCAAGTTGTAGATTCAATATCTAAGCCTTTAAGAATTTACTATGATAATTTGTCAACAGTTTTCTTTTCTAAGAATAACAAGAGTGGGAGCAAAAGTAAACATATTGACATAAAGTATCTTGTTGTCAGAGAGAGAGTCAAGGAACAAGAAGTCTCCATAGAGCATACAAGTAAATCATTTATGATTGTAGATCCCATGACAAAAGGGCTCTCAATAAAAATATTTTTGAAACATGTAGAGAGCATGGGGTTAATGAGCTCACTTTATGTTTGATTTGTTCATTGTATACAATACTTGTTGTTGTTAAGAATAATATTTTTATTTGTGCACATAAAGTATCTGCTCCTAATCTATGATGTATAGAACCAGAATGACTTATAGGAAGTCATTCATAAAGAGATATATCACATATGGAAATTTATTTAGAGAGACTAATACAGTGTAATACTTGGAAGGAAATGTTAATATAATAACATAACCGCCATGAATCATGTATTATATCTTTCTTCTAAAGGTTATGGTTTTAGTAGTTTTATTTGTGGCCATATGCGGTTTTGGTTACCTAGATGATTTTAAATGACTGTCACGTAAGCCAAGTGGGAGAATGAAAGAACACGTCTCCTTGTGGGAGACTTAAAGGTGGCTTACGTGCCACACCCTTTCAAATATATTATATATATTTATTTATTTTATTAGTTTTATATTTATATTAAAAACTCTGGGTAATTAAAAATAAAGATACTACTCATTTAAAAGCCAACAATTACATTCCTTGATGTGAGGAAGCAACACTTAGAAAACAGTGGATAAGGGTCTTGACCTATCTATATATAAAGGCCTGTGATTCTCCAGCAGTCGCTTTTTTGATTAACATAAAGAAAGATAGGCTGAAAACCCTACCCAATACTCTCCATATAAAAATTGTGAGGGTTCACAATTCATAAACAATCAGTTCCTACAAATACTTGATCAACGATGGCCAAAGGTTAGTATTCTAACAATTCTTAATTATTAGATTTTCTTCCAAATCTTACAATATTAGCAATTTCTTTTCAATTTATCGACTTTTTTTTTTTTTTAAAAAGAGACCACCGTCTGTCCTGTACTTAAGAAAAATATATATAGACACTAGAGGGTCAAATATTGTTTCTTGTAGAATCCCACACCATAATGGCCCATGAACCCATAATCAAAAGCTTGACCGACAAAAACCAAGTCAATGACCGTCAAAATGCACTGATACGGAATTTGGGTCTAGCCATTATTAATAGTAAAGAGGAAATGAAAAGAGAAATACAGATGAATAAGGTAATGCACAGAAGGTGCTCGACAAAATGCTTCTTTCATAGAATTCCTTTTCACATATATATTTTACTAACTCAATTTTTCCTCAATGCAAATATATTCTAATTCTGAGTATTTATAGACTATTACAAAGATCAACAAATAGTATTTCAGACACTTGCACATTGAATCCAAGCCGTACAACTCAGCAATTCTGCTATGTAATATTCTTCTAGATCCTTCCATAATATTCCACAAGTGCATTCTGTTATGACAAACTTGATTCATCATCCTTTGAGGCTATACCTCTCGAATCTTCCTTTGAGGAGTGGATGTTTGAAGCAGCGAGATTAGGAGCCTTAATAGCCCCCTGTGATTCAAGTAGCACCGGAGAAATGGTGAGGCTTGAGCGTAGAAGAGTGAATTTGGTTGTAGAAAGTGGCTTGGTGAGTATATCAGCAACTTGATCTTTACTGGAGACGAAGAAAACTTTGAGAGCTTTAGTCGTCACATGATACCTCACCAAATGGTAATCAAGATCAACTTGTTTAACTCTAGAGTGCAAAATAGGATCAACAGATAAGTAGGTGGTGCTAAGGTTGTCACACTACAAAGTTGGTGGATCAGTAAGAAAGATGCCTAATTCTTTTAATAAGGATTGAGTCCAGAGAATTTCACATGTGTATTAACCACAGCTTTGTATTCAGCCTTAGTAGAGGATCTGGCTATTGTTGGTTGTTGTTTTGAGCCTTAAGAAAGATGTGAACCAAAATAGACACAAAAATCACTAATGGATTCTTGGTCATCTGGGCAACCGGCTCAATCAACATTAGAAAAGACAATGAGTTTTAGAGAAGAGGAGGAAGAGAAATAAAGTCCAAAAGTGGTAGTTAAACGAAGAAACCTTAGAATTCTCTAGACAACTTGCCAATGAGGAAGGCGAGGACAATGCATAAACTGGCAGACTTTATTTAAGGTAAAGGAGATATCGGGCCTAGTAAAGGCAAGATACTAGAGGCTACCTACAACACTACGATAGAGTTGAGGATCCTCAAAAGACGAGCCATTAAAAGCAATGAGTTTGACTGAAGCAGACATGGGAGTAGACATTGGCTTGGACTTATGCATTTTAGTTCAAATTTACAAGTCAGATATATAGTGAGATTGAGACATGATCAGACCAGTTGAATTATGACAGATTTCTATGCCTAAAAAATAATGTAACATGCCAAGGTCCTTAACTGGAAAATCAAATCGAAGAGAAGGAATGAACTTAGTAATAAGAGAGGGTTTAGAGGCTAACACAATAATATCATCCATATAAATGAGAACATAAATGGGATCAGATGCAGTAGAAAAAATAAACAGAGATGAATCAGAAAGGTAACTGTGAAATCCTAAGGATAACAGATTAGAACTTAATTTGGACAGACCATAAATAGACGTTCTTAATTTACAAATATTGTGAGGGAAGTCAGGATTTACAAACCCAGTAGGTTGATGCATGATGACGTCCTCCTCTAGATTACCGTGCAAGAAGGCATTTTGAATATCAAGTTGATGCAGAAGCCAGTTCCAGGTGACAACAATGGAGATGAGAAGCCGAATGGTCACTGGTTTTACCACAGAGCTGATAGTCTCTGTGTAGTTAAGACCAGCTTGTTGATGGAACCCTTTGGCCACCAGTCGAGCCTTGCGGCGCTCAAGGGTGCCATCAACACCCCATTTGGTCTTTAGAACCCATTCAGAGCCGTGAGTATTGAGGTTGGGTGAAGGAGGGACTAGATCCCAGTGCTATTGTGGAGGAGAGCATGAAATTTACTGGCTATGGAAGCACGCCACTCAGGGTATTAAGAGGCTTCGGTGTATAATGAAGGTTCCTCAGGGATGGTGGATGGCTCGGAGATGGTAAAAGAAGTGGAGGGTTTGGGAGGTGGCCAGAGAATCATCCCATTAGATCTGAGAAGGGGCCGTTGGATGTTGGCTTTGGAGCAGGTGATCATAGGGTGGGTAGTGGATGGTAGCGTGGGAGGCTCAATAGGAGAGATCGAAGATGAAGATGGCGAAGAGAATTTTGTAGGGTTTTGAAGGCAAAAGGCTGAAGGCTGTGATACAGAAGATGGAGAAGATGAAGTGCTAGTGGGGAAGTTTGGGTTCGCAGGCTGCAAGGATGGATTTGAAGTAGTGAGCTCTTGGAGTAACGTAGAAAGGGGTCTGGGCCCATTAGATGGCAGGTCCTCGGAAATATCAGAAGAGGGTGGTATGGGATTATGAATGGATTGTGGCAGAGTTAATGGGCTGGACATGGGAGCAAAGAGGAAGGAATTTTCATTGAACCATACATCCCAAGATATGTAAACTCGGCCCGTTGGGAGATGAAGACAATTATAGCCTTTATGATCTGGGCTATAGCCCATAAAGACACAGAGTTGTGAGTCCAGGTCCATTTTATGACGATTAAAAGGCCATAAGTTGCGCCAGCAAGCAGAGCCAAAAACATGCAAAAATGAATAGTCAGGAGGATGATGAAATAAGGCCTGAAATGGTGAAATATTTTTTAAAATTGGGGTGGGCATACAATTGATAAGAAAAGTAGCCATTTGAAAGGCTTCTACCCAGTATTTATTCAAACTGAAGAATGGGCTAAAAGTGAGAGTCCTATTTTGACAATGAGTCGATGACATCTTTCAACACTACCATTATGAGAATGTGAATAAGGAAATGTAATTCTATGAGAGATACCAAATGATTTGAGTAAATAATTAAGTGGCCAAAACACCCCTCCGCAATTAGATTGAATTGAGACAACATTAGAGGAAAAGGTATTGCTAACATAACGAATAAAAGCCAAAAAAATAGTAACAACATCAGATTTAGCATGTAAGGGAAAAAACCATATATACTTGGTAAAGTCGTCTACAATTGATAGATAAAACCAAAAGCTATTTGAGGATAGCATAGGAGCTGGTCCCCAAACATCAAGAAATAAAAGTTGAAATGGATGTTGTGATCGGGATGGGGAAAGGGGGTGAGGGAGAGCATGGGCCTTGGCTTGAGAACATACTGGACAAAAAGAAGAAACAAAGTTAGTGGCAATTGGAAGCTTAAACTGCCGAAAAGTAAAAGAAGTGATATAGGGTGAGGGATAGCAGATTTGAAAGGTGGTTCTTTCACCAAGTAGCGCCTGGTGTGGGGATTGTGCAGTAGATGAGGAAGGTTGTATGGGAGGTGACATAGCCTCAGCATCAAATTGAAGCACATAAAGTCTATCTTTAACGGGTCCCTAGAGAAGCACCTCCCAAGTATGCAGATCATTCACAAATAAACTAGAGGAGTGAAATTCAAAAAATATAGAATTATCTAAACAGAATTGATGAACAAATAATAAATTGCGAATGATTAAAGGAACATAAAATATTTCAGAGAAAGCATTTGTCAGAGGGCGTAAGGATTTGAGCCGTGCCATTGTTTTGAATGGAAAGGGCTAAGCCATCGCCAATGCTGACTTGGTCAGTACCTTGATAAGCAGCTGTATTAGGAAACCAGTTATGAAAAGGAGTTGCAGAGGGTAGGAGAGCTATGTAATCTGTAGTAAGGGATGGTGGAGGTGAGGATTGATAGGCCTGATTAAAACGGTGGTAACACGACAAGGTTGTGTGGCCTAGTTTATGGCAAACTTGACAAGTTGGTCTGTGAGTGGGTTGACTGGAAAAGAAACTAGAACCAAAGTTTTGAACACCGTTTTGGCGATAGTTTCGGTCAAGGTACTGGAACGAAATATTACGGTATTGGTACTGTTTCGGGATAGTCTATATATAGATAAATTAATTATATATGTATAAATACGACATGTGATTAAGATTTACACTAATAATTTATCCTAGTCACATTGTATTAGTCATTAGCCTATAATGTCTCAAAGATATCATATTATCTTCACTAAACTGTTCCTAAAGCATGCTTAAATGACCCACCTCTACATGTTCTATCACTATGTGCACGTGCAAAGGTCATGTCTTTAGGCAGATGATAAAACCAAACTATCTCATCTCATCTCATTTCATCTCATAGAATCATTACAATTTTTTCAAATTTTCCCACAAAATATAATAAACAATTCAACTTTTTCAAATCTCAAAACAAAAATAATATTATAACAACATTTTATTCAACTTTCAACAAAACATCTTATCCCATTTCATCTGAACTGCATAACCAAAGAAGGCCTTAATTAGATTGAATTAAAATAGAAAGAGATATTAAACTAAACATTGCCCTATGTAGATTCTCGTTGAAGAACCATATTCTTGATTCTTGCTAGACCATACACACAATATCACATTTAACGTTATAAAGGGGGTAAAAATTAAAATAGAAATAGAGGTGAGCCATGAGCGCTGAAACTTATAGAGTAACAGACTAAACAGAGGCCAAAAAAGTGAAGAACGAAAAAAGATTAGATTCAAGAACTAGAAGACGGAAGGAAGAAATGAAAAAAAATGAAAAAACCCTACTAACTCTAACTATACTTTTACAAAAATGTCCCTACAGTTTTACTTAAATTACAAAAATGTCATAAATTATTTAGTAGTTTAGCTCCTATAAATGTACCGAGCGAAATTGAAATATTGGCCGAAATCTAGAATATCGGCTGATACTAGCCGAAACACCCCAGTACGACTAATATTTTTTCCAGTACGAAACACATCTCTTTTCTGTACCGGTTAGTGTTCCGGTACGACATATTCTAGCTGTATCGGCCGGTACGATATGATTTTTAAAACTTTGACTGAAACAGTGAAGTAAGCTAGCATAACCACCACCTCATCCTTGTCTAAATCCACGTCCACGACCTTGGTTAGACGGGGTGGATGAAGATGATGGCTTAGTGACTGTAGTGTTAGCGACAAGAGGACTTTTTGAGAGGAGTGAGTGAGTTTGGTGAGCTAGTCTTATTCATGATTTAAAAGATAACTAAAGACTTGGGATGAAGAAAGTGGTTCTGGTCGAGTCGTGATAGAGGTAACTATGGATTCATAGTCTGAATCTAAACTAGCTAAAAGGTAAATTGTGAACTTAGAGGAAGACAGTGGGTGACCAGTGACACTAAGGGAATAGGCAAGAGATTTTACTTTGTGAAAGTAATCAGTGATGGATTCTGGCCCTTTCTTTAGAGTGGCCAACTGATATTGAGTCTGCATAATATGAGCAGAGGATTGGGCAGAGAAAAGACTATGGAGAGTAGACCAAGCTTCACGTGAGGTGATCCATTCAAGTACCTAGGCTAGAACAATATCGATAAGAGAAGAATTAATGGCTAAAAGAATCAACTGGTCTTGAAGAACCCACTTCGTGTGGTTTGGGTTAATATTACCATCAACTGTGGGAGAGGGTATGGGAATTGAACCATCAACATAACCGAATAATTGGTGGCCTTTGAGAAATGGTATAATCTAGGCTTTCTAGAGTAGGTAGTTGTCAATGGTAAGTTTTACAGTGACAAGGTGGGTGGCCAAATTGGTGATGGATGGCTTAACTGGTGATGCAGATTTTTCGTGTTCCATGATGTGCAAACAAAGAAGAAGTGGACGTGAGTCTTTTTTAGAGCTCTGGTACCATAAAAAGGAAATGAAAAGAGTGTTAAGGCAGTAGTATTTTCCCATTCCAAAGAACATTCTGGAATATCTCCTTGTAACAGAAAGAATATATATTCTCTAGCTAGGTATCATGCTTTGATTGGTTCTGTTGTAGAATTTTGTTAAGGAATTCGCCTATATATTGCGCACTGTAATGAGGTTTCCATATATGAAAAATACACTAAGGTTGGAGCAGAGCATTTCTTTGGTTTTTCCTCAAACAGTACACTTGCATTGCTTTTCTTGTTTTATCATGGTATCAAGAGCGTAATGGACCCACGTCCTCTTTACCCTTCCTCTCTTCTCATATAATTTTTTTCCTCTTCCTTTTCTTTCCATTTCCTTTCAATGGCTTCCTCTGATAAATCCAACAAAACAAACACAAATCCCTCCCTTCTTAACTCAGCCACACTTTTCATTACTATAAAACTCACTATCGAAAATTTCCTTCTATGGAAGGCACAGATAGTACCGTTCATGAAAGGCCATCAGTTGTTTGGGTATGTTGATGGTACCTTTCCTTCACCTCCAGCTACACTTAATGACAAACCGTATCCTGCCCATACACAATGGCAGTTGCAGGATCAATTAATAGTCTCTACTATTAATTCATCTCTGTCAGATTCGGTTTTAGCACAAGTTCTGGATTGTGCCACCTCTTCTGAAATATGGACTACTTTGAATAATCTTTTTGCAGCCAAATCCTCAGCTCACTTAATCCATACCAAATACCAACTTGCTACCTTGAAGAAAAGTCCTGAGTCTATCTCTGATTACTTCAACAAAGTTAAATTCCCTGTAGCAACCTTAGGTGCTGCTGGGCATCCTGTTCCTGACTTTGAAATGGCCATTTTTCTTTTAGCTAGGCTTGGAACAGAGTATGAATCTCTGGTAACATTTCTCACTACTTGACCAGATACTCTTTCTCCTCACCAAATCTTCAGTTTTCTTCTCAACCATGAATCTCGCTTAGCCCATCAAACCCAATCTCTACTATCGGGTACTAACCTAGCTACTCATAATACAACCAAAACCATGGGGTCTGGAAGCCCGAATAGAGGGCGTGGTAATTTTTTTCGTAGTAGGGTTCGTGGTCGACACTCTGGACGAGGTCTGCTTCCTTGGCCACGATCTCCTCAATCCCTCTCTAACCAATCTACTTCACGCATGGACAACAGACCCGTGTGCCAAGTGTGTCACAAACCAGGCCATACCGCTCTTCACTATTATCATCGGTTCAATGAGACTTATCAATCAACACCATTGGTTTCTCCCACTGCAAATTTCACCTCATTTGAGATGTCGCCCTCTCCTACCACTTCATGGTTTCCAGATACTGTTGCTTCCCATCATTTTACAGTTAATTTACAGAACCTTATCTTAGACTCGTCTACTTATCAGGGTCTGGTGCAAGTAAGCATTGGTGATGGCTCCAATCTTCCCATTCACCATGTTGGTTCAACTCAATTCAACTCTAACAATGGCAAATTTCTTCTCCATCAACTCTTACATGTTCCCTTATTTCTCGAAATCTCCTTTCAGTTAGACAGTTTTGTAGTATAATAGAGTTTTCTTTGAGTTTTATTCCTCTTTATTTTTTGTGAAGGATTCATGTACCCAGGAAGTTCTTCTTTAGGGCCACGTTGAAGATGGCTCTATGTGTTTCGGTCAAATGAAGAGTTGATTGAGTTGCATTATTGCATATTTTATACATTTAAAATAAATATATTTTTAATTGTTTTATTATTTTATCATTGATTTTAGATGAAAAATTGGTTTAAAAAGAATAAATCCAAGTTGTGATTTAAATTGATTAAAAGCATAGTTTATGCTTATTTTTATAACTTGTGATTTAATTTGATTTTGTTTCCTCACATGCACAACACACTTTTAATATTTTAGTTTAGTTTAGTTTTATCTTTATTTAATTAATTATTTTCTTTTTCTAATTTTCTTTTTGTTTATTTAATTATTATTTATTCTGTCTGTTTTAGTTTATTTTATTTTTATTTTTGATTTTCTGTTCAAGCTAAACGACATGTCGTTTGGTCAACAAGCCAAAACGACATGTCGTTTCGTGTTATTAATAAATTTCGCCTTCTGCTAAACGACGTGTCGTTTAGTCCACAGACTAAAACGACGTGCCGTTTTGTCTGTCAAATTAAAGCTCCTCTGTTCTAAACGACTTGTCGTTTAATCAATAGACCAAAACGACAAGTCGGTTTGGTCTTCTTCAACCTCTCGCTATGCAGAATTTCGAGCCAGCAACACCTCCACCTCCACCCATTTCCTAGCACCGACGCACACGAAGCCATCGCCACCACCTTGAGCCACGTCTACAGTCTCCATACACGGCAGCACCACCACCTTGCTGCCAACGGTCATCCGCAACAGTGCATTAGCACCAACTCCATGCATGCGTTCGGACCGCCACCATCCACTACACCTCAGCCCAGCCATGCCAAGTCTCCTTCACTGCACGGCGTCTCCATCATAAAGAACACCTTGAGTCATCGTCCGAAGCTCCCATGCACAGCCCGGCAGCACCATTCCACGTGAAAACCGATAGTATACATTCTCTGTTTTATGAAGAGAAAACAGAGGAAGTTGAGCCGCAAGCCACGTCTTCCAACTCCACCTCTCAGGTTTGCTTTCTCTCTCACTTCCATAACATGAATTGCAAACAAGATAAGATAATTCAAGTGAGGAACTGCATGCTAAAGTGAAAGAAGAGCCTCGGACGGAAATACAGTAGGAAGAAGAAGAAAAGAAAGGAAGGTGCACGTTGCTGCACACGTACCGAACGAAAATGAAGGGAAGTTTTCTAGAAAGCTTTCTGTACATGGGTAAAACACAGCCTAACCTGCATGTAAGTTTTCGGCGTGGGGGACATGGCCAGACGGAAGCAGAAGGAATAATGCGTAACCTGCTGGAGAAATAATGCATGCATAGGGTGCTTTTTCAGAGCTGGATACCGCACGCATTCGGTTTAGTGGAGGCTGGAAAAAAAAAGAAAGAAAATAAAACTAAACAACCAGACCCATTCGGTTGAGTTCGGCTGGAAAGAAAAGAAAGGAATAAAAAAGAAAAGAAAAGAAATGCATAGACGCCGAAAGTGAGAAATAAAGAAATGGAAGTGGGCTACGGCTTGTTGGCTTTTGAAGCCTATAAAAAGGCTTGTAAATGAACGAAGGAGATCATCAGAAATAGGAGTCAGATTGTAGGGAATTAATTCTAGAGTTTTTTTTTGTTGTGTTTGTGGACTGTTAAGTCCAAGTAGAGCTAGGGATGAACTTGCACAATTGAGGGTGTTTTTAGTTTATTTTTGATTTATGTGATTGTTCTTTATTAATGCAAATTCTTATTTATTATTATCTAATTATCAATAGTATTTTTTTTTATCTCCAAATAATTTTGGAATTGAATCATTTCATAGATTCAGTCATGCTTTTTCTATAGAATGGTAAGATCCTTGATTATGTTTGGATTAATTCATTATCTTTATTGATTTAATTCTTTGCTGCAGTATTGCCTCTGGGTATATTGTCGTCGCTGTGTTTTGTCAATAAGGATGATAATTCACAGAACTGTAAAAAGTAGAGAATGATTTATCAAAGAGTAATCTTTCGACTAAAATGGTTTGTAATTCTATATCTTCCAATTGGGGACTCTGGGTGATGAATTCCCAATTGAGTAATTCATGGAATCAAGAATGAACATAAATACCCGATTTGTGCAAGGAATTCTCGATACTTTACTATTTATAATTTGAGTGATCCTTATTTTTATCTTTGTAATTTTATTTGTTAAATTGTATTCAAAAACTAATTTTATTTTATTGATCATTTAATATTTTCCTTTAATTTGTTTTTATTATCTGTTGTATTTTCTTTAATCTGTCTCCTTGTGGAATCGACACCCCAAAGCTGTGCTACAACTACCGTGTTATGTTTTGGGCGTAATCAAGAGCCCTATTTGTTCCTCCTCAAGCTTTTCTTGGCACTTTCACAACAGCCCAACTGTGGCACTCAAGGTTGGGTCATCCTTCTCCTCGGACAACTTCACTCATTTTGCATCGGTTTCATCTTCCACTCAGCACCTTTACAACTCTACAGCACTGCTTTGCATGTTCTTCGGCCAAAGCACACGCTCTACCCCACCCGCCCTCTCCTACCCGATCTACCTTCCCTTTTCAGTTATTATTTCTAGATGTATGGGGTCCTGCCTCTATCCTGTCTACTAAGGGCTCCCGTTATTTTCCTTCAATAGTTTACGACTACTTTAAGTTTATTTGGTTCTTTCCAATGCAATTAAAATCAAATGTCACTACTCTTGTTATTGCATTTCTTAAGTTTGTTCATAATACCTTTTCTTCTAATATTGTCTCGGTTCAAACAGATGGAGGGGGTGAGTTTCGACCCCTTTATTCAATTTTTCAATCTTTTGGGATATCCCATCGCATTACGTGTCCACATTCTCATCCACAAAATGATAGTGTGGAACAACATCACTGTCACATTGTTGAAACGGGTTTATCATTACTTTCTCATGCATCAGTTCCACACACATATTGGGCCGAGGCATTTCAAACCGCCACATTTTTAATTAATCGTATGCCGACTCCCATACTTCAAAATAAATCCCCTTTTGAAATTCTTATGGGCAAAATTCCTGACTATTCATTTTTTCATATTTTTGGATATGCGTGTTGGCCTAATTTACGTCCATTTAATAATCATAAATTGGATTATAGATCCAAGGAATGTGTTTTTATGGGGTTCAGTCCTGATCACAAAGGTTATGTGTGTCTACATATTGCCACGGGCCGAATGTTCATTTCTTGGGATGTAATAATCAATGAATCAAAGTTCCCTTTTGCCCAGTCCACCTCCTTGGACTCACAGTCCACACCCATTGAATTGTTACTTCCTATTTCTCCACAGGCCATTATTCCTCAACCCAAGCAATGTGTTGGCTCAACCTCTACCTACTTCTCCTTCACATGCCCCTGGCCCTTTTACTTCTTTGCCCAGTGCCCGTGCTTGACCCACTCCGTCTACAAGTATTGTCAACCCTAACTCTTCTTTTTCATCTACCACTTCGTCAAGTCCTGCAAATCACGTCTCCGCCGCACTCTTCACATATTCATCCTCTTCTCTTGCCCAACCCTCCACCTTGTCTCTTATTCCTCTGAATAAACACTCTATGGTCACAAGGTCTCAATCCAACAAAACCTGCCCTCTTCATCGTAGTGATGGGACTATCCCGTGGCCTCCTTCTAAACCTATGGCCTCATTAACCTTTTCTTCTCCATGTGATTCTTCTCAACACTCGATTCTTGAAGAATTAGCCTGTTTTACCGAAGCCTCTAAGCACTCTGAATGGCGCGTCTTGCTATGGCAGCCAAAATAGATGCACTCCTGCACAATCAAACCTGGGACCTAGTTCCATCTTCCTCATCCTACAACCTTCTGGGTTTGAAATGGGTCCTAAAAACTAAACGGAAGGCTGATGGTACTCTTGAGCGACGAAAAGCCCGACTTGTTGCTCAAGGGTATAACCAGCAACCGGAACTCGATTATACTAAAACGTTTAGTCCTGTTGTCAAACCCACCACCATACGTCTTTTACTTTCTCTTGCAGTGACCTCAAACTGTGCTCTTCATCAACTGGACATACAAAATGCATTCTTGCACGGGGAGCTTGAGGAAGACGTGTACATGAAATAGCCCCTTGGGTTCATGAATCTAGATTTTCTTCAACATGTCTGTAAGTTAAAAAGGTCTATTTATGGTTTAAAACAGGCACTTAGAGCCTGGTTTGCAAAACTAAGTAATAGACTAATTTCTCTAGGGTTTCGGTGCTCTTGTGCATATTCATCCTTATTTATTAAGAAAACTGAATCTGATTGCATTTACATCTTGATTTATGTTGATGATATCATTGTCACTGGGTCTAACTCTGTCCTCATTTCTGAGTTTGTACAATCGTTGAGTACATATTTTCCTATCAAGGATTTAGGATTATTACATTATTTCCTTGGTATTAAAGTTCATAGAACACCCTGGGTCTGTTTTTATCTCATTCAAAATATATAACTGACTTGTTGATACGAACCAATATGCACATTTCGAAGTCTGTCAACACACCAATGTCTTGCTCAGAAAAACTCACTGCCTTAGAGGGCTCTACTTTTGAGGATTCTAAATGGTATCGTAGTGTGATTGGTAGTTTACTGTACTTATCATTCACGCGTCCTGATATATCATTTGTTATGAATCGTGTTTGTCAATACATGCATTGTCCCCGTGTTCCTCCTTCGACTGCTGTGCGTCCTGATATATCATTTGCTGTGAATCGTGTCTGTCAATACATGCATTGTCCCCGTGTTTTTCCTTGGACTGCTGTTAAACGCATCTTGTGTTACCTAAATCATACTCGTCATTTAGGATTATGTTTCTCTTCTACTTCTTCACCTACATTGACTGCCTTCTCTGATGCTGATTGGGCTGGGTGCCCTGATGATAGACGTTCCACGGGTGGTTTCTGTATATATTTTGGGAAGCATTTGATTTCATGGGGCTCCAAGAAACAGCCCACTATAGCCAGATCCTCTACGGAGGCTGAGTATAAATTAGTAGCTAACACTACTTGTGAGATTCTTTGGTTGCAGTCACTATTGGGTGAACTTGGAATACCTCTTTCAGACCCACCAACACTGTGGTGTGACAACATTGGTGCAACATATTTGACTATGAATCCAGTCATGCATTCCAGAACAAAGCATGTTGAATTGGACTACCATTTTGTTCGAGAAAGAGTTGCAGCAAAAGCCCTGCGTGTAGCTTTTGTGTCCAGCAAAGATCAGTTAGCTGATATATTGACTAAACCACTTTTTACTGCTCGGTTTACACAGCTTCGATCAAGCCTCACCATGACTTTGGTGCCGCTTGAATTGCGGGGGGATGTTAAGGCAGCAGTATTTTCCCATTCCAAAGAACATTCTGGAATATCTCCTTGTAACAAAAAGAATATATTCTCTAGCTAGGTGTCATGCTTTGATTGGTTCTGTTGTAGAATTCTGTTAAGGAATTCGCCTATATATTGCACACTGTAATGAGGTTTCCATATATGAAAAATACACTAAGGTTGGAGCAGAGCATTTCTTTGGTTTTTCCTCAAATAGTACACCTGCATTGCTTTTCTTGTTTTATCAAAGAGAAATACAAAGGAATTAGGTAATGCACAGAAGGTGCTGGACAAAATGCTTCTTTCATGGAATTCCTTTTCAAATATATATTTTACTGACTCATGTTTTCCTCAATGCAAATATATTCTGATTCTGAGTATTTATAGACTATTACAAAGATTAACAGAGAGTATTTCACACACATGCACATTGAATCCAAGCGGTACAACTCAGCAGTTCTGTTATGTAATATTCTTACAGATCCTTCCATAATATTCCACATGTGCATTCTGTTATGGCAGACTTGATTCATCATCCTTTGAGGCTATACCTCTTGAATCTTCCTTTGAGGAGTGAACGTCCGAAGCAGAGAGATCAGGAGTACTAATAAATAGTGATTTAATGATGTAACGGTTAGGAATAATATGAACGATCTCTCGCATGATACTCGTCCAGGTTATCAATCCCTCATGACATGGCAGCAGATTCGAAGTCCTAACAACTTTGCAGTCCAACCATGATATGAGAGGATCAAGCCATAAGTCAAGCCTTACTAATTAAAAGCTCAATCTATATAAATGGAGGTCAAAGCACACGCTAGAGGTAATTTCTAAATGATCTGAAAATTGAAATGCTCCATACACTCTACTTTAACTTATGCGTCGTAGGTGTCTCTCACCACACCGAGCCCCTCTTATATTATTGGTACAGGTTGCTGAAAGTTATTAGTAGGAATACGAGGCACGTCCACAACAAACACAATAGGCATATGATAAATAGTCAAATTTTAACGTCATTCTAAGAGCTGGTCTCGGCCAACTATTAATATCTCTTTGACAACTTGGACTATCATGCATGAAACGGTTAATAGGGCTCACTTTTTTTATTTATAGAAATGATATTTACAATTTTAAAGTATGCAACTCTCGTATACATCATAATCCATTTGAATAAAGTATATGAGTATAGAATTCAAATAAAAATAATTAATTATTTAATAATAAATCTCACTTTTTTTAAAAAGAAATGCGTGTTTCTTTACTCAAAGTATCTACTTCCAGTTCCGGATAAGATCATCAATCGATGCTTTTCCAGATAAGATCAATCGATGCTTTTCTGGGATGCTAGCCGTGTTCACAAGGCACATCTTTATCCCGTACGTTAAAGACCCACAGAATTCTTTTCTAGTCCTCGGCATATCATTTTTTCCCCGAGATGATAAACTTTTTTAGATAGCATTCATACATAATTGACGCTTATCATTATCCTTTTCTTCTACATATTTACCACCTTAATTTGAACCAACGTGATACTTGCATAAGAATTATGCCACAGCATAAAAAGGATCACGTAAAGTTGTTATATATATATATATATATATATATATATATATATATATAGAGATTATATATATGTTGGCTGGCCGCATTACAAAAAAACTGCTCACTTGTGGCTAGCTATTTCTTGTGAAAATGACTATTTCTTATTAAAATGAGTTTATTTTCGTTGTAAATAGTCATTTTTGTCGTAAATAATCCGTTACAAATATTCATTTTTCTTGTAGTGTCGGTGGCCGTTTAGATTGATCTTTAACTTCCTGTCTTCCACTTTGTCAATATGCAGATCCTTGAAAGTTGAGAGTTTGGTCCCACAAATATTATTATACTTAGGGGAGGTTTGAATAGTGAGATGAGATGAGATGAATTGAGATGTTGACTAAAATATTGTTAGGATATTATTTTTTAATATTATTATTGTTTTGACATTTAAAAAAATTGAATTATTTATTAATTATATTTTGTATAAAAATTTAAAAAAATTATAATAATTAGATGAGATAAGTTGAAATGAGTTGGAGGGACTTTAAAATTTCATCTTGACGTACTAGTATTATATATTCAGTCGTCACTCATCTTGAGATAGTGACCCATCTTCTTTAGCATAGTGACCCATATTCAGTCGTCACTCATCTTGAGATGGGTCACACAAAAGTTAATAGAAAAAATATATATTTTAAAATTATCCTAAGCTGATCGACTTTAGCATATCTTCTTTACAGGCATAATATGAATAAAGGGGAATTGCCCAACCTCTATCTATTTTCTTATCTTCTATGGCTTCTTCTCGTCATGTACTTTAGACTCTCTGTTCAGACAGTCAAATATGCTGACCTGGTCCACAGCAATTCCACCTCCTTAGCAGCTAAAACAGTCACTGAAGGTGACCTGGATCATGGAGGTGCAACTCTCACTATGCTTGCAGAATCTTCTCACAATGCTAGACGTCTGAAGCTTTAGAATAAATCTGTTTCTGACAACTGCCTATGACGTGTACCAATTATATCTCTTGGGTTGTTATTCATTCTGTGTAAAAATTGGACTGTGATGTAAGTAAGGTAATACAATTCGAAATATGATAGTGAGAGGAATTTTCTTTTTGGCATTTTGTCGAACAGTCTGCTTGCATCTTTATTCTCTAGTACTCTCACCATGCAGCTCCCTGCAGCTGATCTCTTGGACGATATTTGGTAAAGATTGACATTAATAATAATAAAAACGGTAGATTTAAAAAGAGAGGCCCAACAAAAACCTGAATACCGCTCACATATGATAAAAACTAAAACTATGAAACGGCAATTAATTGGATTAATAAATTGGCTCTCAACCAAGATAAAGGTATTAATATTGACTGGTTTGAATCACCTTAAAAATTGACTAACGGAGTTTCATTATTTTAACATTTCTGAAAGTCCCTCTGCAAACGACAACAAAATAAGACAAAAAAAAATTGCAAATATATCGACTACGAATCATGCATTGAATCAACCATGCAAATGGTTGCACCGTTTCCATCTCATCAATGAATTTAATTAACTTGCCACGATCATCATGCACATGCTATATTGCATTTGTTAGTTTGATACTACAAGTGTATAAGAAAAATAAAATAAGGGAAATCTTATTGATGAATTACATATGCTTAAAGAGAAGTGTTACATCTATAAGAAATATTATAAAAATAAATTTATAAATTGATGTGGCTTAATATAATATAAGATGCAAGAAACAAATCCGAATTGAGTTTTAGCATAACGTATCACACACGTGACCAATTTCTAACTTTAATTTTATAAGATATCTAGTAATGATAGGTACAAATCTCAAATAGATAAGTTTCGCACAAACCTATTGTAAGAGTGGGTCTCACAAAAAAAAAAAAGGTTTTTAGCACTTTTTGTGAAGTCTAATTTTTTACAAATAAACTACGCAGAACTTGTCTATTTGGAATTTGTACAAATCATTTCTATTGTATATGAATAAAGACGTGATACCAATTGCCAACCACACTTTTATTAGTGTGTGAGTGGTAATATGGACATGCTATAAAAGAAGAAAGAAAAAAAAAAAAACTTGACAAGTATTGGCTTCTAAGGTGCCATTCGGATAGTAAGTTGAGATGAGATGAGATCAATTGAGACGAAAGTTGAAAGTTGAATAAAATATTATTTTTTAATATTATTATTGTTTTGTGATTTGAAAAAAATTAAATTGCCTATTATATTTTATATAAAAATTTTAAAAAATAATAATGATAATATGCGATGCGATGAGATGAGATTGATTACTTCTTATATCCGGTCCTAAGTTCTCATTTCCTTTTTCCCAACGGAAATGCTAGACCCCCCCCCCGCGGGAAGAAATCTGTAACATTCCGGATTTTAGTGTATTTTTAATGGAGGTTTTATTTAATTTATTTTGTGATTATTTGTCTTGTTTTAAATTTTGGGAGTTTTAAAATATTATTTCTTAATATTTTATGTGGTGAAAATTATTTTTATGTGATTTTTTAGATTTTATTTACTGTTTTAGCTTTTAAAATGAATTTTAATTTTAATTGATTTATTTTTGGGTTTTTAATTTTTATTGTTGCATTTAAATTATTTCACTGTGTTTGGAATATTTTAATTAGTTTCCAATTTTAATTTCATCTTCGTTGGATTTTTTGGGACCCAACTTGAAAGACTGGATCTTCTTTTTTTCCCTCTTCTTTTTCTTTTCTTTCATTTTTCTTCTTTCTTTTTTTTTTCTTTTCCCCCGGTTTTCCCCCGCGTGCCCGACCCCTTCCCTTTCTCTCTCTTCTCTCTCCTCTCTCCACCGTTGATATCGGTTCACTGTCGCCGCGCCGCCTCCCGGCCGCCGTGTGCTACACCGCCGGCACCATTCCCTTCCCCGTGCGCCGGCGACCTCACCCCTAGAATTTCAGACCGCCCCGAGCCACCGTTAGCCGCCGTGAGCCATTCGAACCCGCAGTGGGTTTTTCCCCGTTCCGCCGCCGTCCGGCCATTTCCGGCTACCATCTCCTAGCCACATCTTCACCGGCCCAATACCAAGCATTTCCACCCATTCCCGACCCCGATCCGTCGCCGGAGCCGGTCGTACGAAACTAAAATCCGATTAGACTATTCCGACCATAAATCGTCCTTTTCTGCTACTATTCTCAGCCAACTACCACCACCATTAGATTCACCACCTTCCATAGGCCCTACCCTATCAATTTAGAGTCTCCGTTTGAAACCGTGAAAAATTCCCATTTCACTGCATTTCGGCCAGTGTTTTTACACTGTGTGAATTTGCTGTTTTGGCGATTTCCTATGCCTCGGAACCTTCGTAAAATTGTTTTAAAGCGTTGTAAGTATTTCCTAAACAATTCTTTTGAGATTTAATTATATTTGTGCAATTAACTGCTATATTTTATATATATGTATCCTGGTTGGTTCCGGACTGAGTCCGAGGAGTTCGGGGGTGGATGGATTGATCGGAGTATTTGTTGTGTGTGATTAATTGTGGTTGGATTGATCGAAGTAATTGTTGTGTGTGATTATTGTGATCTGGTTGTGAATTGGAGATTGGATTATTTGTGGATTTATTAATTGTTGGAAATTGAATTATTTGTGGATTGATCAATTGTTGGATATTCTAAATTTGGTTGTATTGTGATTTTGGGAGTTGATCATTGATTATGTTGTTTCATTTCATATTGCACACATGGCATGTTTGTAAATTGAAAACTGGGTTTTCGTGTATTACATTCATATTCATGTAATTATTTTGAAAACTGGGTTTTCATGAGAATTGGATTTATGGGTGCGTGTGTATCACGACCCCAAGCCGAGATGGGGCATTATCTCGGTGGAGCTCCTCTGGTCACTCGGGAGCGTAAGATAATGAGTGACATCCCCTGGGTTGTCGCCGGGCGACAACGGGATCAGACGTTAGAAGTGCCGACTCCGTGGCCCTTCTGCTGGCAGGGGCTAGAGGATGACCTGGCCACGAACGCACCTGGTGCGGAACTGGACATCTCTCGTAAAGTAGCCAGGACGTGCGGATGGTCCATAAGGGAGGCCATGGTGCATATGTTTAATTGGATAAATGGAAAAAGAGCTGTTTTCTGAGAAAATAGCATGAGTTGTTTTTGTGTATCATTTTCTGGGAAAATGATGGATAATGATTTTTGTGTGCCATTTTCTGGGAAAATGGTGGAAATTGTTTTATTGGAAATGATTTTTGAGCCAATGAGATTTTTGGCGTGCGTTGCACTATTTCATTTGCATCATGGGCATGCATGGTTAGTTGTTTAGATATGGTTATATCTCTGGACTTGGTTAGGTTATAACTTACCTGCAGTACCATTTCATGGTACTGCAGACTTTGTTGATGATGCAGATGCCGAGCATGAGGATCTAGCTCCGCCGGAGGAGTGATCTGGGATCACTCGAGTTGTAGCTTTTAATTTCAGACTTGTATTTTATTTTCTGGGACTTGGCTTTGTTTTTAAGGTATTTGGTATTTTAGATTTCTGTATTAATTAAAATTCTGGTATTAGTAGACTTTATTACCTTCCGCTGTGTTTTTATTTGTGCACTGTTTATTTGTTGCACACACTGACACTTGTCGTTGGGATGCGTAACCAGTTGTCATCATCTCGGGTGTCTTGATTTCCGTGCTGGTCCGTACATGGAAGTCGGGAGCGCCACAAAATCTCCCAAGCCTTGCATCCCGACAAACGTGGCTCGAGCCATGCACGTGGCTCCTTTAATTACGAAAAATCCGAGTTGAATTTAAAAACAAAAAATGAAATCCTCTTTCATAAATCTCCCTCCCTCCCGTCCATGAATCCATCGTCCCTCCCAAATAAAAAACCCTAATACTCCTCTCAGATCTCCTTTGTACATCCCATTCCATCCATCCCTCCCTCACTCTTGGCCATGACTCTACCCTCTCTCCCAAATCAGAAACACTTTGACACCGGCTATGTGTTTTTTTGACTCTAGACATGTATAGCTTAGGGCTAAAGACAGACACTTTTCTCGTGCATCCATCTTTAGATTTGCACTGAAATATCCCATAAACAGAGTTGCAGATTCCATAAAGGTAAAATGTGTGGATAGAAAAAAAGAAAAAGAACAAAGAACATCAAGAATTGAAATATCTTCTGTACAAAAATAAGTTGCACTGAAATACGTTGGAGTTGTAAGCATTGAGACATTGATATCATCAAAAACAAAAGAAAGCAGGTGAGGTTTAAGGACAGTGGGGGAGGTGAAAATTTACTGTTCGGATTCTTGTGGAAGCGAGGCCAGATGGAGGGGAGCCGGAAGACGACGCCAGAAATTGAGGGCCGTTACCGCGCAGAGTGGAGGCTAGTGAACAGAGGGAGAGGGAGAGAGATTATATCGGTAGGGGATTTTTTTATTATTATTTATCTTTATAATTAGAGCAATGCTATATACAGTCCTCAAATAAGGACTGTATTGCAAGTCTAGTTAATTTTATATATTGTAAGTCTAGTTAATTTTATCTTGTAATTTTGAAAAAATTACAATACTATCCTTATCAAAATGGTACTTTTTTCCATTTAACAAAGGGCTTGCACATGCAATCCCTATTTAGAGAATGTAAATGAAATTTCTCTTATAATTAAATAAATTACGTGGCATGACACGTCGGGACAAAAGCTCGGTGACTGTAGTACCCTTTTCCCAATAATATGTACCGCTCTTGTGGCTATAAAATGGATGACGCCAGCTGATTGCATCAAACTACACCATCTTTGCCACTCCCTTCTACTGCTCTCACCCAAAGAGAACTTCGAACCCATCCTTTCGTGTATGTCCACCAAAGCTTCTTCCCAGCAACCCGAAAAGGGTAACCTGAGCCTATCCACCTGGACCGACCACAAGGTCTTGAACAAGATTTATGCAACGCATGTCCACGATGTTGAAAAGTTAGATGTCGAGTCTCTTTTCATCATCGTCGAGAACGTCCTTAAGAGTGCCACCAAGATCGTCGATAATGTCCTGGTATGGTACTACATTTACTCTTTTGAGGCTAAAACGTTTTAGTCTTTGGAGTACTGGAGGTTCGGTTTTCCGACAGTTTCACACCATTCTTCTGCCACACCATAACGAAAACATAATATTGCTTATTACAATGCTTGATTAAGAGACTCTAAGCGAGTTGGCTAGTCGGTCAAACTCTCTTTTCTTTTATTCGAAAACTGGATCGTACCAAGAGGTTAGAGGGAAAGCATGACAGGAGGCATGTCTCTTTCTCTAGTACTAGAAAGCATAAATCACGACGTGCTCACTTCTATTTTATCGGTTGGTTTTGCCGATTGCAACTGCTAGCTTTAGCACATGATTTGTATACAGATGAGATGAACTCATTTTCAGCTTAAATGAGGCAGGCATATATGATTGTTTTATTTTTTATTTTAACTAGTTTTGCTGTTTTTTCCCCCGACGTATTCATCTTACTCTTTTTCAATTTTATTCACTCCTGGTCCGCAACAGGGTAGCCAAGCATTAACGGTAGCGCATTTGGACGAGAAGATCCCCAAAGAAAGCTTTAGTCCACCCCTGTGTACACTCAAGAGTATTTCCTGCGAGGTAATTACAGAGCACACTTATTTTCTTTTTCTTTTTTGAAAAATTCTACTTATCATTCCTAGACAAAAATATGTATGTTTAAATAGAAGGATATAAATGACAAATCATATGGTGTGTGATATGAGAATGATAAGTAGCATTTCTGAAAAAAAAACGAATGATTGGTTTAAAGTTTGGATATGATTTTGCCAAGCCCTAACGCGTCCTTTAACTTTTGGTTTTTTTTTTTGATGGAAATAGACTCATTTCATTAATGAACCGAAGTTACAAATGTGACTTATTAATACATGAAAAACCAGACTATAAGTTAACTACGCATCAGCTCTGGGGCTTCCCCACACACAAATGACTTTGTGACGGACATTGTCTTAACTTCTAAACAAACTCTCTCATAAACAGAGAAAGTGCTCTGTAAAAACAGAACTAAAAGGTCCCTCAATCCTCTCTAGGAGGATGAATACGGAACACTGCTATGGACATCAAATCCAATAGCCTATTTCTAAATTATTGCTAAATAAAGACAACTAAAAAAAACAACTACAGACAAAAACAGCTACAGAATCTCAAGCACTGGTGCCACCCTGGACATCACGCCCACCAGCGGCATCGGCATCTCGAATCCGGACTGGATGAGCACCCAGCTCGCGCACGGACCACAACGCCCGGCCGTACGACCACCAGCGTAGCATCAGCCAACACTCTCGAACCGCTCGCGCCCCGGATTACGCCCGATCCAAAAGCCCAACACCACACTTGGATCAACAAAATTAATAGCAAAATTACAAAATAAAATAAACTACAAAAACTAAAAATAACAAAATAAAATAAAAAATAAACAACAAGAGATATGAAGAAACAAGTGGGCAATCCGAAACAAAAACCCCAACTTTCTGCAAATAGTGGGATGGAAGCTAGGGTTTATCACTAAAACCTTTCAGCCGCCGCCCAACCTCTTTTCTTTTCTTTTTTTTTCCTGTTTTCCTTCCTCTTTCACCCGAGCACCCGCCCACCTCTGAAGGAAAAACAATGGCCTCTGCGATCCCGCCTCCTACCACACGAAGATCGGCCCTCCAGCGCACCCAGCTTCTCCCACCACCTACTACCATCAACCTCGCTTGAGTATCGCCCAAATGAGCAGCGCCCAGCGTCCCTCTCGCCGTCCCTCTAGCCCGTTCCCCACCTTCGGCCACCTCCACCTGGGTTTCGGATTTACCCTCCACCCTCACACAAGCACTGGCCAGCTCCATCTTCTATCGATCACCGCGATCCAGAGGCTCCCGTGGCATCCCGCACTCCTACGCCCGTGCACCCCGTGGCTCTGACTTGAGCTCCTCAGCAGATCGCGAGGGAGAACCTATTTGGATCGTGGGAAATAGATCCAATGTGCTCATCAGTGGAAGGAAAACATAGAGGAAAATTGTTTAGATGAGAGCCCCGAAGGATATTTCTTCTAGCTCAAAAACTGAAAAAAAAAACACATAAAACAAAAACCGAAACAACAAAATAGGAATGGAGGAAGGGAGGAGGAGTGAAGCCCCCCCCCCCCCCCCCCCCGGGGAGTAGATCTGGGTTCCAAAACTTTTCTTAGAGAGATGCGGGAGCTTTTTTCTAGAGAGAAAACTTTTGCTTTAACTTTTGGTTTTATTTTGTTACGCATGTACACATTTTTACAATATTAAATATGTAATTGCAGATGTAATGCAAGGCCCCTGGTGAAGAAGTTGCTTACGAAACAACCCTGTCAATACTCAACAAATTATCGAAGTATTCTTGGGATGCAAAAGCAGTGCTGACCCTAGCAGCCTTTGCTTTGGACTATGGGGAGTTCAGCTGGCTGCTTGCTCAGAATCAGCCATCAGACCAACTTTCCAAATCAGTGGGAACCCTGAGGCGGGTTTCTATCCTCTTAAAGGAACCAAATTTGGAGAAACATCGGGAGGCTCTAATTGAACTTAACAATGTGATCAAAACCACACTGGAAGTGATTGAATGCATCTTTGAGTTAGAGAAGCTATCAAATTATGACACAAAGTATGTGCCAGCTCTGTCAACTGGCATGGGCCATATTCCAGTGGATGTTTTTTGGGCCATTATCACCATTGTAGCCAGCTCGACTCAGCTTTGTTGCCTCACTAGCGATGAGTAAGTTCTTAATTTATATTTTTTCATTTTCGGGTAAGTGATGAATAAGCTGTTGTCTAGGCCAACATGACTCTGCATAAATATGCCAATTAAACTCTTAGTTAGAAGTAAATCACAATATGAATGCTTGGCAAAATTTTAGAAAGTAGTAAGTTTCTCATACATATAAATAAACAATTTATCTTAAAATAATTCAAACGGTTTGGCCGATTGATCTTACAATATTCTTAAGCCCTAGTGTTTTTCTAAGCTTTTTAATATAGTTGTGTATGCATGCCATCTTGCTAGTGTCAAAATGACCCTGTTTGATATACAGGGGCAAGAAACAGGAACTATCCCTATTTTCTGAGAAACTCAAAGTGATCGTCTCAGAACGTAGGAGGCAGATAACGATTTGCGAACAACAGATAGGTTAGTTTCTTGGCCGCTACTTGAAAGAATGCAAGCTTCGGTTGGTTCATTTTTCATTTCTTAATCAATTGATTGCCTTAAAAATGGACTTGATATATAATGATGAAAGGTTTTAATTCATTGTAGTGGAGACAGAGCCTTCCCAGTTCCTGACCACCGCACCTATCCCTATTCTGCAGCCCACTCGATCAACGGCAGCATCCCAATTGGCCTTATAGAAGTTCATAGGGGGAGGACTCCAAATCTGCTCTTGGTGTCTTCCTGGATCCATCACTGGTTGGCCGATGGTATTGTATTCTTTGAAATCCCTGGTCATTTGTAAAGCGTCTTGGGCCACCCTTACAGGACTCTCAAGTTTTCCTTCAAACACTAGGTGATTTCTTCTCTTCCACACCTGATATGCAGTGCTGGCAAAAAGTGTAGTGTCCTCCTCATTACAAGTAGATAGCACATGTTCTACAACCTCTTTGAATGAGCAAAAGTTGACTTTAACTTTCTGTAATCTCCTAGAGGAGACAGCCCATACATCTTGTACTGAAGCACACGCCCATAAGGCAGAATAACTGATTCTGGTTCCATGTGACAGAGAGTGCATGTTGAGTCATCCTTGATTCTTCTCTTACTGAGATTAAGGTTTGTAGGTAAAGAATCGTGGCTGGCCCTCCACATAAACATCTTGACAGCTTTTGGGGAGTTCAATTTCCATATTTTGTTCCGGACCTCCTTTTTGTTAGAAGGAGATGAGGATTGTCCTCGAGCAGCCTGAACCATTGACCCCAGTAGGTGATATGCACTTTTGACCGTAAACATTCCATCTTTGGTGTGTCTCCAAATAAGCTTATCTGAGCTTCCACTCCAACTGATAGGGATCTTTGAAATATTAGCTATGTCTTCTTCATTAAGCAGGTTCTGCATGACCGATAAGTTCCAGGATTTAGAATGCTCGTCAATTAAGTCACTGACTAGCCAGTTAGCATAACTCTGGTCGACAGGAGTTTGTACTCTGAAAGTTGAAGGTTGAGGAACCCATTTCTCTCTCCATACCTTGACATCTTTGCCATTCCCAATTCTCCATATCAATCCCTCTTCTAGTGCTCCTCTTGCTTCCAGGAAGCTCCTCCAAATATAAGAGGCGTTGCTGCCTAGTTTTGCATGAAGGAAATCGGTTCTAAAGAAGTATTTGGCCTTCAACACTTTGGCTACCAGGGATTGAGGTTGTTGAATTATCCTCCATCCTTGTTTAGCCAATAGAGCTTGGTTGAAGTGGTCAAAATCTCTGTATCCTAGGCCTCCATCATCCTTGCTTTTTCCCAAAAGTTTCCAGGGGAGCCACTGCGTCTTTGTTCTTTCTCCTTTGGTGCCCCACCAAAATTGCTGCATAAGTTTATTGATGGCTTTGAGAATGGTTCTAGGGAGCTTGAAAATACTCATGCAGTAAGTGGGAATGGCTTGGACTATCGATTTTAAGAGCACTTCTTTGCCAGCATTTGATAAAAACTTTACTTTCCAATTTTGTATCCGGTTTCTTATGGAGTCCAAGAGTGGTCTGAAGGAGGCAAGCTTGTTTCTCCCCACGTAAAAAGGTAATCCCAGGTACTTCTCAATACCTCTAGCTTCCCTCATCTTAGAGGTTGCTAGAATGACCTATTTAGCCTCCATAGGAGTGTTTTTGCTGAAGAAAATTGCTGACTTCTCTAGGTTTAGTCGTTGGCCTGAGGCTTCCTCGTACACTTTGAGGATACAAAACAATCTACTCCATTCAAGTGGATTAGCTTTGCAGAGAAGCAGGCTGTCATCTGCGAAAAAAAGATGGTTGACCCTCAAGGTCCCTCTTGCAAATGGAAAACCTGAAATGTATCCCTTCCTCTCAGCCGAATCCAGCAGGCTTCCCAAGGTTTCAGAGCATAAAATAAAAAGATAAGGGGAGATAGGGTCCCCTTGTCTTATCCCTCTAGATGGTTGAAAGGGAGTCTGAGGAACACCATTGATTAACAGAGAGTATTTTACTGATGAGACACACAGTATTAATAGGTCTATCCATCCCTTATCAAAGCCTAACTTAGTTAACACTGCCTCTAGGAATGGCCATTCGATTCTGTCAAAAGCCTTACTCATGTCCAATTTCATTGCCATGTACCCCTCCTTTTTGTTTTTCATTCTATGTTTCATCGAGTGCATTGCTTCGTATGCAACAAGAATATTATCTGAGATCAAGCGCCCGGGAACAAATGCACTTTGAGTAGGAGAGATCAGTTTGGACAAGAAAGGCTTAATTCTGTTAGCTAGAACTTTGGAAATTGTAGACCACATTACATAGACTTATTGGTCTGTAATCAGTCACTAACGTGGGGTTTCTCTTTTTTGGAATAAGAACTATGTAGGTGTTATTGATCTCTTGCAGGCCTCTCTTGGTGTTAAAGATTTCTATGACTGCTGCCACCAAACTGTCACCAACTGTTTCCCAATGGTCTTGATAAAAGCCAGCAGAGAAGCCATCAGGGCCTAGGGAGCTCAGAGGATCCATTTCGAATAATGCTCTTTTAACCTCTTCATAGGAACAATCCTTTGTCAGTTGTGAATTCATTTCTGGTGTCACAATAGGATTTAAGTCCACAAGAGACTCGCTGATACCTGTCGGATTGGAAGTTTCAAAGAGTTTTTGATAGTACCTTTGGATGATAGCTCTCACTTCTGGATTGCTGCTGACAGTCTCACCACCTTCATTTTGAATTTGATGGATACTGTTGGTCTTCTTCCTTTGTGATGCGCATTTGTGGAAATAGCTAGTATTCCTGTCTCCCTTCATTAGCCATAACTGTTTTGCCCTCTGCTTCCATTTGGTCTCCTCTTCAGTTAAAAGCTGGTTGACGTCATCTTGCAGTCTCTTGATAGTGTCATTGAGTTCACCTTGATTAGTTCTCTATAATTCTTTTATCAAGTCATTACTCTGCCGTATTTTATGCCTCTGATTGTGGAAAGTGTTGTTAGACCAGCTTTTTAAAGAGAGCTTGCAGCTTTCAAGTCTGGATTGAAACCTCTTTAGAAATTGATCCTCTCTACAATCTTCCTGCCAGGTGTGTTTAATTAACTCTTTACACTCTTGTTTCGAGGACCAGAAAGCTTCATATCTGAATAGCCTGCTGCTTCTATTGGTGTCAGTTCCCTCATTGCCACAGGTAATAGATAAAGGGGAGTGGTCTGAGTTGAGTACTTGCAGCACTGAGACAGACCATCTGTTGAACTGTAATGGCCAAGTCCCATTTCCCATCGCCCTATCCAATCTTTCTTTAGTAAAGTTTCTCCCCTCTCTATTATTACTCCACGTGAACTTTGAGCCAATGTAGCCCAAGTCACAGTCATCTAGTGCTTTCCTGAAACTTTCCATTTGAGCAAAAGGTCTAGTTACTAACCCCCACTTCTCATCATTGTTCAAGATTTCATTGAAGTCTCCCATACACAGCCATGCCATTGGAGGGTCGGGTTTGAGCAATCTGAGTAGGTTCCAGCTAAGTTTCCTTTTTTCTGTGACTGGGTTCCCATAGAAGCCTGTGAGTCGCCAAGGATGACTTCCTGACTCAGGTGTGATAGTTATCGAGATATGGTTGTTTGAGAATGTGTGTAATTGGGCATTTACTTCAGCTTTCCAAAACATAGTAAGGCCTCCACTTCTACCTATGCTATCCACTACAAAGCTTTTATCCAAGCCTAGCTTGTTCCTAACTTTCTCCATTTTACATCTGTTACTCTTAGTTTCTGACAGAAAGATAACAAAAGGGGCACTTTCCTTCACCAAAAGGTGAAGCTCATTGACTGTCCGAGGGTTCCCAAGCCCTCGGCAGTTCCAACATAGTAGTTTCATGGGGATGGGCAGGGCTGCAGAGCAGCCACTGCCTTGAAAACACAGTCTTCTCCTTCTTCTGCATGGGTCTGTTTATGTCTTTTACCAGCTTCCCTTCCATAGGCTGCTTTGCCCTTTCTTTTCTTTGAGTTGGTTGAGATGTCCACTTCCATCGCCTCTTCATTAGTCTGTTGTTGCTTGATGTTTAGAACCTCACGTGCCTTCCTTTTCCATTTGTTTAACTGGCCTTCTACCTTTGAAAGAACCATGTGCTCCTTTCCTGATTTCGTTGTCACCTTTTCCATTAGAACAAGAGTCTAGTTCCCTGGCCTATGCAGAGGTAGTTCAGTCCCCGAGGGGGATTCTACTGTTTTACTTACTCCTCCCCCTTCAGCTAGGCTGTCAGCTTTTCTTTTAGGATCTCCAGAGTCATCCTTGCCATTCCTGGTGTCTTGTGGTCCTTTCGCATTTAAGACTTCAAGATCTTCCGCCTCTAAATCCTCCACAATTCCTTCCTTTTCCTGTGTAACTTTTACCTGCTTTGTACCTTCTTCCTTCTCTCTCGCATTGTGCTCTAATTCACTGCTATGGCCAAGTTCCCTTCTGGTTTGGCCAGCCTCCGAGAAGGAGTTTTTTGGACTGGCTCTCAGCCATGCACCATATTGTTGGTTAAACCCTTCCAAGCAAGCATTGCCTCTGTCCAGTTTGTCACACGTTCCCATTGAGTGTTTGATCTTCCCACAGTGATAGCAGAAGTTTGGTAATCTCTCATATTTAAGAGGGATCCAGTACTTTGAGTTTCCCAGTGTTAAGAACCTGCCTCTCACCAAAGGTTTTGAGATGTCTATTAGGACTCTAATCCTGAGGAAGCTCCCCCAACAGACACCACTGTTGTCTGAATCCACCATAAGTACTTCTCCCAAAGTGCTTCCAAGTTTGATTCCTGTGTTAGAGTTCATCCCCGCAAAAGGTAGGTCATTACACTGGAACTAGAAAGGTTCTTGATGGATCTTCATGTCCTTCCAGGATTCTAGACCTTCACAATCCTGTAGGCATACTAGATTCTTGTCGAAGGACCAAGGACGTCCTTGCATGATTCTTTTTTTATCTGCCACCTTCTTCAGCTCCACCAGGAATTTGTTTCTTCCTACTTCCTTGAATGTAGCCTTTCCTTCTACTTGCCATACTCTTGCTAGTGTGTTTCTAAGAGCACCTCTATTAACCATCTTATCGGCAGCCACCAAAACCAGGAGACAATATTTACTTTTGGCTTATGAGAGAATCACATCTTCCTTACTGACCACCACCTCTTGTTGTTCCTCGTCTGTTAGTTTTAGTCCCTCGTAAAGAGTAGCCAAGGCTTCCTCCATAACCTCCATAGACTGAAGTCTAGAAGGAGAGGGCTCTAAGTTTACCAAGAAACTTAGAGAGAAAACTTTACACTCACAGAGTGAGAGAAAGGCCGTGTACCAATCTAATATTAAAGACTACTAGTTTAGACTTTTGGATGTTTTTTTTTTTTTAATCTTTTTGTAACGAGTAGTACTACGTGTATTATGTGATGCATGTCGTTTTATTGATAAAGTAGCATATACATGGGCCATGGCAGACCGGAGTAACAGAACTGTCCAAGTAACTACACAATTACATCAACCGTTTACTTAAAACTTAATTTGTGGCTTATATCTAAATTGATTATTAATCTTATATTCTGTTTTGGCTCAAGTTATAAAAATTAATCCATTTTTTATAGCTACAGCCGTACATAATTATAATTAGAGCATTAATGCTATTCTTAATCTTAAATTTAATCATCTTCAATTAGATTGATTAATGTAGAATATTTCAAGTGATTTATTGCATCAATCACTTAAATAACAACCACTCAAAATATGTCACATAATAAATACGGTTGGACTTGACAAAACTACCATATGGAATACAGAAACAAGGGTCGGCATGGTAATGCCAAAATAAGTCACTTGGCAATTAAATGTTTCGTCCGGTTTGGGTTTAATCTAAACCCAAAGGGAAATATTCGTTATATACTTTTAGATAATAAATTTTACTGGGTTTCCATTCCAATTTTCTTTTTCTTTTTAGGTCGTGTAAAACAGGTATATGCAGTCCTTATTCTATATGGGGTAAATATATAATTTACTTGATCTGAGTGATCTCCTTCGTAGATCAATGACCGCTTTTGTAAAAATCTCTGAAAAATATATGCAATTCATCGGGCTGGCCTTTAAATTAGTGGGAAAGGAACAGTTTCGACTATAAAAAATAATTGCATATGTGAGAATCACTTTTCATAAAGCTACAAAAGCGACTTCTGTAAGGCCAAGTTCTTTGAGAAATCTTCTGGCTATAGGTGCGCGCATAAGTGGCACATAAATAAATAATAGTTTACTTTTCCATGTATGAAATCGTTGCTAACACGGGTTTCTCCGCATCCTTAAATGTATGGCATAATTAAACAGGTTAGCATTGACGAGGTGCTGAAGGGGAAGAATGTCTTACTGCTCATCTCGGGGCTAGATATCAAGGATGATGACATTTCAATTCTCAAACAAATTCATGAGTTAATAAGAGAGGTGGATCAGTATAAGATTGTATGGATTCCAATTGTGGAACAATGGACGGAGGACCTGCAAAAGAAGTTCGATTTGCTGCGGGCCAAGATGCCTTGGTACGTAGTGCAGTATTTTTCCCCACTTGCCGGCATCAGGTTCATCAAGGAGAAGTGGCACTTCATGGGTAAGCCCTCCGTTGTGGTTTTGAGCCCTCAAGGGAAGGTTGAAAATGACAATGCAATCCACATGATCCGGGTATGGGGAATCAAGGCCTTCCCCTTCACCATTGCACGAGAAGAACTTTCCAGTAACAGGGATTGGATTGGGTCCATAGCAACTGGAGTTGACCCAAATATTGAGAGCTGGGTAAATTCCTTCCACGAATGTATTATCAATTATGTCTCAGACTTTCGCAAATAAATTTTAATTAAGAAATAATAATGCATTGTGCTTTGGAATTACATTGAGAACTGAGATGTACGTCTTGTTCAAACAGATCAAAGAGGAAAAGTATATATTTTTCTATGGGGGCAAGGACGACTGGATCCTTCAATTCACTAAAGCAGCAACTGCTCTTGCCAATGACTCGGTGATAAAGGAAGCAAGTATTTCCCTAAAGTTGCAGTTGGTAGGAAAGGGCAGCAAAGGAGAGGACAACCAGAGTCTAATTGCAGGGCGCTTCTGGACCGGCATTGAGAGTATGTTCATTTCCAAGATTCAAAGGAAGACCGAGGCAGACGCTGTGACAATAGAGATCCAAAAGCTGCTCTCCTACAAGAATGAGAGTACTGGATGGGCTGTGCTCAGCAAAGGGTCTAGTGTGGTGCTCAGTGGCCGTGGGACAGCCATCTTGAAGGCCATGGAGGAGTTCCACAAATGGAAGGAGCTTGTGCAGGGGAAGGGCTTCGAACTTTCTTTCATAGACTACCACAAGCAGGTTCTTGACACTTTTGAAATCTTACCATGCCGCATTATTGATATCCCAAATGACAGCGGAAAAATCCCAGAGAGCGTGAAATGCCCCGATGTTCCCGCTGCATGGAGGCGTATATCAGGTTCAAGTGCTGCCATGGTGATGCCAACTCACTGCATGATTAAAAATGGCCACCAGCTTCCTGCAGAAGGGCTAATGGTATTACTAAATAAATTCATGTGGTTGAATATTGTTGGCATCCGGAATCTTGTTCCTAAGATAATGTGTGTGATGTGTGTGCATGTGACGTGACCCCTTATATCTTGGTGTTTTAAGTTTTTAATTGGAGTGTCGTGTGGATATATAATTTATTGGTTGTGATTTTCCTTGATTTATTTTGTGGAAATGCGTGTAAACTTGGGTTGTCACTACTTATAAGTACTGGCATCCTTGTGGTATATATATGTGAGCTTTCATATTTAAGGGCTGCGTTGTTACGAGCACATTTTAATACCCGCTTATTTTTTTCATTCTAACTTTTAGTTTATAATTTGTTAATTTTCTTCTTGTTTGTGCTTTTTTAATTTTGAAAATAAATTATAAAACAATTTTTTTTTTTTTTTTAATTGTGATGGACCGGAGTTACTTGTGCCGATCATGAGGAGAGTTTTAATTTAGTTGAATTATTGGCTTTAATGTGCCTTATAGATAAGGCTGGCGAGACAGCCATTTATATGTTAATGGTTTGTTTTTATTATTATTAATTTATTATTATTTAACAAAACTGACCATTGACGAAGAGAGACTAGCCGTTTATGCCTACAACAGCTTATATAGCTAATTTCATTGCTCCATTTTGGATATTAACTTAAATGATATGTAAATGGTAGTGATTGAAATAGTTTGTGAATAATATTGAATAGTTTGTAAATAATTATAGATAATTTTTAATAGTATTAAAATAGTCTGAAAATATATATAAAAAAACCCTAACTCTCTTAACTCCTGTCCCATCGTTTATTGTCCAACGATTTTCCTTCTTGAACTTTTATGTAGTCCATCAGGAAGGCTTAATACTCATGAAATTAACTATTAGCGACGACTCAACTAGTTCCGGCCAAAAAAGGTTGTCGCTTTGCTGAAATAAACAACGTTGCTAACGTTTTCAAGACAAATTAGAGATCTCCAATAATTTTATATCCAAATATTAATTGTTTATACAATTTAGAAAATACATATAGAGCAATGAAATCTATATAACTACATTAAATACCTGACATAAATAATATGAACTCAGTATTTAATAGGATATAGTCTAGACTCTACATGAAGTAGTACTTGTATTTATTGATCATCTTAATTATATTTATTTATACATTATAAAAACAGAACGATAACCACTCGGAGATTAATGCATACTTTAAGTTGATGTCTGTGGTTGATAATGCACATGGTACTAAACGAACTATGAATGTCAAGCGCGCTGAAATGAAAGATTAACATTTCTTTTCATTTTTATCTTAACATTGAGCTTCAAGTGAGAGATAGACATATGATACGAGTCTTATAATATTTCTTATTATATGTGTGAATTCTTTTGTCAACATTAAAAATTTAATAAATAATATTGTTAAGGCACTGGAATTGCATGCCATCAAGTAATCTTCTAGAAGTGTGGAGAATAATTCTGGAGAATTTTCTTGTAACCAAAATAGTGATTAGGCTATCCAGGTGTCAAAATATGTATGGCTATGGAGTACAATTCTGTTATGTAAAGGTCTATATATACTGGCCATGTACGTGATGTATGTGTGTAGAGAAATAGTGAATGTATTCTAAAACTACACAACCTTTCCAACCCTCACATATAACATTTTTTAAAATTTTAAATTTTTTTTTTTTTTTAATATTGTTTTGAGTTTATTCTTTTTAAACTAATTCAATTTTTCTATTCATTATTTATATATTAAATATTTGATAAAAGAAAAAAATTAAAAAAAGTGTAGTGTGTGGAGGTTGTGTTAATAATAAGAAGTTGTGTCAATTTTTTCATTTTGAAATGGAAAGGAATATTCTGTAAGAAAGTTCTCTAAGAACTTTTCACAAACACCTTGGACTCGCCTCTCTTTTCTGCACTTTATCATGGTATGCAGAGCCTAAAGAACCAATGTCCTGATCCTTTTCTTCGTCTACCTCATGGCTTCTCTTGAGAAATCCCTCTCCACTTACGTAAATCCAACACTTCTCACCCCAGCCTCTCATTTTATCACCATCAAACTCATCATTGAAAATTTTCTTTTGTGGAAGGCTCAAATTGTTCCCTTCCTAAAAGGGCATCAACTTTTTCGGTATGTTGATGGTTCCTTTCCAATGCCTTCTGCTATGATAGATGGTCAGCCTAATCCAGCTTGCACGCAGTGGCTTTTACAAGACCAGTTGATAATTTCCACCATAAATTCCTCCTTATCTGACTCGGTTTTGGCACAAGTTTTGGATTGTTCTACTTGTTAGAGATAATGCCAACGATAACCAACTAGCTAATAATCCTAAAGCACGGCAACTACTTGATCACAGATAAAGTAGGTCATTGAGATCAGAAGAGGCTTATCATATTTGATAAGCCTTCTCTAGAGATTAGTTATCACTTGTATTTATCTCTTTTCTCATTTGAATATTGTACTTATCTACAGCAACCTTACGTGTTGGCTATTACTTGTAACTCTATATATAGTTACTGCAAATATACTTGTTTTGGTAAGTTGACCAAAACACATTTTCACAAACTCTTCATGGTACCAAACCAATACTAGGCTCACACCTTTACGATCCTATGGCAACTTCAAGTTCAAAACCCATCTCTTCCGCTTTCACCTTTCCCAATTTCACTCACTTAATTTCCATCAAACTTGATGGAAACAACTATCTTTTGTGGCTTTCTCAACTTGTTCCTGTTTTGAAAAGTCATGATCTCATGGGCATTGTCAACGGATCTGAGCCATGCCCCCCTTCCACAATCTGTGATGATTCTGGCAAAGAACTTACCAATTCAGATTATCTTCTCTGGAACAAGAAGGATCAATTCCTCTTGAGTTGGATCAATGTCATCCTTTCAGAGAAAGTGTTGTCCATTGTTTATCGACTTCATACCTCTAGACAAGTGTGGACTGCTCTAGCCAACATATTTGCTTCACAATCTCGGTCTAGAGTGTCTCATCTCAAGTGCCAAATTCAAAATCTGCAACAAGGATCAAAGACTTGCACTGAATATCTGTAGTTGGCAAAGTCTTGGTTAGATCAACTTGCTGCTGTTGGCAAATCACTTGATGATGAAGATCTTATTTCCTTCATCATCAGTGGTCTTAATCCATCATTCAACAATTTTATCACCTCCTTTACACTAGCAACTAGAGATAATCCTCTAGCCTTTGATGACTTTCAGGATGAATTACTCAAACATGAGATGCTGCTAAATCAGCAAGCTGCTGTTGCTGAAACCAATACATTTGCCCTTCTTTCCCAACGCCAAGGGCACTTCAATGCCAAGAACAGAGGAAAAGACCCTCCATTCAACAGGTTCTCTCCCAAAGGATCAGGCCATTACAACAAAAACAATAAATTTCAGACACAAGGTCCTCACAACTCTGTTGGACTTCAAGCTTCACAACAGCAACAGTCTACTTCTCAATTAGCACCTCGGGCTCCTTGTCAAATTTGTGGAAAAAGTGGTCATCAAGCCCTTGATTGCTATCACAGAATGGACTATTCTTATCAAGGTAGGCACCCTCCTCCTCAGCTAGCAGTCATGGTAGCTCATACCAATGCTGCAATAGAAGAACAAGAATGGTATGCTGACAATGGAGCTAATGCTCACATTACCAATGATCTCAACAATCTACAAATCCAGCAGCCCTTCCAAAGTAAAGATGTTGTTGCTGTGGGTAATGGTGAAGGACTCTCTATTGAGAATAGTGGTTCCTCTACTCTTCTCTCTTCTAATTCTTCCCAACCTTTCTCTCTTAAATCAGTTCTTCACTGTCCTAATGCAGCTGCTAACCTATTATCTATACAAAAATTCTGTCTTGATAACAATTGTTACTTCTTACTGACCTCTTCTCATTTTTATGTGAAGGACAATTAGACGCATGCACTCCTTCTGGAAGGCAAGAGTAAAAATGGACTTTATCCACTGCGGCTACAAGGAAATTCTCACAAGAATCAGCCAGTTTTTACAGCTTTCTTAGGAATAAAAACCAGCCTCTCTGGTTGGCAGTCTAGGCTAGGCCATCCATCTCATAAAGTTGTATCTAGCATTATAAAGATTCATTCTCTTCCTTTGACAAATAATGATTTGAATAAAAATATTTGCAATGCTTGCCAATTGGGCAAAAGCACTTGTTTCCCTTTTTCTAATTCCACTCGTGTTTCACTTCAACCACTTGATTTAATTCATAGTGATGTTTGGAACTCGCCAGTTCCATCTATAAACGGCCACAAATATCATGTCATTTTTGTGGATGACCACTCTAGATATACATGGTTATACCCTCTGCAAACCAAAGCTGAAGTTTTTGGAATTTTTATCAAATTCAAGCTGTTAGTTGAAAATCAGTTTACTTCCTAAATAAAACAGCTACAAACTGATGGTAGGGGAGAATATTGTTCTAATCAGTTTCAAATTTTTCTTACTCAAAATGGAATAATTCATCGCAAATCATGCCCACACACTAGTCAACAGAATGGCTTAGCTGAAAGAAAGTTTAGGCACATTCTTGAGACTGGTCTTACCTTGTTGGCTCACTCTCATCTCTCCAACAAATATTGGGTAGAAGCTTTCCTCACAGCAGTCTACATTATTAATAGACTGCCTACTCCAGTTTTGCGATATCAATCTCCCCACTTCACAGCCTTCAAAAAGCAGCCTGATTACACTACTCTTCGCACCTTTGGGTGTAGATGCTATCCATTGCTAAGACCCTTCAATAGTCACAAACTTCAGTATCGCTCTAAGGCTTGTCTTTTCTTAGGTTACAACCATGCTGGATACAGGTGTCTTGATCTAGTCACTGACAAGATCTATCTCTCTAGGTATGTTGTTTTTTATGAGAATTCCTTTCCTGCACTGGATTTGGCTCATTCGAATCTTACCTCCAGGTTGAATGCAGCAGCTGATTCTCCTTTGATTATACCTTCAACATCTCAACAGCAACAACATTCAGACCCTACTACTCCAACATCTCAAGAAACCTCCCAGGTATTGACTAACCCCATCTCAAGTTTACCTCTTGAACATTCTGATCCCCTTTTACCAGAATTAGTTCCAATTAAGACCAACCATTCAGACAATTCTGGTAGCACACAATCTGAACCAACAATCACTACAGCTCCCACTCATCCCATGATTACCCGAGCCAAGACCAACTCCCTCAAACCAAAAGACTACTCTGATTACCATCTATATTATTCAACCAAGCACCCTACAGCCTTTCACACCACTCTTACTGAGATTACTCCCACTTGTTATACCAAAGCAGCAACTGATTTACGATGGAAGGCTACAATGGAACAAGAATTTGAAGCTTTGATTACCACTGGAACATGGACTCTGTGTCCTCGACCCAAACATCACAATGTTATTCATAACAAATGGGTGTATCGCATCAAACAAGAATCTGATGGTAGTGTTGATATATTTAAGGCCAGGCTAGTTGCCAAGGGATTTGAGCAACAATATGGGATTGACTTCACAGAAACTTTCAGTCCTGTGATCAAGCCACCAACTGTAAGAATTCTACTGGCCTTGGCAGTACAGTTTGACTGGGATATAAGGCAGTTGGATGTCTCCAATGCCTTCCTTCATGGAACATTATTGGATGATGTTTATATGGAGCAACCTCAAGGGTTTCGAAGTCAAAAGTATCCAGACTATGTTTGTAAATTAAATAAGGCCATCTATGGTCTTAAACAAGCTCCAAGAGCTTGGTTCACTCGACTGTCTACTATTTTACTTGAAATTGGCTTCACAGCATCTCTAGTTGACAGCTCCCTCTTTGTATATCATCATGGCAATATACATATATTTCTGCTGCTCTATGTTGATGATATTATTCTCACAGGTACTCATCCTCAAGCTTTGCTCAATATCATAACTAAACTGCAGCAGACCTTTCCACTCAAGGATCTTGGACCTTTAAGTTTCTTCTTGGGAATTCAAGCTACCCGCAACTCAAATGGTCTACACCTTACTCAAGCAAAGTAAATTTATGACCTGCTGCATCGAACTTGCATGCTAGGTGCTAAACCTTCCAAAACACCAGTTGCTGCTGGTAGCAAATTGTCACAATTTGAGGGAGAATCACTACTTGATCCTACTGAATATCGCCAAGTTGTTGGAGCCCTTAAATACTGCACATTAACAAGAACATATATCTCTTTCTCTGTGAACCAGCTTTGTCAATATATGCATGCTCCAACTTCTTCCCATTGGATTGCAGCAAAAAGAGTCCTAAGGTATCTGAAAAACACCATTGATCATGGTCTATTCTATACCAAGGGAAATCTGCAACTTACAGCCTATTGTGACTCAGATTGGGCAGGCAACCTAGATGATCGAAGATCTACCTCTGGTTTTGGCATATTTCTTGGGAACTGCCTTGTATCATGGAGTGCAAAGAAGCAACCAGTGGTGTCTAAATCAAGTACAGAGGCAGAATATAGATCTTTAGCAATTGCTACTGTAGAACTTTATTGGCTAAGGATGTTATTTCAAGACCTCCATATTCCACTTACTTGTGCACCTTCAATATGGTGTGATAATGTTAGTACTCTAGCTTTGGCCTCCAACCCTGTTTTTCATGCTCGGACAAAGCATATTGAAGTAGACTATCACTTTATTCGGGAAAAAGTGATAAATGGTGATATACACCTTAACTTCATTTCCACTAAAGATCAGATAGCAGACATCTTCACCAAGGGATTGGCTTCCACTCAATTCTCTATTTTGACATCCAAGCTTCATGTGTGTTCCTCCCCCATGAGCTTGCAAGGGGCTGTTAGAGATAATGCCAATGATAACCAACTAGCTAATAATCCTAAAGCACGGCAACTACTTGATCACAGATAAAGTAGTTCATTGAGATTAGAAGAGACTTATCCTATCTGATAAGCCTTCTCTAGAGATTAGTTATCACTTGTATTTATCTCTTTTCTCATTTGAATATTGTACTTATCTACAGCAACCTTACGTGTTGGTTGTTACTTGTAACTCTATATATAGTTACTGCAAATATACTTGTTTTGGTAAGTTGACCAAAACAAATTTTCACAAACTCTTTCACTACTTCTCGTGAGGTATGGATAGTCTTGCAGAATTTGTTTGCTGCAAAATCCTCTACTTACCTTATACATACTAAGTTTCAATTAGCTGCCCTAAAAAAAGGGGCCGAATCTGTGTCTGAATATTACAACAAAGTGAAGTCACTTGCTTCTACTTTAGCTGCTGCAGGTCATCCATTGATGATTCTGAACTCTCCATCTATCTTCTTGCTGGTCTAGGTACTGAATATGAGTCCTTAGTTACCTCCTTAACTACACGACCAAACTCCCTTTCTCCCCATCAGATTTTTAGCTACCTCTTAAATCATGAATCTTTGCTTAATCATCAAACCCAGTCTCTTTTATCGAGCACTTCACTAACTACTCATAACACCACTAAGTTCACACCTCTTGATCCTCCAAATCGTGGTCATGCCAATTTTTTTCGAGGGAGACGTCATGGTCTTGACACTAGTAGAGGCATTCTTTCTGGACCATGCCCACCTTAAAATTTATTTTCTCCTCGCCCTGACTCACGGCTTGTGTATCAGGTATGCAATAAGCCTAGTCACCTGGCTATTGCATGTTATCATTGTTTTGATCATTCCTATCAAACCCCACCTCCTGCTGCTTTCACTGTAAATTTCTTAGCTCTTAGCACACCTTCATCCTTGCCAAATACTTGGTTCCCCGATATTGCGGCAACCTATCATTTTACTTCTGATGTTACTAACCTTAATGTGGATTCAAGGTTTTATCAGGGATCTGACCAAGTATGCATCGGTGATGGCTCCAATCTTCTAATCCAGCATGTTGGGTCGGCACAATTCAGTTCCAACAATGGCAAATTTCTTCTAAAAAATCTTCTTCATGTTCCCTCCATCTCTCGCAATCTTCTTTCTATTCGACAATTTTGTCATTATAATGGTGTATTTTTTGAGTTTCATTCCTCTATGTTTTATGTGAAGGATGCAAGTACCTGAGAAATTTTTCTTCAGAGGCCTGTTGAGGATGGTCTGTACATGCTCCACTCGGCTTAAGTGCCTTCATCTGTCTCACCACAAGCCTTTTCTAGAATTCAAACCTCTGCTCAACTATGGCACTCCCAGTTGGGTCACCCCTCCTTTCGCACAACATCCTAATATTTGTCGCTTTTGTCTTCCGCTCACCATTGCTACTTCACTTTCTTCATGTCCAGCGTGTTCTACCGCCAAAGCTGATCATGCTCTACCTCATTTTCCTTCTTCCACTCGATCCACTCATCCTTTTCAATTAATTTTTTTTTATGTATGGGACCTGGCTTAAGTTATGTCTACTAAAGGATCCCGTAACTTTTTATCTATTGTAGATGATTATTCTAACTTCATCTGGTGTTTTCATATGCAATTAAAGTCCAATGTTACTTTTATAATTTTAACTTTTTTGAAATATGTCAACACTCAATTTTCATCTCAAATACTCTCGGTTCAGATAGATGGGGAGGTGAATTTAAGCCTATTCAATCTATTTTTCAAATTCAGGCATCAATCATCACCTTAGTTGTCCTTCTTCTCATCAACAAAACGGTAGTGTTGAATAGCGTCATCGCCACATAGTTGAAACAGGCCTGTCCATGCTCTCTCATTCTTCGGTTCCTCAAATTTATTGGCCGATGCTTTTCAAATAGCAACATATCTCACAAATCGCATGCCTACACATGTCCTTAATAATCAATCTCCTTTTGAAATACTGATGGGTTCCTCTCATGACTATTCTTTTCTCTGTGTGTTTGGGTCTGCGTGTTGGCCTAATCTCAGGCCCTATAATTATCACAAATTGGACTATCGTTCCCAACAATGCTTGTTCATGGGCTATAGTCCAGATCACAAGGGTTATATTTGTCTACATGTTTCATCGAGCCGTCATTATATTTCTAGGGATGTTACTTTTTTATGAGAATTGCTTTCCCTTCTCTCAACCCACTGCCACTGTCCACTCCAATGGCCCACTCAAATATGAATCCAGCCCATTTCCTTCACTTTCACTCTCTCTGGTTCTTACTTCTCTTTCACCTTCTCAACTTACTTCTCATTCAACCCACTGTCTTAGCCCACTACTCACATTCAGTCCACTTGCCCATCTCCCACAATAGATTCATCTCACCTTATACCACACAACCTTTGAGTCTAAGCCCAGCCTCATCACAATCTCTCCTTCCCTCCATTACGTCTTCTCGACAAAACCCTGGCTGCATAGATGCCCCATCATCTTCCCACCTCTCGCCTCTCCCTGCTCCTTTAGGCTTTTTGTCTGACCCTTCTACTCCCAATCCAGCTCCTCCTCTCAAACACTCCATGGTTACTTGGTCTCAAACATAGAGCCTTTTCCCTCTTTGTCAAACATATGGGACCATTCCATGGCCTCCATCAAAATCTACGGCTTCACTCACTCATATCTCTTCTTCTATTTTGTCCCCTTCCATCTTTGTTCCAGAAGAACCATCTTCTTTCATAGAAACCTCCAAGCACATTGAATGGTGCAGTACCATGACTACCGAAATAGATACCTTTCTTCAAAATCATACTTGGGACCTCGTCCCCCCTCTCCATCCTATAATCTTCTTGGTTCTAAGTTGGTTTTGAAGTCCAAACAGAAGGTTGATGGCACACTTGAGCGTCGCAAGGCTTGGCTTGTAGCTTAGGAGTTTCATCAGCAACCGAGTCTCAATTACATAGAGACGTTTAGTCCTGTTATAAAACCTACTACCATTCCTCTTTTATCTCTCTGGCAGTTTCTTCTAACTAGACACTTCATCAATTGGACATTCAGAATGAATTCTTGCATGGAGACCTTCAAGAAGATGTTTATATGAAACAACCTCCCAGATTTGTGCATCCTGACTTCCTGCACCATGTCTGTAAGTTGACTGGATTTGTGCATCCTGACTTCCCGCACCATGCCTGTAAGTTGAAAAAGTCTATATATGGTTTAAAACAGGCTCCTAGAGCCCGGTTTGCTAAGCTTAGTGAAAATTTGTTATCCTTAGGTTTTCATTGTTCATCTTCTGATTCATCTTTATGTATACTTCACACTGATTTGGGTCGTCTATATATTCTGATTTATATTGATGACATCTTAGTGACTGGATCTCATGCTGATTTAATATCAGATTTAATTAATGCCCTGCGTGTTTCCTTTCCTGTTAAAGATCTGGGATTGTTAAATTACTTCTTAGGAATGGAAGCACATAGAAACTTCTGGTCTATTTTTATCTCAGTCCAAATATATAATTGACTTGTTACACCAAACCAACATGCACAATTCCAAAAGTGTCATCACTTCCATGTTTGCTTCTAGAAAACTCACTGCTCTTAATGGTTGTACTTTTGAAGACCCTCAATTGTATCGTAGTGTGGTTGGAAGTTTACACTACCTTGCTTTTACAAGACTTGATATCTCTTTTGTTGTAAATCGTGTCTGTCAATACATGCATTGTCCTTGGCTTTTTCACTGGACAATCGTCAAACGTATTCTGCATTATCTCAATAATACTAGATATCTTGGTCTTTGTTTTTCCCCTAATTCATCTGATCAATTATCCACTTTCACTGATGCTGACTGGGCTGGATGCCTTGACGATCGATGATCCACAGTTGACTTTTGCATGTATTTTGGGAAACACTTGATTTCTTGGGGGTCTAAGAAACAACCCACAATTTCTTGGTCTTCTACTGAAGCCGAGCATAAATCTGTTGCTAATAAGGCTTGTGAGCTTATTTGGTTGTAGTCTCTCTTAGGTGAACTTGGCATTTATTTTCCTACTCCCCCTGCATTATGGTGTGACAATCTAGGCGCCACATATTTGTCTATGAATCCAGTCTTGCATTCTCAAACTAAACACGTGGAGTTGGACTACCATTTTGTGCTTGAAAGAGTGGCAGCAAAATCACTACAAGTTTTATTTGTGTCTAGCAAAGATCATATTGTAAATATACTCACTAAACCCCTTTCTACTAATCGGTTTCTTCGATCAAGCCTCACTCTAAGTTAGTGCTGCTTGAATCGCGGGGAGATGTTAAGGCAGTGGATCAATTGCATGCCATCAAGGAATATTCTAGAAGTGTGGAGAATAATTCTCGAGAATCTTCTTGTAACTGAAATAGTGATTAGGCTATCCAGGTGTCAAAATATGTATGGTTATGGAGTACAATTCTTTTATGTAAAGGTCTATTTATACTTGGCTTGTGCGTGGTGTATTTGTGTAGAGATATAGTGAATGTATTCTAAAATGGAAATGAATATTCTGTAAGAAAGTTCTCTAAGAACTTTTCACAAACACGTTGGACTCACCTTTCTTTTCTGCACTTTATCAAATATGACCCACTTTATGCATCAATATCTCTTTCACTTGAAAGTCTTATTTTAAATTAAGATGATAATTACTTGAGAGGATAGACTTTTACAAATAAAAAAGACAATCCCAAAAAGCTCCGAAGAAGAACTTAGATGATTCTGTCAGTTGTATGATAATACGCCAAGCTAATTCTCTTGCCTGGCATTTTTTTTTTAGGTCTTACCACCTTTGTTCTTGTTTTTACGTGAGATCTGGACTGCACAAAATCTTAAATATCATTGGAGTTTGAGTACGTACTCTGGTCATATGTAATATAAATTATAAACAAAATAAGGATAATGAAAACGAGCCATGCTCTTTAAAAAACAGAAAAAAAAAAAAAAAAAAAGAGAAGAAGTCATGCTATTTCCTATACAGAGCATATATGAATGCAATCAATAAGAGAAATGATTTGTATAAATTTAAAATATAAAAAAAAAAATCTGCACAGAACTTTAATAAAAAATAGACTCTATCTTAAAAAGTACACAAAAATTTATTCTTTTTAATATGACCTACCTTTTTATAAAAAAATTGGACGAACTTAAGACTTATACTTAATCTTAGCATGACAGATACGTTGGGCTAATATAAAGTTACTTGTTCCGTATTTGGGATTCGTGCCCAAATATTTTTTCGAAAAGTATAGGTTTGGAAGTTTCATCTTTTATAAAATTCTCATCTCATCTCATCTCATCATTACAATTTTTTCAAATCTCTATACAAAATATAATAAACAATTCAACTTTTTCAAATCCCAATACAACTTTTTCAAATTTCAATTTAATTTTTTCAAATCTCAAAACTAAAAAATAATATTTTAAACTTTAAAACAAAACACAAAATTCTCATTTCAATTTAATCTTAAGATTTTTGTCAGAAATGAAAGAGGTTAGTATACTTGAGATTGGAGAAAAATAAATAAATAAATAGAAAAACATAAAATGATGTGCTGAGGATTTGAATCGGAATTATAAAATTGTAATCAAATTAAAAAAGGCCGATTACCAAAATTAATTGCGATACGATTAAAAGGACTGCAAAAAGGTCACACCAAACGCATTTTGGACTGGAATGTAAATTCCATCCAAAGCGACCCAAAATTTAGAGCAGTAAAATGAGGTAAAGAACAATGACATTGGGGCAAACAATAGGTATATTATAGTTATGGCAATGCTAACTGTGTTTGCAAAAAATTTATATATCCACATGGCTTTTTTATTTGACACTATTTTTATTAAAAAATAAAATAAAGAAAAGAACAAAATTGTAAAAAGTCAGGCAGATATTTAAATTTTATAAGAGTCCATTTAGCTTTTTCCTACTCTAGTATAGAAGGAAACGGAATTCAAGACATTTGCAACGACACATAGACACCCTCGTAAGGACTCCCCATGCATGTCTGAAATAGCATACCACACATTCAGAAACAAACTATTTCAATACAATATTTCATAAGTCTTTTAAGAAAAATATTTATTTAAACAATAGGACAGTGCCACTTTATCACAAGTACTGACATTTTCTTAATTTAAATTTTAGATTTTACAAACACTATTCACTTAAAAGTCCCATAAAAGTATGTATCTTTCTCGTCTAAAAAACATCGTATTGCTCAATTGTTATTTAAAAAATAATGCTACATATAATAAAGTGTATAACGCCCACACTTTCTTTTAAAAGATACTAGAATTTATATTATTTTTTTTTATGTAAATCTAAAACTTATCTAATTTTTTTAAAGGACAATTAGTCAACACTTTAAAGGCTCATTTGGAAAAATAATTGTTCTCATGTATTTTCAGATATTTCTAAATTTTTTCAAATATTTAATTTCTAAACATAACTCAAACGTAAAACACTTGTTAATTTCAAATTTTCAATCTTTTTATCTAATAATTATCTAATTATTACAAATTTTCTAAACTTTCAAGCAAAACATAAAAAAATAGAAAAATGATTCACTTACAACTCTCATATGTCTATTTTACAATTCTATGTGAAATTGAGGGTAGTTTTGTAAATTTGAGAATTTTTTTAATAAAGTGGCCTAATTGTATTGGTTGATTATAAAATGAGTTATACAGTAACTGTAAAAACGTTGTTGGTGTATTATTACTCAAAACAATATTATAACTTTATCAAATTTCTAAATAAAAATTATGTTAATAAATTATATTCAAATAATTTTTTAATCTTATGAGATTTTTATTCAATTGTTTTTCTCTTTTCTCAAAGTCCTATAAAACATCTTAATAAAAACCATTTCATTACTATTCTCAAACTATTCTATTACTATTCACATATATTATGAAATACTCTTAGTATCCAACAAGCCCTGACTCTCCTCGACTTGCTTAATATTAGAAAACAATCCAAAAAATCGTGAAAAACACTAATTGGAACTTTTTTTTAGATAAAAGAAATATGTTTTTTTCTTCTTCTTGAGTTTTGGGTTTAACCTATAGAGTTGGTTCCAGCTATACTGAATAGTTGAGCTATTGTATGTATAGCGAAAAAAGGATGCCACTTACAAGCTGTAGAGACAACGCAAGAACATAAACATTTCCACACGGGAGACAATATACAAGAAAAACAAAATGAAGAAACGAGCATGAGTTATTATTCGTGTTGGGCTTTTAGAATAAAATCTTGTGCCACTACAAAAGAAATGCACACTTGATCTATAAATTATTAAATGGACTTTAACCTAATTACAAGTTCAATAAATATTTATATTTCGTTGTAATAATATTTTGGACCCGTGACCTATTCAAAAAAATTTATAAAACACGTCTTGGCTTGGTCTTGGTGCTGAGCTCTCATGTGTTACATCATTCCCTCTTAAAAAATTTCGTTCACGAAATTTGCAAAACCTAAAGCAAAGTCTAAAATACTTGTCCCTCACATCCTTTCCATGCCTATTTTAACCCTCAATTATATTGTTGAACTTGATGTTCTAATCCTCCAATATTTTAACCTGGTGCCACACCTATTTCCCCCTAGGCATACATGTTCGCGCAGATTGTATTGATTATTATACACTTCAAAAGGTCTAATTCAAGTCTAAAATATAAATCTCAACAATGCAATTAAAAACCTAATAATAATTCCGAACTCTCCACATAATGTAATAACCTCGTACAATTAGCAAAATAAACTCTCAAACTGTCATATTACTAAAAACCACTCTTCCATTGTGCACTTTCGCAACTTGCCAAAATGTCTAGACCTAGTTTTCTAATCCATTAACGTCCCTACCAAGATGACTCTTACCATACTTTGATAGCAACAAGACTTCTTGTCTCCCAAATTCATGCACCCTCATTTATACTCTTAAATTCCCTATTTCATTCTCAGCTGTAATTAATAACCTTAAATTTGAAAAGAATCATTTCTTAAAACCTATTGAAACTATAACCTCAAATTCGAATAATAATCAATTGTCCAAACATTTGCAAAGTCTATAATCTTTAAATCTTAATATAATTATATCTTAAAGTCTGCAAAATCTAGAGCCTGAAATTTCAATCCAATTCATTATTAAAGTCTAGAGGATCTAAAATCTCAAATCTTATAAACATATTGTTCTCTAAAAATCCGTAATACGTAAAAGTTAAATCTCAAAAGGAATTATTTATTAAAATCCACATAATCGAAATCTTAAACCTTAAATATCAACATAATTATTTCTTGAAATCTGCATAATTCTAAACATCATATCTAAAAATTATTTTCTAAAGTCTGCCGAAATCCAAAATCTCATATATTATAACCTGCAGAACCTCAAACCTAGCTTCCGATCAAGCTTGTACACTTTCAAAATCTAAAACTTAAAAATTATTTCCTATAGTCCACATAGTAAGTGTATCGGATCTAAAACCCCAAATGTCATGAAAAATCATTTCTTAAAATCTACAAAGTCTAAAACCTCAAATCTCATCAAAATCATTTAAAAAATGTAGCATCTCTAAACCTCATATTTCCAAAATCTCATTACTTAAAGTCTACAAAATCTCAAACTTTGAATATTAGTATAATCATCTATTAGTCCTCAAATTTCTACACCTTAAATTTGAAATTTCTTCTTAAACCCACAGATATCCAAAACCTCATATATTATAAAAATCATTTCTTAAAATTTACCAACTCTAAAATCTCAGATTTCGTAAGCCACCTTCCATGAGTTTGAAAATTCAGAAACTTTAAATATCATCAAAATCATATCTTGGACTCTATTGAATTCTAAAAGCTTAGACCTCATCAAAATCATTTTTAAGATATTCAGAATCTCTAAACCTCGGATTTCCAAAAACCCAATCTATAAAGTTTGCAGAATCTCAAATCTGACTCTAATACCAACTATAACGCTCCAGTCCCAGATGGGTCGGAGAGTTACTTCTTTTCACTTAAAATCATATTTCACAATATAGATATAAACTCAAATTTCTTAAACACACATATAACTCACTGTTTCAAACGAACTTCTCCAATACAATTAATCTAAAAATACCACAAAGTCTTCATATAAATGTCAACTTCTCATATACCACGTTAACAGAACATGACAAATTTACCGAATAACATTCTTCAATAATCATGGCATCTTTTTGTGCTTAATCCAATATACTTAAATAATCTTGCCCATGCTCCCTAATTTTGATCCTAAATTGAAACATTCAAATCATCTAAAAAATATTGTGAAGATAACGGGTGAGTTATCAACAACTCAGTAAGCAGAGAACATATACTAGTATGTAAACATGAGCATTTACAGAATTCAGAATGCATAACAAAATATTTACTTTCAGAATGCAGAGTCTGAACATTTGCTTTCAAAATGCATAATGAAATCATGTTATCAAACTATCGTAGCGAAACTTTTAGAAACATTCTTATCAAAAAAAAAAAATCTTTTGGCATATCATAATCTGAGACATCATCTTCATGCATATCAGAACATCACATCAGGACAAAGACTATGTTTAACCCCTGTGGTAACGTTATAAACCACCATTATACCCTTGGCGGGGCTTTATACCACTATTATACCCATGGTGGAACTTTATACCATTATTATACCTGTGGCGGGGCTATAAACCACTATTATACCCATGGCAAGGTCGTATACCACTATTATACTCTTGACAAGGCCTTAACGAAACATAATAGAATTAGAAAGTCATACGAAAGGCTTTCAGCTGCGACTATCAAAACAGAGTACTGAACAGATTTAGATCATTTCATATATTCAAAAACAGATTCAGAACATCTTCGCATCACAAGCACAAATTTTCATAAATTTCATATTCACTCTTTTTGCATAGTTCAGAAGCAGGATGCCAATAATTTGTTTATGTCTGCACCAGTTATGACAAAAATATTTTTCTCTTTCATATAGATTTCATGAGTAATACAGAACAAATAACTGAGTTTGTTTTAAGTTTCTTTTCATAACAAAACATAAATATTTTCCAAAATCAATCTTTGTTCATTTCTTTTTATACAAAGTATAGTATAGTAACTTCGCTTACCTCAACCTTTTAACTTTTCTAAATTTTTCCACAACTGTGTCAGACGAATGTCAATCCTCACCTATAAAATAGCCACGTAACTTACTTAAATCTCTAATTAAACACACATTTTGATATTTAAGCCTACACTACTAAAGTAATTTTGCTACAGCAGTGGGCGATGGCTTTTTAGTTTTTAACATTGGCGGGAGGAAGAGTTGATGGCGTCCTTGTTGTCGCTAGGAGTGGGATTTGGTGGCTATGAAAGAAGAAAAGATTAGAGGGTAGGATAACTTCGTTGTGTGCGTGAGTTTGGTGCTGCCTGGGTGTGGAGACGTGAGGGAGTGAACATGTACACTACAACAGAAAGTGGTTTTTCCTATGATTATATTTGTCCATATTACCCACATTTAATGCCACAAATGTGTTTTTCTGGCATTTTGTAGTCGTGGCAATATCATCAGAAATAACTGGCCCAACATACTATTAGATCTTGTGATCTCAATTGCTGTCCGAAAAAATACCTTTTATGGTATTACCAAATCCTCAGATAAAGCGTACATTTCACAGGAAAAAGTATTTCTTGCTAAACATTTGGCGGGAAATAGTCTTTTACTAAATAAAAAAAAAAATACTAGCAAAATAAAAGAAATCCAAAGATGAACAAAAGAAATCCAATACATTTATGTAGCATTTAACAAAGTATACATGAAAAGAAAAGATGAACAAAAGACGAACAAATTATAGATATGCAGGACAGTTATATATATGCAGGGAGTTTTTGAATGGAAAATATTCAACTCACTTTTATTGATTCTGCAAGACAGTTATATATACAAGACTCCAATTCTATTCTAGGAAATTTGCAAACGTTATAGCAGTAACTACACAAAATAAATTCCATGATACTCAGCACTAATGACAGAAAGAATGATTCTCGGCAAGCTCCAATTACAAAATTAATATCCATGATTCTCGGCTAAATGGCAGCTTCATGAGTTGTCTAAATTTGTGTCAACTTCCCTTATACAAATTTCAGCCTAGAATCATGCTACAACAGCTATTGAAATACAAGACTCTATGCCACCTTTTCACAAACAGAATGAGGGCACTCGGCAGGACACTACAGCAGGCAATGGAGGACAATTATAGAGCCAACATGAATTACAACACAAGGGTACCACGGGTACCACTCAACAGCAGAGTACAACATAACGAAATACAAGTTCTAGAAACTAACAGTAGAGGAATTTGTTATTGGCCTCTACGGTGATCTTGTAACCAACTCAATTGTTTTTTATTCTTTTACATCATGTATAAATACCATATGCTATAGACAAAATTTATTAATGAAACATAGAGAGCTTCAGCAACGTATTTCTTCTTCCTAACAGCAGCAACATGAACAAAAGACAGACGACACAAACCCAGAAATTCATCTTCCAAACCATAGATCGGAGCCTAGGTCGCAAGTGGAGAAAGAGAGGATGAGAGACAATACCTCCAAATCGATAGCCAAAGAGAGAGGATGAGAGCATACGAAAATCGGGACTAGGCAGATCAGGAGGTGGTGGAATGCCATGGGTTGCAGCAGTTCGACGACGGTGAGTGTTTTTGCAAACGAGGTGGGAAGGAGAGAGAATGGGCAGAAACTGAGAGAAAAAATGGGTAGAGATGAGAGATGGTGTTTGGCGCGGGAGAAGGGGGGAAGAAAAAGAAATTGAAGGGAGGAGTTTTAAATTTTTTACATTTTGCGGCGATAACTTTTGTTTTTGCAGAGACTTTTATCGCCTCAAATGATAATTTCTAACAGTGGCATAATATTGCCACCGTAAATGATTATTTCAGGCGAACTTATTTCTGACGATTTGAATTTGATAACAAAAAGTACTTATTTGCCACCAAAAAAAATTTGTTGGAAAAAATTCTATCCCAAAAACTACTATTATTGGTGAAACTATTTGCGACGACATCATTTTTGCCGCAAAAAGTAAGAATTAGCGGCACTTTCTTGTTAGTCAGAAATGAATCATAAAAATTGGTCTTTTGTGACAAAATTTCTTTCGTTGTAAATAATTTGTCACAAAATGTCACTATTTGCTACCAAATAAAAGTTGTGGGAAAAACTTTTGTCCCAAAAACCAATATTTGTTGTAGTGGTAGCAGCCCTAGCTTGGGGGAGTTTCTACATGCGTGAGGGTATGCATGTGCCTATATAGGTAACTGAAACCCTAGAGAAGGAGAAAAACAAAATGTAGAAACGTGTATGAGTTATTGAGTAGTCATGTTGGGCTTTTAGAATAAAATCTTGGGCCACTACAAAAGAAATGCACACTTGGTTTATAAATTATTAAATGAACTTTAACCTTATTACAAGCTAAATAAAAATTAGTCATAATAATATTTTGGATCATATTCAAAATTACTCGATAAATCTCAAATAGTATCCCATAAATATTGAACAAAAAATAAATTTATATAACGCATTTTGGTCTGAACTTGGTGCTGAGCCTGAGTGTTACAAATAATTTAAAAGTAAAAAGTTTATTGGCGCAGATAACGGCATAAACACCATGCTAATCAGCTTTAACATTAACGCGCGGAAACTAGGAGAAAAGAAAGGAAAACGAAAAAACAAGAAAAAAGTGGGAGTGAGGGAGAGACCCGCAGTGTGGTGCAAATATATACGTTTGGCTCTCGAATTCATGAATGGGCACTTTTGAAGATAGACACAAAATGATCAATGATTTGAGAGTTGGAACACGTGCACGGGAATTTGTGGGAGAGAGAGAGAGAGAGAGAATGAGAGTAGAGAGACTTACCTATGATGTCGGTGTGGACAATGGTGGCCGGATTTGGGTTTGAAATTCGGAAACGAGGTGAGGTAAGGTGCTCTCGTGGAGTGTGGGTTTGAAAGTTTGCTCTTGTTAACCATTGTGGAAATGATAAGAAATCTTTTCAATATCTTGTGGGGTTTGCCATGACTTAGGAGAAGTTTGAGGAGTGAGATGAGATGAGAATTTTATGAATAGTTGTAAGATAGTTTGTGAATAATAGTGAGATAGTTTGAATTAATATTTTTTTAAATTTTGGAAAAGAAGAGAGAAAAAGTTTAATAAAAATTATTATAAAGTTAAAATATTGTTAAAATATAATTTTTGTTTGAAAATTTGAAAAAGTTGATTTTTTTATTTTTATTTTTATTTGAAAGTTTAGACATTTTGTAATGATTAGTTTGAAAAAGTTAAAATAATTAGTTTGAAAGTATTTATGTTTGAGTTATGTTTGGAAGGAAATGTAATGAGATGAGAATTTTAAGTTAGAAAATTTTTCCAAACAAACCCTAGTGACATGGATTGAGTTTGCTCTCGTGAGTCCAAAGACTTGAGGTCGGATCATGAGAGAGACGAGGATGAGGAGGAGGACTGAGATTGGAATTCATAGAAGGCCTTCTTCAAAGAGAGAGAGAACTCTCTATGGTGCTGGCGTGGAAGGTGGTGACTGGATTTACGAAAAGACTTGCCTATGAGGCCGGTGTGGATAATGCATGTGGGCAGATTTGAGTTTGAAATTTTAGGAGAGACGAGATGAGGTAATCTCAAGCAGAGTGAAGATTGAAGGTTGGTTTGAGAAATGAAATGAGATGAATTTTTTTTTTTTAAATAAAAATTTTGTGAATAGTTGGTAAATAGTGAGATAGTTTGAATTGAATAGTTTTTGAGTTCTGAGAAAGAAGAGAAAAAGTTGAATAAAAAATATTATAAAGTTAAAATATTGTAAGAATATAGTTTTATAATATTAATTTTATTTAGAGATTTGAAAATTTTGAAATTATTTTTTATTTGAAAACTTGAGAAAATTGTAATAATTAATTTAAAAATTTTGTATTTGAATTAGATTTGAGAATAAGATTTTATTCTGGACCCCAAACAAGCTTTGATTGATCTCGCCCATTTTTACAATTTCAATTCAGTGCCTTGTGTTAAAAAATAAAAATAAAAATAAAAACTAAAAGAAAATTGATGCTACGTACAACTGTTGTGCAAACTGTTGTATAAATTGACGTGGATATATTATCTCTCTAAAACAAAAGACTTCGGCGCAGAAGAACTCGGTTCAATAATTACTTCATTAAGGTTTATAATTTGGCCTATATATTCAAATGAGGATGAACATAATAAAACAGGTTTATAATTTGATTTCGAGATGGACCCCACTTGAAGCTAGCATTCCAGACTTGGTTAGAATATAGACAAAAATTGAATTATTAGATTCGATTACAGGTTTCCGCTTGACGTACTCGTTATCTCGGTTTCCATGGTTGTTAGTTGGCCACGCAATTTGCAACAAAAAAAAACACGAGCATCATCTGTCGGCGTCCTGCACCTAATCAATTAAAGAGCTTGATCTGCGAGACTGCAACACAAAAAAACCAGGCTGCGTCAAATATATGTACACACACATGAAAAGTTTCGGACTTTTTTCTTATTGACTTGTTTAATAGTTAGCACAACATGGGCAGCGGCTCGGAAGCATCAATGGCGTGCAAGCTGGATGAGGAGATCATGAATCAAGTTGCTGCTATCCGTGTTACCGGTGATGGAAATTTTATTGACGCCGAGTCCCTTTCCGTTGTGGTTGAAAACATCCTTAAGCACACCGCGCATATTGTTGGTAGTTTTCTGCCGGTACACTACCCTCCTGCTTATTCGATCCATGAATCTGGCTATTATGTTTGATTCATTTGGATCTCTCTTAGATTTCTTGAAACTTAACAGCAAGCCAGAGCTGTAGGTGAGTATTTTCCTTTTTACTTACGGCTAGCTTTCTGCGCGCAGGGTACCCAAGCACCTGTGATAAACGTTGAGGACATGACCCCAAGTGCCAATTTCAGTTCCCCCTTCTGTATACTTAAGCAGATTTCCTGCAAGGTCAGCATTTGGCTTTTCTTTTAAAGTTACAATTTCCGTCGTAATGCTTTGTATCATTGTAGACAACCAAAATTAACCAATGGTGCATGGTTGATTCATATATGGAACCCACCAGATATATATAAATTAATAACATTACCACTTTATCATGTTAATTAGTTCTTATTAAAATTTTCTTTTCTGCTGCAACTTTTCCGGTGCGAGGACATGAGTCATGATCTAATAATGACTGATTATTTTACCATAATGTTCATACTAATAGTGAATGATTAAAACGATCTCTAATCATACAAACATATTACAGTAGCTATTTAATTAATCTTACTAATGTTTTAAATTACCTTTGTTATCATAACCTTAAACTTTATTTAATTCCATCTCCTTTTGTTTTCTCTAAGTTGGTGATTATAGCCTCTATATATATATGAATGTAATGGGCGAGTACTGCTTAATTTCTATCATTCATAAAAAAAATATAATAATAATAATAAAAAAGACCGACTCTCCCACTTTCTAACTTTCTCAGTAATCATTTTAATAAAAGGGAAGCGTTTGCCTTACATCCTCTTACAAATTCATGATTGGATATCCAGTTTGAAATATAACTTACGGATGCAGTACAAATTTCATTACTTATTAAATGACCAGTTAAATCTTCTTGGATCAGAAGTTATTGTTGTCTAAAATCTTATCCTGATCATTGGAATTACTTATGAAAAATGCTTGTTTGCAAAAAAATGTGCATCTCAAATATCCACATGACCAAATATGCACCCCAAATATACATACTAAATATGCACACCAGTGTATTTTAATTTTTTTTAATAGTTAAAAAAGTTACTACTTGTAAATTTGTAATTTTCTAAATGTTTAAAAATGTTTGAAAAAGATTTGAAAGAAAAAAAATGCAATTGCACTTGTATGCATATTTGAAATATTGCACATTTGGTGTACACCCTTGTATTGTCCATTACTTATATTGTGGCTCGAACTTTTATCTTAAGCCTTTTTTCTAACAGTAATTTAGGCCTGGTTTGGATACACAGTTCAAATCATGAGATGAGATAAAATATTTTAAATAGTAGGAGATTTTTTGAGTTAAGATAATATAAGATAATTTGTTAAAAAATATATATATATTTGTATAGTGAGATGAGATGAAATAGTTTTGACTTTTTAGAATTTGAAAAAGATGTGGGTCCCACGGTATTTATAGAGTATCCAAATCCTTGAGATTTTATACTATTCATGCACTGTTTACGTTAGGTTGTACTGTTTATTTACTGTTTACTATTAATTTTACACTACTTATTTACTGTCTATTTAAGTGGATGTTTTTAAAATTTAGAGATGAAATACAATATTTGGATAGACAAAATTTTAGGATCGTACAACCCAGATGAGATATAGATAAGATGCTTTGGTCATCCAAACGGGGCCTTACTAATATGGCTTACTAATTAGAAGACTAGCATAATTTATTCAAATATAATATATATTTGCCTTGAATATCATTGATTAAAGAGCAAATACATATGTAATTAATTATAGATGGATTGCAACGCTCCGGGTGAGGTAAATGCACACGAAACGACGCTGTCAATACTTCGCATGTTATCAGACTACTCATGGGATGCAAGGGCTGTGATGACACTAGCGGCTTTTGCTTTTGGCTTTGGAGAATTCTGGTTCCTTGTGCAGTTGCAATCCTCTGACGAACTCGCCAAATCAGTGGCATCCCTGAAGCAAATACCAGTCTTAGTAGGGCGCATACAATTTCAGAAACACCATCAAGCATTTACAGAACTTATCAATCTGATCAATGGAACAATGGAAGTGATTAGGTGCCTTTTTGAGTTGGAGAAGCTTCCTAACTATGGTAGAGAGAATGTACCAGCATTGTCAAAAGCCTTGGACCATATCCCCTTTCATGTTTATTGGGTAATCAGAACTGTTGTGGGTTGTTCGACTCAGATGACTCGCATCACTGGTGATGAGTAAGTTCTGATTGTCGATCCATTGCAATATTCCCTCTTCAAAATCTTAACTCGAAGTTATTCTTGAGTAAGAATATGGGTTTTAGAAAAATGAAATATTCGGACAATTTCTCCACTTGAACTATTGATCCTTGTGCGGTCAATGCTAACACGGTACTACTCTTCTATCCATGGTACCAATGTTGTTGGATCTCTCTGAACGGAGAGCACTTGCAGTTTTTAATCAATGAATACAGAATTGAACTAATAAAGGCTCATTTGAAGTTATATATGTAGCTGATATATAATCCCATATATAGCACTATTAAATGACCATGGTTGCCCTGATTTCAGGCAGCAAGCAGTGGACGACCTATCCAGCTTGGCTTACAATCTTGACCACATCCTCAACAATCTTAAGATGCAATTCAATATTTGCAAACAACAAATAGGTTAGCAACACACTCTTAAGAAAGCATAATTGCCTGAGTTCTAAAAAGAATGGAGTCCTCTTCTCTTGCATCTTGTTACACCTAGATTGCAGTGTCACGAAAAGGGAGTAATGCTGAGGAAATATCTTGTTTAATTAATGCTTGTAGAGGCTACTGAGACTGAGGCTTATCAGATACTCGAGAATCAATTTCAAACGCACCCCACAATCACGGAGGTGATCAAAGCGCTGTGTTATGGCAAGAGTAATATGCAGCTGCTCATTGATGGTTCTACTGAGGTTTGCTCTGGTAACCCATCACTTTGTATTGTTCTAACTATTACGAAGACTCTGCTATTTCTTATTGCTTTCTTTCCTTAATAGATCATGTCCCTTTAGGGTGCCTGATCATTTACTACTGCTAGTAGGCCAGTACTGTTTATAGCCAATGCTTTTGGAAATTTAGGAGTATTTTCTGCATAAGATCATGATTAACTAAGAAGCACCAAGCAGTTACCTCAAAGAATAATACTTATAATTGATCAGATCCTCTACATTTCTTAACCAAAATCACAATTAGTTTATGAGTTGTGACATTTAATCCAGAAGGAATTAGTCGAATAAGAACCAATGGTAGCTGCCCTGTATACTAACGCAGAAATAAAAACTACCCTGCATAAGATCAAGTCATCAGGCATGTCCATCCAAAACTAGACATGGTATTACTATCTATAATTAGCTATAGATTAGCTGATATACAAATCAACCAATCTAAGAGAATAATTAACTTGAATAAGAGCTACGTATCTCATCGGTTAGAACTTGAATCCGGTGCTAACGTCAGAATTATATCGCACAAATTACAGGCTAACTTCGATATACTGAAGCATAAGTACGTGCTATTGCTTATTTCGGGCCCAGACGTCTCCGAGAATGATCTTTTGACACTGAAACAGCTCCATCAAGAGATAGGAAATCGTGGTAAGATTGTGTGGATCCCAATTGTGGGCCAGGCGACCTTCGACATGGAAAGGAAGTTTAGAAGCCGCGGCACCGAGCTGCCATTGTACATTGTGCACAAATTTTCACCTATTCCGGGCATCAAGTTCATCAAGGAAAAGTGGCACTTCAGGCACGAGGCACTTGTTGTGGTGATTAACGCAAAAGTGAGGGTAGAACAATGTATTTTACTGGAGCAGATAAAGGACATAAACTCCTTCCTTTGCTTCCGGAAGAAAAAGATCGATGTTCTTGTCGATGGCATTTCTAGATGTGTCTGTCACTGTCTCTGTGTGCACGTACCTACCTCTAAATGTTGTCCACGCCACTAGCGCAAAGACGAAGGTACATGTACGAGGGGATAATGATGTGGGATAATGTGTGTTACATTTATGCACACAAACTAGATGAGCTTGACCGTGGAAAGTGCATGCATGGACATGATCGAAATTTGTTTCCCATTTTAATCATACTGGGATCTGTATTACATGATGGTATATATCTGTGTTGAAATAAAAACTACTAACTAATGTGGATAAGCATGTATTATTGATATTTGCAGTAGAATATAAACTTGTTAGGTTTAAAATTTATAATCCAAACAATCTCTAAAGCCACAAGTGTAATAAAAAAAAAGCATTCTACGTTATAGTATTTACCATTAAAATCTCTAAGTTCTGTTTGAACAACCGAATTTCTTGCTGAGAAAGCTGGGGTACTTTCACTTTTCATCCACAAAGTACCACCATTTTTTCACTAATTTGCACCCTAAACTATTAAATAAATAATAATTTCAGCCCAAATGTCAATGTATATATATCAAAACTGTACAAATGATCATTTTCATGAATTTTTTTTTTTTTTAAAGGCAAGATACTTCATTGACTAATTAATATAAAAACCCGCCCAGTTCCATGCATATTACAAACTTTGTAATTATTTCATTTACGGACAACTTTGTAATTATTTATTTAATTTTTGAACAACTTTGTAATTATTCTTTGCTTTTATTGGAGGCCGTTTTAGTTTGTTTGGAAAAGCTAGCTAGCTAGGTAGCCTTGCAAATTAGGTCATTGGCAAGCAATCTGGGCAGAGACGCATGCAGTACTGAGATATGGCAGTTAATTGTGTTCTAATATTAATCCCATTGACAAGCAAACCAGAGAGAGTGAGAGAGAGATCAGAGAACCGACAGACCATGAGAGGACAGAGGTATTCTTAGTACGTAGATATATGTGTTCCAAAATTCATGCATTATCAATTAAGCTAATTGATTCTAATAAAGTGTTCCGGTGATTTTGAAATCGTAAAGTTCAGAAGGCGGCCAACGAAAGCAAATCCTGAGTCGTATGGAATATGGATAGATAAAAGTAATAATATATATCGCTTTCTTTTTTTTCTTTTTTCTTTTTAAAGTACTGGGATTTCTGTCTCAAATATATATTAGGGCTGTACATAAAACCGTAGAACCGACCGGGACCGACTCAGACCAGCCAGCCGAGCTCGGAACCGGCCGAAACCGGTGGAGAACCGGTCGGCGTGCAGTACAAAATTAAGAAAACCGATATCAGCCGGTTCAGCGTCGATTCGAACCTGGTTCAAACCGCTGAACCGGCCGACTAAATAAATTAATTTTTTTTTATATATTTTATACGCAAAACGACGCCGTTCTACTTAAGTTTAAGTAGAACGGCGTCGTTTTAAGCCTTTAGTTGTGTTTAAAACACAAATAAAACAACGCTGTTTGTATTAAACCAAACGGCGTCGTTTAGTTCATAACGTATGAAAAAAAAAATTAAGTAGAGCGACGCCGTTTGGTTTATATCAAACGGAGTCATTTCGAAATAACTTCATCTTCTTTCTCGAATCTTCTTCCTCGCATCGCCGTCCCAGTTCTCATCTCTCTCTCTCTCTCTCTCTCTCTCTCTCTCTCTCTCTCTCTCTCTCTCTCTCTCTCTCTCTCTCTCTCTCGTCTGCAACACACTATCTCTCTCAACTCTCTCAGATGAAGCTCGGTTTGAGAACCGACCGTGAACCGCCAGAGAAATGAGGCGACGGTTTCGGCCGGTGTTTCTCCTCGCCGTCAACCGGTTTCGGCCGGTTTTCTCCCCCAAAAAGTAAGCTTCGGTCGGCATCAGTTTTGCCCAAAAACTGAACCAAAGGTGTCGGTTTTCACCCCTAATATATATACACATATATGTGTATATATATATATATATATATATATATATATATATATATATATATATATATATATATATGTCAGTGACTTGCTACTTCACTTATCTTGAGCCATCAAAAGTAATTGATGTTAGATAGTAAAAGTGTTTTATCATCTAATTTCATTTTATTATTACAATTTTTTTTAATTTTTACACAAAATAAAATAAAGAATTAAATTTTTTTAAATCTTAAAATAATAATAATATTATTAAAAAATAATATTTTATTCAATTTTTATCTAAAACTATCTCAACTCATCTATGAAAATGAATTATGATTAATAATTGAACAAATGGGCTGACAGCGAATTAAATTAATAGAAGTTTCGGTTGCTTTGGACAGAAAAAAGTTAAAATTCTTTCCCAATGATTTATTTATTCCTCAAAAAAGTAATGAGATTCTTTTCCATGCGCTATAATTGCTTTCCATGCGCTATATGAGATTCTTTAATGTTAGTGTTTCACGTGAACTCGTCCTGCGTAATTCATACACGAATTCCGGAATGAAGATCAGTATAAATTGAGGCGTAGAAACTATCAATTAATCCAAGAGGAGAGACAAGATCAACATTCATTACATATCAAAATGGCTGCCTCCAGTTCCTTTGAAGGTTCTGGATCATCTGGTAATACTAATCAGCCCAGGGAAGGAGAGAGCATCACTCGCATGGATCTGGAATTCTACGAAGCTGCAGCAAGAGGAGACATCGAGTTCTTTAAAGTTCATCACCACAACAAATTATGTTTTTTAGAACGAAAAATTTCGTCCCAAAATATTGGCATTTCATCCCAAAATATTTTTTAGAACGAAAAAAAAGTGTCGCAAGGTCGTCCCTATAAAACTGTTCCAAAAGATATTTTGGGACGAAATTCACAAATTCGTCCCAAAAAATATATTTTGGGACGAAATTCACAAATTCGTCTCAAAAAATATATTTTGGGATGAAATTAAGCTGGATCGTTCGAAATCTTTCGAACGGATGTTTTTTTTGGGACAAATTAAATTCATCTTGAAAAACCGTTCGAACTTATAAAATATCGTTCGAACATATATGACTGCTCGAACGGAGCAGAGTAAATAACGTTCAAACGGGTAATTCCTATTCAAACGGCACGCAACTTTTTCAGTTCGAACGATAATGTATGATGTTCGAACGGTTATGTCCGATTTGTATACGTTCGAACGGATGATGAGTGTTCGAACGGTTATTATTTTCATGGACAATCAATACTGATTTAAAACCAAATAGATATTTATATTTTAAAAATACATTACAAATTGTTCAATAAAATACTAATAATACTAATAAAATTCTCAGTATATGATATATAATTGTTCAATATGCAAAACCACTTCTAATGAAAATTAATTGCTTGGAGGCCTGAATTGTTGCATAAGTATCTGCATTTGAAGCTTCATCTCTCTTTGTTCATCTTCTTGTTGTTTCATGTACATCTCCATCTCTGCTTGTTTTCTCAATTGAGCCTCTAGCTCATGTTGTTTTGTAAGCAATTCTTGAATCGTAGAATTTGCATTTTCTAACGCAATAGCAGTAGTGCTTGACGTTGATGAATAGCTTGAAAGTTTTACATAGCAACCCAAATCTCTCAAATATCATGAACGTAGCCCTAGAACTTGTGTAAAAATTTCAACATCACTTGTTAATGAATTATGATATGAAGCAGGTTCAGCACGTATGGCAAGCATTTTATCCTACACACAACATATACGTTTAATATTGACACAATAATTTAAATATGTTTAATTAAAAGAAATTATAATACTTACATAATTTTCACGAGCATCGGGATGAGTCCACTCTCCATTACTATTAGTATGTGATGCAGCATATAATTTTGTTAGATTATAATTGGTGTCTGACGCTTCCTACAAGAGACATTGTTAAGATATAAAGTTACTATTAAAAACAAACTATATACAATAAATAAATAAAAAAATACATTACCAATTTCTTAGAGAGGCGATAGAAAGATCTTGAGCCTGCGTGATGATGAATCTTCAACTTTGATCTATTCGTTTTGTTTATAGAACTTCGCTCCTGTATAGAAATTGTAAAAGTTAGTAAGTGAAAATTATAAATATGATACATAAATAATTAATTTACTTTACCTTATATGATGGATCATCAAACATGTCACAAAGTTTTTTCCATTCTTCAGGTCAGACATCTTGAAAAGGATGCTCACGTGCTTCTTCCTTGTTCTCGTACTTCTTGTAATGCTCATGACACCTCGCCTTATACTTGCGGAATGCATTACACATCAACTCTTTAACAGTCCTAAGCTCCTATTTCCGACCATAATTTAATTCAAAGTCATCCTTAAAAGAGTATATATACAAAGACATTATCATTTAGAATATTAAATAATATCAATATAAATTTATTATTTAAATATTACGTACCAAACAACGCTTTTTTATAAACTCTTTCGCCTCTTTGGGGATTTTATGCCATGAACTCGTAGCCAAAGGTGCATAAGTCCGTGTAAAAGCACCCACATGCGATACAAGCCAAGCTGCTTGTTGTCTCTCGCCTCCAATGTGTTCATCAAGAATGTTAACCTTAATCTTACCTACTTTACGATATTTCTCCAACGTCACACCTCTAATAGTGCCTCGTCCATGACGAGATTGTACTGTTATCTCTATAAAATAATATTAGTTATTTACCCTATATCAATTAGCATATATCTTAATTGGAAAAATGAGTAGTAGCTATTTACCTTGTTCTGTAAAATTAGTCTCTAACGGCAAGTCAGACGGAGAGCTAGAAACAGGTGGAGATGGGATGTGAACTTCCTTCCTCTTTGGTGGCATAATTGCGAGATACTGTATAATGTGAACACAAACTGGTCAATCATCTGTATCAGTTTCATCTATAGATTCAGTCTCATCATCTGTAGATACTTCAGATGACTCAACACTTTGATCAACTGTCGCCTCAACTATATCAGCCTCAATATCTTCCCTATGTAATGGGATCATCTCATATTGGCTCAAATCTACAAATAATTTAAAGGCAGGTTGACTCTCTTGGTATGCTTCTTGAGTAGAGGGATTATCTTCTTCTTCATCTTGTCCATTCGCCTCAGGGATAACGTCATAAATATTTCTAGGAGAAAAATTTTGAACTACTTGCCATTGATTTCTTAACTGTGGATCGTCTAAATAGAATACTTGAGATGCTTGGGAAGCCAAAATGAAATGATCATCTTCATACCATTTTTTTTATGTATTAATACTCAGAAAATATTCATCCTGGCATTTTCCTCTTCGAGGATTGCTTAAATCCCACCAATCACACTTAAACATATAAACCACAAGCTCCCCCACATATCTCAATCCGATCATATCTACGATAACTCCATAGAAATCAATATTGTCTCCATCATGACTCTCTTCAACAAGGACATCACTATTTTGTGTTTTCCTATAAAGTTCTCGATCAATTGTGTGATACCTACTTCCTCGAGAAATACATGCAGAATATCGAGCAGCACGTCTCGAGGGACCACGCGCCAATGCATATAGTTCGTCTGATATATCGTTCTGATTACTTGCATGCATTTGTACAATCTACATATTAAATAAAGTATAAACATTCAACCGTTAACAATAGTAATATTTTAATAAGTAATAAAATTACATTTGTATTAATGTCATTACCCATTGTTCGAACCATTTCGGAAACTCCTGTTCATGTCGCAGGTCTATAGCATTTACTCCCAATTCTTTAAGTATGTTAATATGATCACTAAAATTAAAATTACCAATAATAAGTATGTTTATATAAATTTTTAATAAGTAAATTCAATGTTTAATTAACAATTAATTTAAACTTACTTCAAGTGGCTCTCTATCTCTGGGCAATTATTTAGCACGTACCATTGAGCTTTCTCAAATTCCCGTTCACACAAATCATAACTACCCTGAACACCAAGTGGACGTACTTGTTGGGAAAATATAGAAAATCCATTCCGTTGTCTTGCTTGGTCAACATCAAAATTTCTTTCTGGCCGATCAAACCTTGTGTCAACCCCTTGGAAGTATTTGGAACAAAATGTATATCACTCATCATCAATATATGTTTCTGCAATTGATCCTTCTGGATGGGCCTTATTACCCACTGTGTGTTTCAACTTTCCAAGAAATCGTTCAATAGGATACATCCACCTATATTGGACTGGTCCAGCAAGTCGAATTTCACGTAGCAAATGAACGGCTAAGTAAATCATGATGTCAAAAAATGAAGGTGGGTAAATACTCTTCAACTTACACAATATTAGTGCAATTTTTCATTCCATAAGGTCCAAAACTTCTAGGTTCAACGTTCTCGCACATAAATCTTTAAAAAAGGCACCCAACTCAATTAATGCAACCCGCACATCTCTAGTCAAAAACCAACGGATACCAACAAGCAATATACGTTGTAAAAATAGATGACAATCATGGCTTTTTAGTCCAGTAATTTTCCAATCATTCGTTCGCACACACGTTGTTAGATCCGAGGCATACCCATCTGGTAATTTAATTTTCTACAACCACTCACAAAATGTAGCCATTTCATTCCTTGACAATGTATACCATCCAATTGGCATGTAAACAGACAAGCCATTTTGTTGCAAGTGCATTTGCGGTCTAATTTTCAACTGCTTTAGATCTTTTCGTGAGTTTATATTATCTTTCGTTTTACCTTCAATTGACATTAATGTTCCTAACACGGACTCACATATATTTTTTTCAATATGCATAACATCGAGACTATGCCGCAATTTTAATGTTGACCAGTAGGGTAGTTCAAAAAATATACTCTTCTTTGTCCAATTCAACTCTAATGCACTTCGTTTTCTCTTCCGTTGTTTTTTATCAAAATCATTATTTCCAACATTCGTAAACTGTACAATAACATCGTCGCCAGACAAGAATGATGGAGGGTGCCCCCATTCAACAAAACCATTAAACATCTTACCATTTCTACGCCATTTATGGTCACCAGGTAAAAATCGACGATGACCAATAAAGCATAATTTCTTCCGATACGTAAGCCATTCAGATTGGGTATATTTGTTACAAGTCGGATATGCCAATTTCCCCTTAGTGCTCCAACCTAACAAGTTTCCATAAGCAAGAAAATCATTTATTGTCCATAATACCGCATCATGTATCTTAAATGACTTGCCTGTTGATGAATCAAATGTTAATACTCCATTCTCCCACAAATCTTTCAATTCTACTATCAGTGGCTGCAAGTGTATGTCTATATTATTTTCAGGTGATCTCGGACCTGGAATGAGCAAACTCATCATGAAATATGGATCTTTCATACACTTCCACGGTGGTAGATTGTATAGCATAAGTACAACTGGCCAAGTACTATGACTAGTACTCATGTTCCCAAACGGATTAAATCCATCTATTGCTAACCCAAGTCGAACATTACGAGGTTTTTCAGCAAACCATAGGTGTTCCAAGTCAAATTCCTTCCAAACTTGAGAGTCTGCAGGATGTGATATGACATTATCATTCTTGACTCTAGATGATGAGTGTCATGTCATATCCACAGCTGTTGAACGTGACATAAATAACCGTTGTAATCTAGGTATCAATGGAAAGTGACGTACAACATTCTGCGGCACATTCTGCTTCTCAGTTGTCCATCTTGATTCATGGCAAAGAGGACACTCGTTCAGCTGCTCATTCTCTCGCCAAAATAATACACAATTATTATTACATGCATGTATTAGATTATAATCAAATTCGAGTCATTTTTTCAACTGTTTTGCTTCGTAGAAGTTGCGAGGTAAAATATTATCTGATGGAATTGTCTCTCCAAACAGCTCCAGCAACATATTGATAGCCTTAATAGATATTCGATACATGGATTTTATATGAAGCAATCTAACTGTAAACGACAATTTACAGTGCCTTCTACACCCTGGATATAACTCAAATTTGTGAATCATTCCATAAGTGGGTAGATTTGCTTTGGCACGGATCATTTGAATTATATGGATCTGTTCCACTTTCATCCATAAACATTTCCATACTAATGTCGCCCAACATTTGCTCCATGTCTTCTAATGGATCCGTGTTATGCCACAGATCGTCACCAACAACCTCTACATGTACATCTCATCGATGTTTTCGAATGATGTTGGAAACGGTTCTCCATGTAAGACCCAATCAATATAACCTTGGTCGATACCTTTAACAAACAAATGCTCTTTTACCAACTCTATCTTATGAGAACGTAAATTCTTGCAAAGTCGGCATGGACATCTAATACGACCATCACTCCCAATTGTACAGGATGCAAACTCTAAAAATTTCTTAACTCCTTGGGCATATACATTGTAATCCTCACCCAACCGATCTCTAACTCGCATCCAACTCTTATCCATGTCTAATATCCTATTGCAAACAATCACGTGCATCAACAAACATATAGCTAAAACATATATCAAACTAACATATAGTCCATACATATATCAAAACATCTATCAAACTAACATATGGTCCATACAGATATCAAAACATAAATCAAACTAACATATGGTCCATACATATATCAAAACATAAATCAAACTAACAAATTTGCAACAACACATAAAATAAAACATATAGTCCATACATATAGCCAAGACGCATATTAAGCATTTTCCTCAGGGTTGAACGCATTTGAGGCATTTTCCGAAGGGCTGAACACATTTGATGCATTTTCCTTAGGGTTGATGCCATTCCCTGCATTTTCCTCCAGCTCCGCTACTTTTGGTTCATCTATTTGTTTTCGCATTCTCTCTAGCTCTGCTACTTTTGGTTTCAAATTTTTCGCATACAAGTCCACAGACAACTTTAACTCCTTATTTTCTCTTTTTAATATTTGTTTTTTTTCGTTTATTTACAAGCTTATTATTCAATTCACTTACTTATTTTTTAAGTATCTCTATCTCACTTACCCTGAGGAGTAACCTTCGGCTCATGGTAGTAACAACAGCTGCATATTGAAATGCCATTATTCTCGCTCCATCCACGACCTCCGCATCGCTCTTGCTTAAGAAATAGTTATCAGTCGCTATCATGGCATTGATAGCATCAGGAGTGAAGATTAATGTTTGTGGCAAATATGGTTCTCGATTCAAATCATGAACAATATTAGAAGGACGATGGCCGGCCATTTGTTAGTTTGTGAGTTGAGAAATGTGAGTTGAGAGCTCGGTGGTGTTTGTGAGAAATGTGCACAAGGACAATAAGCAATTATCCGGTTCCATACGATCCAGAATTTACGGATGTAAGTTTGCATAATTTACGGATGTTGTCCGTCCTTACAAAATTTGTCTCGAATGGATGGTATCTTTTATGCAAACTTTTGGTGGGGCTCGAAGTAATTCTGGATTTTCTGCCCAGGTTTTATGGTGTGCTTTCCACCAATCGACATGCGAGCTCATCAATAATTTCCTCATCTGTCTATATATTTTAAACCCCAAATGCTCTCTTACCACCAATCACTCCCAATTGTACAGGATAAAAACTCCAACAATCTCCATGCGAGGTTCTCTTTGTGAAGCATGCAAATTTCTTAGAAAGAAATGTCGACCGGGATGTATTTTTGCTCCTTATTTCAATGGTTCAGTCGGATATATCCAATTTGGCGCCGTTCATAAGGTTTTTGGAGCAGGTAATGCATCGAGGCTTCTTGCTCGCATCCCGGTCAATAATCGTTATGAAGCATCTACTACACTTATATATGAAGCGCAAGCTAGGCTTCAAGATCCTATCAATGGCATTTTTTCAGTTATTTTTGCTCTTCAGCAGCAGGTTCTCTTTTCATATATAATGAGTTAAAATCCTAATATGCTCTATCTCCTAATTAATAAATGGCATTCTACTTTGTTTTCTGCAAGTTGTAAATCTACAAACTCAACTAGCAACTCTAATGAAGGAGACAGAACAAAGTTGTCTATCATATGCTTCTATCAATACAAATCAAACTCAAGATATCCAAAGTGGATTTCAGTCAGGGAGTATCAATGAGATAACGGAGAGTTCTTTTGGGAACTCCGGAAGTTCACTACTCAATCCTGAGGAAAATGCAAGAATTAATGTTTTATTTGAAGAGTTAGTTGCGGTTGGATTTATTCCTAAAGAATAGTGGTGGTGGCAATGCTAAGGTGGTGGACATGGAATATGGAAGATGCAGTATTTTAATTTTAATGTTTCTAAATTTGATTAATTATGTATAATATCTTTCTATGACTTTATATATAATTTGAGAGTCTGTATTATATCTTTCTAAATTTGATTGTGTTTTGGTTTGTTTGTGAATATGCATCAAACATAACACGTTCAAACGTAATTACCGTTCGAATGTAAAGTCTAAACCGTTCGAACGTGTTTGTTCCAGATTTCCATTCTTCTTCAACGACGAAAAACGGATGAACAATTTTTCAAAGAATTCCAACATAGTAATAACAACAAAGTAATATAAACAATATAGATATAATAACAACATAGTAATATAAACAACAATATCAAAGAATTCCAACAATTTTTTAACAAAGTAAAGAAATCATACAAAGCAAAAATATTATAAAAAACATACCGATAATGAGATGAAAATTGCGTGTACTGAGAAGGAACTCCACAAAAAGTAATAAAAATAATAGTTTTTATTTGAAAATAGTTGGGACTAGATTAAGGGAGAATGGCGCAAGTTTGTTTGTGAGAGAGTGAGAGTGGCAGGAGGGGGAGATTCTGATTTCTGAGATCTATTGCAAATATTTGAATAAAGTTTCCTGTTCGAACGATTATTTAATAACCATTCAAACTGGAAACCATGAACCGGGACAACTTCCCTCCTAAAGTTTCACGTTCGAACGGATAAATACACCGTTCGAATGGGCAATGCTCTATAGCAAACCGTTCGAACTCACTAACATAACAGTTTGAACGGGAAACCATGAGCGGGAAAATTCCCTCCTAGAGTTTCAAGTTCGAACGGATAAATACACCATTCGAACGATAAATGCTACATAGCAAACCGTTCAAACGCACTAACATAACCGTTCGAACGGTACTGCATATATAACTTCTCCCCGAAGGTCATTTCCAAAGTCCCGATCGAACGCTATCTCCAAACAAACTCCCAAAACCTCCATCTCCGCCGTTTAACGACGCTGTTGCTGCCGTGAACAGTACCCAATCGAAACCTCCAACCCTCATTCACCGGTATGCTCATTTTCTAACTATTTTACCATTTAAATTTAGGTTTTTGATGGATTATTTGTTTAAATTAGGATAAATCAATTTATCCATCAATACTCACCGTAGATTTGCTTAAATCTATAGTAGAAAGGTTTATTTTAGTTTTGTTTAGTTTTGTTTGTTGAGAAATCCATGAAATCGAAGGATTCCATGGATTTCAATGGCTGAGTCGACTCAGCGATGTACCGTTCGAACGTTGTTTGTTCGTTCGAATGGTACTGGCCAAACAGGAATTACATTTAACCCGTTCGAATGTGATTTGGTCGTTCGAACGGGACTAGCTGATTGAGCTGCATTATTGCATAATTTATATAGTTAAAATCAATGTATTTTTAATTGTTTTATCATATTATCATTGATTTTAAATAGAAAAATGATCAAGAGGCAATAAATCCAAGTTGTGATTTAAATTGTTTAAAAGCATAATTTATGCTTATTTTTATATAACTTGTGATTTAATTTGATTTTATTATCTCACATGCAATAATACATTTTTAATATTCTAGTTTAGTTTTTATTTAATTTTTATTTAATTAATTATTTTCTTTTTCTAATTTTATTTTATTTTATTTTTATTCTATATTATTTTATTTTATTTTATTTTATTTTATTTTTATTATATCTTATTTTAGTTTATTTTATTTTATTTTATTTTATTTATTTATTTTTCTGCACAGGTCCTAAACGACATGTCGTTTAGGAAAAACGACATGTCGTTTTACACGAAACTTGAATCTGCCGTTTGAGGTCGACGACGTGCCGTTTCCATCGAAAACCAAACGACGCCGTTTTGATTCATCTTCAACCTCTCGACCGACTGCATGCAACGCCATGCATGCCGTTCCAAGCTTTACGCAGCCGTGCCTAAGCCACCATGAGAAACTCTCCGACGCCACTACACCTTCTCTCCACCTCCGGCAGCAGCACAGCCTCTTCACCACCACGAAACAACCGCACGGTTTCCTCTGTTTTCTTACCTCCGAAACAGAACACCCGAGTTTGAAATAAGTGAACCGTTCAGTGCAGCTTCGGCTAGAGTTTGGTGGGGAACAAAGAACAAACAATGCACATGCCGAAAGGAAAACAGAAAAATAAAAAGAAACTGAAAGAAAATAAAAAGATGAAAGCAGAACCATTCGGTGCGTGCATGTGTTTCGGTGCAAGCTGGAAATAGAAAGAGAATAAAGTTCGGTGCAGTGCGTGTCACTCGGTGCAGCAAAGAAAAATAAGAAGAAGAAGAAAGTGAGGTGCAGTCGGTTTCGGCTCAAGCAAAAGAAAACAGAAAGCAGTAAACATGCATGTGCATCCGGTCGGCTGGAAAGCAAAAAGAAAAGAAAGAAAATATAAAGCACGGCAGTGGGAGAATAAAATAAAGAGGGATGAATTATTTTGGAGCCTATATAAACGGACAAAACCAGGAGTTCAAAATCATCAACGAGGAGGGAGTTCGGCTCTCTCTTCTCACCTTCTATTTTCGAAAACCATCATCAGTTCGGTTCTCATTTGATTAGTTCGGTTCTCATTTTATTTTCAGCAACTTCTGTTATTACTTTCAGCAGCTTGTGTTTGAGTTTATAGTGTTTTATTATTATTTTCATTCGGCAAGTTATAGTCTACTTTCGGCAACTTCCATTTTATTTACTGTGTTTTTTTGTTCGGCAGCTTGTTTATTCCCAGTTATTTGTGTTCATTCGGCAACATCTCATTTATTTCACTGTTGTTCTCAAGTTTCTCACTTAATTTGTTTTCGACAGCTAGCTTATTTTATAGTATTTCTGTTCAGCAACTTTAATTCGGCAATTCAAGTTTACTTTGTGTTTCTTTCGGCAACTATAATTTATTTCATAAAGTATTTTCGGCAGTCTTCATGTTTATTGTGATTTCGGCAACCTCATTAGTTTGTAAAGCTATTTTCGGCAGCTCTCAATTTATTGCATTTTAGTTTTGGTTTGCTCTCAGTTTATTGCGTTTTAGTTTTCAGCTTATTTCATTTCCAGTCTATTGTTATTTTTTTAGTCGGCAGCCAGTTCATTTATTGTGTATTGTATTCGGCAACTCTTTTATTTCTAGTGTTTTAATTATTCAGCCCATTTGTTTACAGTATTTTGTTGTTTCAGTTATACTTTGTTATTTTAAAATCTTCATCCCAGTGATCTCTTTTCTTTTTGATTACTCGTTCTTTTTATTAATTTATTTTTACTTTACTCACTTCATCACATTCGTCACTCCCTGTGGATTCGATCCTGTAAAGATACTACAACACCTGTATACTTGCAGGTAAAACTGATCTGAATTTTTACTCATTATTTTGAGTGAAAGTTTAGACTCAACACTAGCCAAACAGGAATTACATTTAACCCGTTCGAACATGATTTGGTCGTTCGAACGGGACTAGCCAAACAAGAATTACATTTAACCCGTTCGAACGTGATTTGGGCGTTCAAACGTTGTTAAAGAGTTCGAATGGTACTGACCAAACATTTAGCACGTTCGAACGGTATAGCTAAAACATAATATTAGTGAATGTGTATTTTTATTCACCATTGTAGTTCCATTAGATCTTAGCAAGAATATATCTTATTTTATAATTAAATTAATATAGAATTTACTCACATTTTGTTAAATATTTTTATTATTAATATTTTATTGATAAGCTATTAATTAATTGTAAATTTCAGGTTCATTATCATGTCTTCTTCTAGGGCGGGACGTAAGCGACGCAGTCAGGCAGAGACTAGTATCAGTACTCCTGCTAGCGAGAGGACTGTTTCACTAGAGCGACAGGTGAAGCTGTCTGACTTCTAGAGTATTGTCTGGGAGGGTCATTCCCTTCCATCAGTCTTCAGCGATCGTGGTTGGGGACCTATCTTAGATAGTCCAGGGGACTCATTAGAGACTGTCGCCTATATCGATATTGTTTCTGAGTTTTATAGAGAGCTCGGTGGTGCCAGCCCAGATGATGGAGGGGCATATAGCATCTCTGTCCGAGGGGTTCCGATTGTATTTTCACGGGACCGACTATCTGAGTATCTTCGTATTCTTAGGCTGCCAGATGCATATCCGAATATGGTGCCTAGAGAGTCTGATCTTTCAGTTGAGGTAGAGACAGCTGAGGAGGAGGCATCGCTCCATCATACAAATGAGGTCGATATCCTTATTGATCATGAGGTGAGGGATTTGGTTGTTGGTCCAGATGCTCCCCTGTATGACAGGGCGAAAAGCATCAAGCAGGCAGATCTATCTTCATTCTTCAAGATCCTGAATTTGATAATCGCCAACAATATAGACCCTCGGCAGCACAAAACATAGGTTGGCATTGATCGGACGAAATTTATGATACGGGTCGCTCGTGGCATTCCTATTGACCTGGTGGGGTATATATTCGATAGGATTCGATCAGAGTCCCAGTACATTTCCACAGATATACTGCCATTCGGGATCCTGATCACTCGATATCTATTATTTGCCGGTGTTGTGCCTGATATTGCCGAGCGTAAACGGCAGCCGATGGGAACGATCAACAGCACTACCCTCTCACGCAGCACAGGACACTCGAGACTGCGTCTTCTTGGACAGCATCTAGACCCGGTTGATCCTCAGAGAGATGCACAGCCAGGAGATCGTGGACCACAGGCCGAGGCATCAGTACATAGCGCTACACGTGAGGACATGGCTGAGATCGTGCGTGCAGGGATCAACGGACAGACATCAGCGCTGATCAATGCAGTGCGTATTGAGGTCCATTCTGCTATGTCTGATTTTCATACTGAGATTATTGAAAGCATCTCTGAGTTATGTACGAGGGTTGATGCCATGTCTGCGACTCAGGTCACTATTAGTACTCAACTGACACAGATAGAGGAACGTTTAGTTGCAGTCGTGGAACTGTGCAAAGAGTTGGGGTCTTAGTATTTTCTATCTTTTATTTATTTTTTCTTTTGTTTTTAGAATGGACAATATTTAGTATTTTGTAAATTCACTATTTATTTATGAAATAGTCTTATTTTATATTTCCTGAACTAATTATTGATTTATATTATTCATATTATTTAATCAATAAATTTATTATAATTACTAGTTAATATAAATATAATTCTCTTTTTTTTTTAAAAATATATATTCTCACCATTCGAACGGTAAAAGGTTACGTTCGAACGATATATCAATTTTCCGGTATAATAATCTAACTTATCGCGCCAAATTTATGTTCGAACGATCAAATTAGACGTTCGAATTATGAATCACCTGAAATTTACGTTCGAACGATAAAATTAGAAGTTTGAACGATCAAATTACGTACAAAGTCACTGTTCGAATGTTTCTATTTGAAGGGAAGCCATATTTCGTCCCTAAATATAACGTTCGAACGATATATGATGCGTTCAAACAGAAAACGTCTTTTTGGGACGACAAATAAAATTCGTCCCTAAATCTCACTTTTTGGGATGATTTTTATTTCGTCCTAAAATAAAATCGTCCCAAAATGTCATTTTTGTTGTAGTGTGCATGGGATACATTTTAATGCCCTACTAACCCCAAACAAAAACACCGTTCTTCATATTTATATTACAACCCTTGTTGCAGGAGCAGAGTCACCAACCAACTTTGTACACGAAGTTCTCAAAATACATCCTTTACTTTAGTGGCAACCCAATGCTAATAATGAATTTCCTTTGCACATGCAACTAGATACGGACATAGTGCCGTAATTGAATTCCTTCTTGAACAAGTTGCAAATCATCCTATCTATAAAGATCTTAAGAGCGGGTCTAGATCATTGGCCGGGGAGATGCTGAGGATGATGAACAAAGAGAAAGACACTGTAACATCCCAGATTTTAGTGTATTTTTAAAGAAGGATTCTTTTAATTTGTTTAAAAATTTATTCTCTTGTTTTAAATTTATGGGAGTTTTAAATATTATTTTTATAATATTTTTAAGTTGTGAAAATCATTTTAATGGATTTTCTTAATATTATTTGATGTTTTGGATTTAAATTAATCTTTATTTTAAATTGGCTTGTTTTTGGAATTTAATATTTTTACTGCTTTAATTGAGCTTTTCATTGAGTTTGAATTATTTTATTTATTTAGTGGTTTTAAAATCATTTTCGTTGGATCACTTTCAAAACCCAAGTTGAAAAAGGCTGGATCTCCTTTTTCCTCATTCTCTTTTTCTTTTTCTCTTTTTTACTTTTTCTTTTCTCTTTTTCTCTTTCCTCCTTCCGGTTCCCCCCAGCCCGACTGCACTCTCTCTCTCCTCTCCCCCCTTGTTTCGGGTTCACCGTTCCTGAGCCGCCGCCGGCCGGCGGTGGTCGACACCGCCGGTACCACCTGCTTCCCCGTGCGCCGGCGAGCCACCCCTCCAAATTCCAGCCGACGCCGCGCCGCCATTAGCCTCCGGAAGTCGTGCAAAGCCGCGGCGTTCCTTCACCCGTTTCGCTGCCGTCCGGCCACCTCCGGCCACCATCTCTCTACCACACCACCACCGGCCCTCAAGCAATCATTTGGACCCAACCCCGGCCCCGATCCGTCGCCGGAACTGCTCCATCGAACCCCATCTCCGATCTGAGTTTCTTAGCTTTCCACCGCCGTTTCGGCCACCACCCACGGCCAACCATCACCACCATCAGATTCCCCACCTCCAATAGGCCCTACCCTATCGTTCCCAAGTCTTCGTTTGGCCCCGGGTGATTTTGGGTTTCACTGTGTATTTCAGCCACAGTGTATTTTTACACTGTGGTGTTGCTGTTTTGGCGCTTCCAGCTCTCTTGTGATCCTCCGAAAATTATATTAAAGCGCTGTAAGTATTTTTCCGAACATCTTTTAAGGTTTTAATATATTTTTGCACTGACTGGTTTATTATGTCTGTGATTGATTGTGTTGTGCTCTGGACTGATTGTTGGGATTTACTGTTGGATTAGTTGTTGGAATTTAATGTTGGATTGGTGCATTGCATGTGCACGTTTATTTTTGTGTTTAATGAAAACTGGGTTTTCATTTGTGGGAAAAAGGAAATGAGACTGTAGGGATGGTGGTAAGCAAGGATGGTGTTGTTGTCCCGCCTGCGATTCCCGCCTACAGTGCTCCATTGGGTTTTTGGTGTTGTGTGGAAAAGAACTGTAGGGATGGTGGTAAGCAGGGACGGTGGTATAGTCCCGCCTGCGATTCCCGCCTACAGTGTACGCGTAGGGATGATGGTAAACAGGGATGGTGGTGTTGTCCCGCCTGCGATTCCCGCCTACAGTGTCCAATAAATATTTTTGGGTTTGGTGCATATTTTCTCATATGCATGCATGTTGGTTGCTTAAATGTATTTTTACCTTTGGGATCGTTTGGATTATTACTTACATGCGGTACCCTTTTTGGTACCGTAGATTTTTTGTGCAGATGTGGATGAGGACGTTGAGCCTCGGGTTCGGCTCCGTGGATAAGTGGCATGTGGTTGCTGCTGTTTGGATTATGAAAAATTATTTATCTCTCGTGTATGTATTTGGCTTTTTACTGTATTTTTCAGATATGTGTATTAAATTAAAATTCTGGTACTTAGTAGACTGATATTATTAATATTCCTCTGCGATTTGTTGTGCACTGTTTATTTGTTGCACACACTTTAACACTTGTAACACTTGTCGTTGGGATGCGTGACCGTATTGTCATCATCCTGACGTCACGATTCCTGCGTTGTTTTACACGTGGGAGTCGGGGCGTCACAGACACGGCCTTGCACGAGACAGTGCGGTATAATCACATTGAGGCGGCAAAACTATTGATGGAAAAAGACTCAGAATTTTCCTATTTTGCTAATGCTGCGGGTGAGACTCCACTTTACATGGCCGCCGAGAGAAACTTCCAGGATATTGTGTTCGAAATTATAGACACCTGCAAATCTCGGCCAGCTTATGGTGGCCTCCTTGGTAGTGGTAGTGGTAGCATATATGATATATGACACAGTCAGCCTCCGTTGTGTTTTATTTATCAACTCCTTCAAAGTCCGACTCGACCATGCAACAAAGTCTTGATAATAAATCAACATGCACCAAACTCAACTCAGTTATCACAATATCACATGCACCCTGCAAATGCGATTTCTAACCCAAATAAACTATGAAAGCACCACCAAATGAGAAAGAAAAATCCTTAGTCACCTAGTTCTAACTAAATTCTTGCATTTAGAAAAAGTGTAAAAAAAACTATTTTTTATTAGTAAGATCCACGTTTCAACAAAAAAATTTGTATGAGACTTATCTATATGAGCCTTGTACCTAGAATTACTCGTTCTAAAAGAGAAATGATTAAATTATTGAATATTGTCTACGTACAATTCATGAAATATGCGTAGTGTACCAATTTAACAATTGTATGAGAAGCTGACTTAATTAGAATATTAAACTTATGACATCTATGATAGTTTTTCATTAATTCTTGATATTAGTACTGTACTTTGTTATGATAACAATATCATATTTATAATGATATAAGTAAAATTTTCACATGTGTCTTGAGGCAATAAATGTGAAGATCACAATTTCAGGATGGAAATTAAAATGATTATCCTACAATTATTTTATAATTATTTTACAACTCTATATATGAAATGACGGATAATTTTATGAAACTGAAATTCATTATTAATGAAATGTACTCAATATCATTGCATCGGTTGATTTTAAAATCAGTTAATGTAAATTTTTTTTTTTTTTGATAAACTGAATCATTCATTAAAAATCAAATAGAATCCTTACAAATAGAATTCTTATCAAGCCAAATAGCTTGACTTACAAAAGAAGGACAAAAGTCCCACCACATCACAACATCATCAACTTCCCAAGCATATCTTGCCAACTGATGAGCAGCCATGTTGCCCAACCGATGAACATGAACTACTTTAACTTCTTGAAAGCCCCTCATGAGCCTATGAATATCTTGAAGAATAAAATCAAAATCTATTTGGTACTCAGATAAATTATTCAAAGTATGAACAAGTATCAAACAGTCAAATTCTAACAACACTTTGGGAAGTCCCCATTGAGCACAAAGTTGTAAACCCTTTAACAAAGCAGTAGCTTCAATAAATTCTGCAGAAAACACTTCCCTTTCAACCTTACTGCAAGCCACGACAACATCTCCATTATGATCCCGAAGAAGAACCCGCACCCCTGCAGAATTTTGATCATAAAAAATAGCCCCATCAACATTCAACTTCAAAAAACCAATAGGAGGAGGATGCTAAGACACAATTCTATTTATCTTCTTATTGGAAACATCAAAGACTTGCAACAGTTTGTATTCCTGCTGAATGCTCAAAGCATTATTTACTACCACATTAATCTGCATAGACACCTGCTCATAAAGGAATTTATTTCTTCTATACCACAGCCTCCAAGCAATTGTAAAAAATCTGACCAATAAGTCCTCAACCCCTCTTTCCTGAGCCAGGTTTGCCAAATCCCAAAAAGACATATTCAGCTCTACATTTCCCATTTGTGAACAAAAATCCAACCAAACTTTTCTCACATGTGAACAAAAAAACAAAGCATGAGCTGCATCTTCACTTGCTTGATTACAGAACACACACTGGTCAGATTCCAGAACATGTTTTTTCTTCAGATTTTGATAGGTTGGCAGCAACTCTTGGCATGCCTTCCATCCAAATATTTTCATTTTTTTCCGCATCTTCAAACCCCACAAACATTTCCAAAAACCTAAGTGACTACTCCCATTTGAATTCTGACCTCTCACCTGAGATTGATCCTGCTGTAGCACTCTATAAGCACTTTTAACAGAATATATACCATTCTTCTCATGAACCCAAAACAAAGAATCATCAGAACTCAAATTTACATTCAGCTTCAGAATTTGTTGTACCACATTTGGATTGAATAGAGCACTTAAAGTATCAATCTTCCACCAACCTGTATTTACATCAATTAAAGACTGAACTCTTAAAAGGCCAGCACCCTCAACCTCAGCTTGATTTATATAATGCATATTAAAATCAGGGATCCAGGGATCTTGGAAGACTCTAATAGATTTTCCATTACCCACACGCCATCTGCACCTTCTTGCTAGACCTTGTACAGCTTCCCGAATGCATTTCCATGCAAAAGATGAATTAAGCCCAACTTTAGCATCAAATAAACTTGTGTTATTGAAATACCTTGCCTTATAAATTCCGTAAAGAAGAGATTCCTTCTTAGTTATGAGCCTCCATCCATGTTTGGCTAAGAGTGCCAAATTGAACAGCCTTAAGTCTTTAAAACCCATATCTCCTTGAAACTTAGAATTACAAAATTTCTCCCAACTAACCCAATGTATTTTTTTTCCCTGAGACTAATTTCCCCACCAGAATTTAGTCATCATCATCTCTAACTCGTGACACAAGGATATAGGAAACAAAAAACAACTTATAGCATAAGTTGGAATGGACAGTGCTACAGGCTTAATAAGAACCTCCCTACCCCCTTGAGATAACAATTTTTCCTTCCACTCTTGTAATTTCTTCCACAACCTCTTTTTAATACCCGAGAAAGCTTGTTTCTTGGATTTTCCAACCATAGGCGGAAGACCCAAATACTTCTCATACTGTTGAGTGTAGCTACCCCCCCCCCCAAAGTTGCATAATTTCAGCTTTTAAATTCTCATGCACATTTCTACTAAAAACCATGGAGGTCTTATCTTTGTTAATACATTGACCCGAGGCTCTCTCATACTTATACAGCAAAGTCTGAATCTTTTCATTAGTAGAAACATCGGCTTTATAAAAAATGACACTATCATCCGCAAACAACAAATGATTAACCCAATTGTGGATCCCAATTGTGGTCCAGGCGACCCTCGACATGGAAAGGAAGTTTAGATTCTAGAAGCTGCGGCTCCGGGGTGCCATTGTACATTGTGCACAAATTTTTACCTATTCCGGGCATCAAGTTCATCAAGGAAAAGTGGCACTTCAGGCACGAGGCACTTGTTGTGGTGTTTAACCCAAAAGTGAGGGTAGAACAGTATATTTTACTGGAGCAGATAAAGGACATAAACTCCTTCCCTTGCTTCCGGAAGAAAAAGATCGATGTTCTTGTCGATGGCATTTCTAGATGTGCCTCTCATTGTCTCTGTGTGCACGCACCTACCTCTAAATGTTGTCCACGCCACTAGCGCAAAGACGAAGGTACATGTACGAGGTGATATAATGATGTGGGATAATGTGTGTTGCATTCATGCACCCGAACGAGATGGCTTGACCGTGGAATTAAATTGCATGGACATGATCGAAATTTGTTTCCCATTTTAATCATACTGGGTTTGATCTGTAATACATGTTCTAGGAGGTAATTGAGAGATGTTCGTGTAGAATAATTAGGCGCGATATCATGGGTATAATCGGACTTGGTAGTTTATGTTTTCGGGAGTTACGAGTTTCGTCAGACATGATCGATGAGTTGGTTTAGTGGGAGATTGCTTGCATTTGGATGGTAAGGTAATTTGAGATTTTTTTTTTTTTTCAAAGGTAATTTATGATATTTTGAGAATAGTAATAAAAAAAGTAATGAAAAATGATAGAATATTAAATAATAATAAATAATAATAAATAGTTATAATAAACTTAAGATGAATTGTAATTCAAAAAGAGTAGAAAATGGATAGAAACTTGATATAAAATTCTGGAATTAGAGTCCCACGTTCGGTACAGCTCCCTTTACAGCTCCCACGTTCGGTAAAGATCTGTACGAATATTCTGATACCCACGCCATTCCCTCCTGCTAGACTATAACAAACTCTTAACTTGTTCCCCAATATGGCCTCCACTAATCAGAAAATAACAAGTGAAATAACAATAAAAGAATTTCTCATCATTCCCACACATACTTTTTTAATTTTAATTTTTTTCTCTTACTAAATGTGTGCTGTATGAATAATGAATAAAAGAATTCAATTAGTTTTAATAGAATAAAACAAGATAAAAATTAAAAAAATTAAAATAAGTATGGTGTGTAGTGTGCGGGAATGATGAGTAGCAAAATCCTAAAAGAAATATAAGAGCTTTGTATAAAATGGGCCTGCTAGAGCCCATTACTTCTATGGCCCAGACGTCTGTCCAGTTCTTTCTTCCAGTTGGGCTGAGCTGCACTTCTTCTTCACGTTAATCCGACACTAGAGGCCCATGGCCCACGACCCTTCAGTGAGCCCACTACTCAACTTCACTTCCCACATGGCGCGCACACACTTCACTTCACTTCATCAGATCCCTCTTTTGCCAAACACAAACCCTAGCCACCGTGTAACAAACTAGCCCAGTACCTGTGCCCTTAATTTGCAGTCGATATGTTGTTGACAGTAATGAAGTTTGGTTAATTTATAGGAAAATGATAGGGTTATTACCCTTCTACTACTTATTTACTATTCTTTTTGTATTTAATTTTTTTTAATTTTTAATTTTTAATTTTACTTAATGGTTAAGAAAATGAATATTAGTAAAACTATATATTTTTTTAATTTTTTCTTAATGATTAAGGATATTAAAAAAAATACTTAAAAAAATAAAAAAAAATACACTATAAATAATAAATAAGTAGTAAAAGAATAATAATCCTGTCACTACCCTAATTTATATTACCATTTATTGCATTAGTGTATATAACACACAGATAGATATATATATATATATATATATATATATATATATATATACTGTGTGCGCGCGCACGCATATATTGATGTTTCTGTTTTCTATTTGTCTTTATATATGCTTAATTCCTTGGTCCTTAAATTCCAACAAGTTGATTTGGGAACTTCAGCTGTAAAATACTTAATTCTATTACATAACTTTTTAAATTAAGAAAGATTATACTAGCTCATAAGTTAATTAAATGACGGAATTTAATAAATTAAGTTCTCTTGCAAATCAATGTGGTTCCTAATGATTAGTGTATTGGCAGGATTTGAATGTGTCGGCCTTTCTATCAGTTTGCAAGTAAAAGGAACTTAAATTAGCACAATTTTTAACTTTAGTGTATTATCCGTCGTTTGTTTATTCTATTGATCTGTTCTTTGGAAGTCTTAATTTAGTAAATATTCATTATAGATAATTTGAGAAAGATAAGAGAGGAGATGACCCGCAAACGAAGAATTAGTACTATTTTGGGATTGAGAGGGTTATATAATGCACTCTGCATGATCCTCTCATTCATCTTAATGTACTGATGTTGTAGCATTATCCATCAATTCTTGAATCTTGAATTTGTTGTTAAAGAGTTGATATGACGGTTGATAGGCACTACTACATTAGTATATATAGTATGATGAAAATGAGATGAAAAATTATATATTACTTAACATGATTCTTCTTGATATCGTTTACTACACCATACATATTTATATATATATATATATATATATATATATATATATATATATATATATATATATATATATATTCTTCTTCATGCATTTGTTACAAAAGTCTTGAATTCGAACCTTCACTCTACACTCTATCCTAATTAATTAAATATTTCACGTATTGGATAACTCATTGAGAGAGAGTCTGGCCAACACGTGAGGAAGATTGTTGAAATGTAAAATAAATAATAACATCTACCTTTTTTCATCAGTCTAAACTTTTAAAACAAGTGGTGATTTCATAAAAAAAAACATGAGATAAAGATATATGATACTTCTATTTAGGGGTGTAAGTTAAGTACTGCATGGTTTGGATGAGAAAAGCGACCGAGCCGATAACACTAATGGTCCATCCATTAGTTTGCAAAAACTTGTTTTTTGGTCAAGTCCTGCTTATGATTTTTTTGGACTGGATCAGACCGACCAAAATACATATAATATATATAAATTTAATTATTTTTATATTATATTTTATATAGAAGTTGTAAAATTTAATTATGTGATTTTCATCTAAACTATGATCATTAACCATATATGTTAAATATAATATTAAATATTAACTAATATGCTATTGCAATTAAAATGTTGGGCTCTTTATATGTTGGGCCAAAATAAAATTGCATCAAATAAGGGGTACTTGTAGAGATTTCCATGTCATCGCACAATTCCAGCGTGAAATTGAAATTTGAAGAGGGAGAATTCACTATTCAATTTTTTGCGGTGACTTTTTACTTATTGCAACAATTTTTGTCGTTGCAATAGGTAATTTTAACTGTAGCGACATTTGCTTTCCGTCGAATAGGATCATTGACACAATATATACTTTTTGCAGCGAAGATTATCATCATAAAAATGCATATTGTCACCGTAAAATATATGTCAACTTGTTTGCGGCCAATTATTAGTTATTTGCGGTGACAGAGAAGCGCCGAAAATATTGTGTTTTCAATATACCCTCGCTGCTGCCTTATTTTTCCCACCCTTCCCGATACTTCCCCCCCTCTCTCTCACTCTGATCTCTTTCTCTCTCTCTTCTGTTCTCGACTGCGATTGTCAACTCCAGTGTCGTCTCTCTCTCTCTCTCTCTCTCTCTCTCTCTCTCATCTTCACAAAGTGGTTTCCAATTGCCAGTGTCGCCGTCTTCCCGCCGCCTCGCCAACACCAGTAAGTTTCTCTTTCACTATTTTAGGCTCAATCAATCTATCTCTCTCTGTCTAACTACCACTCGGTGACCCCTTCTCTCTACATAGAACAACAATTTTCGTTTTTCATTACTATGATTTGGTTGCATTAGGTCATGAGAAATGTTTTCCATTCATAGAGCCCTAAGAAATCGAGCCCCTATGTGTCCCTAATTTCTTGCCTAATTTCAACATAATTTCTGTCGTTTTCTTTATAATTTTGTGTTACACAGTGTTATATAGTGTCTGTAGTGACTTTATAATTTTGTCGGAATGAGATCATTTTTTAATTTTATAGAAGGTGCTCACAATAATCGCACGTGTCTAGGCCTATACCATAGCAGCCGGCTGCTATGGTGCTCGTTCGGAAAGGGTAATATTCCTCGGTTTTGTTGGAAAATTTGTTGTTCCTAATTGTTCAATTTGGCAAAAAGAAGCAATTTTTTGTAAACAATAATTTCTCTTAAGATAATATTCTCATTAAATCAAATATTTCGATATGGGGCAGAGAAGAGTGTAAAGAAAGGTGGGCTAACCTTTACGTTAAAAAAATAAATAAATAAATAAACTATAGCACATTTGAAACTGTAAATGCACTTCAAATAGCGTTAGAAATTTGATGTTAATATGTAAACAATTCAATTCATAGGAAAATAAAACAAAGATTTAATTTTTAAAATTATATATCGTAACAAATGAAAAAGCAGAAATCATTAAGAAATAATCATTAAACTTTTGATTACTTGAACCATCGATTAAGCGTAATTAATTGATCAGCATGATTAAGATTGAATCACGTATATATCGTAGTTTTAATCAGCCTTAAAGGTTATATGTTATTATTTGAGAATAACAATTTATATTATAATCTCAATTAATGCTAATTTTACGAGTTTAAATTATAAAATTAAGAAAGATGATAATTCAAGAATGTCAAAATATTTTCTCTTAAAGATTACGAACATATACAACGGAAACAACAAACGTGGCATGAATGTTGAGGTTTTGGATTAATAGTCCTCGATCGAAACTACCCGGCCTTATAGATGTCCAGCCATTTTCTTAAATTTGTTCTTCTCCTAATTTTGTTAAAATGTATCAATTATATTGATCTATACAAATTAATTAAGACGCGGCTTAGCTTGTTTGAAATTGAACATATTTTTTTTTAATATTAATCCGTTTATAAACAATATTTTGACGTACAGTTATTTTTTTTCATCCGGAAGTTGTACGAAATCTTGTTACAGCTTGAACTTGACATGTTGTATTTTTTTATGGACCAGCATAGATCTTATATTGGTCTTGAGTTCATAATGGAATGGGCCGGATAAAAATATTAACATACGAGGAAGCCTTTCTCTCACTCTATATATATGGGACGTACTATACAGAAGCCTCACATTCTTGCACACCACTTAAAAATATGAAATTTTAAAAATATGTGAAATATGAAGTGTGAAAGTAAAAAAATAAAATCATATATTTTTAAGTGGTGTGCATGAGTGTGATGCTTAGTCTAGAATTTTTTATATATTATAATAGAGTACTTAGCCCATTGAGTTCTATTATGGTGTATGGTTCGGGTCGGAGGGAAGTTTTCTCTCTCTCAAAATCAGCTACCTTAGATATAGTGCTGCATATTAGAGATGGGTACTTATTCAAGTCATAAAGATAATTTCTTAACTCTTTATTTTTTTTTTTATTTACACATGCTATGAGTGAAATGAGATAGTTTGAATAAGAATTTTTCCAACAATTGGTATCCGAGTATACTCATTATGTTCAAAGGTTTTTTTTTTTTCTTTTTTTACGGTTTCATGGCTTTTTTTAGTATATATCTATTTCTCTCTCCATTTTTCGCCAAACCTCATAAGGAAACCATTAAAAAAAAGTGTACGCCGGCAGTGGTGTCTGGAAATGGGCTCGTCAATATCTCATCGTCGGGGTATGCCAAACTTCTCAAATTGACGCTGGTAGAATATCAAAAAAGATGTTGACAACATTGTGTGTTGCATCTTCGAGTAAGAGAGGAAACTTTTTTTCTTCTTTCTCGCGAGAGGAAATGTGTGTTGGGTAGAATTTTCTTTTTGTAAAAAAAAAAAAAAACTTTAAACTGTGGACTTGCATATATAATGAAAGAAATGTTAAGATATAAAATAAATAATAATATCTACCTTTTTCATCAGTCTAAACTTTTGAAACAAATACTGATTTCATAAAAAAATATGAGATAAAGATATATGATACTTCTATTTAGGGGTGTAAGTTAAGTACTGTATGGTTTGTATCAGAAAACCGACCGAACCGATAACACTAATGGTCCATCCATTAGTTTGCAAAAACTTGTTTTTCAGTCAAGTCTTGCTTATGGTTTTTTTGGATTGGCTCAGACCAACCAAAATACATATAATATATATAAATTTAATTATTTTTATATTATATTTTATATAGAAGTTATATAATTTGATTATGTGATTTAACCATATATGTTAAATTTAATATTAAATATTAACTAATATGCTATTGCAATTAAAATTTTGGGCTCTTTAGATTATGTTTGGAAGTTTCATCTTCAATAAAATTCTCATCTCATCTCATCTCATCATTACAACCTTTTCAAATTCCTATATAAAATATAATAAATAATTCAACTTTTTCAAATTCCAATACAACTTTTTCAAATTTCAATTTAACTTTTTCAAATCTCAAAACTAAAAAATAATATTTTAAACTTTAAAACAAAACACAAAATTCTCATCTTACCTTCCAAACATAATCTATTATATGTTGGGCCGAAATAAACATTAGAATGTAATTATGGGCTTGGCTCATTTTGCACACTAGGAATGGACCGAATTGGACCGACCGGACTGATAGATAACAGTCCAGTCTAAGGGTGAAAAATGGATGCATTGAAATTTTCGGTCCAGTCTAAAAACCTCCCATGAACCGACCAAACCGAACTAATTGCACCCATACTTCTATTCATGCACTATTCATATGAACATAACAGTATCCATCACTCATGCACTTTGTTCCTACTTTCTAAAGTTGATCTAATTTCTCTTTCTTTTATTTTTCAGATGCTTTAGTTCATTACTTCTACCACACTTTATCCTTTTCGGAGAAATGTAGTGTATAAATAACTCTTTGAAACGGCAGTACTACTATTCTCGCACAGTTCATATGAACATAACAGTATTCGTCACTCGTATATTCTATTCTTACTTTCTAAAGTTGATTTAATTCTCTCTCTTTGGTTCATCTGCTTTAGTTCATTAGTTCTACCACACGCTTATCATTTTAAGAGAAATGTAGTGTATAGATAACTCTTTTGAAACCACACTTCAGTTCAGGCACTGTTCGTATGAACATAACAAATATTTGTCACTCGCGTTCTCTATTCTTACTTTCTAAAGTTGATTTAATTCTCCCTCTGATTTTTCAGATGCTTTAGTTCATTACTTCTACCACACTTTATCCTTTCCAGAGATATATAGTGTATAAATAACTCTTTGAAACCACACTTCTGTTCTCACACTTTTCATATGAACATAAGAGGATCCATCACTCGTGTAATTTTTTCTTACTTTCTTAAGCTGATTTAGTTCTCTCTCTTTGATTTTTCAGGTGCTTTAATTCATTACTTCTACCACACTTTATCCTTTCCGGAGAAATGTAGTGTATAAATAACTCTTTGATACCACACTTTCTGTTCATGCACTGTTCATATGGACATAACATTATCTGTCACTCGTGTACTCTATCTTTTCTTTTAAAGTTGATTTAATTCTCTCTTTGATTTTTTTATATGCTTTAGTTGATCATTACTTCTACCATACTTTATCCTTTCCAAAGAAATGAAGTGTATAAATAACTCTTTGAAACCACACTTCTATTCATGCACTTTTCATATGAACATAAGAGATTCATCACTCGTCTACTCTATTATTACTTTCTTAAGCTAATTTAGTTCTCTCTTTGATTTTTTAGATGCTTTAGTTCATTACTTCTACCACACTTTATCCTTTATGGAGAAATGTAATGTATAAATAACTATTTGACACCACACTTCTGTTCACGCACTGTTCATATGAACATAATAGCATCCTTTCACTCATGTACTCTATTCTTACTTTCTAAAGTTGATTTAATTCTCTCTCTTTGATTTTTCAGATGCTTTAGTTTATTACTTGTACCACACTTTATCCTTTACAGAGAAACGTAGTGTATAAATAATTCTTTGTCACCATGCACACTTTTGTTCAGGCACTGCTCATATGAACATAACTCGATCCATCACTCGTACTCCATTCTCTTACTTTCTAAAGTTGATTTAATTCTTTCTTTGATTTTTCAAATACTTTTGTTCATTACTTCTACCACACTTTATTCTTTTCGGAGTAATGTAGTGTATAAGTAACTGTTTGAAACCACACTTCTGTTCACGCATTGTTTATATCATGAACATAAGAGGATCCATCACTCATGTACTCTATTCTTACTTTCTAAAGTGATTTAATTCGCTTTCTTTGATTTTTCAAATACTTTATTTCTACCACAGTACTTTACCGTTAATTTCCGAAGAAATGTAGTGTATAAATAACTCTTTGAAACCACAAAATGTCGCCCATTGCACCATATATTCTTCTTTGTTCATTACTTCTACCACATTTTGGACTTTCTCGTTGTCTTTTATAATGCTTCATCCAGCGAAAGGAAAATGAAAGTAAAAAATGTTGGCTCGCTCAAAAAATAAAAAACTCATGTTGATTGGTGCATGGGTTTCCCAAAAACAGAAAGGAAGTTGTACGTGTTGATCATAAGTGTAACCTCATCATCATGTGTCTCACTGTTTTGGGACTATAACAATGTGATCTTGAAGCTGTGTCAATTCGTGTGAAATTATTTGGATTCATCATTAATCAGTCAATCTTATTAATCCAACCCAATTAACAAAACGCGTTAGTCAAGTTAATGAGGTCAATCGGAATTGTGACGAGTTACCGATTACTTGTCTTTTTGCCAATTTCCAAATTACAGAAACCTTTTCTGGTAGATTTACCTCAAATGATGAGAAATGATTATTATATATGTTTTCATAACTCTTTTTCTTTTAAAATCGAACATTTATAACAAGTTATTTGTAACGAAAATATAGTTCTTTCGGTAAGAAATGATGTCATTTTCATAGGAGATAACTGGCAACAAATATGTAATTTTCTTATCATGTTTTAACTTTGAATTCGGTCTTGTATGGTTGTTTTTCTTGATGATGACTTCAATTTGAAGATAGCAACGTTGAGAAGAAACAAAAAATATCCTCACTTAGTTTAAGTTAAAAATATTAACAAATTAAGGATTTGGTTTCTAAAATATATTTTATAATCTAAAATTAGATCATGAATAGAAAGTGCCAATGTATACAGATTGCCTTAATTATGATAATTTGTAACTTTGTAATTAATTTGCTTCCTAAGTTAGGTTATTTGTAACAACTCTAAGAATGCTAAGCTACATATAGGCTCATCTTCCCAAAGGAATGTTCAATGCTACAATTGGATTTCATAGGAATCATTAAAAAGAACTTCCAATAACTTTTCCTCCCAAATAATGTGAAATCCCATTTACCAGTACTTCCTTAGACATTATTACATAATATAAAAAATTTATTCATCATTCTCGCACACTAGACTTTTTTTCTTATCAAATATATGGTATATGTATGATAAGTAGATAGAATAATTCATGAATTAGTTTAAGAAAAATAAAATAAATAAAAAATAAAAAAATATGATTTGTGAAGATGATGAGTATAGCAAAACTCATATAAGATATCACAAAGAAAGAACTTTTAAATGAGAGGAATATGCTTTCTTATATATGGTACGTAGATGCCAATTATTTGAGTCCCAAAACCCAAGCAGTACTAACACAGAAAAAAACTAAAATAGTACTCGAGTGCGTGATTCTGACACAGTTATGTCTATTAATTTTTACATTACTTGGGAGTTTTTTTTTTCTGGAGTACGTACGTCGTGACTCGTGACCTACCACTTCATGTATATATCTTGGGCCATCAGAAATTTTCATTTAAGCACTCATAGGCTACTATATATTTAGTCATGTAATACTAATTAGTTGCTTCTAGCCAGAAAAAGTTGAGTTCTGTTCAATGATGATCTCTTTATTCGACAAAAGGGATGGCATTCTTTTCCATGCACTTTTGCGTTCTAGATTTGCGAGAGTATAAATTGAGGCGTAGAAGCTATCAAATCAAAGTGAAGAGACAATATCAAGATTCAATACATATCAAAATGGAGTGCCTCCTGTTCGTTTGAAGGTTCTGGCTCATCTGGTAATACTAGTCAGCCCAGGGAAAGAGAGAACATCACTCGCATGGATCCGAAATTCTACGAAGCTGCAACAGAAGGAAACATCGAGTTCTTTAAAGTTCATGGGACACATCTTAATGCCCAACTAACACCAAACAGAAACACTGTTCTTCATATTTATATTACAGCCCTTGTTGCAGGAGCAGAGTCACCAACCAACTTTGTAGACGAAGTTCTCAAAATACATCCTTTACTTTTGTGGCAAGCCAATGATAATGATGAAATTCCTTTGCACATTGCAGCAAGATACGGACATACTGCCGTAATTAAATTCCTTCTTGAACGAGCAAATGATCATATCTCATGTCAAGACCTCGAGCGCGGGTTTAGATCGGCCAGGGAGTTGCTGGGGATGACGAACAAAGAGAAAGACACGGCCTTGCACGAGGCAGTGCGCTACAATCATCTAGAGGCGGCGAAACTATTGATGGTAGAAGATCCAGAATTTTCATATTTTGCTAATGCTGCTGGTGAGACTCCGCTTTACATTGCTGCCGAGAGAAAACTTCGGTCTATGGTGTCCGAAATTATTAACACCTGCAAATCTCCAGCTTATAATGGCCCCCTTGGTAGAACGGCTTTGCATGCTGCAGCATGTTGGGAGGAACCTGCAGGTATTACTGCCTTTTTCAGTATTCTAGCTGCCCCTATGGTTCAATCGGCTTATAGTAATGCTTAAATAGTAAATACAATAGGCTTATATATAGTTTCGATTTTTTTATCATTTACTTCAGCTACTCTACTTCTAGTTTGTCTCTAGATCACCACTTGTTCCCAACACCTTTCGCAATTGAACTCATGGAATATATACATTATAGGAAAATTGACACATTTTTATTTTCCTAAAAGCTGATAATTGACCATTTGACAGTGTAATTAACGACGCTAATTATGAGTTTTCAAAAGAAGGTAGATCATCTAGATCAACCCCATAATAACATTAACAACAACAAGTGATACGTACAGATTGAGATTCTATTCATGTTATGAATTTTGTTTTCTATCACGTAACAAGTCCTTGATGCTTAGTTTCAATTATGAAATGATCATTTGATATTTGTGTTTTAGAAGTGATCAAACTTATAATTCAAAAAATCGGAGGTATAAGTAAAGAAGCAGATCAGAAAGGTTGGACTCCGCTTCACTTGGCTGCACACTACAATAACACTGAGTCAACAAAGCTGTTGCTGGAATACTGTAGAGATGTAGCATACATGAAAGACACGGAGGGTAGAACTGCTCTTCACATTGCAGCTCATCGTGGCCATTATATGGTCGTGCAAAAGATTATATCAAGCTGTCCGGATTGTTGTGAATTGGTTGACAACAGAGGCTGGAATGCACTCCACTTTGCTGCGGAGGGCCACGTACGTGTTCTATATGATTTTGAAGGTTATGAGAATATAAGACTGATCATCAAAGCCATCCTGGACAATAGGTCTCTCGGAAATCTTTTGAATCAAAAGGACATCGACGGGAATACACCTTTACATCATTTTCTCCGACGTCCTTCCTATTGGCTCAACACCAATTATCATTGGAGGGACATCGGCATAAAAAATCTCTTCTCTGACCCTAGAGTCGACCAGATGGCCTTCAACAATGAAAACCTTCATGCTTGGGATATCGCTTTAACCGTAGCTGATCACGTATCAACCGTAAAGGTAACATATATAATCTTTTTAATTTTCATACCTAAAAAATTATTTTTTCTTAGCAAAGGAACTTCATTGATAAAAGCAACTGTTTGATACATGAAAACTTCCAAACTGAACTTATCATACAAATCAACTACTAGAGAGAGAGAAAGGGGGGAAGTGTTTTCCACTGTGAGAGTCTAACAAACATTGTGGAATTTTAATTAAAGGGATTTTTCCAAACTCATTGTTGGAATGTATCCATTGACAATGGAATGCGTGTATCAATTTTGATATCGATGTATCTTGATTGCCCTCCAGGTTTCAAAGTCTTTAATTAGAAGAAATTTTGTATCTCTTGTTATGCCTTCTGTCTCCAATTATTTGCTTTATGTTGTTGATTGATGCATGAGATGACATTTGAGGAATGATATTTTTTTGATCTGCTGTGAATGTGCTTCTTGAACTCCTATGAAAGTTGCCATAGCCTCTCCTTGATTGGGATTAATGCCGATTATGAATATGATTATCACAATCTCATGGATCCATTATATGATCTACAAATTGTTGTTGATATATATGCTGCCTTCTTTTCTACCTGCTACATCAAAAGTTATTAAAAACATATCTTCTGGTGAAGGTGGGATCCATTTGGGGTGATTTCATCAATTTTCCATGTCCAAGCTTTGCAATGTTCTTTGTAGGTTTCTATGGTCCTTTGGACAAACTGCTCAATGGTTAATGGAGTAGTGATATTGTGGATTATCTTATTTCTAGTGAACCAAAGGTTGTCCATTGCCAGAACAACAAATATCTGGAAGTGCTGAGATTCACTGGTCAACAGATTTAGGTTGATTGTAGGGTTCAAAATCCTATTTATTTGTTGATGCCTAGATTCAATAGTGAGGAAATGTCTAGTGGCCATGGAGATTGTCTTCATAGTATTCTAGAGTAAGAGCAGTTCAGGACAAGGTGAGCAGTTGTTTCTACTTCCATCTGATAGATAGGACAAAGTTTCTATCTTCTATGAAGGAATACAATTGCTTCACAAAGACCTAGTTGGCAAAATGCCGTTTAAGGTTTTCCAATGGAATAATTTTAAACTATCTTGCATTTTTAAGGACAATAGTTTTTTCCAATCAAGGGAAGTAGGCATTGTGACCATTTGATTGGAGAGTAATTTTAGCATAAGCATACTTAATAGAGAATTTATCCGAAGAATGATGAATTCATTTAGGGGTATCTGGTTGGTTATGGAAATTATGATACTGATTGAGGTGAATTTTTTGGATTTCAACAACTTATTCTTGATAGAAAGAGCTTGGAGAACAAGAGTATTCCATCTCCTAGGTTCCTCCAATGTTAGTTCTGAAACTCTCAATTAGGGGTCTTGCAATGTATAAAAGGATTGTGGTGTTGGGGTTGATGAAGTTAATGTGGGAGTCCGGCGGTCAGACCAAATTTTGGTATCAACTCCTTTGTTAATCTGGAAGCAGATACTAGAAGCTATGAAATTTTTTTTGTTTTATCATACCTTTCCAGAATCTAGAATCAGTGGATTTTGCTGTAGCAGAAGGCCAGAATGCTTTGTTAAAGTTAGCCAATAATCTAATACCAAGACCACCTATTAACTTGGGTTTGCAAATGGAGTTCCAAGATTTTCGAATGAAGTTATGAATTTTGTTAGAAGCAAAACCCCACTAGAATCTCATTTAAGGCCTTGTCAATCTTCCTGGAGATTTTTTTTTTGGATCCAAATGGTGGACATGGTGTAGAAAGGTATGGCACAAGCAATTGATTTGATGAGTGTTGTTCTACCAGCTTGTGATAAGAGTTTTGTTTTCCATCTAGCTAACTTGCTATGGATTTTTTCTAAGATCTCCTTAAAGTGATGTTGAGTTGAGGAGCCAAAGTTGAGAGGAAGGCCAAGGTATATGATCTTAGGAGACGAAATTTTGAAATTGTGGATTTCTCTTACTTCCCTTGTGATGGATGGTCTACTATTTTTACTAAATCGGATGGAGGATTTGGTTGTGTGAATTTTTTGAATTGACCACGAGGAGTACAGTTCAAAGAAATTAGAGTAAGCTTGAGCATTTTGGAATGTAGCTGAACCAAAAAATACGAGATCATCTACAAAAAGCAAATGAGAGAGAAATGGTCCATTCGTACTAATTCTAATACACTTTACATGACTTCCTAGTTGTTCCTTTTTGCAAATGAGCATTGAGAGGATTTCACTCCCTAGGATGAAAAGAAAATGGGATAGGGGATCTACTTGCCTTAGTCCTTTTGATGGGTGAAATAAACCATGTGGTTTCCCATTGGTTACTACCGAATAGGAGACTGTGTTGATGCATTCCTTAATCTAATTGATCCAAGTGTGATAAAAACCAAGGTTAGAAAGGATGGCAATCAAAAAGCCCCACTCCATGAAATCGAAAGCTTTCTCCATATCTATCTTAATAGTCATAAGTTTGTCTCCCCTTTTTATTTTTCAACACAAGGAATACTTCCTATGCTAAGATGGTATTTTCTTGGATAACTTTTCTTGGGAGAAAGGCAATTTAGTAAGGAGAGATGAATTTACGCATGACCTATTTTAGTCTATTGGAGAGAATTTTTGCAATGATTTTATATTAGACATTTGAGTGACTTATTGGTCTAAATTGATAGAATGTGCTTGTGGAATCAATTTTTGGAATTAGGACTATATGAGTGTGATTCATCTCTTTTAAAAGATGGCCAAAAATGAAAAGGCTTTTGATGGCAGCATTAAGATCATTTTTCACTATGTCCCAATACTGTTTATAAAAAATAAAAAAAAAGCCTATGAATCCATCAATACTAGGGGATTTTGAGGAGGGGATTTGTTTGATGGTGGAGAGTTTTTGATCATCAAATGGAATTTCCTAGAGAAGGGTGTCTTATTTAGTTATCTCATCACAAAACAGATTATCTAAATCCTTAGGAATGGGAGGAAAAGAAGTCTGAAAGATTGTTTTGAAATGGCCAAGAAACATTGATTGAATTTTCAAGGGATTGGAATCCCATTGATTTCATGAAGAGTTTTTTCAGACAATTGATATCATTCATTCTTCTTTGCACGGTGGATGACATGTGAAAAAATTTTGTGTTCAAATCAATGGTGGTAAGCCATTGGATTCTGAATTTTTGACGCCACAAGATTTCCTCTCTTTTTAATTGTTCATTAAGATAATCCAAGATAATATCCTCTTGATAAGAAGAATTACTATAAGGGAATTGAGATTGAAAGTGAGTTAGCTGAGTGGACAAATTTTTTATGCATGTCTGGATGTCCCCAAAAGAGTTAACATTCTATATTTTGAGTGCTTTTTTCACTGCTTTGAGTTTTTGAGTAAGAATAAAAGGTGGGGAACCATTGAATTGGAGATCCCACTTTTTTTCACTGACTAATATTGGCAGTATTACAAGTTTTTAAGACATGTGGACTACTAATTTCACAAACTGATTTAAAAAAATAAAAATCACATATTAATTAATATGGTTAAATATGATATTTAAAAATAAAATGAGTTTTACAATCTAACTAGCTTATTATATCAAGTCCTATCAATTTGTACAATTATTTTTATAAAATGTCTTTGTAAAATACGCATTCTTTATCCGGTAAAAGATTGAAAATTAACATTTCTCTATTTACTAATTTGAAATGCTCATAATTCGGCGCAATCAATATTCTTCACAGAGTTTGGATATATTGAAGGAAGTAGCTTTTACACCAAATGGACGAGTACCAGAAGTCGATGAAAAAATAGAAAAATTTAAGAAGGAAGAGAAGGATGAGAGAATGAAGAAGGTGGAGAAGAGGATCAAGGAGAATCAGGAGTTGGCGGAGGACGCAACATTAAAAGCAGCCGATAGTCATTTGGTAGTGGCTGGACTAATTACAACTGTGACATTTGCAGCAGGTATTACCATGCCTGGGGGTTTCGTTGGTGGAGGTGAAACATCACAACCAGCTGGCTCTGCAATTTTGAGGACAAGTGCTGCTTTCAAGGCATTCGTTATTACAGATGTCCTAGCCATGGTACTATCTACTTCTGCTATATTTGTCCACATGTTCCTAGCATTTATACCTCGGGAAAGTTATCTCTATGATGCACGCGCCTCTTTTCATCAACTAGCCTTTTGTGTCCTTCTTTCGTCCATGATACCAATGGTGCTGGCATTTATCACAGGCACGTATGCTGTCTTAGCACATTCCTTAGATGTTGCCATTCCCGCTTGTATCATTGGTTTATCCTTCTTCCCTATGGTCATTTTTATATTCAAACGATTCTTGATTTTAGCCGACCAGGCCTTAAAGGGCAGGCATGATTCCTTGTTGAGTTTAGAATGATAAATCTCATTGTATGTAAAAAGCACTCAAAATATTAAACAATAAATTTGACAAAGCCAATGGCCATCATGATTATAAGCATATTATATTCAAAGTAATTGTGGTATATGCATGGGCATGGAGTACGTGCAGGTGCGTGTGCGTGTGTGCTATATATATTACCAACTTCGTATAGGCTGACTAATTTGAGGCATGCATAATGACAATAAAATAAAATAAAAATTGAGGCATGCATGGTTACTTTTGTCCTTTGTGTGGGTTTGTGGAACGTTTCCTGCATGCGTGCATGGTGTCACATGTAGTATTATTTAAAACATAAAACAAGTAATAAAAACTAAGTTGTTTCATGCTGAGTTCTATTTTTTAAAAGGTTCTGAGCATCCTAAGTTTACACAGATAATATACATATATATATATATACACATACTAATAAGGTGCTACGTGCAAGGCACTTGTAAACACCCCGTAGTTATGCTAGCATTCACAGTTTAAACACAAACAAGAACCCTCAAAATATATATTTCTTCTTCTTCTTGAATTCCTAATAGACATATATATATAATTGCTCTCTCTTCTGGATTTATATTTTGAGGCATCCTCAAAATGCTCTCTTGTTTATTTATGAAAAGGCTGCTATGATGCTCGCTCGGAAAGGGTAATATTCCTGGGTTTTGTTGGAAAATTTGTTGTTCCTAATTTTTCAATTAGGCAAAAAGAAGCAATTTTCTGTAAACAATAATTACTCTTAAGATAATATTCTCAGTAAATCAAATATTTCGATATGGACCAAAGAAGAGTGTAAAGAAAGGTGGGCGCTAACCTTTTCGTTAAAACGAAAATAAGTATATATAGATCCACATGATTTGAAACTCATGTAAATGCACTTCAAATAGCGTTATAAATTTGATGTTAATATGTAAACAATTCAATTCATAGGAAAATAAAACAAAGATTTAATTTTTAAAATTATATATCTTAACAAATGAATAAGCAGAAATCATTAAGAAATGGAAAAAAAAAAATAGTATGAGCGCATATGAATGCTATTTACACCTTAAATTGTGAAAATGGCCTTATAAATTAATCATTAAACGTCTTTTGATTACTTGAACCATCGATTAAGCGTAATTAATCGATCAGTATGATTAAGATTGAATCACGTATATATCGTATTTGTAATCAGCCTTAAAGGTTGTATGTTATTATTTGAGAATAACAATTTATATTATAATCTCAATTAATGCTAATTTTACGAGTTTAAATTATAAAATTAAGAAAGATGATAATTTAATGTCAAAATATTTTCTCTTAAAGACTACGAACATGATATACAACGGAAACAACAAACGTGGCAAAGTTGAGGTTTTGGATTAATAGCCCTCGATCGAAACTACCCTTATAGATGTCCAGCCATTTTCTTAAATTTGTTCTTCTCCTAATTTTGTTTAAATGTATCAATTATATTGATCTATACAAATTAGTTAAAACGCGGGCTAGCTTGTTTGAAATTGAACATATTTTTTTTTTAATATTAATCCGTTTATAAACAATATTTTGACGTACAGTTATTTTTTTTCATGATCCGGAAGTTGTACGAAAATCTTGTTACAACTTGCACTTGACATGTTGTATTTTTTTATGGACTAACATAGATCTTATATCGGTCTTGAGTTCATAATGGGATGGGCCGGATAAAAATATTAACATACGAGGAAGCCTTTCTCTCACTCTATATATAAGGGACACTACAAGAGAAATGGTTTTTTGAGACAAAAAATTTTGTCTCAAAAAATCATAATTTCGTGCTAAAAAAGAATTGGAGATAAAAAAATTTCGTCCCAAATTTGTCTCTAAAAGGCTGTCTCAAAATGTTTTTAGAGACAAAATTTGAATTTCGTCTCCAAAAATCACTTTTAGGGATGAAATTTTACAGAACCAGTCGAAACCGTTCGAACGGATATTTTTTTTTAGACGAACTAATTTCGTCTCAATATCTTGTTCGAATGGAATATTTTTCCGTTCGAACCAACACGTTCATTCGAACGGAATAAAATTTAGAATCGAACAAATGACCATATTTGATACTGTTCGAACGAAATGAGTGTTCGAATGGAATATTTTCCGTTCGAACCTACCCGTCCATTCGAACGAAATAAAATTTTGAATCGAACAAATAACGTTCGTTCGAACCAATAAATTTTGATACTGTTCGAACCAATAAATTTTCTTCGAATGCAAATTACGTCCGTTCGAACTGTATTCCGTGATATTCGTTCGAATGGTTATTTTTTGTTCGAATGGTTATTTGTTTATTCAAATGGATTTAGAATTGGTACTTTACCGTTCGAACTGGTTATTTACCGTTCGAACGGTATGAAACATACAGAACAGAACCAAATTAATTAAAAATACCATATTAGTAGTATTACACAAAATATAATTCAAATGTCAATTGTTCAAATGTTTTGAAACTTTATAATGTATTAACCCTAAAGAAAAAAAAAGTTTTACAATTATGGTGGTAGTGTAGAGTTTTGTAACATAACTAACTGCAACTGAAGCATAGCTTTTTGTACCTGTGGCGCCCCCGACTTCCATGTACGGACCAACACGGAAATCGAGACACCCAAGATGATGACAACCGGTCATGCATCCCAACGACAAGTGTCAAGTGTGTGCAACAAATAAACAGTGCACAATTAAAAACACAGCGGAAGGTAATAAAGTCTACTAGTACCAGAATTTTAATTAATACAGAAATCTAAAATACAAATACCTTAAAAACAAAGCCAAAGTCCCAAAATAAATACAAGTCTGAAGAAAAGAACTACAACACGAGTGATCCCAGATCACTCCTCCGGCGGAGCCAGATCCTCAGGCTCGGCATCTGCATCATCAACAAAGTCTGCAGTACCATGAAATGGTACCGCAGGTAAGTTATAACCTAACCATGTCCAGAGATAAAACCATACTCTAACAATTAACCATGCATGCCCAATGATGCAATATGAAAAAAAGTGCAACGCATGCCAAAAATCTCATTGGCTCAAAATCATTCCCAGTAAAATCCATTTCCACCATTTTCCCAGAAAATGGTGCACAAAAATATTTCCATCATTTTCCCAGAAAATGATACACAAAAGCAACTCACGCTATTTTCCCAGAAAATAGCTCTTTTCCATTTAATCCAATTAACCATATGCACCATGGCCTCCCCTATAGACCATCCGCACGTCCTGGCTACTTTACGAGCGATGCCCAGTTCCACACCCAGTGCGTTCGTGGTCAGGTCATCCTCTAGCCCCCGCCAGCAGAAGGGCCATAGAGTCGGCAGGTCCAACGTCCGATCCCGTTGTCACCCGGCGACAACCCAGGGGACGTCACTCAGTATATTTCGCTCCCGAGTGACCAGAGGAGCTCCACCGAGATAATACCCCATCTCGGCTTGGGGTCGTGATACACACGCACCCACAAATCCAGTCAACACATGAAAACCCAGTTTTCATAAAAAATCACATGAACATGAATGCAATACACGAAAACCCAGTTTTCAATTTACAAACATGATCATGCGTGCATATGCCATGAACCAACAATAACCTCAATATCACAATCAAACCAGATCAAAAACACAATTCCCAAACCTTAACCAGATCACAGCCAGAATATCCAATAACCAACTCCAATTCACAATATCATCAAATCCAACAATAATCTAATCACCAATAAACACACAACAATATACTCCGATCAATCCAACCACCCCCAAACTCCTCGGACTCAGTCCAGAAACCAACCAGGATACATAATATAAAAATATAGCAGTTAATTGTAAAAATATAATTAAATCTCAAAGAAATGTTTAGGAAATACTTACAGCGCTTTAAAACAATTTTACGAAGAATCCGAGGCACTGGAAATTGCCAAAGCAGCAAAATTGCACTGTAAAAACACTGGCTGAAATGCAGTGAAATTGGAATTTCACACGGGTTCAAACGAAGGCTTGAAATTGATAGGGTAGGGCCTTTGGAAGGTGGGGAATCTAATGGTGGTGGTAGTTGGCCGTGAATAGTGGCGGAAATGGGCGGTTTAAGGCTGAAAATCTCGGATCGGGTTTGAAGCTCGTACGGGCGGCTCCGGCGATGGATCGAGGCCGGGTTTGGGTGGAAAATCTTGGTATTGGGCCGGTGAATATGTGGTGAAGAAATGGTGGCCGGAGGTGGCCGGACGGCGGCGGAATGGCGAAGAGAAGCCCGCGGCTTCGCACGGTTCTCGGAGACAAACGGCGGCTCGGGTTGGTCTGAAATTGGTGCAGTACTGTCGCCGGTCGACGGGGAGTCTGGTGGTGCCGGCGGTGTCGACCACCGCCGGCCGACGGCGGTGCAGCGGCGGCAAGACTGAAATACGGTGGAGAGGAGAGAGAAGCAGGAGAGAGAGGGAGAGGGGCTGGGTCGCGCGGGAGAGAGAGAGGAAAAAGAAAGAAAAAAGAAAGAAAAAAAGAAAAAGAAGAGAAAAGAAAAGATGAGGAAAAGAAATGAGATCCAATCCTCATAACTTTTGGGTCACAACTGATCATCAAAATAACTATTTTTAAAACAGTAAAATATTTAAATCAATTTAAACTCAAAACTAGTTAAAGTAAATTATTAAATTCCGACAAAACATCATTTAAAATAAAGAGGAATTAAATTGCAGAACACTAATTATAATTAATCAAACGCAGTGAAATGATTTAATTAAAACAATAATAATTTTAAAACACATAAACAACCCAAATTAAATTAAAGATCAATTTAAATTCACAACAATAATTAACAATAAGAAAATCCAATAAAATAATTTTCACAACTTAAAATATTATAAAATAATATTCTAAAACTCCCAAAATTCTAAAACAAAATAATTAATCACCAAATAAATTAAATAAATCATTCATTAAAAATACACTAAAATCCGGGATGTTACAATCTCCCCCCCTTAAAATAAATTTCGTCCTCGAAATTGTAGGGTCAAAAATCAATGCTAAAGACAGGCATGAGATGCGACTAACGGTAGGCTTAAGAGACATACCGCTGATCGAACAAACGAATACAGATATTGTTCCAACATATCTGCTTTTCTTTCCCAAGAGAATCTTGAGCCAATAGATCATCCCAAGCTACCTTCTCCAAATGTATCGACTTAGATCTTAACCTTTACTCATTCCAGTTACAATCTGCATTAGGGCAACCTCCTAAGTAAGGTCAGGTTGATGTTCGATGCGTCTTGGGTCAACAAAGCGTACCTCTTGTTGACCAAAACTTTTCTTCAACGAGGACACATGGAACACCTTAAGAACTTTTCCAAAAATACCCAGGCAAGGCAACCCTGTAAGCAACAGCCCCATTCATTTCCAAAATCTGAAAAGATCCTACAAATCTTAGGCTAAGTTTTCCTCTCTTACCAAAACGCTTAACGCCTTACATAGGAGAGACTTTAAGGTAAACTCAATCTCCTTCCTCAAAAGACAAGTCTCTTCTCATTGATTCCGTATAACTTTTCACCTCTTGTCACCCGAACTTGATCTAACATCTCTTTTATTAACTAGGCCCAATTAATATACCCTCACCAATTCCATCCCAACACAAAGGCGGTCTGCACATTCTCCCATACAGGGCTTCACAAGGAGTCAATATTATTGATAGGCAAGAAATGAGCACTCTTGGTCAACTGATCAGTAATCCCCCAAACAGAGTTCTTCTCACTCGGAGTCCTCAGAGACATCCATGAAAATGCCATCCCTCTTCCACTCAGGAATAGGGGGAGGTTGAAGTTTACCAAACAGGTCTTTGATGCTCAACCTTAACTTGCCAGCACTTAACACATTTCTCAATAAACATAGCAATATCCAACCTACTCGCACTAGTCTCCAAAAGGCACATCACGATTAACACTCCTAGAGCGACCATGTAATCCAAGATCTCAATATCCACAAAACCTTAACACAACACCCAAGGAAATCCAATGATTACTAGCTCCATTTGATACTCGGTACTAACCTCTATTAATTCCTACAGTAAAACTTCTAAACCTTCATCGTAAATTATACTTTGGTAACTTAGTGGTCACTTCCAAAGTTAACCATCAATAACGAAATTGCATACATAATAATCAATCTCCAATTACAGGTATCTTCTCAAAATTTCAAGTCACCACTAATTCCTCAAAATCAACACAAAAATTGAACTCCTAATAACAATCATAGTATCATGCTCCTGCTGCGCACTCTAATAGACACAACATACCGAAAATTCATGTCCTCACAAAACAACACCATTGAGTGCAAGGTAACTCCATACCTACTAACCAAGAAACTCTTACCACAATTGGTAGAAAATACCCTCTTCCAAAATCATGAATTAACACACATATTCCAAAATTAACTCTCGTTGTCTTAAACAAAATCAATATTAACCAACCTCAGCGTTCCAAAATATACCTGCTCAACTTAGGTAAGAGCTTATCTTAAAAGGCTCAAATCCACTCCAGCCAACCAGCAAAAGCATATATAAATTCTACCCGACAAACTAAACCCGAAAGTTAAACAACCAAGTTCTAAATATCATCTAATCTAGCGGTGACTAAACTCACTACGAACCACCAAAGGCTTCTCTAAAACATTACAGAAACCTGGTAACTTGCCCCCTACTTCTACTCCTATAAGCTAGTATTTGCATGACTAGATCCTTCAATAGCACCTCACTAATAAACCTCAAGGCATGCCCTACTATTCAAATCTTCAATCCATCAAAAACTATTATACAACATCCAAGGATCCTAATGTTTAAATATCTCACATACTTGATTATACTATCCACCGTTGATGCCTAAGTTTCAACTTTCAAGATTCATCAATCTTTCTTTAAGTCCAATAACAATGTCCTTGATTCTCCCAACTGGACACTCAATTTCAAAGGAAAGTATAGCCTCAAAAATTTAAATTCCTATGTGACCTCAAGTCACAATTAATTCCTTTAGATAATCAAAACAATAATTATTGCCAGTCATCATTCCATCGAGTAATCTGCTTCGACTGTACTTTTCGATCAACTCACCAAAACTCTTGAACTTAATACTGTCGTAACGACTCCTTTACAACACCTACCAAAACTACTTCTTTCAAGCCAAAAATGCGATTAGGACATGTACTCTCCAAAATTCATACACACTCACCACTACTACGCATTGATCTCATGCACCCTTAACCGAAACCAAAAATCCTCCAAGCGTGCAAGTGGTTTATCATTATCATTTCCATCATCTAGACCTATATCCTCGAAAAACAATAAGAATCTTTTCCTAGGTCCACACCATCTATTATCCTTAAAATTGATATGGATTAATTCTAAAATTTGACACTAAAACCTCGAACTAATAACAATCATTTATCAAACTAGGTTGACACCTACAATCCTTAGAAAATACATGAACTAGATCCTTACCTTCCATCTCCAAAGAAATATTCTCATTAAAATTCATATATTAAAATTCATTTCTGATCAACCTCATTTTAATGATCACAGAATAAACAGTCTCCAAAATAAATCAAGCTAGCACACCAAGCTCGAGGAATTAAAAACATAAATCTCATTGCAGATCAATCCTTCAAATCTAAAATTCTAAAACCTTAAACAAAAAAGAATCATTTCCTGAAATTCTCAAATTCGGTGACCTTAAAGTTAAAACACTCACCTTACAAACCTTGCAAAATTCTAAACCCAAAATAATACCAAAGTGCTTAACTGAGTCGACAAAGTCTAAAACTTCTAATTTAATTAGTCCCTCAAGGGCTTGTTGAACCTACCACCTTAGATCATATAAACTTATTTCCTAAAACTATAGGGCCTCAAACCTTAGATAACTTCTCATAAATCTATCCTCGAAGTTCATTGAACTTATGACCTCCTACTCTAAAGACTCAACACTTAATTCTACAGAACTTAAGACCTCAAGTACCCTATGCGAACTAAAGTTATTCCCACCTTAACTGCAACTTGAGTTCCTACTCCATAGAATTCACTTAGACCAAGTCGTTCCCTTCGAGTCTTGATATTAAAACCTACCAATCGCTAAGAGTTCAGGCCTACTACACTAAATATTCAAGTCTAACAATGACATTCACAGTCGTACCATCTTCCTGTCATAGCGTAGCCCTTAACCCACTTTTTAACTCAAACAGATTAAAAATAATTATGGCAAAACAAATTAAAACACAACAAAATGCCATTAAATAAAATAGAATAAAACCAACCAAGTATAACAACATTCAATAAATTAAAACATTTAAAGTAACATACCTCAAACAACAAAAATCAAAACAAAACAAAATCTCACAAATAAAATTCCATAAATAAAATGACATGCGATAAATGAATAAAACAATGAAGAAATACACAATAAATAATTAAAACAAATAAAATAACCGACCACAAAATAAAACAATTAAAATAAAATAATATTCAACAAAATAGATGAAACCAATAAAAATAACAACAAATAATAAATTAAAACCATTGAAATAACATACTTCAAACCAAAATAATTTTAAAATCACAACTTTAAAACTTTCTGGTACTGCACCTAAGGGACATGTGGCTTTACCCAGAGCCGAACTACTCTGATACCACCTGTGGCGCCCCCGACTTCCATGTACGGACCAGCACGGAAATCGAGACACCCAGGATGATGACAACCGGTCACGCATCCCAACGACAAGTGTCAAGTGTGTGCAACAAATAAACAGTGCACAATTAAAAACACAGCGGAAGGTAATAAAGTCTACTAGTACCAGAATTTTAATTAATACAGAAATCTAAAATCCAAATACCTTAAAAACAAAGCCAAAGTCCCAAAATAAATACAAGTCTGAAGAAAAGAACTACAACACGAGTGATCCCAGATCACTCCTCCGGCGGAGCCAGATCCTCAGGCTCGGCATCTGCATCATCAACAAAGTCTGCAGTACCATAAAATGGTACCGCAGGTAAGTTATAACCTAACCATGTCCAGAGATAAAACCATACTCTAACAATTAACCATGCATGCCCAATGATGCAATATGAAAAAAAGTGCAACACACGCCAAAAATCTCATTGGCTCAAAATCATTTCCAGTAAAATCCATTTCCACCATTTTCCCAGAAAATGGTGCACAAAAATATTTCCATCATTTTCCCAGAAAATGATACACAAAAGCAACTCACGCTATTTTCCCAAAAAATAGCTATTTTCCATTTAATCCAATTAACCATATGCACCATGGCCTCCCCTATGGACCATCCGCACGTCCTGGCTACTTTACGAGCGATGCCCAGTTCCGCACCCAGTGCGTTCGTGGTCAGGTCATCCTCTAGCCCCCGCCAGCAGAAGGGCCACGGAGTCGGCACGTCCAACGTCCAATCCCGTTGTCGCCCGGCGACAACCCAGGGGACGTCACTCAGTATATTTCGCTCCCGAGTGACCAGAGGAGCTCCACCGAGATAATACCCCATCTCGGCTTGGGGTCGTGATACACACGCACCCACAAATCCAGTCAACACATGAAAACCCAGTTTTCATAAAAAATCACATGAACATGAATGCAATACACGAAAATCCAGTTTTCAATTTACAAACATGATCATGCGTGCATATGCCATGAACCAACAATAACCTCAATATCACAATCAAACCAGATCAAAAACACAATTCCCAAACCTTAACCAGATCACAGCCAGAATATCCAATAACCAACTCCAATTCACAATATCATCAAATCCAACAATAATCTAATCACCAATAAACACACAACAATATACTTCGATCAATCCAACCACTCCCAAACTCCTCGGACTCAGTCCAGAAACCAACCAGGATACATAATATAAAAATATAGCAGTTAATTGCAAAAATATAATTAAATCTCAAAGAAATATATAGGAAATACTTACAGCGCTTTAAAACAATTTTACGAAGAATCCGAGGCACTGGAAATTGCCAAAGCAGCAAAATTGCACTGTAAAAACACTGGCCGAAATGCAGTGAAATTGGAATTTCACACGGGTTCAAATGAAGGCTTGAAATTGATAGGGTAGGGCCTTTGAAAGGTGGGGAATCTAATGGTGGTGGTGGTTGGCCGTGAATAGTGGCGGAAATGGGCGGTTTAAGGCCGAAAATCTCGGATCGGGTTTGAAGCTCGTACGGGCGGCTCCGGCGATGGATCGAGGCCGGGTTTGGGTGGAAAATCTTGGTATTGGGCCGGTGAAGATGTGGTGAAGAAATGGTGGCCGGAGGTGGCCGGACGGCGGCGGAATGGCGAAGAGACGCCCGCGGCTTCGCACGGCTCTCGGAGACAAACGGCGGCTCGGGTTGGTCTGAAATTGGTGCAGTACGGTCGCCGGTCGACGGGGAGTCTGGTGGTGCTGGCAGTGTCGACCACCGCCGGCCGACGGCGGTGCAGCGGCGGCAAGAATGAAATACGGTGGAGAGGAGAGAGAAGCAGGAGAGAGAGGGAGAGGGGCTGGGTCGCGCGGGAGAGAGAGAGGAAAAAGAAAGAAAAAAAGAAAAAGAAGAGAAAAGAAAAGATGAGGAAAAGAAATGAGGTCCAATCCTCACAACTTTTGGGTCACAACTGATCCTCAAAATAACTATTTTTAAAACAGTAAAATATTTAAATCAATTTAAACTCAAAACTAGTTAAAGTAAATTATTAAACTCCGACAAAACATCATTTAAAATAAAGAGGAATTAAATTGCAGAACACTAATTATAATTAATCAAACGCAGTGAAATGATTTAATTAAAACAATAATAATTTTAAAACACATAAACAACCCAAATTAAATTAAAGATCAATTTAAATTCACAACAATAATTAACAATAAGAAAATCCAATAAAATAATTTTCACAACTTAAAATATTATAAAATAATATTCTAAAACTCCCAAAATTCTAAAACAAAATAATTAATCACCAAATAAATTAAATAAATCATTCATTAAAAATACACTAAAATCCGGGATGTTACAGTACCTCCATCTCCAATCTTTTCTGCATGTTCTCTTCTAATCTTGTCTCAAGATCTGTTGCTTGATCTAATCTGATCAGTAACTCTTTTTCCTTAGACCTCAATCGCTCTATTTCAAGTGCTGCTTCCTCCAATTTTTTAGTTTTGTCATCATTTGATCTAGCTTGAGAAGAGGATGATGATGTTGAAGATGGTTTAACGCAACGTCCTAAGCCCCTCAAATATCCAGAACGTGATCCAAGAACTTGAGAAATGATCTGAACATCGTTGACAGATGATGCATCAGATGGATCCGCATTAACTTCCTTGAGAGATATCATTTTGTCCTACAAAAACAAAAACATATTAGTTAGTATAAGTAACAAAACTATAGTCACAATGGAATTAAAGAAACTTAAACTTACATAATTTGCTTCTGCTTCGGGACTGGTCCAAACACCATCACGATTTTTATGTGATTTTGCATACAATTGGGTCAGATTATAGTCAGCAGGACTTTTTTCTTTCTGCAAATATATATATATTAGAACTTAAATCAGAAAAGTGTATTATATGTTAATATTTAATAGGGAGTAGAATAAATTACCATTTTGTTAGACAAACGATGAAAAGATCGAGAACCCGCATGATGGTGTATCTTCAAGTTTGATCTATTTGCTTTGTTTACAGTACTCCGTTGCTAAAAAAATAAAATATATATATATATATGTTTAATACATCTATCATAATATACTATTAAAAAAATAGAGCAGCGAAATTACCTGATAAGCAGGATCTTCAAACATATCACAAACTTTCTCCCATTCATTTGGTGGTATTGCTTGGAATAGATTTTGGCGCGCCTCTATTGTAGTACTGAATTTCTTATAATGTGCATGACATCGACCTTTGTACCTCCAAAATGCATTCGACATCAACTCCTCAACCGTTAATCGATCCTCTCGTCGGCCAAAATCAAGCTCAAACTCATCCTTCCAATAATTGTAAACAATTAGTATAAATACCAAATATTCAAAAAGTAACATGAATAATACTTAGTTACTTGAGATGTAGGTTATTACCAAACAACATTTTTTGATGTGATCTTTCACTTCTTGTGGAACTTTAGACCAAGAGGATGTAACAATAAGTGCATACGTGCGAGTAAGCGTACCAACAAAATAAGCAAGCCATGCTGCTGAATCTCCAGAGGCACCGGTGTGATAATCAGGAATATCAACTTTAATTTTACCAACTTTCCTTACTTTTTCTATGCAGACACCCCTCGTAGTGCCTCTACCTCGGCGCTGGCTTACAACAGCTATATACAGTAATTAAAGCAAGTATTTGAATTAAATACTTTTATTTTATATATATATTACCTAAATTGAGCATAAACTGTAGTATTTAATTTGATAAAATACCTTGTTCTGAGTCTAATAGTGTTGGCTGACTATTCATGACAGGTGAATCACACGGGGAATCAGTAATGGATGGGGATAGCACACGTATTGCTTTACGTTTAGGAGGTATATCTATTTGAAATTGTAACAAATTATTATTCAAACAAACATTATGGATATCCTTAAACAAATAATACTTACAAAAATTGATATTTGAAATTCATTCACTATCTGTTTTGCTAGACCAATCACCCTCATCCTCGCTAGACACTTCAGTTGATTCATCATCTTCTGATATTTCACCCTCAATTACTTCAGGTTGAACATCTTCTCTATGTAATGGGACCATATCATATTGGCTGAGATCAACAAAAAGATTGATGCCTACTTTGTTTTCTTGATATGCTTCTTCATTTGTTGGAGTATCAACTTCTTCTGAAGGTTCTTCTATCTCTGGAATAGTATCATATACATTTCTTGGTGCAAACTTCTCCACTACCCGCCATGGGTTTCCGTATTCTGGATCATCTAAATAAAATACTTGATTCGCTTGGCAAGCGAGAACGAAAGGATCGTCCTCATACCATGTGCGAGATGTATTGACACTCACAAAGTAATTATCGTTACGCACTCCCAACCTAGGATTTGAGACATCCCACCAATTACATTTAAACAACCAGACCATATATCCTCCCACGTATTTTAACACTATAATATCTTTCACAATTCCATAGAAGTCAATGTTATCATCCCCATGACTTCCTTCGACTACAACCCCACAATTTTGAGTTTTCCTATATATTTCTCTGTCAGCTATGTGAAATCTATATCCACGCACCAAACATCCTGAGTATTGGATGGCCCGCCTAGACGGACCACATGCCAGAGCATACAGTTCTGGTGAAATTTCTTCTGAATTTTCAACATATTTTGATACAACTTACATCAATAAATATTATTATATAAAAAAGGATAGATTTTAGTGGTATGAAATTCATATTATAAAATGAAACTTTACAGTAATACCGTATGTTCAAACCATGAAGCAAATTCCTCTTCATGCTTTCTTTCTACGTCAGTTACACCATTCGTGCGAAATAGTTGTATATGTTCACTGCGCAGGTTCGTGTGAATGATTAATTTGTAGTAACGAAAAATGTTATATTATTATACATAATTAATTTAGAAGATCATCACTAACCTCAAATAGTGGTCAATCTCTGCACAGTTATTCAAGACATACCATCGAGCTCTTTTAAACTCTCGCCCACATAGATCGTAGCCCCTTTGTGCGCCTATGGGACGTACTGTCTGGGAAAACACGGTAAATATTGACAAGACTCTCGCCTCTCTTCCACCCTCATAATTTCGGTCTGCTCTTGCAAATCTAGTATCAACCCTACAAAAATACATTGAACAAAATGTATGCCACTCATTATCAATATATGACTCAGCAATCGAACCTTCTGGACGAGCTTTATTCCCCACAGATCGCTTCAATTTTCCTAAAAATCGTTCAATAGGATACATCCATCTATACTGAACCGGACCAACGACTAAAGCCTCACAAGGTAGGTGCACAGCCAAATGAACCATTACATCAAATAATGAAGGTGGGTACAAACTCTCCAACTTGCACAATATTACTGCAATATCAGCTTCCATTTTTAACAATGTATCAACTTTCAACGTTCTTCTACAAATGTCTTTGAAAAATCCTCCTAATTCTGTGAGAGCTATATGAACATCTCGAGTAAGCTTTCCACGCATACCAACCGGCAACAAACGCTGCAGAAATACATGGCAGTCATGACTTTTAAAACCAGTTATCTTCCAATCATGTGTTCGAACACATCTTGACATGTGTGAAGCATAGCCATCGGGTAATTTGATTGTCAAGAACCAATCACAAAATTGTTTTCTCTCATCATTTGAGAGTGTATACATTCCAATAGGCATGTATGCTGACAACCCATTATCTTGCAAATGCAACTCCGGTCTTATTCCCAACTCTTTTAAGTCTTTACGAGAATTAGCTGTATCTTTTGTCTTCCCTTCTATTGACATCAGAGTACCCAATATATTCGCACATATATTCTTTTCAATGTGCATAACATCTAGATTGTGGCGCAGTGTCAATGTAGACCAGTATGGTAACTCAAAAAAATACTTTTTTTTGTCCAATTCAACTCCACTGCTTGTCGTTTTCTCTTTCGAATCCTGGTATATTTCCCAAATTTGTTTTCTAAAACATTCCCCAACTGCACGATAATATCATATCCAGATAACTCTGGTGGCGATAACCTACGCTCAACCCTTCCATCAAACATAGCTCTATTTGAACGCCATCTATGATCATGTGGTAAATAACGACGATGTCCCATAAAACATAATTTCCTACCATGACTCAACCACTGAGAATGTGTATCTTTATTACAAACAGGACAAGCCATTTTACCTTTTGTGCTCCACCCAGACAAATTTCCATATGCTGGAAAATCATTTATTGTCCACATTACTGCGGCATGCATCTTGAACTCCCGCGATGTCGCTGCATCATATGTATTGATATCCTGATCTCACAACTCTTTCAACTCTGCAATCAGTGGTTGCAGATATACATCTAATTCACTCCCTGGTGACCTTGGCCCTGGTATCAATAGAGTCATCATAAAATAAGGATCCTTCATACACTTCCAAGGTGGCCAATTATAAGGCATTAATATGACAGGCCAAGTACTATGAGAAGTGCTCATGTTGCCAAATGGATTAAAACCATCCGTTGCTAAACCAAGACGTACATTGCGAGGTTCACTAGCAAACCATGGATACTCTTTGTCAAATTTCTTCCATTGTAAAGAATCTGATGGATGCGAGAGGAAGTTTTCATTTTGGACTCTTTCTATGTGATGCCATGACATATCTTTCGCAATTATCCTTGATGTAAACAGTCTTTGAAGTCGAGGAATCAATGAAAAATGTCTTAAAACTTTGTGGGGTACATTACGTTTATCGGATGTCCATCTTGACTCATGACACACTGGGCATGAGTCAAATTCTGCATATTGTTGCCAGTAAAGAATGCAATCATTTTTACAAGCGTGGATGATATTATAATCAAATCCTAGCCCTCGCTTCAATTGCTTCGCTTCATAAAATTACGGGGTACTACATTATCCTGAGGAAGAGCCTCTTTAACAAATTCAAGTAACATGTCGATAGCTTTGGCAGAAATACGACAAATAGACTTAATATGAAGCAACCTTACTGTAAAGGACAACTTGCTATGACGAGTGCACCCCGCATACAACTCTCTATGTGCATCCTCCCACAATCTTCCAAAGTTATCATTTCTCTCAAATGATTGTGCAGATGTTCCTTCTCCATCCCTCATCCCAAACATTCATGCACCCAGATCACCTAACATCTCAGTCATATCCTCTCCATTATCGTCACTGTCATCAGGATCATCCACATTAATGTCCTCTATTTCGGTGTCGTTACCCTTATCTACTTGATTGGTCTGACTACCAAATCTAACTCCTTTGAGAAATGGTTCACCATGTAAAACCCAAGGTGAGTATTTATGATCGATTCCATTTACAAATAAATGATCATCTACTACTAACAAATTATAAGAACTAAAATTCTTGCACTTCTTGCACGGACATCTTATATATTCTCGACTATCAACGCTCATGCGAGCAAACTCTAAAAACAACTTCACCCCTTGTGCATATTCCTTATAGTCTCGCCCAAGTCTATCTCCCAACAACATCCAACTCTTATCCATGTCTAATATCCTATTGGAAACAAATGCGTGCATCAACAAACATATGGCTAAAACATATATCAAACTAACACATCTCCATGCATAAAATAGAACATATAGCCCATTTGTAACGAACACGTTCGAACGTTTTATATACACCGTTCGAACGGAATATACGTTCGAACGTAAAGAATAAAACGTTCAAACGTGTTCGTTCCAGATTTCAATTCTACTTCAACTACAGAAAATAGATGAACAATTTCTTTCAGATTTCAATAACATATAGATATAGCTAAAACATATATCAAACTAACATATCTTGATGCATAAAATAGAACATATAGCCCATTTGTAACAAACATATAGCTAAAACAGAACATATAGTCCATACATATATCAAAACATAGAGTCCATACATATATCAAAACATAGAGTCCATACATATATCAAAACATATATCAATACATATAGTCCATACATAAAATCTAACATATAGACGCATATTAAGCATCTTCATCAGGGTTGAGCGCATTTGAGGTATTTTCCGGAGGGCTGAACACATTTGATGCATTTTTCTCAGGGTTGAGGACATTTCCTGCACTTTCCGTCTCAAGCTCCGCTATTTTTAGTTCATCTATTTGTTTTCGCATTCTCTCCAGCTCTACTACTTTTGGTTCCAAATTTTTTGCATACAAGTCCATAAACATCTTTAATTCCTTATTTTGTCTTTTTAATATCTGTTTTTTTTTTTGTTTATTTGCAAGCTTATTATTCAATTCACTTACTTGTTTTTTAAGCATCTCTATCTCACTTACCCTGAGGAGTAACCTTCGGCTCATGGTAGTAACAACAGCTGCATATTGAGATGTCATTATTCGACCTCCATCCACAACCTCTGCATCACTCTTGCTAGAGAAATAGTTATCTGTCGCTATCATGGTATTGATAGCATCAAGAGTGAAAAATAATGTTTGTGGCAAACTAGGTTCTCGATTTAAATCAGGAACAATATTATAAGGACGATAGCCGGCCATTTCAATGAAATGTGAGTTGAGAGGAATGTGAGTTGAGAGCTCGGTGGTGTGAGAAATGAGAGTTGAGAGAAATGTGAGTTGAGAGAAATGAGAGTTGAGAGATATGTGAGTTGAGAGAAATGAGAGTTGAGAGAAATGTGAGTTGAGAGAAATGAGAGTTGAGAGAAATGTCAGTTGAGAGTTGAGAGATACATCGCATGAGAGCAGGGTGGTGTGAGAAACATGAGGTGATGTATCCCCATAATTTACGGATGTATCATCCCCATAATATCCGTAAATTATGGGGATATAATATCACCATAATTGACGGATATTGTCCGTCGCTCATGTAAATTGGCCCCCGGATGTTATAGTTTATGCTCTCTTTTTGTGGGTCTCGAAGCAATTTCCGCTTCAATTGGCCGGGTATTATGGTGTGCTGCTCGCATCACGAGATGCGAGCTCATCAGGGTTGAGAAGGATGCGAGCTCATCCGTCTATATAATTTAAACCCCAAATGCTCTCTCACCACCAATCAAGATGCGAGGTAGGCGAGGTTCTGCTTGTAAAGCATGCAAATTTTTTAGAAGGAAATGTAGTGGGGGATGTATTTTTTTCTCCTTATTTCACCGGTCCAGTTGGATATATCCAATTTGGAGCTGTTCATAAGGTTTTCGGAGCAGGTAATGTAAAGAGGCTGCTACATCGCATCCCGGTCGATAATCGTTATGAAGCGATTAACACACTTATATGTGAAGCGCAAGCTAGACTTCAAGATCCTATCAATGGAATTTTTTCATATATTTTTTCTCTTCAGCAGCAGGTTCTCTTTTCATATTTAATGATTAAAATCCTAATATGCTCTGTCAACCAAGATCTATAATCCTACTTTGTTTTCTGCAGGTTGAAAATCTTTCAACTCAACTAGCAACACTAATAAAGGAGACAGAACGAAGTTGTCTATCATATGCTTCTGTCAATACAAACCCAATTCAAGATGTCCAAAGTGGTTCTGTCGGTTCTATCAATACAAACCCAACTCAAAATGTCCAAAGTGGTTTTAGAAACTCCGGAAGTTCACAAGTCAATGCTTTATTTGAAGAGTTAGTTGCGCTTAGATTTATTCATAAATAATAGTGGTGGTGACAATGCTAAGGTGATGGACATGGAAGATGGGAGATGGAGTATTTTAATTTTAATCTTTCTAAGTTTGATTAATTATGGTTTGTATAATATATTTCTATGACTTTATATCTAAATTTTATGGTCTGTATTATATTTTCTAAATTTGTTTGTGTATTATTTTTTTGAGAGGAAGTTTGTGAATTAATTCAAATATTATACCGTTCGAACGTAAAACATAACCCGTTCGAACGTAAAGTCTAAAATTGGTACTGAGAATGAACTCCACAAAAAGTAATAGAAATAATAGTTTTAATTTGAAAATGGTATGGGACTGGATTGAGTTACTTGCATGGTAAGAACCATAAGAATGAGGGTCTTTAATTTCAATGATAAGTTTCATATTTTGAAGAAGTCACTAAAGTCTTGACTCTTCACCCAACACTCCAAAACCCAATCAAAATATGACCTTAGCCGATTAAGCGTCTAAAATTTTTAAGTTTGTATAGTTGTAGACGGACTATCTTTTGCAGTTAATATCTTTCTAAGTTTGACGTGTGTTTTGGTTTGTTTTAGTATTGTGTTTTGGTTCATCTGTTTTCTGTAGTTGAAGTAGAATTGAAATCTGGAAAGAACACGTTCGAACGTTTTATATACACCGTTCGAACGGAATATACGTTCAAACGTAAAGAATAAAACGTTCGAACGTGTTCGTTCTAGATTTCAATTCTACTTCAACTATAGAAAACAGATGAATAATTTTTCAAAGAATTTCAATATAGTAATAACAACACCGTAACAACACAACAATATCAAAGGATTCCAACAACAATATCAAAGAATTTCAACAATTTTTCAACAAAGTAAGTAAATCATAGGAAGCTAAAAATATTATAAAAAATATACCGATAATGAGATGAGAATTGCGTGTACTGAGAAGGAACTCCGCAAAAAGTAATAGAAATAATGATTAAAATGAAAATATTTAGAACTGGATGGAGGGAGAATGACGCAACTTTGTTTGTGAGGGAGTGAGAGTGGGAGAGGGGGAGATTCTGATTTCTGAGATCTGTTGCAAATATTTGAATAAAGTTTCCCGTTCGAACGGTTATTTACTAATCGTTCGAACGCGAAACCATGGAGCGGGAGAAACTCCCTCCTAAAGTTTTACGTTCAAACGGTATTTAATAACCGTTCGAACGTAAAACCCTTTAGCGGGAAAATTCCCTCTAGAGTTTCACGTTCGAACTGATATACAAAAAGTTTGAACGGGAAATGATTCATTAAAGTAATATAGTTACTAACATACTAATATAGTTACTTATATGAATATATAGTACTAATTAAATTTATTAATTATAGTATATATATTATAATATATATATATATATATGATACATTAAAGTAATACTATATTAGTATGAGTACTATATATTATAGTTACTTATATGAATATATAGTACTTTATTACAAGTACTTATAGTACTTATAGTATATTAGTTATAGTACTTATTACTCATTCAATAGTTATAATTATACAGTAACTGTTTTCCATACATCTCTAGAGCATTAGCATTGGACTCATCAAATGAGTCCAATCTTCTGCATATTGATGATTTTAACTCTAAAATCCTAGCATTAGATTCATCATATGCTCAAATGTTCAACTATTATTTTATTTACTTAAATTATTATTTCCCAATTTTGAGCCACAATATATTTAAATTGAGAAATAATAATATAAGTATCAAATTAAATTATTAATTAACATATAGTTATTGTAATTGTAAAATATAAAAAAATATTAAAAAAATTAATATTAAAAAAATAATATTATATTATTATTTTGATGAATCTATATTATTATTATAGATAGGAAGGTTTTTAATTTATGAAAAATATATACTTTTCATCAAATTTTGAAGATAAAAATAATGAATCCTCCTAATGCTCTAAAACATCCTTATCCATAAATTTACTGTGGCTAAAAACTTCACATATATGTCTTTGGCTAATCCAATGCAACTTTTTTTTGAAAAAATTCATCATATTTTACAATATTTGGCTAGACTTTTAATGAAGTCAATGCCTCTTATGTAGTTAATCATAACTCAGTCAATAATTATAACTATACCCAAACTAGGATATAAAATATAGTTATATTAAAATATTAACTTGTATATTAAAGCATTATAATACTATTATTAGGATTATTTTTATACTTTTGTACTTTGTAATATCAGTATTATACATTAGTATAGTTATATAATTAGAAATATATTCAGAGTATTAACCGTTCGAACGGGATATTGACAAGTTCAAACGGATTTTAATACCGTTCGAACGGGTTTTTATTCCGTTCGAACGAGGTGTCACGATACTTATATACCCAGTTCGATTCCCATCAAACAAACCTTGTGCATTCAAACCCAAAACGACATCCGACTCGTCCCAGCTTATCTCCGCCGTTCAACCGCCACTCAACCGCCGAAGAAAGACCCCATTTTTCTCTTCTAAGAGGTATGGGCTTCTATTGTTAATTTTTTTGAGATTATTGAGGTTTGTTTGGGAGGGGGGTTTCGGATTCGAAATCCCCCCATTTTGGTTTGGTTTGTTTCTATCTATGGATTTTAATCGGTAGAAGTGATCTAGATTCACTTCTTCATCATTTATACCGATTTAATCGAGCCATTTTGGTGTAGATTAGAGTTTCGGCCATGGTTGAGTCGACTCAGCCATGGCTGTTTGGGTTCGATCTCGTTCGAACGGGTTACATTCCATTCGAACGAGATGATGCCAAATAGATTTATTTCTGTTCGAACAAACACTTACCGTTCGAACGAATATTAGTTGCCTGTTCGAATTGACAGAATCTTCCATTCGAACAACTATGCTAGTTCGAATGGAATATTCTTAGTTCGAATGGATTATTTCAATACAGTTCAATCTATGTGTAATTCTTAAATAATATATTTTAAATATAATATTTATAATTATATTCTTAATTTTCTTGTGGTCCAATAGGTATATTAATGGCATCTACCGGAAGAAAACGTGCAAGAGACCAAGTCAATGAAAGTAGCACTGGACCAGCTCCTACTCAGGCGTCGAGATCTGTACTCGTCGAGCGTCAGATCGTTTTGTCTGACTTCTCCGATCTTTCGTGGGAGGGACGGAGCATACAGTCCATTTTCACTTAGCGGGGATGGGTACCGATCTGTCAGCAGCAGGGGACTGCATACCCAGATATGGTCATTGAGTTTTACCGTGCCTTGGGAGAGGAGAGTGCTGACTCTCTTTTCTACACTCTATCAGTCCGGGGAGTTAAATTTAATTTCTCTCCCCGTATTATTGCTGAGTTTCTCGACATCCGGCGCAAGGTCGGCGCATATCCTGGACCAGCTACTTCGGGACCAGTGGCTGCACCATCTGATTCTGACACACATGCCGCATCCCCCACATCAACCCCGCATGTAGAGCCGGATGATAGTGAGGATGGTAGTGAGGATGTGGAACTACCTGATGATGATTTGACAGATGATCAGGTGCGTCATCTAGTGCGAGACCCTTCAGCTCCTCCATATGATGGGAGCAAGGTGATCTGACAGGCTGATTGCATAGCATTTTTTAGAATGCTTAACTTAATTGTCGGCTATAACATCGACCCGAAAAAATGCAAGACTGATTTCGGGATCGATCGAGCCAGATTTTTGTTGAGGATAGGGCGGGGGGACCCCATTGATCTGGCCATATATTTCTTTTACCGCATCCGATCAGAGTCACGCTATGTTAGTGGAGGTAGTCTACCATTTGCACTACTGATATCTAACTTCCTACTTCGATCAGGGGTTACAGTTTCAGCGACTAAGCGGAGGTCGCCACAGATGGGGCCCCTCAACAAGATCACATTCAGCAAGAGCGAGGGGCACTTGTGGAAGGCTGCACCAGGACAGCCTAGTGCCCCGCCCACTAATCCAGCTTCTACTAGTACTACTGCCGCTGTTGAGATACAGCCTCTTGGGGTTACTTTGGATCAGGTACGAGCTCTATTTGTTAAGTTCGTTGAGCCCATTATAGAGAAGCTTAGAGATCTGGATGGGCGTGTGAAAATGTTACAAGAGGATGTTGATCTGCTCAACACCAAATAGTCTTTTTAGTTATTATTTTACTTTTTTATATTGTATTGAACATTATATAGTTGAGATGTAATTAATGTATAATTTTTATTTCTCGTGTTTGCTAATTTATTTATTTTTTTCATTTTACTTGCCGTTCATGATAATATAAAAAATAATATTATCTTTAAAGTTATATTTATATACTTTAACAAAAATAAATCATTTTTATCGGAAAAACAAAATTAAAAATATATGTACAAATTAATAATGATAAACAAATTAATGAAAAAATTTTCTTTCGAAGTAATAAATTTAAGTTCATATGGTTATTAACTTTTCCCGGGAAAAAAAATTTAATTTCCCACCAATATTATTACTGTTCGAACAGATCATATACTGTTCGAACATAATTAATTGGTGGTTCGAACACTTTATCCCCCGTTCGAACGGTTTTTCTTTTTGAGACGATTTTTTTGGTCACAAAATATTCCGTTCGAATGGATATTTTTCCGTTCGAACGAAATTTGTATCTGAGGCAGTTTTGGAGATGAAATGAAAAATTCGTCTCCAAAAATGACTTTTAGAGACGAAATTTAGTTCGTCCCTAACTAATTTCGTCCCTAAGTTGAGGTTTTGGATTAATAGCCCTCGATCGAAACTACCCTTATAGATGTCCAGCCATTTTCTTAAATTTGTTCTTCTCCTAATTTTGTTTAAATGTATCAATTATATTGATCTATACAAATTAGTTAAAACGCGGGCTAGCTTGTTTGAAATTGAACATATTTTTTTTTTAATATTAATCCGTTTATAAACAATATTTTGACGTACAGTTATTTTTTTCATGATCCAGAAGTTGTACGAAAATCTTGTTACAACTTGCACTTGACATGTTATATTTTTTTATGGACTAACATAGATCTTATATCGGTCTTGAGTTCATAATGGGATGGGCCGGATAAAAATATTAACATACGAGGAAGCCTTTCTCTCACTCTATATATAAGGGATATGCTATACAGAAGCTTCACACTCTTGCATACCACACTCTTGCATACCACTTAAAAATATGTGATTTTATTTTTTTATCCTCATATTTCATATTTGAAATTATAAAGTAAGAGGGTAAATAAAAAAAATTACATATTTTTAAGTGGTGTACAGAGTATGAAGCTTAGTCTAGAATTTTTTCTATATTATAATAGAGTATTTAGCCCATTGAATTCTATTACAGTGTATGGTTAGGGACGGAGGGAAGTTTTCTCTCTCTCAAAATCAGCTACCTTAGATATAGTGCTGCATAGTAGAGATGGGTTATTCAAGTCATAGAGATAATTTCTTTTAACTCTTTACTTGTTTTTTTATTTACACATGCTACGAGTGAAATGAGATAGTTTGAATAAAAAACAAGAAAAACTCTTGCTGCAGTTGCCTCGTGCAATCGCGAGGCAAACGGGTCCGACTTGGACAAAATAAAAATGCACCATTTCAATTAGTTTGGTTCCTTTTCGACATTTCCCCATATCTACCCTACCTCAATCGGTTGCCCTCCATCTCTTTTTTCTCTCCCTTGAAGATGATTTTCATTTCGTCGTCGCTGACACTCTCAATGTTTCAGTGTTTCTCTACCTCAAAGATGAAAACCTCTCTCCCCAAGACAAATAAACAAGTGCCGGTTCCCCAAAATGAAGAAAACAGAAGCAGCCAAAGTCACTTGCGAAGATATCACACTCACTGAAACAATCTCTGGCGACAACTGGTTTGGCTTTGTTAGGTTTTTATGGTGTGCCTCTGGTTGAGAGTGTTTAGAGACTTACCATCGGGTTTTTGTTTTTGTTTTTTTTGTTTGGAGCAGTAGATGACCGAATGATTGGGGACTAGTTGAGAGATCAAATGGGTCAGATTTCGTCACCGGATGGAAGGAGGTAGCGTCTCTAGACTTACTTGTTCTGGTACTGTTCATTTCCTACGTTTCTTAAAGTGATAGGATTTTTTTGCATGTAAATTAGAGCAAAGATGTTTGCTTGGTTTGCTTTCAAATGGTGAGTTTACTTTCAAACCGTTACACAGTTTTTTTTAACCTATAGCTTGACTGGGTATGTGGTTGGCACGAAATAGAAATGTTTACTAGGTAATCCCTAAATTGATTGAAAAAATAGTTCATATTTTTCTTTAAATTTTTTTGGGGCGTTCTGGTTGTATCTGGATTCTGGGCATATGTGCTTGCATAACTGGTTTGAGAAATTGGTTTTACTGTCATTTAGTTGTGTTGATAGGTAAATATACTTTACATTATTTAATGGAAAAGGGATACAATTTGATTTTTCGGTACTCAATTATTAAAAAATTAGAAAGTTCAACCCTTTCTATATACATATCTATTTTTATTAGTAAGATAGCCACTTATTTAGAAAAAAAAACTATTAGTAAGATAACCGCCCTTTAGTTTATAGGTTTACTTGTTTATGTAGTATTATATTAATGAGAATGCTCCTTGGCCTGCTTTCTTTAAGTTTCAGTAGTTTAATTTTAAGTTTTATTTGCACCTATGGTCATGATTTCTCATTTTTTATGGAAGTATGTGCCTCTTCCTTGTACTCTATCCAATTTTCGTAGGTATTTCCTTGATGGAAGTATGTGCCTCTTCCTTGTACTCTATCCAATTTTCGTAGGTATTTCCTTGATGGAAGTATGTGCCTCATCTGGTTAATATTCAATTCCAAAAGAAGGTTAAGCTTCAAGTAAGTGATATGTAGACTTTGAGCTTAGATTTTGTTTGATTCTACTTTTTTCTTTTTTGTTAAGTAATAGAAATTAATGGGTTTGTTTTGTTTTGAAGTTAGTTGTTCTGTATTTAGATTTCAAGCTTGATGAGAGCTACACTCCTAGTAAGATATCCATTTGTGCCGGTGCTGGCTTCCACAACCTGAAGGTAAGTTCTCTGTTTTAGACTATTGATAATACATCAAAGTGATTGCGTATTTAATTGGAACATGTATAAGTTAGGCAGTGATTTACATCTTTTGTTTGTAAGTGGAATCTGTTCTCCAAGTCAATTTGGTTAATCTAGATCTGCTTGTGCTCCCTAAAAATATTTTTAGGAGATAAAAACAATGGAACTTGTCAAGCCAACTCGATGGGTTTATCTATCCTTGTCTGGAAATGATCCTAGGTAAGTGATTGAAGCCATTTTTACGTGTTCTATTTTTGCTATTTTTCTCTCAACCGCTCGCATATTAATTATCTTTCCTTCTTGGAAATGATCCAATGTAGCCTTGCATTTGAGAACTTCAGAAATTCCTATGAAGAAGCTGTAGCTATTGATTATTATTGATGTAAGCCATGTTAGAGCTAGAAGAGGCCAAGCTACTGCTATTCACAACTTAGCAAAAAGGGTTAGAAGGGGAAAGATCAATGAAAGACTCAGATGCTTGCAAGTCATTGTCCCTGGCTATAAGAGCCTGGTAATGGCAGTGATGCTATAAGAGCAGATGAGATCGATAAGAGAGAGATGATGCTATCCAACGCTAATGAGGAGGTTTCGAAGAAGGAGTTGGTGCTTCTTGATTATGTATTTCAGATTGTAAAATGGTGTTCAGATTGTATAAATTCAAATTGTATATTTCAGATTGTAAAATGGTGTTCAGATTATGTATTTCAGGTTGTAAATTGGTAAAATGGTGTTCAGATTGTTTATTTCAGATTGAATTTATTGTGAGTCATCAAATTTTATTTCATAGGATTCTATGATTCTCTTAGGATGTATGAAATCTGATATACTGCAAACAGATTCCATACCAAAAAATTCCATACCAAAAAAAAAAAAGGTGACAAGGAGAAATTATTTGTTAATTTTGTTTATTTTGATACTTGCAAAACCAATCACTCATTCACTGGAAGGGCAAGTGTTTCATTATGGTGCTGCCCTCTCCTTTTGGGAACTTTGAAAATGTCATCCTGATAATTTGTTCACATTTCACTAGAGAGATACAAGAAAATATAGAAGTCCCCATCTGAGGGTTCATCACCAACTCAAAAGTTTATATGCACTTATCCAAAGACAAATTTGGATATGCAAATCTGGAATGACATTATAACCATTCATCCAAAGAAAAATATTACCATAAATGTACCGATAAAATTCATAAAGATTCATAAAAACTCATAACAATTTCCTAAAAATTTCTTGAAATACATTCAATACACAAAAATACATTCAATCCCAAGGAATTATATTCAATACAAAAAAATGCATTCAATCCCAAGGAACAATATTCAATATGCAAAAATCTTGTCCATCCCAAGGAATTACATCGATTGTGATCCATCCAACTCAAATTACATCTGCAACAAATAATATGAAAATATTAACTGTGATGTCAATACTAGTATTAAAGTATAAAAATATTAGAAATATTACACTTTGTTGACTCTCAAACACTTTTTTGGCTGCAAATGAGTTCATTGAGCTCTTTAGTGAATTGGTTGTGTCCAGCCTTCTGATCATTGCCAAGCAAGGGTGAAAGAATTGAATTATCCTTACGACTTTGTAAAGCTTGAATACATGGATTCTGATATGCATCTAATTATTTCAGGGAATGCCAAGCAGATCTCAAAGAAGGGATTTCTAGTTTAATATTTGCTGCTCAAAGGTGCTCAAAAATTCCAAAACTAGTGGCAATTAGGAATATTTTTGAGAAAAAATATAGGAAAGATTTTGTATCTGCGACCAAACAGTGGTGTAAACCCCATGGTAACTACCATTTTCCTTTTGTTAATCATAAGTCATGCAAAAACTCATTGATTAGCTTGTATTTGAGTCAAACATTAGCTATCTTCTCTGTTGAACTCTGAATGTTATGTTCTATTGTAACATTTTTCCTTCTTTATTTAAAATTTTAATTAAGTTTTATATAATTTTTAAGTAGTGTGATGGGAGACAACAAAAAAATTGATTTTTCCTTCTAATAACAGCAACCAAAGCTTTCTTTTACACAATGAGATGTAGACATCTTATGAACCTTGGATGAAGCTGCCCACGAAGAACATGAAGAACCCACACGAAGAAGAAGAAGACCCACACGAAGCTCTTACCAGTTTGCACCAACTGTTCCGATAAGGAGAGATCTACCCAGTTTGGAAATAGATGACACCAAAGACAAAGACAGCTTCTAGATCCAATTTTTCTCCACTTTGTTTCAATACACAATTTGAAGAACACACGAAGAAGACGACCACGTAGAAACACACGAAGCCATGGTGGTTTGTGAACAAGCTCTGAATCTCTGTTTGAAGAACAAGCCTCAGAGCACACGAACACAAGATGGGTTTCGCATATTTCATCTGCTTGAAGAACAAGCTAACACAGAATCTCTTTTCAATATTTCCCTTTCCCGCATTTCTTCTCTTTTTTTTTAAATGAAATGACTGACGTGGCATAGCCGACTGCACGCCGTTTGCGCGGTCCGACTATCCCTAGAATTGTTGGAAAAATAATTGGTATCCGAACATACTCATTATGTGCATAGCTTTTTTTTAACGGGTTCATGGTTTTTTTTAGTATATATATATTTCTCTCTTCATTTTTCGCCGAACCTCAAAACGACACCATTAAAAAAGTGTACTCCAACAGTGGTAGCCAGAAATGGGCTCGTCAGTATCTCATCGTCTGGGTATGCCAGTATTCTCAAATTGACGCTGGTAGAAGAAAAAGAATTACTATGAATCAGCCATTGTTCACGGCTGATCTGTAGCACACGTGACGTGTATATGTTTTTTTTTATTACAAAACACCAGTTGAATTCCTCACTCTCTCTCTCTCCTCTCGCCCGATTCACCTGCAGCCTGATTCTTCTTCAGCTCAGCTCGATGTCGTCGTGCGCCGCTGAGCCTCACCGCCACCATCGGAGAGTCCCCCTCACGCCGACGACCAAGCCAACCATCACTGATCTCTCACATGCGCAGCTCTCTCTCCCCTGCGGTAACCCAACCGAAACCATTTATCTCCACTTGCGCCGCCGTACGTGACCACCCAGGCCACCGACGGGCCTATCGCTGCTGCACGTCGGTTCTAGCCCCACTAAGCACCTCCCTTGACCACCGCGGCTCGTCCCTGTGCTCCTCCTCACTAGCAAGCCCTCCACCTCTCTCTCAGTCTCGCCCTCTGCCTCTCTCTCGCTCTCTCATCAGACAATTCAAAATGAAAGGTGTAAAATGAGAGTGAAAGTGGTTTTTATTATAAGGGTATTTTTGTCATTTGGATGATGTTGAATAGTGGCTGATGCCAATACAAAAAATATCCACAACCTCCTATTATTCACACCACACTCCATACTCCATATTTTTTTTTCAAATATTTATTATATGAATAATGAATAGAAAATTTGAAATAGTTTAAAAAGAATAAATTCAAAAAAATTTTAAAAAAAATATTAAAAAATATTAAAAAATTTAAAGTTTAAAAAAATATGGAGTATGGAGTGTGGTGGAGGTTGTGTAGCAAACCTCGATGCCAATATTATGGAAGAAGTACTTTAACATTTGAAAACGTTGTGTGTTGCATCTTCGTGTAAGAGAGGAAACTTTTTTTTCTTCTTTCTCGCGGAAGGAAATGTGTGTTGGGTAGAATTTTCTTTTAAAAAAAAAAAATTAAACTGTGGACTTACATATATAATGGAAGAAATACTCTAGCACAAATAAATTACATAAAAATAAAGAATAAAGTTACTATGTCGCTTCACTTTGTCCCTTCATTTTGATCGCTCATATATTTATTTTTATTTTTATTTTTATTTATATTACTTAATAGTTAAAGAATTGACTATTAGTGTATTAGTATTTTTTTATTTTTAAAAAATATTTAAACATGTTTAAAAAATATTTGAAATTAAAAATAAAAGAAAAGAAAAATGCAATTTGCACTAAGAGCACATGAACCAAGTGGACAAGTTGAGGAGGCATAATAGCACTAATCAAAAGTAAACTCATAAAATGACATAGTTTGATATGGTACATTAGATTATAAAATTATTTTTATTATAAAGTAAATTTAATGAATAATATAAAATTATTTTATTTTATAAATTTATTTTTATATAATTATTTTATATCTGTATTACTTCTCATATAATGGACTAATGTCCAAGTCGTCCAGCCCTACACTAGTGACTACCCACAAATATTTGTGCAAGTCGCCCAGCCCAACCCAAAGGCCTACCCTTTTTTCTTGTTCACTTCCTTTTACTTCTCTTTTCCTTTTTATTGAGCCCATGATGACGAATTAGTAGAAGGATAAGAGGATCTTGCATGGATCTGTTTCATACGTGCCCATTGGGAGTTGGTTATCTGTCTGGATTGAGATCCAGTTCGTATCCGACCCAATATTATAATAATATTTTATTATTATAAAAAAATTATTTTCCTGTCGTCTTTATTTCTTAATAAATAATTGAATAAATGCATATTTGCAATATTGGGCATGTTTGCATGCATTCTTTTTAGACTTGTACATTGTTTGCATGCATAAATAATGAAATATGGACAAAATCAACGATTCTGATTGGTTATGTTTTCGGCTATCATGGAATAAATCATGATGGATAATTGGATTTTGTTGTTGTTTACAATTGGATATTAAAGGGATGAAAAATTAATGAAACTTGTCGGTGAATACCAATCGTTTTCTAAGATTCATGCGAATAATTATTTTCATCCGGTCCATGAATAATAATTTGGGAGGATGCTTAGAAAGATAAAGAAAATTATCAGGTACCTTGCACTTGATGACTCATTTGTATCCTGTCAATAGAAGGGTCATCTTAAGTCATTGCATTTAATTGTTTAATTTGTTTTAACATGCGTAGGAGTCCATTATGTTTTTCAGTAGCATATATATGTTTGAGATGAATATTATATTTTCATTATGACGATATTTATGGGTGCATACTTACTGTGTATGCATGATAATTTTGTACTATCCTCAACCTTTGGGAATCATGTTTGAAATGAAAATTATATTTTCATTATGAGGATATTTATGGGTGCATGCTCCTTGTGTATGCATATAAATTTTTGTATTATCATCAAATTCTGAGAATTCTGGATTGTCTCATTCAGATTCTAGCATTTATCTGAGATGTAAATTATATTTTCATTTTGAGGATATTTATGGGTGCATACCTCTTGTGTATGCATACTAAATTTTGTGTTATACTTAACTTTTGGCAATCTTACTATGCCTTTATAATTATTTGCCATCAAGACGCTAACCGGAACCAATTAAGAAGATTGGTACGAATTTTTCACTATCAATTTAACTATCATAAACTTGAATTTAGCTTTGAGGGTGGATGTGCCTGCTCAACTCACTGAGTAAATACTATGGAGAGATTTTTTATATGAGCATTGGTAATGAACATTTTTAGGGGGAGTCCAAACATTACTAAGTATAACGCCATTTTACAAAGTATTTGTCATCATCAAAAAGAGAGATTGTGAAGTTTCAAGCATTAATTATATAACTCCATATCTATTTATGGATTTTGATGATAATAAAATAAATGGAACATATGGTGTGCAAACTAAAAAAAAAAAAAAAAATTAGTTTTTATGGGTTTAAACAAAGATCAAGTAGTGGTACTTGAAGTTTGAAGAGATTGTTAGCTTTTTTTTTTTAAAGAGAATCTTGTTGATCAAAGTATATATTTGAGGCTTAGTGGGAGTAAGTATGTTTTCTCTCGTGTTGTATATATATGATAAATTACTCCAGCAAATGGCATTGAGCTCTTGTTTAAGACAAAGCATATGTTACCTTCTCATTTTGACATAAATGATCTTATGAAGTCTTATGTATTAGGTACACAAATTGTTCCTGAGAGATTTAGTGGCACTCTTCTTCGATCGTCTTTTAAAAGGGTTTAATATATAGGATTGTTCTCCAAGAAAAGCACCTATTGTGAAAGGTGATAAATTGGTTATACCCCAATACCCCAAAAGAAATCAAATGCAAGATATTCCATACGCCTCATTTATTGCCAGATTGATGTACGAATAAGCATGCATGTGTCCTGATATCGCCTATGTTGTTAGTGTACTTGAGAGATACTTGACTTATCTTGGATTGAATCTCTAGAAGCCTGCTAAAAATGTACCGAGGTATTGAGAGGGCAATAAAGATTTTCGCTAACATATTGGCAATCCGACATTCTAGATATAGTTGGATAGTCTAATGTCAATTCTGCAAGTTGTTTAGATGACAGGAGATCAACTCAAGGTTGTGTTCATGATGGCAGGAGTAGTTGTTTTTATACAAGTGTCAAACAGACAATTATAGCTTTTTCAACTATGGAGGCAGGGTAAGTTGCTTGTTATGAGACTACATGTCAGACTATATGGTTTCAAAATTTTATCCTAGGGTTGGGTATTGTGTATACCATTATGAGACCCCTAAAGATATTTTGTGATAATTTTGTGGTAGTTTCTTTCTCTCAAAATTCTAGGAGCTCATCATGCTCCAAGCATATCGATATTAAATATTTGTTTGTTAGAGAGAGTGACTGAGTCTCATATCTGTGTTGGGCACATTTCCACAGAACATATATTGGATGAACTATTGACAAAATGTTTGGCTCCAAAAATATTTCAGGAGCATGTAACCAATTTGGGTTTGTTTGAACCTTCTGTTGTATTTAGTTCATGGGAGTTCTGTATGTATATGCAAATTGTGAATTTTGACTATGTTTTCATATGTTATTGTGTGAACATTTTTTTTTATAGAAATAATTGTTTTAGCACAAAACATTTGGATTTAGTCTTGTTACACTTCTTATGAAAGTGAGTGTCGACCACTATTTCATATTATTTCTCCATCATACTTGCATCTCATCTATCTTAGTCACGTGATTGTGAATTCCTATTAAGCTTCATACATCCTGTTGGTGTATGGTTAGCATAACTAAATACTTGCAAACACATTTGGACTTGTTACATTATGAAGATGCTTGGTTGGTGTTCACCTTGTGATTAAGTGATTTATGCTATCCAAGTGGGAGATTGTTATATTTTTTATGGATTAGCATGGATCTTTTATTGGTCTTGGGTTCATAATGGGATGAGCCAAAAATATTAACATATGAGGAAGTCATTTCTCTCACCCTATATATAATAGAGTTAGGACATTGTATTATATTATAATGTATGGTTAGGGATAGAGGAAAGTTTTTCCTCTCTCAAAATCAATTACCTTGGAGTGCACAATGAAGATGGGTTCTTGAAGTTATAGAGATAATTTCTTAACCCTTTTATTTATTTTTTATTTACACATGCTATGAATGAAATGAGATAGTTTGAGTAAGAAGTTTTCCAAGTAAGAAGTTTTCCAACTTGACAAAGAGCTAATGACATAGTCTTGGTATTTAATGCGACATGGTCTTCTAATGCAGGGTCATTAATACGGCATGGTTCCAGTGCTTGTGCCTCTAATGCGACGTGGCCCCTTGGGCGAGTCCTAACGGTAGGAGAACGGTGCTATCCTTTAGGGGGGTACCCTGTCAGGTTTAAGTCGTCCCGCCCATGCTTGCCATAGTATTGGCATTTAATGTGAGGTGGTCTTTTGAGACAGGGTCATTAATGTAGCATGGCTCCTAGGATTGCATCATTAATGCGACACGGCTCCTTGGGTGAGTCTCAGAGGTGGGTGAACGCGACAATCACTTCTAGTCCCCTGTCAGAGAATAGAGGGTCGCGCGCGTCTTCTGTTGGCACAATAATGTAATTCTATTATGCAAGTTGCCATGGGAACTATCATAGAAGGTGGGTCTCATCTATCCCTGACATATGGTTTCCAGTGTTTCGTATCCTTCTCCCCTTGGTGCGATCTCATGGGTCGAGCCCGGTTAATGACCCTAAAGCCTTTAGAATAATGAGATTTGGGTCAAGGCGGGCTCGATTACTGTGCCAAAGTATACTCAGAATGGGCTTGGCAAGAAATATCCCTCACAATGTTCTTGTTTAATTTATGGGTTTCAAGCGAGATGAGATAAAGACATATAAAATGGATCCTACAATATTTATTGTTATCCATATTAATATTTCGAAAGCAATTGAGCAATAAGTATTGTAGGCCCATTTTACATGTATATCATTCTTTTAGTTGAAAACTTGAGGGGCATTGATCCTAATTTATATAGAGAAGTGATATACACCATCACTTTTGCCATCATCCTCCTGTTATCCTCTAACGTGTTGTTAAATAATTATAAAATCTTTCATCATTCATTACTTATCATTCAATTACTGAATGCCATATAAAAGAATTGTTGATGCATTTTTCAATTCAGGCTAGACTCCAACGGTGTGCTTGTATGGCCCACAATAGTGGCTTGAGCGTTGATACGATGCTCTTGAATTCATCCATGAAAGTAAACAATAAATAAAAGGTAAGAAATAAAAATGAGAGAAACACGTAGATTTACGTGGTTCGTTATAAAGCCCATGTCCAATGAGTGTTTTGGGACAAATCCATTATACTTGATGATGTGTACAATCTCTCATGACCTCACATATATTTCAATACAATAGAAGTTGAAAATCGTTTTTTCCTTCAGCTAAAAGATGAAAAAGTCGATAGAGCTAGATAAAGAAGATGATGCGTCTGGAGCACTCAAGAGAAAGAAAAAAGAAGCCATGTAAGAACCCCCTAGAAGTTTATGGTGTATGTAGGGAAATCCCCTTTTATCGAGTCTCCCTTGGGAGTGGTTGATCTCTTGTCAGTTTTATGTTCTTGTCACATTTTGTCCTTTATGTGTCTGACTTAACTTCCTGTACCTTTTACCTCCTTTAGATTTTTTCTTTTCTTTCTCTTCTTTATGTCTCTCGTGATAGTCACACAGGACTGGATCTAATTTATTTTGTAACTATCAAGAATGATGAAGGGATGGGAATTATAACAATGGTAAATAGAATTTTTCATTTATATATAGTAGGCTCGTAGGTTAGTAGAATGTTACCGTGGGTTGGTCATTAAAAAACACTCAAGTGATTAAGTTCTTTTGTGCAAGCCGTTCTCAATTTGTGATCTATACACCGTGCATTTGTTTTCTTTCAAGCCTCCACATGTATTTAGCAATATCTTCAAGCTCAAAATTAAAGTATATAAATCAACTTGTCTAAAAACCAAACAACACATGTACCAGTATTTTGTTTATGTGAACAGATATGCCAGACAGACATTGACATTAACGGTACATTTGATATATTAATAACCAGGTTTACAAATAATTATATTGTTTGTGTTACTGGCTACACTGCTACTGAAGTGAGTCTACTTACAGTTTCTATTTGGAAATTGTTTATACAAACTTATACAATTATATTTAAAAAAAAGTAATGATAGATATAAGCTCTAAATAGACAATAAGCCTTTTGTAGAAAAGTGAGTCCCACTAATAAAGAATAATTTTTTAAAATTTTTTTTAAAATAGAATTCATTTTTTTACAAGAAGTTGCACGTGGCTTGTCTATTTAGAATTTATATAAATTATTTCTCTTAAAAAAAATTTAAAATTATAATAATATCTTTTTTAAAATAATATTTTTTTCCTTTTACTCCATTTATCAATAAATACACTCTTTCACTCAAAATTGTAAATAGAATTACTTTTAAATATAATTGTATTAACTTGTATAAAGAAACTTCAAATAGAGCCTGTACATAGAGTAACTCCAATCAACGCCATCGACTTCTAGTCTCAAAGGGGTTATGAGTGATGGAGAGGATCACCCGCACGTGTAGGTTACTTTAAGAAAAGAAAAACTCCAAGAAGTAGATAACCCAAAAGAGGTTGAGGCCGTGAAACGAGAGACGTTGACGTGGAATCCAATGGATTACCCGTATGGATTGAGAAATGACGACTCATCTCTTCTCTTTTTATTATTATAATTTTTTAAAATATTTATACAAAATATAATAAATTATTTAATTTTAAAAAATTTTTAAAAAATAATAATATTAAAAAATAATATTTTAAAAATATTTTTTTTAATTTTTAATTTTTATCTAAAACTATATTATCTCATTTCGCTAAACGGGGCTAATGTTTTGTTCTCTTTTCTTTACCAAGGTCCAATATGATGGACTAGTCTTATATTGGTCAAGCGTTAGATCAAGACTAAAAAATAAACTACTTTAACTCGTAAGCCTTGACTATCGCAAATTCGCCAAGACCAAACAACAACGTTGACCACGTGTTACATATGCTTCGAGGAGTCGCTATATATACTAATCCCGGTTCCAAAAGACCGTTACAGTACTATTTTAACTGCTACAACCGGTATTTGAAATCCCCGGGAAAATCAAAGCTAGAGAAAATAAGAATGATGGACCTGTCTTTCCCACAGGACTTTCAGAGTGACATGTTCTGGTTCGAGGCTTTTGAGGCTCCGGCGGTGAGCCGAAGCGCTTTTGTGGCGTACACAGAGGGCCCCAGAATTGGATTTGGGGCAGCGATTTCAGGTAGTGGGCCGAATCCCGGGAACGTGAACAAGAGAATGATGAAATTCTTGACGAGGAGTTGGCAACCGAGAATTGAAATCCAGGAGCACGAGAAAGAACGAGGTTTTCGGCACATGATGAACGAGCGGGTGAGGAGGGAGAGGCAGAAGCAAAGTTACATGGCCCTGCATTCCACGTTGCCTTTTGGAACCAAGGTGTGCGGATTTTTCTGCAAGTGGGTGTGGTTTTCTTTAGTCAAAATGTCTTGCTGGTCATGAATCTATTCTTTCGGTATTTTGTGTGCAGAGTGATAAGAAATCCATTATTCAAATGGCGTCCAAGGAAATTCAAGAGCTGAACGCGTTTGTGGAGCAGTTGAAAAGGAGAAACTTGGAGGTTGAAGCAAGTTCGGCGGCGGTGAAAGGGGACAGACCAGGGGGAGCCAAGATTAGACTAAATGTGCCCAATCCTGCATCTGGGCTTGATTCTATGGTGGAAGTTCTTAAATGCTTAAAAACATTGGGACTGAAAACCAGAACCATCAGGTCGAATTTCTCTGCTCAGGAGTTCTCGACTGAACTGGAGATCGAAACCGAGGTACTCTCTCCCTCTCTGTCTCGATTGATCGTATGTTGTTTCTTTATTTTTCTTTTGAGGTAGATAAGGACATGGATGATCAAGTGTTTGTAGTTTTGGAAACTGTTTCAATCCTCATGAGCTATTTGTCGCGGTAATGCCACATACATGAGTGTGAAGTCCACAAGCATCATGGATCGTTTTGAAAAAAAGTGAGATTTATTATTGAAAAATTAATTTTTTTTATGTGACTCTCGTATTTACTCATTTTTTTCAAAGATATTATTCTGTGCTTATACAATCTACTATTACAAATATCATTTATTTGAAATAAATTCCACACACATTTCACGAATCATGCACTATTTTAGGCACTCGTTAACTTGGAAGCAAACTCACCAGCTTGTTAAGGCGAACTTGGTCGACACATTTAATAAACTCCAATATTCAAGCATCTAAATCTGTGACACCGACATAAAACCAAGGGGAAAAAAAGGCTTACTAATCTTTTAAGACTTTGTAGAGTAACCCAAGAGAGCACTTAATAAGAGCCTGTTCAAGCAAAGGTGAAAGTTGAGATGATTGGGAATGACTTAATTGAGAATAATGGTTAGACTTTTATGAACGAATTACCTAAATGTGTAGAAGATTCCGATATTAGGAAATTTCCCGTCTGTCGAGTGGACTAACTTCTTACTGACTTGAAAATTGAAAGTAGTAGGAATATGGGCACGTGTTTAATTAGCTGCTCTCAGTTTTATAATACTAATTGCTGGTGGTTCGTTTGAAAGACTAGAGAGTGGGAATATTGCACGTGGGGTTTATCTGCTCATATTTTACTAATCTAATACTCTCTTTCGATGTTGGAAAAGATGGGCGGAGCTGCCGAAGCGGAAAAGGCTATAAAGAGAACACTACATCAACATGAAGTGGAGAGGAAACTACTACACCATTTCGAGGAAGGTCGGAGAAGCTAAATAAAATAAAGGCCGTCAAAGAATTCCACACCTTCCCCTCCCAGAAGACCCACAAAAGAAGCTAACACTTTCTAACCGTCGGATGTAGGTCTTGTTATAATATATCATATGACGATATTAGTACAAAAGTATTAGGAGGAGCGTGACAGTTCGACGGTCAATTGGCTGGTTATTATTATTGGCTTGAAAATGTATTTGTTGATTTTTTATGAGATTTTGAATTGACCAAGAATTTAGAAGACTGTTTAGCTCTTAAGCATACCCATTTGACTATCGAATTGAGCACGAGGATATTACTGCCAAAAGGAATGGCTTACGTATGATATTGGGTAGGGTAGCTAATACTGTGGTTTATTATTTATTATAAAAGCTGAGAAAAGTAACAGACGCTACAAGATTGAATGAACTGAACACGCTTGGGAAAATGAAAAATCAAAACTTATGGCGTTGAACAAGGTAACAAAATTAACAACAGGGCCAAGACAAATTTTTTTTTATTTTTTATTTTTTATTTGAGTAAGAAAAATAAAAGTAACAGAATTAAGGCTTAGAATAACGTCGAATCCGATTAAAGCCCGGCGGAAGGAAATGGCTGGCTGGCTGGCTGTCGACAGATTAGAGACAGGCACATCGTTGGGGAATGTTTGCCCGCTGCCTAGTTGATGGTACGATAAGATTGATAGAGCTTCTGCGCAAACCATGAGTTCCTTTTGTCAAATAAAATACGATATTTTGGGTCTTCAGGTTGTCGATATCCTTGGAGTAAAGATTTGAAGGATAACACAAGGAAAGGAGAATTGAGCAAAAACAAATGAAAGAAGATATATCTTGAAACACCGCTTTATAGGTAGAAGAAATGATAAACAAATGAAGTTGGGTTTCCATTCGTTATCATCATTATCATTCGACCCGTAGTATAATTACAATCATTTGACCAAATAAATATGGATCACTGCACCGCGTTTCTGTGCGTACTTTAATTGTAATGAGCCTATATCCCGTGCAATGTGCAGATTATCGTGTATATTAAATTTTATAGATTTATAATTATATATATATTATATATAATCACTATTACAATAATTTAAAATTAATTAATAATTGATCAATATATAAATACGTTACAAAAAATGGACTAAAAATTGTACATCTATATAAAATGAATTTACTTTGCCAATAAATTAATTCATGATCAGTTTATAATATTAAAAAATTAATATATAGTGCGGAGCATACTTCGCATTATATGAGCTTTCACACAAAATACAAATTCAGGAGAAAGAAGCAGGAATGAATTATTCTAATTTTGTAGTTGATGCACATTTGTTTTGATGGAACAAACCCAAGAAAATGAGGGAGAAAGATCTAGAGAGAGACAGGATTTTATAGTAGAGAAACTCGAAACGGTTTATATGACGGTTTATTTTGACAAAACAATATATAGGTTGAGATAGTGTTTTTGAGTAAAATCTTAATTCGATTTTTATCTTTATACATACGAAAAAAAAAATTTAACTTAAAAGTTATAACAATTCATAATAAACCTCTAGTGAGGTTTTTTATGCTCGAAAATCCTCTTTATTTCATTTGAAATGGATGAGATGTATTTAATGTAAACCATATGAGATTTTGGTCATGATTATATCCCCATACATAAAAATGAGACAAAATTGAAGAGGAATTTCTGGATTACTTAGTTCATTAAGATATTCAACCGAAATATAGGGGAAAAAAAATATTAGAATGAAGTTTTATATTCCACAACCATCACATCCAAAGGCTAGAGCAAAACCAAGCTGGTAAGAGAAATACATATGAAACTTAAACGGGAGACTTAGAAGATGTCAGAGATGGTGGGGAGATTGATCTCTCCCTTGGTAAAGAGAGGACTGGTGAAGTTTCCAATGATGGGAAGATCGATGGCGAGACCCAATTCTAACTCATAGTCTATGTCCCAATCTGCACCAACATCCCTTGCCAAACTCACCAATATTCTTTGCGGCACCTTCACCGGAACCTCAAGCAACATCGTGTCACTAGCCTTCAAGGACCCTAGGTCTAGCATCGTCCCTGAAGCAATCACCCTAATCCACCACCACAAACACATAAAAAGATGCCAAGAATGTTTCATCAAGCGTGAGTCTTGTAGCAAAGTTTTGTTCATGATTTTGCTTCTATTGAATTCATTAGGTCGTATATTTATGAAAAAACAAACATCATTATTATATTGAGATTCAGATCGAAAATCAAGATCATATAAATCGAAGTTGGGTTGACGTAAAAATGCACGTGAAACTTTATGTGAAATTCAAGCAAATGAAAAGCAAGCCCAAAAATCCCACTCAACAGGATTCGTTTCAGATCAAAACTGAACCATGGCATAAGCGCCCTTGCAGATGGCAAGGAAAGTTCATCTGTATATGAGTTTTGCAGTAAGATTTCATTCACTTCGATTAATATCATGGCTAAGGCACTTGAAATCAATGTCGGTGATGCTGTGATAGGGTCCTCAATCAAGACCCTAGACACCAAGCTAAAGCGTCCCTCCTTGCGCCTTGATGACCGAAATGATCTGCCACTTACTTGACTGTGATGGCTATGGATGGTGTTGGGTTAACTCGAATGAGAGTTCAGAGGGTGTTGTTGGGCATAATGCTTGTGGGCGTGCATGCATGCATGCAGGTGTGGGGCGGTTGAGTGGGCTAAAGCGGTTGAGTGGGTTAAGGCGGTTGAGTGAAGCACACGTGCCCCTAGTTGTGAAGCACACGTGGCTGTGGGCGGTTATCTGGGTTGGCCGAGTGGGTGGTTGGGTAGTTTGTGATTGCGGTTAATCTCTACAAGGTAGGAAGGCAGTTATGGTTGGACAGGTGTCTAAGGCTAGGCGTGTGGCTTGGGCAGTTGGCAATAACTGCTTGGCTTGTCCTTGACCTTACTCCAATTTCGACTATGAAGGCCTGGTGCAGGCCGAGTGCCCCTCAATGGCCACTTGTGGCTACCTAATGTGTTGCCCTACCCAAGTAGTACAAAACGATCAGCAAGCAAAGGAAAATGCAATGCAATAGACAACAAGCCACAATGTTGAAATACCTCGAAATTGCATTAATATAAGGGAAACAAAGATAACAATAGATTACCCTGATTCACGAATTGCACAAGGATAGCCTTCTCCTCTAGGATTCATGAATTTTACCCAATGGAGCCTAAGTGATAAAGCACATAAGTGCCTTCAAAAGCTTACAAGCCAAATTGTTCAAATGTTCAAATATAAAAGATGCAATAGCCTAGTGTCTTACTTATACTAGAATTCAAATGACAATATTTACAAAGTAGATAATGGTTGCTAGGTCCACGCCTCTTGGTTGAGGCCTCATGTCATTGGTAAGCCATGGGTGGCCTGGATGAGCACAGGGCAAGGGTTGCTTGCTAGTGTGTGTGGGTCTTCAGGTTGGCCTGCTGGGCTAGATGTGGTTGGTCCTTGGTCCCTACATGTGTGGCCCAGGTTGTGTGGGCTGGGCGCCGTTGGAGTGACACTAGGTTGGATCGTGGGTGTAGCAGGTTGTTACATGGCCCAGGCCAGAGGGGCCCGGGCGTTGGTCTGCATGGCCCAAGGCTAATGGGGCCAGGGCGTTGAACAGCACAACCCAAAACGTGTGGCCTGAGAGTTGGTCGACATGGCCCTGGCCTAGGCCAAGGCATTGAGCAGCATGCCAACCTACTAGGCAGCTATGTCGTCAATTCCAAATAGGATGTGCATGTGCGCGCTACACTGGCGCCCAGGCCATGCATGCACACTGTGCTTATTCATAGGCCATGCATGCTCGCTGTGTGTGTGCATAGCCCATGCATGCGTGTGTCAGAACCCCTAGAAGAATGGCCCAGAGCCACGCCTCGACACTACCCTTGACATGCCAAAACACCCCTACGGCAAGCCCCATGGCCAGTCTACATGCATGCCTTGGCGCCCAGCATGCCCATGGATAGCCTACATGCATGCCTTGGCTCGTGCCTTGACAAGCACGGGGTGCCCAACATGCAGGTCAACATGTGCATGCCTTGCCACAAGCCTAGCGAGGCTAGTAACCGTGCGCAGCCCAATGCACGGCCTGGCATGCACACGCCCATGCACATGCTTCTACACATCTCCTTGCGCATGCCCATGGGCCTGCGGCCCATGGGCACGCACAGCCGCACGCCCATGCGTATGCTGCTGCCCCATGCAGCCATGCACTGCACAGCCCAGCTCCCATGCCACACGCCAGCGAGGTTAGTGGCATGCCTTAGCAGGCATGCCATCTAGCGCACGGCTCCAACCCGTGCCTTGCAGGTAAGGCCAGTGGCATGCCCACAGCCATCCAGCGCATGGCTCCAACCCATGCCTTGCAACATCAACGTCCAAGCCACCATGTAGAGTCAACGCCTAGGCCACCTGCCTGGGCCATGCAGCACGCACACATGGCTCACCTGCCAAGACCATCAGTAGGCCTTACATGGCACCATGCCATATGCCTATTAGCAGGCCCTTGCATGGCATCATGTCATGCCCACCAACAAGTCATGCTGTGCCCACCAACCATGGACTAGACCACACCAGCCGAAGACCATGCATTAGCCTAGCCCACCCATGGGCCAATGCATGCCACGGGCCAACTTAGCCCTTGCCACCTATGTTATTGTTTTCTTATTTATTTTTATTTAATTATTTTTCAATGGACCTTTTGGGGGTTTCCACTTTATAACCTTTATAAATAAGATCCTTAGACTTTTTTTTTACATCTTTTGATAATTTCCTTTGTAGACGGCTTATTGTTCCTGAGATCATTTTCGATACTTAGCACTTGGGCTTTTTGAGGTGTAATTCGTGAATCCCTAAGGAGAGAATCACACTTTGCAATTCGTGAATAAGTGTGATTCAACCTATCAATCTTATGAGTATTATTCATTCCATCTCTTGTCTTCCATTTTCTATCCTTTGATCTTATTATTTTATGTGAATTGTTCTTGAATTGTTCTTGTGAAGTTCTTGTTTGGCCAACAACACCATCCACACTCTCATTTGATCTTTCCCCACTCATATATTTCGGCCAGCCCTTATTTGCCCTACTTGCCATATTCAACCACTTCCATAATTACCCTTCATCCATCCCATTAAGCCCTAGCCGAATCCTCCACTTACCTTATCGGCTACACCAAAATTCTTTCCTTCTTCCAACTCCCACCAACCCTAGCCAAAACCCCTAGTCCATATAAGGTAACTCTTATCTTATTGGCAACCTTGACTCTTCCATATCACATCCATTGATTTAAGAAATTGCCAATCATCTTCAATTTCTTAAATCACTTTTTCCTAAAATATCTCAAGTCAATCTTTGACTTACCATCTTAGCCAAAACCGAACCCCTCTTTCTTCCTAACAAGATTTCTACCACTTAGAAATATTTCCTAAAACATCTTCTCGCCTACTATTTCGGCAACCCTAGTTGCCTCCTGCCCGAAACCCTAACCTCACTTCATCCCATCAACCCTAGCCTCCATCATCTCGGCACCACACTCAAGAACAAGCATAGCCACACCACATTGTGTTGCATTCACTAAATACTTAGAACACCCCCATTCCATCATCATCATTATCATTACATCACTCAAACACTAAACCTACATCAACCTAGGAACTTTCCATTGCTACAGAAGTTGAAGGTCAAGTAAGTTGGCAAAATTTCACTTGGGCATCACTATCACTTATGCGAACTCGTGGACTTAGTGTTCAGGGACAAGGCCGGAGTTCCTAACAGCGCGCGTGTAATATGGCCGCGCGCTAAGCAAGGTGTGACAACCTTGCTCGCGCGCGCGTGCTAACTGTGCGATGCCTGCTTAAGGGTGGCCATGGTCATGGCCTAGCATTCTCCAAGGGTTCGGTCTGTGGACAGTTAAGTCATGCCAACAGAACTCCCAATGTATTGTCTAGCCACAGCAAGGCATGGCCCGTGGCCTCCTGCCTTGGGGTTTTGACATGCTGGCCTTTGGCTTCTTTACGTTGGCCAACTTCTCTGCCACGAAGTTCTTGGCCTTGTCCACCAGGTCCGCATTTGGTAATGAGATACATGAGATCGCAGAAAGGATAGAGAAAATGAGATGGTTTGACCTATTTATTGTCCGAGATCAATCTACCTTCTTGCACAAAATTTTCAGCAGTAAACTCTTGCCATTTTCATATACCTCTCTCAATTAATAATTTCTCATTTTCCACACCTTCCCTCAAGTGTATCTGCCCCATTAAGTCTACCCATCAATTTTCATCCAATAGCAACAGCATCTTCAGTGCCTTCTCATTTTCCAATAACGATTTTTCTTATTTTTCACATAATCGTCCCTCCCCCTCTAAACTCACCGCTTGGATTTCTCTCTCTTTTCGCATCATCAATGCCATCTGTTTCCCAAACATCTTTTCTTTTAACTTGGATCAAGTTTCTTTTACACCCTTTTATTCTCCAAATTTTATGGTACGAATGCCAAGTCAATATTTGGAAACTTGACTTCTATATAATTAAATAGATTTGTCATATACTTATAGACAGCATATAAGCCATAACTGCTTAGGCATGGAGCAGGCGAAGTGATAAAATTTACGTGCAGCCTAGAAACCTTGCTCTGGGATACACATGAGAAGTGTGCAGAAATAACAAACCAGAAAAATATCTGCGTGAAAGCGCGCACAAAAAATAAAACATTCGATATAAATACTAAAAACATGACCCCCGGAACATTAAATGCACCAGCTTTTCCGACTATAAACTGAAGTTGCTCATCTAATTAAGTTCAACAAAACATGGAAACGATGAAACGCAGATGGAGTAACCTACAAATTTGGTCCAACATGGAGGTTTTTGGAAAATAAGACGAAAAATATAGCTTCAGGTGTCGATCTCACTTAAGAGGAATGAACCTTGATGAATGGGTGGCACCAATACCAGGTCTACCATGCTTGACAGGCTTGTAGCTGATTGAGAATTCGGCCAGGTAATGCCCAATCATTTCAGGCTTGATTTCAACCTGATTGAAGGTCTTGCCATTGTAGACCCCAATGATACTTCCTATCATTTCAGGAACTATGATCATGTTGCGGAGGTGGGTGCGGACAGGTTCCGGCTTCTCACCAGGTGGGGCCTCCCTTTTCTGATTCAAAACATCATGAAAACTGGTATTTAAGCCATTATAGTTTCACAAAAAGCACAAGCATGCTCTATTAATATTCCACCAACTCATTGCATTTATATTATGGCAAATTCCATAAAAGAATACTTTAGAAAAAATAAAAAATATATTTTATAAATAATTAATGGGAGCTAATTGGTTTTCACTAGTCTCCCAACAGCACATTGCAGTCATTAAGGCAAGCATAGATTAATGTAGTGGATAACAGAAAAGGAAAAGCAAGCAGTCCTTTTTAATGATGTCGGAGCAATGAGAAAAAAGTTGCATTCCTAGCATAAGAAAGCATTTGATATCATATATTCCAGATTAAAGCATAAACGTACACGTGACCAGTCCTCACTACCCAGATTAAACCATAAATGTACACATGGCCGGTCATCACTAACCATCATCATATGAGATTTTCCATTGAATTTCAATTATATGTACCAACCAGCATGGCGAAATTGGGAAACAGCAAAGCACCAAATTGGGCATACAGATATAATGCACTCTCTTTAATAAAGAACTCAGTTTTCTTGAGATATAGTCAAGTCAGAATCAATCACTGATAATGAAGCAATTGACAAGAAATCATCCATAGCAACTACTTCAACAGTGTTACATTCACCAAAATAAGCAAGTTTCACTTAATAAGAAAATTTTCTATAAAAGGAGAAACCTAAGTATATGGGTAGCACATGAAGGAAACCAAAAGGATTACATCAAGCATATAGTATAAATCCAACAAAAGGATAAGGGGCATTTCCAAACACAATAGAGCACTTGGACAGTATGTATAATAACAAGTTTTCACTAAATAGATAACTTTAAGTTCTTGAATATGCACTTATGACTATTTCAAACAGCCCGCATAAGACGGGATCACTCCAGATCAAACTGTTTCCATGCCCTCTAAAATCCCTAGCTCACATAAATAAATGTTGATAATTTTCCAAAGCGTCAACCATTTGGCACTAATATAAAAAAGAGAATGGACTAAAGGCCATTAGAAAACTAGCAACATCAATAGAGTCGCCACTTTATTTACACAGCACAATCACTAGAAGAGCAATTGTCCTCGAGTATTGTCTAAATAGAAAAAACAAAAAATCACTGCTATGTGCTTTGACCACAAGGTGCAATTAAATACCCAATAGGTAGGATTCACTTCCAATACAGTTTTTCCTTCTCTAAGGCCTCAATGATGAAACTTACAATCACCCTGTATAGCAATCACCACAACTTGCAGTGCAGGAATTCTATGAAGGCGGCCAAGGTAATTTAATTTTCCAATCCCCACAGAGTGACATATTTCACATACATTTTATGGAAACTACCACAATAATTTCCAAAGCACATCTTTCAGAAGAAACCTTCAGAAATTATCATCACAAGCAACCCAGATCATGCCTGTCAAATTACATATTCACTCCCAGCTAGTAGTTTTTAACTAAAGCTTTCTTAGAAAGGACTACTGTCTTCCACTAGGTAACAATGCCTTTTGTTGCTGACCAACACTTCCTATTCCAACATCCTCTTGACCTTCTGCCATTCCTTGCAAGTCTATGAAAGCAAAATCCAAGATCTCATCCCATGGAGTAACTCGCTCTTCAATTACATAAACATGCATTATCATTCCTCCAAAAGATATATTATAATATGATGACCTTTTTATTCATCAAATACTAGCAGCTGCAACTACAAGGAGGAAAACCCACACACAACTGATCGAGAGAGTTTGGAAAAAAACATACCACAAGTCTAGCCAAATCAAATAATAGCATAATGTTAACCATACCATCCCATTGCTAAACTTCAGAACAGAATGAAAAAGAATAACCATTAACAGCATAGAATATATATGCAAAAAATCCACTTCTGTAGAATATACCTCAAAAAAACAAGTATCACACTTTGATTTATCGTATACTCGGAAAAACCATTAAGCGACATCCACAGACAAAAATACTGTAGAATATACCTCAAAAAAACAAGTATCACCCCTTGATTTATCGTATACTCAGAAAACCCATTAAGAGACGCATTCGCAGACAAAAATACTGCAGAATATACCTCAAAAAAACAAGTCTCACACCTTGATTTATCGTATATTCCGAAAACTCATTAAGAGACGCATCCACAGACAAAACAAACAAGCACACTACCATTTAAGTTCAAACATCTATTTTCCCACCACAAACCACTCCATATTCGGCATGGCTTTTATAAGCAACAAAATAGTCAAGAAAAATTACCGCCTTGCGAAGCTTCTTGATCAAGGCCATTGGCTTCCGCTTCAAACCCCTCTGAAACCTTTAACACCACAAGCAGCACCCAAAAATTAGACCCGTTTGCCACCGTAACACAAAAACACCCAAAATTGAACAAAAATAAGAATAATACCACAGATCAATAATGAAAACTATAAAATATACCTTCTGCGAGCACGGGCATGGAAGAGCTTGACGAGCTCATCCGTAGACATGTCGAGGAGAGCGTCCAAATCAACTCCTCTGAAGCTAAACTTCTTAAACGTCCTCTTCTTCGGCTGCCCTGCCGCCGCCACATCAGTCTCAACGTCAGCCTGAAAAACAACCAGATAAACTGAGATCCAGCGAGAGAGAGAGAAAAAGAGGGAGAGATTAGCGTGAATAGAAAAGAATAGAATCGAGAATAACCATCGTTGGAGTTTGAACTAGAGAAACCCTTGTCGGAGAGAAGCTTCGGTGGGAACTGTGGCCGCTAGGGTTTATGCAGAAGAGGGCGCCTTGCAGATGGTTACCTATATATATCGAGAAGTTGGGGAGTGTAGCCCTAGGTTGAGAGCGTGAAATCTTTGCGCATAAGGACCTATAATTGTGTGTAATTGATTTTAAGGCCATTTAGGCTGCGCTTGGTTCTTGTGCTCTGTTCAGATTTAGACATCTTCTAACATTTAAATATTCAACTCTCGCCAACGGCATGTGGCTAGATGGCACAAGACCCACATCTCCAAATTGGAGATCATGGATTCGACCCCCCTCCCCCAATGTATCAAAAAAAAAATATTCAACTCTCAAATTATTAAATTCAATACAATTTTTATTATTCATAAAGAGTTAAACTCAGCTCAACATTCAAACACAATCTTAAAATCTTAAAAGGATAATATTTGGTCTACTGAACAAAAAAGTTTACTAGCATGATTAAAATAATCCATCATATTAGAAGATTATTTTATTATAAAATAATTCTAATGTATTATTTTAAGTTATATTAGCGTATAAACTTCCTTATATAAGATGTTTGTATAGGCATAACGCTTCTCTATTAAAAACTATAGAAATGAATAGAATTTGAACAGAGTGAAATTAACAACGAAAATACAACATCTTTAACATAAAGTTTGAAAAAATATTCTCTTACAATCCTTTTACATTCAATCAATGCAATCATGTCAGTTCATCAAAATAAACTTTAATTTTAATAAATTATCCTTAATTTTATATAAAATTGTACAAAAATTATAAGCGTATCATTACTTTTATTAACGATATTTTGTACTTTCTTTATTTTCCATAACCACAATTTTAATGGCAAAAACTAGTGAATCGGTAAAACCGACCGAATCGGTGCATTCGATCCAATTAGAAATTGGTCCAATTCTTGTTCCTGTAATCAAAATCGATCCAATTTTTATTTTGATATTTAGAACACCGATTTGCATTGAACCAGACCGATTGATATATATATTTATATTCTATATATAATATTTTTATATGATTTTATATATTATATACAATTTTTTACATTACATTATATATATTATATGTTAATTATATCTATTTATATATTTTTTTTTCATATGAACCGAACTGAACTCTTGGTTTGCTTTTCTTTCTGTTCTTTGGGTTAGAGATATTATTGAGTGATAGTCATGTACATTATATGTGTGTGTATGTCTTAGTGCAGACGATATTACTCGTGCATATAAGTTTATAATCAATTAATCTCGGTCAAGCGCCTAGTGGGCTTATGAGTGAAGGAAAAATTCTCTTATAGTTACTATCAATTCCTATTAGATGGGTCCAATGGAAATTCTTTATTTCTTTACTTGATTAATCAATTTTGCAACTAAGGCTATGCGGCCTTTTCTTTCTCGAGACAGAGACTTGTGGGTTTCTTGATGCTCACGTGTCACACTTCTGCTTTCTAGTCATATCCGAGTAGCCTTTTCATCTTACACAATAACTGGCAACGGTTCGCCTTCAGTTTTATGCCTGTATTTCGACGATTTCGATCCACATTAAATGGAGCCTTTTCAGCCCCTTCATCACTATTCCCATCAGGCGGTTACTTCTTTCACACGTCACAGCACTGGATACGCTATGTTGGAATCACGGAGATCGTGGAAATCTGGTACTCCGTGGGGTGCATGGGTTACTACTGCCTCGGGATGTCAACCGTCAAGTTTGCCTATATAAGGTTCCTATTCTCTCTTCTATTGAATATCTTGTGTTCCCCTCTCCCTTTCAAGCACTCCCTTTTATGTTGTTCTTTCTAATTCCTCTTCTTTCTCCCTGTAGCAAATGGCCCCCGAGAAATCCTTGCACCCTTCCGAGTCGGCTAGATCTTCCGACTCTGTCCGTGCTATAGACGATCAAGGCGACACCATTTCAGAAGAGTTTGTTGGCTTCTCGTGGTGTAAAGAGGTGACTCCCGTCGAGTTGGAGTCGTTGAAGGAGACCTACAGGATTCATTTGACAGTGGAACTCGAGGTGCCTCCCTCTACCGAAGGAGCAGTAGATTTTGAGAGTTTTGCCTCCAAAGTGGCAATGTATCTTGCCATGTTCTCTAGCAGTCTCAGATTGCCTTTCTACCGTCCAGTGTGAGAAGTGCTAGATCATCTCCTATTGGTGCCTGCTCAGCTCCCTCCTAGTGCGTGGAGGATCTTTGTATCGTGCTGCATCATTTGGCGTCGTGCATTAGAGGAGGTCAAGGTTGACTAGCCGAACCTCACGGCGCGTGAGTTCCTTCTCACTCACAACCTTCATTTTCGCACACTTCAGCACACAACACTTCTCCTCAAGCTCCAAAATTACTCCCTTATCGTCATCTCACCTTCCTGTCTTCACCTACTCTAACAGTTTCTCATACTTCTCCATAACAGGTGGGCAACCCTTGGAGGTTGTTGTCACCGTACGACCTAACTAGTTGTCTCATTACATCCCTTGTTTATTTTTTTCGAGATAACCTTTGTCATTATTGGCACGTCGTAATGATGGAGGTCCTTGTCTGCCACTTCTACTGGAGTATGATCTAATCAAGCTTCAGTTTGTTTGTGCCTCCACGACTTTCTTGTTGTATCTAGTTGACTTATGTTGCATGTCATTGTAAGCTTGCGACTTTATGTGGTAACTTGTTGCTTCACGTTTTAATTTGTTCATTGCAAGCTTGCAGCTTCACGTTGTAACTTGTCACTTCATGCTGTAATTTGTCCATTATAAGCTTACAGGTTCATGTTGTAACTTGTCGCTTCACGTTGTAATTTTTTCATTGTAAGCTTGCGGCTCCATGTTGTAACTTGTCGATAACATTATCATTTTTGCTTTATGTTTATCTTTTGTGGCCATTCGCTTTCAAGGTCTCCCTTCTTTTTTCTCTCTTTTTTTTTTATGGCCAGCCCGGGGGTTTCGAAGTAGAGAATTGTGGGGTCCACATCGAGGGGGGGATTGTTGTCATCTAGAGATTTACGGTTCACCCTGCCAATGCCGAACCCATCCCCGATGACCCCACCGATCGACGACTTCCTGTTTATATTGTCCTCATTTGCCTTAATTAGTTAGTTATCCTCTGGGTGCATTTAGCGATATCATTTACCAAGCCGATATCTCTCCGTTTTTTCTTTGAGCCAATTTTCTTCTTTTTTGTCATCGATCTCTTGGACGAGCTTTACCCCACCTAGACCTTTAGTTCTTCCATCTTGTGTTGTCGTGCTTTATTTTGATATGTAATTGGGAAAAAAAAAAAGTGTCATCAGCATATGTCGGCTCTCGTCCACTACCGCTAGCTTGGAGGGGATGGAAATCGCCTCTAAGAGTTAAGTCGTATCAAGGAGATTCTGGTTGTTGTATCAGGGGAAGAGGTCGGAAAGTGTTTTGCTAACCCACCTCTATGTCCCTCCGAGTAACACCATGGTCGTGGAGTCGAATTAAATAATTTGGGCTACTTTTTGATGCAATGGGAGCTAGGGTAAGTATTCGGGTGACCAGGAGGCTAGACCCGCTCTCCGTCGTGGGAGGGACAAGACAGCCTCTAGCTCAACCCATCCATTTTGTCCTCGTAGGAGGTAGGTTGTTCGGGCAGCTTGGGACTGGACCCGCTGCCGCCCATTGATATTGCGTATTTAATTCTTGATTGAAAAATAAGTAAGGTATCATAACTTTATCCTTAGTTTCGTAGGAGTTAGACTTCGCAAGCTTAGGCCCTTTGGCCTATGACGCGATGTACTTGCAGCTTTTTACTAAGATGTTGATGTCCGCATTCCTTGGTGCAGCATTTGGGCAGTCGAAGGACCCGACCCGCACTCCATCGGGAAGGGGTCAGAATGCCTCAAGCCAAACCGCTCCTTTACTCCCCGAGGAGGTAATTCAAACAGCAATGTGGCTGATCCTCTCTTTCGTCGTGATAGGGGTCGAGGTAAGTTTTCGGGTAGCCTCGGAGATCGACCCGTTCTCCGTCGTGAGAGGGACAAGGTGGCCTCTAGCTCAACCCATCCCTTTGGTCCCCACGGGAGGTAGGTTGTTAGAATACTCTATGACTAGAACGGTTCTTAGTTGAACCCATGACTCACGCCGCATGCATACTCTGCTCGTAATTATCTGTAATGACCAGAAATTAAAACCATGACTCATACAAACAGAACTAGAAGAAAAGGACCAAAGCACCAAAGATTCGCGGCCACTGAGATTGGGAAACTCGACACATTCAGAAGATACAAAGATGAGTGGCAGTGAGAAGCTAACCTCGTTAAGCTCCAAACTAGACTTGGATCAACCCGACATCGAGGACTACCTCCCTTCTGGATCCTCCATCCAAGAGCCTCACGGCAAGCTCTGCCTGTAGAAAAAAACTAGGTGAGGAGACCACGAGTATCGAAGGGAGAGGAGAAGAAATTGCAAAGAATGGAGAGGGAGAAAGAAGGACGGGAGAGGAGAAGAAAATAGAGGAAAATGGAGAGAGAGGAAACGATGGAAGTGCCCCCATTCAAAAATGGGCGTCTCAAAACTTCTCCTATCCATCTAAAATTGGTCCTGCCCAAATCAAAATGCACCGTTTAGATAAACGGTACACGTAGATAGATTGATGTGTATCGGTGCACTACCTCGCCTGAAGATAGAGTTTTCCTATACTAATTTCAGCTACACGTATGTGCTTTATGCATGCAAACATGGAAGGACTTCCAAAATTTTATATACAAAAGACAAGGCTCGCTTTTTGTCAATTGCTTCTCGCTCTGTATTCATGTGGGCTAGAATTTTAATTGCCCGAGGCTTACAAAGACGGTTCCCGAGATCACTTGATTCCTAAAAGCCTAACATTCTTTTTTTCTTGAATTTGACTCTTAATTCTTCTTCAGATGGGATCTTGGCACCGTCCCTTGAGGTTGCAATCCACCATGCCATGAGCTCATCCTGCAAAATGTGATGGGAATTTCACCATTGCAGTGGTATTGCAAGCTTGAAAGAGAACGTGAATCAGCAATTTACGAAAGAGGGAATGAATCGGCAACCTTCTTCAAATTGCCAGTGTATTTGGTATGAATCAGATATTTGATGGATACAAACAAAGATGGAAAGAGAATTCCAGATGAAACAGTGATTTGTGCGTTACCAATGAACATGAAAATGGTGATTAAAAAGATAAAGCTGTCATATCATGTGCTCCCTGAAATCAAAGCAGGGTTACTTTACAACATTTTAATGAAGAACAGAACTGCCACTTGACCATATCAGCATGGATTCTTCAATGTGGGAAGACAACCTCAAAGTAATAGATGTACAAATGTTATAGAATGTGGTAAAAGACATCAAGCTCGCAAGATCTAAAGAAACAAGTGAATGACAATTGAAACTGAAAACTAATAGCTTAAAGGCATACAAACACTGCAAGAAATGACAACTTCTACTCAAACTATTACCTCAAGGAAATCATGATTGGAGATGTAGTGACTCTCGACCAAGCATTTTATTCCTCCTACATTTACGCACACAGAATATTTGGCATTCTCTGGTGAATTCTCTCTTTGCTTCCCTGCTCATCCAGAAGACAAATAAGAACGGAATGATAGGACAAATGAGCCATTCTAAAGTCAAGGTTTAATTAATTGCATCAAGATGATCTAAAAACTTGTTATGCATAGAAAAAGCTACTAATTATCAAATAGATTAGTTATCAAAACAAGCTAACTATCATGAGTTAATTCAACTTATACCAGTTATGCAGGCCACATGGTATCCAGTTCCCCCTAGTCCTTCTTCCCACTTCCCAAGCCGCAGGCGCAAGAAAAAACCATCAAGATGTGACAGAGACGCATGGGAATTCATCCATCTGGTGCCCATGCAACAGAGAATATTCTCTTAGCAAGCACATGGAGAATATCAATTATGGAGATGATTATCGTAGGAAGAAAAGTCATCCCTTGTAAGGATTGCTTTCTAAAGAATGAGTCTGCTAGAAAATTTGAGTTCTATCAAGATAAACCAAAACCCAAATTTGAAGAAAAATCAGTCAATAATTTGGTAGGAAAGAAAAAACAAGGAATTTTTGAAAGCCAATTCTTTTCATTGCAATAGTAGAGTAGGACTTATTCCTCAAACTATAAAACGGGGTTTCTAAAGTCCTGTTAATCACGTAGACATGTAATTTTTCTCTACACAGCTAAGATTCCACACAAATCCTCCATGTATGAAATAGGCTGTTATCTCATGCAAGAAGAAAAATGAATTCAAGGAAAAAGGAAGGAAATTATTGCCTACTCTACACGAGCAATGAAAAACAAGTAAAGGTGTCCCCAGACCATTGATGAAAACTGAGCATCCTGAGAACTCTAAAAGAATTGTAAATATTCCCTCCATAGGGTATAAAACACCACCATATGAATTTCGGTTGAATTTAGTTGCTAAGTCTCCTATGCCTCACCCACAAACAAAAAGTCTCCTATGCCTCAAACATACAAGCATAGTTGGACTACAGTATAGACTTAATCCCATATAGGAAACTAGAGTAAACAGTCAATTTTTCTCCATCCTTGAATACATAAGCAAAGTGTCAGAGGTAATATCAAGTGCAATTGAACATGTTACTTCTCGTGTATAGAAGCAATTCCAGTCAAACAAGTAATTAAGAGCATGAGTTTGCAGGAGATATATAGTTTTAGTATGCCCACTTACTTTAGGATATCTGAGCGTGACAAACGAAGGCTGTTTATGGCGTCGAAGATTCCTTTTGGTACATCTGAAACTTGCCGATTGACAGGGATGATCTTTTGTTCTTTTGAGTAGTTTCCCCCAGAACTTGACGCAATATATTTCTTCAATGAATTTGCATTTCCAGTTTTTTCAAGGGTTATTATTTCATTCTGTTTCCAGTTACTATGCTCTGGTATTCTAAGATAGCTCCCATCACAAGAATCTTGAAATGGTCTCTCCCAACCAGTTAGCAGTTTCAAATTTTCGTTACCTTCTTTATGCTGCATTTTGCTAGGACCAGCCAAAGCACCACCACCTTTTGTTTGATGTTCCCCTTTTGAGGAAGCACTGGGACATGCAACAGCCCAATGATTGAGCTGGAAACATATAATGCATAAACAAGGCCGTTCTTCAGCCCCATTATATATATTGACATCCCTGAGAAGATCTTCAATCTCACTTTCTTTTATTGCAGAACACTCTGGTAAACAGTGGCCTTTTATGCCACAAAAGACACAGGTTGTAGTTTCTCGAGTTGCATTATCTGTTACATTTGATAGTATGCTGTGTTTGAGGGCGTCCAATCTTCTTGCAAAGATTGAAGCCATTGCCTCTGAACTTCTAAATTTTGGGGAAGGCAAAATTAGGTTTAGTTTATATGCAGAGTTCTGATCATTGTGACATTTGATCTTTTTAGAACCAATGATAGCCTCGGTATCAGCAGGACACTTCTGTGATTCTTCACCCAAAGCAGGCATTGGGTTTTCAACTGAGTTCTCCTTCACTGCCACACCGTTGTGGTTTTTGGAAAAACCGTTATGATTCCCTGACCAAGGAAGAAGCCTTGTGCAATCACTGGAGCTGTCAAGACCTACATCAATACTAGGGTTGTGATCACCCAGGTTTAGTACAGGGCGACAAGTTTTTGAACAAAGCCTAGTTATCCACAAGCTTCCCATAGGATCATTTCTGTAGCTAAATTCGTTTGTGATCTTCCCTTCAGATGGTGGATCAGAAGCAATATTCTCACCACTCTTAGTCTTATCTTTAGACAGAGATGAATTGGAGCTTATTCCATTTTTCTCCTTACTCGATTCCACTCTGCATGAATTTTTATCCTTCCTGGGAATGGTCTTGCTAATTTCCTGACTGGGAGCAAAATTCACAGGAAAAACTCTAGGCTGGGTAGCCAAAGCTGCTCCATTTCCAGATATTGATTCCTCAAACTTCTCATTTGGAAGCAGAAATTGTTTGCACATGTTATCACCATCTCCCTGAATGGCTATTGGAGTAGTATTAATGGTACACATCTTGTTAGCCAGCTCAAGTTCCTTATATCCTTCCCCCTTTTCATATGCTGTATTCAATGATGTTTCTCCTTCCACCTTTGGACCATATAAAGACTGAAAGATTGACCGGAAACCAATATTTTTGAACACTGGATCTTGATTCTTGTTGCATGTGAGGGGATTCTGATCAGGCAGATCCAGATGTCCATGATCAGGAGGTGCAAGAGCAAGAGCAGGAGAAGCTGCCGCAGTTTGAATTGGTTTTGAGAAGCCCTTCATCATGTTTGATATCCAATTCATAAAGGAGCTATCTTGTCTAATATAGGGTGCTGAACTGGGTGTTTCTTGGATTTGATTTTTCACTCTTTTACTCCCAACAATCAAGTGTTCATCAAAGCTCCGCCTCTTCTTGCCACTTGATAGCAACCCAGCACTGTTGCAGCTTTCAACACTCTCGTGGATGTCATCTCCTTCCTTTGATGATCTTCCATTAACATCTCCATCAGATAGAGCCTTTTCCTTACCTTTCCTTTGATTTCTATAGATTCTGTTGTTATTTGGGGAGAGTTTACTTCGAAAATATTTGTTTCTAGGATGTATCGCTTCATAATGCTGAAAAGTGTTTTCTAATTTGGGAGAAAATTCTGATTCTGCCATCTCAGCTGCTCCCCCACAAGCATTTTCACAAATTGGAATCTGTAAATCATTCTCTGCAGTTTGCTCTGGCTTTGCCAGAGGCCTTCTGCCTGGGGAACTAAAATTCTTAACTGGAGTTTCAGAAGCATTGCGTTCATCCACAGGGTGAACATCAGAGGTCAAAACAATATTCATACCCAATATTTGCTCACTTCCAAGATCTCTGCCTCTACCAGTAGGATCCGCTGAGAACAATTCATTTACCATCACATCAGGTTTAGGTTCATCTATTTTAATAGATAAAGTATCTGCATTCCTTCCATTTACCTTGCCTGGAGGTAAAAAATCAGCAGGTCATAACATGTCAGGGATGAAAAAAATGGACAGAAGTAAAATATAAAAGAAAATTTTCACTTTACATGTAAAAGAAAACAGTCTGAAGTGCTCGTGTGTTTTGGGAGCATAGCAAGTGCTTTTTTTATTTGTTCCTTTAGAAAGTATAAAACCCTGTCTGTATTCCTTTATAGAACAAGAGAATTAATCGGTTATAAACATAAAACATTGACCAGTTTCAGCTCCATAAGCTTCCAATAACTCTCTTGCATAACAAAGAGGAAAGAGAGCAGCATGCACCTACAAAGCTAGAAAAAACAATTCTCAATGGGTCCTGCCAAACGGAGTCCCCAGGCTTTAATAGTATAGAGGATTGGAATCGATAGGTTCACATTCATCATTATACCAGTTAATAACTAACCAGAATCTTCTTATTCACTAAGCAACATTTAGACTAAAGGCCTAGCATAAACCTTCCCTTCCAGACAAGTTAACATGAAAAACATTTTTCCTTTACCTGTCTCATCTACATGATTTGGTCCACATCCCAGTATGATATCAGCATCATTTGCGGGGGATCTAGTTAAAGTATTTGTACCAGAAAGTTTACTGTTTGCATGAAGTGCTGCTTGTGGTGTGATGGCTTCCACATCTGTAGGTTTGCCAGTAGTAGACCTCTCGCTCGTAATGTTTTGAGGCAGCAAAAAAGCCACATTGCTTGGTCCTGCACCCCACATAAGAGATCCCTTTTTATCGGCAAAGCCAGAATCAGCACATTTGAGACTCAAACCCTTATGTGGAGACCAGACTAATTCAGACAGGGGGTCAGAGGCCACAAATGTCATGTCTATCCTTGAACCAGCATTTGCACCTGCACCTGCATCTGATTCATCTTCCAGTTGTCTCTGAGTGCACTGGTTAGAATAACCCAGACCAAGTCTTAAATCAGTCCCTGGTTCTATGTTCTCATCATGCATATTCATCTTTGGTTGGATGGAGTCCTTAATAGGCGATGCTGAAATGCTAACTGGGATAGGATTAGGCTTCTCCATGGTACTACACATGTGAATTATGTAATAATCGTCATGAATACTGACAAACTTAACCTGACTGCGATATAATATAGGACATGATGTTATCTTAGAAACTTATGATAGTAGGAATTGGCATTCTAAGTCCTAGAATCCTCTCACAAACCATATTGAAAACATGTTGAATTTGTAAAGCTAAAAGTAGCAAGTTCCATTTCAAGTAAAACAACTTCAATAGACTAGCTTATATATCACCAGAGTGCATCTACAAACAGAAAGGGATGGTCTTAACAACAGCTATTGATGATGATCACGATACTAACTTTAGGCAATGAAAATTCAATATGTCCTCCCACTACGTTGACCCACATTTTCTACCATTCCATGGCTTTATGCTTATAGAGCTGTTTCACTCAGTGTAATTGAAGCAATCTTCATGAAACCCTTATGAAATTATTTTCCCATACAATTAGAGAAGCATCGAGGTAAAAAAGTATTCGAACATATAAAAAAATGAAGAGCTATTCCGATTCAGCTTGCATTATGGTGAGCAGGCCTTGAGATAGACCAAGACATAACTTTGAACTTACACATTGAGCCTGTGATATCCCTAAATATTGCAAGACGAAATTCAGGAAATAACATAAGATTATCTTTTTGCTGCAGAAAGACCCAAGGTAAATAAATCAAAAGTAAAATGATAGTAAAACATAGAAATTTGGCCTAGCAACTCGATTAGGACAAGATTATATTTGCAAGATGTCCACACTTCCGAAGATATTGCATATACTAATAAGTATTGCTAGGACTTGGAAGATTGGGGCTAGCTGTCATCACCGATTGCTGATTAAATTTTAGTTAGTGGTTTTATACTTGGTAATCAAATTGAGAAAGAACAAGAAAACCAAGCCTTTAGTACTAACACTGTGTTCTCTAAAACACTGAGAGCATGCCCATGACATCTAGAAGAGTGTTAGGGAATAAATTTAAAGAGAAATGCTACACATATAAAGATATTTTACAGATATAAAGATATTTCACAAAAGTAAACTCGCAAATTGATATGATTTCATATGATACGTTAGATCTATTTTACAATAAAAGTAAATCTATAATCCAACATACCAATTTTTAGATTTACTTTTGTGAAATTCCTTTGTGGCCAAAATATTTTCCAAATTTAAAATTTGCAAAATTAAATTTTACCTAATCGCACCAGCTTAAGGTTTTGGGACACATGGTGACATCAACTGCATTAAGAAAGCGTTGAATAATATTTTTGCTTATGAAAGGAATGCCTAACCTATACTTTCATTGCCAAAACTTCAAAATAAAATACACAAAACCACAAATATACACATCTATGTATATTTATGCATGCGTGCATATAAGATCGATGCATATGCATACACGGGCAAGTATAATTTGCCTCGGAACAATAATCATTAATCAAAGAAAAAATAAAAGGAATTGTGAGCATGAGAAATGAAGCAACATACTGTGATTGATCTGCAAAATAGAGAGATCACATCTTGATTTCCCAGAACTAGGACGATTCCATTCTAGCATGGCCCACTCTAGACTCTAGAGACAAAATACTCCCATGGAATTTTCTTAAACTGTCTTGGAGATAAAAGTTAAAAATTAAAATCTAGTTCCTTCACAAGAAGATATATTACATGATGATAAAGTCCGTTTCTCTGGCTTCTTGTTCAGTAGTAAAGCCATAACATTTAGAAATCAAGAGACAATCAAACAAGAACACCATTTTTTATTTATTATTACTATTATTATTATTATTATTATTCTTTTTGTAGAAATGCGAGTTTCAGAAGCTACTCAGGTGAACTTACTGCAAAAGCAACGAAATTAAGAAAGAAGCAAGGAGAACGATTGGTGGAGACCCACATACCTATTGTCCCGCATATACATGGGAATTGCTTTCCTTCTGCCAATTCCTTTATTATACACAGTACTCTAACGAGCCAAGTACAATCCAAAGAAGATGTCTGTATTTGTTATATATATAAATATATATACACACACATACACGTGAGAGAGAGGGAGAGGGACAGAGAGGGAAGAGGTGAGGTGAGGTGAGGTGCGTGCGAGCGAAAGCGCGAGTCTTCCCGAGAGGGAGAGAGAGAGTCCAGTTACGAAGCACATGCCATGCGTCCTGCTACCACAGTGACATGAAGCTGTGTACCTTTTTCTGGGATTCTGAGGTATGAGGTTAACCATCTGCCGCGTGGAACATTCCCTACCCATAACATTAAGTTAGAGTTAATTACAAATTTTAGTTGATTTATTTAATAGATAATAATAGCTATGTCGTATTAAGAAGTGCGTACTTTATATCAGTTATACAAATGCGCGTCCTTGTGCTTTCTTTTATTTATCTGAAGAAAGTAAAAAGTAAAAAGAAAAAATTGACGCTTTTATCATTTATGACTTTGGGTCGAAGCCCGAAGGCAAGCAAGAAGGTTCTTTAAATCTGTTTTCACCGCAATCAGTAAAGAAAGTTAGCTTTTAGTAAAAGAAATAGGTTTTTCTGCTTAGAATTTCTTTTTTCTAAATCTGTTCTACCTATAAATTACATATTAAAAAGTGCAGATGGTGTATATAGACTACACTGTTTTTTTAATTGATAAAATGAATAAATAAATAAATAAACACTTAAAGTAATCAGATAAAAAGACATGGATGACATTCTTAATAACCCATTTAAATAGAATCTGAAAGGAAAAAAAAATGAAGAAATATAATGACCATTGGGAGGGATGTTTCCACCCTATCCATGATAGTTGGGCTGGGCAAGACCTGAGATCTGGTACAGAATGTCTCCATGCAACCTCATATAAAATATATATCTCAAGTATAAAGAATTCTTTTTGAAGTCTGTTATTTAAAAAAAATGAAGACTCGAAACACGTGAGACTGACTTAAATATCGAAGGTTTTCCGAACCTCCAATCCCATTTTCGTCTTCTTACTTGCAGGTGAAGACAGTGGCCCAAGTTGTTAAAACTTTATTCAAACATATGAAGGACGACGTTAACAACCATAAAAATAGAAGAAGTGGGAAGAAATATTTCATAAAATCTTATCTTTTAATGGTACGTTCAGTTAAGATTTAGACAATGAAAAGGGAACCGAGACAAACAAGATCATCATGATCAGCAACTTGGCAATTTGGAAGAGATACTGATAAATAATCTCCTAAATCTAGATAATGCTGAAGGAAATAGGGTCCCCAATTTCCAAAGAAATCAATCTCAATCATATATTATGTCTTTTGGGATTAGGGTGCTGAGCCACTGTCTACCACGAGCCTGGGATTTCGGATCATGCATTCGACCCCACTACGCACTGGCGCTTTTACATTACATCAACTACAGTGTCCGATTGTCCCTCTCAAGCTTCCTTATAAATTTATAATACAGTGGGGGCAACGCATGGCAACATGCCAAAGATGAAAGAACTCGTGCATTCGCTAGCTGTTGCTGCTCTAGGACAATCCACAATGCAGGTTTTTTTCGCCATAAAGGGTTTGACAAGACTATTGGATTTAAAAGTTGTCGATGACAATGATCGCCTTGCTAGCTGCATGAGCATTGTATCTTAGATTAGAAAAATGAAAATTTCTATTTCTGATCTTCTTCTTCTTTTTTTTTTTTAATTTTTTTATGTCACATCAAATGATTGATTTGCAAATACAATATAATAAATAATATGAAATAGTGAAAGAATGATAATAAAAATGATGATAAGTAGCGTCAACTAAAAAAATATTAATATTTTGTTTTATTATTATTATTATTATAATCAATTCAACTATTATCACGTGTTTCCACAAAATTTTAGTAAAATCTGTTGCAATCAATCACAAATTCACAATTATCATAACACTTCAAAATGTCATTTATCATTTTATTTAAATACACATATTAATATGTAAATATATATATTTAAATAAAAAGATAAAAATAATAAATAATATATTAAATTTTAATATATAGTGTGGAAATAATAACTAATATTTCTTGCAGTGGAGGCAGACCTGGGGCCCAGGTAGTCAGTGCTAGCTGGAACCCGAGTTTAGCCCAACCCAGGGTGGGAGCCTGACTCAACGCACTCTGTTTAGAGGCGGTTGGGCTAAAAATAGAATGGCCCAGAAAAATCGCAGGCCCACACTCGGGTGCTTGAGATCCTTGACCCACACATCATTACTCGTATGTCAGTGGACCACATTTTGTTTGGGAGTATGGGTTTATTTTCCAACTTGTTGACTGAGACATGGAGAGAGAGCATATTACTGGACTTAATGCCATGGAGTGATTTTAGCAAAATGGAGAACAAGTTGATCGATTTTGAAAAGAAATACGTAGAAAAGCTAGCTTTTGATAAGGTGGAACTTAATTCGTGGAGGAAAATGATAATGAAACCCAGATCTATAACTATGGATTATCACTGCAATTAAGCTCATAAGAAAAAAGTTTGTATCGAGTCTACAAACTATAACATCAATAGAAGATAAAGAGCAGTCGCTGATTTTGTTTTTTGTTTTTTCTGTTTTGCCAAGTTACTGATTCCAAATAAAAATGTAATAGAAGAGTGTGGACTGAAATTACAGGGCATGTGTATGGTGGTTAGTTATTGAAGATCGTCCACCTCAAAAGCTTGAAAGCTTTTAGATGGTACAAAATCCACGCCAATCCCCCGAGATAACATGTCAATCCTAACTCATCCAAATCGCCATGTAAATTGAGAGAGAGAGAGCAAAATTTAAGAAATTCTATATGATCTCAATAAGTAACAATTCATGTGTTGATATCTAGATAAAAATTTCATGAATCCACGTAACAGATAGAAATACAATAATGTCTCTCACCTCCGAGCAACTCTCTTCCCTGCTCCCAGTAACAACACCTTACCTATTGCACCCGAGTGAAGTCCCAAAACAAGAGCCACCGTTCCACCTATAGCTAACCATTTCCAATCAATACCATGGCCATTTTGTGGCCTATTCAGCACAGCTTGATCGTTTTGCTCTTCACCAGAAGCTGGCTCTAAAGAGTCCATGCCTACCACCAAAGGAATCTTTGTTGTGATTCTTGCCATCAGTGCGCTTCTAGACAAAGAAACGTCTGATTTCCTTGCATTCTGATATGCTCTCAAGCCAGAATGCAATTTCCTGATAGCCCCCCACATGACATGACGGACTCCCAACTTTGCCACATCTTTGGGTATTCCCATGTCTTCATCATGCACGAGTGTAACCTCGCATGCCGACAACTGTCCATCACCCTTACGAGATTCCACTGCATATATTTTCCAAATTCAGTAAATATGACAGCAAAACTCGGTTGTCACTGAAATTTGTTTACTGCATTGTTGCAAAAATAAAGAAAACAACTAGCACTCTTACCAGCCCTGATAATCCAACTAGAGAAATATAGCTCAACACGTCGAGGCTTGTCACGCTTGGGTAAAGATGGATACGGCACACCCTACAATATTGTAGCTCACATATTAAGACATGCCCATATGCTGTAAATACGTTAGGAATCACATACTACTATTATGTATAATCTTTTTTGACAGTACAAATACAAGCCAAGTTAAAGACATTGAACCAAACAACATCATGCAAATCTAGTAAAGTGACAAAGGAAACTCATAAAATATTCAGCAGCTTTACCCTCTAATCAATCATTTTCTTTCCTTTTTCCTTCTTTTTCTTTTATTATTATTTTTTTAGGGGTGGTTGGGTGGTGGGAGGGAGGGAGGGTCACCGAATCCCCTATATCAACTATTTTCATTAGCCAAAACATTATTTTCATCTCAGCTAACCATGGTATAATCCAAGATGCAATCAAAAGATTAAAAAAAAGGCTCTCTGGGGAGAGGTGTCTGAAGCTTCTCAATGAAACAACCAAATTAACAGGTGATTCTATGTCCTTGGCTAGGCCAAGGGAGCAAAAAAAGCAAAATAAATAGCAGTGACATGTTTCAATGCCACAAAACATACAAGAAGAGGAACAAGGTTACTCATATACACTACATTAGTATTTCTTAGTCTTTTTAGGTTCACCTTTATTCTAGATTACACAAGAACTGATGAACATACTAAAAAATTGCCCAGAATATCCAATTTGTCCAGAAAAAACTATCATTATTTATAGAGTTGTTTTTATGGTCATGAATAGTTACTACTGACCATCTCGATCCCTGCAGTCATAACACTCTAGAAGGGCCTGTTCTTCAAGGGACGGTAAAGAAGCAATAAAGGACAAGATTACTGCTAAAAAATAAATGAAGATATGTTGCAACTGATACCTTTGTCACACAATAGTAAGTCTTTCCAGCCTCCCATATTCTTCGACCAATGATATATTCTCGATCGCTGCAGAAGAAAGGGAACTGCAAATAGGAGAGGAGTAAATTAAGGTATTAATACATTTTTTTTTTATTAGTGGTTGTATTATAAAACCAAGGCATACATACAACCCTGCAAATATTTTGATATACAAACCTTTTTTATCCAGTGAACAATCATTGTCCCTGTATGTTGGCACTCCTCCAATATTTTGGAATACACAAGCATAGGATCCCACTTAGGTCGAAATTCATCATCCCAGAAGAAATCTCTAACAACCTCGGGCGTTGCATCCTCAAAGACAGTTCTACTACGGTAAACTGGCGGGCCTGTCTGATAACAAAATCACCGTCAGATGATAAGACACAATATGGTCCAACTACTGCAAGAATAGGAAAGACAACATATTGAAGAACATGCTGCGAGGTCAAATATAAGATAATATACATGCAAAGCAAACAAATAGAGAAGAGGCTAACGTGGGTCCCCACGTTGGCCCCCCCAACATTTTTTGAAATTTCAAAATCACCCCTAAATTAATTTAGAGAATGCAACCCCCCCCCCCCCCCCCCCACAACAAACACCAAAAAAAAAATTGCAATCCCCATATGCTCTCTATTCAATATACCTAGAAATGCCTCTCCAATTTTTTTCCTATAGTCCTAAAATTTTGTATAATTTCTATATATTATCTATTTTCAAGGATGTGGCCTCACTAAGATTAACTTAAACTAAGTTTAGGAGAAATAATAAATTTATTAATATGGATCCCAAAGTTTTTTGTTATACAATATTAGGCATGTTAATATGGAATTCAAAGTGAAAATACAAGAAAAATCATTTAAGGTTGATGATCTATATGAAAAGTAGTTGAGAGGTTTTATCCTCTAGACTTCATTGAGCAAGAAAAAATTTATTTACGATCTCAATTATATCATTATATAATTTTTCTTGTTGGGAAGTGATCAAGGAAGATCTTATGCAGGTCTTTCAAGAGTTTCACACTAATGCTAGATTTGAAAAAAGTCTTAATGCTACCTTCCTAGCACTCATTCCCAAAAAGATGGGGTCCTTAGATGTCAGAGACTATCGCCCCATTAGCCTTGTAAATGGGATTTATAAGATTCTTTCCAAACTGCTAGCGAATAGATTGAGCCCGGTGGTGGAAAAGCTAATATCAAAGCCGCAAAATGCATTGGTCAAAGGTAGACAAATCCTAAATTCGGTCTTGGTTGCAAATGAAGTTTTGGATGGACAGCTCAAATCTAGAGAACCCGGGTTGCTTTGCAAATTAGACATGGAGAAACCTATGATCACGTCAACTAGGAGTTCTTACTTTATTTGCTTGCAAGATGTGGCTTTGGGGAGAAATGGCAAAAATGGGTTGAATTTTGCATCTCTACAGTTTGATTTTCTATCTTGGTGAATGGCTCACTGGTGGGTTTCTTCAACTCCTCCTGTGGTTTGAGACGGGAGGACCCGCTCTCTCCTCTACTTTTTCTATTTGTCATGGAAGCTCTCAGCAAGATGATAGTGGGCCTTATGGAATGTGGTTACTCTATGGTTTCTCGGTGGGAAATGGCGATCTTGACATTTCTCACCTGCTATTTGCTGACGACACTCTTATTTTCTGTGGTGCACATCTCGGGCACATTCAATTCTTGCGGGCTCTACTTCTTTGTTTTGAAGTTGTTTCAGGATTGAGAGGTAATCTTTCAAAGTCTGAATTGATGCCAGTGGGGGTAGTCCCTGAAGCGGAGAATTTAGCTGCTCTCTTAGGGTGCAAGGTATCATCTCTACATTTGAAGTATCTTGGCTTACCTTTGGGTGCTCCCTTCAAATCCGAAAGAATTTGGCATGGTGTAGTTGAAAAGGTGGAGCGCAGATTGGCTTATTGGAAGAGGTTGTATTTGTCGAAAGGTGGTAGGTTGACTTTAATTAAAGTACTCTTTCTAACTTACCCACCTATTTCCTGTCATTGTTCCCGCTCCCTACTAAGGTTGCCAACCGTATTGAGAAGTTACAAAGAGATTTCTAGTGGAGTGGATTGGGAGAAGAATTCAAATTCTATCTAGTTAATTGGTCAATGGTCTGTACTCCATTTCTGGAGGTGGTTTAGGGATTCGCCACTTGACAAAATTTAATCAAGCCCTACTGGGTAAATGGTTGTGGAGGTATCAACATGAAAGAGGGGCCCTATGGAAGTCAGTTATAGATTCACAGTTCGAGGAAGGTTGGGAAGGATAATGCTCGAATAAGGTACGCGGTCCATATAGGGTGGGTTTGTGGAAACACATTAGGAGACATTGGGAAATCTTCTGAGGACATGAACATATTGTGGTGGGTGACGGTTCTTATGTTAGATTTTGGTACGACAAATGGTGTGGTAAAAGAAGTCTACAAGACACCTTCCCAGCCATTTTTGAGCTTGCACAAGAAAAGGATGCAATGATAGCCGACCTCTTGGTCATTTCCAGCAGCTCCCCTCAATAGAATATTGAGTTCACTAGGGCAGCCCAAGACTAGGAGTTACAAAGTTTTATGCGACATTATATTCTGTAAACATGACCAAGGGTACCGGCGATAAAATGAACTGGAGCCCATCCAAGAAAGGTAAATTCACTATTAGATCATTTTACCAAGTTCTAACGAGTCCTGGAATGACTATATTCTCATGGAAGAGTATATGGCAGGCAAAAGCTCCTTCAAAAGCAGCTTTATTCATATGGACAACGTCATTAGACAAGATCCTTACCACATATAACTTAAGGAAATGCCGAGTAATGGTGTTGGACGGGTGTTGTATACGTAAGAAGAATGGTGAATTGGTAGATCATTTGCTTTTACATTGCAAGGTGGCCATGACCACATGTGATAATTTTTTCATGAGAATCGGATTGTCATGGGTCATGCCTCTTAGATTGGTGAATTTCCTTGCAAGCTGGAGAGGCCTTCACACAGTAACTCGCAAGTACCATTTGGAGAATGTGTTTCTATATGTATGTGTTGGTGCATTTGGCAAAAGAGAAATGCTAGGAGCTTTGAAGATCGTGAGAGAACAATGGATGAGCTACAAGTTTTCTTTTTTAAATCATTGATCTTATGGGCGGGGGCCATTGTTTGTAATGGACTAAATGTCCATGATTTTCTCCTTTCAATTGTAAACTCTAATTAGGGGCTTCTCATGTATTCTCCCTATGTACTTGGGCTTTGCCTATTTCTATGAATAAAACTTCTTGATTACCTATAAAAAAATAGATCATTATATGTTTAATGTGACGCTAAAATATCTAGATTTTACATGAAATTTAATAAACTAGATTACACACTAGAATGAAAGATTGTCTTCTAAAAGATCACTTCATAGATTCTATGAAAAAAATAAATTCTAAATATTTCATTACAAAAATAATAATGGATGAATATTATTCCATGAAACATTATCATCATAAATCTGAAACGTATATTAAGTTGTGTTTTTAAAATTTTATTTTTACTCGTTTGTAGCAAATTATCGAGATATAGTTTTATATATAGTTATGTTTTTTTTTTAATCTCTTTTTTATTTTACATAAATGTGTCACACAATAGAAAAGTTGCCCCCCCTAAAAAAATTGGTCCCCCCCCCCCAAAAAAAAAAAGATAAGTAATCTAGGCATCCTTTTTATCCTTAACAAGTTTCTCTATGAATGAATGAGAAGCCAATATTCTTCGTTGGTACACTACATTTAATGAAACTCATATGCATCATTTAGCTGATGAAGAACAGAAAATACATATAATAGAAGTCAAAGTCAGAATCTACCAGAGGCTCATGGCGCCAAGTTTGGTATGCCATGTTAGGAGTAGACTTGTCCATGAAACTTTGCCATTCCAATTCTCCATTCTTCCCTCCAAGAAGATGCAATAAGTGTTCTAGGTCATTCTCTGTGACAATGTCCTGCACTCTCTCCTCACCTTCTGTGGTGGAGCTGCAGGAAAGTTAAAGGAATCGCAAACTAATTAAAGTATGAACCAATTAAAGTATGAATAAGAAACAGAATTGCTCCAACACTATACCAGATTTGTTTGTAAGAGTTTTTTAAGATCACCAATAGATTATAAACACAGCAGCATGATACAATTAGAGAAAACTTATATCATCTCAGAAAACTCAAGAAAACAACTAAAAGAGGAAGTTCATAAACAAAATTAATTACATAGTCATTAGGCCAAAATCATTAGGAGACACTTTCATTCCTTGCCTAAAGTGGCATATCAATCCAATGCACAAAACAAGCACTACCAAAGTTGACAGTTGTCTACATGAATCAATGATTATTCCAGGGAAAAAGTCAAATGATTTTGAACTAGATGCAAAATTAACATCAATGTTGCAATTTCAGTTGGAAAAATGACCTTATTTGTTGTATATATAGAAAACGTACAAGGCATTTCCACTTCAGCATCATGTATGATACAATAAGCATCATATTCGATAGTTTACAATTTATTTAACATCTATTTTTAATTTTTTTATAGGCATATACACTGTTCCATTGATTGCCCAATCATTGACCCAATATACAACATAAACAGCAACCATCCATTCTTACTACAGACATACACATAATGCTATCAAGTGAAAACACTTCCAAATATTATCAGCAAATTTTTTTATGTCTTGTCTGGTATAATTGCTTTGAGGAGGCACAAAAATCTGTATTGCCAGGTCCTACTGTCAAGTAGAGTAAAAAATACTCTCTATATGAAAGCACTGGATCAGAGTAGCATGCTCCACAATAAACTCATCAATACCATTGACAAAAAATGTGCAGCAACGGTACACCCAAAGTCATCCTCCATTTCACTAAGTCACCAATTTTATTTTTTCTTTTTTATTTATAAGTAATAATATTATATATATATATTTATATCAATAGGAGTAACCAAGTACACTGGACATATACAAGAAAACACCTAGCCCATACAAGAGAACCCCTAATGACCCAAAAATCCCATGAAACCTACCCAAAATACACCAAGCCCAAATTGGAATGTAACACACCTCCCCAACCCCAGCCCCTTGTTTCCGTAAAACTAATCCTCTACCCGAACATCCCACTACGAGGACATCTTTGCAATGCCCTCCCTTTATTCTTCCCTCAACTTGAGCTACCTCCCTTAGCATCATAGTTGATTGCACATGAAAGACACTTTAACTCCCTACTTTTCTTAAAATGTGATTTGGTTTCAAACGCGTGACTAGCCTCAATCGCAGTGAGTAGAGCTTTAAATTGGTCTTCATATTCTCCTTGTTCTCCATATGAAAACCCCAGGATTTGCTTAAGCTCGTTAACTTTATTCAGAACCCAATACGATGGTGAACCCGATATATCATTTAACGAAGGAATAGAAACCAAATGTACGACATTATCCCCAACCACAATACCCAACTGCACTCCCGATTCTAAACATTCCCCCACATGAGGCACCAACAACAAACCACTAGTTTCCTTCCCGCTAGATTGTTGCTCAACAGCTATATGGTTGTTGTCCATTGTTTCTGCCACCATTACAGATTCCTCCCCTCCATCAACATTGCTTGACTTTGCACCACCCCCCGATGATCCTTGCCGTGTCACTTTGTCTGACCCTACTGCTCTCTCCGTAGCACAATAAGGGAAGCAACACCTTTTGTAACCCCGTTTGCATCTTCCAAAAGAGGCTTGACTGTTTCTTCCAAAGTACTCGAGATCCTGGAGGGTCCCCCTTCTTCAACTAAGGATGAACCCTGGACAGAAGTACCAACCCCATCTGCATCTGGTGCCTGACGCCCTACAACTCCCTCAGGAAGCATAGTGACACTAGCATGAACAAAGATGTCAACATCCAACGACCCTATCTGTGATGGCGTTGAGACACCCTTTGCCGGCACACTTGTGGCCTTCAAACCCGAAGGATCTACCACCCACCCTCCCTCATCCCTGCTCGACCCACCACCAAAACCTACGACTAAGTCTAGCCCCTTATCCACTTTAATCATCAGATCTCTCACATACTCCATAACTCCCTTCAATTGAGCTTTGACATCTCATAAGACCCCCTCCACCTCTCCCAATGTCACCTGATGGTTTTTGTCTCCTACAAGTGCCTTACTCTTTCCTTCTGCCGTTGAGCTAATCTCGGCCGACTACCCGTCATTGACCTCAACACCTCAGTGTACGAAGCACCTTTGACTGAGGACAGCCTACCCACTGTTTTTCCATCAACAAACTCCCAATGACACTTCAAATGGACTGCAAAAAGCCTTTCCATCCAATGCCATTAGCACCCTCCGAAATCACCAACAAACTTTTCCTCCTTCCATTTCGGAATTCTAAGATTTGCAGAAAGCTGCCCCTTGCGTTGGCATGATGTTGAATGGTAAAAACTCCATTACCCATCCTTAGCTCTGAAGAAACCTTCATGACATATAAGTTATAAACAATCCTCAATCCCCTTAGCCACCCACAAAGCTGTCATCCCCCCCTAAACACATGAACTTAGCTATCTTTTTGCTACGTTCAGAAATACGAAAATTATTCCCCCCCCCCTTCGTAAAAACAAAAGTTTTTTATTCCACTTTCAACCACCTATTGCCTTCCAACTGAGACGAATCCACATCGCATGTCCTCATTGTCAAATACCACTGCAAATCTGTGCCCACTGCTCCCTACTGCTCCAGCTTCATCTTCTTAAGGTAAAAAACTGAATTGTGCCCGCAAAATGGCCTCCCGGTCGCTGGATTCTGTCAATCAAGTCAAAAGCAAGTCACAGGCAAAGGCTCAGATCGACCTTGGAAGAAACAGTGTTGTACTGACTCAAATGCAACTCAAAAAGACCGGTCGCCGAAGGGGAGCCGACGTCGGAGTGCCCTCAAAAGATTTGCCGGAGCCCGTCACCCGTATCTAGGCCGGTGGTGAGACGTTGCTCGCTGATGGTTGAGGCCGCAACATCGAAGGGCTCCGAGAAAGAGTCTTGCGAAAAAAAGGCAGGTCACTAGAGCTAGGACCTATGCCGGACAGCCCTCAACGCTATCGTCAGGGCCCGTCGACCCTGTCTGGGACAGTGGTGAGGAGACACTCGCCGGTGGACGACGTCATCTCCGAGAAAAAGCAGAGAGATAACTTGCGCGAAAAAGGAAAACCCGGTCTCCAATGCTAGGATATATGCCGGATGACCCTCAGCGGGGTCGCCGGAGTCCGTCATCCTTGTCTGTATAAAAATCAATACGTCACCAATCAAGCATATAGATCTTCCAAGGCAAGTAGCTGGTCTCTCATACAAGGTTACCCGTGTATAAAAATTCACGAGCCAAACTTAAATCTTTGAGCTCAAATCACTCTTTATTTTTTAAGAAATTATGCCCTTAACTCTGGATAGGACAACAGAAACTCCCAATATCCCTGACAAATCCCAAATCCAAAACATGGCCATTTTACACTGATTAAACCCTGCTTCCTTAACACTCAAAAGTATGAAGGCCAAATACCTAGGTCTCATCCAAAAGATCATCAAAAGAAATTGCACTACTCTCGCCAACAATGCGTCAACTTATCTCAATCAAGCAATGGTATGGTCATCTCATGTTATGTACAAAACCATACCTATCTGGAAATAACTAAACCTGTTGCCCAAAACCGAAATAATCACACTTCCAGTTAGCAGATAGTAATAAATAATAACATTATATGGTTACGCTCAGTTGCACTAAGATAATAATCACAGTAAACAATTAAAAAATTAGCGAAACCAAAACGAACGCATAAACCAAGACACTGAATTTCCTTATTTACCACATAACATTCACAACAATATTCCAAAAAGATAAATAAAAGCCAAAAAATATTAGATTTTCTGTTAAAAAATACTCGCCCAACAGCGTCGACATATCCTGGGATTGATAGCTTCGATGTGGGCGCCGATCCCTTGCTTTTGCGTCCGAAATTGGACCAGATGGTTCGGCAAACAGAGAAGAAGGAGAAGGCCGTGAAGGCGATCCAGAGGCGGCGAGCTCCGAAACCAAGCAGAGCTGTCCAGAGGAAGCGGAACTTGGAGCGAAGGCCGAGAAAGACGAGGCCGGTCCATCTAGGCCGCCACGACCACCCGATGACCAGACCGATCGTTACGGCCAGCCAAATCGGAACTGCGCAGAGCAAAATGTCGACGAATGTCTCGGCGATCGAAGGCCGCCTCAGAAACTCCACGAGATCGAAGAACGGCTCATCCATGACCTCCCTAATCCTCTTAGACTTTCCCGAAAAGTCAGCGAGCTCGATCTACATGGACCACGGGGTACTACTCTCTGCAGACACGACACAGAACGCACAGAGGGTGAGCGGGAGGGAGGGGGCGGTTAGGGTAGTTGACTTGAGTCTTTTGAGATGACATGGCATAGTAGAAGCCGTCGATAGGGGTGGCCGGGGTTGTGTTAGGTACGCGATTGGTGGAGCGTGGTGGTTGGGGTTAAGGTCGTAATTAGCAAGTGACAATCGAGGTTGGGGAGGATAACGTATTGTTATTAATTTGATTTTAAGATTTTTATTTTTAAGGAAAAATGCCTTCAGTATCTTTCCGGCAGAGGAACAGTATCTTTGCGAGTCTATCCTTATCAAAAATTACAAGTGCAATTATTTTTAAGTATTTTTTTATTAAAAAAAAAATAAATTTAAAACTTACGTAAAGTTCTTTTTTCAATTATAACTTTTTTTTTTTTTTTAAAAGAGCACATGGAGACTGTACATTATAAAAGTGTATATAACATTACTTTTTGCTATTTAGATAATAAAATCTTTTCAAGTCATTTTATCTCATCTCAATTTATCTCATTATATTTTATCTTAATATCTAAATATCATAAATATAAATACTTTTTAATTTTTAATTTTTAATTTTTTTATTTAATCATTACTTAATAATTATAAACTTCTAACTTTTAAATAAAATATAAAAAATTATATTTTAATTATATTTTTATTTTATAATATTTTTATTTAATTTTTCTCTCTCATTTTCTACAATTTTATAAAACATATTAACTCAAATATTTTATTATTATTTATAAACTATTTTTTTTATTATTATTATATAATGTCATCTCATCACCCATTGATGCCTTGTTTAGGAGGGTTAGAGCCGAACCGGGACCAATATTTGTACATTGCAATCTGTTTGTTAAAAAAATATTTGTTTATTTGTCCTCTCTCTTGAAAGAGTTCTTGAATTTGTATAATACAATCCGTTTTATCATTTATTTAAAGATTGAGAAACACTACAGACGGTCGAGCTGTTAAAGGTGGAAGAGCAACCCTCCATTGAGACTATGATATGTAGAGAAAAACACAATAAAATAGTTAGATCTCACTGCACAGAATAACCACATGTAAGAGGCAAAAATCGTTGTTCTCCAAGCTCTCTTCCTCCTTTCGTCTTCGTCTCCAAGCTCTCAAGCCCGTCTCTTTGCACCTCCACCAGGAAGGAATCGTCTGTGCTCAAATTGGATGATAATTACAACGTTGCGAAAGTGAAAAAAGTGTGAGCATTTTAGATTTTTATTTTTGAACTTTTCTGTCCAGAGCTTGTAAAGCTGTGAATTGATATCTATTTTTTATTTTTTTATTTTTTTAGGAATGTTATACAGGAATTCAACGATCTCTGTGGCTGAGAATCACAAAGAAGAAAAGTACCAGATAGATTTGATGGTGTTGAGCTTATAAAGACCCCTTTCTTCACCGAAATCTTCATCTGAAATTTAACATTTTTTCTTTGGTTTGGTTTTTCAGGCTCCTCCTCTTGCCTTAATATCATCATCAGAAAGAGATGGTGAGATTGAATATGTGACCGTAGATTTTCTGGGTAGATTTTTATATATTAGCATTGTAATGGGTTCTAAGTAGATTTTCATCTATTAGCATTGTGTTCTGATTGTATGTGTAGGAAATTAAGCCTGCGGTAAAGGAAGATGAAAATGCAATTAAAATAGGCAAGGTAGAGGCAATAAATGTTGAAAACGAGAGGACGAAAACTGTGGCAGCTGAAGAAATCGAGTCTTAGAAGCCGATTCTTACGAACAAGGAGAGGAAATGCAGGGCTCAATAGTCGAGTCTCTAATGTGCATGCAATTGTAGAATAAACACTATAAATAACTTACGGGGCACAGGGCTATTGGAGGGCTGTTTAACGAGGGGAGCAATCGGACCGCTCCCCAGGTTTACTCTTAGGTCTCGTTTGTTTTCAAAAAACATCTTGTCTCATTTTAATTTTATCATTACATTTTCTTAAATTTCAATACAAAATAAAATAAACAATTCAATTTTTTCAAATTCATCTCATCTTATCTCACCTAATCATTACAACTTTTTCAAATTCTAATACAAAATAAAATAAACAATTCAACTTTTTCAAATTTTAAAATAAAAATAATATTAGATCATAACTATCACGCGGTTGTTGCACACATAATGGACTTTAAAAAGTTCATCATGGTGATAACAGGCCCATGAGAGGAAGATTGGCCCAACCAATTGGACTAAGCCTGATGTCATCACAACGCCTCAGTACTCAGCGCAACAAGAAGTGATGCATGACTCTCTTGCACACACTGCATGTCCACAACTTTTAGATTCATACAGAGAACTTTATCACCATTACAATTTACAACTTCTTTATGAATTAGATATGTAACTGAAACATTTTTTAAAATGATTTTTTTGATAAATTCGGATATCGGTTACAATTCGAGTAATCAAATATTCGTCTAGATTAATTCAAACAAATATTCAGACTGTATTATAAATCCGAATGTGAATCTGGATAGATATAATAGAATACCCGGATCTACATCTTAATTTATATCGTTACATGAGCTGCATAAAAAAGATTTTGGGGGGGGGGGGGGGGGGGAGCTTGTGTGTTGGAAAAAAGTGTGTGATTGTGATGGCCAACAAAGTCCCTGTTTTGAATAAAATGGACTTTTCCAGGTATTTTCCAATTAGCTGTTGAATGCTTTATAGATTTTACAAATGGTCAAGTCACCCAAAAAGTAGTCGAAAATAATTAGGGAATCCATTTACAATATTGACAACGAATTCCGTATGGCTTTATCGAGCATGGGAATTACTTTTTCTCATACACACTCAAGATGTCTCTCTTCTCTTTTGACTCCTATGAGGAGATCTCAATCAATTTTTTTTTTGCGAGCCATCGAATCTAAGAATCCAAAACCATGTCATTTCTTATGACTGATTGCACGGGAACATGACATGCTTGAAAAGGCTAAGGCAAGATCTGTTGAACTACTACGCTAGCTATGATTTCCATTTGATATATGTATATGATGAATTCATCAGTTTTACCAGAGTCTGGTACCTTTCCTGTCTTCCAATCAATAATGCATAAAATTATGGATGGCTATTCGAGTGATAGAAAGTTTGCCAAACTGATAATGATAATTAGACAATGATAGATCAGGTAGAAACCAGCTGTGGTGATGGAGATGGAGGGTGACCTTTTGTAATTTTGGTTAATATTTAATAGCCATTTGTTTGACATTTCTTCCAGATTGAAATTCTTGGTCATATAACAACGCATGGATAAATTATGCCATTAACAAGTCAAAAAATATATATATATTCACCGACCATTTGACCCAGAAACATGCCTCTAATTCTTTTTAATTAGTTGCATTGAAGTCTGGATCACAGACATGCATGCACTCATCAACATATGTATCACAACTTTATCAACACAAAGAGAACACCAGAAATTGTCTATGAATCGTACAAGACCTACTGGACTATGCCAACCCCCCTCTAGTTAAGTGGGTTCTCCGTTTTTCCCATTCCTACCAAGTAAAGATGAAATACATATCTGAAGACCGACATAAATGGTGGGGCATGGCTTACGAATGAGATCCATGAAGAACAGATCCACACGGCAGTATAGGTTTTTCATGCACAATCTGAATGTGCACATTGGGTAGGATCTGACCCACATGTTAGTAAAAAGTTGAGAGAAATGGGCTAAGACTGAGGGAGGTGGTTATGATGGCAGTCTTAAGGTGGAAAAAAGGAGTAAATTCAAAGCTCGACTTTGATAGGTAGCAAAAGAATATCTCCCCCTCTCATGCAACACATAAAGTGAAAGCTCCTGAGCTTATATTCTTTGTAACTCCCAGCAAGCAAAGGCAAAGGGAAAGACAAGATTCAACCACCAAAAGATAAAACACAACTTTATTTGCTAATTTTTTTTCTTTTTTCTTTTTGCCTTCGCAGTCATATTTTCACACTAACACCGTGTCTGTATTTCAACGAATTTGGTAGGAAGTAGTAGGAACAGAGATTTTGCAGACTTGGAAATTAAACTCCTAGATGCTATGATTTTTTCAACGGTTTTCCAAGTATTTCCTGAACTTTTCCAAGATTTGAAATGGTGAAGCTGAAGCAAATAACTTCCAGAAAGTACTTCTTTGTTGTCTTTCCAGTTTGTTCTAGTGAATTTGCTTCTCATGAACAAGTTACCTGCACATTCTTTTGTGCGAATCAAATCCCCAGTAGTTTTTTGTAGAATTCAAGATAAAGACTGTCTTTTTGATCAAGGAGAAAAACAAAACTATGAAAAATAACAGTCACACACACACACACACTCAATTTTCTACAAAGGGATGTGTATATATATATATATATAATGCAATTTTATTTAAAAGCATTGGTCTTGGTAGATTACCTACTGTTTGAACCTACAGAGTTTTACGTGCACTTCCAGTTGCAAATTTCAAAGAAAATGCTATTTGCAGGAAAAATCGCTTTATTGAAAGTTAAGTGTTCCTGAATTTGCTCTAACCCAGGCCATTATATGTACCTTTTCAGATAGCGTACTCAAAACAGCGTGCCTCCCTCCTTCGCTTGACATTCTCATTAGAGAAAAAGGAGAGATCGATGCATAATATATAAGAAAATGGATAGAAGTAAGAACTTACATGTTGAAAGCAGAAGAAATATTGGATTATTGATGTTTAGGCTTCCCATCGATCACGTACGAAGACTCTCAAGCTATTGGAGAGTTGGGGGGAATGAAGCCTGGTCCGAGATCATTTGAATGAATTATGATTCTCTGTGCTTCACATGGTCTCGAACCAGACAGCATTCCCCTCAACTCATGGGGAGAGAGAGAGAGAGAGAGAGAGAGAGAAGGACTGTTTGATTTTGAAACAGCCATGCATTTCATTGGCCCTTAATATACGTGGGGGAGGAATAGAGTTTTTTTGTGGGTCGGGGTGACACGGAGTCCCACTTTGTACAGCTCCCTATTAAACCTTTAGACTTTGGAAGTAAAAAAAATAGATTGGGCTAGGTTTGGCTGAATGCACAGGCAACCTCACCGCACTTCTCTACCTAATTTTAACCTGTCTCTTCTTTAGTCATCCCCCCACAGTTTTCTTTTGCTTGTTACACCAAAATTGTCATCTTGCATGCAATAGATAAACCAAAAAACGTTTTCTAATGTACGTCAATGTTGATTTTTGTAAACACTGCCAAACAAATCTTTATAGGTTAGGACAATAGGTAATGATGTCAAATGAATCAAAAAAGGCACAGTTTGGTGGGTGGGAGAAATAAGACCAGTTGCCACTGTTAATTAATAGGTTCATCTCTGCCTCCCTCCCTCTCTGAGGGAATGGTGCAATAATGAATGAGGTCAAAGCAAGATTCTTTTAGCATCTAGAATTAAAAAAAAAAAAAAAAAGCTCGTCCTCAGCCTCTTAATTTCACTAGGCATTGCCATTCAAATCCTCCAATGAGAACATGTGGCATGGTTCACTTCCATCCGATCGATCGACCGATCCTCTCGCGATCATATACATATATTGATCATTGCTTGGTGAGGATGTTATTGTTGAATCGGAATGGAGCTTAAAGTTGATAGTACATGATGTCTTGACATTGGTGCTTAAAAGTTAAAAGGAGGTATCTTTTGCTTCCCACTTGAAGAAAGGGAAAGATATGAGGTGGTACGTAGAACCTTCATTGACGCATGGGATGCCCCAAATAGTGCGATTCCAAGCTTAAATGGCAAGAAATACAGGTTGGCCTGTTAAAAGCTTAAGCAGGATTTTGTGAAAGTTGGCAAAATTACGAAGACGTAGTTGTTAAATTGTTCAGATAATGTCACGGTACATACTAATCCAGAGTGTTGCAAATGAACTTCAAATAAAATCACTGGGGAGCATATAATAGGACTAACTTTTGCGACCGATCCAAAACAATTGTTACTTGCTATTAGGATCGTTATTGTTATTGAGGCACATTTTGACCAGTAAGTTTGTCCCCATGGACGCCGAGCGCGCCCGCGGGGTGGGGGATGGTCTGCTCAGAAAGTCCATCTTTTGCTATGTGATATCTAAGAAGCTTTAACACGGAGGTGTTTCACGCTCCATAGCGTCTTTCTTTCTTTCTTTCTTTTTTGCCCCTTTTCCTTTTAAGAGATTTCAATAATTAGGCTAACCATAATACGCAAAAACATGGATTTCCAACCCAACAAAAGCACAACTTAATGGGTCCCTCCCCTAAACTTTATGCTCCTAATCTCTCGGTCAGGGTGACAGTAAACAAATATCAAAACTCCCACACTACCAAGCAAAATATGGGTACACGTTCTACACTGAAAACAATAACTTTGATGATTATGTTATACAAGGACTGTTTTGTGCAATATCCCAAACCAACAAAAGAAAAAATTTCGAATCCTAGTCAGGGCATCCTGTCCAGAAACAAATAAAAAAAATTAATTAGATGGGGCCTATGTAGTAGGTCATGCCCTTGGCTAGGTTTTCTTTTTTGCTTTTTTTGGTGGGCAGCCAGCCAGTTGTATAAAAACACTTCCATTTTCAATCTGTAAAATAAATTTGAATTTTACATGGAAGAAAAGAAAAAGGGAAAGGAAAGATGAATCCTTTATATATATATGAATGGACATAACTTACAGAATTTACACATCATACATTAAACAAAGCACTGCAACAAGTCCTTGCATGTTAAAGGAAATAACTTACACATATTTTTTTTTAGAGCAGTCGCAAGAAAACTAGAGAAAATAAAGATCCATTTCCTCTTATAAATTAGAAAACTCACCAGAAACTCAAGAATGGACATCAACAATCACATTCCCCTCACCATTAACCTTGGTTGTAAATGATTCGTGTATCTCTTCCGCTTCTTTGGATTCATCTTTGAATTTGCACAGGGTATTACCATTCTGGATGTTGATCTGATCCTTAATAAAGGCGGAACCATCGGTGGTGGTTTCTTCTTTGTCAAAACCAAGGCTATGACGATTTCCCTGAGCACAAGCTCCTTTCACCTTGTGTCCCCGGGATAAACTGACTGTATCACTGCAGCTCTTCCTTCGGCCCAGCTTTGGTGATTTTGCTCGAGTTGGTGGCAACTAACGTTCATGCAAGCAACAAAATCAATTTTAAGCATACTATTAAGATAGCCATTTTCTGTCACTTATGATCTCTAAACAGAAAGAACCTAGAAGTTCAGATACTAGCTTAACAATTTTCATTTTTTGATCGATAAAATTCATTGGAATAATGCCATGCACACCGCTAAAAAAGAGCAGAGAAAAGCAAGAAAGGAAAGATAAAAAACAAAATAAAAAAAATTACATGATCCGGATAAGCTCCTGTACTTCTATATGACATCATAAAAATAAGAGGTGTCTACGCAGTACCTTTTTGAGTTCAGCCTTTGGTGGAGGTCCTTCATGATAGAAGCTTGGCATTGGGCTTGCCTTAAACATTAAACTCCTCCTCAGTTGTTTAATAGATGCCTCTTTCTCTTCCTTAAATTTTCAAAATTCATGAAGAGGACAGAGGCAAAGTAAATTATAGTAATATTATCTACCACAGCCACACAAAATTAATAAACAGAAATGAGTGAGGGAAAGCAATGACAGAAAAAACAGTCTATTGACCACCATTTGGGAGAGAGAGGGCTCTAAATAGTCTAGTTCAAAGATACTTGAGAAAGAATCCTACCTTTGTCCTTGCTTCACTTTGAGTTTTCTCAGCTTCCAATGCTTGGTGTTTCTCCTCTAATTTTGAATAAAACTGAAACGTGGCAACATGATAGGGATGTGTGGCTTTGCATTTAGGCTATGTCATAAACACAGTACCTATATTCAAACAGAAAAGGAACTTTGGATGCAAAATTCAAACATAATACCTCCCTCCGTTTCTCTGCACGCTCAGTGCATCTAAATACTGGAGCTGATGCAACAGTCGGCCTGGACTTAATTGCCCTTGTAGATACTGCAGTTCTGTGCATAGTCAAAGGATGAAATTAATTTTAGAACTGAGAAGGTGAGGGGAGACACTAGAAAAGTAAGAAAGAAACATGAAATAAAACAAGTAAACTCTGATTGAAAGGGGTAAGAGAATACGAGGAAGCAACAGAACAGGAATCTTCTTCATCAGGATGCTTTTTGTTATCAGGTTGCAGCGGCTTCCTTGGTACCACTTGTGATATTTGCTGCAGGAATATACAGAAATTTAAAAATCAATTGGAAAAAAAAAATTATATTTAACCAACTAGAAACGGTAATTTATTCATGATTCAATGGTTGTGATTGTGATCTTATGACATTCCTTTTACAAGAAATCAAGAATTAGTCAGTAGTTACCTGATAGGGCTTTGTGGTATTTGGATGTCTCAAATTGTTAGCAGCAGATGATTTATTCAGGCGAGTCCCAACATCAGGTTGAGCACCAGCAGGAGAAATTCCACATGAGGCACGCTTTTCAGTTGCTAGTGCAAATGGCTGTGGAACAGTGTGTTTTGTTCGAACATTTGCAGCAATAGCTCTAGGTGCTTGCTTGACAGGAATTTGCGACCTATCATTGTCCTTTTTCTTCTGGGTTTCTGATTTTATCTTTTCTTCAGGCAGACCAGCTTTAAAATGTGAGTTTATTGCATTCTGCTCTTCCTTACATTTTTCATTATGACAGAGTTCAGGTACCTCTACTGAATTTTCAGTAGTACATTCCTTCACATCATATTCCTTCACTTCAGTGCTTTCTTCTGAACTTTGGATTTCAGGACCCTCATTAATATGCTCGTATGACTCAGACCCATCATGATGAATGGGAGCAGCTTCATGGTTTGAATCATGGGAAACACCATTTGAATAAACTATGACACAATCTGGCTCCTTATCCATACAAATATCTGGAACTTCTATTCCCATTGCACTGCAATAAAGGAACATAAATATCACATTCACGCTAATTTGGTCATGCTCTCAGTGCTGCAAACATCTCAGCATCCCAAATTCCCAACCATTACATTTACTAATCCAATTTTGTTTTAATTTCCAAGTTACCATGTCCTTAATTACAATCATCTTAAAATGGCTAGAATCACGTAAACATAGATATAAAATTAGTATTACCTCTGAAGCCTGAAGCATACACAAAATATAACACCAATACCATTTTCTTTGATATGTTAGCAGGAAATGAATTGTATGGATCAAGAAAAAGAGAGAAGACGAATCTTGGAGAGACTTTCTCCAAGAGAAACAAACATTAGAACCTATTGAAAAGCTTTTAAAAGTTAACATGATAAAAGGAACATACAAGATGCACATAGAAACAACCAAGGTGCACACAGACTAGTGAACCAAGGGAAAAGGAAAGCAATCCAATTTCAGTCCACAAACGATTACATCTTGGTTAATCCACTTGCCAGGAATGTATTTGTGATAGCGTCTCTCTTCCTATGGGCTCAACTAAAGTCTTCATTATACATATTAAAAAAGAAAAAGTCTTCATTATAGAAAGTTGAAGTTTAGAGGAAATTGAAGCCTTCTGGCAGAAAGAAAACCTTGGAAAGTATATATATGAATGAAAGAAAGGATAAATTCAACTTATCAAAAAAAGAAAAAGATAAATTCAAAAGAAATGAGATTTAATTTGATGGGGGGAAATGCTACTAGTAGTAATTGTGTATCAATATTGTTGGAGTAAAGCAAATTCAACACAAATAACAGACAACAGGGACACAGTGAATCTAAAAGACTAAAGTATGATTACAGGAAATTGCGATATTCATATGAAAAGGATATAAAGCAATGAATTAGTCATGTCAAAGGGAGCACAGACAATTGTCCATACAAGAAGCAAACCTTAAATTGGATGTGAAAATTCCAGGAGAAAGCAAGGGGTTTCCCAAATGAAAGATGGGCACTCAAGCACTACAAAACAATATGAAGAATCCTCGTAGAGGCAGGTATTGGCGTTTGCTCAATCCACATTTACGATATCACGAGCCCAATATAGAATCATTGACTAAGAAGCATCAGTTCCAGAAATTGGGAGACAAATCAAGACGAATTCATAATTTTTCAGTCTTAGCAAGGTAAATGAGAAGCACTAATGGCATATAAGCGACTAGGATATTCTTCGATCACTAAAGCCAATATTTCACCAATTCTAGATTCAATCAAGAAAAGAGATCACTCATCTGCTGACTCCAACTATAAATAATCAATCTATCTCATAACATTCACGCGGACGTCAAAATTCATAGCTTTAAAATTTTGCTTGAATCTTAACTGCTATGAAATACACACAACATATATACCGATATACGTGTACACACACAGAGGACTAAACCCAACTAGAGCAAATAGATGCGTTAACCCCCCGCTAATCAGAGATTTTTGTTCTTTGAAAAAACCCAGATTGACCAGAGAATGAGCTAAATCTGACCTGGCGCTGATTTTCCAATTAAAATAATCGCAGTCCAAGAACAGAAAGATCGAATAAAAAAGCTTCTTTTTCATGTTCAATGTTTATAACTAAGGGAAAATAAAGTGCTCTTTCCATTCCAAAAATGACAAATTATCCTACATTTCCACGGGAGCGAAACAAAGCTCGAAACAAACAAGCAAACAAATAAATTACAATTTCAAATCGAAGCAACAATGAAGAACCAGAAAATGGAACCGAGTGCACGAAAAGCAAATCCAGAGAGAGGGAGAAATCAAAGAGGGAAGAATGACAAGCAACCAAACTACACCGCACGGATCGACGCATTGAAGATTTGAATTTAGAGCTACATTTCAACCATGCACGAGTAAGCAGATCCGAGAGGGCAGAGAAAGAAGCAGAGTGTGCCAAATGTGGGAAACAACTCACGGTTTTGGTCCGATCTGTGAAAGGACGGAGTCTCTGCCTCCGGTCTCAGACTCTCAGGTTTCTGCTGCTTTCAGGCTTAGGCCTTGGGCCTTGTGGACGATGGTCCTCTCTCTTGTATCGAGCTGTGAGTGTGTGTCTCTCTGTCTCTTTTAAGTGTGCTTCTGTTTACACGTTGGTGCTCACGCTTCTGTTTAATATGTGTTGCCGTGCCTCGTCGGTGCTCACGCCGTCACTTCACGCCGTAACGTAGCTTTCGAAATCGCTATATATAAAAACGGATTCATATAATTTTGACGTAATATTTTATCTAAAAAATAATTATATTTATAAAATGGTAAATCTTTTAGATGCAATATTTCATAATGAATTATTGTAATTTTAAGTTTCATTTCTTTTCTTACATGTAAATATATAAATAGATTCAAAACTCCATCAAAAGTATTAATTCAACATTTATATTATTTTGTATTTTAAGTAAAATCCGGTGTGACATTCTATTTATAAAAATAAGCATTCTATTTATTAAATTTGAAGTATTATATTTATAAAGAGATAATCTTTTCAAAAGTAATGTTTCATAATAAACTGTTATAACTTTTAAGTTTTATTTCTTTTATTCCATATAAAGATATAAATAGATTAAATCTCCACCCAAATGTACTATTTCAACTTTTATATCATTTTATCAAATAAATTATCTTATAAATTGTTTCAAATTTCTCCGCTATAAAACTTAATCTCTCTCTAAATATCTCCTTATACATAACAATCCGCACGTTGAAGAGTAATAAGCTCGTGTTTGTCCATACAGTACGTATTTTTCTTTGGGCACCGCCGTTCTCATTCTTTTTCTTAAGAAAAAAAATAAAAAATTCATTTAAATAATATTGAGAAATTTATTAATAAAATTATAAAAACCCAAAAATGGAGAGATAGAAAGCATAATTTTTATTTATCAGATAATTCTCTTTTTTTAAAAATTCTAATTATCACGTGAGGAAAATAATTTGTCACCAACATCTTGTTTTCACGTACAAATTATATTTTTTGCAAGTGAAGAAAGTATGCGATTGAACAACACTATCATTGAGGATCAAGAAAAGTATAAAAAGATTGCTATAAAATAAAAATCAAAGACTTCTCTGCATATAAAAGGAATATATGTAACGTATTTATTTATATACATATAAAGGATCAAATCATCATAAATACTTTTATTTTAATATTTTCATAATCTAATAAATAGAGCATTATCCTTATTCTTTGTATGCTAATTCGATCACTTTGTTTTGTCTTATTAGATAGAGTGCAACAACATTTTTTGGGTCTATTTTTATTTGCCATTGAAGATTGCAAACAAATTATAGAGTTTGTTTGACTCCAAATTAGACAACAGTGGGACAGATGAAAGGCTCACGCAATGCTCCCAATGTTTTTCCAAAAAGGGTTAAAATTATATGTTCTTGTCTGATTGATTGAGTGTTATAATAATGACATACTTCCTTGTGAGTGCTTTCAAAGTATCAAAACTCTTTCAAGATTAGCAAAAGGCACCGCATTTTCCTATTCCACCCTAAAATATTTAGGAATTTGGTTTATTTATTTGTTAAAACTTTTGGTTTTTTTTTACACCTTTTCTCAATGCTCATCTTTGGGTTTTGGTGATCATAAAATAAATAAGAACAATTCTACATACAATCGTAGTATAAACGTTGCGTAATTGTTTTGAAAAAAAAAATAAAGTATACTATTAAAAATTTAATTTTTTTATGTAAATCTCATGTTTTATTCATTTTTTCAAAGCCATTACGCGGCAATTATACAATTCACGGTTGCAAATATTTTTTCTCAATAAATAATTACATATCCCATCCATAAATGTGACAACTTTGAAGCGCTAATGTCTAATTTGGTTGATTAATAATATACTATATGTGAATTAAGAGTCTCAATTTATTTGCGGAGGACATTTTTTTTACATATATTTAATTATCCTAACCCGTTCTTTGTATTACTATTCGAGACATAATATTGGCGATTAATTTACGCTAAGCAAGAGGATTAGGGGCTTTCAGAATTGCGGTCAAATTGTCACAAAGACGTTCGTGTCTTGGCCAAAAAGCAAAATGCAAGAGAAGACGTTACATCCAATAATGCTTAGGCCCCATCCCCCCATCCTTTGATTATTCCCTCTAACCCTTTTGATAAAGGCTTAACACCCTCTAATTAATATTATATCCTGTCCTCCGTGCCACTTGCCCACTTTACCCTTGCCATTTGATAATATATATTGATAACAAGAGGGCAATTATGGATAACAAAGATTGTGGAACATATATAATAGGGGACATGGTGAAGCCGTGGATATGTACTTCGTGAGCTGTCAAGGATTATGAATGGAGTAGAAGAAAAGGGTGGAAAAACATAATCGGTGTGGGACAGAGTGGCAATTGAGGGACCCGCCTCTCCCAACGTCACGCATCACAATCTTCAATGGGAAGTGAATCATCAATCCTAGGGCCCCGCATCCCAGATTGTACTTATCAACGGCCGTGATTGATTACTACTGCCATCATTTCATCATCCTCCCCTCCCTCTCTATACCTCTATTTTTCAGTCCCACAATATTATTAAAAAGCACTGGTGACAGCAATAAGGGAGCTCCTCTAGTTTTGTTTCCCCCTTCCTCCTCTGTATGATTTATGGAGGTTCAAGACTAGGTTGTCAACTTCACACGTGGGATTATGTATCAGTTGTCTCGAAGATCAACAACCAGTTGGTGGTGAGTTTAATCAAAAGGATTATACTCAACAGAGTATAGGGTCAACCATCTTTCTGCGGATTACTTTTATGGGCCAAAGTACCTATAATGTGGTCTAGTGATGGATCTCCCTACGGCTACTTGCATGTAATTGATTTGTTATCATAAATGAGATGGGTCTCTCCTATATTTGAATGAGATAGGTTATGATTTGTAAGGTCGAGCTTGCTAGGCCGGGAAAATTACTAAGCATCAACTTAGTGCGTAAATACATCATTATTACTCTTAAGGGAGACATCTCCTGATGATAATGTCGTAAAAAATAATTCTATTTACAAATATTTACATCATATATCATTTACATGATATAATTTTATTTAGAAAATAAATTTTAAAATTTAAATATTATAAATTAAATTATAATACGTGAATTGTGTGCAGTTTAAAGATTTCAAATTACACTACTAATATAGTGGAAAATGTGTTTCAGGCATCCCCAGTTTGCAAGGTCGAGGGGCCCCCCTTCATTTTTATTTTATTGTGGGCTCTTCTCACCAATTGAGTATAGAATCTAAAGTTTGGAATGGGCTTTTTAGAGAAGCTGATTGAACCAAAACAGGCTTACCTTGCTTCCCCCAACGATCAGGAATGAATATATGTATAATATATAACATATCATTACATGGCTACGAATCGACATTATCCCCATCCAAAAATGCTTAGACAACCCACAGATTGAAGCAACTTGAACAGATATAACAATGAAGTCAGAGAAAAAAATCAAGAGGAAGATGGAGCAGTAACATCTCGACGACAACATTTGTAGATCAAATAGGCAAGAGGCGAAACGAGCAATAAACAATGACCGAGGCCCAAGAGAGGTCCAGGTAAGACTAGGGTGGAGGCTGTGTGCTATTTCTTTTTTTCTTTTAAAGGAAAATGTGATTTAACACGCCCATTTAGACCCCGTTCGGAAGTTAGTTAAAATTTAAGTTAAATTTAATATCTAAATATTTAATTCTCAAATCACTAAATTTATCTCAATTCAAAATTTTTTTACACGTGAGATTCACAATATTTTTCAATTCAACATCTCTTTACACGCGGGACTCACCGCCTTTTTCAACTTTCCATAAATATATCGAAACTCATCTTAATATCTAAACTAAACTTATCTTAGGTGGATTCCACGAAACTTATTTCACCATCTCAATTTATTACTATTTATAAAGAACTTAATTTAGCTCAATATCCAAATAGGGCCTTAATTTTTTCAATGAATATCTAAGGCCTCATTTGAATAGTGAAAATCTTTTATCTCATCTCATCATTATATTTTTTTCAAAATTTTATATAAAATATAATAAACAATTCTAAAATTTCAAATTCTAAAATAATAATAATATTATTCAATTTTCATCTCATCGTAACTTACTATCCAAACAGCACCTGACCGATGTATAACTAGAAAACAATAGTCAAAACTGAAACAACCCTAGAGCATTCACATCGGGTTATGAAATAATGAGAAATAATATTTGCAATTGTAGAGTGTGCAAGTGCCGCGTAATCTTTTTGAAAAAATTGAGTAAATACATAACTTATATGAAAAAAATTAATTTTTAATAATGGATCTCACTCTTTATCAAAAGGATAGTAGGTCATTTGAGAATTCCACGACTGTTGTAGTATTACTCTTAATAATTAGTTAAAATTAGTCATTTTTTTTTTCATTTTAACCATCCATTTTTCAAAGCATCTACATCCGATTATTTATTTTAACTCTCTCTTTTTACGATTTAATTTAAATATTCTTTGTTTTATTCGATACTTCTTCTCTCTTCCAACCTTAAAACTTCGTTTTTTTGCAATGATCACATTTTCCTAATTTGTGTTATTTTTAATCGGTCGTATTTTTTAAGATTCACGAATTAAATTGTTTTATAATAAAATATTTATTATAATAAATCTACATTACATTAAAATAAAATGTTGTATTCGAATATTATAAGGCTAAATGTAAATATTTTTGTATATTTGTTATTAAAATATATTATTTACGTTTATCATCTTCTTCAGGCTTTCGAGGCAAGCTCTGTAGTCTGAAGCGGCTAGGTAATGCCACAAATGAAAGAGATTAGAGAAAAAAGGATTTGCATTTTGCAGGGGTCAGGTTGGTCATTCAGGCAAATTAAAGTAGCGACCTGATGTTGGGGGGGGGGGGGGGGGGGGGGCTGGGCTAACTAACTAACTAACTGTACAAGCTTACCGCCAAGAATCCCCCCTCCAATCGAACACAACCACGCGTCCATTGGCGGTTAGCTCTCCGTCCGTGTAACGGGAAGAGACTTGTATAAATTCACAATCCACTCCAGTCACCGTCCATTTCAAACATTCAGCATTAGATTCTTACCTGCAAACACATTTTCCCGCCCTCTTCACAGTTCCGATAGAGAGAGAGAGAGAGATCTTCAATGGAGGCGAGCGTGGTTGTTGAGGAGGCCATCATTGCCTCAGAGGGAGTCAGCAACAACAATAAGCCAGCTGTTGTAGTTGATGTTGGTGTCGAGGGCAATGCTGCTGCTGCTACCGAGTCTTACAAGAAGAAGAAGAATCACATTCAGGTCTCCAACACCAAGAAACCCCTCCTCTTCTATCTCAATCTTGCCAAGGTATACTCCCCCCGCCCCTCCCTCTCTCTCTATGTTCCTACTTTCTCCTCTTTTTTCTTGGATCAGGATCTATTCACTTTGGTTGCTGATAAACCTGGGAAAGAAAAATGGGTACTTGGAATTTGTGGAAAGCTCGGGTTTTCGCTTTATTTTTCTTCTGTTTCTTAGTACGACAGAATCTGGTGAGGGTTTTACTGAAGTAAGAACTGGGGTTTCTTCGTTTCATCGCTGTTTTCGAAGTATGTTTGAAAGTGATGTTTAGTGGCTTTAAACCCTTAGGTCTTGGGCGCTACTTAATCTGTAACTTGATCTTCAGTCTCCGAATCTTATTTTGTTCTGTTTTGTAATAACTGGTTTTTCTAGTCTTGATGTTGTTTGCCGGGGTTGTATTCATCAAAGGAAAATTTTTATGGTAAATTAGGTAATTTCCTCTTATTCATTTGTTTTTCAATTAGGTCCGGTAACTTTTCTTAAGTACTTTTGGCAACTGATTTACTATCTCATTCCATTGGAAGTTGAGATGGGAGGGTTCGATTACGCTCCTAAACAAGTTCTTGCTGCTTCAGTTTGCATGTTCTGCTGCAGCGAATTAAGTACCTTCTTTTTTCTAATGCCGTTTTGTCAAACCGTCCTTTTTCGTTTCAGAGGCTCATAAAACAGTACAACGATATCGAGCTCTCCGCCTTAGGCATGGGTATAATTCTCGAATCCTTTCCCTTTTCCTTTTTTTATTTAAATTATGTTTCTTTGTCCGAAACTTTCTTCAATGTTCTTGCCATTCCATTTAGATCCATCAATGTTTTTTGCCCGCTTGAAAGTCAGGATCTTAATTATTGACACTTTTGACTGAGAATTTCCCATCATGAATCCATGATGATAAGCTCTTTACATCCTGCACTTTAGAAGCCATTGATAATCTTTTGGCATTGTGGCTAACTTCTATTTGATCTAATACAGCAATTCCTACTGTTGTCATAATCGCTGAGATTCTCAAACGTAATGGACTGGCGATCGAGAAAAGTAAGGAGTCAATATCTTTTTTGCCATACAAATTTCATAAAAGACCTCTCTCCTGTCAATATCTAACGTATCAAAATAAGACCTCTCTGCGGTCAATATCGAAGTTATTAAAATTCTATTTAACTCGGGAAATGGAACAGGGATAACGACATCTTCTTTTGGTGCAATGGATGGTCAGAAAGGCCGGATGATCCACAAACCACAGGTTGCTTTCTATTCATTGATTGCTTCTTTTACCTATTTTTCCCGGTCAAATATAGTTATCAACTCTCTTTGTCACACATACAGATTGAGATTGTGCTGGAAAAGGCTGACAAGACCACTGTTGCTACGGCATGAAAGAAGCATGCTGATCAAAAGACATGACGAAGCATATCATAGGGTTTTCGTCCTGGCTTTAGATTTCAGTGAATTTTTTTTTCACACTTTTACAGTTTGGTTATGCTGGTTCCAATTAGAGCTGCCACTAATTGAACCTTGGCATTTCCATGTTTTCTTTTGTTTTTTACTGTTCTGTAAGATAGAAAAGAACTGTTTCATCTCAGTGCCCAAATAATAGGGGAGATCTACAACTTTGCAGCTCTCACTCTCTCTCTCTCTCTCTCTCTCTCTCTCACGGGTGTGCACAAACACATGCCAGATGAATGTGTGTAAAAATAAAGGATACTCATAGAAAAAGGTGCTAAGATCTGTAGTGGTATCCTAAAGAAGACTTTCCAGCAGTTTGCTTTCCATGTAACGAAGAAATCAAACTTCTCAATGAGTTCTAATGCTAAATCTTATATTATTTGACAATAATTATGGATGATGCATCAGGTCAGGGACAACTTTGCGAGAGTCAGGGCTAATACCTTGACCCCATTTGCTATGTCCTCAATTGAGGCATATTCTTCAGGCTTGTGGCTGTAACCTGCAGAACCAAATTGATTTTAAGTAGATTAAGCGCATATTGATAACTTGAACAAAAATTGCCAGAAAATCGACATCCTTACGCACACAAGTTCTGTATATTCCTATTTGAGTAATGCTAGTTACATGCCCTAGAGTATGCGAGTCCAATGCACACCCTTTGAAAAATTGGAACACACCATGAAAAAGTGAATTCTTTTATGGTGGGTCCCACTTTTTCATAATGGATCTCACTTTTTTTCAAAATGCCTATATGAGACTTGCACCCCAATGCCTGTACAAATCATGTTCTTCCTATCTTACCCATATGATAAGGATAAGGGTAGGTGGTGAATGAGGATCCTACATTACTTGAGAAGGAAAACTTCTTGCTCTTTATAAGGTTCCAATTGTATTATTGACTAGTTTTTTTAGGGTATAGACCATGTGGTCTAGACTTTCTATTGAGATGTTACAAATGGTATCAAAGCCTATCCCAACTAGAAATGTGGGACTTGAGCCGTGCCACCTACAATGGACAAGCCTGACGAGGACGTCAGGAATTTAAGGAGGAGAGATTGTGATACCCCATATGATAAGAATAAAAGTAGGTGGTGAATGAGGTCCCACATTACTTGGGAAGGAGAAATTCTTTTGCTCTTTATAAGGTTTCAATGGGGCTCCAATTGTATCATTGACGAGTCTTTTTAGAGTATAAGCCATGTGGTCTGGGCTTTCCATTGGGGCATTGCAGTGTATTTTGCACTCATGCAATTTCTTTTTATTCAATGTTAGAACACCAGTATGCTTTTATGCTTGGTCTACATGCTTACCATATAGGTGACATTGGAGTTCCAAATAAAAGCAAAAGAATCAGTGGCAACTGACATGCTTACCTCAATAAGTAAGTATATCTAATTATAATACCTATGAAAGATGACATAACTAGTTGTCTATATGGGACCCTAACAATTTGGAATGATATTTTAAAGAAAAGTGAGAAAAGTAAAAAGGAAACATGAAACCACAACATTTGATACAGAAAAAGAGGAAAGAGCTCGTACCCTTGTAACATGGAATGAATATCATGCCCATTGGAGATACTCTGCAAGAATGTTAAAATGCATGATCAGCAAATTTTTGTAGCCAATAAACAATGCCATCGTTCCATGGCACAGAATTCCCTCAAAATGCTACGCTGCATAACTATGTTGAATTAAAAAAAAAAGAATGCTGTCCTAATTAGCTCTTGGTAAAAATTCAATAAGCACAAGAGAAGCATCTACAGCAAGGACCTATTTTATGCATTAGAAACTGAAGAGCTAGAGTGGGGAAAAGAAGAACCACAGTCATGATAGTACATGACATTCCGTGGGAAAACAATGTGCACATCAAGTGTGGTTACAAGATTTAAATTTCAAGTGTTGTCTCTCACACCTGGCCATAAACAGCGAATCATGGTATGCTCTGCTAATCATGAACTTGTGAGTTAGGTTTAGCTCTTTTGATGCAGCTTCCACGCCCTTGATTATAGCTTTTTCAGCAAGGGCCGGTGGGTCTTGATTAATAACATTGAATTCAAATAGCCTCACCCCACGGCCTTTCGCTATTCTAATTGCAGATTGACGAACGTTCTCAATCACAGTGTTTCTTCGATCTTCATCAATGTCTCTTGTGTCTGCCAAAACATACAAGTAAAAATCGAAAACAATAGCTAGGAAACCAAATAAACCAATACCTCAGACAGTCAATATTTGGAACAGGAACAGCATGTGAGGGTCATATATATGAATATCTTCAACCAACCTAATAAGCATTAACAACAAGCTACTGTACCAAAATCCATGGAAACAACCATCCTAAGTATACTTGGCACAATATGCTTTCCTGGTAATTTTATTAACTGAAAAGAAGCATACCGATTTCTAGGTGTGATTTACTTGGGATGCTGTTAATTGCTCCAGGATGAAGCTCCAGAATACCTTGGAAACAGGAATTGTAAATTTATAATGGACCTCTACACTAACAAAGGAAGAAAGAAGAGACAATTGGTTTAGGAAAATGGAAGAAGGGATCAACTATTGAGTTAAAAAAAGATAATTATAAAAAAAACCGATATGTAGGTATGAAGAAAGGATGGCTTACCGACTGTACCGACAGTATCGACTGATCCAGATTCTAGTACATGTTTCTCCACAGCCAATGCCAACTCTGCAGCTGCCAGGCCAGCATCATTTCTGCTCCAAATTGAAAACAAAAAAAGCAACTATTGTTTAAGTGAACAAGCAAATTTGCGTGTGATATTTACACACACACACACACATTCCAAAAAATTATCTGCTTCTAGAAGAATTGAAAATTTGACAGCTGGAAATACACTATCATCAACACAAAGTACACTCCATAGTGGAATTACTTTGAAATATGCAAACTGGTTCTTCAAATGGACAAATAAAAGAAGAGAAACTGGGGGGAATCCGAAATGGCATAATTGCAAGCAAGGGCCTGATGAAAACAACCAAAACAGAAAACAAAATGACCAAAACATGTCTAGTCTAAGCAATTATAATGATAGAATGGAAATATCTTGCAGATTAAATATTGAAAAAAAACTACTTAGAGAAGTCTGCAACCAGAAAAAAAGACAACACAAGTTCACGGTGTTATTACAGCCAGGAGAGAGGTTTTCACATCCAGGAAAATCACCTATTTGGCATTAGGACGGCCCCTGCATGGCCTCCATTGCCTTCAAATTCCACTTTGATACTTGCAGGGGCAGCAATGGCAGTTACAATACCAATAGATATACCTGGATTGGAAACAATTGGATTGATGGGATTTTAAAATACATAGCAAAAGAAAGGTTATCATTAGCAGTGAAATAATTCCACCTTCTTCCTCCAGTATGGGGCCCTGCTCAATATGCAATTCCACAAAAGCTGAGTAAGTTCCTTTCTTTATAAACACACTGGATAAGTCATTGTGATCCTTTACATATCCAGCAGATCTCGCAGCATCTAGGAATGATCCATTTTTAGCATCAACTGTTGTCTTCAGAGCTTTTGCAAGTACCTCACTTCCTGCCAATAGGCGGCTGCACATTTAAGATCACATGTGAGGAACCCCAAACTAGAGAATGGGATATCGTGAAGGAAAATCCAACTCATATGGTAACCAAAGTGACATAGTGCAACCATATAAAGATATATTTTGAAAACAGAACCTTCCCAAGCAGCTGATCCCAAAGCGTGTAGGCTCTTCGGAGGTGAATAGGATAATTTCCAGTGACCTTCTAGGTTTGTAACCAAATCTGCAGAAAGCCACCAGTCAACAAACCATGGACCAAAAATAGTTGCAACTACATGTTTGACTTGCAAGAACCACAAAACTTAAAAGGAACTTGTACATTCCTCAGAATATCATAATTCATATTGATGTAGCAAAAAGTTCAAAATGATCATTTTGACATCATTTTATGAACTGAGATAAAAATAGAGTGGTTTGCGTAGTTGTTTCTTATAGCTATAAGTTCAACTGATGAATGGAAAATAAGATAGCATACTAAGAGCTGGAACCCAATTTCAGGAGGCTTTTGGGAACCTTTGGATGAATGGATGCATTGGCCACCCATCACAGATGAACAGTGTTTCAAATGTTTTGGTTGTCACTTCAAAATTAGAAGGTCAGAATATCATCAATTTTCCTTTTAGGATCCCTCTAGTTCCACTGTTGGTTTGAAAGAAGGATGTCTACATAATTACCACTCAGTCCTTGGGTTATTAGGGTATGGCTCAGGAGAATTATCAGCTCACTCCTTGGGTTATCCCACTCTCCACACATCTCGTTGCTCTTTGTTACTTTCCAGAGATATATTAACTTATAAAAAAAACATCTTAAAATATATCCATGTGTTAAGTTATGCACTGCTCATATGTTTAATGGATTTGCGTGGTAGTTAAGAGCTAAATTAACCATGCTAAATTTTTTTAATTGGTAAACAAAATTTTATTGATCATAAGTACAGGCACGGTAAACAAAATTAACCATGCTAAATTAGCAGGCTTGCCTATCTAGAAACATACTTAAGATGGAAATTGTTTTAGAAGGCCGGCCTTAACATCAGACAGAAAGTTTCAAACCTCTTTAGCACATTGATGGCTTCTATAGCACCTAAAACGCCAACAACTCCATCATACTTCCCAGAGTAGGGAATGGCATCAATGTGAGAACCTGTTGCCACTGCAGAAAGCTCAGGCTCATAGCCATCCCTGCATAATATAGCTTAATGCAAGTCATTTGATAAATATAATGATGATGAAAAATTTGCGGTAAATCAGGCAGCGATGCAAATATGAGATTGAGATGCAAAAAAGCTCATTATGATACCCCGATTTCAATTTGGCTAGAGAGAGAGAGAGAGTGGCATACGCTGATGATGGAACTATTTTCATTAATCATTGAAAATAAATTTACTCTCACAAATATCCAATTGACCAAGTTAGATGCATTTCATAACCAAAAATTGACAGGAGCTTGCTTTGAGTATAAGTTCCCTACCAAACCAATCTGGACATTTGAGCAAGATAAAAAAAAAAAAAGCAGAAAGAACCATAACAAGATAAAAGGCAAGATGGATGACAATAACCATATTACAAATTATACCATTTCTACAGTTGGAGGCCCCCAAGGTAATCTCTAAGAAAAGAAAAATGACACCTTAGATTAGGTTGGGTCTTGTCTACACTCTAATTGAAAAACAGCAATATATTCTAGCCAACCCCAAGAAGCAGGAATTTAAGTAGATTTGAGTTGAAAATAGACAATATTCAAAGATGTAGACATGACTCACCATCGGCCAAAAATGTTACCAACAGCATCCTCTCTGACAGAGAGGCCAGAGAGCCCCATCAAGTTCTTGATGTACCTGCAGTTTATTAGTTATTACAAGCAGATAAAATGAGGAAAGGGAAAGCCTCATATCAAGAAGAAGCTTAGTATTTTTATAACAAACTCAAACACAATTTCTTGTTTATTAAATGGCAGCAACACTGCTCCTTCTCTAGAAAATTAATTTTTTGGTTTCAACCATTTCCTCTTGAAAAGTCTAGTACTACATGGTCTTTGAGAAACTTCCTAAAACTGACTTAAACAAGTAGATATCTTGAAACTTCTCCAAGCACCGACCAAATGTGGATGAAAAACCTTCCCTCATCGACTTCAAAGTGGCTATAAAGAGGAGCCCATAGCTCATCATTTGTGTATCGGTAAGTGTATGAGAAGGTGAGTGTGAGCAAGTGTGGGTCAGCAAGTAAAAGTGAGCTAAAAAGTCAAGTGCTTGTGTGTCAATTGATTGAGTGTGCTTTTTGACAGTGAGCCCAAGTGTCAAGTGAAGTGAGTTTTTTGTGGAGTGTATGGTATAGGCGCTAGTTCAAAACTTGTTGAGTGAGGCCCAACTATTTATTTAAAGTGTGAAGTGTTAAGAGTCTTTTGTTTTTTTTTATTAAAGTGTGCCAGTTTGCCATTTTTATAAGAAAATATTTTTGTTCAACCTCAACAATATGGTATCAGACTTCTCTAAGTTCAACATTGTTCTTTTTTTATCCCATATTAATCAATACTGAAAAAAATTTTATTTGCTGTGCTCACATGCAGAGTTAGTCCTAGCTAAACTCTAACATGTAATCATACTCTAACATCTCCATGATGCTAAATGTGACCAACATATCAATCTACTAATTTATGTAAACAGTAGATGCATCAAACTGCTGAGATTCCAAGATCTGGCAAGTCCTCAACTATGGGTGCATTTGGTTATCCTATGAACATTTGCATGATTCATCAAAGGCTATAATGTAATTGAATGTATGAATATATCATTTGAAGTGCAATCGTTCAAGGAAATTAAACTCAGTTACAAAATTAATAGCATGAGATCATTTTAATAGAAAAAAGATGTCAAGGTCAGGGACCAAATAATGGGTGGGGTGCATGGAAATGTGTGGAGCTGGCTATCGTGACTACCCAAGGTAGCTATAAACCATAGCACACCTCTTTTCATGATTTAACCAGGCCAAATTACAAGTTCCGGTCCTGACGGTAATTGGTGCCATTTTCAAAATGGTTCAATTCGAGATGGTGAAATCACACACAAACTCCAGTATAAAACAAAGATGGGGCAATTCAACCCATATGGATTTCCAATCCGGAGTAAGATTTTCTGCTTTGTTAGGTTAATCAACAATAAATAGAACACAGCATTTGGAGCATGCCAAACCTCCTAAAGTCATTTAAAGAGAAAAACTCATTCGGTCAGATCACTATTACATAACCAATTTTTTATTTTTTTTTAAATGATCCCATGTAGTTGGAAATAAACCTTGGTTAAGATGAGTTGTGTTATATACCTGCGTGCCAAAACATCCTTCTCAGTGTACAGGATCCTAGTCACTGATGGGGCAGGTGTATCCGAGAAAGAAGCAAGTTCATCGATCTAATAAGCAAAATTTACAACAACACTGAGATTAAACAATAACTATACACACGGACGCACACGCACAGAACTCTTAGTGTCGCACTCAAAGTTATTCTGAAAACCTCAAACCCAATATCCTGAACTTCCAGGCGAATGAAAACCCCATCCATAACGTTAACACTGGGTTTAGTACCTGTTTCTGTAAACTTTCCATCTCAACGGATAGTGAAGAAAAGGAGTTTTGAATGAAAGAGTGAGGCTCCTGAATTGGGTACCCAGAAAAATCCTCCATGGTTTTGGCTGTTGGGTCATCATACTTGTGAGCGACGATTACAGAAGAGCAAAAGCAGAGCACGATAAGTGGCAGGCGAGGAGGGAATCTCAGGGCCATTTTTTTTCTTTGGGTTCTGTGTTTTGATAGCAATTATATAGCCATTATATGCGTAATTATATAAGGAAGGCTGCACGGTGCCTGCAACACGGCCCAAGTGCGTCTCGCGAGCACTCCAGGTTATCCTCCCTGCAAATCTGACCCCGATATTTTTGTTTTTATGCGCTGGACCCGACTTGACGAGAAAATTATAAGCCTGTGACATGGATCTCACTCATCAATATTTTCTTGCATATTATCTAAGTGATCACCGCATATCCTATTTAAAATGAGTGTGTAATGTAGAGGCATGCATGAATGTAATGTAATATCTTCTTGCTATAAAATATTAAATAATTTTTTTACCAAGATATTCTTGTTGAGGAGAGATAGATTTTTGAGATTAAAATTAAAAATTGAATAACATATTATTATAATATTTTTTTAATGTTATTTTTATTATGAAATTAAAAAAATAGAATTGTTTATTTAATTTTATATAAAAATTTAAAAAAATTATAATAATTAGATGAAATAAAATGAAATGAATTGAAAAAAATTATAAAAACAAACGAGACGTTTGTGTGTGGTTACTCTTCTCTTTAAGCTGGTCTAATTCCTAATGATAAAATATTTTATTGCATTTTTGTCTATATTTTATTTGTTTTTCTACATTGGGAAATTTACTTTATTTTATTTTATTTCAATAGAGCTGGTTTAATATTCTGTTTTGGACGAGTATATATAAGGGGTTTGACGAGGCGGGAAAGGATCCATATTCTCCGAGAAATAGAACCCAAATTCTTATTCCCCTCCCCGTCTTCCAAAATCTCGTTGAAATGAAGTGAAAGACAGCAATGGAGTCAACCCGACATACATGCTTAAAGCTCGAACCCCAACATAGCGAGCCCATCTTCGTAAAATGCACCTGGTCCCAGTCTCGCTTTGACCTCTCCATCACCGACGGCCTCCACGCCTGGATCTGCCACGGTACTTCATTCTCTTATAAATCGAACTTCGAAACTAAATAATTTAAAGCTCACTGGAATTTTCGTTTCGATTTTGGACTTTTTTCAAATTCAGCGTCGGAAGAGGAGGTGAGAGAGCGCGCGGCTCAGTGGGACCAGCCGGTGACCGAGTACGTGGAGTTGGCTGAGCGGTACTTAGGGTTTCAGCAGCCCGGTTCGGTCTACCGGTTCACCGATGCCGGAGATGACCACAAAAGGGTCTGTACTTTTCGGTAATTTTTATTTTTTATAAGTAAACAATTATATTAATAGAATAGGCATAACCCAAATTACACAAGATGATATGCAAGAGGAAAACACTTATCTAGGATGAAAACAAGAAATTCAGCCAGGTCTAAGCCATTAAAGTCTATAGCTATGGCCCATATGAATAGCATTCTAACAAAAAAGATCTAAGATCTTCAAAAGATCTCTCATTGTCTTCAAACGTTCTGTCATTTCGCTCCTACCATAAGCACCATAGAATACAAATAGGTACCAACTTCCACACGACTTGTGGAATACCTTCTAGATTGGTCCAACAAGCCAAGAGCGAGTCCACTGTGGTGGGCATAACCCAAGCTATCTCTAGCCTGCTGAACACCTCAGCCAAATGAGCTCTAGCAATGTCACAATGCAATATAAGGTGATCCACAGTTTCACCACTCTTCTTACATGTGCAGTACCAATCTAGTTGCACCCCACGTCTTCGCAAATTATCTGTCATCAAGATCTTTCCCAGTGAAGCTATCCATGCAAAGAAGGTTGGTTTGGGGGGCACCTTATTCATCCAGATCCTCTTCCAAAAAACTGAGTGTTCTGGACCTGCGTGAGAGACTTATAGAACAATCGAACTGAGAATATGCCTTTACCAGCCAGTACCCACGACAACCTGTCATTTCTTTGGATGCTCGGTTTCACATAATACAACAGTCGGAAGAACTCTTCAAAGCTACCAACTTCCCAGTCTTGGACCGCCCTGCTAAAGAGGATGTTCCACTGTACTTGATCTCCAACTATCACCATAAAATCAGCCATTGAAGCTTCTTTCTCACATGTAATCCTGAAAACTGAGGGGAATAAATCTTTTAGTCTATTGTTTCCACACCATATGTTGCTCCAGACTTTTATTCTAGGACCATCTCCCAACACAAGTATAGTGTGACGAAAAAACACCTCCCATCCCCTACTAATACTTCCAAGTCCCCAATCTGTGAGGCCCATTTACCTCTCTATGACACCCCCCCCCCCCCACACACACACACACATGCAGATTCTTTTCGGTAATTCGAGTTTGTTATTTACTATTTGAAATTTTGTGTATTGTTGAACAGTATTCGGATGCAGGGAAAATTGGGGAAGATGTTTATAGTGAATAATGATAGCAATATAAATGATGAATCATAAATTTCTTCCCTAGAATTATGAGTTTTTACTTCAAATAGACCCAAAATGCTTAGTAGTTATTACATGGCTACATTTTTTAGATAGTCATTTTCTTGTTCAAATGTGGAAATGGGAGAGTAAAGTTCTGAGGACTTTATGTCGTGAAGGGACCTATGTAAAATGGTTACTTGACTGGATTTGGTATTCATTGTGCAGTTGTCATGGACTTTTGACAAGGAAGGCACAACACTAGAATGGCGGTGGAAGTGTCAACTGTCACCCAATAGTAAGGAAACTACGGCAGGGATATTGGACTTTCTCATGGATGCAAATATAAGGCTAAGTGTATGATTGTACATTTTGTTTTGCTGCTTTATAGACATTCAGTGAAGTTTCCATATTTACTTTTTGTTGAGAAAAGGATAACTACCAAATAATGCAAAACTATTAAAAAGAGGATGGTGCTACACCCATAGAGGTGTAGCCCGAGAGAATCTCCCGATAAGGCCATTTGGCCCCTTTTTTTTTCATACATTTTTTTTATATCCTTGAACATTTAAAAAAAAATTCACAACATCATTGAAAAATACTCCTTAATCACTAAGTAAAAAAAAATTGGAAAAATGTCTTGGGACCACCTCTCGGTGGCCCAAGCATTTCCCTTCAAAAAGAACGCAAGCAATTTACATGTTTATCTCAATGCGAGGTATTTCTACTGGTGGAGACAAATACATGAACGAAAAACAGAGGGCAAGATAATGTTTAAGGATAAGGAAAATCTCTCAAAAGCAATATGAGATCGATCTTGTTCAACAAATCCTAAACATGTTATCAAATTACTAGCCACTTTTATTTTATTATATTTTATTTCTAAGGTATTCTTCTGGAATTGAGATATGTAGTTCTCATGCATATACGAGTAATTTGTTTGTTTTATATATATTTCTGTACTCTGTATGCGTGCATAGGAAGAAGTTGTCGGAAAAACTCAATCGCTTGAGAGGCTAAAAGTGGAAGCTGAGAAGTGTCTAGCGCAGAGCAAGAAAATTAATGATGAGAAGGTGGAGTTCGAATCTGCAATATATGAAAAGGTGTGTTTAATAAGTTATTTTGTTTTCTCAGCATCTTACATAGCATCAGTACTTTTTTCTCCTTATTTTTCTTCACATGTTTTATTTTGCGAATTGAGCTCCAAATTTAGGTTATGGCATAATCAATCTACACGGTATATTGACATGAATAATATTTTAGTACTTGTACCCGTTTGTTTGAGTTTAGGATGTGAAAAATTAATGGTAGCCTCCATTTTATAGGTTTAATTAGAAGATCGGGAAAGGTTTTTGTTTTCTTTCAAGCTAAGGCTAATTTGTCTTGTAGCGAGTGAAAATAAATACAAAGCCAGCAAAAAGAGGGGCAGACTGCAAAAGGAAGGTCTCTTTCAACCCTAACGATTCAAAACTGTTTTCTCAATCCTGAAGCTGCTCATTTAATCTAAACTTCCCCTACCCCCTCTTTAACAAATATATAAAGTAATGATTTTGTTAAGCATCAAGTGGCTTATGTTCATTATCTTCATCATCCGCAAGAACGGGTTGTCTACTTAAATTAATAAATGTTAGGGGCAACCTGCTTTGTCGCTGCAGCAATCTGGTTGTTGGTTATGGAATTCATTTGCAAGATTTCTGCCTCTCTTATTTATTTTATTTTTTGTATGTAATATTTGGTTTGAAGATTGCACGAATATGGTTGAGGCTCTCTTGTTATACTAATTATTTTAATGTGACTAAGCCTCTTTCACAATTTTAGTGCATCTTTCACACTCACATCTGCTTAGTGAGATGAAATCGGAAGGCTCAATTCTAGAAGTGATGTCTTATGTTAAATATTTTGATATTTTTTAATATCAGTAAAAACGATTTTCTTCTCTCGTACATGTATGTATCAAAATGCAATCAATATCATCATTATATTTGATCTATGGATGCAGCTGGCAAAGCACTGGATTATTTCCAGCTACATTTACTAAATAGACATTTTTTTTTATCGGTGCATTTACGAAATAGACATAATCATCATTTACATCTTTTTGCAAACATTATGCATGACTTGACCCTTTTTCTGTCTCTAGTTTCTTGGGGTCTTGAATTCAAAGAAAGCAAAACTCAGAGAGCTTCGGGGTCAGCTTTCAAATGAAAAAGCTGCTGGGAAATTGCCAGAAGAAGAATCTTCTGAGAAAACAGAGAGTTTTGACAATGGAAGTGATGATGAGAAAAGTGAGGAAGAACCTGCAAAAGATGTTACAGGCACTTCAAAGCTTCTGGTAGGGAGTAGGCCTCGTGGTCAAAAGAGGACCACACGCATTTAGCTTCACACTAGGTAAGTGTAAGTCACAGCATGTTGAGCCTTCCTTGATTTTCTTTCCTAATGTACGTTTATGTTTTTTATTTTTTGGTGTGGGGAGGCTGGGCTGGGTCCTGTAAAGATTTTCAACATGTATCGCAACTTTTCATAGGAATAAAAACTTGTGTAAGTATCCCTGAGCCACAAACAAATAGAATCCAACAGGACTTATGCCGACTTTCATCGTCCCCTTCCACCATTCACTTGGGGAGTAGAGAATTAACGGATCCCAAGAATTAAAAGTAGCCATTTGTTGTGAACTGAAATACTGCTTGCGGGATGTTACATTTATGTGCAGACTAATGTAGAAGAATGAGCTCAGTAAGACTGACATGTCACATGGTCGAAGTAGGTATTAGAATTGTATTGAAAATTGTAGTAGTAACGGAGAAAAGGAATAGGAATTTGATACTTCTTCAGGGATGTACGGTGTAAATTTGACCAAGTAAAAAAGCAGGAAGCCAGCTTAAACGCTACTGTACATGTCAAAGGAAAGCTAGCATCAGTAGCTGTACATGTTGAAGGAGTAAAAGAAGAATGGAAGGCATAGATTGACCAGAGTCGTGCTTAAGAGGAAACTCTTTTAAATTTCCAAGAACGTGGGAAGTGACTGGAGCATTGCACGAGATTGTTCTTCATCCATGGCAACGTGTATCAACATCGAAGTGACTGCTTCATTGGGTAAAAAGTTCCTCTTTCGCATTACCTCAAGGAGCTGCATTGCTCTCTGGACCTCTTTTTCTCGAAGAAGACCCTGAATCATGATATTGAACGAAATAGAGTCTGGTAAGCAACCTTTCTCCTCCATTTGCATAAGCAACTCACAAGCCTCCAATGACATTCCTTTCTTGCATAGGCCATCTATCATACTGTTGTAAGTAGAAACATCAGGAACCAAGCCATTGCTTGAGATTTCCTCCAACTTTTTCCGCGCTTCTTCCAATTTACCAGCCTTACACATCCCATCAATTAGTAAATTAAAAAGTTGAATACCAGATTCAGATTTGGTACTCTCTAGGGACTGCAACAGATCCATTGCCTCCTCAATCTGTCCATTTTTGCAGAGTCCACCCAATAGAGCAGAATACGTAGCAAATACTGGAGAAGGGCCAGAACTCTGCATTTCTTTAAATAATTTATGCGCAGATCTAACTCTACCCGCATGGCACAGTGCTCCTATAAGCGTGTTGTAACTTACAGCAGTGGGTTTCAATCCCTTGCATTGCATTTCTTGAAAGAGCTGAATAGCTTCATTGGTCTTCCAACTCTTGCAATAGCCACTAATCATCACGTTATAGCTAATAACATCGAGCTTACGACCCTTGTCCACCATCATGTTAAACAGCTTTTTTGCATCATCCAGCCGACCCACCAAACATAAACCGCTCATGACTGAACTGTAAGTGTATAAATTAGGCTCCTTGCCTTGCTTTATCATCAACTTAAATATGCCACAAGCTTCTGCCACTTTCCCCTCTTTGCATAGACAATCTATCAGAATCGTGAATGTCACTAAGCAGGGAGAAATTCCTTGTCCCACCATTTGCGTAAAAATTATAGTAGCTTCTTTCCATAAACTTGACCGGCAAAAACCATGAATTAACGTGTTATAAGTGACTAGATCAGCAGAAATTCCGTGATCGACCATTTCATTAAACAACTTCACAACTTCTTTAAATCGTCCTAAACTACAAAATCTATTAATCAACGAACTGTAGACAACAACGTCTGGATGAATGCCCGAATCGATCATCTCCGAGAACATTTCCATCGCTTCACTAATCAACCCGTCTTTGCAAAGAGCATCGATGATCATGCCATAAGTTAGCACATTCACCTTGCACTCTGCCTTCACCATCCTTCTATGCATCTCCAAAGCTAGACCAATCTCGTGCATTTTACAAAATCCATCAATAAGAGCCCCATATACGATCACACTCTCTCCAAGTCTCTTCTCACACAATTTATCAAACACTTGAAGCGCATAATGAACCCTACTATCATTACACAAACCCTTAACCAAAGTACCAACTGTCACCACATCCGGCTCAAACCCCCTCTTCGCAATCTCCCCAAATAGCCCAAATCCATAATCCACAACATTCAAGTTGCAACAACAATTAATCAAAATGTTCAAAGTGTACAAGTCAGGTTCAATACCAACACAATTCAACTTCCTATACATAAGAAACACATCTGAATAGCATTTCAGTCTGGAAACCGACCCCAATACATGATTAAACGTATCGATTGCCGGAACGGGTTGTTCTTGAACCAATCTATTAAAGTATCTCTTCGCATCATTGAGCTTTATTTTATCTGATTTACACACACCTCTCACGTAATATTCGAACTGGGTTGGAGTCACATGAGTTTTGTAACCCTTACTATTTATGGGAATAGAATTCGAGGAAGAATTTCGAAGTGGGGTTTTGCGAAGAGAGTAAAGGGAGTGTTGGGTTTTTCCCTTTCGAATTGCATGTCTTGAAGAAGAAGATGAAGATGAGGCAGAAGAATTAGCAATTTTAAGCAACATTAAAAGAGAGAAAATTTAGGATTTTCAATGCTAAAGGGACATCTGAAGGAGGAGCTTTCAGTTTTTAGTGGACACTGCGCAGCATGACCGTAGTAGAACAACCACTTCAACTTTCATCATCACATGCAAGCCCAATAATAAAAACACATTAATAATAAAAATTAATTATTTATACAGGATTGATGTTCACATGAATCACAAACACATGGGCACCCAATAATTTCCATTTTAAGGCAAACTATTACCGTCACCGTCAGATTAGTATCTCAGCGGTGCCAAATAAAATGCCACATCGAGTCTGCCCAAGGCTAGGGTTTTACTAGAAACATACACCAAGCATCTAGGGTTTCTTTGCCTATAAATACGTAGTTTCCCTGAGAACAGGCATGGTCTCAACTCTTCCGGGACGGCCCCGTTTTCTTCTTTGTTACATCTGGCCAACCTTTACTTCTGTTTATACAGAGTAATCACGGTCGAGCGTAGCAGCAGAAAGTGAATGAATAAAGCTTTCTTCCGTCGTCTTCTTCTTCTCTTCTCACTGCTAAGTCTCAACCGTGTTTCTCTGTATAAGGAGATGTACTGGATCCTTACATATACCAACTCTCTGGGTTCTCAACATAGCAGAATCATGTTTTCTCTTTGTTATTGAAGTATTTGCCCTATGTAGACTTGCTGAATTGAATCTGCAGAATCTAGTAATCTGTGGATTTCAGATGTAAATTTAGTTTTCTATTAATATCATAATACGCACGAATTGAACCTGATTAAAAAGCAGGGCCCTTTTGCCTTTTGTGAAGAGGGCTCTCGTAAATTTCAGGAAAATTACTTGCATTGTTATTGGGTGAACCTCTGCACATGTTAGTGGCTGAAGGTTCAGTAAATGATGCAACATTGTTGATAATGTTAATCCAGAAAAATGATTCCTATGTCAGGATTTTACAAATTTTTCATACAATCTGCATCCCGCATCGTCAGATAGACCCTTTACGTCAGTACTCTTTGCATAAGAAATTTTTTTACTAGACATCTTAAAGAAACATCAATTACAACTACCCACATTTACGAATGTGTAGTTTAATTTCTGGTGACCATTTCTTCAAGAAGGTACATGTGATTTTTAGTCTTTTATGGAAAACTTTTACATTATGTTGTGACTTGTGAAGCTATTAACATAGAGGGATCGCAGCCTAACTTTTTCATAGATGCCGAGGAATTTCAGCCCAGAAGTTTTCATAAACGCAGCGGACGAGTCTGAAGCAAAACGCACCAAAGAATGGCGTTTAGATTTTGTGATTGTTGAGTAGATCCCTTTCCGCTCCTGCGGTAATATTGGACATTTTATTTTGAACGAAATGGGCCTATATCTTCACATCACTCGGAACTCGGAAGGTGTAAAATAATGGGCTATAAATGATTAATGGATTTACGGCCCTTGTTGAGGGACGTCCCTTCGTATAATCACATCGTTGATTCTTGAATCTCGCCGGATGTTATGACCTTCAATGTTCTGTTACGAAGGGAGGAACCCAGATGCTCTTACTAAATGCATTTAATGAGGAGCTATAAATCTTTGATTCGTTTAATGTGCAAGAGTAATGGACAGAAGCCACGAGTCTGAAGAACGAAATAGTAATTAGGCAAGAAATTATTACCAGATGTTATAACCTTCAACATTCTCGTAGTGCTACCGGTAAAGCAGGGAAGATAGACGAAGCCCAAAACATTTTCGGTGTAACAATTTAAACGGAGACTTCGGATATCATGGTTTTGTTCAGGTTGTTGAACCAAATGTTTGGTGTTATATTTGTTTTTCCGCAGCTATATCAAGATAAAGCAGATTGGGGAAGCTTTAAAGCTTGTCGATGAATGAAGTTGAGGGTTTTGATGATGGATGATGTAACAGCTTGTAGTTTTATTAAGGAATTGCCAACCCAGGCAGGCGTAAAAGTAGTCCATTTGGATACAGAAATACTTTCAATTTATTTCATCTCATTATTACAATTTTTTCAAATTCTTAGGCAAAATATGATAAAATTTTTAAATCTTACAATAATAATAATATTAAAAAAGAATAATTTTAATAATATTTTATTCAAAATTTATCTTAAATCATCTCATATTATCCCACAATTCAAATTAGCCAAGTTTATTTTCAGACATTCTTTCCAGTCATGTTATGATCCGCCAATCCGGGCCCCAAAACGTTTTCGATGTGTGGAGTGGCTCCTGAGGCTCTTTCCATGGGCTTGGCAGAGTTCTATGCTTCCTAAACAACAGTTGTCCAGTCCAAACCGTGCATGATGACGGTTCTTCTCCTGCACCTGCGCCTAACAAAACCCTTTATTATTATTTTTTAATTATCTTTTTAACATCTTTAATCATTAAGAAAAAATTAAAAATATATATAATTTTACTAATAGTGACTTTCTTAATTATTAAATAAAAATAAATAAAAAATCAAATAAAAAATAATAATAAATGAATAGTTGGAGAGTAGTAACCTATCATTTTCTTTTATATATATATATATATATACACATTCACTAGGCTGGAAGAGATGCCCACAGGGGACAGCGATATAAGGTCACAGGTTCGCCTTTATGGGCAGCAGCCGCAGCACGACCTTGATCCGCCAAGGCATAATTACTTAGCAGGTCATGATCATCGATACAACCAGATCGAATCAATGCCATCTACTTATGGCCATCCAAGTATGGCAGCTGACTTGTCATCTTACAGGATGAATGCATCTGCAGCTGACTTGTCTTACAGGATCAATACATCGGCAATGCAGCGATATGCACCCCGACTGGATGAGCTGAATCAGTTCACAAGACCGATGAACACCTTCGGGTTCGCGCCCTCTATTATGAATGTAAACGGCTCTTATAATTATCCAGAATCACAACCTCAGTATCAAAACAGTCCGATGGGATTTGCTCCCAATCCTCGCCATCCCTATCCACACTGAATTGAGTAGCTATGGTGCCCACGTACCATTTAGGCTTTAACCTAAGTTGTTGTCTTGCAGTGCGTTGTGTTCACACGCGAACCAACTATTTACGTTTCTGTATGTTATATCCTTTCTGTTTCTCCGCTAGCAAACGATGCAGTAGATGAAAGTGATTAATGTAACAAATTGTTTTCCACAAGAACAAATTATTCCCTGTTTCGGCACATCACAACTTGCAAGGTCTGCGCCTTTGAGATTGAGCAATCATGTTAAATTTGATCCTCATGTAACAGTTTTGATAATCATAAATTTTTATGGTAAGCGTGAGAAAAAAGGTTGGCAATTTGAAAATGCCATTTCTCCTAAACTTGTGTACAGTGCACATTCACATGGTTGCATCATTTACCATATTTTAATTAATTTTTTCAGAGTGCACATGGCCTTTAATGTTGACTATATGTTAACCAATTGTTGACAGCCGTGTTCACTTTATTTGAGTAGTGACGGCCATGTTCGAATTCAAAGTCTACCACCCCGCAGTCCCACCTTGGGTCCTTGACCATACCCTCCACCATTACATTCAAGATCAGAGAGAGAGAGAGAGAGAGAGAGAGCGGAAATGAAAGGTGAAATAAAGAACTTCATCAAGGACCATTTTCAGACACAACGCATATTAACAATCGAGGACTTGATTTTTATTTTTATTTTATTCACTATGGTTTTTGTTTTTGTAGTAAAGCAGAGGCCAGTTCCCTTGTTGGGAAGGGATGCCAGGCATAACGCCTGGCATTACTCCAGGCCAGCCAACGGTTACCATACGGAGGACTGGTTTTAAATCAGTCCTCCATCCCTTGTAGACATCATCTTTGTATCTTGGAATTTTCTATTATGTGAGTGAAATACTTAGGCTGTGGGCATATTAGGCTGTGGGCATATTGAGTGTGTCTCTAGATTCATCTACGTAGTACATTCACATGGGTGAAGGAGAACACTGAATTTCACTTGTGGAACAACTGCAAAGATTATTTGAGGTATTTGTTCAGCTGTGTAAATTTACATAAATTCTAACATTGGTATCAGAGCATTCGTTGGTTGTTACCAGTGATATATGTCTCTGTTTTTGTGATATATGTCTCTGTTTTTTGCTTCTTGTTCATGTAATACTGTTTTTTTTCCTTACGTTATATGAATATGATCATGTGATGAGTCTCTGTTTTGTTATTAAAACATGTTTTTAAGACTGTTAAATATGTCATGATCTGTAAACCTTTATATCCGTTTACATGAGCATCGCCATCGCCATTGCTAGAGAGGACAGTTTTTTTTCTTATCCATTTATCTGTTGAAATGTATATAGATTGTATTGTTCATGACCGTTATATTGTATGCAATGTTCAAAAAATGCCGCTGCACCATGACCTGAGCACGGTGATGGTGCTCACCAGGTGCCGCATGCACCATGGTGGTGCGCACCGCACGGTTGCTGCGCAACCACATGGGTGCTGCTCGCACTGTGTGGTGGGGCTGCTCCCACCGTGTGGTGCTGCGCGCACCACTCACGTTGGGCAGCACCCACAGTGTGGCTGCTCCCAAGGTGAGGTGCAGCGCGTCGCGCACCACAAGGGACTGCCAGCACCGTGTGGTGCAGCGCGCACCGCGGTCGCTGCGCATCGCAGTGGTGCTGCGTCCACCACGGGGCGCAGCCTACTGCACTACGAGAAGTCCAGAGTACGCCGACGAGTGCTCTGCCTTCCCCGGAAAATTTTTCAAGCGGCTGCGGCTCCCTAACACGGCGGCCGCTAGCTGCTGGTTTTCGTGTGTTACTGTTCACATGGACAGTGGCCAAAGACGATGTTTTTTTCTAATTTTAAACAGTTTTTGTCATCTACGTTTTTTTTTTTTAAATCTATTCAACCTCTTACTATTCACGCAACTTCTACGCACTATATTTTTTTTATTAAATATTTAATATATAAATAATAAATAAATTAATTAAATTAATTTTAAAAGAATAAATTTTAAAAAAAATATTAAAAAATATTAAAATTTAAAAAAATATAATGTATGGAAGTTGAAGAGGTTGTATAGAATTATTTTTTTTTTAATGTTGTTTTCTTTTTCAAATCAGAATTAAAAAAAAAAAAAAAGTTGGGTCTGGGTTCCTTTTTTTCAGTCCAGCCCGAGAGTTTTGTTTTAAAACATGGTTAAAAAAAATAGTTTATTTGGGCTTATAAACTATTTTTTTGGCCCAATCAGTGAGATGTATAGTGAAAAAGAAGAAGAAGTGTTTTCATGTATTTTGAACCCATGACCTAGGGATCAAGGGTAGGCGTACCACTGGACTGCTGCTTCTTTTTGAGTGATAGGTGGGGGGTTCTTATTTGATTTATATATTAATTGTGCCGAAAAAAAAAATATTTTTGGCATAATTATTTCTTCATATATATGATTTATTTATGAAATTATCACTGAATTAGTGGGAGTATGGTTGAAATTAATTTTTTTAGTCTCCCATACAATTTAAAAATTGCATGAAAATTAATAATTAGGTATTGTGGCGCAATAGATGATTAAGAAGCCTAACAAATTTTCGATCTTGCGACATGTTTAAATTATTATTTTTTAACTTAGATTAATGCAACATTTTTTTAAGTGTGTGTGTAATATCTAATTTGTGCATTTTTGTAGTGAAATGGCATCGAAAGGTATTGTTGCCGATTTGAACAAAGGTGAAAAACTAGATAGGAAGAATTATGATATTTGGCATCGTAAGATCCAATATGTATTGAATGAGCAAAGAGGTCTTGGAGACCTTAACTCACTCCCTAACTGAGCCTAAAAAAGGGAACTTAGAACAACACCGAGAGGATCATTTGGCCTTTGAGAATTGGCTCAAGAAGGATCGATGTGAGTGCTTTACTGTGTTAAGCAGCATGCACAATGATCTTATCGGTGAGTTTGAGAAGTATAACACTACTAAGAGTATGTGGTAAGCACTGAAAGTGAAGTTCGGGGGAGCTTCTGCCACGAGGTTGCGTGAATTGACTATAAAATTTCACTCTTATAAGATGCGCTTAGAACACACGATAAAGCAACATCTTAGAACGATGTTATCCATGATCCGTGAACTCAAAGTGGCCGGAAACAATCTGACTGATGAGCAACAAGTCCAAGTGGTGATATGTTCACTACCCAATTCTTGGGAAGCAATGAGCCATAATTTGACTCACAATGAGAATATCTAAACTTTTGGTGATGTGTCGCGTCATTTGGAACTTAAGGCTGAACGCCTAGAGGTTATTAAGCCTAAACATTCATCCGATGTGATTGAATCTCGCTCGCGTAAGGCAATTAGGCCTAAGCTCAAGAATTACAAGCTTGGGGTGACTAATGGACGTGTGCAGTAGGAGTCAGGAACTTTCAAGCGCAGAAAGAGAGGCAAGCGTGAAAAGAACAAGTCCAAACATGATTGCTTTAACTGTGGAAAGAATGATCACTTTGCTCGCGACTGCACTGAGCTGAAGAAGGTATAATCTGAATATTCTCTTTCTATTTATGTAACTAATCATGTGATGGTTGCTCACTCATATCCTGTGTGGACTGTTGATTCAGGAGCAATCGAGCACATAGCAAGAGACAGTGTCAGGTTTGTGGAGTATCGTCGAATTCCTGTTGAGAGTCGTGATATCAAGTTGGAGAATGGAGCTAGTGTGGAGATGTTGGGAGTTGGTACCTACAAGCTAGTCTTGCGAGACGGTCGCATCCTATTACTCCATCATGTGTTATATACTTTCGAAATACGACAAAATTTACTTTTCGTAGTTATTTTAATAAGACTTGGTGTCTGCATTTTATTTGAAAACAATGGTGTTTCTATATTCTTGACCAATATTTTTTATGATTCTACTTTTCTTTCAATCGATTTTTTGATAATGGATTAGGCTTATTCTAATTTGAATAAATCTACTGTTTTTTTCACTAAATTTGATAATTTAGATTCAAATAAACGGCATTCTAGGCTTGGCCATATTGGGCAAGAGAGGATGACACGGTTAGCAAGAAAATGTCTAATAGACAATTTCACTAAAGTCACATTGCCCACATATGAACATTGTTTCATGGGAAAATAATAAGGAAAAGCGTTTGGAAAAGCACCAAGAGCATCTTCTCTATTGCAATTAATCCACTCAAATATTTGTGGTCCAATGAATGTGAGGGCAAGATACAGGATTGTATATTTCATCACATTCATAGATAATTTTTCACAACATGGTAATGTTTATTTAATCTCCCATAAGTCTGAAGCATTGTATTGCTTTAGACAATACATGAGTTTGGTAGAGAATCAATTAGACAAGAGTATAAAAGCTATTAGAACTGACTGTGGACGTGAATATTTATATGAGCAATTTAAAAAGCTCTGTGATGAAAAAGGAATTAAAAGTCGATTGACGATGCCATATACGCCACAACAAAATGGTGTGGCGGAAAGGAGAAATCGGACACTGCTTGAAATGGTTAGATCGATGACGGCACAAACAAACCTACCAGTATCATATTAGGAGGATGTACTTTTGACTACAGTCTACATCCTTAACCGAGTGCCCTCCAAATTAGTGTCGTCTACTCCGTATGAACTTTAGACCGGCGAGAAACCCAACTTGAATAACTTGCTGCCATGGGGTTCAACGGATTTTGTTCACGATTCTTTTCATAAATATGGAAAGCTGGGTCCTAGAGGGAAGAAGTGTATCCTTTATAAGATACCTTGATCACTCTAAGAGATATGTATTAATTGGTGAACAATCTGATGGAGTGGTATCTGAAATTGAGTCACGAGATGTGAATTTCATCGAGGATGAATTTCCAATTAGATGTGAGGTTGATAGGAGTTTGGAACTCCAAGAGCTTGTGGATCAAGCGGAAGCCATTCAAAGCAGCCAAGTTGAGAATGATGAAATTTCTCAAGCTCCTAGGGACAATGGGAGTGATTTAGCTCCAAATAATAATATACCACTTGTTCAACCATGTAGGAGCTCAAGTTGAAATGTTTCCCGTCGTCGATTTGGAATTAAAGGGGAAAATTTCATGGTGGGGCTACAAGATGATTATGAGCCTAGAACCATTCAAGAGGCTCTGTCATCTTTTGCTAAAGATGAGTGGATGAAATCACTAAATAATGATATGGAGTTTATGAGGACTAATTAGGTCTGGGATCTGGTAGACCTGCCCCCAAGACGAAAGGTCATTGGAAACAAATGGGTTCTAAATGTCAAACATAAAGTGGACGAGTTAATAGAAATGTATAAAACTCGTCTCATGGCGAAAGCATATACCCATCAAAAGAGTACAGACTATGAGGAAACTTTTTCTCTAGTAGTAAAGTTCACCTCAATTCGCAGATTCAAGCCATTGTAGCGCATTTGGATTTGAAGCTCTATCAGATGAACGTTAAGATAACTTTTCTCAATGGAAAACTAGATGAAGAGATCTATATGAACCAATCCACAGGCTTTGAGACTGAATATATTTTGGGAGTTAAGATCTTTAGAGTTCGTTCAAAGAGACTTCTGTATTTGTCTCAACAGACTTACATAAAGAAGATTCTTGAGTGCTTCCAAATGAGTAATTGTAAACTTATTGACAACCTCATTGCTAAAAGCGAGACCTTATGCCAAGAAATGTGTTATAAGACTCCAAGAGAGATTGAGAAGATGACTCGTGTTACCTATGCTAACGCTATTGGTAGCTTGATGTATGCAATGATGTGTACTCGACTAGATATATGCTATACAGTAGACTTGGTCAATAGATTCAAATCTAATCCTGGATTGACTTATTGGAAAGCAATCAAAAGGATTTTCAGATATTTCAAGAGAACAACAATCAATTCGTTATGCTATCAGGGTTCAGATTTTTAGCTAAATGGTTACAATGATACTGATTGGGGCAGTAACCTAGTCAAGGGCAAATCGACAACTGGATATATGTTCTTGCTTAATAATGACACCATTATATGGAGTAGCAAGAAACAACCCTGTATAACTTTATCTACCATGAAGGCAGAGTATATAGCATGTTCAACAGCAGTTCAGGAGGCTATTTGGTTAAAAAGGTTCCTTTAGCACCTAGATATTGGCGCATATTTTTTTGATCCAGTGACAATTTTTTGCAACAGCATGGCTACTCTCTTGTATGCTAAGGATCCAAAATATCATGAAATAACCAAACACGTTGATATCCAATATCACTACATAAGAGATATGGTAGCACAAAAGGAAGTAGTCCTGAAACATCTATCTACAAGTCGCATGGTTGCTGATCTCCTGACAAAACCCACAGCGAAAGATGCTTTTATAGCTCATGTTAGGAGTTTAGGATTGCGTAGATTGTGATTGCAACTCAGTTGACATAGTAATGTCAATTTTTTTTGGAGATATTAATGCAATGTGATATTTTCTTTCAATTTGCCTTTATAATATTACATGAATTGTATATACACACAAGGTATGTTAACAAGCTTAGATCGGCTCACTCACATGAGCGATCGCCTTTGGCGCTGCAAAGAGGTAGTGAGCAAAGATGAGACATTGTGTCACTTAAATTCTTGTCTAGAGAGGGATAAGTATTACATAAAAAGATATGTTGTCTTAGTAAGAACTAAGATGAGGTTCATTATATTTAAGAGAACCGTGCATGGACATCCCATAGTCCATGTAGCTTGTAGTAAGCTAGATGTGAGATTTTCTTTAATGCTTTGGTGGCGAGTAAATGGAGAAATTCGGGTTAGACGTAGAAATTTTGTATAGACTAAGATCTGTCCGGTGTTTGATATAGACATATGCTTTTTGAAAAATAGATATCCACTGTAGCATGTTTTTCATACTACATGTGCTCTTGCGACCATATATGGAAGTGAATGAATGGTTTCCTGTTTCTTCACTATGTGAGTCCTGTAATTTATTTTAAATTCCCTTCTTGACTTTTGACAATGTCATAAGATGAAGGTTCTGATGTTTTTTACTCTAGCATGCTGTCTACGATCATGTTTGGTTCAGTCTAAAGAGGTATTGCTGAGAAAGCAATTAGACTGAAATTGAGTGACATGAGGGCAAAAAAAAGACTATCCAACAACCCTTTTTTTTTTTTTTGTGTTTGATGACGTCAAACTTTGGCGCTACAAATTGGTAGTGACAAATTTTGTAAACACATCGCGATAACTTATAAGTAATTAAAGCATAGTTCTAAGTTTTTTTTTTAAACTCAAGAGAGATCGAATATACTTGATTATATGCGATCGAATGAGTCTAGGGCATACGAGACACTTTAAGGATGTTGTTATGATGGTCTTCTCTATGAGAGATTTAGTATAGTGCTACCATACAAATTTTTTTTTTCCAAGTGTACTTGGTGGTTGCACAACCTATTTATTTGTATGGACGAGATAAAGAATACGATAAGAGATAAATGTCTAGAGCATGCCCACTATGTTCGAGTGGGAGATGTAATAAAGCAGGATGCACTCTTGTTGGAAAGGGATGCCAGGCATAACGCTTGGCATTACTCCAGGCGTTATGCATGAAGTTAAGGTGTAATGTTCACTATAGTAAAGGCCAGCCAACGGTTACCATACGGAGGACTGGTTTTAAATCAGTTCTCCATTCCTTGCAGACATCAACTTTTGAGTGTGTGAAATACTTAGGCTGTGGGCATATTGAGTGTGTCTCTAGATTCATCTACGTAGTACACTCATACACTGGTTGAAGGAGAACACTGGATTCACTTGTGGAACAATTGCAAAGATTATCCTTGAGGTATTTCTTCCGTTGTATAAATTTACATAAATTCTAACAAATTGGTTGATTCCTAACAAGTTTTGTGTAGGCATAATTGATGAAACCTTAGATAGAGAAATGTTGTAGGCAGACATTGTCAAAATCTTCGAACAACTTTGGCGCAGTTGGAGACCGGTCAATCTAAAAGACCAATCCATAATTACATCCAAATGGGACAATGACTCTAATAATAATAAATCAAATCCTATATTTGATACTTTTTTTAAGTGCATCCACACAAAACTTTCCATTATTCACCAGAATCTCCATATACCTAAAACGGCATTGTTTGTTGCTCTTCTGATGTGTCTCGAATCTTGGCCGTTGAATCGTTTGGTAGCCGTCCAAGTGGAACTTTGAGCAAGTATTTGATATATAGATGATGAGTAGAAAAATTCAATTAGTTGATTAATAATAAAATAAAAAATAAGTGTGGTGTGTGAGATAATGAGAAATTAAAAATAAATAAAATAAATGTAGTATATGGAATGAAGAGTTGTAAAATTCTTCTTCTTTTTTTTATTACTCTCCCTGGCTCCTTGGATTACAAGGAGTCGATGGCAGAAACATTGAGTTGTGGCATTCAAGATTCAGTGGAATTTAGGGCTCAACTCAGCTCAGCGTTAATCAATGTTAGATTTTAAAAGATGTTGTAATTGCCTAATAATTTAAGATCACGTAAAATTCACATGATTCTCTTTGATGTCAATAATTTCATGATATTATGTATCCGTTTTCTCAATCAGCATCATCTTGTAACGGAAAATTTGAAGTTTCCTTAATATTTGACCCAAGGGCCAAATCTTATATTATGTATAGGAAAAAAAAACCCACATTATGAATGGTGCTCTTCTGATCACATATCTCGAATTTTGGTCGTTGAGTACATTCTTACTCCCCGATCACAGAGAATATATTTTTTTTTCATTTTTGGTTTTTGACAACTACAAGTATGTGAGACTCTTTGCTTTATTCTTCTTCCTATGGCCATTTAGGGATTGATCTTATTGCATGTTATTTACTATTTACGTTTATCTATTTGTACAACTTTTGTGACTTTGATTTTCACTCAATTTTTTTCTTTTTTCTTATTCGCTGTTCTACTTCTCCATATAAATAGTGTGTTTGGTTCCTTAAGAAACAGTTTCTTATTTCTAATATCAATATTTTAGATCAAAAAGCAAGGCGCACATATTAATTTTATTTTGGTTGTCACAGCAGAAGGTTTAATGGAGTCCTCTTCGTATATGGTACCTTATGGAACTCATGTTAATGGTTTTGTTATTTTGCATTTTTTTTCGTACTCTCTGGCTACTCCTTTTCATATGTTTTTTTTTAACATACGTGTGCTTTGAAGGTGGATACTCAAACTCCTGGATGGCATAAAGCAATTATCAAAGTTCTGGGCAGTATCCAAGGTATTTTGTCATTCTCTATGTTGATCATGTACATGTTTGTCATCATAGTACATGACATGGTGAGAAATTCATGTTTAATTCTAACAAATGTTTTGTAAATCATTAGGAGTGTCCTACAACATTGACGGCCAACAAGGGTTGGCATATGTGTCTGGTAACATAGACCCAGCCATACTTCTAAAGATGCTAGCAAAAGTAGGAAAACATGCAGAACTATTTTGGGTGGATTCCAGACGTCAACATAGGAATTACAACTCATTTGTACAAGGAGATGTTTCCCACGATCATGACTATTGGAATAGAAATTATGCAAGAATGGGATATTACTATAGAAATAGCTATGGAGATCATGACCAATACGGAATGATGGGCTATCATGACTACGGGAATAACCAACTTGGAAGACTGGCTTACTATGAGGATGATCCTCATAGGTTATTCCCTTATAATGAAGTACTACAACACTACCCACGCTCTAAGATGGTGTCTCATGATTTCCATCCGACCTCACCACACGAGAAGACCATCACAAACAAACGGCTCTGCCTAATCCAGTTCTGATGGCTAACAAACAAAGTGAAAAGAAGCCAATTAAGTGCTGTATGATGTGAACTTTGAGTTTAGCTTGGTCGATTTTATCTTTCCCACCCTTTTTGGAATCCATTACCAATCACTTTATGTTGCATATTGCATATGTGAACCATGTTGGGGTTTTGAGGATTTTTTTTTTTAATGTTTAAGAATAGTTTTATTTTATCTTTTCTTATTTTTCCAAAAGTTTGGAGGATTTGATGATAGTATTTTTGTCGATATAAGTTGTTTGCAAACCCAAAAGGATCAGAGTACTTGATTATCTCCTGCCTGTGAACCTTTTGAATGATCTAGGACTTCAAAGTACAGCATTAATTTTAATGTCATTGCATCGATTGCAGATCAAATCAAATGGGTTGAAACGAATCTTGTAACAATTGGCTCATCGTCCACTGGAGACTATGGAGGGACTGTCCCACGAAGACTTTGAGCGAGCCTGCCTTTGTCACGAAAAATGATAAATACACCATATATACTTTTGTATAATGACAGCCTTATTACTCTCTACGAATAGTAAATGAGTGGTAATAAGTAGTAAAACCTATCGTCATCCTATACTTTTTACAACACTTTAAGCCAAAAGCCTCATAACTACTGTTGCAAACCTCCTATTGGGATGCAACCTCTCCTCTACCTTCCAAGTCTTGCATTAAAAGCTTATGAATATGCACTTAAAAAATAAGATAATGATAGATTTACTTCCATATAACAATTTGTTTATGATTATATAATAAAATAATATACTTTAACTTTTATTTTGACTTTTATTTTTAATTTGATGGGTTTAAATTTAATAAAGAAATATTATTATACTTAAAATTGTCTATAAATTATGAATAAGTTGCAAGTCTATCACTACTCAAAAAATAAAGTCCACCGATTAACTTTGGTTTGACTTGCTTAATTGGCGTCATGTTGTTCTATCAATGATGTCGTTAACTTGTGGGACCCGAGTCTCGATCGTGATTAAAGCTGTATGCGAATCTTCATCTTAGGTTGTGTTTGTGTAGTGAGATGATATTAAATACTCTGTGAACAATAGTAAAAAAATAATGATAAAATATTAAATAATAATAAAAAATATGTTAAAAGTAATAATAAAATAATAAATAATAGTAAAAAATACTTCACTACTCCAACTAGCCCTTAATCTAATCCATACAGTTTAACCCACTTTGATTCTGATTAGAATCGTGGAAATCGGCTAAAGTGGCACATTAGTTACTGATATTATTTGATTTGAATATAAATTTTAAAATTTGAATCTTATAAATATAATCTTATAATTTAAGTGTCATAAATAGTGTAGTACTCTACACTTATAAATAGAATAACTAATATGTTGATCATGTAATAATTGTTAGCGTTTATAGAGAGATCATGAGTTGGTACAACATATACTTTACGATGTGTTGTTAAAAGGGTATGAGATGGACGAAACTAAACGGACGTGTTTAACATTTAGCTGGAAACAATCAAAGCATTTTCTTGGAAGCCTGACCTAATAATTTAATGAAATGAAGTGAAAGTGGCGGTGAATACAAAAGAAATAGACAAGCCGTGTGAGGAAAAATCAAGCATTCTCCACGGTTTTTAATAGCTGTTTCATTCGGTTGAACAAGTAATCATGAAGGGTTGGTTGTCTTGATTTTCTCCAAAAAAAAAGAAAAAAGAAGAAGCTAAGAATGTGGTCTTAATCAAAATTCGATGTAGCATTGTCACTCAGAAGCATTTTTCATCCTTTGATTGCCGTGGAAGTTTGGAACTTTGATGATGGGTGATTCTGACAATATGATTCCTTAACCATGTATAATCACCAAGTTGTGGAGGAGGACCTTTTTTTCAAAATCTATCTCATAAATAATAATAATTATAGGATACAAACGTCTTCAAGTTCATCTCAACTAATTTTATTAAATTATTATAATTCTTTTAAATTTTCATACAAAATATAATAAATAATTCAATTTTTTAAAATTTTAAAATAATAATAATATTAAAAAATAATATTCTAACAATATTTTATTTAATTTTCATCTCAATTCATCTAATCTCAACTCACTATCTAAACCTCCCCTTAATAGTTATTTTTTTGCTTTTTTTTTTTTATAATTAAGTAAAAAGGATCAAATTTTACATTTTATATTGAGGTAAATTGGTACTTTGATATTAAAAAATAAAATAAAATAATGTTTGAGAATGATCCAAAAGGGACCATTAATGTGCGTGTCAAATCATAGCATGCCTGATATATAAAAATTATTTATAACTTGTTTATTAACATAATAGATATATCAGTGTATCGTAGATTCACAGATAGATATCCACTAGGAAAGGACAACGTCCCGTGCATATGTGTCAAATTTAATTTTACATATTTTTTTTTCTAAACAAATAAATTACTTTAAAAAGTAGAAATAATGAATTATAGAAAAAAATTCAACTCATCATCTTCTATACTATATAGTAACATATGATTTCTCATTTTACCATTCAATTTAAACATATATATATTGATATTTAAATATGTGTGTTTACACATCAAGAAAAAAAAATAAGAAATCATATATTGATATGTGGTGTGGAGATGATGAATAGCATTTCTTTAAAAAAAATCATTTTAAATCTAATATTTTTATTTTAAATCTAGCCGATGATTTTTAAATTGAGTCAAGTATTCTAAAATCTTCTAAATATTTTACCAAAATCAAATTCTAGTTCTGCAATATTATCATAAGTTGATGCCAATTTTTTCTTTTAAAATCTAATATCAACATTAGAAAATTAATGTATACTTTTTTAATAACGAATAAATAATCAAATTAGAATTAGAATTAGAATTAAAATAAATAAAAATGTCAAAATAAATATTTTAATAGAATATGATAGATTTTGATAGTCTATTATTTGATATTGTTGAAAAGTGACTAGCTAAATTTATAAAAGTGAATTCTCTAGTCAAATTTTGACCAAACTTTGTTGAGTCTACTATTAATGCTCTTATAGGTGGCTTTATGTAGTCTATATTATTTTATAAAAAAAAATTTCTCATCAGTTACTATTCATTACCCTATACCTTACACCCTATAAAAAATACTCTCATATTCTATGAAAAAAATTTCATATCTTAAAAAATTTATAAATATAAAATATGAGAGTGAATACTAGTTGAGAATTCCTTTTATTTTATTTTTGGAACGATTGAATTTGTTGGGACCATGTGGTCATTAAATTATGGTATTTTGTAATTTTTTTATAAATATATAATGTTTTAGCTTTAAAAAATATAGAAAATTAATGGAGCGCAACGACTTGACCGCATGGGGGAAGAGAAGGTGAAAGGTCAGAGCATACAGATCGCAGCTATAAAGCATCGATCACAATTAGCAACACCCATCCCCATGCATATGCTCATTATTGCTCCTCATACCCGTCCCCTCATCTCTTTCCTTTGAGAGTTTGCCTTCTAATTTTCGGATAAAGCTACAACCTTGCTGTGAGTCCTGCTCCCCCATCCCGCTTGAACTGACTTGTCCACGCGTAATATTTTAATAATTAAAAACAAAAATGTCCAATTTTCGTTTATCCCGCGACAACCCAGCCCCTCCCCGAAGCTCCTCTGCTCCGAAATCCCTTCTCTACTCCATTTCTTCCCCGCTGTGTCCTCCTCCGTCGCCTCCTCTGGCACCAACCACGAATCCACGCGGCAAACTCAACCCCTCATCCCCCTCGACGGCCCCTCCCCGAAACTTCCGTTGCAACCCTGAAACAGCCACTCGTTTGTTTTCGAAAAACATTTCATCTCATCTCATCTCAATTTCATCATTATACTTTCTCAAATTTCAATACAAAATAAAATAAACAATTCAACTTTTTCAAATTTATCTCATCTTATCTCACCTAATCATTACAACTTTCCCAACTTCCAATACAAAATAAAATAAACAATTCAATTTTTTCAAATCTCAAAATAAAAATAATATTAAAAAATTTATTTTAATAATACTTTATTTTACTTTTTAATTTTAATCTCAACTCATCTCATCTCATCTCATTTTCGAAAACAAACGAAGCCATAATTTTGTGAGAGTATGTTAATTAAGATAATCAGCCTTGGGTTCCAACTTCAGAGCAAGGATTTATTGTTTTGGTACCTGTCTAAAGTTGACATTGGGTACAGCAGAGCTGACTCCGAAGGTCTTTTCTTTGAAGAACCAAAGGGGTATCTAAAACATCAGTTCTATTATTAGTCCTACCTGCCAACAAAATCTTTCAAGTAAATCTGTAAACCACGTAAAAATCCTTCTCCACGCCCATGAACCCTAAGATGATGGCTTCTGGACTCAATAATTTTTTATTTTGAGATATTTCAATAGAGGCACCTCCATCTGGTGAAACTAGAATTTCCAGAATATGGAACTATTTTTTCCTCAATGAAACTGCAAATCCAAAGACACAACTAGTTGCAACTCATAGCAGACTCCTTCTACATGTTAATAACAGTATGAAGCCCATGAGCAAAGCACAAAGCTGCAACCTGCAAAAGATACTCAACCAATAACTCAATTGCAACCCAAGGCAAAGCCACAAAAACTACAAATACAAGTTGATAGAGGAAAAACAGAGCAGTCCGAGCCAGGAAGGTATCTAAGAGCGGAAAGAATGTGGTCTTGAAATTCCCAGCAAGAAGGAGATATCCAATTGGAGGAGAACAATGGAAGCCCTTCATGGAATTTATTCTTTCTTGTACATATTATAGACAATATCAGAATGTAAAGGAAATAGTCGAGAATCATGTTGATAGCAAAAGACTAAATCAATCTGCACCATACCCTACGCAATCTGCACTAATGTTGACTGAATCAATTTGCATCAAGTCTTATGGGATCTGCAATATCATTTAGGAAGCTTTCCTTGTGTAATGCCTCAACATATTATTCTGATGTAAATTAGCCGTTGTAAATTTATTACTCTAGGATAGATTGTTTCCATATTTGTACACTCTGTTGTATGGAAAAATATATATAAAGGCACCACCTCTCGCTGACATTGATACGAGAGCATTTTCCATATTCACGTATTGTTTTACAGAAACATAATCGAACAGGTTTCCTAGGAATAGCACTTAGTCTAGCATTCCTCTCTCTCCACATGCAATAGATTGCTGCCCCATTTTAAAATTGGTAGATGATAAGGAGCAACCCTTGAAATTTAGCATTAGCCACATATGGGGGGCTGTAAGTTTAATGGACTGCTGCTCAATGCTATAAAAAAATATTCAAGTTGCTTCACCAATATGGAACAGTGTGTGTTCACCAAGATTAACGCATTTTCTGTTGAAACTCCCTGAAAACTAGCTTTTGGTCCTCATCCTAGTATACACACTGTCACTTCAATCCACTTTAGGGATAAATGAAGGACACTGAAACTCCCTCAAAGCTTCCAAAGCCATTCGAAAAATTTGGGGAAGGGCTGTCGAGGGGGATGAGGGGTTGAGTTTGCCATGCGGACTCGTAGTTGGTGCCGGAGGAGGATGCAGCGGGGAAGAAATGGAGCAGAGAGGGATTTCGGAGCAGAGGAGCTTTGGGAGGGGCTGGGCTGTCGAAGGGGATGAGGGTCTGAGTTTCAGAGAGGGATTTCGAAGCAAGAGCAGAGGAGCTTCTTCCTTTCATCCAAAATGAAGATGAAAAATAAAGACGCGAGATAAACGAAAATAAAACATTTTCATTTTTTTTAATTATTAAAATATTGCCACGTGGGCAAGCCTGCTCAAGCGGGATGGGAGAGCGGGACTCTCAGCGGGGGTTGTAGCTTTATCCCTAATTTTACTCTTGTTCCAATCCACTAAAATTCTAAAAATTCTTTTCTTCTTTTCTCTCTATCCCCTTCCTTACCTCCTGTGCCGACACCCTCAACAATATCTCACAAACGTCTCTCTCTAACACCCAAGTCCAACAAGAATTTTGCATCCAATTTTTTTTAATATATGGACGAAAAACCCACTTGGATTTTTAACGAGTAGTTTTGAGTATAGGTTTCGAGCCCCCAATATTTATCTTGGCAATTCATGAGTTTTTATTGAGATTGTTAATTAGGTTATTTTCAGCTAATATTTTTTTGGACCAAGCACGTTTCATTTTATTTGGTTTTCGGCCTGACAAGTTATGTAATTTTTTTAGGATGAGTCGAGACCCAAAACTTAGGAAAAGCCTATGCATTAATCCCATACAAGATCCAAGACGTGGGCCAAATTGTTTTTAGGCTAGAGAGTCCAAGCTCGTGGAAACAGTATTCCTAGACTCCACACATGCATGGTTTTACATCTGCTTTGTCCCTCTTCATACACGTCTCTCTATCCTTATTTTCTCTAGGGTTTTATCTTTTTCCTATATATTTACACGTTCATCATCCTCAACCTAGAATAGTTGCTTCATTTTTTTCTCTCTCCTCTCGGTTTTCCACTACCGCCGCACCACCTTAAGGTATCCGTTGCCCAGCCACGCAAAAGCATAGCCAGCCATCCCCAACATTGCACCCTCATAGTTTTTCCACAGCCACGGCCTCCTCCTATTGCTACATTGCAAGCCCCAGCCTTCATCCCCACGTGAAACTGATAGCCACCTAGTTTTCCATTCCCTAAACCGCAACCACCCAAACGCACGGAAGGCCACCACAAGTAGTTGCCGTGGAAGCTGCACGTCCTCTTCATCACTCAGTTAGCCCCTGTTTTTGCTCATCAAAATAGAGCACTTCATTTTGCCCCACCATGAGCTGTAGCTTAACCACCCAGCCGCCGACGTTGCCACTGTCCACCTCCCAGCTCTTTGCACAACTCCTTCCCGCACGGTGAGCTTCCATTTTCTCCCTCTCTCTCGATTTCTCTCGGTTTGTAGTGCTCACCCTCTTTCTCTCATCAATTGGTCTCACCCTCTCTCTATCTCTCTCTCTCTTCCCCTTTTCTCTCAGTATGACGCCGCCGGGACAACCACCTTCTTCTCCGCACCGCACGTAGCTCCTCCCTTCTCGGTGAGTATCTCATGCCCCTACCTCGCCAACGGTTGCACTACATATCACATGGAAAACGTTTTTCTTATAACTAAGTGTTACAGAGGCTACGTAAATATAGTTTTACATATTATTTTTATATGAAATTACAATATTGCCCTTATTATTGGATGGTTTCAGTTTGAAATTATGTTTATATTAAATCTGTTTTTACGTGGTCTTTGTGGGAAGTATAAGATATTGTATAGAGAATACATAGGATTTTTAAATTGTACGACTGGTAGCATATTATTTTTTATAGTAAGTGTGTAATTTTATTTTGAACATTTCAAATATGATTAAAGCTATTTTTTATTTATTTAACGAAGTTTTTACTAGTACTTATTTTAAGTGTTGATTGATATCAAGGAAATCTAGAGAATGAGGATATTTAGAATTAAGGGATATTTTAAGGTTATGGGAATTTTTTAGGTATTGAAGAATTAAAATAGATATTGTAGAGGCTTAGGCTTAAATGGTTTAAATTTGTGATTGATAAAAAATTTACAAATTTACATGATTATTTTATAGGTGACGATTTATAATTGACTTGACATTTTTTGAGAAAAATTCTGAAAAACTAAGAAGTCTAGGTAAGCGGAGTTCCTATGCTAGACTTTACATAAAATAAAAATGAATTGAGGTTGATTTATGAAAATTTGAAAATAACCTCAGTTATTTGTTTGTCATTACTCATTGAACTCTGATGAAAGATAAATCATTTTTTGTCATGACTAGTATAGACATTAGCTTATTTTTGGCATTCTATTTCTGACCTATGCCAAAAAAGCAAATATGAAAATTTGTGCATGATTATGTAAATATGCTTTGGATTTGCTTTGATTATGAAGATGATATGATTTTGTTCAATATTTTGTTTGGATAAGATGTGATTTCTGAAAACTTTTGGCATAACTCTGATTCTAAATTTGATTCTATTTCCACTCTATTTAGTTATGGCCCTGCCACAGGTGATAATAGTGGCATACAACCCAACCAAGAGTTACAATAGTGGATATGGCCCAACCACGGGTTATAATAGTGGATATGACCCTGCCACGGACTGTTTTGAGTGCACACCTTGGTGACAGAGTGATTTATGTTCTGTTTGGCTATCCGTAGATGCACAACCCTATCATGGGAGTTATACATGGCTTATGTTTTGATATGATGTTCTGATGATGACGATGATCATTTATGCTATGCTAAAGAATATTTTTGGAATGAAATTATTTCTTAATCTTCGCTCTGATATTTTGATAACATGTTTTGTTTCTACACTCTGAAAATGAAAATATTTTGTTCTGCATTCTAATATTTGTAAATACTCATGTTTACACACTAGTATATGTTCTTTGCTTACTGAGTTATTGATAATTCACCTCTTATCTCCATAACATTTTTCAGATGATGTTGATGTCCCAATTGGAAGTAAAGAATATGAAGTGTTAGCAAGGCTTATGATCATAGATGAATAAGTGCAAAATGACAATTATTTATTGAAGAGTCTTAGTTAGTAGAATTATTATTTTATGTTATTTTGAAATTTTGAGTTATGGATATGTCCGAGTCTGTGGAGATTTTAGTTTCTTTTATTGAGGTTTTTTTATGGTATTTTGGTGGAGGAACATATATATTTGGTTTAAATAAATGAATTTATGTTTTATTTGGAATTGGAGTATTTATAATTGTGATATGAGAGATGATTTTAGGCTATAGAGGCTAACTCTCCCACCCCTATGGGACCGGGGCGTTACTCTCTCTCTCTCTCCCCATTACTGGGTCACGCTCTCTCTTCTCTCCTCTCCTCTCTGTTTCACCGCTCCTCCACCAACAATAGCCGTCGACGTCTTTCTCTCCTTCGTATATCTCCGTTTGGCCACATGCGGCGTATCTGAGTTTTGGTGCCGCCTTATTGAGAAGCAATGAAGTAAGGGAGGTAGAGAGGGGCGATCGTGTGCTTACCGGCGAAGCGTAAGGTGATGGTGGGTGACTGGTCATTGATTTTTGTAGCTTTCGGCATATTCTGTGATGGCTCCAAGTGGTGGCTTCCAGCAAGGGAGAGAAGGGTTAGCATGCTCTATTTTGGAATGGGAAAACATAGTTGTTTTGTGGTGATGTTAGTTTGTTTCATGCAATGGAGACCTTGGATCGAGGAGAGCTGGCTTTGGACGTGGATTTGGTGCATCTATGGCCCGTGGGTTATTGCTTTAGGCTTCAATGCACGGTGAGGAGAAATAGTATACTGTAATGTTGAGAATGGCAATGTGCTACGGTGGTTTGTTGTGGCGTGCTTGAAGCCTGGAGGCTTGCCATTTTTTATGTGAGAATACGTTAAAGGACCAAACTGGGAGAAAATGAGAAAATGAGGGACAAAATTGGTAACAAATGTTAGGCAAAAATACTGTTACTCTAATATTTGCATTTATATATATAGTAGATATATGACGTTTAGGCCCTCTAAGTGGACAGCCTAATAGTGTCACGGGATGCACCAACTGGATAAGCCCAAGCAGCTGATCTACCCAACATAATGGTCCAAGGAGGCGACTCCCTTGTGATTGATTATTCGCGAAGTTGAGCACTAGCTATATTTCGAGGCGGCAAGTCGCCATGTGATATAATGTTTATGATTATTTGTGTGGATTATACGAATTTGACGAGTAATTGTTTTGTGTTCTCTTTTTTTGAATCGATCCGGCCTTGGGAAAATTTGACCAATGAATTGTTAAATATTCAAAGAAAACTGCATCTAATAGTTATGTCAAAGACAACTTCGCTTTTATTTGAAGTTATATCTGACAAAGAAAAATGAAAGATCCAAACCCTTAGCTTGATATATATCCAGATCGTAAACAACGTCGACAGACCTCGACCGGCCCATCTGATTCTCACCACGTCCATACATCGATCGTGTTATCAATATTATATATAAGACTCTGAAGGAAAACTAGAAATGGCATCAGATCAGTGTGAAGGTAATGAATATTTATCATCATTAATTTGTTGTAACTAATATTATATGTGATCAGTTACGTACACATGATCGTATTTTTTTTATTTTTTATTTTATCTAATTAAAGTCTATTGAGACTGCATGATCATGTGCAGGTAAGAGTTCATGGCCTGAGCTCGTTGGAGTGAAGGGGAAGATTGCTGAGGCGACGATTGAGCGCGAGAATCCGCTTGTTGATGCTGTGATCGTGCCAAAAGGATCGGTTGTCATTCAAGACTTCCGCTGCGATAGGGTTTGGGTTTGGGTTGACGAGAAAGGCATCGTTTATCAGGTCCCCCATATCGGTTAGGACCCAGATCGAGCGTGCATTCGAGATCAGCCGTTCTAAGTATATATTTAGCATGTAATTCATGCAGTAGTACTATGAATCAGTGAATAATTAATTAAGGATTTCTATTATATCCCGTATATATAACATGAAGTTAGCTAGCTGTTGTAAACTCAATATATACGAGCTCATATTTATTTTCATGCAATTAATGTAAGGTATTTGAAGATGATTAATAAGACTGCATGGCTTTTAATTAATGTTTTGAGTATTTTCATTTTGTATAATATCGTTAATGTTAGATGATCAGTCTCCCGTGGGGGTGGCCAAAAGCTGAAAATTAATTAGCTAGGATATTGGAGATTCAAGATCAAGCTGAGCAGCTAGCAGAATCTATATATATTAATTGAGAAAGTCTTTGCATCAGCCCCTGTACGCATCAGCTATTTCACACACTTAACGTGGCACCCTCCCCACCACACGATTCTCATTTGAAATTATTCATTTCTTTTTTTTTTCTTTCAAAATTTTCCCCAGATGAGAGAGAGGGCAGCGAGAGAGAGAGGGGTTGATGAGAGAGAAAGAGCTGATGAGAGAGATGATGTGAGAGAGATCGAGGAGAGAGAGAGACCCGACTAGAGAGAGAGACGATGAGGGATGAGAGAGAGAGTGGAGAGTGAGCTGATGAGAGAGAGGAAGAGAGAGGTGATGCGAGAGAGATGAGGAAGAAGCACTAGAAGAAAAAAAAAAAAGTTAAACATGTTAGGTGTGCTACGCATCAGCCGTGAACAGGGGCTGATGCGTAGCACAGCTCATATTAATTAGCTGATCTTCTTTTCAAGATATCAAGATTACCAGAAGAAAAAAAAAAGTGCAATTAACTAATTAATCTATCACTGGCGCCCATTGATCAAGTTATAATTTGTTACGTACCTTTAATTAGTATTAGTTAATTAAAAGATGTGACTCATAATCGAACTGTTTAAATATTGACCAAGCCATGATGTTCGTACGTACCTAAATCTTCAAACAAAATTTTGGTCTATATATATCTTTTTAAACGGAGGGAGAGATCATGACAACTGGCATGATCTGAATGCATGAAAGAAAACACGATGATTAAATTATCAAATTATTATTATTAATGAGATATTAATAATTATATTTAACTTCAATGACGTAGTACGTGATCAATTGATTAATCTTGATCCCCAGCCAATTACCCCTGCCAAATATTAATAAATGGACATTTTATTACATTTTTCCTAATTAGGTTAATATTATGAAAGCCATATGTCCGTGGTGACTTGAATCGTACGTATAAGTACTACTTTATTGGACATGGATGGTGCTAGCGGGCCGCACAGCATTTACTGTTGGGCTCTAGTTATAAATTTGTTATTTATTTTCTTTTGATTTTCTTTCATTTAATATTCTTAATTATTAAAAAAAATAAAAAATATATATTTTTATTAATAATCACTTATTTAACCATTAAGTAAAAAATTAAAATACATGAACGTTAAGATTGAGCGGTAAATTTGACTTGTTTTAAGGACTTCAATAGCATTTTCATAGAGAGAGAGAGAGGTGTGTTCCTTCTTATTTTGTTTATCCCAATTAATAAAATTTGGTTGTCATCATATATTTTAGTTGATAAGTAATTTTAAATCTCAACTATTTGAACTGGTAATTATAAATGAAAGTTAGTTCCATGATGAAGAAGATCATTCTTCTGAATTTAAATATTTTAAAGTTATTTTTATATATATCTCCAACTATTGAATAATATATATTATCATTCCAAATAAGTACTTTTGTATAGGGATCGATCCGGATCGGAGTTTGGGGATTCTCGGATCCAATATTCCATGTACGTAAAAGAGGAGGAAATGTAACAAGTTGCAAATTATTCATTGACAGTAATTATGACAATCATAAGTAGCTGTTGCACGCAACTTATCTAATTGATCTGCTGGTTTTCTAAGACGTAAAGGATCGGACTGCTGAAAACTTAGGATTAATATATATATTAAATTCGTTATCAAAACGACCTAATTTTAGTAATGATTTTAAAAAAAAAAATAATAATAATGGCGACGAAACATCATTGTTTTGGGTGCAATTTTTTTTTTCAAAGGCATATGAAGAAATTTCGTCGTTTTGGGTAGGGGTTTAAGTTAAACCTAAACCTCCCTCCTGTCGCAGCTTTCTCTTCTGATGCAAACATAAATTGATATGAAATATTTAGGTCTAGATTGTACCTTAATTGTATTGAAATACTAATTTAAGAAGATAAATCTGTACAAATATGAAAAGAAAATTTTAATATATTTCTTGGACTAAGGGCAGTTTTAGTTATTTTTTCTCAAATCATATATTTATGCTCATTTTTGTCTTATTAATAAATATTTGGTTTCAAGGTTTAGAAGTGATTTAGATTTTGGCCAAATTTTTTATAGGATTCTTGTTTATTTATGTATTTCTTTCTCATTCAATAATTTAGATTTTTTCAATTTTGAAAAACATCTTCATAATTTCGAATTTTGCAACTATTTAAGTCCAGCTTGTAGGTTTCAAAAAATAATTTTGAATTTTACTATTAATGGATGTGATAATGAAGTTGTGATAATTTTCAATTGAAAATACAGTTGTTTTACTTTTATTTTTATTAATTTGGACAATTCTCTTATCTTTTTAGTTTTAATTATCTGTTGAAACTAGTCGTCAGAATTAATCTAAATTCTGTCCAACATCATCTTTCTAGTTCCCAGTACTCTCTCTCTCCTCTCTCACCACAATTGAGCCTCTTTCCCTCTTGCCACAACGTCGTCCTCCTCTCCTCCTCCTCCTTAGTGTCTTTTCATCATCATCATCTTCTTTTTCCCTCTCTCTCTCTCTCCCCCTGATGGACTGATTTGTTGTTTGGTAAAGATTTTAAATTTTTTTAATAGTTTAGGATTTTTTATTTTTATTTTTGTATATTTTTTTGTGGAATGTGTATATTTTGGTTTGTATTTATTGTGGATTTTGAGACTTTGTTGTGAAAGAGTAATTTTTTTTCCTATGGCGCCGTGGTGGATAGGTGGCAAGCAATTCAGTGGTCCACGCCCCCATCCCCTGGCATCGGATGCAGAAAGGGGGCAATTCACCTCCATGGGGTACTACGGTAGCACCTCTATCAATACGTTCACCATATCATTTATTGGTGATGACTGTTGCTTTGATTAATTTTTGAGTTAATTACACTTCATCTCCTCGAACTTTTACTCAATTCACAATGTGCTTCCGAAACTACTAATTGCATCAAAGTGGACTATCAAGCTTTCAAAACTACCCAATCCCTCATTCCGTCTACCAGTAGCATTAAATTTAACGAAAATTCACTACAAATATGTAATTTTCATTTAAGTTATTATCATTGACCATATAAAATATAAAGTAATATATGAAAATTAATAATAAATCATTAATCATTAACTATATATAAAATATTTTATACCTAAGTTGTCAGCAAGTATGAATAATCTATGTACACAATGAAATTATTTGATATTCATTAACCATATATAAATTAATAAAAAAATTATTTAATGATTTATGATTTATTATTAATTAATAGCATATATTATTTTATATTTTATATTGTCAATGATAATAAATTAGATGAAAATTACATCTTTACAGTGAATGTTTTGCACATAAGCAGCATATGCAGTGAATTTTCGTTAGATTTAATGCTACTGGTAGACGGAATGAGGGGATTGAAAAGTTTTGAAAGTTCGAGAGTCCACTTTGATGCAATTAATAGTTTCGGAGGTACATTATAAATTAAGTAAAAGTTTGAGGGGGCAAAATGTAGTTAACCCTAAAGTTTTTAGTTTTTCAGCATCTCGGGCACCAATTAAGGCTATAATATCTATTGATTCCGGTAAAGGATTAGATATCAATTAACTTGCTTCAAGAAAAAAAAAAATGGAAATGTTTTGTATGATCAAGAGGATTCTTATCGATAATGGGTCTTAATATAATTTTTTTTACTTAATGATTAAGAAAGTGTTTTTGAATGATGTTATGAATTTTTTTAAAAAATATTTAAAGATATAAAAAAATAGTTAACCTTTTCGGGAGAATTTTTGGTGCTACACCCTCGGTGGGTGGACAAGTATGCAGCATTTAGTTATATATATTAATTTTAAGTACCAGTGGAAAACCAAACCAGTTCTGGTCGTTGATTTTCTATTTTGACTAATGCATATTTATATTGAAGTTTAAGGGTGTGTAAATTTCGTATAAACTTTTTTTAAAAAGTGAGACTCGGTGTTAATTTTTTTTTTTCAAATATGTGTCATGTTATTCAAAGGCTTGTATATGTGAACCCTAAACTTGTACAAATTATTTTCTAAATTAATATATTTTACTTTTTCTTATATATAAACAGTAGTCCAGACTTGAATCTACAATTTTACTGCTAAGCGCTTGAAGGGCATTCACTTTAGAGCTACTGACGTTATTGTTTACCTTTAATTAATCTACTGAAATGAAATGTGAACTTGCCAATGATCTCCATCCAATGTCTTTTAATTTATAGTTTAAGACATATATCTTAACATGGCAGCCAATCGGCCACATGCAAACCAATACATCTATGATTATTCATGTGTTCATACGAATTTGACGAGTAATTGTTTCGTGTTCTGATCTTCTTTGTATGCCTTAGGAAAATCTGACCAATATATAAGTTCTTAAAATGTTCGAAGAAAACTGCATCTAATTCTTGGGCATGACCTCACCATGATACATAGTTTCCGCGTCAAAGACAACTTCGCTTTTTTCTGAAGTTATCTCACAAAGAAAAATGAAAGATTCAAACCCTTAGCTTGATATATATCCAGAAATATTCAGATAGTCAACAATGACGAACCTCGAGCTTATCCTCCCTTATGTAATGATTCTCTATAAATACTCCATCTCTTCACCAGACCCTTACAATATCGTACGTGTTATCAATATTATAAGAGTGTGAAGGAAAATAAGAAATGGCATCAGATGAGTGTAAAGGTAATGAGCATTTATCAAGAGTTAATGTAAGCATGTATATGTCCATATATAACACATCATATTCTATTTTATCTAATTGAAGTCTTTTGAACTTGTGTAGGTAAGAGTTCATGGCCTGAGCTAGTTGGAGTGAAGGGGAACGTTGCCGAGGCGACGATTGAGCGCGAGAATCCTCTTGTAGATGCTGTGATCGTGCCAAAGGGATCGACTGTCATTACAGACTTCCGCTGTGATAGGGTTTGGGTTTGGGTTGATGAAAATGGTATTGTTTATCAGGTCCCCGTTATCGGTTAGGACTCGAAGAGAGCACTCTGGAGCTGGCCGCAGTATATATATATATATATTTAGCAATGTAATTGCAGTATGATTCCGGCCTACTGAAATTAAATAAGGATTCCAATACCCCATGAATGTACTGGAAACTAAAAAAGAGCTTGTATTCTTCATGCAATATTGTACGTAAGGTATTTAAAGGAAAATAAGACAGGCTAATTATTGTATTAATGTTTGTTATCATGTTCGAGGCATTCTCGTTTGGGATATGGTTGTGGACTCTTTTTCAAGATTTCATGATTAGCAGAAAGAACATGCACCTTTATTTCTTGGCATTGAAGCTGTTATTTGTTACCTTTAATTAGGAGTTTAAATATATAACTGATCATAATCAAAATGTTTAAATATTACCCTAGCTAGCCAAAATGCTCGTACGTACGTAAATTCTCAAGAAAAAGTTGTCTATATATCTTTTTCATCAAAAGATACATAAAACATGAATCACTCGTATCTGAATGAAAGAAATACGAAGATCTGAATCAATATTATGAGATATTAATAATTACATTATACTTCGATGACGAGAATTGATTATTCTTGATCTCCCAGCCAAATTATATTAAGAAATGGGCTTTGTATTAAGTATTTTTCTCCTAATTAGACATGCATTATTATGAACGTACGATATCGTAGCTCGAAGATGCAGGCATCTTCCTTTTCACGATTCATGGAGGTGGCTTGACTCGTACGTAGATCTTCTTGTGTCCATACGTGTTTCCTTCTATTAATTATGCATTACGTATATACCTAATTTAATTAATTACATAATTTGGCAGTACTGATCATATTTCGTTGCTTAGTGATTTTAAATCTCAACTATTTGAACTGGTAAATTAAGGAATTAATGTTAGATCCACTTATATAATGTGAAGAAGAGCATTCAATCTTCTGAATTTTAAAGTTATTTTTTTTATATATCTCAAACTATTGAATAAACCCATTCCACATTAATAAGTTTTGTGCAGGGTTCGATCGTGAGAATGAGGATTCTCTGACATTCGTGGTAAATCTAGACGAGACAAATAATATAATTAAGTTGCAAATTCATTGAGAGGACAATCATAATTGAAAACTATAAGCTGCTGGCCAATGACTAATTCCCGTTCAATGATGATCAGTAGTTGTTGCACCCAACGTCGTATCTTCGATCGGCTCGTACGTTTTCTAAGACAGGACTGCTGAAAACTAGGATCGATATGATTTAGATGGCTCCATTTGACACTTGCACCTTTCTTTACGTTGACAATTTACATTTTAATTTGTAGCTAGCTGTAAAGTCATGCCGCGAGTACATATTAATTTGGTACCAAAAGATGAAAAATGAGAAAAATAGTAAAGGAAATACTGTTGCTTTATTAATCAACGTGAACACTTGACTTCGAAACTTAACTTATAGAAGAGTAACGTCAACTATTAAACATGAAAAATGAATAATTTGTTACAGAAAAAATCGCATGACAAATAACGTAAGAATCCTAAAGATTGCATGATATCCAATTCGTTGATTAATTCTCCTAGGTTGTTGCATATAAGATATCCGATCTGTGCTGGTAGCTTCAAGTCCAAGATCTCCATGATTTGCTCTTGTTATCATCTTTGAATTTCAAATATTGCCGGTGGATGATTTCTAGTTGAATCCGAGATATGCTCACCTCCTTCCTAGGAGATCCTTATTTTGTTTGAATTACCCTTTTGGGTTGAATCCGTTGCCCTTTGAGACTCATTATCCTTCAACATCTCTCCATCAACATTACATGATTTGTGGGATTTCTCATCTTTATTCTCCAATAGTTTTGTGACACCTTATCACTCCACTAATATCCCACAAATCAAGCCGGGTTGTTGGGTTGTACTAATACCCTCCCTCAAACTGTGTCAGGATTGGAGGCAGAGTTTGTTTCGAAAGTTATTGAGAGTAGCCTTTGACATTGGTTTGATGAAGAGGTCTGCCACTTGATTTGTTGTGGAGATGTGTTTAGTGATGAGAAGTCCAAGTGCAACTCATTCATGCATAAAATGGTAATCCAACTCGATGTGTTTACTTTGAGCATGAAACACCAGATTAATTATCATATGTAAAGCACTTATGTTGTCATAGTAGAGAGTCGGAATAGAGGCTAACGGAACACGAAAATATTTGAGGGTAAATGTCATCCATGTGAGTTCAACTGATGTATTTGCCATGGCTTTATACTCTGTTTTAGTGTTGGATCATGAGATTGTGTGCTGTTTTTTGGCACACCAAGAGATGAGATTTTTTCCAAGAAAAGTGCAATATCCAGTGGTAGATCTCGTTGTATAGGGACATCCCGTCCAATCTGCATCTGAAAAAGCACAAAGATCAAGTGTTATATTGAAAGTAAAATGTAATCCTATGTCAATTGTTCCTTCAACATATCTTATGATATGTCGAACCATTTTTAAATGCACAAGAGTGGGAGTATGCATGAATTGAGACATATAATTCACAATGTATGAGAGGTCTAGTCGTGTGAGAGTTAGGTACTGTAAAGCACCAACAAGTCCTCTAAAATAACTTGGGTCTTCTATCAAAGCTTCATTGTTTGAGGTCTTTGTTCTTGCTTCAAGAGGTATACTCATTGGCTTACAATCAACCATGTTGGCATGTTCAAGGATGGTAAGTGCATAGTGTGTTTGTGAAAGTTGAAGACCATCTATTGTCTTAGTGATTTCGATGCCTAGGAAGTGATGGATTGATCTCAAGTCCTTCATTGCAAATTCAGAGCCCAAGAGTTGAATAAATGTTGAAACTAGAGCTGTAGAGGAACCAATCAGTAGCATATCATCTACATAAAGAAGAAGAATTAGTGTCCCAAGGTTAGACTAATAAACAAATAAAGATGGGTCTGCTAAACTACAAAAAATCCATATTTTAACAAAAAAGCACTAAACTGATCAAATCAAGCACGAGGTGCTTGTTTGAGTCCATAGAAGACCTTTTGAAGCTTGCAAACATGTTTTGGATATTGTGAGTCAGCCATTCTTGGAGGTTGTTCCATGTAAATTTCTTCCAAAATTAAACCATGTAAGAAAGCGTTTTTTACGTCCAATTGACGTATGGGCCAGTTTTGAACAAGTGCTATGGTGAGGACAATACAAATAGTTCCAGGTTTGATGACTAGAGAGAAGGTCTCTGTGTAATCCAACCTGTCAACTTAATGATATCCTTTTGCCACAACTCGAGCTTTCTATCCAATGAACCATCAGGTTTGAGTTTTGGCTTGAGCACCCATTTAGACCAAATAACATGCATGTTCGAGGTACGTGGAACAAGTTTCCAAGTCTTATTTTTGTGAAATGCCTCAAGTTCTTCATCCATTGCTGCTTTCCAATGAGGGTGAGCAAGAGCAGATCGTATGTTATAAGGTTCTCGAGAGACATTGGCTGAGGATACAGAGGAGGTTAAGGCATATTTTGGATTGGGTTTAATTATTCCTCTTTGTGACTGAGTCACCGTAGAACGTAAGGACTAGTGTGGTGTTTGAGCTTGAGTTGGCTTAGTGGTGTGCTATATGTCGATTTGTTCAGTTTCTAAAGAAGGTATGTGTATTGATTGGTGATTTGTTTCGGTGTCCATTTGAGGTAGTGGGTGAGTTGAGCATTGCTGGTGTGGGGTTTAAGCTTGAGCTGTATGGGGTGTGTGTTGTATGTCAGTTTGTTCGATTCCTGAAGGAGGTATGTGTATGAGTTGATTAATTGTTTCAGTGTGCATTTGAGGTAATGGGTGAATTGATTGTTACGGTTGCTTTTCTTGCTCATTCCATGGTGTAGTTTGTTATTGCTATGCTTCGACCTCTATTTCAAATAGAAGTTGCTAACTTCCAGTTGTTTCAGGGATGGAATTTGTAGACAGGGGTGTTGAGGTTTGCAATGATGTTGCGGGTAAGGGGCTCGAGCATGATGGTGAGGATATTTGTTGGTCAGTTCCTACAGCAGAAGACGTGGTAATGTTAGGCAACCATGAATCAAAGATGCTCATGACATGTGATGTTGGTGGTGCAACACTACGGTTTCATGTGGTTTTATAAGGGAAAAATAATTCATCAAAGACCACATGGTGAGAAACAAAAAAATTCCTTCTAGTAGGATGAAAGCATTTGTATCCTTTATGTTTGTCACTATATCCAATGAAGACACAAAGAATTATTTTTGGATCAAATTTGTGTTGCTGTGTATCCCACGTATAAGTAAAACATTTAGAACCAAAGACATGAAGTGAGGTGTAATCTGGGTGAGTGCTATGCAATTTAAAGTATGGAATTTCAAAGTGAAGAGTAGATAAAGACAACCGATTTATTAAGTAAACAGCCGTGGTAAAGGCTTTTACCCATAAAAATAAAGAAGCACTGCTATGGAATAGCATGGTCATTCCCAGTTCTCTTATTATCTTATGTCGCTTTTCAACCATACCTATTTGTTCTGAAGTATATGGGCATGAGACTTGATGAACGACTCCAGTAGAAAGAAAGTGAGAAGATAACTTAGAATTTATGAATTCTCCTCCCCCTTATGAGTGAAGATTTTTAATTTTTTGATTAAACTGTTGATCAGCATATTGTTCAAAGGCAAGATAAGCATTCACAAAATCAGATTTATGTTGTAGGTGAATAATCCAAGTATATTTTGAAAAATCATCGACTACACAAGCATAATATCAAAAATTTTCAATTGATAAAATAGGAGCGAGTCCCCACAAATCACAATAAATTTTTTTAAATATACTAGAATTTGAATGTTGAGAACAAGATAATGATAATCTACTAAGCTTCCCTAGTTGGCAACTATCACGTATATGATAGGGTTTTACATTGCCAATAACATCAATGAAATCTTTATTTTTTAGAAACTGTAAAGCAAAATATGTGGATGTCCTAAGCATTGATGCCAAATTTCTATGGAGCCAGATTTGAAACTATAAGAAAAATAGAGCTCCAGTGAATTGGGTAGAACTTAAAGATCACCCTTGTGCCTCCTTGTGATCATTGGTTGTCCTGTTTGTCGTTCCTTAACACAAAACTCAACATTAGTAAATTCACAACTAACTGAAAATTGAGTTGTTAGTTGACTTATCGAAAGAAATTTTGTTTTTTTCAAATGAGGAGCTAGCAAGATATTATTAAAAGGTAAGATTTTATCTCTTTGTTTTATACTTGAATCTCCAATACCAAAAATTGGTAAAGAAGATCCATCACCAATGAGAACCGAATCTGCACCCAAGTATTTTCGAATATTAGTTAACATACCTGGCTTACCTGTCATGCGGTTTGCTGCTCCTATGTTGGAGGTCCATTCAGTTTCAGTGATAGTGTTATCCATGGTGAGTGCTGCCAGAGCTTGTGGTATGTCTTCATGTTGAGTTGGTTTTTTTGGCAACCACCAACATATCTTTGCAATGTGTCCCACCATGCCACAATATTGGCATTTTTTTTCTCTATAAAGGTCTCTTTCAACGGGTGTCATTCGTCGTTCACTAGGTGGTAGAAGGCATCTTTGTTGAGTGCTTGAAGTGGAGTTGGAATAGCCTCGATTTTGGTCCTTTGGTTGTTGCACTTGAAATCCTCTTCCATTTGAAGTGAACTTTTGTTTGTTGCCTTGATATCCTGAGAAGGATTGCTAAAGTTGTCGTTGTCGTTGTTGTTGGCCATCGAACGCCATTTGAGGAGTGAAAGATGTATGATTTGAGAACCAATTGTGTCATTGATCAAGGCTTTGAAGTTGTGAGACTAGCTCAGAGTATGATGGTCTTGGTGGTTTAAGCATAGTAGTGGTAAAAGTTTCATATTGAGGACCAAGACTAATGAGGAGATAAAATACCTTTTCTTTGTCTGGGACTGGTTTCCCAATTGCAGCTAGGCTGTCACATTAGCTTTTGAAGGTTCGGATATGTTCCTCAATTGTTTTGTCATCTTCTTTCCAAAGTTATATCACTTGTTGTCTAAGTGTGAATTCACGTTCTTGTGAATCTTCTACATAGGTGCTCTTCAGCGCTTCCCAAACCACATTTGCTGTGTCAAGGCCCACGACGAGACCAAGTGTCGATCGGCCTTGCACCAAGCAATGTAGGCTTCGGTCAGTCTTGGCACAGAAGTGTCTACAGTTGAAGTATTATTGATGTCTGGTGTGGTGTATTTAGGTGGGGAACGATATTCATTGATAAGGTCGCAGAGCAATTCTTGGCTTTTAGCAAGTGCCAAGGCTTGTTCACGCCACAGTGGATAGTTGGTGGGACTGAGTTTGAGTGTAATGAAATTTTCAACATTGAGAGATAATGAAGTCATGGTTGCAGATGGGCTGTTGGGTTGTGCCATGTGTTCATTTTGGCTCTTGGCTCTTGATACTAAGATAAAAAAAAAAAAATAAAAAAAAAATAAAAAAAAGGAGAAAAATAGTAAAGGAAATACTGCTGCTTTATTAATCAACGTGAACACTCGATTTCGAAACTTAACTTAAGAAAGAGTAACGTCAACTATTAAACATGAAAAAGGAATAATTTGTTATAGGAAAAATCACATGACAAATAATGTAAAAATCCTAAGAGATTGCATGATATCTGATTGGTTGATTAATTCTCCTAGGTTGTTGCATGCAAGATATCCAAATCTGTGCTGGTAGCTTCAAGTCTAAGATCTCCATGATTTGCTTTTGTTATCATCTTTGAATTTCAAATATTGCCGGTGGATGATTTTTAGTTGAATCCGAGATATGCTCACCTCCTTCTTAGGAAATCCTTATCTTGTTTGAATTACCATTTTGGGTTGAATCCGTTGCCCATTGAGACTCTGTATCCTTCAACATCTCTCCATTAACATTGCATGATTTGCGGGATTTCTCATCGTTATTTCTCCAATAGTTTTGTAACACCCTATCACTCCACTGATATCCCACAAATCAAGCCAGGCTACTGGGTTGTGCTAATACTAAATAGTATTTTTAGAATATGCCAATATTATATTTGACTTTGTTGATATTAATGTTCTATATGTTTAATGTGTATTCATACAACATGTCCTCATGTACAGTACCGTATCATATTATTATTGGTAATGACTTCTGGTTTTCAATATTGTTTTATTAGTTTACTATCAATATCAGGGATAACGCGCGTTATCATTATTTTATTCATAAGAATCTTCAAATTAAAGGTGAAAGTAAATAAATAGAAAAAAAGGAGGAGCGATTAGTGGTAATTCATGTTGCAAAGTAGCAATTTCCATATTTATGTTATATATGATATTATCGATTGAAAATATGATTATCATATCAGCGTGCAGGGGGTAGCAACCATTTTAGTTGCCAATAACAAATGCCTGTGTATATATATACATATACTAGATCGACCAGCAAAGATATATTAGTTTTGTACATGCGGCTCATTGACCGCATGTTGCCATGCTAAGATATAATCACTACAAGAAATATGACTTTTTGCATCCATAATATTTCCGTCGTTGCTAGGGATAGGGCTCCATCCTTGAACTAGACTGAAATGATATATTTATGAATATTGTGTACGTTACGTACAAATTTGACGAGTTACCTTTCTCTCTATCCCTTTGGAAATTTGACCAATAATTAAGTTCATGTTAAATGTTGAAAGAAAACTACATTATTATATTCTGTGTCCATGTACATATTGACTGTTCGATCCTTCTATTGTGTTGATTAATTAATCTTTTCAAATCTCAACTACCATCTGAAGTGGCAAATGAATATTTTTAGATCCACTTCAAATATGGAGTGAAGAGGAGCATGTATATTCTTCTGGGTTTTATATATAGTTAAAAGTTATTTTTCATATCTCAAAAAATTAAATAATTTCCTTCCAAATAATTAATTTTTGTGAGAATGAGCTTAGAATTAGTTTATAATCCTATTCATAATGAAAGAGAGATGCTACTATGCTGCTCCAATTATACCACTCACTTTTTCCCATTGATGTGGCACCATCATACAGTTCCACGTGATTTATTAAAAAATCAACTAAGAACAAGAACATAAATGGGGTAGAGAAAACTTAGGGTTTCAATCTTCATCTTTTTATATTTTCAAATGAAATTTTGTTTTGAATATATATTTTTATTTTTTTTTATAAACTACATGGCACCATGTGATACTACCAGGTCAATGGGGCAAAATGAGCAGTATAATTGGTAGGGTGGAACCACGTTGATCTTGGCCCCCCAAGACTTTTTGAAAAATCAAAATATCTCTTAGATATTATCCTCTAGACTTCATTGAGTAAGAAATAATTTATTTAAGATCTCAATTATAGCATTATATGCTTAATGTGACACGAAAATATCTAGATTTTATATGAAACTTGATAAACTAGCTTACATAGTAGAATGAAAGATGGACGTCCTAAAAGATCACTTGATAGTTTTTATATATGAAGAAAACATATTAGAAATATTTCATTATAAAAATAATAGTAAATGAATATTATTTCATAAAACATTGTCATTAAAAATCTGAAACACATATTAAGATGTATTCTTAGATTTATATTTCTACGTGTATATATATAGCAAAATATCAATATCTAATTTTATATATAATGTATTTTTATGATTTTTTAATCTCTTTTTATTTTTTATCCACGTGTCACATGGTAGAAAAATTGGCCCCCCTTATAAAAATTGTTGATTCTCAAATGATAATTGGGGTGCATTAGCAATGGGTTTGCTATACAATCTCCACCACACTCCACACTTCACATTTTTTTAAATTTTTTAATTTTTTAATATTTTTTTTTGAATTTATTCTTTTTAAACTATTTCAAATTTTCTATTCACTATTCATATAATAAATATTTGATAAAAGAAAAAATTAAAAAAAATATGGTGTGTGGAGTATGGATGAATAGTAAGAAGTTGTAAAGATTTTTTTATATAAATATATCATTAAAGTGGCTGCGTTTGGCTGCTAAATTGATTTCAGATAATTTAAGTTCATCTATGAATAGTAATATTTTATGGATCTCATTAAGATGTGTTTGAATGTAAAAAAATTGATATATATATATATGTTTGAATGTATGAAGGAGCTTGAGATGCTTTTAAATTTTTTATAAAAAGTTAAAAAAATAGTAAATCTTATGAATGATTAGTTTAGGTTAAATTGAACTCACTCAAACAACCAAACACAATTAAATTGACCATTGACCGGACAGTCATAATTGAAAACTATAATCAGGTGCATGCCCGATGACGGCGTAATTAAGAAACTTGCAACCTTCCCGTGCAACACGACGAGTAGCTGGTGCACGCAATGTACCGTCGGCTGGTTTTGACCTAAGACAGGACTGCTGAAAAACTTGGGATGGGTTTGTCACGTACGTCGGCAATCTGCATTTTGTTGTTGTACATAAAAGTCATGCCGCAAGTATATATTTCCTACTAAATAATCTTGGAAAATGCCAATACTATTGACTAGACTGATATTGTTCTATATATGTATATGCTTGATGTACATATCCAAGGGGTATATATGTCATGTTCACCGTATCAATACGCTGGTGATCATGACTTTTGGTTCTTTTATTTATTAGATTTCCTAGAATATAGTACAAATTAAGCATCTTGGAGTTGATTATATATATAACTCTATTGATTCCGATACTATAAGCTGGTTAGATATTGATTTAGTTTCATTAAGGTCTCGTTTGTTTTCGGAGATGAGATGAGATGAAAACTTTTGAGATGAGATGAATTGTTTATTTTATTTTGTATTAAAATTTGAAAAAGTTGTAATGATTAGGTGAGAGAAGATAAGATGAATTTTAAAAAGTTGAATTGTTTATTTTATTTTGTATTGGAATTGAAAAAAATGTAATGATGAAATTGAGATGAGATGAAATGAGATGTTTTTCAAAAATAAACGAGGCCTAAAAAAAAAAAAAAGCTAGGCCAGTGGCTTGGCTAGAGTTGGTCAACTAGAAAATCAATAAAGTTTTGGGTCAAGTAATTTATTTTTTCTTATATTTTAGTCTCATGTTCATCAGTATCGTAATTGGTATAATTAAATATAAGAACTGACTGCAAAGTCAGAATCTACATAATTTGTCAGCGCATAACTATTAATTGTATTCCTTGAATTTCTCCCTAAATGAAATTATGTGGAATTACTACGTACGTACTCTCCATATTGCAGCATCCTATCATGTCTTTATATAAATAAATAATATATATATATATATATATATATATATATATATATGTTTCTGAAGCTAGCTAATTGAATAAATAAGATCATGACTGGATTTTGAAACTTGAAGATAAATTGATATGGAAGACCAAATTAATTAAAGGTTTAAGACAGAGATTAAGTATCCGGTTGAACGAAGAGCATTAATTAACTTTCCTTTCATATCAGAAGGAGCTGTGTTCGAACAATGGAGGCCTCATGCAATATTCCATCTTATCAGCATTATCTTAATTATGCAATGGGCATTTTGCTCACGTTATCCAGAATCCATGCCATTTCCACTGGCTTATGCCACGTCTTTATCTTCCGCTCTCTAAGTTTGTCACTGCAGCTTGTTAATTTGGTGGGGAGCCAAACTTTTGCTTTTTGCAGTTTGTATTATATAATTATAATTTTCTTAGGGAAAACTAAAAGAATCATCAAATAGATGCCTTCCTTCAACAGCGCAAGCTACCCTACCATGCAACCCAATTTTAATAATTAATTTTTAGACTTTGGATAAGGTTTGGGTCTATTTATTTTATTTTATTTTATTTTTTGAAATTGGATGATCCGTTGAATGAATGAAATATTGTATCCTATAAATTAACATCATACAATTGCGTGAGAAAGATTAAAAGATTTTTTGAAAATTACACAAAGTGAGAGATCTCTCGAAAGAGCGGCCACAAAAATTGCCTGACCTGATCCACTAATGGCACTTCACCTCAAATTCGGTATTAATCATAACATATATATAGCTGGAGAAATTTAATTATGTCCAATAAAAGAATCAGGGACAAAGGGATGACCACCTTTGTATTTCCCTACCGGAGGAGCCTCTCGACCGACTATTTTAATTTCTTGTCTTGTAGTATTCCGACACTAAATTGCCTAAGAATTGTCGTATGTTTAAAATATTGATATTCCCTTAGCATCAAATTACCAAAGAACATGGAACCTGTTCAATGGCCATTTATCGGTTTATGTTTTGCTATCTCACCAGTACTCTACTACTTTAGAATGTTTGTTGAGATCATCATCCTCCCCACTAATTCATGTACCTTTTATTTAATTTAATATATCAACATCGTACAGTCACTACACCAATTCCATTGCTCTCATCTCTGTTTCTGTCTCTCTCTCCCCCCGGCCTCTACATGCACATCGATCTGCTTCAGCAAAGAAGAGATCAGAAGCTGTGAGGATGGCAACATGCAGCGGTGAGATTATTGTACTGTCAATTGCACAAACTATATATGTATGGCTGCTTGTGCTCAATTGTCTATAACACAAGGGTTAATGATGAAAGCTCATTTTAATGCAATATACAGGTAAGAGTTCATGGCCTGAGCTAGTGGGCATTAATGGGGAGGTTGCCGTCGGAATTATCATGAGAGAGAACCCCAGAATCATCAGGGCTGGAACTTTTAGAGACGGATCCAGAGTGACCGCTGATTTTCGTTGTGACAGGGTCCGAGTCTGGGTCGATGGACGTGACATTGTGACTTCTGTGCCTAAAATCGGTTAGCAAAAGCTCGTCTCCCTGCATGTCTTTTTTTTTTTCCCTGAAAATGCTGCATATGTCGTGGAAAATTACTCCCATGATCTGTGGTTTCTTTTTGGTCATTACTGGAATATGAATAATGTTGCGTTGGCTTCGTGATTCTTTATCTTTTTTATCTCATGATCATCATCTGCATAAATTCGCAGATCATGATCTACGAATTTATGCAGATTCCTATTGTTACGAAATCTGGATAATCCAGCAATTCATAGTACTCCTGGAATTTGGAAACTTGTTTAAACTTCAAAGGGAAATTGTTGTCAATCTAACGTATGACATTATAAACAGTCATGACGTACAAACCAAAATTAATAATAATATTATTAGACATCGACAGGCCTAGTTTAGTAATTAATGCATCCACTTCATACTTTTGGATTTTGCATCAATTTAAAAGAGTACATAGAATGATGGAAACAACGAAAGGAAAAAGTAAACAGCGGCATAGTCCCTTCGTTTACCTAAAAAAATGTCCCAAAAACTTGTCATGATGGGGCCAGATGGCGCACTAATTTAAGTTAGAACGTCAACTTTATTGAAAAGCTATCGGTAACGGTACAATTGATTCATATAATAAGTTTAAACAATATTATTTAGAGAAATATCTTAATTATAAAAAAATTTATAGAAAAAAAAATTTATAAATTATATCATATTTTGATATTATTTATCAATTTTTTTTTTATTAATCTTTGCCGGGGTTTACGATTATGTTTACCAAATAATTTTTTTTTCATTTTTCTTCAACAGTCGGTACAAAATAATTTTTCATCTCCTCCACATAGTTTACATATAATTATTATATCTAACCAATTTTATAAAAAAAAAAAAAAAAACAAAGAATATAAGCTCCTGATCATCATTTCAATAGACACCAAAAATACTACACATCTTATATTTATTTTATTTCTCTCCAAACGTCATTTCATTAGACGATTTCTGTTGCAACATATATAAAACACCATCACAAATCATATCTGAATTTGATTTATCAGCATTTTTGCCACCAAAATATGCTTTACATGATGACCTTTCCCCTACAAAATAACATATACTTCATATTTTTGTTCACATTTTTCTTTATCTGTACGTCGGGTTGATTTTGGCGATAAACATATTAAAGACGGGCGAAATGGTATAATGTTCAGTATTTGACTACCAACCTTATTTTGCGGGTCAACTCGTAACTTTAGAAAACTTGAACTTATATAATAATATATATATATATATATATATATATATATATACTCACTCAATCTTCAGATTCCACCAATATCAGCCAATGTGTAATACCGATCAGAAGAACACGTTGTCGGAAAATGACACCCTGACCTTCAAACAGTTGAACACATTCAAGTCGTACATATATAGGAAGCTCCGAGGAGTTTGACCCTCGTGCCGTTTTCGGACTTCTAAGTTTTTGTGGATTCTTCAAATGTGACAATTCCTCTAATTACTTAAATGATAAAATTTAGAATTTATTTTTTAAATAAAATTAGTTTACAGCATGACTACATTGATCTGCAACCGCTGAAGAAAACTAATTGGGCAAGGAAATGCTCAACGCATGCATGCCTTTCAGCTGACCACCCAATTAATATATATATAAACAACAGCTTTCCAATTGACTAGTCTTGTCAATAAACAGCAGCGCACCAAATATTGTAGGATGGTCTACAGCTTTATGATGCATAATTTTCTCTCTCTTTAATTTCCTTAAAACCTAAAGTCCTCAATTATGATACGTAAGTATTATTAAACAGTAGTAGGAGAGAAACCTCATGAGTCACGCATCCACTCAGCTAGCTAGCTAGCTAGGGACTTATTAATAATGTAGTATTAGCTTATAATTAGGCATAGCCCACAAATGCATAATTAATCCGGCCTAAGTGAACATTTATGCTAATGCAATGCCACGTATTCAGATTTATGATAATATTTCATAATTTAGTCTGTCCCATCTTCTTAGCTGCCAAGCGGAACTCCCAATTAAAGAAGGTTACGTTGAAGCAACCTTAATTATAAATTTCCACTTTTACTTTTATTTTAGGAGTTTGATTTTGAGATTTTAGACCGTAGTTGTTATCTTATATTCTTTTAAGGTATTCATTTGTTATAAGTGAGGTTATCAGTAAATTAGAGGTACCGTCGTTTCTTTAAAAGATTAAACTTTAATTTGTAAATACTTTTAAAGATTGCAAGAATTAGTGACTTCATATTAAACAGGAATTAGTCCTTATGTTAGAATGTGAAAAAATAAAAACAACCCATGTATATATTTATACATGGCACGCGCATATTGAAATTAGAGGCAACTTTTCACATCAAAATCATTCAAAAGATGATTTCAAATATGGTTAATCAACCATATATACAGTTAAAAAAGGACCATACAATGGTGCAGTGCTGACTTATTCTCATTGTCTCCTGAGAATATTTATTCTTTGAAATATATAATTTAAAGTACTTTCTCTCTAACTAAAAGAAAATAAAAAGAGCAAATAAACTACGAATTAATAATGGATTTTGCTATATATCAATCACTATATTTTATCCTCACACTTCACACTTGATAATTTTTTTTTGAGTATGAAATAGTAAATAGTAATTTATGAGAAAAATTATTCTTAATATTATATATTTATATATGTGTAAAAATTGAAAGTACAATTCTTTAATGACAAGAACAGACGAAAATAAAAAATCAATGAATCTGCACTCTTTAACGACCTGTGATTCACGAGTGCGACATCAGTTTCCTCATGAATTCAATCGAGCAATCAGAAGTACTTGAGCTTCGAGATTCTGAGTAATAAAGAATTTCTGTTAAGGATCTTCAATGTTGCAGAGTGCTTCATTGGTGGTTGGTAGCCACGCCAAACGGGACCATGAGACGTGGGTAAGCACTGGGTCGAGGGAAAGCATTACCGGCATAGTGCCTTTCGTTGACTGGACAGCCTGATCCGCCGGTGCCGGGGATGTAGGTGCACCCCGAGGGCCCAGAGGGAGGGACAGGACCCCTTGGAAGAGACTGCAACCTTAGCTCCTTATGCGTCAACTCTCCTTCATCGTACAATACTCTGCTAGCTTTGTATTGTTGAACATGCAGAAGAGACAGCAGCAACAGCACCGCCAAAGCAATATTGAGAGGTCTCATGATCTTTTGGAGACAAAAACAAGCCGTACAAACTAGTATGAAATATGAATGCTTAATTCATGAGGGAGGGTGTTAATGATATTTATAATGAGAAACTTTGGGGAATGAAATTATTTTATTGGTTGCAAGGTGACTATTGACTGCTGGCTAGTGGTAATTTCGTATCAACCACAAATTTTGAATGGGTCAATCAATAAGCAGGAAAGGGATGGGATTTTTTTAATTGAATCCCAAGGTTTTGCTTTTCCTCCTCGTCCATGTCAGAATATTGTATACTGATTGGTCAAGGAGATTACTGAATTAAGGTATTGACGTATTCCTCGACGAATATTAATATGACAGTTTTTGGTTGTTTCATTTCAACCTTGATGATTTTTTAACTCGTTCATGCAAGCTTTCGTTTGTAGAAAATCTTCCATACGTGTGGGAAATTAGCTGCGAGCGACTTGTTTGGGGGCGTTGGATGTTTGAAGTCTGGTTAAAAAATAAGAGGCGTTTTGTGTGTTGGTGAAGTTTCCATAAAGTGGAGGAGTTGAGAGGAGATGAAGTCACCAATTGAGCATCCCACCATTAGAACAGATAATAATGATGTTCATTAACAACTCTTTAAAGATTTAGACAAGTGTAATCTATAAAGTCAGGCACACGAAATCAAACGTTCCGTGGACAAGGAAAAGATTTATTTATTCAAAAGAGTGTAGGGAGAATTGAGATTTTCAATTAATACGCATTTTTGTATTATTTATAACATTAAAATGTTGGCATTGGAAAATCTTGATGTTGGTTGGCGGATGCCATGATACTTGGAGGATCACTAGTTTCTCCAATGCGTTGGAAACAACCACAGCGTACGTAGAACGATAAGGGTTGTTTTTCCTATCGATATTTATGCTTAGAAAACACATTTACGGCATGCCCAAAACGCACACATTTCTAAGCCCATAACCACTTTTCACCCTTCAATTTACACTTAAATCTTTAACGCGCACTATTCTTTCAGGTGTTTGTGAAGGACGAAGTATCGTCTCACCTCGAGGGAACATCTGTGACCGAGAACTTAATTCGGCTCCAAAAGCCATTTAGGTATGCCACAGACTATAGTTCAAACTGTTGAATTTTGTATCACTCGAATAGCAAACCGCGAAGACAGCTTGGGTCAGATTATGTTGGTTCAAATTTCACGACCTCTTGATTCAACCACTAAGCAAATCAGCAGAACGTATCAAAAGCCTCTTTTTTTAACTACTTCAGAGCTGGAAGCAAAGAAGGCAGAGACAATCTTTACAAAATGTTTTCTTATCAAAGGATTATAACCTCACTCCAAATCTTAAGACCCAGCAATTTCCTCAAATAAATTATTACAATGGACAAGACCTTGGTTTCCTTTCAATGCCCATTTGAAGGCCGGAAGATTGTATAGCCGTTGACGCCACATGCCAGATTTGAATAATCTGTATTATAATAAGGGTAACCATCTCCATCCGGGTTCCTCATGCCAAGTAGAGATAAATCAGCACCAGCACCAGCAACCGGCCACTGGTTCAGAACTAACCCATCTACCTGCCCATTTACATATGGTAATGCCCCGCCTTGCAGAATGAAATCCCTCATTGAGTCATAATGACTGCCAGGAGAGTGATAGTGCTGTTGAAACCCATCATCATGGTAACTTCGCGATCGCTCAAGCCTGCAAGAGCTAGATGAGGACCCCACATCACCGGATGTGCTCTCATCACAAGGAAATGTTAACTGCCTATTCAATAGCTGTGGCCCATTGCTGGGAGAATGAAAAACTGTGCTTGCTCCTGCCATCCCAACACCATGCTCATCATCAAGCAGGTCATTAATGATATCCAGATGCGGGAACTCATCTGCCAATGCACCTTGGGTCTGTCGGCCAGATGCACTGGCTGGGAACTGAGTGGATAGTTTTCCCGGCAATCCGCTGTGTGCAGACTTGTACAGGCCCATGTTTTGTACATCATTAACTAGGGAAGAATGGTCATACTGCATGTTTCTGCTGGTTTCCTTTTGAGAAGCCTCGATCCAGTGGGGTCCATTCTGCAAGACATCCTGCCTTACCATGCCATATGGAAAACCAGATTTGACTGTGGTTGGGTCAACCGTCTCAGGGCTCGGCGATAAAAACATTGGTGCAGGTATCAAGGTAGCTGATTGCGAGAATGCTGAGGATTGGTTCACCCCTGAACTTTGGGAGTTAGGATGAGTAAAACCACCTGTACTTGAAGCAACGGCATTACCCATAATGGCATTTCTATAGGACTGCGGAACATAACCATGTGTTGCTGGTGAGGGCTCGGGACCTAACCGGCCAGTTGCACTCACTGAACGGCCAAGTGGAGGAGATGTTTGAACCATGGAAACAACAGGAGCAGTCGGCCTGGGACCAGGAATTATAGGAGCACTAGAAGGCCTCGACATCATAGGGACATGTTGTGCCATGCCTTTTTCACTCGATTTGGGGCTTGCAACCTTCTGGAGCTCAGGTCTGGACACACCAGTACTTTGGGATGACGTCATCAAAGGCGTGGTTTTCTCACTTTGTTGGGTAACATTTGAAGAAGCTTTCCCAGGTGGAATAGGATCAACAAAAACACTACTATTCTTTGATCGAATGGTTGAGGCTGGATTCCTGGGTGGGCTTCTGGAAGAGGACGGTACTGCTGCTGTCCTATCTTTAGAGGGTCTTTCCACATCAGCCTGCTCTTTGATGCTTAGTTTCTTTGGCAGCGAAACTACTTCCTATAACATAGAAAAGCAACCTCCAGTCATGTTCAACTCACCATCCTTTTGAGGGGAAAAAAGTTGAAATAATGTAAATAAAGTGGCTGTATGCAAAGGAGGAGACTTAAAAGGCATAAAACGGTGAACAATGCCCTAAGAACACATAGTATGCAGGCTTTCAAATGGTATATGGGAATAACATGTACTAAGCACTGGTAAGATCCTAACTTCGAAGAAAAAAGTTACTTTTTCGCCATAAAACATCCTCTGCTGTGCTCCCAGATAAAATAGGAGACAATGACTAATTAGTATCTTCAAACCATTTTAGCTGTAAGAAGTATATGTCAAAATTACAAGAATATTATATTAGAAAAAACTAATTATAGGAATATGGCCCAAACAATTGCAAAGCTAATCATGCCATAACTAGTTACTCCACCTTCTTAACCATATGCTGCTCAGACCACCTTAACGGATCCTGCAAGGAGAGAACAGGCTCCTGCTCAGATTCACCAACTTTACAACTACCAGATAAATCGTTTAGAACCCCTGCATCCTCTGAAAGCCCAGAAGGCTGATTATCCATCTCATTTGCCCAACTACTCCCATCACAGGTTGCCTTACCTCGTTGGTTCCTTCCCCTACATAATTTAAGTGCAGAATCAGAAGGAAAAAAAAAAGGAACTTATATTCTGATTTAAATAGGTGTGCAAAGAAATGTAGCCATATATTACCTGCCAGGTGATTTTTGGTTTATATAGTCTGGGAAGGTGTTCCCCTTATAGGGCCCATTAGTCACTGAGGGTACAGAGTCTGTAGAACACGTTGAAGAACTATCATCCATTATTGAATGGCTCTTCCTTTCAACAACACCATTTTGTACAGATGACAGGGAATTTATTCCACTACTAGTGGCTTCCATTGGAGGATGAACTTCTGATGTGTCGGTATCCCAATTGACAGGACTAGCATCGCGGTCTTCTGAATCAGGCTGAGGAATTTCTGAAACACCATCAACTGAATCAGAGACATCGGAAACATCTTCCGGTGTATCAGGCTTCTCAACTGCAGGTTGCTCCTCCTCCATAATGCTGTCATGTTTTTCATCATTGGGGTTTTCCAGTTGGTGCTTGTCTTGTACTGCCATGCCAGGCCCTTCCTCCCTCCCCTTCTCCTTCCCTTTCCGGTTATTTCGTTTTTGTTTGGCCTGTAGTATAAAAACAAATAAGTATGAGTCAACGATTAAACTTGAAAGCAATCTACTTCGTTAACATAAACGTTAGTTGACAACATCAGCATTCAAAGCAATCGAATTTGGAATAACATCTTTTTCTGTCAAGAGGATGTAGGACAACATCTGAGGTGAATCCATACCAATTAAAAAGGAGGGGGGGGGGGGGAATCACAAATCTTAACACCATAGAAAGTCTGTCAAAATCTCACATTTGTTTCTAAGTAGTTTGCATAATTAACACATTCAATGTTGGCAAACCATAAAATAAACATGCAAGGAGGAAAGAGAACAGCAAGGAACAGCAAAATCCAAATACTTGATAATGCTTTGCTCCTTGGCTCAGCCTCAAAAAAAAAAAAAAGGTCCTAGCCAACAAGGCTGAAACATTTAAACAAGAAGCAAAGCACACTCCCTCACAGACATTTATAATAACAAGAGATGCACTTTTAGTGTGAAGATATAACATCAAAGAAATGATGATGATTACTAAATTATTCCAACCCTATGTAAACAATTGTCTTTGGAACTGACAACATTAACTACAACACCATCAACATATCTAAACTTTGCACACGTGATCAAGGAGAAAATAAAGGAACCATTGAAGATTACTGGACTCAAATTTAGTAGATGATTAAACTCTCTTGAGATTATGGGTGTGAGATTTTTTTTATAAGATAAATTTTTTATTAATACAAAGCATTGCCCAAGTATACAGGTAGTATACAAGAGAATACACCTATTTAGGAGCTAGAGAATTACAGGTGTGAGAATATTAAACCTTGTTTTTCTTTGATTTCTTTTCCTTTTCAGTTGCTCCGCGTTTTGCCTTCTGCTCACTTTCAGCAAGCCATGCTGCGGCCTCTTCTTCGCGGATGAGCTCCTCTTGCCTCTTCAAAGCCACAGCTTCCTGGTATGCTACCTCAATTTTATTGCTGCATGTAAAGAGGAACACTTAGGGCATCTTAGGTACATATGGGCAAGTATACATGTTTACAATCTCATGTGTAGATTGAATCGGAGAATCCTATGATCAAATGATTTAGTCAATAAATTTTATCCATTGTGACCAATCATCATGAAGCTTCATTATATGGAACAATTGCAACATTCTCTATTACCACAAAAAAACTAAAACAGAAAAATAAAGGACAAAAGAGAAGTGAATACGGAAAAGTGTTAATCATCGAGTGTTTGACACTTGGAGGATGACACCCTATTATGTGATGTGGTGCATTTGGAGAGCACACAATCCCCGTAATTTTGAAGACCATGAGAGAATGACATTAGTAATAGAAGATCAGCTGTGCAAGACTCTTTATGGGTGGATGGAAGCTATTAATAGTTTTTGTTTTGCTAACTTAACAGAATTTATGGATACCTAATTGGGGTTTCTCTAGTATACTTCCTGTGTACTTGAGTTGTGACCATTCACACTTTAATGAGATTGATTTATTTAAAAAAATGTAAGTCTTCATAAAAAAAAAGTTACCACTACTCATTTAACCAATAACTTCACTTAAAATACTGGGATAAAATTTCAAAATAATTCTAACTTTAAAATCAATTGTCCTATTTGGCATCTCCCATCCCCAGGAAGATGAACAACTTCCCCGACTGTTGATGGCTGACTTCAAGTCAATTTCCCCAACACGAACTAGAAATTTGCAAATATTGGCAAGCCATACTTCTGTTGCTAATTTCAGACTTCCTAGACTACCTTGCAGTTTTACATTCTTGATGCAATCCTCCGCTACCAGTTTACACCCGATAACCAAAAAAAATTTGCCAAAACAATTTGCAGCCATTACTCCACCTAAGCCTTGTTTATCAGTCCATATAGTCAATTCACAGTAGCTGCAATCCCAGCGTTGAGCATGCATGTCATACACTTGACAAGAAGAACAATGCTACAAAGGGCCATAAGACAAAAGCACATCTTTAAACCTAAGTTTCTTCATCCACCAAGGTCATAAGAATTCCTAAAAGGAGATTATCATTAAAAAAAAAACTTTCATCACTTGGCTTTTACAAACAAGTTCAACATAGACACGTCCAGACTATTAATGGCGCCTTGGTAGTAAAAGAGAACAAAATTTCTGCTCTGATTTTTATTTCACAACTATGATATTTAATTGTAATTGAAAATTTTTCTAGAAAGACAAAAGGAAATATTGACAAAAACAGGGAAATTCAGTGTTCGGACCCTATACAAGCCTTTAACGTGTTAGAACCACAACCCTTTTCATTGGAAGTGCATCTAGAGATGTAAGGTTAATGGTGCCTCTCAAGGTAACTTTCTTTGGTTGGATTGCTTCCCTTGGGAAAATCTTGAACATGGATAATCTAAGTGTGAGCTTATTGTTATCGATTGGTGCCATGTGTGTAAAAAAGTGGTTAAACTGTGGACAATCTATTACTTCATTGCGAGGTGGCCAGGGACTTATGTCATCGTTCAGCAGGATCGGCCTTGCATGAGTAACGGGCAAGAAGGGTGTTGGATTTGTTTGCCAGTTGGAGAGGCCTTCGGGGTAATCCCCAAATTGCTGGTGTGTAAAACTATTCCCGTCTTATGTGGTGCATTTGCCTGGAGAGGAATGGTCAGAGCTTTGAAGATCAATAACACTCTTTGCATGAACTCAGAAGAATTCTTTTTTAATACCTTATTTTTGGGGACTTCTGTTTTGTTTTCAATGGGCTAGTTTTCATGAATTTCTTGTAGCCATTTATAGTTCTAACCTATAACTAGGTGTTCTCTTTTGTATACTTTCTATATACTCGTGCTATGTCTATTTACTGGATTCAATAAAATTTTATTTTACCTATCCAAAAAAATATAAATAAAAACATGGTAACAAAGGCAGCACAGAAAAGCTGGAAATCCCAACAAAACTTTAGATAAGACGTGACAAAAAAATTGGTTCTATTGCAGATTACACTAAGCAAAAGTTATACCCTAAACAGGGGGAAATTAATTAAATAGAAAGTGACCTTTAGATTGATTATAAATTGAAGACTTTAGATTATATTAAAAAATGCATCACAAAAGGAGCTAGTTATAAAGACAAACTTGCACAGGACAGCAACATCAAAGCAGCAATCTTTGGGAACACAAAGGCTAAAACACATTGAGTTATACCGGTACAGCACACTGTTATACAACAAATAAATGACTTCCTAGGACTACAATAATTAAGATGCAGGGAAACTGCAAATTATGGCATCCATATTTTTTTTAATAAATAATAAGATATTTTATTTATAAGAAAGTAGGCATTAGCCCAGGTACACTGGAAGTATACATGTGAATACACCTATTTAGGAACTAAAAACAGTTACAAGGAAGTCATGGAAGCTGAGACCATTCAAATGGCCCACATAAATAAAGTCTTCCACAAAAACTCCTAAACTCTTCCAAGGAGCGTTCATGATCCTCAAAATGTCTACCATTTCTTTCACACCAAATGCACCAAAGAAAACATAAAGGAGCCATCTTCCACACAGCTGCTATCTATGATGTCTCAGTAACCCCTCTCCAACTTGCTAGTAGTTCCACCACCCTTCCCGGCATTACCCATGCAATTCCCATTCTACTGAAAAAGTCATTCCAGATTGGTGCATTTGGTGTGAAACAGCAAATTATGGCATCCATATTGAAACAGCACTATATAAAACTTAAATTGACTCCACATTGAAGGTTGTCCACTAATCAAAAAAAATTATTGAAGGCCGTCCATGAAAACAAAGGGCAATCAACAGATACAAAAATATCAATACTTGATAGAGGGTGGGGAGCACATGGGAAGAGTTTGCCATTTTTAGAATCGAAATTATAACTATCCAAATAACTACCTGAAAATATGGGCAAGGACAAATATCTCCACAGTTCTGCGACCCAATTCTGTAAGACGCCTCTCATCACGCTCAATAGAATCTTTGTTGAAGTCCTCTCCAGAGTTTCCATCCTGCATATAAAGGTAAAGGATTGCTCAGTCATCAAAAGATTATAGCCTTAGCACCACAGGATCTGTTGCGACAGTAATTTCAAAAAAATCATTTTTGGAATTTTTGGATTCTTGAAAATTTTAATTCTACTCGTACTCTTTTAGAGCTCTAGAACTGTTTACTTCAGTTCTCCATATAGTTTTTTTGCAATAATACACGCAATCACAATAAAAAGGTTGGCAATAATCATATATTCAGCAGCACACCTTTGTACGATTCTGAGGACCCTTGTCATCTTTTGGAGGCAATAGATCCATGGCAGCCCTCTCAAGCAATGATAAGACATCATCGACCAGTACAAACATATCTTTTTCCATGCGAACAATGGGGGCTGACATTTCTTCAGCCTCCAACAATTTCATCCTCCCTTTCTTACACTGCATCTGGCCTTCAAGAGCCTTTAAGCCACTATGCAAGGAATCCATTACCAAAGTAGAAGTGACTTCCTTTTCTATAAAGAAATTCTTCACAACTACTTTTAGAATCACATCCGTCTTCTCCCTGGACATACGACGCCTAGCATTTTGGTCGATTCCCAACCAGAAAGCACGGAAGCTGCATCCATAACAGAACATCTTAATCATCAGAAAAAACAAATAAATCTACCTCAACAGAAATATAACTAAAGTAGAGAGTTAATGGCCATAAAAAGATAAAGCAACCTCAAACCCACCCCCCCCCAGGGGGACAAAATTCAACACATTGCAAAAACACAGCAGCTGCAAAACTGTGTCACATCCATGACCATGGGAACCAGGAAATCATTTCATTACGAAAAACTTCTTGAAAAGACCGTGTCTTCCAACATAGATTTTAAGTAATTATCACTGATAGAGTAATCACTTATATTTGATCAATAATTACAGAGGTGAACATGAAATACCTTGACCACCTAGCTTTATCATCTATCAACTTCCCAAGCTTGCTTCTTCTCTCTTCTACAAATCGCCGGCAAATCTGCTCCACATTTGTTAAATAGACCCTAACAAGTTCTCTCCTATACTGACAATCAAGACAACGAAAGGGCCTATCTGCTTTCTCCCTACAAAACAGAAGCCAAAAAGAAATGCTCGTGAAGATAAATAACTGCAGAAGATTAAACAAAGAACGTAAAACAACATACCTGCTCAGTTACAACTCAAATTCAATAACCGAAAAGAAGTTTCTGAAGGGGAATTGGCATAGGTAAAAAATCGTGTACAATAAAAATTAGCTTAACGTGACGTGTAACATTCTAAATCAACTTAGAATAAATGTGCATGCACAATCAACTACAGATTAAAGAAAAAGTACTGGCCCTATCCAGCTGCCTTGTGACTCTTAGAATATTTGGTTCACTTAGTCTTTAAGCCCCCTCCTCAAGTGCAATCCACAAAAACACAACCAGCAACAGGGAACACCTTAAAAAAGGTAGGACATGGATGATTGACAACAAAAAATCAAATAAAATACATTAAATAGAACTTCAATAGGTGTAGTTAAAGCATTCAAATGATTTGTGGTAAAATGACCCAATTGCCTAATATTTTAGCGAGTTGCCTAACAAGATACATAATCGATCTTCTATCAACCAAACTGTGCCATCAAAGAGAGGAACTTACTATTGCCAAACAACACAGTAGAAGAAAGTAAAGTCTAAACAGGACAAGCATATATTGCCATGCCAAAGTTCAACAAACAGAGATTACTGTTCCAAGAAAAAAAAAACATCTGCCAAATTGAAATTCCTACGAAATTATAAATATTGATGAAAGGCAGTCACAAATGAAACATTTTGGGCTTAAACTACTACGCAAAAGCTTCCTCAGTCAATTAGTTGTAGCACACCTTATGACTTGAACTTGAGCCTTTATTATAAGAGTGTCAGCATCAATAAACCCATCTGAAACTTTTGACAGCTCCATGAATTTTTTCCACCCCCAGTCATGCTCTTTCTTCCAGAATCGATGTAAAGTGTCTACAAAATTTACATTTACTCAGTTGCACTGACACAATAATATTAAAAACTCCATAAAACTAAACCAGAAATTAACCAAACAGCCAACCAGAATATTTAGATTTCTTTGGATCTTTGTTCACCACAGCTATAGTGAACTGTGCAAAATGGCTCCAGCCTGTTTCACAAACAAAAGCAAGCAATATAATTACAAGCATACAGAACCAAGAACCGTGATCACCAAAGAAAAATTCCAAACTCCTTAGATATATCAAACCTGGAAGAAGTTTGTCATGATCAGCAACACAAAGAAACAAAGAAAGATGATTGCAGACATCACAGCCTTGGGGGTAAATTAAAATGTACCTGCAACAAACAGAAAAAAGCTTAGGTCAAAACTAAAATGTTAATTAATCTTATATAATTAACAATTTTGCTACCGATCAAAATAATAATATAATTAATACTTGGGAGACAGCTAAAACTTGTCCCATCCATGTCATCTTGATGCACGCCATCAAGATGTAGACACAGGCTCCATTTGGTGCCTAGTTTTTTAATTACAATTAGGAAGGGGGAAGGATCCAATTTAAAAATTGGAAGACATTATCTAATGGTGACATGAAGCATATAATCATGTAATGTTACAATAATAAAAAAGATACCAATATTAATCAAATAATTATTCTTTGTGATAATTAAAAAAAAATTTTATATGTCAATTAATTCATGGTATTCTCTCTCCATCAGAAGTAAAAGTTGGAATTTTGACATGCATATAAATTAAATAATGCATAAAATTCCCTTTTATTGACCTAAAATTCAAAGATGATGAGAGAAAGGTGCAGGATTTCTTTTCATAAGCAAAAAAAATACACATACAGTACATGAACATGGGTAGAAATACTTAAGACATAACAATGCATATAGCCTGTAATGATCATGCATTTTATATACAACAATATTTTTACAACATTTTATACGCAACAATTATATGTAAAAAGAAAAGAATGCCAAATGGCATTTTCCAGACCCATACCATTTGTAGCCGCCAACCTCAAATTGATTACCACGAAGTTCTCTTTTGTTAATCTGTGAAAAATTCTCTATCTTCCACGTATGTTTTCCATATAACTCAGAAGGTTTTGGCCCTATATAGAAGTGAACATGACTTGTGAACAATTAATTATCCATTTGATTACAACAAAAGGAACAAGCAGAAGTAATCAAGAACTTCAATATGATGGGTTTAAAAACAATTATTTGGGAAATGCAGGAAACTTAGCTCTTAGATAAATAGCATTGGCAATTTTATCAATTGGATTTTATGAATAATTGGAACTTCTATTATTAACCTTCAGCTCAGATGGTCAAAACCAAACAAAAAGAAAATGAAGAATGAGTATATGAGAACCCTCTCAACAAAACTATTCACCAAAGGATAATGTGAATATCAATTTTTTATTTTTTTATTTTATAAGTAATAAGGTGAATATCAAATTATTAACATAAAACTTCCACGGTATACTTAAGGTGATGGTTGATATTCACGTTCTCTAGAAGAACAAGATTTTAGAAATCATAGGAGGAATGCAGCAAATGATCTTAGAAGTTTGAAAATATATCAATATGCAGCAAAAAGGGTGAAAAAGAAAGGAATCCCGCATAAGAAAAGAGACCAAAATAAATTAAAAGGAAAAGTCATACATTATATGTCAGAGGGTCAAGAACCCCACCACATTGTTGAAGTACAACAATAGTTTCAGATGCAAGACAAAGTACTTGCATGGACTACAAGTAAAAATATAAGAAAATAATTCTTTCCATTTCATGAGAGTGAAAAGCAAGTATAAAAAAAATTAAATCATTAAATATACAAAATATATCATGCATAGGTGTTGCTCTTGTATATGTCCTGTGTACTTGGCTATGCCTATTTTCAATAAAGCTCTTACAGCTAAAAAAATATATATCTTACATATTGAACAATATATTACAGAGTGGAAAAAGGTCGCTAACTTTAGTTCCATCCACTTCTTCATTTTCAACAGTCTTTACGTGTCAGTAATGCATAGAAGAGCTGCTTACAAATAATCGAACAATCTACAAAACTAAAACTAGTTCATGTTTTATCATTAAAACTCTTTGAACTTTTGTATCATTTTTATTTTTATTTTTTGATTGGTAAAACTTTTTTTTTTTATAGGTAATAAATTTTATTCAAAGAAATATGCATAAGCCCAAGTACACAGGATGTATACAAAGGAAATACCTACAACTTCCAGAACCAAAAGAGAAAACTACCACTCTTTAAGAACTCTTTAGTTCTTAAAGAGTTTTTGATCAGTAAAACTCTTTAAGAACTTGTTAGATAAATCTAACAATCTAACAGGAACTTGTTAGATAAATAATCAAAATACTTGCTAAGGATGTTAGCCAGATAAATACAACATTCAGCTGCCTTTTCCCCACTAAGACCAATCCAAAATTCAGTTTTTCTTTTTTTTTTTTTAATTGGCACTGGGTGTCCGAGAACAGCATCTCACCTAATCTATAGTAGGTGCACAGGCCCTCAACAAGGAGTTTCTGCAAGTGCACCTCAGATAATTCAATAGAAAAATCCCACAATCTGATGGCCCCTAAAAATTATTTACACTCAGGGGGATTCAAACCATAGACTTGGAGGGAGCAGACCACCAAATCCAATGTCTCTACCACTTGAGCCAACCTCTAGGGGTTACTTCAGTTTTCCTTTTTAACAGGCAGAATCTGAGCATTCAATTAAAGGGTCTTAAACAACCAATCTGGCTTCAACACCATTCTTTTTTTTATTTTTCTTTTTAAATAAGGCTTCAACTCCATTCTTATGGAGAAAGAGGTGCTATCTGAGCTAGAGCTCATTTGCCTTAAATTCATATTTCAAGTAAATTTCAGGTGTCTGTAAAGACCTCATCTTGCTGACTTTCATAGTATCACTCCTGCAGGAAAAAAATGTCTCCTAATGATAGAACCTTCCACTAATTCCAACCAACAAAGATATTACTTTCTAGCTGAATAAGAATTTCTTACAACCAATAACTTAATGCTGTATTCCAACAGGACCATTATGCCAAAATATACACTACCCTTGTAGTGCATATTTTCTTCGGTGTAATTTATGTTCTCTACATCTGGTTTTCAGTATTGCAAGACAAAGGAAAGAAAAATGCTTAAATATGTCTTTACATTACAGAATCGTTTGTTCTTTGGAAAGGGAATTATTCGTCTACATGACGCATACTTGAAAGGGGGGATTGTAAGACAAAGGCATACCTCCATCATCATCGTCATCAGAATCCCAGTAAGGAGGCGAAGTCGATGGGGTTCCGTTTTCCACCTGCTCAGAAGACCGCCATTCTGCCAATGCTTCCCCAGATTGGCAACGCTGCCCGGTTGAAATTCCCTCCACGGACCTTCCCACTCCAGACTCCTCACTTGCAGTTCCCGCCATTGCCAACTCCAAAACTCTTTCCACCACACTCCAACTCCACTTGCGAGCCAATAAGTGAGCCTGTCATATTTGCACGACATATACATCAAAGTACACCAAAGTATTCGCTATTTATAAAAAATAATTCACAAAAATTCCAAAAAACTGGCAAAATAGAAACAAGTGTAGATGTTCGTTTAAGATATCATAGGCTCGTGGATTCTATAGTCACAATTTAACAAACTTTAAAATCCTTTTGTTTGGCTGCCGGGAGTTTTCATCAAATGGGACATAAGTACCAAAACCTCCACTCAAGTGATATTAGTTCAACTATCTGGCCCCGGTTCTTTTTTTCCTGTAATTTCCCAAATCCCAACGGAGCAAAAAACATAAGAAAAAAATGAAAATTTTGTTGTCTTTCCATTTTCCTCATTTTTCTAGTCAAGCAAAGAAAACTCGACATTAAAAATTCTCCAAACCAAGATCCCTTGACACCGGCGCCCCTGGAAAACCAAAATATCAGTAAACCCTAGATTCAGATGTCGAAAAAATAAAGTAAATAAAGATTAAAATGATTAAAAAATCAAAGAAATTAAACCCAAAAACCCTAAAATGCAAAACCATCTAGACGGACCCAATTGCACGAAACACAGGCCCAGCAGAACCTGCGAAAATCCAAACCCAATGATCGCTGATAACAATAACCCAAAACAAGATCAAATTCGAAACACGAGACGCCGAAAAACGCCAGCACGAAATCCAAACGAATAACGGGAAAAATCAAATTTAGAACGACACCCCCGTAGATCGAATGGGCGTACGAACCTGGAATGAAATCGAAGAACAGAGCTTTGTCAATGGCCAAAGGAAGCTCAGAGATATTAGAGAAAGAGGAAGGGGGAGGAGAGGTCGAAGGAGCAGCAGAGACAGAGAGAAAGAGAGAGCGAGGTCAAAAAAGAAATTTTGTATTTATTCCAAATTATCTTTTTGAACAAATTTCTAACTTATCAGATTTTTTTTCTTTGGATAATATTATGTGCGAGATTATTTAAATATATATAATCGATAAAAATTAATTAAAATAAAAAGGTGTTTTTTTTTTTATACGAGGAGGGGGATTTTCAACTCCAAATTTCTATTTTAGAGATCGGAAGTTATCAGACTACACGTCTTTGACGATTAAAATAAAAAGGTGTTAAGAGGAACATAATAAGATAAAAATAGTAATAGCGTGGGGATGGCGGTGATGTTATATACTTTTATATGTAATATTGGGTCGGTGACGATTGTTTTGGTGAGCAGAAGTGAACTTAGGGCTCTACTTCAGCTCATTGTGCGGCCCACTACTCTATTCGTGTTTTTTCCCCTTTAATGATGCGTGAACGTTTTGGGCATTAGGGTTTGTGATGAACACATGAAACTTAAGAAAGTCGTTTTGGAACTTTTGGTGCCTGCTTAGGAGAGCTTGCCAATGTGGGTTGGTTCACGGATTAGCAGTCACTAAAAGATAAACATCATTGACACATGATAAGTATTATTTTTATGTGATTTTTATCATTTTTTTCTTTATGAAAAGTGTCCGTTTTTCTTTAATTCTATTGATTTTATTTTATTGCTATGTGTTTTTTTTTCTTGGATTTGAAAGAATGAGAAGATTTAATGCAAAAAAATAGCATTTTGGTACAAAAAAATAGACTAGAGATCCAGACCGATGAGAGGCAGCGAGATCTGAATAGAGCTAATGAGATTTGGGTAAGGAGCCTTGTCCCATAGATAGCAAAGAGATTTCTCTCGCCTAAAGACAATAAGACTTACCTCTTGATAGGCAAGAAGATTCGCGACCAGAAGGAGCAAAGACTTGGCGACAAGACTTTAGACTATTAGATTGGGTGACTAGTCTAAACAACTAACTTAAAAGACTAACCTAAACAACATATTGGGCAACAACTAACAAAAGCGAGCAGCCTTAACCTTCAGTAAGTTGACAAGAGGGTCTTTCATCCCAGTCGGGAGTTTTTCCTCTTGTAGAGGAGGAGATTAGTTATATTCAACGCACACGATATCTACCTGATGGGATAATCCTTCTCGACTGGGATCAATCTACTGCAGACCACCAAATCCTCCCGAACTCCATAAATCAAGCCACTTATTACTGAATATTCCATTTTAGATAATTCAGTTATTCTTAGGATAATTTCTTTTTTGTTAACATTTATTTTTAGAAATTATTTTTCAGATCTTTAGGCTAAATTGTAGCCACATTTATCTTGTTTTCGGATTTGAATTTCGACATCTATTTAATCTCGACTTATGGGATGAATAGAGGATCGGAGAAGAGAGTTTTTAGAGTCTGAGTTTTAGAATAAATAGACTCCAACGAAGAGCACTAGTCTTTCAAGGAGGCATATATGGGGGAGCAAAGGCGAGAGCTGCATGCTTCATCAACTGACTCCAACGAAAAATATTAGTTTTATTGTTTTTCTTTTCAGTTTCATTATAAACTAATTCTATTTTCTAGAGTTTTGATATAGTCTAGCATTGAATACACAATTTATATTCTAAATTATTTTATTTCAATATTTCCATGATTGAATGTTTATTCTTTGTTTTTAATACTTGTAATTTTTTAGCTAATTATTATTCGATCTATTGAATCACAATAAGACCGAGAGGTGATTTGTGATTAAAGTTTTAGGATTAAGCATCATTAGTTGAGCAAAAATTGAGATACTTTTTTGTGATTAGTAAGATTTTCAAGAAAAATCCAAAAAACTTAATGAGTCTCCAATTACTTAAATTCATATAGAGATATGGAGTTATTAGTTGAAAATATTTTTAGTATTTTTTAAGAGAAAATATTGAATAGTTAAGAGATTTTTATCATCAACTTGAGATAATTGTGATTCTATAAAAAGGAAGAATAAATTATGTGAAATTTTCTAGATGAAATCAAAAGTTTTAGATCTATTCTTATTATCATTAAAATCTTAATTTTAATGCTATTTTCTTTAATTTAATTTAAATAATCTATTTTCAAATTTTAGTTTTTCAAATAGTAATTAATTTAATAACTTTCAATACTCAATAGCATAATTATTTCTTGTGGGTTCGATATTCGTTTTTTTTAAAATACTTTACTACTTGTTATGATTCTGTGTACTTACAGAGATATTCTTATCACAACAACACACATAGATTCTAATGGTTTGTGTACCTTTTCGAAACTATATGATTTCATTGAACATCTTCCATTTCAATGAAATCTTGCCAACATAGCATCATATGGTAATCAACTATATAATCAACTATTGTATGCCTCCATATTAATTGGAGAAAGTAAATAATTTTATTTTCCAGTCAGATGGCAGCGTTGGTAACGTGTTCAAGACTATTTATGATGTGAATTGTGAAATCCTCGACACAATCATACCTTGAGATGGCGCCATCTATACAGTTATGATACAATCAAGGTAATAACTACTAATTACAATTTCTGATTATTGTGATCATGTGCGAATAAACTCGTATCATTATCAACTGAATGCCCCTTGTATACATTAGAGACTATAAATCATTTATCTTTTTAGCCAACATGGTATTTAACATGCCTAGTAACATACTAGAGACCATTTTGTGGTGTGAATTGTAAAACCTTCAACTCAACCCTAGCTCGAAGTGGTGCCTTCTATATTACCAATAAATGTACAGTGGAGGTAATAATTGCTAATTCGAATACCTGACTCTCTTGTTTGTATACAAACAGTTGCATACAATTTAAACAAATCAGGCTGTTTTTATTTGAAAAATGTTGTTGCTCCCACTAGGGCCGATTTTATTAATGATTAAGAAAATATTTTTTAATAATGTTGTAAATTTCTTTTAAAAAATATTAAAAGTATTAAAAAAAAGAAAATACTAATATGTCGTCTAAGTTTGCTTCTTTATTTTGACAACTCATGTATTTATTTATTTTTTTTTTAATTTTTTTATTTAATGATTAAGAAAGTAATTTTTAGTGTATTGATATATTTTTATTTTTTAAAAATATTGAAATATGTTAAAAAAATATGAAAATAAAATTAAGAAAAAAAATAAAAACTTACATTTGTGCTAGGCGGCACCCCTAAAAGTTATTGCTGGGCGGCAACCTAATACTACTATTAAAAAAAATAAAAAGATGAAATGCACTATTAGGAGCCTGCTGTAGTCACCCTTGTTATTTTGTCATCATAAACTCAATGGAGTTTGTCATTAATGAAGTATTTGGCCATCTCGATTCTCGATAGACTTAAGCCAATTGACACCAGTGTCTTTGAAGTTTTGACAGACTAACTTCTCGACTGATAATTTCAAGTTCTTTTGCAGCTGCCCTGCCATCAGCCTTTGGATATTCTGCCCAAAGCAAACCTCTATGTTTTGTGTCTCTAGCTGCAAACGTGGTCATGTCTCTGCTTAAATCCTTGGATCTTAGAGAATCATTGATTTGGGGATACTTGAATGGCTGCCAGTTGATTACAAATGATGCTTTTTAAAGGAGGTTTGGATATGTAAAGATTATTGACAAAAATGGGGGTGCTTGAGAGGCGAGGACAATCGGTAGCCGCGACGACACCCTTACAGAGGGTTGCAGGCAGCACCACCTTCGAACTTCTCGTGGGGCAAATATTATAACAACGTGGGAGTTGAACACGCGCAGTGCATCGGTGATTCTTTTTTAGCCGCACGGGGGAAACACCGGCCAAAGACCCCCCTTGTTTTCCCTGCCGCGCAGGGAGGTTTAGGGTTTGACAAGTCGCGCGCAACTCCCAACCCCACACCCCCTCGGTTTGCTGCGCGCCTCTCTTGCTCGCAGTTAAAAACGCCATAAAACATGTACGCAAAAGCAATGTGGGACTTTGTTTACAATGTGATTGCTTTTTTTTATCCTGGGCCTGTTTTGGGTTTCGCTGGCTTTTGGATACCCATGGGTGAAAATGCCCTTTCAACTCTTCCATCTTCCCATTGTTCGGGCAATCAAATTTTGGTCATGATCCGGGTTTAATTTATGTTCATATAAAGTATATTTTATTATTCTCTTAATAAATGTTAAAGGATTAAAAAAGAAACACTACAACTACTAGTAAGAGGAAGAGCGGATTAAAACAAAAAAAATTCTATTCTATCATTCTTATCTATATTTTTAATTCTTTAATTTATTTATTTTATTAAATGTGTGACATATAAATGATAAGTAGACAAATTTGTTTAGTTAAGTAAAAATAAATAAAAAAATTAAGTGTAATGTGTCAAATAGGAACGTGAAATCACTCTAAGGTCCTGTTTGGATAATAAGATTATTTTGGATAAAAATTAAAGTTGAATAAAATATTGTTAGTATAAAGGGATTTTCCCCCCCAACTAAACCTAGTGAGCCTATGAATGAAAGCTAAGGGAATCAAGACCGAAGGCCCAACCCAGAACAAACAAAGTCTCCAACCCGGCCATGGGAAGGGTCCTCTGAACTCAACTTGCCGGAATGAGAGTGCTACAAGGATGAGACTCGTCGATCTGAAGGCCCAGCGAGTAGTGTCTAGCTTCAAGTGCCCATCCGCATAGTAGGTGCAATATGCATAGAACCTTTGATCTTCTGACAGAAAAGATATCAACAAACCACAAAGAATATTGTCTAGAAGAAGGAAATCGAAAAATCATACTACATTAATGACACTACTATCGGGGCTACATACCACATTAATGATGCTGTCGTAGAATTACGCCGCATTAAAAGATTATAATACAGGGAGTAGTATGAAGGATGCGGACTTCATGGGAACAAATACGATTTGTTCCCCATACTTGTAGTATAAATAGCACATCCTAGGTACGAGAATATATCTCTTGATATCTAAACTCACTTACTTACAAACTTATAAAAATACTTAATAACTTTGGCATCGGAGACTCTTGGCCCCAATGCTGCCCTCCTCTAATTACATTCTCCATCATCTTTTGCACGCCCATTTTGAAAATTTTGAGTTGTTGAAATCTGATCTAAAGGTATGCGAAACACGACATTAATAGTTATAATATTGTTTATTATATTTTATATAAAAATTTAAAAAACTATATTGATAAAATGGGATTAGGGCTACGTTTGGTTATCAAATCAAACTCAATTCATTTCATTCATTATTACAATTTTTTCAAATTTTAACATAAAATATAATAAACAATTCAACTTTTTCAAATTCACAAATAATAATAATATTCTAATAATATTTTATCATTTAAACTCAACTCAATTTAACATCTAAAGTTACTCTAAATCATTTCTTCATCTAAGAGCATTCTCAATAGATTAGCCAAAAGCTATATCTATTGAGTATTTAGCTATTAAAGACCAAAAAAGGATCACAATGGATTAGCCAAATTCTAAATATTTGGCTTTTAGCTACAGTTACATCCAAAATAATTTTTAAATTTGAATGTTCCTATTCATAGGCCAAATTCTTATTTTACGAATTATTTCTCTCTCCCTTTCTTTCTATCAATGTCTTTTTCTCTTCCCTCACAAAAATATAATTTCTTTAACCGATAATTTAATTAGAATATGATTACTAATTAATATATAATATTATGAATAGTAAAATATGATAAAATAAAATAAATTATTAATTAAAACAAATAAATAATTTTGAAATTATTAATTATTCATTACTATATAATAAATAAATAAATAATTTAATGTAAAAATTTAATGTGAATAGTTAAATTTAAATTCATCTTATATTATTTTATTGTTATATAATAAAAATATAATTTTTTTAATATAAAAATTTATGTAAATAGAATAGCTAAAAGTTAAATTTCTCTTATATTTATAAAAAATATCTTTTAATTTTGACTAATGCAATGAGAGGGCTCTAAACCGGCCTAAAAACAAAGAGACCGCCCGCCAAGAATTCAAATTTGGTGAATGTTTAGGCTCCACATCACAAAATTCCCCGACTCGTACTCTCATTCACTTGACTCTCCTCTATCCCTCTCTCATTTAAACAATGGAGCTCCAACCTCTGAAGCTTGTAATGGTCCAAGGCCCACGCGAGGGCGAAACCCTTGAATTCCCATTCGGATCTACCATCCGAATCGGCCGCCTCGTCCGAGGCAACAACGTCCCCATCAAGGACCTCGGCATCTCCTCCAAGCACCTCTCCATCGAGTCTTCCTCTTCGGGCTCGGGCAAATGGATCCTCCGCGACCTCGACTCCTCCAACGGTACCCTCCTCAACGGCACCAAGGTCCGCCCATACACCCCCTATGACCTCCGCGACGCCGACTCCATCAAGATCGGTGAATGCACCTCCTTCTTAGTTAAGACCGACGGCCACGATGCAAGCCAACTCAGACGGAACCCCAGGCGCCAAGCCGCCGAAAAATATACGGTGGAGCCGGTAACAGAGAATCGGTCCCGGAGAGGTAAAGCTTCTAAGGTGAGCGAAGCTAAGTGCGATGAGAAAGGTGAGGAGTTGGAAACTGGGAACCGAAGGAAGGGTCGGCCGAGGAAAGCTAGGGTTTTGGAGAGTGAAGACGCTGCAGAGAAACTTCGTGATCCGGAATCGGAGAATGTGAGACCCGTGGAAGAGAAACCGGCACGGCAAACAAGTACTCGGCGTACTCGGAGTGCAAAAGAATCTGCGGTTTTGGAACCGATTCTCGAGAAGATTCCGGAGAACTCGGGGGTTGAGTGTGGAGAAGTGGAGGTTAAGGGTAGAAAGACACGAGCCGGGGCGAGAAGAAGGAAGAATCTATGCCAAGAGTCATCGGATTGCGCTCGAGTTGATGCTGCAGAGAACAATGAGAATGTGGAGGATCCGGCGCATTTGGGAGAAAATATTAGAACAGATGCTGATAAAGGTGCTACGACCGGAGTTGATGCTTTGGAGAATGTGGAGGAGACGAATTTGGAAGAAAATGATATAATAAATGCTGGTAAAGGCACTGCGACTGGATTTGACGATGAGGTAGAAAGAGGGTCTGGTTCTGGTGTCAAAGAGGAAGGGCTGGATTTGGAGAGGATGACGCTGGAGGACTGGTTCAATTATTTGGAGGTCCATTTGCCAAAGCAGATAATTCACGAGACTGAGGAAATGATTGAGGGTATGGGACAGAAAGCCGAACGAGTTCGTGAGTATATTCTGGAGCAGGGGAATGAGGGGGTAAAGTGCCCGTGGGATAGAGGATCGAGCGGTTCGGTTAAAGAGGTAATGTAGCTCAAATGGCTTATTTTCTAAATGTATGATGTGGACTACTTGTGAAGTACCTGTAGAAATGTTTAATTCTCAATGAGCTATGCATTTCACAATTAACATTTTCGATCCTGTAATATATTTAGTTGGTAATCTTTTCTTGAGTCATTGGTGTCTCGAAGTTCTTCCCAAGATAGGAACTCAGGCACCTGGTCAATACCGTGACAATCTTTGGATCAGTGAGGTGGCTGCTTAGGGTCAGGTCAAGATCCCTCAGGCCCCATGACTGGTGTTTCAACAGCATCCTCCGGACAAGTACACTTTAAAACCCCATTGTGTTTAAAATCCCATTGCTGCTGTAAGGTTGGTTTGGGATATAATCAATGTAATCATGAATACTGTGGTGGATATTCTACACAACTCGCAGGAGCAGCTGTTTGGTGAATAACAGTGAGTTGAGATTAGATAAAGTGAGATAGGTTATAAATGAAAGTGAGCACGATGAATTAAGATGAGTTAATATAAGATGATTCTATTTTAAAAATTGATGTGTTTGAGATACTATGATTTTAACTTTATGAAGGGATCTCATCATTTATTGGACGTTTTTTGATCTTGCCAACGGGTCTAATACAGTTCTAAATTGTTGGTGTGTCAGAGTACCGAGGCTTGGACTGTTGAGATGGGTTTGCTTCGGTTTGAGGCTTGAGCCGTTGGTTTCAGATGCGTCAGTTTGAGGCTTGAACCGTTGGTTTCATAAAGAAAAATGATAAACATAAACACTTTTTACGGGAATGTAACCAGTTCGGTCCGGTTAAGTTTTGAATAAAATTTAGGATCGAATTGATATGTACTGATTTTGCATTTTTGAAAATTAATTATGTATCGGTTATTCTCATAAATTAGTACTTTCGGTTTTATTGATTTCGGTCTGATTTTTCAATTTAAATAAAGTACAAATTTGTCAAAAAAAATTATAATTTATAGTGATTTAGTATAGAGTGGTTCTATTTTGCTGCCTAAGTAGTATTACTCCATTTGACCGCCGGCCTAAATTGACATTTTTTTTTATTTTTCAATTTTTTTTATCATTTTAAAACATTTTAAAAAATAATAATAATACAATAATAGTCACTTCTTTAATTATTAAGTAAAAAAAAAAATTAAAATACATGAGGTGTCAAAATGAGGGGCAAGTTAAATGGGCAAAGTAGCATTTTACTTTAATATAATTATATTAGTATTAGTGTAAATATTAGTTAAAATTATAGCAATTACTGATTAGTATAGCTACATTAGTATTTGTTATAGTGATTTTAATTTAGTATAACTATATATTAGTATTAGTATTATTATCATATAGTGATATAGTATTACTATAACTTCTAATACTATAATGATTTATATAGTTCTTTATATATAGACTTAAAGTGGATTATTAATACTATTAGTATTAGGATATAAAATGTAATTAATATACTAATATATATTAGTATATTAATGTATTCTAATTAATTAAAGTGAAATGTAATTAATATTGTTAACGTTGTGTTTTGCACACTTTTGAGTTAAGTTTCGACAACTCAAGTCTTCAAAAACAAGTCCTGCACAAGGTAGAAAAGACTGCGGTTTTGAGAGGGCGGCCTAAAGGTCGGGTAACCTTCGATGTCAAAGTTATTAAATATTTTTAGAGGGTAGCAAATAAGTAAGAGAGTTTAGGAATTAGAGAACTTTTTTGGTATATAGAGTTTGCTATTTATACCGTGTTTGGGGAAGGTGCAGATAGTGTTTTTTCCACAAAGTCCATGCCCTCTTTTTGTGTCTGTTGTCAGATTGTCTTTAATGTTGCATGGCTCTGCGTAGGCTCCATAAATGTGGCGCGACTTACAACATCATTAATGCGGTGTGGTTCATTGACCTTTGATCTGGTTTATATAAGCCATAGATGACTTGATGTTGATGAATCATGTTTCCCACGCATTCTGTGTAGATACTGTTTCTGAGGGTGGCTACGGAATGTCAGGCCAATTTGTCTTGTTGACTAAACGACGTCCTTTCTTGGTAGACGCTCTGTTCCCTACACTGATGAGGAAGCCTTTGGGTCGGGTTCTAGCTTGAAGTCCAGTGGGCCTTTTCTGGAGGGAAAATCCCCTTACAGTTACAGCACAATTCTTCTCAGATGAGTTCGGGAGGAATTTATTTTATTCCTTTTTCCCCTTATCCCGTCAAATTCCCAGCTCACCTTTTTGCACTCTGAGCGACTGCTTGTGTTTTGCATATGTGGCAACACGACGTCAGTTTCACTTCTTTGAATGGCGCCCTTTCGATTTTTGCATCATGGCTCCGTGTCTCACAGTTATTAATCTCGCACATCGTATAAGCAGATATGATTTGTAGCAATTGCGTTAATTGAGGGATCTTGGTACTTGAGAAGGACACGTGTGAGATATGCGAAGTTATGACGCCTTGGGAGGGTGATCGTCGATCCCGCCTCTATAAGGATTTCCTCTTGTGTTGAGAAGCTCATTGTATTCATTATGCCTTTGTCCTGTTATTCTACGATTTCTTTTTCTTACTTTTCTTCCAAAGTTCCTTATCATCTCTTCCTGCCTTTTATGGCTCCGAAGAAATCTTTGCGTTCTGTAGAACGGGTGAGGCCCTCTGGCGCTGGTCGTGACAGTTTCCTTCTAGATGACTTTGCTGGATTTTCATGGTGGTCGATGGTTGCCTCTAACGAATTGGAGGAGTTGAGGGCGACCTACATGATCCCCTCAAAGGTAGAGCTCATAGTGCATTCCCCCACTCGGGGAGCGGTGGATAAGGAGGGTTACAATACTAAAGTGGCGGTGTATCCTATCATGTTTTCCTGTAGCCTTAGGTTGCCATTTCGTCGACTATTGTGTGAAGTGCTGAGATTCTTTGATCTGGCGCCTACTCAGCTCCCTTTTCCTACATGGAGGATCTTGATCTCATGCTGTGTTATTTGGCGTCATGCTCTGGAGGAGGCTGGGCCAAATTTTCCTGACATCACGGCTTACAAGTTCTTTATTACTCATAATCTTGTATGGAAGGGCTGACATATCTACAGTTTCCAACATATTCAGGACCTGGCTTGGATAGAGGAGAGGCACATGGTGGTGAAGGGATACACCTGCAAGTTTTTCTTCTTATCGAGCGACGGGTGGGAGTATCCGACTTGACAGACCATTAAGCGTTTGTTTTATGTTCGTGCCAATTGGGGTACCGTAGATGATGCCTTGATCGGCCACCCCAAATTGAACTCCAATGAGAAGTTGAGACTGGGGATTGTTCGGGCCTGGGTGACAGCGCATCCAATCAATGTTTATTTAGAGGCTCTGTTGTCAGTGGGAAATCTTCGTCAGTAGTTGGTTCCTCCTGCTAATCTGTGCTCTAATGCAAGTATTCCCATGAATCTAGTTGCTCCACTTGTTTGCAATTGTTCTCCGAGCCCTCCAGTTGAGGGGAAGGGGAAGAGACTCCGCAGTACCTCTCCCATTCCTGTCGACTTTGATAATGTTCCCATTCCTCCTGGGGGGCTATTCGTCCTTGTGCTTTGAATCCCTAAACCCCCAAGAGTGCTTGAAGAGACGATGTCGACTGCCAACCCTCCTTACGCCATGTCGCCAGTTGCAAGAATCGTAGTGGATGTTGCATCTGCGGCTGAAGACATTTTCCTGGGTAGCGTTAAGGGGAAGGAGTCCGATGTTCCAGGTGAGGGAATCATGGCACCTGGTGTGCCTAGTGATGGAGTGGGTGCGGAAGTCGCTGAAGGAGTTCTGGCGGACCTTTATATGACTGTGTTATGCGGCTGTGCTAATTGTCTTCCCAAGGCAGAGGGGATAATCTGGAGGCTATTTGTAGGGGTAAAATCCGGAGGCTTATTTTTTTTTTAAACTCACCTTTGCGGTAGGGGTTGGAGCGTCTGGCGACCTTCATTATGGACAACCAAGCGGAACTGAGGAATGAGAATCGGGACCTTTGCTCTTAAAACAACCTTTTAGGCTTGCCTTCTTCTATGATTTCTTGCGGGGAGGTAAGTCGTTCGAGCAATTTATCACTGGATCTGCTTCCGCCCGTTGGCACTGTAGGAAATGGTAATTTTGGAGTCAGGCTGGCACTGGTTCCACACTTCATCTTACCAGAGGTTAGGATGAGTTATTCGGGTAGTCGTGAAGCAGATCCCGCTCTCCATTGTGAGAAAGATAAGTCAACCTTTTAGCCCTACCTTTCCTTATGGTATCCCACATGGAGGTAGATTATTCGGACAATTTTGTTATTGAATCCGCTCCCGTCTTTTTATGCGTATGAGGAAGGCAAAAGCTTTTTCATTTGGGTAGTTAAGGACTAATCCGCACTCCATCGCAAGAAGGATAAGGCAATATTTAATGCTTATATTTTCCTCTGTTGCCTCGTGAGAAGGTAGTTCAGATTGCGACGTGGTTGATTTGCTCCTTCATCGTGATTGGGGTTTGGGGAAGTTATTCGGATTGCCTTGAGCCTAGTCCCGCTCTCCCAGACGAGGAGGCTAAGGCCTACTCGCCTATCACCCTTCCTAGGGAGGTAAATTGTTCAGACAATTTGTTCTGGACCCGCTCCTACCCGTTGACATCACAAGAAATGTTCAGTTTGGACTAGGTTGGCGTTGATCCCACATTTCATCGCAGCAAAGGTCGGTGTAATTTATTCGGAGAGTCGTGGGACTGATCCTGCTCTCCACTGCGGGAGAGACGAGGTAACTTTTAAGCTACCTTTCACTATAGTATTCTGCTTGGAGATAAGTCGTTCGGGCAACCTATTATTGGATTTGCTCCTACCTGTTGACGCTTACGAGGAAGGTAGATTTCTGTCTTCGGGTGGTTGAGGATCGACCCGCACTCTTCTGTGAGAGGAATAAGACAACCTTTAGGCCTACCTTTTCCTTTTGGCCTCACTGGGAGGTAAGTTGTTGGAGTTTGCATTTAATGAAGTCGACTTTGCTGAGGAGTAAATTGATTTGCTTGGAAGAAAGTTCACTTGGCACGTTTCATTATGTTCCTGAAATTAATCATTAAGACAAGACAAATATTTTTTTTATTATGGTCGATAACTAGTGCATGGGAAAATATAAAAGCTACAACAAGAAAGTCGGTTAACAATAATATTTCTGCAAATACTAGATGTTCCATGAGTGTGGTAGTTCGTTTTTCCAGAAATCTTTGAGGCGATAGAAGTTAGGTCGATTTGTGGCAATGACCACATAGGAGCCCTCCCACCAGGGGCCTAGCTTTCTTTCGTCCTGCGTTGTTGTTTCTATTTCCTTGAGTACTAGTTTTCCCACTTTGAATGCTCTCGGCCAGACATGCTTTCTTTTGTTGGCTGCGACATTTATCTCCGTTTCTAGTCAGACTTCTTCCAGCAGGTCTATCTGTTCTTCTAGCCGTTCGTTATTGGACTCTTGTTCGAAGTGCTGAACTTTGTACGTGGGGAGTCCAATCTCTATTGGCGGCATTGCCTTGTATCCATACGTGAGGGTGAAGGGAGTTTTCCCGGTTGGCGTCTTCATCGTGACTCAGCAGGCCCATAGCATGGTGATGGAAGCCTCACTCGCACTCAAGTGTTTACGGTCGTGTTGGATGGATGAATCAAGAGCTACCTCTAGGCAAAACCAAGATCAAAATGGTTGGAATATGAAAATCAAGTCCAACTCAGGCTAGCACTCAATTCTCGGAAATTAGGGTAACAAAGTATAAGCTTCACTTTTATTGAAAATAGCCTAATAATCAATTATAATGTAAAACTGAAATAAAGAGTACTAGGGTTCGGCTAGCCCTTTCCTAATTATTTCCTCCAATGACTTCTTTTGAAATCACAATTTCAAAACAAATCAAATTTCTAAAATTAAGGAAACAATCCCAATAACTCTGAAAATAAAGGAAACAAATTAACTAAATAACAAATGGATAAACTTCCTAATTTGAAGAAGCACAACTCCGTCATCATCCTCCAAATGGCCCAATCCCCTAAAATCAAGGGATTTGCCTCATTGCCTAAATTCACGGGATTTTCCATATCGCCTAAATTCACGGGATTTGCCAACAACTCGATCATCTTCTTGGTGGTGAGCGGTTGGTCCTCAATCGCCTTGCCTTTTGCGCCCAAAGCCTTCTTTCTCGCCTATGCCCATTTAGCCATCCTAGTGACATTGCGGATAGCCCTTCTTGCATCTTCATTATTTTCCCCCCTTAAAGACCGACCTTGTCTTCAAGGTCAAGTTCTGGAAATTGCTCCTTGAGAACCTGAACACTTTCCTATGTAGCATCCTCGGTTGGAAACCCCCTCCATTAAACCAACACTTTGGTTGCCACTAGGCCACTCTTCCTCACAAGCCTATACTCTATGATCTTCTCAGATTGGATTGTCATCCTTCCTTCTTCATCCGTCATGGGAAAATCATTCGCCACTTTGGTTGGATCTCCAACCTTCTTCCTTAACCATGAGACATGAAAAATAGGATGAATGTGAACCCCGGCCGGTAAGTCTAGCTTGTAAGTAAGCTGTTCACACTTTTCCAACACTTGATATGGGCCAAAATATTTAGTTATCAACTTGCTCAATGTTGTCTTGGATAGTGCCTTGTGCTCCCTCGATAAGTATTTGAGAAAGACCCAATCTCCTGGCTCAAAGGACTCCATACTTCTTCCCTTGTCAAAATGCTTCTTCATTTGGTCTTGAGCACGTGTCAAGTTCTTTTTGAGTTCTTTCAAGATCTCATCTCTCTCTCTAAGCTCCATATTTACCAACTCATTAGGTGAACTCCCTATTTTATAGGCTACAAGCACAGATGGTGGCTTTCCATAGAGCGGCTCAAATTGTGTCATCTTGATTGATTGTTGGTACGATGTGCTGTACCAAAATTCAGCCCAAGCCAAATGCTCCTCCCACTTCTTCGGGTATTGGTGCACAAAGCACCTAAGGTATTGCTCAAGAGTCTGGTTGGCCACCTCGTTTGGCCATCGGCTTGAGAGTGATAGGTTGAACTTCAGGCTAATTCTGTCCCATGCATCTTGAAGTACTTCCTCCAAAAATTACTCATGAACACATGGTCCCTATCCGTCACAATGCTTCTCGGCTTTCAATGGAGCTTCATCATGTGATCTACATAAAATTTAGCAATAGTCTTGGTTGTGTATAGATACACCATAACAATGTAGTGTGCATACTTAGTTAAGCTATCTACTACCACAAGAACCCCATCACATCCATTTGAAAGTGGCAACTTCTGCACAAAATCCATGGTGACATCCTCCCAAGTGTGAGTAGGGATTGGTAAAGGTTGCATCAACTCATTGGACTTACTATTTTCACTCTTCACTCTTTGACAAGTGTCACATCTTCTAATATACTCTCTCACATCTCATTTCATGCCATCCTAATAGAACAAGTTAGCCACCCTTATCCAAATACAGTATACTCCCGAATGTCCCCCTTCCTTGGTATAATGAAATTGGCCTAAAATCTTCCTTCTAAGATCTCTCATACTCGGCCTAACTACTTTTCCCTTATATTTTAGAAGTCCATCACGCATCTCATAGTTTTCTACTCCCTTAGCATCCACATCTAATTTCCCTATCATCTATTTACACTTTAGATGAATTTTTATCCTCTCTCTAATCTCATCCCACATTCCCCATGAAGGACCCGAAAGGGCCTCCAACATCACACCATCTTTCCTCTTAGATAGGACATCAGCTACAAGATTCTCCCTACTCGGCCTATACATCAATTGAAATTCAAACCCAAGTAACTTAGATACCCACCTTTGTTGATCTGGAGTGATGATTTTTTGCTCTAAAAGATGCTTCAAAGGTTGTTGATCTGTGACTATCAAGAATTTCTGCTCCAACAAATAAGACCTCCATACCCTTACGGCTTCCATGATAGCAAGCATCTACATGCATACACACTCTACCCTTTTTTTTGAACACCAAGGGCCTTGCTAATGAAGGCTAGTGGCCTCCCTTCTTGTGTCAATACCGCCTCTACCCCCACATTGCTTGCATCCGTGTGTAACTTAAATGCTTTATCAAAATTAGGCATAACAAGGACGAGTGTAGTTGTCATGGCCTTCTTCAAAACTTTAAATGCCTTCTCCCCCTCATCACTCCAAACAAAATTATTCTTCTTGAGCATGTTGGTGAGTGATCTTGCAATGGAAGCATAATCTTTGACAAACTTTCTATAGTAACTCGTGAACTCTAGAAATCCTCTCAATTTGGTGATGGTTTTCGGTTTAGGCCAAGCCACCATAGCTTCAACTTTTCTTGAATCCACCTTGAACCCTTCATGTGAGATCAAATGCCCCAAATACTCAATTTCTCCTTGGCTGAATGCACACTTGGACAACTTAATATAGAAAGAGTTGTCAAGTAGCACCTCCAAAATAACCTTCAAGTGCTCCAAATCAATGTTTTGAATACCGTACCGGATGCTGTACCGATGAAGGTATTGAAATGAAATATTTTGGTACCGGTACCGTTTTGGGATAGTTGATATATAAATAAATTATATATATAAATGTATATATAAATTATATTTTAAAATAATATTCTATATATAAATAAATTATACATAAATATAGAATTATAAATAGTCTAGTCTGAATTGGGGGTCAAAAAATGAACTTATAGTTTGAAAAAATGGAAAAAAAAAATTGACGGCCGAAATATCGGCCGGTACACAGACTGGTACAGACTGAAATATCGGCAGAAACGACCGGTACGAAATAGGCAGTGTACTTGTACCAGACCGGTGGCCGGTACGAAAAATACCAGCTGTACCGGCCGATATGGTACGAAACTCAAAACACTGCTCCAAATTATCCTCCTATGTCCTCGAATAAACAAGAATATCATCGAAAAATACCAACACATACCTCCTCAAATATGGCTTAAAGATTTGGTTTATGCATGCTTGAAAAGTTGAATGAGCATTGTATAGACCAAACGACATCACCAAGTACTTGAAGTGGCCATTGTGAGTTCGAAAAGTTGTCTTGTGAATGTTCTATTCATGCACCCTTATTTGATGGTATATGGCCCTTAGATCAAGTTTGGAGAAGAATATCGAACCTCCAAACTCATCTAACATGTCATCAATGGTCGGAATTAGAAATCTATCCTTGATAGTAGCTTCATTCAAAGCCCGATAGTTGGTGCAAAACCTCCATATGTCATCCTTCGTCTTCACCAAGAGAACCAGACTTGAGAATGAGCTAGTGCTTGGCTGGATGAGCCCATTAGCCAACATCTCATTGAGTTGTTTTTTGATCTCGGTCTTTTGGTAATCAGCATACCAGTAGGGGCCACATTAACTAACTTGGCTTTCTCCTTCAATGGAATGGGATGGTCAAATTTCCTTGAGAGTGAAAGTGTCTTCGGATCCTCCATCACCCTAGAAAACCTCTCCAACAAACCCCTCAAGTCATTAGGAACCTCCGCCCCTAATTCCCTCTCCATACCCCCATCTTTCACTTCATGCCCCTCACTTAAGCCCCTCAGTTGGAAGTCCAATATGATAGCAAAACATTGCCCCCTTGTCTCAAGATTTTTTCCATCTCATTAGGCCTCACGACTTTATATCCCTCTCTTCCATTCATCCTCATGGTCACCAATTTTCCTCCCATCATAAACTGCATAATCATTTTTCTATAGTCTGAGACTATCCTCCCTAGATCCTCTAGCCATTGCACACCCAACACAACGTCCAAACCCATAATAGGAAAATAATACAAATCTGCTACAATCTTAAGGCCTTGTGTTTTTGAACATACATTTTTATATACTTCTCTACACATCAACTTATCCTCGCTAGCTACCTTGACCTCAAATGGAGTGATAGAAGTCATAGGCAACCCCAAGCTCTTGGCCACTTTAGAGTTGATGAAGTTTAGGGATGAACTGTTATCAACAAGAACCGTTACCTCTATTTTGCCAATGTGAGCTTGTGTTCTCATCGTTCTAGGTCCCGTAACACCCGCCAATGCATGGATAGAAATATGAGGATATCTCCCTACGACCTCATTTTGTTCTTGCTCTTCTTGTCCTTATTCTTCCTTTCCTATGTCTTATTCTTCCTCCAACTCTATCTTTATGAGAAAAATTTGCTTGGTTTTGCATTTGTGCCCCATTGTGAACCTCTTATTGCAATTGAAACAAAACCCATTCTCTCTTCGTTGTTGCATCTCTTCCCAAGATAGCCTCTTTACGCTTGCGGGTAACGGTTTGATTCCACTTGATGCACCTCCACTAGGACCTCCCGGTGAGAAGTCTTTGCTAAAAGTTTTGTTTGCTCCAAACTTGGAATCCATTGGGGGTGGTTTCCTCACCTCCAAGTGGTTATTCTTCCTCAAATCTTGGAGTTGATCTTCCTTAATCCATGCAAACTTCAAGGCTTGCATCAAGGTCTTCAGCTTCTTAAGCTTTACCTTCGCCGCCAACTCACTCTTCAAGCCTCCCACGAAAGTCCCAATGAGAGCCTTCTCTGACCACCCATGTACCCTTGTAGACAAGTATTCAAACTCTTTTTGATAATCCCTTAAAGATCCGGTTTGCTTGATCTTTGAGAGAGTCTCATGGTAGTCCGTATACTCAGTTGCCTTAAATCTCCCTAAGAGCTCCTTGACAAATTTCCACCACTTCACCTCCCTCCTTTGAGCTCTATAGGTCTTCCTCATCCATTACCACCATTGGTTAGTCTCCCCCTTAAAGAAGTAGGCGGTATAGGACACTTTAGTAGGGCCTTCCATGTGATTGTACTCGAAGTATTACTCGGCTCTACTAACCCAAATACTCCGGTCATCACCATTGAATTTGGAAAAATCCATTTTTGGTTTGAGAACCTCCCTTATGTGTGCCTCTCTTTTCACCTCGGTTTCCTTCTTCCTTTTCACTTTTCTCAGTTGATTCCTCAATGCCTAAGGAATCTTGATTAGATGAAACCGAATCCTTCACCCTTTCATGGTGTTGACTTCTTCTAGACCCTATGGAGCCATTGGGACTATGATACCTCTCGGCTCTTCTCCTATGGTGCCTTCCATCTCCATTCCTCTTTTGATCCACCAATTGGTAGAGTACATCCTCTAACCTTTCAAGCCGTTCATTGATGTCGATGTGTTGTGCCTCCAAAGTGGCTTCAAGGTTCTCAATCTGCTCCCTATGCGTTGATTGCCAATCGACTATGATCTTTCTCCTTGGCTTCCTCTCCACGGGTTGAACGCCCTCAATGAAAGCACTAATGATGGAAGCCTCACTCGCTTCATTCGCGCTCAAGTGTTTACGGTCGTGTTGGATGGATGAATTAAGGGCTACCTCGAGGCAACACCAAGATCCGAATGGTTAGAATATGAAAATCAAGACGAACTCGGGCTAGCACTCCATTCTTAAAAATTATTGTGACAGTATAAGCTTCACTTTTATTGTAAATAACCTAATAATCAATTACAATGTAAAACCAAAATAAATAGTACTAGGATTTGGCTAGCCCTCCCCAAATTATTTCCTCCAATGACTTCTTTTGAAATCACAATCCCAAAACAAATTAAACTTCTAAAATTAAGAAAATAATCCCAACAACTCTGAAAATAAAGGAAATAAATTAACTGAATAACAAATGGATAAACTTTCTAATTTGAAAAAGCACAACTTGGTCATCATCCTCCAAATCGCCCAATCCCCTAAAATCAAGGGATTTGCGTCATCGCCTAAATTCATGGGATTTGCCACATTGTCTAAATTCACTGGATTTGCCAACAACTCGGTCATCCTCTAGGTGGTGAGCGGTTGGTCCTCGGTCGCCTTGACTTGTGCACCCAAAGCCTCCCTCCTCGCCTTGGCCCGTTTAGCTCTCCTAGTGACATTGTGGATAGCCTTTCTTGCATCTCCATCACACGGCGGGGAACTTCTTGGCCCACACTCCCTTTCTGTTGTCAAGTCATTTTTTGATTATTTTCATCAATGTTTTGTTGGTCACTTCGACTTGCCCATTGGACTTAGGATGCCTTGGGGACGAGTATCGGAACTCGACCCCCAACTCACGAAACCAATTTCAATAATGGTCAGAATCGAACTGACTTTCGTTGTTTGAGATGATAGTGTGCGGGATGTCAAACCTGCAAATCACTGACCACCATAGGAATCACGTGATATTGCTCGCAGTGATAGTGACTAAGGCTTCAACTTCAACCCATTTGGTGAAATAGTCTACGACCACCACTATGAACTTGACTCCTCATTTGCTTGGGGGAAGGGGGTCGACCAAATTAACTCCCCACAAGGCAAATAGCTAGGGCGATGTGTTCGACGACAACTTTTCTAGCAGGCAATGGGGAATTTGGGCATATTTCTGGCATTTCCGACACTTACATGCATAACCTTTGGCGTCTCGGAGGGCTTGAGGCCAGTAATAACCTGCCCTCGTCACCTTTTCGTTCAGCACCTAACCTCTCGAATGGTTTCTGCAAACTCCCTTGTGTATTTTTACTAACACGTATTGCGCTTCCTCTAGAGAGATGCATCTTAAGAAAGGAGTCAAGTGACCCTGTCGGTGTAGGACTCCTTCGATTATAGTGTAACGTACCGCTTTATTCCTAATTTTTCTTTCCTCCTGTCGGTCTTCAGGTATCTCGTCGGTTTCCAAATATCTAACTATGTCCCCTACCCAATCTGGGGTTCTGGGTCATATTACTATTACCTCGATTCCGACAGTAGGTACTTCCACCGTTCTAATCACCGTATTTTTCGGCAGGGGAGTTCTCCTATCTGGATGTTGCGTGTGCTAGTTTGTTCGCTTTCTGGTTTTTTGTTCTCGGTACTTGCTGAATTTGGAAATCTTTAAAGTGAGGGCGCTCTGACCTGTAATCCTGAGAGCAATGCTTCGTACTTGCTTCATTATTTGCTATTTTGAACGCCAATCTAAGGGTAAAATTGTGCTCTTCTCCTTTGGGAGCCACGATGTGCACCCTCACTCCCCCTCCAGTCCGGCAAGATGAACTGTCAACAAATTCTTGTCACTATTGTCTACCGCCGGGAACCCAGTGAACTAGGCAGTAAAATTTGATAACATTTGTTCCTTTATGGTGTTTTGAGGTGTGTACTCAATATTGAACTTGCTCAACTCCATTGCCCAATTCATGAGGCATTTTGAAGCATTCAATCGTTGTAATACCTTCTTTAGAGGAGTCTCTATGAGGACTCGTACCAGGTGAGCCTGAAAGTTTGGGTGCAGCTTTTGCATGGTTACTACTAATGCAAAAGCTAACTGCTCTATGCGGGGTATCGGGTTTTTGTTCCTTGATATGCTTGGCTGACGTAGTAGATCGGCTTTTGGATTTCCTCTTCCTTGCCTACTAGTGCTAAAGAAGCTGTTTGGGAGGATATGGCCAAGTACAAAGTCAATGTTTCCCCGCACTGAGGTTAGATAAGGAGCGACGGGCTTGTGAGGTACTTCTTAAAGGTTTCAAATGCCTGGTTGCACTCGTCGTCCCATGTCTTTGCCTTCTGCAAGATTTTAAAAAATGGTAGACATTTGTTAGTTGACCTTGAGACGAACTTGTTAAGGGCGGCAACTCGCCCAGCCAGCCTATGCACTACGTTTATGCTTCATGGTGAGGCTACGCTGAGGATGGCATCCACCTTCTCGGGATTGACTTCAATACCTTGTTCAGATACCATGAACCCCAAAAACTTTCCCGGCCCAACACCAAATGCATACTTTGGTGGGTTTAGCTTCATTTGGTACTGCCGCAATATCGCAAAAGCCTCTATCAAGTCGTTCAAATGTTGTTCTAAGGTCCTGCTTTTGACCAATGGTCGTCCACGTAGACTTCTATATTTCTTCCTGTCTGAGTTTTGAACATACAGTTGAACAACCGTTGGTAGGTAGCCCATGCATTTTTTAGACCAAAGGGCATCGCCTTGTGGCAGTACCGATCTCGGTTTATGATGAACAAAGTCTTCTTCTTATCTTCGGGTTTCCTACAGATTTGGTTATACCCCGAGTAGCCATCCATGAAGCTGAGCATGTGATAGCCCACCGTTGAGTCGACAATGAGGTCGATGCAAGGAAGCAGGAAGCAGTCTTTCGGGCAAACTTTGTTGAGATCAGTGAAGTTGACGCACATTCTCCATTTGCTGCTCGGCTTCTTTACTAGCACCACATTTGACAACCACTCCGAGTAGTGAACTTCTCAGATGAACCCCATTCTTAGCAGTCGGTCCACCTCTTCGGCTATGGTGGCATTCTTTTCCGCATTGAAGTTTCGGCGCTTCTGCCATACCCCTTTGGCTTTTGGGTCCACACTTAAGTTGTGATGTATAATTTCAGGCGCTATTCCGGATATGTCCCCATTATTCCATGCGAACACATCCAGATGTTCAATGAGGAGTTGTTGCATGGTGTCTCGAGCTTCGAGCATCATTTCACTGCTAATCGTCACCGTAGCTTCTGGTCGGTCTGGGTGAAGGTTAACAAGTTCTAGTGGTCCAATTGGCTCGACCTTTCAGAGTTCCTATTCGTCTCAAACTTCCCTTGTCACCTCTACGCGATCGAGGGTTGGAGGTAGAGCGTTAGTATCATCTGCTATGTGTCGTGCTTCATCCGCGTATGCCTGGTCTTCTCCAATTGTGATTTTTTCGTTTTTGCATGCTTGGTCCTTCTCCTGGCCTACTTCCATTTCTCCAATTGCTTTAGAGGATATCTGAGTTGCCTGGAATGGATTGTCTCGGGTGCACGAAGGACATGCAAGATCTATTACGATCATACAAACGACGCCACTGTTAACGTTGTATTTCTCATACCTTTGGACCAAGTTCCGACCACTTAGGTCTTCAAAAACAAGCCCTGCACAAAGTAGAAAAGATTGCAGCTTTGAGAGGGCGTCTTAGGGGTCTAGTAACTTCTGATGCCAAAGTTAGTAAATATTCTTGGAGGGTAGTAAATAAGCAAGAGAATATAAGAATCAGATAACTTTATTAGTAACTGGAGTTTGTTATTTATATCATGTTTGGAGAGGGTGCAAATAGTCTTTTTTCCACAAAGTTTGTGCCCTCTTTTTGTGTTTGCTGTCAGGCCGTCTTTAATGTGGCGTGACTCTGCGTCAGCTTCATAAATATGGTGTGTGACTTAATAACAATATCATTAATGCAATATGGTTTCCTGACCTCTGATCCAGTTTATATGATTGTATATGACGTAATGCCGAAGAATCGAGAGTTCTCTGTGTTTTCTATGTATTCTGTGCATATATTGTTTTCGAAGGCGGCTGCAAAATAGGAATAATCTATCCAACCTCCGGTTCGTAGGTCGCACACCACACGCCTAACGTGGCGAACCCGGTTCGTCGCCCATATCACGGTTCATCGCTCAGACCCCTGCCGAGCTGCCCTCAAACTCTCTCCCTCACCCCGACGCCCTTATCCATCCTCACCCTTCGTTGCAGCAACCCTCAACCAGATCCCGGACTCTTCTCTCTCACCCTTCACCCCGACGCCCTCACCCTTCACTTCTCTCACCCCCTTCAGTCCCGAATCCTAGAAGAATTCATCCTCACGAAGGGCCATCTCCCTCACCCCCTCTAGTCCCAATCTCGTCTTCTCCCTCTCGAACCTCTCATTCGAAGTAGAACTCTCCCTCTTATTCCTCTCTATTACCTCAGACTCTTCTCTCTCACCCCGATGCTCTCACCCCCTTCAGTCCCTAACCCTAGAAAGATTCAGCAAAACCTTTGAAGACCCATCTCCCTCACCCCCTTTAGTAGAAGAAATCATCCTCAAAGGTACGTTTTTTTTTTTTTTTTTCCAATTGGTTTTAAATCTCTACCTTCCAAACAGCTCCTCAAATAGGCCTGACCAGCCCTAACTTTTATTCCTAGAGAAGCATAGTCTTTTGAGAGAGAGAGGAATCGGAGATTAAGAGAGAGGAGCTTTCTCTTACATCGCTCTTTCACTACCAAATCTTCAAGTAAGCAATCTGTGATTCTCTTTCTTGTCATTGCTTTTCGATCATTTTCAGTTGCATATCTAATGATATGAGCTTGAAATTGGTTGAAATAATGGTAATAGCAAACAATGCAGAAAATCTTTTTTTGGCTCTCAAGTTTTTCGTTCTTAACTCTTTAGGCAATCGCATAACATGATGTTAACATCTCTAGTTCTAGCTTTCAGGATTTCTTAGCCCCATTTCCTTTTCACACTTAAACAGATTCTATGTATATGTCCTGCATACTGATGTATCACCCCTTTTAATCATTAACAACATCCATATCTTACCTTTGAAAAACATTTCTATCAATCTATGTGTCTGCAATGCTATATTCGAACTTTTATTAAGACATTTTAATTTTGTTGTATCCACCGCTCTGTTTGGAAGTAAAAATTAGGAGGAAAAGAGTACAACATGAAAGAAATTAAAGGAATTTTTGAGTCCATTAGTTTCCATTCTAGAGCTTTTTTTGTTCACTTTCTTGAAAAAATAATCTGTTGATGTTGAAAACAATTATTGGTAATTGGAATTCTTTCCTATTTATGCATTCATCGCTTTTTAGTAATCACATCAAGCTAGTACATGTCTTTAGCAGTTTGTTTGGTTAACAGAGATTGGGAAACAAAGTAGGAAAGGAAAGAAATGGAATGGGAGATTTAAATCTGTTGTTTCCTTTTGCTATGTGTTGTTCTTGGAAAATAAGAATCATTTAAAGAAATTTATTGAAGTCTGGAACTTATTCTGACTCTGGTTTGTCTCCTTTTCTGCTCACCCTTTTCTTGTAAGTGTTTTTAGTAATGTGTTTTGTTTTCAAGAAAGAGGAGGAATTTAAAAAAAATTGGAAAACCTTGGAGTTCTGATTTGTTTTTTTTTTCCCTGAAAACTTATAAAATCTCCATGTAAGTTTTAACAACGGCTGAGAAAATGGAAAAGAGAATTTGATAAACTTTGTATAGGTTGTTCTATTTTATTACATCTCAAAGGAGATACCCTGTTAGTTCTAGACAACTATCTTATTGGACTTTAAAAAACTGAGGGGAGTGAGTAATGGTTGAAATTCTTCTGAATGGTGTGCATTTATCACTTTCTTACCCTAAACTTCCATGACACCAAATTATTTGCTCACCTTTGCCTTCTGAATGTTTCATAGTCACAATTCCGTTTGCCATTGTAAGACTTTTTCACTTTATAGAAAATATTACTAATTTGTTGTTGTCATTTCTCCTCTTACTAATTTGAAGCTTGAAATTCTTGAATTGTACGTAGGGAGAAACAAGATGTCAATTCTTCATTTGGGCAAATATACTTCAATCAGTACTACCTGAGAAAATCCTGACAAGAGAGAATGAACTTCAGAAGAGGGAGGATGCTTTATTGTTCCGTGAGTATAAAGCTCAAAAAGAAAAAGGACAAACTAATAGAGAGAGAATAAGCTTCACAAGCAAGAGGACGAACTTCAAAAAAGGATAGTAGAGAGTAGGAATGCACGTATATTGTTCTGTCTATATTGGATTGTATCTCTTGTAATAGTTTTTGGTTTTCATGAATGTAGATGTATCATGTTAGTTTTAAATGTAAATAAATTGATCGGATTCTAAGATGTATAATATATTCTCTATGAATATAATTATGACAGCTTAGTATGGATGTTAACTTCACTTTTTCTGCATTGTAGTTGGCACGAGTTTTGGAGTAATTTTTTGAGTTGGCATGATTTTTGGAGCTGAAATGTGAGGGAAATGCTAACATTTTTTTCCTGTATGCTGATCTAAAGATATAATTAACTTTTTATGGAATTGATTTTCATGAGATGCATAGATAATTATTGAGACTGGGGATTGAACTAACTATTCGACATCAATGGTATTGGACTTAAAAGAGTATTAAGACCATGGTAGTACTGGTAATGTGTCTATTCAATTGCTCATCATCCGTTGTTGCTCATGCTTTCCTCTGCTTCTTTACACTTATAAGGAATCCATCAAAATTCATGGGGTAAGCATCACCTCTTAATTCTGTTATTAGTATAATATGTGTGTGTGTGTGTGTGTGTTTAGTACTAAATATTTTTCCAGAACAAACATATATATTTTAATTAGCAGCACAACCTTAATTAATTACAAGCAATACTCAAAAACTCTCAACGTATAATATAGATGGGAATAAACAAGATGAATCGATTATACATTTATTTTCTTGTCTCCAATGCTTCATGATTTCTTTTTGGATGTAAAAGCTACTACCCATATATCAATGCACTACAAACAGAAAAATACAACTTTAGATACAATAATAGATTACAGTGGTTAGTACCAAAGATGCATAATCAGTACTACATATTCTCAACTTCATATGCAAATTTATTTACAAATTTCTCAACTGGATTGTAACTAAGGAAAGTTCAAAATTCTCAATAGGAAATACAAATTTCTTCACAGAAGTTGCTCCTTTCAACTTCTAGTGTCATTTTCATATTGAACATTCCTTTCAATTTCTAATACATAACAATCTAGGTAATGACCAGTGGCACAATCTGGCTAATGACCACTTTGTATGCTTTGCCATAATCTCCAAAATAAAGCCAAAACTTAAGACACATTCCAGAGAGTTGATCAGGATCAAAAAGCATCCATTTGCTTCTGCAAGATGATAAAGAAGATGGTAATTGCAAGCATAAACATGTACAAATTCCAACACATATATAATAAACTTTCACAAATATTTAATAATGACCCTTTGACTGACTCTTTACTAAAATGACTAGATTTTCCCATCAGCATGTTAAATACAAACAACTCTTAAAACTAGAGAAATGTTAAATTGTCTCCACTTATCAAAGTAATATTCAACCCAAAACATCTACTCTCTTTCAATATCAGGCAAGTCCCACATTGAGTGGCTGCGTTGAGAATGTGTTGCACAGGTGCAAGCCTCGCATGATATCCTTATAAGGTAAAATTGGACTTTATTAATGATTCTAAAGAGTTCCAATTATCACTTTGACTAGACCTGTTGGGGTTTCACATGGATATGATTAACACTTTCCATGGATCATGAAAAAAATACTAGAGGCAATACATAGCATCAACAAAACAGATTTCAAGGCATGGTAATTATAATCGACAAACTCCTTAGGGTGTAACGACTTAACCCAAGTTTGGAACCAAACCAAGTAGGCTTTTATGGTCGCTATAAAATTATAAGAGTTTTGGTGTAAAGGCCTACCTACCATTTTGCAGAAAGGTAACAAAATGCTACCTACCATTTTATATCAAAAAAGAAACTATAAATTGAGATGGTTTAACATGATTCTTAAACTATTCACCATTAACATGATAAAGTTGACTAATTTTGTTGCTCAAATGATGTTCCTTTGGCCAATATGAATCTTCCCATATTTTTCCTTTTCCATGAAGCACACGTACCACTCACGGCTAGTGTTTGCCACTAAAAGTATATCCAATTAGATTTCAATATCATAACTAATGAGTTGAGCCAGATCCAATAAAAATAAAAAAACATCAACCATGATCTACATCAGAACTTTATACATATATGCCCGCCAATAAAAGCAGAGCAACTGATCAAGGTTCAATAAAAGCAGAGCAATTGATCAAGTTTCAATTGAAAAGCAGAGCAATTGCAAAAGTTCTTTACTGCTCACAGCTTAACGTTAGCAGCAGACCAAATTATGATAAAATGTTCAGGCAACCTAATAATCAATAACAACAACAAAAGTAACCATGAAGGTAATAATGATAGCAATATTTACACTTGCTTTAATTAGTAACTAGACATAGCGATATTTACGCAGTCATAGACAAATATTTCTGAAGAACCAAAACTAACACAAGCTCTCTAAATCTGCTTCTTAGGAATGTCTCTTTAATTATGTCAGCTGGTGATCAGTCCACGTTAGAAGAAAAGGAAAATAACATAAGGAGGTAAAAGAATAAAACTATCAACTTATTCAGAACACATCTAAATCAACCCAATCAAAACCCACAAAACCCCACAAAACAGAACACAAAAACCCCACAAATATATAATGAACACAAATCACAGTTCAACCAAAAATCTCACAAAAATTGGGAATGTTCCACTTCAATCATATACAGCTTGGAGCTTAATTAGCGAAGCAAAAGAGAACTAGGAAATTAAAAAAAAAAAAAGGATTTAAACGAAGACTGATTCACTTTAGAGGCTCTTTTGCGCTCAATTCCTTTCCTTGAACCTTCACAATAGTTCATTTGTGAGCATCTTTTCAAGAGGCTCACTCCTTTTTGGACGTATATACTTACATACGTAGTACTGGACAAGCAAAAAAACGAACGCAAGAATCGCTCACTTTTAATGCCGATCAGAGAAACTCACAGATCAACCAAAGACTACACAAAACACAGATAAAAAAACAAACACAAACTCACATAACTATTAAACACAAACAATATGCTAGAAAAGGAGAGACAAAACGAAAAGAGACAAATAAAAATCCTCTTTCATTTCTTACCCTTGTCGGCGGAGCACCAAGCGAAGAACAATGCTGGGCGGAAGAGACGATGAGCTGGGCGGTGGGGGGAAGAAAGACGCAGAAGAGTGAATGGGGGGGAGAACAACGCGGGACAATGTAAGAGCGGGGTGTTTGGAAAATTGAAATTAGTCTAAAAGACCCCATGCAAAAAAAAAAAAAAAAAAGCCACGTAGGCGTTAGTGTGCGGAGGTTGTATAAGGAAGTTGTCTAGCTTTGCTCTGCAAAATATCAGGTTGATCTATCTTATCGATTTAACAGTGTCTCTTCCTGTAAATGCTCTATTCCTTATACGAATATGGAAGCTTTTGGACTGGGTTATTTGCCGAGGTCTAGTGAACTTTTTTGGAGGAAAAAATTTTTATAATATAAAAAATAAAAATATGAGCAGAAAAATAAAAAATAAAAAATACAAAATACAAAAATAATTGGTAACAATGAGCGGTGAGTAGCACTGTTTTTAATAGCATGGTCTGTATGCGTACAGCTGTCAGCCCTGAAATGCGATCTGCTTGACGGTGGTCACCATCATCATAGTGCAGTGGGTTTTTGTTTTGTTTTATTTTGTCTTTGTTGGCGGCTTGAAGACCGTGAAAGCAGGCGAGGGCTATTTTGTAAGAATCCAGATACGCTGATTCTGGCAAATAAAATATCAGGCCGCTTTTTTCTTGCATTGCTTGTTTGTAACAAACGCATGAAATTAATCTTACAACTTACGAGGCCTTGTTTGTTTATAAGAGTGAGAGGAAATTAAAGATGGAAATTAAATATATTTTAATATAATTTTTATTTAAAAATTAAAAAAAATTAAATTATTTATTATATTTTATATAAAAATTATAATGATGAAATTAAATAAGATAAAAATCAAAATATTATCAAAAGATATGAATTTCTTTCAACGGTTAGCCGCAAAGGATGCCACCACTCGGGCTTTCCTAAATCGTACTTATCTTCTAAAGTTGCCAACTAGTTGCGAATGGATTGTCATCCTCTTACTATTCTTTACTACGTAAGAAATGGTAAAGTGGCAACTAAATCATTATTTTGTATATAATTATACAGATTTTATAATACATAAAATAATATTTTTATTAAAAATATATTTTATTAAATAATTGTTAAAAGTTGTTTTATAAGAATAATGAATCATCCTAGATACTTGATTAATTTTTATATATATATATATAAATATCCTATTTATTTATTTATTTTATTAAAAATGCACGGTACCTATACTATCTAGTATCTAGCATCTTTCCAGAATATCCTTTATCATTTGTAGATTTTAAATAGAATAATGATAGAGTTACTACACTACTACTATCTAATTTGTATTTGATTTTGATTTTTTATTTTACTTAATGATTAAGGAAGTGAGTATTAGTAAAGTTATATATATTTTTAATTTTTTCTTAGTGATTAAAGATATTAAAAAAATACTTTAAAAAAATAAAAAAATTTAAAATAAACTTAAATAGTAGATAGAAAGTAATAGGATAGGAAGCCCATCACTACCTTTTAAATATGTACACCAAATGAATAAAGTCACCGAATGTTGAATGTTCGACCGAACGTGTGCGGTACCTCCTGAAATCATGCACATTTTCAAAGACTCGTTCTACGGAAAAAAATTATTCTTATCATTCGCATATTATATACTATACATAATTTTTTTTTCTCTTATTAAATATATAGAGTGTGGATGATGAATAGAATAATTTAATTAGTTTAAAAAAATAAAATAATAAATAATAAAAATAAATCTGGTATATGATGTGTAAGATAATAAACAACAAAACTCTTCTACAAATATTCATAATTCTCAAACCGTTTAAATTTATCTGTAAATCAACGTAGATGAGCCATATCATTAATAAAATTGTTTTGTAAGAAAAGTTTAAGATATGAATTTCAAATTTTTTAAATCTGATATGGGATGTATCCTTCGCACGAGAGAAATTCTATTTGTAGTCTTCACACATGGGCACCCGGCAGTGTTTTTTTTTTTTTTCTTTTTAAATTTTATTTTAACTTAATGATGTTGTAATTTTTTTTTAATATTTAAAAGTGTTAAAAACATACATGAAAAACAAAAATTACACTGCCAGGATCCACATGTGTGGCTGTAGAGCTGCTCATGCACAACTGGATAGGGCTCCATGCAGTTTTCACGTGGGACCCACTTAAAAGTATACCACACCTAAAATAATTGTAAAAAAATTATTCTTTAGTGGAATTTATTTATTTTTATTTTTTTTACAAATAATTTGTATAAAATTTATACCTAATATTACTCAAATTTATAGAGAAATGATTTGTATAGATCCTAAATAGACAAGCCTTATATAAGTCATTATAAAAAAATATAAAATAATTCTTCTTTATTAATAGAATATATTTTTTTTATAAAAAATTTGTTTGAGACATGTACTCAATATTATTCAAATTCATGACAGGTGACACATCAATTGGTTTGCATTTTGGTAATTCATTTTGATTTAACTGCTTAATAACAAATATTGATAATGAAAAATTTTATTCATTATTCTCAGACCATATACTATATTTTTTTTTAAGTTTTTTAATTTTTTTTTACTAAATGTGTGATATATAGATTATAAGTAAAAAAAAAAAAATTAATTTAGAAGGAATAAAAACCAAAATAAAATAAAATAAAAATAAATGTAATTTGCAATGTATGGGATGATGAGTAGAAGCTCATTGATAATATTGCAAATACAAGTTTATACCTTTGAACTCAGTAATAGCACTCTCAAAATGTGATTAACAAGACAACAGTTTAAGGCTGCGTTTGAATGTTGAATTGAGTTGAGTTGAGTTGAAATAAAAGTTGAAGTTGAATAAAATATTGTTAGAATATTATTTTTTAATATTATTATTATTTTTTAATAGTTAGTATAGTTTATTTTTTTTAAATGTTAATCACCCAACTCGGTCCGAACATAAGAGTATTCTTATTGGATTTCTTATAAAATTTCTTATAGTTTAGTTAAAAAGTATATTTTCTAAAAATTTTCTCTAAATTTTACTCATATTTAAAAAATATTCTACATTTCATTCTTTATTCTATTAAAATAATATTTATCTATTCTTTTTTTATTACTTTTTTCTCTCACTTCTATTTACAAATTTAACTACTCAATATTTTTTTTATATTTTAAACTATTACTCTAGTGAATATTTTAAATAAAAATTTAAATTATTTTTTAATATTTTTAAAATTAATATTTTGGTAGTTATTTAAATTATTTTTAAAACTATTATTTAAAACTATAATAAATATAAATATAAGAGAAAGTATAGATGATTAAAAGAAGAATTAATTTAATTAAAATGAATAAAATATTGACAAAAATGATTTAAGAAATGTCCATTCATTTCTTAAAGTTTTTTCTTTTTGGATTTTGCTATTCATCCTCTCCACACTCCATATTTTTTAATATTTTTTTTAAATTTTTTTTGAATTTTTTTTAAACTATTTATAATTTTTTATTCACTATTTATATAAAAATATATTTGATAAAAAAAATTAAAAAAAAAGTAGAATGTAGAGTGTGGTGTGAATAGTGAAGGTTGAATATATTTTTTCTTTCTTAAAATAGAAATTCGAGGCAAGTTTTAAGAGCATTCACCCAAACTTTTTTTCTCAAATTACAGAGATAAAGAGATCATGGGAAATCCAATTGAATGCTCTAAGGTTATGCTTGGGGTGAGATGAGAATTTTGTGTTTTGTTTTAAAGTTTAAAATATTATTTTTTAATTTTGAGATTTGAAAAAGTTGAATTGGAATTTGAAAAAGTTATATTGGAATTTGAAAAAGTTGAATTATTTATTATATTTTATATGGAGATTTGAAAAAGTGTAGAGATGAGATGAGATGAAGATGAGAATTTTAAGTAAAACACTTTTTCCAAACATATCCTAAAAGACTTTTCAGCAGATAGCATTGAAGCAAGCAATGGATTCCCTCCCTCTCCATGTCTGTCATGTCCACAAACTATCCATTCTCCTGAACAGAGCATACTCCCTTGTCCACTCCACGGCTTTGGCTTTCTTGATTTACTACAGAGTCTCTTTCCTCTTCCAAGATCTCAACACCAGAGCCACGCCAGGGCTAGTACCATGGCTTCTTGTGTTCGCTTCTGAACTCCTCCTCTCTTTTATATGGCTCCTCGGCCAAGCTTTTAGATGGCGTCCCGTTACTCGGACAGTCTTTCCAGAAAGACTACCGGAGGACGATAAACTCCCTGCCATTGACGTGCTCATATGCACCACAGATCCAGACAAAGAACCAACTGTGGAGGTGATGAACACTGTGTTATCAGCCATGGCGCTGGACTACCCACCCGAGAAGCTTAACGTGTATGTTTCAGATGATGGTGGGTCTCCTCTGACTTTGCATGCTATGAGGGAAGCTTGGAGGTTTGCAAGGTACTGGCCTCCTTTTTGTAGGAGGTATGGAATCAAGACCAGGTGTCCAGAGCCTTATTTCTCGGCTCTATCGGATGATGGAGGTTTAGGGAGTTCTGAGTTCATGACAGAGCACCAGAAAATTAAGGTTAGCTCTGCGTGCGTGTGTTTTGTCCCTTTTTTTTTTTGGGGGGGGGGGGGGGATGGGTTTCAGTTTAGATATCTCCTATCCAGCCATAGTTGACAGGGAAGAGATATTGGCCGTGCAGGAAAGGTACGAAATGATGAAGGACTCTATAACAAAAGCAAGAGAAAGAGGCGGGCAAGGCCATAGCAGGAGCAGTACTGCTCGAGATCACCCTTCTGTCATTGAAGTACACTCCTCCTTTTCTTCAACTTCTAGATAGTCCCAAAGTTGTTTTGCGGGATTTCAATTTATTTGGGTCGTCCATCATTATTTTCTTTTTACTAGGCAATTTGGAAGAGGGTAGCCTACCATGTTCCCAACGAAAATAGGAGTCTGTGTACAAATCGAAACCCATAACCCTAATGACGGGATCGCATCGGGTCGCATGCTCCCTAAAATATCATGGGAGTGCCATTCCATTAGTCACCCGTCCCTTTAGTTTTAGCAGTATTCCTGTTCGAAGGCGAAAGTTTGAAATAGTAGAAAGATAAATGTATCCTTATAATATTTAATGATGTTTGTATATGTATTTTAAACATCATAAAATTTATTAAAAGTGGAGATAATTCATTTTCGCCTTTAAAATTCATTTATAAAGAAAAAGAAAACAGTTGATAGACATGACCTGAATGCACTGTTCTATATATAAAAAAAAAAAGGCAATCAAACAAAAAGTTAAGATCAGTATCGATCCGATCTAAATAATTGCTTTTTGTGGCCACAATCCATTACTGATCAATGAATAGTACTTTCAAGTTTGCAACAACTTCCATTAAAAAGTATTGTTGACAGGGATGGGCTTGAAGATTTTAGTAATCCGGTCAAGTTTCGCTCCCACTTTATTCTGCCAATCATTTCCTCAATTCTCTGGATTTCCCGACAAAACTTGCGTCGTTTCCACTCTTTTACTGGCCGGCTGCCGGCTATAGGGACTTTTTGAATAAAAAAATATTAAGTTTCTTCATTTCTATGCACAATTAATTTCTCTGAGGTTTGCAGGTGATTCAAGATGAGTATAATGGCACATTTCATGTGCTAGCAGCTGACAAAACCAAGATGCCTCTCCTCGTCTACGTTTCTCGTGAGAAAAGGCCTTCTCATGCCCACCATTTTAAGGCTGGAGCTCTCAACGTCCTTGTATGAATTTCTACTCCTATTATATTTTGTAATTTCATTGACTTTGCACCATTAGTGTATAAAAAACTTAAAGACTACTAATTTTTTTTGGCAGCAAAGGGTGTCAAGTGTGATAAGCAATTCGCCCTACATACTAGCGCTGGATTGTGACATGTACTGCAGTGACCCGACATCAGCTAGGCAAGCAATGTGTTTCCATCTTGATCCTAACATCCCACCCTCGCTCGCTTTTGTTCAATTCCCTCAGAGATTCCACAACATCAGCAAGAGCGACATCTATGACAGTCAGCTGAGAACACTGTTTTCGGTATGGGAATAGAATCCGAGCGTCAGTTAACTTACATATGAATATCAGAGTCTTCATTAATTAATAAGAAGTAGGTCAAGACAGATTTTTTCACTAAAAAGTACAAAACTTCCTCTGCCCGTTTTAGGTGCCATGGCAAGGCCTAGATGGGCTTCAGGGACCTGTGTTGTCCGGTACGGGCTTTTATATCAAGCGAGTTTCGTTATATGGAAGTACCATAAATATTGCAGGTTTGCTGGATTTCTTTCTAATCTACTGCTGATGAATTCAGAATTACTACGTATATATTCTGCTTATCTCCAACTCCATCACCTTCTGCTACTATGACAATTGCTTACTAATCCACTTCAATTTGCAGACATGGATCTCGAGGAACTTAAACAATCATTTGGTTCATCTAATGAATTAATCATTTCCGTTCGCGGAATCTACGAGCCAAAATTGATGGACGATCAGGATAGTTTGCAAAAAGTGACTCAATTATTGGCCTCCTGTTCGTATGAAACCAACACCAAATGGGGAAAAGAGGCAACTACTTCACATAATACTATTTTTGATGTTCACAATGTTTGAATTACTGATGATCATGGACGGCATTTCACCTAAACATAATTGAATTTCTGCTTGGCAGGTTGGTTTCTTGTACGATTCTGTGGTGGAAGATTACTTTACAGGGTTCAGGTTACATTGCAATGGTTGGACTTCCGTTTATTGTGATACATCGAGGCCACAATTCTTAGGAAGTGGCACCACGAGTTTGAATGACGTCTTAATTCAAGGGACCAGATGGAGCTCCGGGTTGATAGATGTCGGTTTCTCAAAGTTCTGCCCTCTTATATATGGACCAACCAGAATCTCCATTCTTGGGAGCATGTGCTATGGAGAACTTGCATTTTTCCCTCTTTATTGCTTGCCATTATGGTGTTTTGCCACTATTCCTCAGCTCTGTCTTCTTAATGGAATTCCCTTGTACCCTAAGGTAAGAACACGTACCCATATATTCATTAATGCCCTCTTATATACAATTCTTTTAGTACATAGAAGGTTCCCGTAACCGGCCTGATATAAAGATTTTTGTTTTTGTGTGCATGCACAGGTCTCAAGCTCCTTTTTTGTTATTTTCGTGTTCATATTTGTATCGTCTCTTTCTAAACATTTATATGAGGTACTATTAACCGGAGGGTCATTCCAAACCATGAAAAATGAACAAACAATATGGATGATCAAGTCAGTTACATGTTACCTGTATGGAAGCTTAGATGCTATTATGAAGAAGATGGGTATGAGGGAAGCCAGTTTCTTTCCAACCAACAAAGTTGCAGACGATGAACAAGTCAAGCTTTACCAAATGGGAAAGTTCGATTTTGCTGCGTCTAACATTTTTCTTGTTCCCGTGGTTGCTATAATAATCTTAAACATGGTTGCCTTCATTGGTGGACTTCTCAGAGTCATGTTTGTCGACGGCGATTGGGACAAGATACTTGTGCAAGTTTTCATCTCATGCTATATCTTAATCATGAATTTCCCACTAATCGAGGGGATGATGATAAGGAAGGACAAGGGACGTATTCAACCATCGGTCACTTTATTGTCTGTTATTGTATCAATTATTTTCTCCTTTTTAGGATCTATTATTATCTCAAATGTTAGGTGAGATAGTAGAGTACTATTATTTAGCTCGTGTTTATTTTGTGTTGATCATGTCAACCAGCCAAATCTTGGTATGTATCAAAGGATCTCCCTTTATTATTAGAGACTCCCTGCAAATCTTATTATTTATATTGTTGTGAATAAAGCTCAGGATGATTAATTATAATAAGGTTTGGCTTACCTCTTGAGAAAACAGGATGATTAACTTATTTCTCTCTTAAAACAATCTTTATCTATTTATTTTTCGATCAGGACATACTCCGTAAATTTTAAATAGGATGTAAGTCAAACCCATTAAAATAAATAAAAAATTCAAGCAATCTCTTTATCAAAAAACTTTTGTATATATAAAAAGCGACATATATATATATATATATATATAGTATTGCTAGTTACAAGGTTAAAGTGTAAACGCGATATGCGGCCTCTGTAAAAAAAAAAAGGGTTATACTCAAAAAGGGTATATCTTTCTACATTTGTTTTATGATGGGTCTACTTTTTTATAAAATGATTATGCAAGATCACCTATATAGTTAAGATTTGTACAAATCATTATTTATATTTTAATAGGAGACATCTTTTATGTAATCTATTTAATTGGTAGGCTTCCCCTAATGCGAGTACAAACTTAAAGTGTTACTATAAGAAAAATAAGTATTTGTGACGAGAATGATTATTTACAACGAAAATAGACTCATTTTCTTAAGAAATAGCTGGCCACAATTAAACAGTTTTCATGCACAAGTCTCTTGCGTCTTTTGTAAACAAAAGCACTGTATAGAATTTGTATATTTGAAACTTTTACAAATTATTACTCATATTTTAATTGAGGACATCTTTTATATCGTCTATTTAATTGGTAAGAAATGTTATAAATAAGTTTTACACCACACATGTAACACTCCCAATTTTCTAAATATCAGAGCTGATTACATTGACCTAAAACATGGTAACTTAATCAACAAAAATAAAAAAGAACTAAAAACTTTCATTTATAAATTGAGTTCAAAACATTAAACCAACTCAAACTTACCGTACATAAAAACAACACCAATTAAAATTTAGATTATTCCATAACGACACTTTTTCCATCACCGTTATTCTAACCCTTTCACATGTCATCTAAGTCCTCGTTTCGTCTTGCTCCTTGACATCTGTACAGTAAAACTTTGCAGATGGAAGGTAAGTTCACGGCACGGTAAGTAGGGATGATTAAGCCGGTTGTGACATATGAGCCTCATAAAAATAAACTGATAAACAAATCAAATAAATGATAATTGAAATCATTATAACATCGTGAAATAAAATTTTTATACTGTGTAAACACACTCCCAAAAATTCCTGCATAGGAAAACTCATTTTCGTTAGGATCCACACCTTCACAATATTTTTTGGTGTAGTTATTTTTTCTCTTTTTCCTTCTCATTTAGGATATGTTTGATAGTAAGATGATAATTTTTAATTTTGGAAGAAAGTTTAAAATATTATTTTTTAAAATTATTATTATTTTAAGATTTAAAAAAGTTAAATTATTTATTATATTTTGTGTAAAAATTTAAAAAAATTATAATGATAATATTAGATGAGTTAAGAATGTTGTGTCTCCTCCTACTTACCTGTAAGAAAAAATTTGCAGCGGAAAGTACCTCAAGCTCAGCTTATAAAATTGTTCCACGAGTTTCTCCAGATCGACCAAAAATAAGATTTTCCTCTTAGTGGTAAAGTGTACTACGTAGTTAAAAACTAGAGTAACACTTAACAAATCCACAGCCTAAAAACTATTTCAAGAGAGAACAAATGAGAGAGAGATTTTTTTAAAATCAGAAGTGTGCCAAAACCTTCTTGAAAGGGACTATATATAGTCCACCAAAGACTAGCCATTACACTGCAAATAAATGCAGTGTAACGGCTTGTAACGTATGGCATTAAGCCATGCGTTACAAGACATGTAACGTATGGCTTAATGCCATACGTTCACCTTTTTGAAGGGAGGGGGTCAGCCCACGTGGGCGCCCCTCCTTTCACCTGCTTACATTACCAAACCTATCTTAGGATCTACACTTTCTCATTGGCCTTTAGTATAGTTATCATTTTCATACATTTATCTTTGAGCAGGTCTACAGCTTCTTAATGTCATTCAGTGCAGTTATTGTCTCAAACATAATTTAGTAATGGTACCATACTATCTTTAAATCTATATATCCTTTCACGTAACTATATTTTACATAAAGTATCTATAAATATGCCATGGCTACTTACGTAAAAGTTTAGGATCAAGTCACACATTTCATGATAATATAAAAAATTATTTTGAGATATTCTAACATTTTTATGCAATGCAAAATAATTTTCTGAAATGTACATGCTTCAAATAAAATAAAGAGTTTAGAAACTTCTAATAAAAATGCCAGATTATCTCGAAATTTGATTAACAAGTAACAATCTCCCATCGTTCTAACTCAATCACTTCTAATCCAAGTTATCATCTTTATTGTTATCTCTCATAATCATTTCTTAACACATGTGAAGAGGATAAAATATCTCAGACTCAATATGACATTTCAAGCCTAGCCTAAGGGTGGGGTTCTCATCAAGGGAAAAGGGACTGAGGAGTAAAGGAGAGGACAAAAGGCTGAGGAAAAGAAATGGTGTCTATAACACCTCACTCTCCAAGGTTAATAATAAAGTTATTCTTTTAAAGATATGGGGAGCTTGAGTGCTACTACTGACCTAAACTTAAAAATATATATTTTTTTTATTATGAAGGAAGTGCCAAGTACAAAGATTCATTGTAAAAAATAAAATTGTTTTATATTAAAACACTGAAATCATAAATGCGAGTGCATGGAAGTATTTATTAAAATTTTTCAAAATCTGTACCATAAAAGTCATAACTTAAAATCTCTGTACATGATCTAGATCATTGTCAAGCCTCCCTGGACTAAGTTCCTCCCTGCAGCTCTACCTTCATAAATATTCTGACCTGTGGTGGTTTAAAAACATAAAACAACTCAAATGAGTCGATGATTCAATAAGAAACTCGTCATAACGTAAACATAATAAATATAAGGTTTTCATAAAAGTTTTCATACTGAGAATTAAAATCATGACTATTTATACTCATACTTATACTATACATAACTTGTCTTGATTTATTTGAATTAATTGACTGATCTGATTTATTTGACTGATCTGATTGGCCAACACATTTAACCCTATATGTGAGGTTGTGCACCGGCCTCACGTCCCGTAACCGTAAATGAAGCCACTGATAGTATTCTGGCATACTATGGTGGACCATGCTTGAGTCCGTGGCCTGCACATCCACCCTGAAATTGCATTGATACCATGCATCTGAATGACCCTCTAATTAAACTATTATGATCTTATTTTGTACTTGATTTTATGAAATCTTACGTGTCTTATGCAACATGAAATGCATAATATACACTTAACTAATATGTGGAATGAAACATAATGAATGACGTGCATTCAAATATCGTAACTAGCTAACGTATGTTAATCCTAATTTATGATCAAGTTACTTACCTTGTACTGTTGCTTCCTAAAATTTTCAACAAAAAATGGATCACGGTGTGATCGAGGGACGATGATGGTTATAAGTAGGAGGGAGGAAAAGGCAATGATGGCCTTGCCGTGTTTCATGGTGGGGGAGATGAGTAGTGGCGGAACCAGGAATTTGTTGTAGGGGCCGAGCAAAACTAAAACTATAATAAAATATTTTTTATTCTATTTCTAAGTCAAAATAATTTATAAGATCAAAATAATTTTGTAAAGGGGGCCAAGATAATTTTTTAGAGAGGGGGCCAACACAATATGAGATTAATATAATCCTATTAAATCATAAAAAAATTAATATATATATATTTTTCAAACTTTGGCCCCCCTACCCCTTCATAGGTCCGCCGTTGGAGATGAGGCTGCGGCATGCTGAAGGTAAAAAGAGCGCTAAAAATAAAAAAATCTAGGCTTGAAAAGGTCATTGCACGTACAGTGTACCAGACTCTATTTATAGGATGATATGTGTTGGGTTTAGAAATTTTAAGGTAAATAGGATTTCAGAATTATAATCCTAGTGTATTTGAAATTAAAAACATACTCTAGTAGTTCATTTGATGTAGGATTAGGAGTGACTGAGACTGTATAAGAAACTTCAATTAGTAATAATTTTAAAGTGAAACAAGAGAACCGTTTCTAAGCGATCGGTCCAATAATCCAATAATAACAACCCTCCACTTTGAGGCTGCCAGCTTAGAAAACACACTAAAATCACAATAGACTCGTACGCATGGGATAGCAAGGCAAAAGACTTTAGCTGACCATGTGTGCACTTCCAGAACTGCATTCGACACTTCGCGACTGTGTGCTTCCAGAACGCCGAGTAGACCTCCACCGCCAGCATCCATTGCCACCAGTGTCCTCCTTGGCCGATATACACACACTCTATAGCTCTCAACAAGAAGTCACAATGATCCCAAAACATCCCAAAAATTATTGATAAAAAGAACTGCCTTTACCACTTACCTCAAGGTAAGAATAGAAAAGAACACCATCGCGGCAATCACCAACATAAATTCTAGTAAAATATGAAGTCAAAGTTGTTATCATAAAGCGTGTCCTTCCTCTAGAAAACCTTTTCATCCTCTAAGGATTGTCACTAGGAAAACCACATACATAAACTGAAGAAAGCAACATCTCATTCAGCAAATGAGATTTTTTTTATAGGGAAACCAAACATCATAAAAAAACATTCGGACACAAAAAATCAGCAAATGGAAAATACATAGACCTCATTGATTCTAGCATCATAAAAGCATACCTTCAGATCTTTTGCTAACCAAATTGAATGAAAGAAAGATAGAAAGAAAGGGAAAAAAAATAATAACAGACGAAGAAACAAAAAAAGAATTTCACAACTTACACTATTATTGAAATTAATGTACTTATCTTCATTACATGCAACATTTATTTCTTGCTGTGTTTCAAGTAAATGGTTGAGTTAATATGTGTTTGATTACAATGTAATGTAAGCTGAAGAGTCACAAGTCTTTTTTATCTATATAGCTGTGTGATCAAGAAAAAAAATGTGAGATATGTACTCTCTGTTTTTTTTCCAGAATTCTCTCTGTTTTTCTACTTCATCTCTTCACTTTTATTCCTATTTCCTTCAACTCTAACAGCTGGTATCAGAGTAGCTTTGGTTTGCTTTGGGTTGAAAATATGTCTGCCTTTGGAGCAACAGCACCAATCCCTATCTTCAATGGAGAAGGGTATGATTTCTGGAGCATCAAGATGAAGACCTTCTTCATCTCTCAAGATCTGTGAGAGGTGATAGAGAAAGGAGTTACTACTCCAACTGAAGGCCAATCTGCTGCAGTCCAGAAACAAATCAAGGTTGAGCAACAAAAAGATGCAAAGGCATTATTTGTGCTTCAACAAGCTGTAAGTGACTCTATTTTCCCTAGATGATGCGAGCTACAACTTCTAAGCAAGCATGGGATATTTTACAATTAGAGTTTCAAGGAAATGCAAAAGTAAAAATGATCAAACTTCAAGGTTTGAGAAGAGAGTTTGAAAATTTTAAAATGAAGGAAAATGAAAGGGTTAAAGAGTACTCTTCTAGATTAATTGAGTTGGTTAATCAGATGAGGACCTATGAAGAAGAAATTTCTGACCAACGCATTGTTCAAAAGATTTTAATCAGCCTCACAGAGAAATTTGATCATGTACTTGATGCAATAGAAGAATCTAAGGATTTAAATACTTTAAGCATTATTGAGTTGTTGGGGTCTTTACAAGCACATGAACAAAGAGTTGAGAGAAGAATAGAAGATACTCTTGAAAATGCATTTCAATCTAAAGTAAATGTAAGATCTCAAAAGTCAAAAGATTTGAAGAAACAAAGTCAGAATTTTTCAAAGAAAGGAGAGAAAACTTGGAAAGATGAGAAGAAGAAAGGTAAACAAAGGGAATTTACACCTTGTGGAATCTACAAAAGAACCAATCATGCTGAAAAGGATTGTTTTCATAAAGGCAAACCTCAATGTACTAATTGTAAAAGATTTGGCCATATTGAGAAAGACTGTAGGTTTAAAACCAACCATCATGCAAACTATACCGAGGAGAAGAATGAAGAACACCTGTTTTTTGCTTGTCAAGCTACTGTCAACAAAGCTAGCAATATCTGGTTTATTGATAGTGGATGTAGCAACCGCATGGCAGCAGATGAAGAAGTCTTCTCGCAGCTTGATGAATCTGTCAAGACAAAAGTCAAGATGGGAAATGGTGAATTAGTAGAGTCTAAAGGCAAAGGAACAGTTACTATTCAAACAAGGAAAGGTACCAAGTATATTAAAGATGTTTTACTTGTCCCTTCCCTTGAACAAAATCTGTTAAGTGTTGGTCAAATGATTCAAAATGGTTACTCTTTACATTTTGGAGATAATACATGTCGAATTCTTGATGATAAAAATAATCTGGAGATAGCAGAAATTAAAATGGGCTGCAATAGGAATTTTCCTATTGAATGGCAGCATCCTAAAGCTATGAGTGCAGAGATTAATAATTCCACTCTTTGGCATCAAAGGTTCAGGCATTATAATTATGATGCTTTGAGACAATTGCAGCAGAATCAAAGATTTGCCTCTAGTGCAAGAACAGAAGGCTGTTTGTGAAGGATGCATGCTTGGAAAGCAACACAGAAGATCATTTCCATCTGAAAGTACATGGAGGACCAAAGAACCATTGCAATTGGTTCACTCGGATGTGTGTGGTTCAATGAGAACACCATCACTAAATCAGAACAGGTACTTCCTTTTATTTATTGATGATTATACAAGGATGACTTGGGTCTATTTTTTGAAGGAAGAATCAGAAGTGTTGGGGATTTTCAAGAAATTTAAAATAGCAGTTGAAACTCAAAGTGTTTTCAAGATGAAAGCCTTGAGAAGTGACAGGGGCACCAAATACAATTCTCAAATGTTTGACAAATTCTGTGAAGAAGAAGGCTTGGAACATCAACTCACGGTTGCATACACTCCTAAGCAAAATGGAGTTTCTGAAAGGAAAAAACGAACCGTAATGGAGATGGCTAGATAAATGCTTTTTGATAAAAAAAATTGCCCTTAAAATTCTGGTCTAAAGCAGTAAACACTTCTGTTTATTTGTTGAATAGATGTCCCACAAGTGCTTTGCCAGATAAAACACCATTTGAAGCAAGGTATGGCAGAAAACCTTCAGCTAATTACTTAAGATGTTTGGTTGTATCTGTTTTGTGCATGTTTCAGCTCCAAAGAGACACAAGTTGGAGGAGAAATCTCAAAAAGGGATCTTTCTAGGATATAGTACTCAATCAAAAGGGTATAGAGTCTATATCTTAGAAACTGAAAAATTGATCATAAGTCGAGATGTTCAGTTCAATGAAGGTGATTTCTGGGATTGGGAAGCCAGTGAGGTTTCAAACAGAAGTATTTCTGTTTCAATTGAAAATTCAGAACCTGGAATTGATCATGCTGCTCAAAATGAAGAAATTGAAGACCTTTTAGATAGTTCAGATGATTCATCACCAAGGAGGTTTAGATCTTTGAATGAGATTTATGAGAGTTGTAATTTCCTCTCATTAGAACCTGAGAACTTTGAAGCAGCCTCAAAGGATGAAGTTTGGGTCAAAGCCATGGAGGAGGAAATGAAGATGATTAAGAAAAATGATACATGGGTGCTGGTTGATCTACCTCTAGAAAAAGAAGTTATTGGTGTGAAATGGGTTTATAAAACTAAGCTGAATCTAGATAAGTCAGTATAGAAATATAAGGCCAGATTAGTAATGAAGGGTTATGCTCAACAATTTGGAAGAGACTACAATGAAACCTTTGCACCTGTTGCAAGGTTAGACACAATCATATCACTGATTGCATTGGCAGCAAACAAGAAATGGAGAATTTATCAGTTAGATATGAAGTCTGCTTTCCTAAATGGAGAATTGCAAGAAGAAGTGTATGTGAGCCAACCAGAGGGGTTTGTTGAAGAAGCTGGAAAAGTGTTGAGATTAAAGAAGGCTTTGTATGGCCTAAAACAGGCACCTCGAGCCTGGTATGGGAAGATAGACAATTATTTTCTTAACCAAGGTTTCAAAGGAGCAAAAGTGAACATACATTCTACACAAAGTATCAAGGAGCTGCTGATATATTAATTGTTTCCTTGTATGTTGATAATCTGATTTTTACAGGAAACAATATTCAAATCATTGAAAGTTTTAAAGAAAATATGATGAAGACCTTTGAAATGACTGATCTCGGCATGATGAATTATTTTTTGGGAATGGAGGTATATTAAGAAGAGGATGGTATCTTTATTTCTAAAAAAAAATACACTGAAGAGTTGCTGTCCAAGTTTAATATGCTTGGGTGTAAAGCAGTAGCAACTCCTCTAGTTGCAAGAGAAAAATTTTAAAAAGATGATGGAGTTAAAAAGGTTGATCCAGCACAATTTAGAAGTTTGGTTGGCAATCTTCTTTACTTAACTGCTACAAGACCAGATATAATGTTTGCTTCAAGTCTACTGTCAAGATTTATGCAAGAACCTAGCCAAGTTCAATTCGGCATAGGAAAAAGAATCCTCAGATACTTGCAAGGGATTATTAATTATGGAATTTGGTTTAAGCATTGTCCAGATGGAGAACTTATTGGTTATAGTGACAGTGATTGGGCAGGCTCAGTGGATGATTTAAAGAGCACCTCAGGTTTCTGTTTCAGTCTAGGCTCAGGTGTATTTTCATGGAGTTCAAGGAAACAAAATGGTGTTGCTCAATCCACTGCAGAAGCTGAATATGTTGCAGCTGTAGGTGCTACAAATCAAGCTATTTGGCTTACTAGAATCTTGAAAGATATGGGAGAAAAGCAGTTGAAATCAGTTGAGATTTACTGTGATAATAAGTTTGCAATTGCCATTGCCAAGAATCCTATTTTTCACAATAGGACAAAGCATATTGCAATAAAATATCACTACTTAAGAGAAGTTGAAGCTAGTGGAGAGATTCGATTGAAGCACTGCAGTACTGAAGAACAACTTGCAGACATTTTCACTAAATCTTTGCCAAGAGACAGATTTCAAATGTTGAGAACCATGCTGGGAATTACAGATAAACACATTAAGGAGGAGTATTGAAATTAATGTGCTTATCTTCATTACATGCAACATTTATTTCCTGATGTGTTTCAAGTAAATGGTTGAGTTAAAATGTGTTTGATTACAATGTAATGTAAACTGAAGAGTCACAAGTCTGTTTTATCTATATAGCCGCATGATCAAGAAAAAAAAATGTGAGATACGTACTCCCTTTTTTTTTTCTAGAATTCTCTCTGTTTTTCTACTTCATCTCTTCACTTTTATTCCTATTTCCTTCAACTCTAACAACTATTACCAGCAGATGCACAACTTATTCAATATATTTTCCAGTCAAAACTCCCCGATATTTACATCCCAAAACATCTCCCAGTCCACACTTACTGTTTCAAATGCCTATCCCAGTTCAGTGATCGTCCCTATCTCATCAATGGCGCTAACAATGTCACATACACTTACGCCGAGGTGGAGCTCGCCGAAATGGAAAGGGATTTCGTGAGTGCGAAGTGGGAAAGTGGGGGAGGAAAACCAGGGGGTGCAAAAGGGGAAAGTGGGGGAGGGTGTTTGAAATCTGAAGGAGTGATCCACACAATTCTTGTAAAGAATGCTTATGTGTCACAAATTTATTGGTGGGCTATTATCTCTCTAAAATAAGCCTGATCGGTCTGTAGGTATTCTCTTGAAACAAACTACTAATGGCCAAGCTTTAAATTTTAAAAGGAATCTAACTTGTTTAATAAATATTGAATGAGATTTAACTTAGTTATTGAGTCTAATTAAAACTCCTAATCAATCTCAGTAATTTATAGCTCGTGGGCTTATCCAATATCGCCTATTAAATATAATTTAGGCCCAATAAAATTATCAATATTTCGACTTTAGAATTATTGGACCTGGTTGTTACAAACTCTCATCCTTATAAAAATTCTGTCGTCAGAATTTGCTAGAACTCAAGCCACCTACAGACTTATACGTAACATCCTTTCCATGTCTCTACGTAAAACTCAATAATGGGTTCAATCGAAAGCCTGATAATAATTCTCCAAGCCAATTTTCTGAAATCCACCAAAATAGTAAATAAATCTCCACATAACATGATAAATAAAACTCTCCATAAAATAATAGACTCTCCACATGAAATAATAACCTCAATAAATAGTAATCTAGAACTCTCCAAAGTTTGGATCCTAAATCTTACAACACGTACTTGACGATCAAATCACGTTACCTATAGAACATAAGATTACTACCAATCATCCCAAATTACCATACTTCATACATAAATCTATGTCATAACTTTTAAATCCACTAAATCCATTCCTAATTTCCTCATATAAAACTCCACAATATATAAGACTATTTCCTCATGAACATATGCACCATTAATCTTAAAAGCAAAACTTCTTAACCTCAACTTTAGAAACTTCCATATCTCACGTGCTAAAGCTCTTTCACGTAGTAGCTAGGTGCATGCATTTAAAAATATATTTGAAACTTAATCAAAACAACAAAACAGTAACAATTCAAAATACTTACTGTAGAGCAGGACATGCCTTGGGGAGACTTTGACCTCAATTGCCTTTTCTTTTTTTTTTTTAAAAAAAAGTCTACAGAATCTTCGACCTCAGCTCTGATACCAACTGTAACACACTTCTACCCACGGTTAATAATAAAGTTATTCTTTCAAAGATCTGGGAGGTGTCAGAGTGCTACTATTGGTCTTAACTTAAAAATATTTTATTTTATTCTGAAGGAAGCGCTAAGTTCAAATATTCCTTATAATAAATGGAGTCGTTTTGTATTAAACACTGATATCATAAATGAGAGTGTGTGGAAAAATTTATCAAAATTTCTCAAAATCTGTGCCCTAAAAATCATAGTTTAAAATCTCTGTACACTTAAAAAGTGGAAGTGTATAATTTCTCTATTGATTATTGACCCTTTCTAGCAGAAGTGAAGTGTTTCACTTCTTTAAGATTTTAAATTATCTAATATTTATAGGCACGAGATTTCAAATTATTTTCAACTTTGGATCATTTATATATTGTCACTATTAACATATTATTTAACATATATATTATGATCATTCAACTTTTGACTCCCCCTTATGTGTAGGCTAGTCTTTTCTAAATAAGTGAAATATTTAATTAAATGAGGTAGAATATAAAATTAATATTTAAATTCAAGACTTATACTCTAATATCATGTTAAATCACCACTTTTTTTTTTTTTAAATAGGCTAATAAAAAGAAGTAAATTTAATTATTTATATTTATCTTAATTATAATCACATGGCTAAAAAAATGTAAAGCTCGTGCATTGAAAATGATATATATGATCATATTTTGTTAAATAACTTTGAAATATTAGTCTGCAACATGAAGCATTAAAATCTAAAGTCTTGTATGGTGTTTGTTGTTTGTGAAGGGGATAAAATATCTTAAACCTAGATGAACACGTCCAGCCCACCAAAGGGTCCTCATTAGAAGACAAAGGAAGATAGAGGAAGAGGGGATAACGAAAAAGAAGATATCAAAGGGAAAAGAAGGTATTACACAATAAAAATCTCTCACCTGCAGGTCGTTTATCTACTACAGAAGCTGCATGTCATCTTGCATTAAATCATAAGTCTGGGCATGGATGATACTGTACATATTTCATGTATTTCATTTCTCGAATATCCTTTTGATTATTTTGTAGATATTTTCCTATTGTTAAAGAATTACCATTTGTGGTAAGTTAGCAGTTAGTTTGTTACGCTTGAGATGTATATATATTCGTTGGTTGTATAGTGCTAGGGTATTAATAAACACAGGAATATTCAAGCATTCTCCATCTCCTTCGTGTGAAATAGCTCTTTGCCCACTTTGATTTCTAAACCCTAATATGGTATCCAGAGCCTCGAGAACACCATCCATAGAGGATTCTCCCGACAATTCAGACGATTCCTCATCTTCCACGCATCTCTCTGTCCATTCCAGCAAACTCTCAAACACCTACAGTGCCACAACCCGTTACTTAAACCTCACAAACCCTAACAATCCTTTTCTCCTAGACAACGGCGACAACCCCGCCATGATTTTTGTCACGGATTTCCTCGCCAATGACAACTATATTACCTAGTCACATACGATGGGGAGGGCTCTCTGCGTGAAGAATAAGTTGGGGTTTATTTTCGGCTCACTTCCTCAACCCATTGACCCTAATGATCCTTTTCTTGATCTATGGAACTGTTGCAACGATATGGTAGTCTCATGGCTACAAAATTCCATTTGCCCCTTCCATCAGATCCAGCATCGCTTTTGTTGATGATGCCCGTGAGATCTGGCTTGATCTTGAGGATCAATTTACTCATCAAAACAGCCCGCAAATCTACCAACTCAAGAAGAACTTAGCTAGCCTTCTCCAAGAATATGACATTGTAAGCGTTTATTACGGCAAGCTAAAAACTCTTTGGGATGAATTATTAATTTATGATCCTATCCATGTTTGCACTTGTGGCTCAATGAAAACATTTTTCGATCGTTATCAACGCGATTGCGTGTTTCAATTTTTGATGGACTTGCACAATAGTTATTCCCCTGGTCGGGATCAAATTATGATGCTCAACCCATTATCCCCACTCACCAAAGTCTTCTCCTTAATTCAACAACAAGAATGCTATTACCAGATAGCATCCACCAACCTTTCCCCACTCCTTGGCCTTTGCAGTCAAAAAACCCTACCCAAACCCCTAAAAATTCCCCTCAATCCAAACCCAAGAAAGGTAGAGCATATTGTACTTATTGTAAAATCACTGGCCACACCCTTAATACCTATTTCAAAGCCGAAAATGCTAAGCCACCTATATGTTCCCATTGTAACATGTCTGGACACACGACGGAGAAATGCTATAAGCTTCATGGCTACCCACCTGGCCATAAATTGTTCAATAACACACAAGGTTCCTCTATTCTTGTTACTCAATTTGCCTCTAAACAAGAGACTATTAGTGATGCTCAAGTAGGTCTCACTAAGACTTAGTACCAGCAACTTCTAGCTTTACTTCAATCTCGGGAGCTTTCCACCGCTGTTCAGCCTTCCGCTAATAAGATTCAGTCTAATTTTCCTTCTACATTGACTCCTCACATCTCTGGTATATCACTTTATTTATCCACCGGCACACAATCCACTTTGTCCACTACAAACATTCCTTGAATCATTGATACAGGCACAACAGACCACATGGTCTGCTGCCCCTCTCTGCTCACCTCCATAACAGCCTCTATCTCTCACTCAGTTAGGCTCCCAAATGGAATTAACGTTCCTGTCACACACATTGGCACTGTTCAATTGTCATCTTCCATTTCTCTTAACAATGTTTTGTGTGTTTCCTCTTTTAAATTTAATCTGATCTTAGCCAAGAAATTGGCTGCTTCACTCACCTGTTGTCTAGTGTTTTTTCCTATTTTTGTCTCATACAGGACCTTCTCTCATGGACAATGATTGGAAAGGGGAAGTGAGGAATGAACTTTATTACTTGCTTAATACTGTTATTTCTCCCTCTACTCTAGCCTCAACACTTTCAAAATTCAACAAAACTCCACCGACAACTTGTGTTTTACATTCTCATACTGTTACTGACCTATGACATTGTCGCCTAGGCCATCTTTCATTTCTAGTTTTAAATATGAATTCAAATCCTATTGTAAAAGACCACATTAGTATCATTAATACAAAACCATGTTATGTTTGTCTACTTGCAAATTTCATAGACTTCCTTTTCCTCACAGCAAACATAAAACAACCAAACCTTTTGAAATTATGCATTGTGACCTCTAGGGACCAAATTCAGTCCCTGTCTATGATGGTTCTAATTATTTTCTTACCATAGTTATGACTTTACTAGAAGCACTTGGCTTTATCTTCTTCACACTAAAGTTGAAACCAGAAAAAGCATAGAATCTTTTGCGAATTTAATTGAAAATCAATTTGATTTCAAAATCAAAATTCTAAGAAGTGACAATGGCAAAGAATTTCTTATGCACGATTTTTTCAATAGCAAAGGTATTATTCATTACACTAGTTGTGTTGTCACACCCCAACAAAATGGGGTTGTGGAACGAAAGCATCAACACATTCTCAACGTAGTTCGAATTTTAAAATTTCAAGCTAGTCTTCCTCTTGAATTTTGGAGTGACTGTGTCTTAACAGCCACATACCTCATTAATAAGACTCCTAGTCCTTTACTTTAAAATAAAACCTTTTTTGAACTTCTTTTTAACTTTCCACATTCATATTTTCACTTAAGAGTTTTTGGTTCACTATATTTTGCCTCCACCTTACATCAAGGTAGGAAGAAATTTGACCCTTGAGGTCGCATGTGCATTTTTCTAGGGTACCCTTTTAGTACTAAAGGTTACAAACTCCTTGATCTTGAATCAAGAACCACCTTTATATCTCGGGATGTGATATTCCATTTCCTTTCCAACACTTACCTCATCCCTCATCCAACCCCTCTCCCACACTTGTTTTTACTAAACCCTTACTTAACTCACTTGACTTTCCCACCAATCCCCTGAATTTTAGCCTTGTTGTGACGCCCCCAAATTCCGCTTGGGATTGGACGGACATTTGAAGCGTCGAGACATGCAACATAAGGTTACGTATCTCCGTTCATGACATATAAGATGCAATGTTCTTAAGATACATCTAGCATTATGCAATATTCGCAGCAGATAATTTTTTTCTTTAGCAATACTATGCACCAAATTCAAATATCCCAAAATGTTTAAAATATAATTTATACATAAAGGCATACTAAACATCAGAGATCACAATACTAGTCCAAAATGATTGTGATCAAATGAGTACTGAAGATGTAACTTCATAGTACATATAGTAATTTTAAGTTAACTACTATATTAACCTTGAAGCCGCACTGTCGCTTAATTGACCGTGTCCAGTTGGCTGTTTCCCAGTTCTTCTTTAGATCCTGTAACAAAATCTACCATTCGGGGAGAATGGTAGTTGGGACTACCATAGTGAGATTTGATTACAAATCTCAGCAAGTTAACATAAAACATACACACAGGTTAATAATGCATGCATGACAGTAAAAGCATAAGTACATAATCAAAATCGTAAGTAATCATAGCATATGGCATAACTTAAACTTGAAACATAACATGAACATGAATGAACTGAACTTGACTTACTTGTCATAGACTTGATATGACTTGACTTAACGTGACATGAACTTGAAACATAACATTGTCATGGATTTGATCTTACTTGACTTAACTTGACATAAACTTGAAACATAACATGAACATGAGTTTGAGCATAACATGAGTTTGAATTATTTTTCATTTAACTTGATTAACGTAACATGTGGGTGCTACATGGGTCCCCTAGAGCCATGTGTCCCTGCCGATTATCGCATCACAACACAGGTATCTACACCAGCTGTGAGTGCGTTAATACATACTCCACAATTGTTGTGTCTCACGTAGTGTATGTGCCACAATTGCTATGACCCCATACTTCATGCTCCACAGTTGTTATGGCCCCATGACTTATTAAAATAAAATGTGGCTCCATCGGCGTTAGTGCCTGGTGCGCTCCGGTGACCAGCTAGTTAGGTCCCATTCACAACCTGTTGACTATACTTCGTCAACCCAGAGAATTTCACACCTATTTAGACACTCCAGAGTGAACAAAGGAGTTTTACTAGGATATTTTCCCATCCTAGTACTTAGGATCGTGATTGACATGAATAACTTAACATGATTGTTCTTGAAATACATAAACTGTATTAGAAACAGAATGTGACTTGAATATGAAATGACAAAAGCCCTGATGTAATACAACATTACATTTTTAACATAACATGCTTGCAACAATGAATATACATTACATGACATACATGACATTCCATTTTTTTTTTCTGATAATATCTTGATGAATTTTTATCGTAGAAATGAATAGTACTCACTAAGTAAGTTCCTAGGAAATATCAATCTTTCCTAGACAGAACTTCTAGATTCCTAGGAAAGATTGGAGGGTCACGATGGACACACTTAGGAATTTCCAATCTCCTTAGACAAAATCTCCTTAAATTGTATGTATCCATACTACTTGCAATGTTTAGCAATACGTGACAGAATATCTTGTGTAGCAGATGAATAATTCATGACAGAATAAATTATATGTAACATATAAACATGTAATGACTTGGCATAGCACATATAATAATATACATACATATACTGTAGTTCATTTACTTATCACCCATACATAGTAAACTGCTAGTAAGTTAAAAGCTAACTTACCTTTATCTTCGCGTTTCTAGGCAAAACTCAAGTGCGATCACGAGAGACTGAAAGTAGTGATTTTTAAAAATTATAACTTAATCACTAACAATTAGAAATATAGAAAAATATCAATTTAAGAGTAAAATTATTAATTCACCCTCTACATGTGAAAAAAGACCATTATATCCCTAATTTAAGGATTTTGTATCCTAACTCCAAAAATCATCAAAATTTATATATCTCATGTAGATTTTATTCTGAACTTAAATATGAATTCAGAAAAATTTAAAGCTAAACACAACTATTAAAATTCTATAAAAACCGAAACTTATATAGGCCATTTCCCTTGATTTTTGTTTCTAACTTGTTTTGATCAACCTCTTGATCCATGACTTATAAAAATGTGATCTTCAAACCAAAACATCACATGGTTTAAAAAGGTGTCCTAAAACAGATCTAAGCTTTAAACTCAAGATCACATGGTTAAAAATCAACCAAAACATTAATTTAGCCAAGAACATCATCACTTGGCCTATTCAAATATCTCCTTGCATAAAAATTTCATATCTTTGAAACTAATATCAAATATCTTCAAAACAACATTATATCATGTACATAAGAAGCTTAGGATCCTCAAATAAAAATATCAAAGCCATTGCAATAAGATTAGACCATAAAAGATTTAAACTTTCTCAAAACTGAAACTGTTTTTCCACTTCCAGATTCGAAGTTTCTAAATCTAAGAAAATCTTTCACCAAAACTTTTAATCATGCAACAAATCCTCAACCAATAATCATATACCTATGTTAACAATACTCCATAATAATTTCGGACCAAGATCAATCCATTAACTTTGTCAAAAACTCCAAAATATAACATACTCTCTGGTTATCGCCCAGAATGACCTTTCTAGGTTTTAAACAACTTTTGACTAACCAAATGATTTTCAAATATAACAAATAAGATATTTACGTAAACTAGACTAAAAAATAAACAACTTTCATGAAGGAAAGTTTTTGAGAAAATACTTACAAGAGCTTCAAATAATGTGTGCAAAAGAGTTCATAAAAACTGCCCGAGAGTATTTTTTTGTATTCTAACAAAGCAAAGTGTAAAGGAGGGATGATTTTCGTTGGAAGGGGCTGGAGGGCTATTTATACAAGTTTTGGAAGATGATAGATCTGAAATGGAGTTTGAGTAATGATCTTTTCTTCCAATAAAATATACAAGATATTATTTTTCAAGGTTGAGTCTATAATTGAAAGAGTGGGGTGTCCACTTAATCATCCACTTCAAGAACATTCTAAGTGCTCTTGAATAAATCTGATAAGGCAAGTGGAGGGTGAAATATCTTAGACAAAATCATTGCTAAGGTGGCTAATTTCGTGGGCCTTAATGGGCTTAAACCGAAAGGGCCTAAATTCATGGGTTTTAAGAGGGTTTGGGTTGCTATCAAGCCCAAATCTGATTTCTATTGACCCAATCAAATATCCAAGGTTAACTAAGTTGGATAATGATGTTCTAACACAAATTTAAAAAATTAATAGCATATGAAAATAATTTAATTAAACGATTAAACACGATGCTAGAAACTGATTCAATAAGGTTTTGGATAAAACCATATAGGATTTTTGGTTTCTAACACGCTTATGGGTTCTTAGTTGGATTCCAACCATATAGAATTTACTATGTTTCCTAAAAACAATAGAAATTCCATCATTGAATTTCTAGCGGCTGTTACACCTGTCACACCTCAACATCCTGCCCCTTCCTTCCAAATCTCAACCTCATCTCAAATTCCAGCCACATCTCAAAATCAGACCACCCCACAAACCTTATCTACACCTTCTTCCAACTCTGTCTCCCCTCCCTCCCAATTTCCTTCCCCCTCCCCACATATGTCTGACTCTTCTTCTCCACCATCTAACCCCCCTCTCCACAGGTCCACCAGAGTTAGAAGGGCTCCATAGTATTTTGCAAGAGTTCCATTGCAACCAGACCTCACTTTCAGCTACTTCTCAATTGTTGTCCAAGCCCAACATTGGTAATTCTTGTTCTCTTGCTCATTTTTTAACTTACTAGAAATTTTCCCCTTCATTTACTACTGTTTCTACTTCTATTTCAACCATCTATGACCTCACTACTTATAAATAAGCTGTGAAACACTCTGGATGGTGTACAACCATGGAAGTAGAACTCTTAGCCTTAGAACAAAACCAAACTTGGATCATCACTAATTTGCCTCTTGGGAAAGAGGCTATTGACTGCGAGTATGTCTACAAGACCAAGTTTAATGCTAATGGGTCAGTAGAAAGGTTGAAAGCACGACTTGTGGCAAATGGGTTTACACAACAAGAAGGTGTAGACTATACTGAAACATTTTCACTCGTAGCCAAACTTGTTACCGTGAGGATTTTGCTCTCCATTGCTGCTGTCAAGGGTTGGTTCCTTTTTCAATTTGATGTCAATAACGCATTTCTCCATAAATATTTAGATGAGGAGATTTATATGTGTAAACCACCCGGTTACACCAAAGAGGGCCCCAACCAAGTATGCAAGCTTCTTAAAAGCCTTTTATGGCCTTAAACAAGCTTCACGACAATGATACTCTAAATTTTCTTCCTCACTTATTGCTTTTGGATTCAATCTAAAGCTGATTACAGTCTCTTTACTAAACTAGATGGAACTTCTTTCATTGCACTTCTAGTTTATGTAGACGATATTATTATTACTGGAAATTGTTCATCTTCCATTGCCTCTCTTAAATGCTTCCTTAGCACTCAATTTAAGATCAAAGACCTTGGTTGTTTGTGCTATTTTCTTGGCTTGGAAGTTGCAAGATCTTCCAAGGGCATTCACTTGTGCCAAAGAAAGTATGCTTTGGGCATTTTGGCTGATTCAGGGACACTTGGCAGCGAGCCTCTTAAGTTTCCTCTTAAGCAGAATCTCAAACTTAGCAAGGATTTTGGTGTTCCCTTATCAGACCCGAGTACTTATAGACGGCTTATTGGTCGATTTTTGTACCTCACAATCACTAGGCCTGATATATGCTATGCTATCCAGCTTCTAAGTCAATTTATGAGTCATCCAACAACATCACACTTGGCCATAGCACATAAGATTCTCAGATATATCAAAGTTGCTCTTGGTTAAGGCATATTGCTCTCATCTTCTTCTCCACTTCAACTTAGAGCATATTGTGACTCAGATTGGGCCTCATGTCTTGATACACGCTGTAGTGTCACCGATTATTGTGTATTTCTTGGAGTCTCTCTTGTTTATTGGAAGTCAAATAAACAATTAGTGGTTTCTCGTTCCTCAGCTGAAGCTGAGTATTGCTCTATGGCCTCCACATGTTCTGAAATTACTTGGCTCAAATATCTTCTCAATGATCTTCAGATTCATCATTCACAGCTAGTATTACTTTATTGTGACAACCAAGTGGCTCTTCATATCGCTGCCAATCCAGTTTTCATGAAAAAAAAAGCACATCGAGTTAGATTGTCATTTGATAAGGGATAAAATCCAAGAAGGAAGCATCACCACTGCACATATTGCCTCAAACAGCCAACTGGCTGACATTTTTACCAAGGCCTTGCCCTCATATCTTCTTGGATTACATTTGTCCAAGATGAGAATAGTTAATCTCTATTCTCTATCTTGTGGGAGGCTATTACACAATAAAGATCTCCTAGTTGCAGGTCGTTTATCTACTATAGAAGCTGCATGTCATCTTTCATTAAATCATAAGTCTGAGCATGGATGATACTGTACATATTTCATGTATTTCATTTCTCGAATATTCTTTTGATTATTCTGTAGATATTTTCCTTTTGTCAGAGAATTACCATTTGTGGTAAATTGGTAGTTAGTTTGTTACACTTGAGATGTATATATATTTGTGGGTTGTACAGTGCTATGGTATTAATAAACATAGGAATATTCAAGCATTCTCCATCTCCTTTGTGTGAAATAGCTCTTTGCCCTCTTTGATTTATAAACCCTAATAGAAGGTGGCCACGAAAAGGTAAGGGAGAAAGTGGAAATGAGGAGAGGATGTCAGACACGCAAAGAGAAAGGTGGCCATGTCTGATTACGGCAGGGAGATACGTGGAAAGATGGATCAGATAAAAAGGGACGACCAAACGACTACAAGGGACTTCTTCTTCAGTAGCTTTTTCAACCTCGCAACTGGGGCTTCAGAGAAAAGACTTCCTCCTGCCAATAAATTCCATATTTCCATTATATAATGAGGATGAGAGACTACAAGAAACTGTAAAACAAGCATATTATATTAGATTTCTCCTCTCCAAATATCCCGTAGACGTAGACAATATGTCAAATTACGTAAATCTGTGTGTTTTTTTCTTTTTGTTTTCTCTATACTTATTTTCCTTTCACCGTTATGGATATATACACCGCTATCGTACATCCGCTTCGGACCATTGTTGGGAGCTTTAGACCACACTCAACGAGGTCCGCATCGTCACAGCGGACCAAAAATGACTCTTTCTTCATTTCTAATTTGTTATGCGATTTTTTAGACATTAACATGAGTTTGCATTATCGTTCTCGACTAATAATTATAAGGTATGCTAGATCATAAAAAGTTTGCTAGATTAATAATTGGAAATGCTTATCCTATCGAGAAAAGCCATCGAGGAAGGCTAGTACGATTTTTTTTTTTTTTTGAACTTAACGATTAAAAAAGTATTTTTTAATGGATTGATGATTTTTTTAAAAATAGTAAAAAATATTTTAAAAAAATAAACAAGTTGAAAAATAAAATGCATTTTATTGATAGAAACTCTAGGATGCCCTCGATGGCTAGCAGTACTTCCCGTCAATTATAAGTATCTGTCTGTTCTCGCTCCATGGCTGGCTGGGTACCCCCAGCTGGTCCAGCTAGCTAGTTGTCAGGCATGGATTTATCGTCGGGACCAACCCCATGTCCTTCTCAATTTATTTCCAATCTAACTGCGTCCACATGCATGCAATCTCCAAATTAGTGTAGAAATGATCTCGACCTGTCCAAGCTGTACAAAGAAGTGACCAGAACCAACTCGTACGAGAGAGAATATCATTAACGATTACGTCGATTAGCATGAACAAGTAGTGGTGCATGAGTAATCATCATCAAAACTAATCCTTTTATAGGATGTTACAAACATTTTAATAACCCCGCAATTCATCACCCTGCAATATTTCTTTCGCGCGAGTTATTGTTATTTGTGGTTATCAATCGTGCCGCGTCCTGGTAATTACCCTTAATTAAAATATAAATTATTTAGAAAACTCTCAAAACTAAGGCCTGGTTTGTTTTCAGAAAACTCTCATCTCATCTCATCTCAATTTTATCATTACACTTTTCACAATTTCAATACAAAATAAAATAAACAATTCAACTTTTTCAAATTCATCTCATCTTCTCTCACCTAATCATTACAACTTTTTTAAATTTCAATACAAAATAAAATAAACAATTCATCTCATCTCAAAAGTTTTCATCTCATCTCCAAAAACAAACGAGGTAGTGTCGTTAGCTGGGTGTTTAAGGTTGCTGTTTGATAATTTTGTTCAGGTTGCTGCTTTATTTATGATAGTTTTTATTTTTATTGTTCATGTTTATAATAGATGATATAGATTCCTATATAAAAAAAATAATAGATGATATAGATACAATCATTTGTATCCTATATTTAAAATAAAACAATAAAAGAATTTTATAAATAGTTTTTTTTTTTTTTTTTTTTTTTATCATCACTCCCTTGTTCATATTTGTATTGGAAATTATTTTGTTAACCTCATTCATGGTTGTGGGTTTTATTTCTTATTTAAAACCACCAACGTATCAAATCTGTTTTCTAATAAACTTAGGGGTAATGCACTCTTTCTTAGTAATAATAATAAAATTTGTAATTGCAAGCTGCCAGACACCACTCAACCGAACTTTGCCATATCAAACATAGATTTTCAAAAAAAGATATTCATTCATTTATAAGTAAATTGTAGAAATGCTAGGATATGTTTGGGGGCAAAGATGAGAAATCTCATCTCATCTCATCTCTATCTCATCTCATCATTACATCTTTTTCAAATCCTCATACAAAATATAATAAACAATTCAACTTTTTCAAATTCTAATTTAACTTTTTCAAATCCTAAAACAATAATAATATTAAAAAATAATATTTTAAACTTTTATCTTAACACTATTCATAAAACTTTTAAAAATTCTCATCTTATCTCATCTACCAAGCATAACTAGTCACGTATAGATTTCACAAAAATAAATTTATAAACTAACGTGATTTGATATGGTACGTCATATTATATAGTTAAACGTAAAACTCATTTTAAAACAACTTCCAATGACAACTAGGGACTTATTTGGACACTTGTAGTATTTTAAAATTTTGTAAATAATAGTAAAATTATTTGAGTTAAGATACTTTATTAGATTTTAGGAATTAAGAGATAAAAAGTTGAAAAGAATTAATATAATAAAGTTGAAAAATTGTTTGAATATAATTTTTTTAATATTATTTTTATTTTAAAATTTGAGAAAGTTATATTGATTTTTGTGTTTTATTTTGAACCGTTGACTTTTTTGTTTGGATAATAATTATATGTAAAAGTTATTTTTTTTAATCGAAAAAGTTAAAAATTTGAATTTAAAAATTGTACTGTATTTGGGTCATGTTTGTAAATAAAATTGTTTGTAAATAAAATTACAAGAATTTTTCAAAATTTAATGTCTCGTATCTAAACGTTCCAAAGTTATAAATAAATATGAACCTTTTATTTTCCATTAATCTTGTTATCATTTGATCATTTCTCCATTTTTTTCCCTTTAACAGAGAGCAGTGAAGCAAGCAATGGATTCCCTCCCTCTCCACGTCTGTCATGTCCACAAACTATCCATTCTTCTAAATCGAGTATACTTACTTGTCCACTCTGCGGCTTTGGCTTTCTTGATTTACTACAGAGTCTCTTTTCTCTTCCAAGTCCCCAATACCAGAACCGCGCCAGTGCTACCATGGCTTCTTGTGTTCGCTTCTGAACTCCTCCTCTCTTTCATATGGCTCCTCGGCCAAGCTTTTCGATGGCGTCCTGTTACTCAGACAGTCTTTCCAGAACGACTACCGGAAGACGATAAGCTCCCTGCCATTGACGTGTTCATATGCACTACAGATCCAGACAAAGAACCAACTGTGGTGGTGATGAACACTGTGTTATCAGCCATGGCGCTGGACTACCCCCCCGAGAAGCTTCACGTGTACCTTTCAGATGATGTGGTTCTCCTCTGACTTTGCATGGTATGAGGGAAGCTTGGAGGTTTGCAAGGTACTGGCTTCCTTTTTGCAGGAGCTATGGAATCGAGACCAGGTGTCCAGAGCTTTATTTTTCCGCTCTAGCGGATGAAATAGGCTTTGGGAGTTCTCAATTCATGACAGAGCGCCAAAAAACTAAGGTTAACTGTGTTTGTGTGCGTGTGTGTTTCTTTAAATGGTTTGTATATATGTCCTTTTTAGATATCTCCCGGCCTGAAAATCGTGTTTCAGCAGCCATAGTTGACAGGGAAGATATTGGTGCAGGAAAGGTACGAGATGATGAAGGACTCTATAACACAAGCAAGAGAAAGATGCGGGCAAGGCCATAGTAGGAGCAGTACTGCTCGAGATCACCCTTCTGTCGTTGAAGTATCTCTCTTCTTTTTCTTCTTATAGCACTAGCATTGGCTTGGCCAAATGCATCTCTAAACTTTAGCCAATATCACCCTTTTTTATATTTACCTATTCTATTTACATTCAATCCTCACATTAGATTAGCCATTTACCCTCTATATAATAATAAAATATTATTAAATTAATAATTTTTTTCTTTAATTTATTTGTATCATATTTTATAATTCTACCAATTGAATATTAATAATAATTATATTCTAATTAAATTAATATTAAAAAATTTATATTTTTAAAAGTCATTTAATGTTAATAATATAAAATATTAATTAAACTCATCTAAATTTCTTAATTAAAAACCAAATAGTATTTTAATTGAAGTGATAAATTAATATTTTAATGTTTTCTTGAAGTGAGAAATTAATATTTTAATATTTGACGAATCAATAGTGATTCTCCATCTTTAGCCAATCACTATAGCAAAAGTCTATTTTATTTTAGACTTGGCCAATTCAATATGGAGTGTTTCTAGTACATATTATCTAAATTTTAACCAATTTTTAACTTTGACCAAGCCAATACTAATGCCCTTAGATAGTGCCATTAATTCGGCCGAGAGGCCATTCTGATCCATCACAGCTTGTTTCTTAGCATTCGACTTATTTATTCTGAAAACCTTCTGATGCTCAAAGACTTCTGATGCTCTCAAAGGTATTTTTTAATAAAAATCTCTTATCTCGTCAATTTGAATTCATAATTTCCAAAAAATTCATTTTGCCCTTAAAATTCTATTTATAAAGAAAAAGAAAACAGCTAGGCAACCGGGCGCAATATGCCGTTCCGATCCAAATAGAAAGACCATCAAACAATAATAAAGACTTGTTCCGATCTAAGTAATTTGTTTGTTTTTTTATTTTTTATTTTTATGTACAATTCATGATCAACTGAGAACTTGAAGGAACTTCAATTAAAATGCATATGGTGTTGATAGTGGTAGATTTGAATAATCGTTTCCAATAATTTGCTGGCAGCCGGCTATAGGCCGGGCTTTCGGAATTAAATATTCGGCTCCTTATTTCGATGCAGATGAAGCCAGCACAATTAATATGTCAGATTATCTAATTCCCACAGGTTGGCAGGTGATGCAAGATGAGTCCAATGACACGGTACTAGAAACTAAGATGCCTCTCCTCGTCTATGTTTCTCGTGAGAAAAGGCCTTCTCATCCCCACCATTTTAAGGCTGGAACCCTCAATGTCCTTGTATGCATTTCTCCTCCATTATATACATACTCACATAAATACATTCACACCCACACACACTATATATATATATATAAAAGTAATGTTAAGTATAAGTTCAATCTATACAAATTTTTTGTAAAAATATAGGTCCATAAAGAAAAAGGTTGATCACATATTTTTACGGTAGGATCTATTTTTTTATGAAGTAAATACACGAAACTTGTGCATTTCGAGCTTGAGAGAGAGAGAGAGAGAGAGAGAGAGAGAGAGAGGGAGAGAGGGACACAAGATGCGTTTAGTTTGCTCCATTAGTGTATAAGTAACTTAGAGCTAACATAATTGCAGCAACGGGTATCAATGATAAGCAATTCCCCCTACATACTAGTGCTGGATTGTGACATGTATTGTAATGACCCGACATCTGCAAGGAAAGCAATGTGTTTCCACCTTGATTCTAAGATATCAAACTCGCTCGCATTTGTTCAATTCCCTCAAAAATTCCACAATATCAGTAAGAACGACATCTATGACAGTCAGCTGAGATCAGTATTTTCGGTACGTACTATGGATATAAAATCCGAGTAAATATGCATATCAGATCTTTTAAGATTTAGATTGAGATTTTTTTGCCCGTTTTAGGTGCAATGGGAAGGTCTAGATGGGCTTCAGGGACCCGTCTTGTCTGGTACGTGCTTTTACATCAAGAGGGTTTCGTTATATGGAAGTACCATAGATGAAGGTTGGATTTTTTTAGTCTATTCGGCATTTTTATCTATTGCTGATGAAATACTATGTATTCTTGCCAATTTCTTATCTCCATTGACTTCAGTTCAATTTGCAGATATGGACCTCGAGGAACTTAAACGATCATTTGGTTCATCCAACGAAGTAATCAAATCTGTTCGCCAAATCTACAAGCCGAATGTGATCAATGATCAGCGTAGTTTGCAAAAAGTGACTCACTTACTAGCGGCCTCCTGTTCATATGAAACTGACACTAGATGGGGTAAAGAGGTACCACTCATAATATTCTTTTTCTTCACTGATGTTTGAATTACTGATGGACGGTATTTCACCTAAAACATTTGGATTTCTCCTTGCAGGTTGGTTTCTTATATGATTCAGTGGTGGAAGATTACTTAACAGGGTTCAGGTTACATTGCAAGGGTTGGACTTCCGTTTTTTGTAATCCATCGAGGCCACAATTCTTGGGAAACGGCACCACGAATTTGAATGACTACTTAATTCAAGGCACGAGATGGAGCGCCGGGTTGATAGATGTTTGTTTCTCAAAGTTCTGCCCTCTCATATACGGACCACCCAGAATCTCTATTCTCGAGACAATGTGCTATGGAGAACTTGCATTTTCTCCTCTTAATTGCTTGCCAGTATGGTGTTTTGCCACCATTCCTCAGCTGTGTCTTCTTAATGGCATCCCCTTGTACCCGAAGGTAATACCACATACCCGTATTGTCATTTAATTAGTTGATCATATATATTGCTATACAAACTCCTGATATAGATTTTGTGTCATGCATGCACGTACAGGTCTCGAATTCTTTTTTTGTCGTATATGTGTTCATATTTCTATCGGCTCTTTCTAAGCATTTGTACGAGGTGCTATTAACCGGAGGGTCATTTCAAACCATGGAAAATGAACAGAGAGCATGGATGATCAAGTCAATCACTTCTCACTTGTACGGAAGCTTCGATTCCATTTTGAAGAAGATAGGTATGAGGGAATCCAGTTTCATGCCAACCAACAAAGTTGAGGACGATGAACAAGTCAAGCTTTACCGAGTTGGAAAATTTGATTTTCAAACATCAAACATGTTTCTTCTTCCTATGGTTGCTCTAATCATCTTGAACACGGCTGCCTTCGTTGGTGGAGTTGTTAGAGTGATCTTTGTTGGCGGCTGGGATAAGATGTTTGTGCAAATTTTCATCTCATGGTATGTCGTATTTATGAATCTCCCAATAATTGAAGGAATGATAATAAGAAAGGACAAGGGACGCATTCAACCATCGGTCACTCAATTGTCTGTTATAATCTCTGTTCTTTTCTTGTTTTTGGGATCTATTATCATCTCAATTGTTAGGTACTGAGATAGTAGAGTATAGTACTATATATTTAGCAGCTCAAGTTTATTTTGTGTACGTACGTACGGTTATGGAAAGGACGCGGGATCTTTCATGTTGTATGTTTAATTGGTATGCTTTTCCTAGATAGTACTCATGCGATTATTCCTTTTTCATTTTATGAGATGAAATATTGTTATAAATTAAGTATTCCAACCTTGTTAGACTTCAATTAAATTGTTCAATATTTATCGGCATAAACTTTTAAATTATATATTTTAAATTTATAGACATTAACCGATCGATGATCACATGCTGAAGTAGTGAAGACTATACACACACAGATATATATATATATATATATATATATATATATACATACTAGTAAGGACGGACACGTGCATTGCACGTGTGCCCAATAGAAAAAATATGAAAATTTCACTATTTTGCAATTCACATTGAATAAGAAAATGACAATTTAAATTGATATAATTTCTTAACTTTATTTTTAAATAAAGAATGGAAAGAACAAATTTATAAAATTAGAACCAAACCAATATGTACGCATTTTGTATTTTCTAAAATTGATTATGTATAGGTTAAGTTTCTAAACCAGTATTTATGGTTTTAATAAAAAATAAATGTTGAACAAAATATGATTTATATTTTTAATTCAAAATTTGTTACCAATGATTTTAAAATATGTTTCAATAAAAATTGATTTTTGAGAACTTTCTACGACCTTCTAAATATAAACAACACAAAGGTTGGGAAAAGTAAAAATGTAATAAAAGAGAAATGTGCAAAAGTACAACATATTATAAGTCAAAATTCTGAAAGCACAAATTAGAACTTCAATTGTACAAAAATTTACAACTTTGAATATGAAAACTCTAACAAAGCATAGGTTCAAATTATAAGTTCAAATTACAATAACATCAAATAAAAAACGTTATAACTAAAATAAATACGAAACATCAAACAAATTTTCTTCAAGGTTCGGCGAAATTTCGTAATTTTCAAAAGAGGTATGTAAAGCATCTTCCTCAAGGTTGAATAAGCTTTAATAATTTTCAAAATAGTTTTCCATCAACATATTCTTATCGTACATAATTGTTGAGGCATTGTTGGAGATATTGTTTGTACTGAATGGTGGCATCATGTAATTGCTCATTTCTGATTGAGACCAACTTTCGGCATATTTTGGCTGAGAAGGTCTTCCGTAACAGTTTTCATTAGGGTTTGTATTGACGAAATCATAAAAAAAGTTTTGGGCTGCCTGTGATTTCTTCAGAGATGCTAGTTGAGTTTGTAGATTTAGAACCTGTAAAAAACAAAGTAAAAAATAATTTATTAATTAGAACTTAATTGAAATTAAGGTTGTAATCATTATAAATAAAATAGGAAGTGAAATGGTGAATACCTGATGCTGGAGAGCAAAAATATGTGAAACAATACCATAAACAGGATTTTCAAGTCTAGCATGTGCTTCATACGAAATTGTGGCAACTGCTTCAGAACGATCACTCACTGCTAGATTAGAAAGGAGTTTCGATACATTACTTGCACCGAAAACTTTATGAATGGTGGCGAAATTCGTCGCTCCATATTTCTGGCTGAAATAAGGAGCAAAAAGACATTCCTTAACACATTTCCTTCTCAGAAATTTGCATGCTCTGCAAGAAAACTCTGAAGCAGCCATTTTCATCAGTTGTTTCACTATGGGAGGGATAAATAACTGCATTTGACAGACCCAGCCTGAGCAAATCATGGAAGTTGTCGCCTGGATTCGAGGAATGTGTCGCCTAGGTTTGGGTGAAAGAAGGAAGCAGTGATATTCGTAAAATTTGTCAGTTGCGTGATTAATTAAAACGGTTTTCTTCTTTAAATGCGTTCGCAAGTGTTAGACAAGTTTGCACAAAAAAATGGTGTCGTTTTATATCTGAGATTGATGATTCATTTAGCCTTGGAAGGTGATTCTTGTTGATTCAGACGTAATTCCACATGTCTCATGCTACTCAGGTCAGAATATAAGTTAGTGACATAATTTTTTTCACCATCTAGGGGGTTTAATTTTTTTTTTTTCTCCTTTTGGCATTCAGACATAATTTTTTAAAGTATAATAGAAAATATATTAAAAGTTGTCAGTAAGAAATAGAAAGACAAAGAAGGTGAATAAAATTGAGAAAATGGACAAATATGATTAGAAAAGGGTCACTCCGTAAGTACAACATAACAGTTTTTATAAGCGCACATACATGAACTCTGGAAGGGAATTTGTAAAATATCTATTCAGTTCTTTGAGTCACGTCATTAACAGATACAACATTAAGTTTATTTTGGCACAATTTGCCAAATTCATTCATAGATGCGGCCAAAACGATCATCCACTCTTTTTGTTGCATTGTATTTGCAAGAATTTCCATATACGATAGATCCTCCTGTAATGATAAAAACATATATAAAAAAATTAATTGCATTCCTTAAATCTGGTTAAAAGTATAAATGTTACCTCATATACGTGTTGCACAAGTTCTGTTGTTGTGCAATCAAATATTTGTTCTACTGTAGATCCAAATGCGACCACTGCGGTTGAGTCACTATCATCGAAGGCCTCTAAATAGACTCGACATCTAGGAATAATAAATAAATAATTAATTAATGATATTAGCAAATAATATATTGTAATTAGAATGTAGAAATTGTTTATTTGAAAATATGAACAAAAATATTTACCACGGTTGTGCAGTTGTTAGTTCTTTACAATTATAACATAAAAACCGTTCATCTTTCTCGTACCTAATAGTTTTGCTGCAGTTTCCACATGATAAATAATAAAATGGCTGATATAGATCAGACATCATAAATCTCCCTCTAACCGAGAATGTCGACCGCTGCATTAGAATAAGGGAAATAAATATGTCAATAAAAGCTAAATATTACCATATCAACGAAACGCGGTAAACAATGGACATTATACATTTAACCACCTGCAGTATTGCAAATTCATAACACATAAATCACAAACTCTTGTATTTTATCTTAATTTTATCCCAAAAAAATGTTATTCTAACCAGGATTGATAATCAATGCATTAGAATTGGGAACTAGATGTACAAATAAAAGTTAGATTTTAGTACACTAACTGACCTTAACAAACAACAAATATTGTAGATGTAACAGTATGCACTGCTCCAAATTCACAAAGCACAATTAACAAGTTATTATTTCCCATTTCCATTCCATCTCAACCAACCTCCAATCTCCATATTCGAGAAGTAAGATAAAAAAAATAGGAGTGCGAAAATCTTGTTTCAATAAAAAATATGCATCGCTAAACTAAAACTAAAGAATTAAATGAATTGATAAAAGTTCAATATCACCATATTAATTGAACTATAACAAACAATGGGAAGTCTAAATTTAATCACATGCAATGTTTGAAAACCAGAAGACACAATTATATATCATAGATTTTACTCTAAGCAGGATTGATAATCAATGCATCAGTTAGATCTTTGTACAATAATTCAACCTAACAAACAACAAATGTTTTAGATGTAACTGCACGCACTGTTCCAATTTCACAACGCATAATTAAGAAGTTCTCATTCTCCATTTCCATTTCATCCCAACCAATCTCCAACCTCCATATTCGAAACGTAAATGACAAAAATAGGAGCATGAAAAAAAATTTTCAATAAAAAATATCAATCACTGTACTAAAACTAAACAACTAAATGAATTGATAAAATATGCACTGTTCATAAACCACAACGCACAATTAAGAAGTTCCCATCCTCCATCTCCATTTCATCTCAACCAACCTCCAATCTCCATATCTCAAAAGAAGATAGGAAAGGAAAATTTTGATAAGAAAAATTATTTAGAAGAAATAGGGAATATGATTTTAGGCAATAAAATTATACCGTCATTGATGGCATAGATGTCAAGGTTTCAGCAATTTCAGAAATTTTTATTAATGGATCAGTAGAAATGGCTGAACTTGACGTGCCTGGCCTATTAAAATTGTTCACAATTATTTCTTCAACTAGTGTATTGTTTTCTATTGTCCTAGAAATTTGGATCAATAATTAAATCAAAACATTGGAAGACGAGAAAATACATGTTAGATACATGTGATAATAAATCGATAGAAGAGAATATGAAATGTATATTGTATCTAAGTAATATATGTAATAACTTATTTTAAGTATGCAATTTACCATGCACATAATGGAACAGCAGATGCGAGAAAAGGCTCAACAGTAAAAATGTTTGTTGGTCTTGACGATAAGGATAAGCCTACATTCAAAATATATATGGACAAATATAGAAATACATGATAAATAATAAATAAAAGTGTTAATATTAATTAAGAAGAAGTACCATTATAGGAAGAGACTTTGATTTTTGTTCCAAGAAGAATTGACTTGTTCATAAGAATGTTATATATTTGACGGCACTCGTCATTGACAAAGTGATTCCACATCGAAAAACATAAAAATTTTTGACTACCAAAATGAGCAATAATGTTAAATTCACAAGAATAAAATTATCATAGGATATTAAAGTGAAAAATTGATGAATCTGAAATTATATATATTAATACATTGAATCAAGCACATATATATCTTGCACTAGTGATTTTTCAGGACTCGTGTTCACTTCTCTTGCCATGTGTTCATATGAATTACTATGGCCAAAATATCTAATTTACAAAATTATTATTATTATTTTGTAATAGGAAAGAAACACTTAAAGATAGAGACATATTTATATAATATTTACCTATTTCTTCATCTGTGTCTTTGTACAGATGAAGTTCGTGAAAAGGAATGATATTGTAATCTGGTGCTCTAAGCGGTGCATCATCATTCTGAATATCTTCAACAATAGTTCTGGAGTTAATTATCCACTGGAATTCATACGCTTCCCTTTTATGCCTTGGATCCAAGGGCATCACAAAGGCATTGCCAATGTAATAAGATTGGTATATTTGAAGCGTGTCGTCACGTAAATCAATATCTCTCCCAAAAATAACTGTCTGCACGCGATTTCCCTGTAAAAAAATAAAGTTAATATTCATTTGTCCAATTATGAATGATAAATAAAATAATGATATGTAAGTAAAGAAATTTGTTTAATACGTCAACATCTATAAGCAGCAAATTTTGATATTTTGTATGGGAATGTTGCGCTTGACGCTTTGGTGATTTTTCAGCGACAATCATCTTTATTTTCTAATTTTTTGTAGTTGGACCGATGTCCTTAACAGATGTAAAGATGGTCCGCATGTTTACTGCAAATAAAACTCAGCAAATAGAGAAATGTTAATATATAACAAGAAATCAACAATATTAATGAAACAATTGAACAACTTTATTAGTACTAATAATGTTAAAAGAATTCAAATACTTACATTACATCACAATGAATGTACTAATCTCAAGAAATTTCTATATACAATATTTTTTGTATAATTCCTTTCGGAAACAGAAGTTGTTGTTGGTCTTATAAGCAATTCAACTGATTCAGCAGTTTTAGCTCTTGACAGTGCGACATATAATTGCCCATGGGAGAAGACAGGTTCTGGTAAATATATTCCGACAGAATTTAATGTTTGTCCTTACGATTTATTGATTGTCATTGCAAAACTAAGTCTAATAGGAAATTGTGTTCTTTTAAATGGGAAGCCATTAGTTTCATTTGTTTCTGGTAAAAATGGTATTCTAGGTATAAAAACCCTTTTACCACTGTAATAGCCAGATGAATTCTGTGCGTCAATCATATTACAGCTAAAGTAACAACAAATCAACCATGTTCCGTTGCATAAACCCTCTGAAGGATTAATATTTCTGATCAACATTATAGGACAATTTTTTTTAAGTAATAATTCATGAGGTGGCAATCCATTTGGTGTTAATATATTTAAAAAATCTTCCATAATGCCCTGTTCAGATACGTCAACAGTTTCGTCAAAACTATAATATCGCACTATATCGCCGGGAAATTTATCAATGAGAATAGCATTTATTTCGTCAACTGATTGATTTTTTGGAGTTAAAACAGCTCGATTTTCCATCTCAGTTAAGTTGTTGGAATAGATGGAGATGTTCCCATAAACAGCAGCTAACAAAGAATTTAGAGATTCAACATCATTCCTATAAGGAACAAGCATTTCTCCTGGGATCTTGATATTTTCATCCACAGTTATCGGAGGATTGTCATTGCCCACTTCAATCAGATAACGTGAGATAGTTGGATCTAATCTGGCTCTCATGTTTTCTGTTAATTTAATTTTTTGTAAGAAATTCCATAAGTAAGAAGAAGCCAAGCTTCTATCGATATGTTGTTCTTTTGTACTATTACGAATTACAGGTAATACTTGGCGAAAGTTTCCACAAAAAATAATAACTTTCCCACCAAAAGGGAGATCTATATCGTTAATGTCTCGCAACATTTTATCTAGTACTTCTATAGAATATTTTGTAGACATAGGGGTTTCATTCCATATAATCAATTTTGCAAGACGTAATAGTTTAGCAAGACTTCCTTGCTTGGCGATGTTACAAGTGCTATTTTTATCTGCATTTAATAGAATCTTAAATCTTGAATGTGCTGTTCGCCCTCCAGGTAAGATCGATGCAGCAACACCAGATAATGCAGTAGCAAGTGCTATTATATTTCTTGATCTAACTGTAGCTAGAAGTGTTTTGTACAGAAAAGTTTTACCCGTACTAGCAGGACTTTCGACGAAAAATGCACTAGATTCATTTGATAGTAAGGTTTGTATTATCAAGTTGTATGCATTTTTTTGTTTGGAATTTAAGGAATTTGATGCAAGTAAATTTTCTTCTGGAATTATGATAGTTCATTCATCCTCAATTTCTGTATTAAAAAATTCATCATGCTCATAAAATATATCAGCAGGGACAAAATGATACATGTTTATATGTTTTCCCATAGATTCAAGTGTGGAAGCAATATTTTGTAGGACCATTCTCCTAACAGTTGATAGTGACACATTTGTTGTAAGGAAATCTATAGACATTTCTTTCTCAAATCGTTCCCAAAGTTTCTTCGGATTTGTAGGATTACAGTACACTAAAATTGTTGAGAAAAGACGTCTTAAACTACTTGGTATTTGATATAGACAAGCCTCTTCTAAACAATCTTCTAAACTACTATCTTTATCTAACAAGCCATGTGAAGTAGCTGCTTCACGATATGTTGGTAACACAACAGCATTAACTGTCCTTAATTTTTCGAATGATGTTGGTCCTCTAATATGATTTAAGAGTATTCGCAAGTAATATCTTTCCCCTTCAAATGGGTTAGCTGTAACAATTCGACCTATAACAGTTTTTTTCTTCCTTGGAGTCCAAATTTTGTGTTCAAAATTTCAAACAAAATTTTCAGGAAACTCTTTATACAACAAATTTCGTGCACTCTCATCAGTTTGGTTCCTATGAAAAAACTCTATTAACATTGATCTATTCGAGAAGCAAGAGTTTAAAACAATGTTTAAATTTTGATGTGCACGGAAAGATACTAAATGTTGATTCTCAAGATGTAGATGCAAACTATAGACTGATGGATACATTTCATTAAGTGTAAAACCATATATTCTCCACATTGCCTCAGGGGGAGTAATCCACCAGCCTGATTGAAATTGTTCAATTTCATCAATCTGTTCGTTATTTTCTTCATTGATAATATTGAAAGCAATCCGATCATGTCCTTTATAAATATATTTATATAAGTATTTAACAACTTTAATTGTAGAACAGATCTCAACGTTAATATGACAGTTATATTTAAAAAGTAGGTATGGATTGTATAGAACAACCCAACGGTTATCTAAATTTTGACCTCTAATTTTAGCAGTAATTCCATTGTCACGACGCTTATACAGCGAAAAACAATATGTTCCAACACTTGTTGTAGGTGCAAAATCTTTGGGGTATTGGCTTTTACAAATGCCAGTTTTTTTCATACATATATTGACTGGATTCAAAATTCCACAAGAACTATGCATCATATGCCTAACAACGGCACTATACAAGTGTAAATTTTTTGTCTTATCAGGTATTTCTGCCGAAACGATTTCGTCAAAAGTCTCAGGGGCATAAATTCTCCAATCTCTCTGAAGTATAATTAAGAAATGAACATGCGGTAGACCTCTTTTTTTATGTTCAATGATATAAACATATGCTGTAACTTTGCCAAAAATTTGTTGCTTGAATAAATCAACTTTTAGATCTTCTAATTTGGCTCTAAAAATTCTCGCAACTAAATCAGGGCGATTTTGAACTTCTTCCTATGAATGTAGATGTTCTAAGATTTCATTCCAGTTTGGGTTGCATGTCATAGTTAGAAAAATATCAGGTTTGCCGAAACGTTGAACCAAAGCCATTGCTTCCATATATCTCTTGCGCATATTTCTTAGACCTCCAATAAAAGATGAAGGTAGGATAATACGTTTTCCAATTTTGGAAGCGCTAGTTTCTCCAATTAAAATACTATCTACAATACCTTGATATACATCTGATCTTATTTCATGTTGTTTTGAACTGAAATAATCTAGTCTTGATGTTTCAATTTTAATGTACATGTCAACAATAATCTAGCTTTGTTGAAAACAATAATGTCACGGCCTTTTTGTTCAGTACTTGTGTCAGTTTCTATCCAAATAGGTACAACTTGTGATACTGAGGGAGCATTGTAAACATGTTGATCTAAATCGACATCTGATCTTATACAAATTGTATGATGTTCAACATTTGGAATGTTGTTGAGAGTACGGAAAAAGCGAGAGTATGGATTATCTTCAAGTATAATCATTAACTGAGGAATCATCGAAGCATCTAATTTTTCTGCATCGTCTATACGGTTTTGTAATTCATGTTCAATATCGTAGAAATATAATTGTAAATATGAAGGGTGTCTATCTTCAGGTATTAAGTTGTTAATGTAATGATATATCTGTCCTTGAACTCTAAACGTGTAAATCCCTCTGTTTCTTCTACATAGATCCGTGTCAAATTTAAACCCAAATGATGTGAAAGCGAATTTGTTATTGTACGTACATGCATAAGTACGAAAATTTGCAGACACGGTTGAATCAGAAGTAAACAGTTGGTAAAGGTCGTCGGAAAGTTGGTTACAACTCAATGATATTGTGCCGTCGGTACAGCAGAAGTCGTTGGGTTCATGATAAATTCTTTTTGCTCCACAATATCGACACGAAATAACTGATGGCAAGTGATCTGCCTCTGGAAATGTAGTTTTCAATATTTGTCTTAAAGAAGTTGTAAATCTTGGAGTAGCTATAATATTGTCCAAGTTGGAAGTCAACAGCCTAGGTAGAACAGGTCTGTTTCTATTCGCAGTATTGTCAAAGGCATGAGAATTTGAAGAAGATCCAATTTCTCTTATAGAAATAATGTCATCATCTGTTCGAGTATAAGGTAAACTATGCTGGAATCTTGTTTCTATTTGATTTTGCTTGTTTCTATACTCTTTTCGTTTGCATACGTTTTTCTCATATTTCGACGTCTTTCTTCCTTCTTCTCCTCCGACTGACAAGCATACCAACTTTTTTTCTCAGCGTTATTTCTAGATTCTTCAAAATTTATTTTAAAAGCGTGTTAGATAAACGTTAATGACGATAGAATGTATAAAGTTTCAGAATTTTTTGTTAATAGAAAATAACTTACCGGTGGGCATTGTAAAGAAGAGCTACAAATTTCACAGCAATTTCAATTACTAATAAAAAGAAAGAAACGAATATATCAAATATCCAAATATAGAAGACACACAAATATATAGGAAATGAAGAATAGTACAATTATCTATATTTAAAACAGATAGCTATAATAGTTAAACATTCCTGGATGTAGAGGACGAATAAAGGATCAGTGGAGATGGAGCAGATCAACGACGATCAGAACGAAGAACAGGAAGATATTTACAGAAGCAGGAATTCTGGTGGAAAACAATGTGGAAGAAAGTAATATTATAATTTCAGTCATCTACCAACTTTTGCTAAATAATTATGCATTATCATATTACAAATGAAGGTTTTGATATTTTTTTATTAAAATTTTTCTAACAGTTATAATATGATCGAAGAAAAAATAACTATATGTAGAATAAAATCTCTGTTCCTAATTTTGCAACCAAAATTTTCTTTTTTTACTTGTTTTTGTTTTTTATATGGCATTGTTGAATAATTAATTTTTTTTATCTACCGATGTTTGTTAAATAGTTATGAGTTATCAAATTACAATTGAAGGTGTTTTTTCTTTTTTTTTTAGTAAAATTGTTCTAACATTTATAATATTATCCGAGCGAAAATAACTATATGCAGAATAAAATCTTCCTTTATAATTTTGCAACAGAAGGTTATTTTTTTTGTTTACTTTTTTTTTGTTTTTGATATGGCATTGCTAAGTTTTTTTTTTTTTTTTCATTTGTAGAAATTATCAACAATTTTTTTTTATCATTGTTATGGTCCATGAAATAACTATATGTAGAATAAAATCTTTTTCTCTAATCTTGGAAGAATTTTTTTTTTCTCCTTACTTATCTTTCTTTTCTATATGGCATTGTTAAGTAATTATGTTTCTTATCTACCAATGTTTGTTAAATAATTATGCATTATCATATTACAATTGAAGGTGTTGATTTTTCTTTTTTGCCATATGAAATTGTTAGGTTTTTTTTTTCTATTTGTAGAAATTATCAAGAATTTTTTTTATTATTATCATGGTCCATGTAGATGCCATTTTACTTTATTTTACATAATATTTTGGCTTTGGTAGGATTTTTCTTCCCGTCCGATTGACAAGCATGCCAACTTTTTTTTTCTAGCGTTATTTCCAGGTGCTTCAAAATTTATTTTTAAAGCGTATTAGATAAACATTAATGATGAGGATATGTATGAAGTTACAAAATTTCTTTTAATAGAAAATAACCTACTGGTGGGCATTCTTAAGAAGGGCTACAAATCTCACACCGATTTCAACAACTAATAGGAAAATGGGAACGAATATATGAAATATGCAAACGTAGAAGACGGGGAAATATATAGAAACTAAACAATAGTACAGTTATCTATATTTAAAACAGAAATAAAATATATATGTAAGAACTACTGGGCAATTTTATATTAGTATTATTATGAATAATAATAAAACATACCTGGATGTAGAGGACAAATGAAGGATTAGTGGAGATAAAACAGATCAACAACGACCAGAATGAAGAACAGGAAGACAATTACAGAAGCAGGAATTCTGTTGAAAAATAATGGTAAAAAAAAATGACATTATCATTTCAGTAATCTACCAATATAATTTTGAACCTAAAAAGTACATTAGTAATTGTATTAAATAATTTATTCAATATAATTTTTCATCATTTATAACTACAAAAAAACAACTTCAACAAATTGTAATACATCAGAAAAGTTTAAAAAGTTCGAAATTGTTGTTATTAATTTTGGATTACTTATTAAAATCCAAATTAAAGGAAAAAAAGGCATAAATAAATATTTTCTTTTTGAAGAATTTTTTCTGTTAGCATGAGATTATAAGGTAATAGTTAGGTCGAAATTTATTTTTAACACTAACTATCTTTCACATCTAAACCCAGGAAAAGACAAATGAAGCCCAAATTTTCGTACATCTAAAACCTAGCCCCTAACACTTCAATCCCATCTTCCGAGGTTTGCTTCTCCTTATCTATTTTCTCGCCATATCTGTGCTGGTATCTAAATTGTTGTTCGCAAGCCTACAGATCTAAGGTTACGTTGATGAATCTATGATTTCTTTATTTATTTTGTCCATTTTATTTTATGTGTTGGGTTGTTGTCATGAATATATTGGCTGGAAGTTTCTTTTCGTACTTAAGAATTTTTAACTCTCTCTTTCTCATCTTCTGATTTATCTTTTATATATGATTTTATATTGTTTGAGCATATTTTACTGTATCTGATATTTTACATATCTTCTGAACATGTGTACTTCAGGTGTTGCTAAATTTCTTCTTTCCTCACCTATATTGCCTAATATTAAAATCAAATCAAGTAATATAGTATCAAACTATTTATAATTAGAAAATCTAAATACACATATAGCTGATATTTACTAATTGTAATTAATAGGAACAATTTCACATACTTGCAAAATGTTTCGAACAAATAAGTGCATAAAATATTATACAATACAAAGAATAGCATCTATTTGTATGAATAGTAATAGAACATACCTAGCTAGAGATGGGAGCGAATAAATGATCAGTTGAAATAGGGCAAAGCAACAACCAGCAGATTGAGGAACGTACAACAAGATAAGTATAGAAGCAGTAATTTTGCTGTAGAAGAATATATTATAAAAGATGACATAATCATTTTCATAATATATTGCTGTTTCTTAAATAAGACTATATTAACATATTAGAATATAAGTTGGTAATAATTTTTTATTAAAATTTTACGAACAATTTTCATATCATCTAAACAAAATTGATTATATATTTAGAATAAAATTTTTGTGATTGGAAATAAAATTTGAAAAATATTGAAACTGGTTCTTTTTTTAAAAAAAATTTAATTTTACATCTAAAACCTAGCTTATTCGAAGTTTGAGATGTTACTATTCTCTGTCAGTGAGATATGAGAGATTTATTTGTTTGTGACATATATGCTATACGAACAATTTTCATATTATCTAAACAAAATTGACTATATATTTAGAATAAAATTTTTACGATTGGAAATAAAATTTGCGAAATATTGAAATTGATCTTTTTTTGACAATTTTATTTTTATATCTAAAACCTAGCTTATTTAAAGTCTCAGATCTTAACATTATCTCTATGTGAGATGTGGGAGATTTATTTGTTTGTGCCATATATGCTATGGTTTTTTTTCTATTAGGGGCTAGGTTTTAGATAGAAAGGACCTAACTTTTTCTATTTATTTGTCTGCATAGCCTAAGATATTACGCGCATCTGACTATTTAAATTTTTTTCTATTGTGTATTTTCTATTTTTTTACATTATAATTTCTACTTTTAATTTTTTTTTTAACTGGAATTGCTACTTTGGTTCTCACATATATGTCTAATCTATTATCAATTTACAAAAGGTAATAATGTGATTTTATTTATATAGTAGACCAATTATGAAATAGTCGCTGTAATACTTTATAATTTGAAAACGTGGTGGAAGGACATAACGGTAATAACAACTATTCTATTAGCTTACAGAATTTTGCATATATACATAAAGCTCTTCAAGTGAGCGACCATGGGAAAAGAAGTATTGAACTGCAGCGGCATAGACTTACAAGTTGGTAACTAAAACCGAGCTATGCGTGGAGGGGCAAGCCGCGACGAGTTGGGTGAATAGAAGGTGATTGTCCCGACTGCAATGCATTGAGAGAAAGATGAGAGAATGGAGACATAGTAATGACAGCATGAGGAAGAAGTTAATACCGAGAGAGAGAAACGGAATGGTGCCAGCGACTTACGAAGGCGTTAAGAGGAGACTGTCATCAGCGAGACGGTGGAGCACTGATAGTAGCTGGACGAGAAGCCGAGAGGCCGTTGGTCTGCGATATTCCAACAGAGATGATACTCTGTTTTCGGGGGGTAAAACAAGGGATAATCAGTTGGTTTTACGTGAGTTTTGGGGTAGTGTCTTCGGAGGGAAAAAGGAAACCAAGCTACGGTGATGGGACGTCATGGCTTATTCACGGTGGCAATGTGGTTGACGGTAGGAGAAGCGGCTGCTGGACAGTGGGCTATGGTCGTTCGCCTATGGAGGTAATGCTACGATGCAGAGGATGGCATGCGGTGCAATATGTGTTCTTTGGTCTCGGGCGCAAGCTGGTTAACAACATGAAAAGAAAAGAAACAATGCTATAGCAAAGAAGACCAACGTGTAACGCATATGTGTGGTGAACGTGGACTGCTGTAGTTTGAGGGACGTGCATGGCAATTAGCATGCACCGAGTACTGTGGTGGCCTCATGTAATTGAAAGAAAGTTTTAAGTTTACACATAAAAGCAATCGGTGCAAGCAGCGAGGAAAGAAGAAGCTGAAATAAACAATGAAGAGTCATGATGGAGGAGGCATAATTAATGGACGAATCTGCCACCTGCCAGAGGATAGATTTGTGGATACAAGCGGTGGATGTCACCTGCTTGACACTTGCTTATTCGCATGCATGAGAATATCGAACTGCAGGGTTGCTATAATTAAATAAAAACATGAGGGCCTATTACATGTTGTTGTGATTAAATAACAAGACGACACTTGCCTGTTTATTGACGCTTATTATATATAAGATATATATATATATATATATATATATATATATATATATATGCGCGTGCGTGCGTATTTCATATTTATATGATATATATGACCTTGTTTTGTGAAGTAACTTTGAAATCTTGATGTGCATGCATCATAGAGTGTTAAAATATAAGTTGTGTATACATTATTTGTTGTTTTGTGGCCTGCCACCTAGCTAGCTAGTTGCCGTGCACGGATTTATTGATGTCACCAACCTGGTCCACCCTGGTCCCTCTCAATTTATTTCTAGAAAAAATCTTCATAACTTTTTACTATTCACACAACTTTCATACACCACATTTTTTTTAATTTTTTTATCAAATATTTATTATATGAATAATGAATAGAAGATTTAAAATAGTTTTAAAAAAATAAACTTAAAAAAATTTAAAAATTTAAAAATTTAAAAAAAATGTGAAGTGTGGAGTGTGGTGGAGGTTGTGTAGCAAAACTCTTATTTCTAATCCAACCATCTCCGCATTTGGATCATTTAATTAATCAACATCGTACCATCAAATTTGTTTTAATGTTTTGTTTTAATTATGATAACTGCTACACAAAAAGATAACATAAAATAAAGTCATAAATTAATATGATTTTATAAAATCTGTTATATCTACTTTATAATAAAATTTACTTTACAATCTGATGTATTATGTCAAACCACATCAATTTGTAAGTTTACTTTTGTGTGACCAAAGTATTTTTCTTAAATTATATACACAATCTTTTTTATAATTTTTTACATAATTATATTTTAAAATAAAAATATTAAAATAAAATAAGTTAAAAAAATTATATATCTATCATTTTTCTTATTTTTAACATTATCTCAACTTTTTTTAAGCATTATCGACAGTTTTAAAATTTTAATTTAGATATTGTGGGGATTGCCCATTTTAATTTATAATCCTCTTATGTTCTTTTTTTACGTTTTTTATAATTTATACATATTTTATAATTTCTATATATTCAAGATTTTGAGATTTCTTATAACCTTCGAAATTTTAATCATAAAATGATAATTATAAGAAATTGTCGGTACGTTTTTTCTGAAAAATTAAAAAAAAAAAAAAAAAAACCTTTCTCAGTTCTCACTTCCTTTCATATCAAAGAATCTTTTAAAAATTGGAAATTAGAAGAGAAATGCATGTGGGGCTCCCCCGATGTGCTCCAGACAGTTTCTTGTACCGCTATTTAGAGATGAGTTGAATAATTATTATACTATCTAACCCTTTTGTTGGCCCAGCACCGATTGTTTTTGTAATAAAAAAAATATAAACAAAGTCATTTAAGCGAAGGGCTTTTTTTTTTTTTCCCTTCTTACGCACAGTAGTTATTCACTTTCTTCTTCAATTTTAAGTGCAGCCGCATCCTTTCAATTTCTCCTTTCATGTTACACAGCTTGTAACTTCTCTTATTTTTCTCTCATGAATGTCCATTAAGATGAAATCATCAGTCATTTAGATCCATAACATGGCTCTCTTAATTTCTGACCATCGGTTTCCTTCTCAAGTGAATGGTTTTACCCTTATAAAAAATCCAAAATTTTTTTTTAAGAGGATTTCGAAAATCCCTACTACTTCTCTCTCATAATATTTTATCTCTCGAATCTTCTTACAACTTGGTGGATTTCTGTAAGTTCATTATCTTGTACTCATTATATTTTTTATTCTAAACATTTTTATTTTTATTTATTCTTATCATGGTGTTACTTTTTTTAAAAATTTCTCTATGATTTCAGTAATTTTTCATTGAGCCATCACGTTTGTATTTGGGTTTTCCTTATTTTAGTGCAGATTATAATTATTTTTTCTTTTATACATACATTGATTCTTTATTTTTATGTTATTGTTTCAGTTTTAATTAAAAAAAAAAGATTTGATGAAAATCATTGTTGTAGAGGATTTTGGATGTTAATTTGTTTAGAAATAAAATCTGGAGAATTGAATTCTTATAAAGCAATGAGGTAATTTTTATAGTGCAAAATGTGCACTCTGATATACATGAACGTATTTTCTAGTATAACAGATTGCTATCAAGAGACAAGTATCCTTATTATGCCATATTTTTCTAACTTTTCTATAAACCAAAATGTTAGTACAATAGGATAGATTTTTAGATGGTTTTAAATTTACGATATTAGTAACGAGGCATGTTCTGAATATTGTTATGATGATTGTTGATGTCCAGTTAGCATTATTTTGATGCCTGTTTTTATGTGTAATCTGTATAATGTTGAGATGGACTTTAAGGTGAGTATGTGTTTATATTTGCTTTATATCATTTAGGTTCTGAGTAGTACATTTGTGGCAAGTAGTATTTTGGGATCACGAGGTAAGTAGGTTTAATTAATCTGGCATTTTTATTAGAGATTTTGAATTTTTCTGAGTTAAAAGCATGTATTGTACAGAAAATTTATTCTGCATCATGTAGAAATATTAGAGCATCTCCAAATAAATTGTTATATCATGAAATGTGTAACTTGAGCCTAAACACTTATATGCAACTAGTCATGTACAATTGTAGAAATTTTATGTGCATTATAGTTACACCAAATGTTATATGAGTTATATGGTAGCATGTTTCTATTACTAATTTTTATTTGGGAGGATAATTATATTGAAGGATTTTGAGAAGGTATAGACCTGTTAAATGAGGAATGTAAAGGGAGGATAATTATACTGAAAGACAATGAGAATGTGTATATCCTAAATAGAAAGGGGAATAATAACTACGCTGAAAGATATCTAAAAATATGTAGTTCCCAAAGAAAGAAGAGATTATGTGAAGGATACCTACCTTCGAAGGGGTAGTTTCCCAATGGAGAAAGTTTTATTATAGAATTACATAGTATGGAGTATTAATAATGTTATTGGTTATTATTTATTTGATGTATTGATTTATTTAATGAGGCTTATGTGTTACACATAGTTTAATCAATTCTACTTAACAAGCCGTGAACTTACCATTCTAGCTGTAAAATTTTATTTTACAAATGTAAAAAAGGAGCAAGACAAAAAGGGAGATTAGATGATATGTGGAAGAGTTAGATTAAGAGTGATGGAATAAGTGTTATGGAATAATTTGAATTCTAGTTTGTGGCATTTTTTTTTATGAACGAACAGCTCGAGTAAAATTTAGTGTTTTAAATTCTATTTATATATAAAGGTTTTCTTGTTATTGTTAGGTTATCATTTTTCAATGTCAATAAAAACATCTCTCATAGTTATAAAAATTGGGGATGTTATAGTTTTAGATTAGTTGAATAAAATATTATTTTTAATATATATTATTATTATTTTGAGATTTAAAAAAATTAAATTATTTATTATATTTTATATAAAAATTTGAAAAAATAGTAATGATAAGATGAGATGAATTGAGATGAGTCTCGAATCCAAACAAAGGTTTCGGGACTGGTTTGGATTCAGAAATGAAATGAGATGGTTTTAAATGAAAAATAAAAGTTAAAAAAATATTGTTAAAATATTATTTTTTAATATTATTATTGTTTTAAGATTTGAAAAAGTTGAATTAAAATTTTAAAAAATAAATTATTTATTATATTTTATTAAAAAAATATAGAAAATTTTTAAGAATAAAATAAGATAAATGAGATTTTTTTTTATACGAACGGGCTTCACTAATTTGACTAGTGCTGAATAAAGTTATCCACGAAGAGACAAGCACACGTCTCAAATTGTCCGTCGAACCAAGTCACTAGGACGGCAGGATTGTAACCTTATCATTATTTAATTTATAAACGTGGTTGGCTGCGTATTATTTTGTTGGATTTTACTTCACAACTTCTTACTATTTATTTATACTTCATATTTTATATTTTATAATTTTTTTATAATTTTTTTTAAAAATTATTTCAAATTATTTATTTATTATTTATATAAAAATTATTTGATATAAAAAATTAAAAAAAATAAAATATTAAATATAAATAAATAATAAGAGATTGTGAAGAATTTTTATATTTTGTTTATAAATATAAAGCTGAACCTAAGCTCCAGCAGAAGCTGTTGCACTAAAGACAAAAGTTGCCGTAGATATTTTGTGTAGATCAATGATAAATTTACAATCTATTTATATTTTATTTATAATTTATCAATAAATAAAATAAAATTTCCTTTAATTTAAACACAATAAATCAAAATCAAAACTAAAATAAATATTTTAAAAAATATTATCTCATTTGAAGATAGCAAAAAGATTGTAAATACTTCTAAGAGTTTGTTTAGAGAGCGAAATGAAATGATAATTTTGTGAATGGGAATAAGGTAGTTTTTAAATAGTAATAAGATAATTTGAGTTAATTATTTAAATATTTTAAAAAATAAGAAAAAAAATTAAATAAAAAATATTATAAAATTAAAATTTTCTAATAATATAATTTTCTTTTATTTAGAGATTTAAAAAAATTAAAATGATCTTTTATTTAAAAATTTAAAAAAATTGTAATCGCTAACTTGAAAAAATTATACTAATTAATTTTAAAATATTCTATTTAAATTATATTTAAAAGTAAAATAAGAAGAAATTAAATGAGATTAAATTAAAATTTTATGTCTTATCTAAATCCGTACCTCCCTCTCTTCAATTACCTTTTGCGTATGTTCCTTCCTCTGCACACCCCAGCTGTAGAAGGGTTTTGCAACATAACTTCTTATTATTTATTTATAATTTATATTTTATATTTTTTAATATTTTTTTAAAATTTTTTTTGAATTTATTTTTTTTAAAATATTTAAAATTTTTTATTTACTATTTATATAAAAATTATTTAATAAAAAAAATTAAAAAAAAAAAAGAAGTATAGAGTATTGAGAGATGTAGAATAGCATTTTTCTTGGGCTGCACACATTGCTTTTTTAATAGCATTTCCTTGGGCTGCACACATCGGTTTGACTACTTTTTTTGACGGGTCAAATAAGTCAATGATGGCCATCCTTTAAAAGCGTGCGTGCGAGGCTGAGAGCTCACGCTTCTACCGAAGGAAATTAGCACGAACAAACAAGAGAGGCTGAAGATAGAAAGCAATGGAGGATTCCCTCCCTCTCCATGTTTGCCATGTCAACAAACTATCCATATTCATCCACAGGTCACACACACTCGTCCACTCCATGGCTTTAGCTTTCTTGGTTTGCTACAGAGCCTCTTTCCTCTTCCAAGACCACAAGATCAGACCCACACCCATGCTACCATGGCTTCTTGTGTTCGCTTCTGAACTCCTCCTCTCTTTCATATGGCTTCTTGGCCAAGCTTTTCGTTGGCGACCGGTTACTCGGACAGTCTTTCCAGAACGACTACCGGAAGACGATAAGCTCCCTGCCATTGACGTGTTCATATGCACTACAGATCCAGACAAAGAACCAACTGTGGTGGTGATGAACACTGTGTTATCAGCCATGGCGCTGGACTACCCCCCCGAGAAGCTTCACGTGTACCTTTCAGATGATGGTGGTTCTCCTCTGACTTTGCATGGTATGAGGGAAGCTTGGAGGTTTGCATGGTACTGGCTTCCTTTTTGCAGGAGGTATGGAATCAAGACCAGGTGTCCAGAGTTTTATTTCTCCGCTCTAGCGGATGATATAGGCTTTGGGAGTTCTGAATTCATGACAGAGCGCGAAAAAACTAAGGTTAACTGTGTGTGTTTCTTTAAATGGCTTGTATATATGCCCTTTTAGATATCTCCCGGCCTGAAAATCGTGTTTCAGCAGCCATAGTTGACAGGGAAGATATTGGTGCAGGAAAGGTACGAGATGATGAAGGACTCTATAACACAAGCAAGAGAAAGATGCGGGCAAGGCCATAGTAGGAGCAGTACTGCTCGAGATCACCCTTCTGTCGTTGAAGTATCTCTCTTTTTTTACTTCTTAGATAGTGCTATTAATTCGGCCGAGAGGCCATTCTGATCCATTACTTGTTTCTTAGCCTTTCGACTTATTTATTCTGAAATTAATCTTTTGATTCTCAAAGACTTCTGATGCTCTCAAAGGTATAGCATCTTCGAAGACTCATTGCGGATCTCCTGCCTCGTTTGTTTCAGGAGATTCGATGAGTAAATGAATTGAGATAATAATTGAAAATTAAATAAAATATTATTATAATATTATTTTTAATATTATTTTTATTTTAAAATTTAAAAAAATTGAATAAATTTTTATTATATTTTATAGAAAAATTTAAAAATATTATAATAATCATGTAATGATACAAGAACGCACAGAACGACGATCAAACAATAATAAAGACTAGTTCAGATCTAAGTAATTTGTTTGTTAGCTTTTTTATTTTTCATTTTTCTTTTATTTTATGTACTTTTATGTACAATTCAGAGTAGAACTTGAGGGAACTTCAAATAGAACGCATATAGTGTTGATAGCAGTAGGTTTGAATAATCGTTTCCAATAATTTGCTGGCAGCCGGCTATGGGCCGGGCTTTTGGAATTAAATATTCGGCTCCTTATTTCGACGCAGACGAAGCACAATTAATTTGTCAGATTAGCTAATTCCCAGAGGTTGGCAGGTGATACAAGATGAGTCCAATGACACGGTACTAGAGACTCAGATGCCTCTCCTCGTCTATGTTTCTCGTGAGAAAAGGCCTTCTCATCCCCACCATTTTAAGGCTGGAGCCCTCAATGTCCTTGTATGCATTTCTCCTCCATTATATACATACTCACCTAAATACATTCACACATGCAGTACTCTATGTGTATATATATATATAAAAGTAATGTTAGGTATAAGGTCAAAATATACAAAGTTTTTGTAAAAATGTAAGCCCTATAAAGAAAAAGTAAAAATTTTCACAAATTTTTACGGTGGGTCTGCATTTTTATAAAGACATACACGAGATTTGTACATTTCTTCCTTGCATATATCATTTATATATATATATATATACACAGAGAGAGAGAGGTACACGAGATGCGTTAGTTTGCTCCATTACTGTATAAGTAACTTACAACTAACATAATTGCAGCAACGGGTATCAAGTATGATAAGCAATTCCCCCTACATACTAGTGCTGGATTGTGATGTGTATTGCAATGACCCGACATCAGCAAGGAAAGCAATGTGTTTCCACCTTGATTCTAAGATATCAAGCTCGCTCGCATTCGTTCAATTCCCTCAAAGATTCCACAATATCAGTGAGAACGACATCTATGACAGTCAGCTGAGATCAATATTTTCGGTACGTACTATGGATACAAATTCTGAGTATCAGCTTAAATATGCATATCAATCCTTTAAGATTTAGATCAAGATTTTTTTGCCCGTTTTAGGTGCAATGGGAAGGTGCAGATGGGCTTAAGGGACCCATCTTGTCTGGTTCGAGCTTTTACATCAAGAGGGTTTCGTTATATGGAACTACCATAGATATTGAAGGTTGGATTTTTGTAGTCTATTCGGCATTTTTATCTATTGCTGATGAAATACTATGTATTCTTGCCAATTGCTTACCTCCATTAACTCCAGTTCAATTTGCAGATATGGACCTCGAGGAACTTAAACGATCATTTGGTTCATCCAACGAAGTAATCAAATCCGTTCGCCAAATCTACAAGCCGAATGTGATCAATGATCAGCGTAGTTTGCAAAAAGTGACTCAATTATTCGCAGCCTCCTGTTCATATGAAACTGACACTAAATGGGGTAAAGAGGTACCACTCATAATATTCTTTTTCCTCACTGATGTTTGATTTGAATTACTGATGGACGGTATTTCACCTAAAACATTTGGATTTCTCCTTGGCAGGTTGGTTTCTTATATGATTCTGTGTCTGAAGATTACTTAACAGGGTTCAGGTTACATTGCAAAGGTTGGATTTCCGTTTTTTGTAATCCATCGAGGCCACAATTCTTGGGAAATGGCACCACGAATTTGAATGACTACTTAATTCAAGGCACGAGATGGAGCACCGGCGCAATAGATGTCAGTTTCTCAAAGTTCTGCCCTCTCATATACGGACCACCCAGAATCTCTATTCTCGAGACCATGTGCTATGGAGAACTTGCATTTTCTCCTCTAATTAATTGCTTGCCATTATGGTGTTTTGCCACCATTCCTCAGCTCTGTCTTCTTAATGGCATCCCCTTGTACCCGAAGGTAAGAACACATACCCGTATTTTCTCATTATTCATTTTTGGTATTAACATTCCAAATTACACTGATATATTTCAAATATTTTTCATTGAAGTAGTTGATCATAAATATTGCTATACAAACTCCTGACATAGATTTTGTGTAATGCACACGTACAGGTCTCAAATTCTTTTTTTGTCGTGTATGTGTTCATATTTCTATCGGCTCTTTCTAAGCATTTGTACGAGGTGCTATTAACCGGAGGGTCATTTCAAACCATGGAAAATGAACAGAGAGCATGGATGATCAAGTCAGTCACATGTTTCATGTACGGAAGCTTAGATGCTATAATGAAGCGGATGGGAATGAGAGAAGCCAGTTTCATGCCCACCAACAAAGTCGAGGAGGATGAACAAGTCCAGCTCTACCGAAGGGGAAAATTTGATTTTCAAACATCAAACAAGTTTCTTCTTCCTATGGTTGCCCTAATCATCTTGAACATGGCTGCCCTCGTTGGTGGACTTCTGAGAGTGATCGTTGTTGGCGATTGGGATAAGATGTTTGTGCAAGTCTTCATCTCATGCTATATCTTATATATAAATCTCCCAATAATTGAGGGCATGATGATACGGAGGGACAAGGGACGCATTCAACCATCGGTCACAAAATTGTCTGTTATAATCTGTATTTTTTTCTTGTTTTTGGGGTCTATTATTATCTCAATTGTTTGGTAATGAGATAGTAGAGGTATCTATTTAGCTGCTCAAGTTTATTTTGTGTACGTACGTACGTTGAAAAGGACGTCTTTTATGTTGTAGCTTTAATTGGTATGCTTTTATGGAATATATTTCATCTATTTTTTAATAAAAATAATTTTATAATATGATGTATCACATCAAATCATATTAATTTTTAGATTTTTTTTATTTAATCATTTTGTGGTTAAAATATTTTCTTTTAATTATATACACAATCTTTTTTATAATTTTTTGTATAATTATATTTTAAAATAAAAATATTAAAATAAAATAAGTTAAAAAATTATATATCTATCATTTTTCTTATTTTTTACATTTATCCCAACTTTTTTTAAGTATTATCGACAATGTTGAAATTTTAATTTAGATATTGTTGGGATGCCCATTTTAATTTACAATTCTTCTATATACAGTTGTTAGATACAATCGGTGTGCAACCATCCATGCCACATTAAATTTAAAATGAATTGTTTACCTTTGATTCATCTAGCCCAGCCAGACAGCTATCTACCAGATGAAAATGAATTATTACATCAAGTGTGTCTCGATATTGTGAACAATATTCGTCGCTGTCTCTGAAAATTGATCCTCACTCAATTTGCATCATATCTCTATCTCTAGCGATGAATGCACTCGCCAAATTGGTGACTCGTCTACGTGAAATTGGCCTCCTCCCTTTCATTGCTTCTATTCTCTTTACGTCCATTATATGGACGCATATTAGCACTGGAGCCACCGCCTAGGGGCTTCTCCGTGGCTTTAAAGCCACCTAGACCCTAATGTGTCGTCATTCCAACTCAGCTCCACCCTTCCTCACCCCTCCTCTACCTCACCCCACAAACTCACCCACCTTCACATTGGCATCTTCGAAACCAAACCCAGTTTCCTTCTTCACCGACTCCTCGAGTTTTGTCTAGAACTGCTCGAAGCCACGCCGGACTGATTGAGTTAGAATCAGCCATAAAAACCCATCTGACCCATTTGGGCTTAAGGAAGCTAGAACTCAAGAAAAGTGTATCCGGCAGGAATTTCCGAGTTGGACCCATGCGAGCTCCCGAGTCGGACCCATTGTAGCAGCCCGCTAGAAATTCATTGGTGGAATTTCTATTGACTTTAGGAACCTTGTGAAAACTCCATAAGTTTTTACGAATCGACCAATCACTCATGTTTTAGTCTATCAACATAGTCAGTGTTATCACTCACTATGGTGTTAGAAATATGAGTTTAATTATTTGAGATAGTTAGAAGTGTCAGAATGCGTTATGGTCTATGCCATTAGACTCAGTTGATTATTTAGGATTTTATGGCGTAATAACCATTTTTTCTAATTTCGGACGAAAAACCGTTCGAAATTGTGATTTTATTTTTAGGGGCACTTTGGAGTTGAATTTTTGATAAATGATTTTCACTATAATTTAATATGAATATTTAAAATTTTTCAGTACGAAGTTTATTATGCATTTTTTTGGAGTGAATAGTAACATCGATAAGCGCACCAAGTGCAGTGTTTTCAAAATCACAGTGTGAAATGTCCAAATTAGGTTAGAGAAGTTTTGTGGTGCCCCCAACTTCAATGCACGGAAAAGCACGTAAATCGAGACACCCGGGATGATGATAACACGGTCACGCACCCCAACGACACATGTCGAGTGTGTGAAATGCAACACGTGTACAACAAATGATATGCAGCGGAAAGGTTAAGTCAAATAACTAAGTACCAGAGTTAATACAATACAAAAATAGTACTGAAATCCACCAGTCAACATAATACAATTTCTTGTTCGCAAATCAACACTAAATAAAAATACACATGAAATATAACCAAATGTCCCTACTCCTCAGGCGGAGCCACATCCTCGGGCTCAGCCTCCTCAAAGCCTGCATCAAAATCTGTAGTACCAATAAATGGTACCACAGGTAAGTAAAACCCAAAAATACTCCAAGATAACAAATATATAAATACAACCGCCACATGCATGCATATGATGACCAAAACACCAAACCCGAGAAAAACACAATTTCTCAAAAATCACAGTTTTCCACGCACGCCAAAAATCACCATTTGGCACAATTTAAAAACACAGGAATAAATACAATAATTCCAATTTTAATCCGTATGTACCATGGCCTCCCCTAGGGACCATCCACATACCCTGGCTTCTTTATTCACTCCACGGGTAACAGCCGTGTGAGTAATAAACATGAGCGATGCCCAGTTCCGCGCCCACCGCATACATAGCCAAGCATCCTCTGATCTCCGCCAGCCCGAGAGATCACGAAGTCGGATCGAGAGCGCTACCATCCCGTCCAAGTCCCGAGCAACAGCTCCAGGGGACGACACTCAGTATTTTCAGCTCCCGAGTGCCCAGAGGAGCTCCACCGAGATAATAACCCATCTCGGCTTGGGAGTGTACACACACACCCAAAAAGCCTTTTCAAGTTACACACCCACGCATGCGTGCACAATGTCATGAAAATGACTAATTACCAACAACCAACAGATATCCATAATTTCCAAATAACCAACAGTCTAAACAGATAACCAATTCACAGTTTATAAAACAGGTTATTGTAAAAATATATTTAAATCTTAAAAGTCTTTTGGAGATAGTGCTTTAAAATAATTTATAGGAGGATCCGAGGCACTGGAAATCACCAAAACAGCAAAATTCTGCAGTGTAAAAACACTGGCTGAAACACAGTGAAATTCAAATTTCACACGGGTTCAAACGAAAACTTGAAATTGATAGGGTAGGGCCTATGAAAAGTGGGGAACCTAATGATGGTGGCTTTTGGCCGTGGATTGCGGCGGAAATGGGTGGTTTAAGGCCGAGAATTTCGAATTGAATTTTGAGTTCGTATGGCCGGCTCCAGCGACGGATCGGGGCAGGGTTTGGGTGGAAAAACTTGGTAATGGGCCGGTGAAGAAATGGTGGCCGGACGGCGACGGAATGGAGTGAAAACCACCGCGGGTTCAAGCAGTTCGTGGCGGCTAACGGCGGCGTTAGCCGGCAGGATATTTGGTGGGTAGACTCGCAAGCGCACGGGGGAGCCGATGGTGCCGGCCGTGTCACGCATGGCGGGCTGGAGGCGGAGCTGCGGTGGTAAGGCCGAATCACGTGAGAGAGAGGAGAGAGAGGGAGTCGGGCGAGGAGAGAGGGAACGCGGGGAAGAAGGAGAAAAAAAAAAAAAAAGAAGAAAAAAGGAAGAAAAAGAAAAAGAGGAGGGAAAAAGAGAAGATCCTCTTTCAACGTGGGTCCCGAAAAAAAAAAACCAACGAAGATGATTTTAAAACCGAAAGTTAAATAAAATAATCCAAACGCAGTGAAATATTTTAAATACCACAATAAAAATTTAAAACCCAAAAATAAATCAATTTAAATTAACGATCATTTTAAAAACCAAAACAATAAATAAAATCTAGAAAGCACATAAAAATAATTTTCACAACATAAAATATTATGAAATAATATTTAAAAACTTGTAAATTTTAAAATAAGATAATTAATCAAAAAAGAAATTAAATAAATTCTTCATTAAAAATACACTAAAATCTGGGATGTTACAAGTTTTATTTGGATACTTGGTAAGATCTTAGCCACACTTAGTGAATAGTATTAGACACTTGGCACAAAAAGGAACCATGAGTTGGATTATGAAGGAATAGAAGTGTGAGATCATGCCACCTAATTGAAACCCTAATCTTTTTCATCTGATCAACCAATTTTGTGCCAGATCAAAGAGAGTTTCAACCCTAGTGAAACCCTAAATGGTTGGAATTCAATTGAAATCCAAAAAACTTGGTTGAAACCGAAACCCTAAACGGTTTCCCCAAACCCTAAAGTTGGCCTCCAAACCCTTTTTAATCTGATTTCTAGCATTGTATTTAATAACTTGATTAAATCACTTTCACATACTATTAATTCTTCAAATTCACATTATGACATCATTATCCAACCTTTTAAATCTTGAAAATTTGATTGGGCCATGAAAAATTAGATTTGGGCTTAATAGCATCTCAAACCCTAACCAAACCCCCTTTAAACCCCAAATTGAAGCCCACTTGGTTGAGGCCCACGAATTTGGCCACCTTGGCAAAGATTCTTGAAGAAGTTTCCTCCCTCACATGGCAGACCATCCACTGCCATTGGCTGCACCCAATAGTGCCTTAATGTGAAAGAGAAATCCAACACATTAACTCCCATATTTCACAGTTGCTGCAAGCAGTCTTTTCCCCTCTCTATTCTCCACTTTATGTCACATAGCCACCTGCAATCAAGGGTCATTCAAATCCATAAATTCACCCTCCAGAAGTCTAGAGTCATTCAAGATACTCTTTCTTTCACTTTATCACTTCTTCATCCCGTTCTTAGAGAGAAACTCAAAAGAGCTCTCTCGTGCAGATTTCTATGTATTTTTTCGTGGAGCTTTTCAACCCATTGTAAGTATTTCCGCATGATAACTCCTCATAAAAGTTATTTGTCTTTGAGTCTAGTTTTCGTGAATATCTTATTAGTCTTATTCTATGCTCGTTTGATTGGTCAAAAGTATTTTTAACCATGGAAAGGTCATTCTAGGCATGAAACTGGATAGTATGTTATGTTTTGGAGTTTTTGACCAAGGTAATGGACATATCTTGGTCCGAAAATTTTATGGAGTCTGGTTAGCATGTGTTTATGAATGTTTATTGAGGTTTTATTGCATGAATAAAACTTTTGATGATAGATTTCCTTAGATCTAGAAACTTGAAAATTGCAAGTCGAAAAACAGTTTCTGTTTTGAGAAAGTTTGAATATTTCGTGGTTTAATCTTACTCCAAAGGCTTTGATATTTTTATGTGATGATCCTAAGTCTCCTATTTGCATGTTAGGATGTTATTTTGAAGATATTTAGTGTTAGTTCCAAAGATATGATTTTCTATGCAAGAGGATTTCGGTTAGGCCTAAAATTTGATGTTGTTGAGTTAGATCCATGTTTTATTAAGTTTTAGCCATGTGATTTTAATTTTGATGGTTGGATCTTCTTTAGGACACATTTTTAAACCATATTATGTTTTAGTTTGAAGATCATATTTCTTTAAGCCATGGATCAAGAGATTTATCAAAGTTAGTTCAAAGAAAAGTTTCTATTTTTGGAGTAAGTGTAAAACCAAATATTCCAAGTGTTGTTTTGTGATTTTTGATGACTTTTGTTTGATGATTTAAAGCATGGTTTATCTTAGGATGATGTTATGATTATGTTAGGAGTAACATTTGAAATTTTTGAAATTCTTGGAGATGTTTTTATTAAGGTTAAAATTAGTGATTTAAGGGTTTACTTTTTGTTAAAAAGTTTGAATCTTTTTACAAAAAGTTTAGTGTTGATGATTAGCTTTTTCTTAATGGATATTTTAAGTGTATTTTTAAACTTAGGATAAAAAGATATGTGTTGCAAAAATTTGGTTTGATCATGAGTTTTTTAAATTTGAAAGAATTGCAACAAATCAAGGGAAATATAGCTTATGTAAGTTTCGGTCCTATAGAGTTTCAATGGTTGTGTTTAGTTTTAAGTTTTTCTGAATTGATATTTGAGTTTAGGACAAAATTTACATGAGGAATGTAAATTTTGGTAATTTTTGTAGTTAGGATGTGAAATTCTTAAGTAATGGGTAAAATAGTCATTTTTCAACATGTAGAGGGTAAAATGATAATTTTACTCTAAATTAGCTTGATTTCATGTTTCTAATTGATAGTAATTAAATTTCTAACTTTTAGAATACCCTCTTACAGTTCCTCGTATTTCGCACTTTATTCTTGTAGAACGCGACGATCGAGGTAAGTTAACTCTTAACTTACTATCGGTTTACTGTGTATGTGTGATGGGTAAGAAAAAACTACAGTTATGTTCGTATGTTGTTATATATGCCATGCCATGCCATGTTATCATATGTTTGTCTATTTTACGAATTATTCTGTCATGAAATACTTATCTGTTATACAATATATTCTGTCACAAGTTACTATTTGTTGCAAGTATGTCACATTACGTATGCCATATGTTATATGTATGTTATGTCACGTAATATTCACTGTCACATGTTATGCCATGTTACAAAATATTGTCTATTACATGTCATGTGATGTTACAAAATATTGTCTATTACACGTATGCCATGTTATAAAATATTGTCTGTTACATTTATGTCTCAAAATATGTCATGTCTGGCATCTTATGTTCATGTCAAGTTTCAAGTTATGTCATGTTCAAACTATGTTAAATCATGATAACCCCATGAGATAAGAATACTCAATCATGATAATCCCATGAGATAAGATTACGCAATCATGGTAACCCCATGAGATAAGATTATGCAATCATGGAAACCCCACGAGATAATATTACGCCATCATAGTAACCCTATAAGATAATATTACGCAATCATGGTAGCCCCATGAGATAAGATTACGCAATCATGGTAACCCCATGAGATAAGACTACTCTATCATGGTGACCCCATGAGACAAGCATATGTTTCAAGTTCAATTATGCAGATACTCCTAGCGTAATCATTCTGATTGTTAGGATATCTTATTTAAAATACTCATGATGAAATCATTCTGATTGTCTGAGTATCTCTGACGGAATATGTTGAGAGGAATCATTTTGATTGTTCACTATTCCTGACGAAACGACTGACAGAATCATTTTGATTATCAGCATTCAAGTCTATGTTCATGTTAAGTAAAGAATTCAAGTTCAAGTTCATGCTATATTTCAAGTTCACGTTTATGTCATGTTATGTTCAAGTTCACGTTCACGTTATGTATGTTCATGTTCATGCTATATTTTAAGTCCATATTATGTTTCAAGCTCACGTTCTTGTCAGGTTATGTTTATGTTCATGTTATGTTATGTTCAGGTTCATGTTATGTTCAAGTTCATGTTCATGTTCATACTATGTTTCAAGTTCACGTTCATGCTATGTTGCTAGTCTATGTTATATTTTAAGTTCACGTACATGTCACGCCACGTCATGCTAATTTTCAGTTTCAGCTCAAGTTATGTCATTTATGCCATGCTATATGTCAAGTTATGTTATGCTTACTGATGACTTTGATTATGCATTTATGCTTTTACTGTCATGCATGCATCATTAACCTGTGTGGAAGTATCCTGTTAACTTATTGAGATTTATAATCAAATCTCACTGTGGTAGTCCCAACTACCATTCCCACTGAATGGTAGGCGATATGTCAGGATCAGAGCAGGGAGCAGACACTGGCAGACTAGAGGAGGTTAACTAGACACCACAGACACGACGCGAAGCATACAACGTCCATAGTTAGATCTTTGGATAGCATTCCAGCATCATTGTCGAATTATGCGAGTTACTTAACAAACTGGCCTAATAGTATATTTTGGTACTGTAAATATGGAGTTTGGTTTCCCATATTTTGAGATTACAATCTTATAAGACTCGTACTGTAATCGTGGATGTTTATTTTGTTAAGTATGAATGGATTACATTTTAATTACTTGGGATACTATAAGTTTGGTGCATAGTATTGCTCAAAAAAAAATTTATCTGCTGCGAATATTGTATAATGATAGATGCATGTTAGGAACATTGTATCTTATATGTCATGAACGGGGGCAGGTAACCTTGTGTTGCATGTCCCAACGCTTTAGATGTCCGTCCAATCCCAAGCGAAATCTGGAGGCGTTACCCATGGTTGCTCATGTTTGGACAACCTCACAGGGTTTCACTCAAGTGAGGAGTGAAGAAAGATGGGGGGCAGGGAGAGAATGGGGAAGACGAGGGAGGGAATATGGTGCATTTTGTTTTTATTTTTGGCCACGTCAGATCGTTTGCACCGCGGCTACACGAGGTGACTGCAAATAGAATTATTGTTTAATTTATAATCCTCCTATGTTCTTTTTTACGTTGTTTATAATTTATACATAGTTTATAATTTATATATATTCAAGCTTGATTTTAAGATTTCTTATAGGAAAAAACTATTTTGCCTCCCAAGTTGTACCACTCAATTTGACCGCTTGACAATTTTTTTTTTTTTTTTACTTAGCGATAAAGGAAGTAATTTTAAGTGTATTGTGATTTTTTTTTAAAATATTTTAATATATTAAAAAAAATCCAAAAGCAACGTGCTATCAACTAGAGTTGCCCGACTCTATTTTATAACCTTTAAAATTTTAATCATAAAATGGTAATTATAAGAAATTGTTGGTACGTTCTTTATGAAAAACTTAAAAAAAAAAAAAGAAGAAAAAAAAGAGACCTTTTTCAGTTCTCACTTCCTTCCACATCAAAGAATCTTTTGAAAATTGAAAGGTGAGAAATGTTACTTTTATAGGATCCTCAATGGATTAACTAAAGTTAAAGGACATTTTTTTATAAATGTAAAATGAATTTGGCTTTAGGCTATTTCATTCACATAAGTTTCCACATTGGAATAGTTATTTTCATTATATAATTGTTGAGGCTGTAAAAATCACTCAACAAATTGGAATGGGAGAAAGAGTCATTCCCGATTCGCTTAGGTAATATAGGCCTCGATTGGTGTTGTTAGGAGCCCCCGGTTGGGTGTCGGTGCACACATCTATGGTGATGAATAGAAAATATAAGTCCAGAGAAGATAAAGAAAGGAATACGAGAATTTACGTGGTTCGACGTAATGTCTACATCCACAGGTGTTTGAGGAGGAGAAATGTAACACCCGTCCTTGTGGTGGGACCTTTTACAAAATAATTTTAGAAATGACGACGGGAATTATTGTTCGATTTAAAAATTTTTAGTTCCATACCCAGGGTGCAAGACTCTACGTCATAAAAGAAAATGTGCTTTGAGAATAAAAGAGGTTTACAGCGGAAAAACATAAATCTTAAGATAAAAAGGTCTCTCGTACATTTAAACTCTCATATCTAGACTTTCGTGCTCTTTCCTTTGGGCCGTGTCCGTCCTGACGCGTTTTGCTCATTCAGTTCCTGTGGGGGGAGGGGCACACATAAAAATTAAAATAAACCGAATATTCAGTAAGCATTACTTCATACAGTTAAAATATAGCAACAGAGATTTTCAGTCATGCATTCATCACTCCATACATACTATACGTACATGTATATATGCGTTCCTTTGGAAACATCACTAGACGGGGTTTTTCTTTGAAGAAAAGGGTTTTCTTTTCGTAAAGTGTTTCTCTCATCAATGCCTTCATTTCTTGAAGAATATGATACATTCATATATTATTTTCTTATCACTTTTATAGGCCGGTGCACGTTGTTACACCCCGCGTGCTAGGGTTAGTGGTCTTTTGGAACCGGATTCGCTCGTGGCCACGAGTTAGAATCTCATTGTCAGGGTGTAGCACTGGGTGCACTACTAGATACTACTACCCGGCATTGCAATCTACCCATTCATTCCTGTAGGTACCCATTTCATTCATATGGCCGTTACGTATCTTCATATATTCATGCTTTTAGTCCTTTCTTTCCTTTTCATTCATTTCATTTCAGCGCTCTATTAAGAGCTGGAGCTTGAACATGAGCATGAGCATCGTCTTTTCTTTTCTTTTTATTTAACAATCTGTTCATGAGAAAAACATCGTTTGGGGGCGCGAACCCAAAAATCATCCTTCATGACATGTCTTTTCATAGAAAATACATACAATAGAGACTGCGTATAGTCATCCATTCACATGCGTGCGACTAATACTTTGGTTGCTTAAAAAGGAAATTCCAATGAAGGCCATACATACTTATACTTTAAATGTTATGCTTAGCATGCTTTCAAAAACGTTTTCTTTCATTTCGTAAAGCATTTTCAAAGGAAAATCATTTCTTTTTCTTCAAATGAAAAGCATTTCATTTTCATTTTCTTATATTTTGGAAAACTCTAGAAAGGCATGAACATAATACTTACCTGGATTCCATACTACTTTCATACCATGCAATCCATTCATGCGCGTGTCAGATGACAACCTACATGAATACACATAACCTTAGAGTCATTCTCTATCTAGTGCATAAGTAGCTAAGCTTAGAAATAGAATTATGCTTCACTTGGAACACTCTCCTTTTATCCTGTACTCTTACGTGTCCCGTATTATGATAAAATCTTCGAGGATCCATTTACGGTCACTACCTCTTCCAACCACAATGTTCTACTTCGAGTGCTTACTCATTATGGTGAACCCATGATTTACCTTAGGATTAAGACACTAAGACCTCCGTCTTATTCTTCTTATTAATCACATTCCGATTCAACCTTCTCTTAACCCGACTAGCATGACTCTTCATGCTATCCGTCCCTTTTGATAGTTCATCTCAACACTTGACACGATAAGACTCCATACATAATTATACCTCATGTCACGTCATATAGCTCGAGACTACTCCCAAGTTACATCGTGACCTTGTCACGTCACCTAACATTCCGTTACGTCACTTATACTCCAATTCCTAACTCATCACGAGTACGGTCCCTCGCGTATTCCTGTCACATCGTGACATCTCATCATGTTTTCGTTACGTCACTCTTACGCTAACTCCTAACCTATCACAAGCACGATTTCTTGATTGACCCTGTCACTTCGTGACGTTGTCTAGTCATGCTTTCGCTACACTACTCTGATACCTTCTAGCCACTTCGCACATACTCCAGGCCATAAGCTGACTACACGGCGACACTTGTCACCTCAGACTACAGGCCACATCTCAGCCACTTCGGGACACTGTTCCATAGTTTCCGACACTACTCACCAGGCTCTATGCCCATCAACTACGCAACCATCATTATCTACGTGACACGTTATACGGTGTACCGCTACACCTCATGGAGTACACTCCGCATATACTCCCTTCACACATGCTACAACACCTCACCACTATGGCATACATGCCATATAGTGTATCACTCTACCACATAAAGTACACCCCACGTGTACTCCCTATACACATGCTGCGCCACATAGAGTACACTCCGTGTATACTCTTCCCATCCCACATTACGCCACGTCACTACTACAACACATACTTCACAACCACACTACATAGCACAGTCCACAACACTATACAACACACTTTCAAACTATGCCCAACACTTCACATACACAGCACATCACAATACAATGAACTCCACGACTACAACAGCACAGTCCACAACCTAACCAATTAATTAACATCTAACATAAATAACAAGGGATTGAGGGTTATACCATCGTCGGGGTTGACCCATGCATTGTCCACTGACTATCACGATTGATGACGTCGGAATGGTTGTACGTGGCGGCTAAACCGTGTACAGTGGTTGTTTGGGTAGCTAGGTGTAGTCTTGGAAGGATTCATGGTGGCCTTGTGGTGGCAGCAAGAGGCATCACACGGTGGATCTAGCTGTGTACAGTGGCGGTTAGCCATATATAGTGATGGTTTGGGCCTATGGCTAGGCTATGGGAGATAAATGGAGGCTGAGGGTGGCCTCGTGATGGTAGGGGTGGCGGAGCATGGCAGAGCCATGGGTTTCCAAGGGGAACTTGTGTTGCTCAAGGCATGGAAATGGAGGGGGAAAGCTTGGCTGGTCATGGAGGAACTTAGGAGGTTGCTGGTGAAGCCATGGTGGCTAGGGGGAGGTGGCACGGTGGTCCACAATGGCAGATCTAAGCCGTGCGTAAAGGAGAGTCCGTGAGAGAGAAAGGGCGTGCGTGTGGGGTAGATCGAAGCTATGGGTGGCTGAGGTAGGTCGATGGTGGCCAGAGGAGGCTCTGGTGGTGGTGCGGTGGCCAAAGAAGGCAGAGCTCAGCCGTGGGTATGGAGAACCCATGCGTTGGAGGAGTTTCGTACGGCTGGGGAAAGGGCTACCAACCTTGGGTCCAAGGGAAGAGAAGGGGGAAGACCGGTGGTGCTTGTGGAGGTATCCGGTGGTGGCTCTGGCTAGCGGCGACAGTGCTAGGAGGAGATAATTGGGTGAAACCCATTTCGGCATGGCCTATGTAGGAGAGGAGAGAGGGCTACGTGGGGTTCACCGGTGGTGGGAAGGTGATCACCGGCGTGAGAGGAGGCCGTTGGTAGGGGCGGTGAGACTGGGTGGCGTCGAGCTGGGCTGTGGAGCAGATCGGGTATGGGAGAGGAACAGTTTGCAGCATAAGCTGAACGAGAGGGATGAGAAAGAGGGGAACGAGAAAAGTGAGGGAGAAAGAGAGAGGACTGGAGTTTTATTCCAAAACCCTTCGTCTTGGGGTTTACAAAACGATCTAACGGTGAATTTTAAGTATTGATTTGAAAATGCGTAAACGTTAACTTAATTAAAAGCACTGAGAGGAATTAAAGTAAAATATTATTTAAACTAAAATTTAGTTTATAAAATAATATTCCTTCATCATTAATAAAATGATGAAGTCTTATTTAATATCTTTAAGAGAATAAAACCATTAAATTAATTAAAATTTTCAAGATAATTTAAATCCCATAATATTTTAAATACTGAAATCATTTTAATAAAAATAATAATTTTTCACAATTATAATATTTTTGGAGCTCTTCAAAAATAGCTCCAAAAATATTATAACTGTCTTATTTAAAATCAAGTCTAGTCAAATAACACTGGAAATATCTCCTATAAATATTTATAGGATATTTAAAATATTCAAGGGTTTTAAAACACTAAACTTACTTTAGAAATCACATAATATCTTTAAAAACAAACCATCAAGATTTGACACGCATAACGAGGCTTGCAGTCACTAGAGAGAAGGAGCAGACAGTCACATTGGATGTAATTGCTTACGTCAGAAAGAAGGAAGGAGCGAGATGTTACAAGAAATCTACTATAATATTCTTGTTTATAGTCTCTTGTGGTTTCTCATATCTCACTGTACATTTGTAATTCTGAATATAAATCTACTGGAAAGAAAGCCTTCACTAGAGCTCCCTGCATATATGGCTTCGAAGGAGAAGATGAAGAAGGAGAAAACTCTTTGCAGAAAAAGAACTCTTTCCTTTTTATGGGGCGCCCAAATCCCCTTTACTCCACAAAATCTATTGTGTATGCCTTCATTTTCCAATTTTTCCTACTAGCTATCCCTGGCTTTGGCCATCATTCCCTGAAATCACGACCTCACCTACCTTGGCCCCTAGCTCCTGCTTTGGCCCCTTACCTGGGCCCTCATGCTTCTTTGTTCCCTGCTTTTTACCCTGTAACAGAATCCTGCTCTTCTTAAGGGCGATTTGCTTTAAAAGAATACCTTGAGAATCTTGGAAGGTAAAAATGCAACCGAACTGGTTTGTCCAAATTTATCTGTCCCTTTGGTGGGCGCAATTAATATTCTCGAACTCAGGTTTGAGATATGAGCTTGATTGAGTGCAAGTTGGCAGCTTGTGCGAGCCTAGGGCGGGAGATGGGCTCGACTGCGTAGAGTGCGAGTGCGTGGCTCGGCTAAGGCAGGAGATGGACTTGACCTCGTACGGTGTGAGCACGAAGCTCGGCGAAGGTGGGAGATGGACTCGACCACTTACGGTGCGAGCGCGAGGCTTGGCGAAGGCAAGAGATGGGGACTCGACCGCGTACGGTGCGAGCACGAAGTTCAGCTAAGGCGGGAGATGGATTCAACCGCGTATGGTACAAACGTGAAGCTCGGCTAAGGTGAGAGATGGACTTGACCGTGTATGGTGCAAGCACGGAGCTTGGATGTTTGTTGTTATTTGTAAAATGTATGTTCATTTGATGCCTTTGTTTTGTTCTTAGTGTTGGAGTTTGTGTGAAGTAACCCACGCTAATTGGTCAGAGGGCTTGTTGACCTCCTGTATTTATCTTAGGCAGTTGCTAAGCCTGTCAGCTTGTTCTCAAAGGTAACCCACTGGTAGTGGTTTGTGGAGTTTGGAGGCTAGTTAACTCCGAATGCTCATTCCTGAAGGATTGCTCCGTGAGTGTATGACTCGCCCATGGTGGCTAACTTGGAGAGGTCGGATAGTCCTTGACCTTTCTCGCTTATTGATTTGCATCGCGAGTATGTGACTCGCCCATGGTGGCTAACTTGGAGAGGTCGGACAGTCTTTGGCCTTTCCTGCCTGTTGATTTGCACTGCGAGTGTGTGACTCACTCATAGTGGCTAACTTGGAGAGATCGGGCGGTCCTTGACCTTTCCCGCCTATTGATTTGCACAGCGAGTGTGTGACTCGCCCATGGTGGCCAACTTAGAGAGTTTGGGCGGTCCTTGACCTTTCCTGCCTGTTGATTGCACCGCGAGTGTGTGACTCACCCATGGTGGCTAACTGTAGAGGTCGGGAGGTCCTTGACATTTCTTTGCCTGTTGATTTGCACCACGAATGTGTGAGTCGCCCATGATGGCTAACTTGGAGAGGTTGGGCGGTCCTTGACCTTTCCCACCTGTAAATTGCACCACTAGTGTGTGACTCGCCCATGGTGGTTAACTGTAGAGGTGGGGCAGTCCTTAACCTTTCCGGCCAATTGATTTGCACCACGAGTGTGTGATTTGCGAGTGTGTGACTCGCCCATGGTGGCTAACAGTAGAGGTTAGGTGATCCTTGACCTTTCCCGTCTGTTGATTTGCACCGCATCATATTCTGTGGCGGGAGCTAGATCTCTCATTGTACCAAAATAAAAACCAAACAGGTTATATTAAATAATCCAAATCATAAATCTGAGGTTTGCAAATCTTGGTTATCTCGCTTGAGTATGGCGGAGGCTGGTGACACAAGGCTGAAGCCCGTGGGTAGCCATGCTCCAGTGTTGATGAAGGCGTGAGATGCTCGCAATACCGAAGGACCTGAGTAATTTGGCTGCAACATCCAACTATTCCTTGATTGAAGTTGTTCACTATTGAGTGATTGCTTCTTTTTTTTAATTATTGGGTGGAAACTACTATATATGGTGATATGGTGAGAGCTCTCCTTGTGTATACACCTACACTTGGAGAAAAAGGCTCTAGCTCGGTGAGTAAGTGTCAAGGAGTATCTCGTGGGTGGGCAATTGGCAAGTAGCATTTTGTGGCGAGGAATCGCGTATGGACCATCTCTTAGTGGTGAGCACCGATGGCAAGAAGCTTTCGTGGTTGGTACTGACAAACTTTGTGGCGAGGAAACTCAGTGGGCAACTACTTTGTTCTATGCCTCATTAATCGCTATAACTTGTAACCTGCCCGAGTGGTTGGACGGCTGGTTCTTCGTCTGCTTGTCTTCTCTTCTTACACTTTGGCTAGTGCGAGTGGCTCCCATGGGGAAGGAACTACCCCACCGGCAATAGAAAACTCCGACGGTTTTGGCGGATGTCGGTGGTGCAACCGCCAACCCACGGATGTAGCGCGTGAGCCTCCGACATCTAGCTTAACTTCCATGAACCTGTGGTCGGGAATAGTGATGGTAGTACGGAGTACCAATGGTAGCTAGAAACCACCAATCTTAGAGATAGAAATGGCCGGCGGTTGCTGGTGGTGTCTCTGCCAGCACACGGTAGCCAATGAGTGGGACTTCGGCAGCTACTTTCTTCTCCGCTCGCACTGTGCACGCATGCACTACTCACCACTGCAATACTGAGTGTTTGGAAGGAGGCTCCGCCGTTGTGTTCCAGCCATGAAGGGCGGACGTCTTCAAGCAGTGACTCATGGAGGCTGTGACGCTCTTCGGTTGCACTGCATGGAAGCCAAGGAAGGTATTTCCAGAGGGGTGATGCTTCAAGGGCCATGGAGGGGCTACGGAGGAGTCTACTCACATGGAGAGTTTTGTGGCTGTGTAGGTTAGCCGTGGACGAGGAGGACGCTGCCATGAGCTGGTCGTGGCGTCCCTGGGCTGAGGAGTGGTCATGTGTGTTTCCATACTAATGTGCAGCCTCACATCACCGTTGGCCACCTCATGAAGGGGGGCGAAGGCAGTGCTCAGTCGTGGACAGAAAATGCTGGCAGTCCACATGATGGCCGCCGGCACCCCCACCAAGCTATGGTGCGACTGGGCCGAGGCTATTTCAGCCGTGTGGCCGTGCGGTGTGGTCCTTGCCTTGAGGGGAGGTCTCCAATCATCCCCACCGAGACAGATGGCGTCGGCGGCCACAAAGGTGACTGCCGATGCCACTGCCACGCTGTGCCACGTTGGGGCTATGGAAGGAGCAGTTCATAGACCAATATATATATCCTATCTTCGATGGAAGGAGTAGTTCTTTTCTTTTCTTTTTTTTTTGGATTTTATTTTCCTGCAGTTTACTTTTTGGGTGTCGACCAGAGAACAGTTTCACTACTGTAATTTTATTTTGATAGGAACTTCAGAGATGTTGGGATTTAATCGTTTTGGGCATTTTGCTAATCTAGAGATGATAGGCTAGATTTTCAGCTTGGGATTCAAGAAGTAACCCATGACTGTTTTGGATTGGATTTTCTTCAATGCTATGTGGTTTTGATGATTAACTTGTTGGATTATACTTCAATTTGCATTTAGAAAATATTGAAGTTCTTTGTTCTTGGTTTAGCTCAGTAGTAGACGTAAAGGCACAATTGATTCTTGAACAAGTAGCAAGACTTTGATGGTTTTCTTTCACTATTTTACAGTTGATATATAATCTGTCAAGTAGTTTTATTAGGTTGAAATCTGTAGTTCATTGCTATATTATCCAACCATGATTTTTAGGAATGAGAGAATGGTTGAGAGAAGATGAAAAGAGAAGTAAATCCATCACCAAATCAGTGGGTGAAAATTGCATCCCAAGTGTTTGTTTTATTGTTTCTTACAAGTTTAACTAATTTCTATACATTTCCTCTAAATCCGTTGGTTCTTGGTAATTTTAGAAGCATATATGCACACTTATTTTTAGTATTACTTGTGTTTGAACTTCCAAAACAGCCCCCATTTTTTTTATTGATATAGTTATTGGATGACTTTTGAAATTCATTTTTCATTTCATACTTTTTTTTAGTGTGTGATCATTGTTAGATATTTTAGTTTAATACTTTCTTATCTTTTCGAAATTTCTTATCACCATAAACGTTATCTTGCAAATCTGAAAAGTTTGGTTAATTCTCTTTGTCCCTATGAATTCGATCTTGGGATTTACTCTTGTATTACTTTGACAGCTTCTGTACTTAGAAGTCGAAATTATAAGCTGAACATTAGGGAAGAACTTTCTTGTTTATTGAGAGGGAAGGGCAGTTGTGAGAAAGAAATAAAAGAGAAAAAAATTGATAAAATATAGATTTAATGTATCTAGAGTCACTTTCAAGTTTGGAAATAGTTTTGGAAGTCTTGGTAGGTAAATTCCAATTGTCTAATCTAATGTGGGCTTAAGTTTATCCCAATGACTCTCAACATCTATTTTTTTGGCATTTGGCTAATCTGTTAAAGATAGGTTTGGCAAAAAAGATGAGATATAAAATTCTTATCTCATCTCATTATTATAATTTTTTAAAATTTTTACACAAAATATAATAAATAATTTAATTCTTTCAAATCCTAATTTAATTTTTTTAAATTCTAAAATAATAATAATATTAAAAAATAATATTTTAAACTTTTATTTAAAATTAAAAATTCCCATCAAAACCTAAAGGTTAAGACTGCTCTTATGTATAGGGCTCCCTGTTAAAACAAGTGAACATGGAAGAATGAAGAAGAAGTATTTGTGAATATGCTCAAGTCAGAGTCAAGAAATGCTCTCTGGTTTCTTTCATTACTTTTCTTCATCTACAGTAGAGTATTTATAGCAGAATACAAATAACAACTTTGATTCCTCTTCCATTTACAATATGACAGTTGTCCTATGAAAGGTGCGGTTTGTTACGCCTCATTCCTCTACCATCGAAGGTTTGCTGTGCAGGACATGTAGTGCTACAGCTTTGCTTTGAAATGGTCTGGAGTGGAGGCACAGCAGCACTTAGTGCTGCAACAGAGTGAGAAGAGGTAGATGCCTTAATACCCTCCCACGATTCAAGTGGCACATTGGCAAGTGTGAGACTTGAACGTAACTGATGAAATCTGTTTGTAGAGAGAGGCTTAGTCAGGATGTCAGCAAGTTGATCTTTGCTGGACAAAAAGGAGACCTGAAGTGTCTTAGCAGCAACCCTCTAACGAACAAAATGATTGTCTAGCTCGACATGTTTTGTACAAGCATGAAGAACAGGGTTCACTGATAAATAGGTTGCTCCTAAATTATCACACCACAAAATAGGAGAATCAGATAAAAAAATGCCAAGTTCTTTTAACAAGGATTGAATCCAAATAACCTCACATGCTGTGTTAGCAACTGATTTATACTCAGCCTCAGTTGACAAGCGAGCAATAGTAGCTTGTTTTTTTGAATCCTAAGAGACCAGATTAGCACCAAGGTAGACATAAAAGCCCCTAGTGGACTTCCGATCATCTGGACATTCGGCCCAGTCAGCATCTGAGAAAGCAGAAATTTTAACTGAAGAGGATTGAGAAAAAATAAACCCAGATGTTGGGTATTTTGCAAGTAACGCAGAATCCTTTTAACTGCTTGCCAGTGTGAATTTCTAGGGTTGTGCATGTACTGGCAGACCTTGTTGACAGCATAGGACAGTCTGGACATGTAAAGGCTAAATACTGGAGACTTCCTACAACACTTTGATACAGTTGAGGGTCTTCAAAGGTGGAGCCATCAATGGCTAATAATTTCACAGAGGTGGACATTGGAGTTGACACAGATTTGCATTTGTTCATGTTTGTCCGAGAAAGTAAGTCAACTATATACTTAGACTGTGAAAGAAACAGACCAGTGGAAACCTGGGTAACTTCGACTCCCAAAAAATAGTGCAACGGACCCAAGTCTTTAACAGGAAAATAGGAACTCAGTGATGCAATAAAATCAGAAATAAGTGTGGAACTGGACCCGGTAACAATTATGTCATCAACATAAATTAAAATGTAAATGCAATCAGAGTTCGTGTGCAATATGAACAAAGAATTATCGGACCTAGATGCATGAAAACCTAAATGAAGCAATTTCTCAGTAAGCTTTGCAAACTAGGCCCGCGGGGCCTATTTCAAACCATAGATTGATTTTTTGAGCTTACAGACATGTGTGGGATGATCAGGATTGATGAAACCCGGCGGTTGTTGCATAAAGACAGCCTCCTCAAGGTCCCCGTGTAAGAAGGCGTTCTGCACATCGAGTTGATGGAGTGGCCATTTGGACGTGACTGCAAGGGCAAGAAGAACACGGATTGCAACTGGTTTGACAACCGGGCTAAAGGTCTCTGAAAAATCAACCCTAGGTTGCAGAAGAAATCCCTTGGCAACAAGCCATGCTTTACAGCATTCCAAGGTACCATCAGCGCATCTCTTAGTTTTCAAGACCCACTTGGAACTGAGTACATTGAGGTTGGGAGTGAAAGGGACCAAGTCCCAGGTTTTATTTTGAAGCAGTGCATAAAACTCGATCTGCATAGCAGATATCCACTCCGGATATTTCGAAACTTCGGAGAAAGAGGAGGGCTCTTCAGGTGTAGAAATGGTTGAGGAAGAGGATAAAGGAGCAGTGGTCGTGAGAGATAGAGAGGGTCAAGGTGGAGGCTAGGGAACAGTGCCATCAGTTCTTTCTTTGGGGCAATGTATAAGGTTGCGAGATCGGGTGACCATAGGGTGAGGAAGAGGTGGTAAAACAGAGTGTGGTGGAGCAGATATCGGGTGAGGAGAAGAGAGGGTTAAGGGACTATTTGAGGAATGAGAGTTGTTGGCAGAGGATGAAGGAGAACTAGGGTTCGGGAGAGAAGATGAATTAGGTGTGGGTCGAGGTGGGCTTTGGGCCGAGATCATGGGTGAAGGTGAACTAGAGTCCACGGGCTGAGAGTCCACCTGAGGAGATGGAGTGAAAGAAAAAGAGATGGGCCGAGAAATGGTGGGCCTATTAGAAACAGAATTGTTGGATTCGGATTGAATAGCAAAGGAAAAATGACCTTCATTAAACACAACATCCCTTGAGATATAAGTGCGACTAGAGGGAATGTGATAACAAAGATAGCCCTTGTGACCTGGACTATAACCCATGAAAACACACATTTTGGATCTATAGTCAAGTTTTTGTTTGTTAAAAGGTCTCAAGTTTGGCCAACATGAAGATCCAAAAATTCGAAGAGAGAGGTAATCCGGAGGATGGCCCATTAAGACTTCAAAAGGAGATTTATTATGGAGAAGAGGGGTTGGCATCCGATTGATTAAAAAGGTTGCCGTATGAAAAGTTTCGGCCCAAAATTTTTGTGGCATAGATGCATGAGAGAGCAAAGAGAGACTGGTTTCCACAATGTGACGGTGGCATCTCTCAATACTTCCATTTTGTTGTTGAGAATAAGAGCATGTGACACGATGAATAATCCCTCGGGATTGAAAAATAGGCCGTAAAGAGCGAAACTCTCCTCCCCAATCCGTTTGAATAGAAATGACATTCTTAGAAAAAACATTACTCACATATTGAAGAAAAGCAAGAACAATTGAAGATACACTGGATTTAGATTGCATTGGGAAAAACCAAAGATATTTGGAGTAATCATCTAAGATAGACAAATAAAAAGGACATGAATTACTAGATAAACTCGGAGCTGGGCCCCATTCATCTACAAACAGTAGTTTAAAAGGTTCAAAGGAGACAGAGGGAGAGAGCGGATGAGGGAGTGCATGGGCCTTCGCTGTTGTGCAAGCTGGACAAAAATGTGGCCCACGATTGGATGTAGTAGGAAGATTAAACCGTTGTATGATGAGGTTAGTGACACGGGCCGAAGGGTGACCAAATCTTTCATGCCACTGAGTTGCAGATGTACGTGAACCCAAAAAGGCTTTCAGAGTAGGAGAAGATGATGGTGAAGATGGGGTGATGGTGGATGGCAGAATGTAAAGTCCATCTTCAACGAGGCCCTTGAGCAGAACCGCCTGGGTAGCCAAATCCTTCACAAGAAAAAATTTACTGTGAAATTCAAAGAACACATGATTATCAAGACAAAACTGCCGAACATAGAGTAAATTTCTAGAAATCGAAGGCACATGAAGGAGATTAGGAAGAAGAAATTTGCTAGTCGGAGAAGTTATTTGAGCGGATCCTGAGTGCTGGATAGGTAAGGTGGAGCCATCCCCGATGCTCACTTGATCAGACCCTTGGTATGATGTGGAATCCAAGTTTAGAGAGGCTAGATCTGAAGTAAAATGGTGAGTTGCAGCCAAATCAGGAAACCAGTTGGAAGTTGAGGCATGAGGTGGCAGTGTTGTGAAGTTTGTTGTGAGAGAAGTTGGTGCAGGTGCCTAATATGAATGGTCGAACCGATAATAGCATGTAAGGGCAGTGTGTCTTGCCTTGTTACAGACTTGGCAATGAGGACATGTATCAGGTTGATTCTGAAAGAAGTTGGAGGAGACAACATTGTTACGACCACTGCCAGAGTAATTTCGGCCACCATAGCCACGTCGACCTCCATGAAACGAAGGATTGCGTCCCCTCTGAGAGAGTTGAGCACCTGTAGAGAATTTTGAAGTGGTAGTATTAGCTGAAAAATGAGGACCCGAAAGCAGTGCTTGAGTCTGATGGGCCAAACAAGATTCATGATTGAGTAAGAAACTGTAAATTTGAGGAGGTGAGAGAGGGTCTGGACTAGTGGTCCAGGATGTAACAAGTGATTCATATTCTGTCCCAAGGCCAGCTAGTAGGTAAATCGAAAACTCTTGATCACTCAGAGTATGACTTGCAGCACCTAATGAAGAGGAAAGGGATTTGGCTTTATTGTAGTAATCTGTAATGGACTAAGAACCTTTGCGAAGAGTAGCAAGTTGATAATGGGTGTGAAACACATGAGCCGTAGATTTAGCTGAGAATAAGTTATGGAGTGTAGTCCAGACCTCATGGGACGTGGTACATTCTAGGACTTGGGAAAGGACTGAGTCTAAAAGAGAAGAGTTTAGGATAGAGATGAGTAACTGATCCTGTAAGACCCATTTAGTGTACTCAGGGTTCAGATTTCCATCAACGAAGGTTGTTGGAGAGGGAATGGAGCCATCAACATAGCCATAAAGTTGATGGCCTTTCAAGAAGGGTACGACTTGTGCTTTCCAAAGCAGAAAATTTTCAATGGTAAGTTTGATATTGATAAACTGTGTAGCGGAAGAAATGAGGAGAGGTGGGTGGGGTTTTTTTTTTCTGGAGTTTCATTTTTCTCTGGAGTTGCCATTGTTGTTGAAGTTAGTCACTGGCTCTCGATACCATGTTAAAACAAGTGAACATGGAAGAATGAAGAAGAAGTATTTGTGAATATGCTCAAGTCAGAGTCAAGAAATGCTCTCTGGTTTCTTTCATTACTTGTAACATCCCGGATTTTAGTGTATTTCATTAAAAGATTATTTTAATTAATTTAAAGATTGGTTTTCTTGTTTTAAAATTTAATGGAGTTTTGCTATATTATTTTATAATATTTTTAAGTTGTGTAAACTATTTTTAATGCCCTTTCTTATTATTATTTACTGTTTTGACATTTAAATTGATTTTTAATTTAAATTAGTTTATTTTTGAGTTTTAAAATTATTATTGTTTTAATAAAGCATTTCACTGCGTTTGAATTATTTTATTTAGCTAGTAGTTTTAAAATCTTTTTCGTTTGATCACTTTTGTAACCCCAAGATGTGAGGGTTGGATCTCATTTCTTTTCATTCCTTTTTCTTTTTCTCTTCTTTTTCTTTTTCTTTCTTTTTCCTTCGGTTTCTTCTTCCCGCTCGATCTCTCTCTCCCGTTTCTCTTTCTCTCTCCCCGTATTTCGGTTCCTTCCTCCCAGCCGCCGCCACCGGCCGTCGTGGTTGTCACCACCCGGCCGAATCGACTCTCCATCGACCCGCGACCATTCCCTTCAAATCTTAGGCTGGCTAACGCCGCCGTTAGCCTCCACACCCCAATCGAATCCGTGACGGTCTTTGCTTCGCTGCGCCGCCATCCTGCCACCTCTAGCTACCATTTCTTCACCACTTATTCATCGGCCTCATGCCATCCTAACCCACCTAGTTTCGGCTCCGATCCATCGCCAAAGCCACCTCCACGAGCTCATCTCCGTTTTGACCTTTTTGGCCTTCCATAGCCGTTTCAGCCGCCACCCACGGCCAACCGTTGTTTTCATTAGCTTCATTACCTTCCATAGGCCCTATCCTACCGTTCCCTAGTTTTCGTTTGACCCCGTTGGAATTTGGGTTTACTGTGTATTTCGGCCACAGTGTTTTTACATTGTGGAGTTTCTGTTTTGGTGCTTCCAGCTCTTCCGTGATCCTCCGAAAATTATTATATAGCGCTGTAAGTATTTTTCCAAACATCTTTTGAGATTTTTTAATATATTTTTTTGCTAACTCATTTTAATATTACTGTGATTGTTTATATTGTGATCTGGTTGGGTGTTGAAAATTGGTTATTGTGATTTGGTTGATTGTTGGAGGTTGGAGTTGTGTCTGGTTATTGGTTGGTTATTGGATACTGTTGTTGTGTTTGGTACATTGCATGTGCACGCATGTTCATGTTTGTAAATTGAAAACTGAGTTTTCGTATAATTGCATTCATATTCATGTGTTCATTGGAAAACTGGATTTTTGTGGGAAAAAGGAAAAGAGATTGTAAGGATGGTGGTAAGCAGGGATAGTGGTATAGTCCCGCCTGTGATTCCCGCCTACGGTGTACACGTAGGGATAATGGTGTTATCCCGCCTGCGATTCCCGCCTACGGTGCACGTGGTAGGGATGGTGGTAAAATCCTACCTATGATTCCCGTCTACAGTGCTCTAATGGGTTTTTGTGTTGTGTGGAAAGGAACTGTAGGGATGGTGGTAAGCAGGGATGGTGGTGTTGTCTCGCCTGCGATTCCCGCCTACGGTGCACGCAGTAGGGATGGTGGTAGAGTCCCGCCTGTGATTCCCGCCTATAGTGTTCGACAAAGATTTTTGTGTAAATCATTTTCTGGAAAAATAACGAATTATGTTGTTGGGCCAAAATGGGATTTTGGCGTGTCCTGGAAAATATTCATTTTTTGAGAAAAAATGATATTTTGGATCTGGTGCATAATACATCATATGCATGCATAGTTGGTAGCATTAATGTATTTTGATCTTGGAGATTGTTTGGATTATTATTTACCTGCGGTACCACTTTATAATACCGTAGATTTTGGTGCAGATGAGGTTGTGGAGCTTGTGGGATCGGCTCCCTAGAGGAGGTGACATGTGATTATTGTCAATTTGGATTATGGAAATTATTTCTCTCCCGTGTATGTATTTGACTTTTTACTGTATTTTTGGATAACTGTATAACTTTTCAACGGATATTTATTTTGATTATTTTTGTATTTAAAATTCTGGTACTTAGTAGACTAATTTATTTTAACCACTGCGATTCTTTGGTGCTCTGGCTGCACGTTGCACACACTTGAGCACTTATCGTTAGGATGTGTGACCCGTGTTGTCATCATCCTGACATTACAATTCTCGAAATTTTTTACACGTGAAAATCGAGGCGTCACATTACTTTTCTTCATCTACAGTAAAGTATTTATAGCCGAATACAAATAAGAACTTTGATTCCTCTTCCATTTACAATATGACACTTGTCCTATGAAAGGTGCGGTTTGTTATACCTCATTCCTCTGCCATCGAAGATTTGCTGTGCAGGATATGTAGTACTACGACTTTGCTCTGAAATGGTCTGGAATGGTGGCACAGCAGCACTTAGTGCTGCAACAGAGTGAGAAGAGGCGGATGCCTTAATACTCCCCGACGTGCTCCCGACAGTTCCTTGAGTTTTTTTTTATTTAATTATTAAAGAAATAATTTTAATAAGATTATAAATTTTTAAAAGAAATAGTATTTAAAAATATTAAAAAAATATATGAAAAAAAAAAGAAAAGAAAAAACACTGTCGGGAGGCTGTAGGGCCACTCAATAAGAATACTTGTTTTCAGTGATAGCACGGATGGAGAAGACTCAGAGCACTAGTAGTCAGCACTAGTGCTGAATAAAGTTATCCAGAAAACAAGCACACGTCTCAAATTGTCCGTCCAACCAAGTCACTAGGACGGTAGGACCTACTTAGAGGCTCAGAGCTGAACCGAAGGCTCCGGCAGAACCAGTTGCACTAAAGACAAAAGTTGCCTTAGATATTTTGTGTAGATGACTGATATATTTACATTCTATTTATATTTTATTTATAATTTATCAATAAATAAAATAAAATTTCTTTTAATTTTAACACAATAAATCAAAATAAAAAATAAAAGAAATATTTAAAAAAATATTATCTTATTCAAAGACAGTAAAAAAATTATAAATGAATTTTAATAAGATGAGATGAGAATTTTAATAAGATAATTTGTAAATAATAATAAAATAATTTAAATTAAATATTTTAAAGATTTTAAAAATAGTTAAAAAAAATTAAATAAAAAATATTTTAAAGTTAAAATATTGTAATAATATAATTTTATAATATTAATATAATTTTATAATATTCTTTTATTTGAAGATTTAAAAAAATTAAAATAATTTTTTATTTAAAATTTTAAAAAAATTATAATAATTAATTTAAAAATTTTATATTTAAATTATATTTAAAAATTTTATATTTAAATTATATTTAAAAATTTTATATTTAAATTATATTAAAAAATATGATATCTTATCATTCACCTATTGTGTACGTTCCTTCCTCTGGACACCAGCTGTAGGAATAGCATTTGCTGGGGCTGCAGTCATTGTTTTTAGAATAGCAGTTCCTTGTGCTGCACGCATTGGTTCGTGACGTTTGTCTCCTTTTTTGACGGGTCATTGATTGGCTGATCCTTTAAAAGCGTGCGTGAGAGACTGATGGCCGATTTGGATAGAGATTTCAGGATGAGATGTCACCGTAAAAATTAAATTATTTATTATATTTTTATATAAAAATTTAAAAATATTATAATAATAAGATAATTGAGATAAACTAAAATGAAATAGATTTGTTTAAGGTTTTATTTGTTTTCAAAAAATATCTTATCTATTTTTAATTTTATCATTATATTTTTTTCAATTCTAATATAAAATAAAATAAACAATTCAATTTTTTCAAATTTATTTCATTTTCTCCCACCTAATTATTATAAATTTTTTAAATTTTAATATAAAATAAAATAAACAATTCAACTTAATTCAATTAATTTTATTTCTAAAAACAAATGAAATTTAAGAATCGTTTGGATTCATAAATAAGTTTAGATAGTTTATAAATAATAATAAAATAATATTTTTAGAATAATATTTTTTAATATTATTATTCTTTAGAGATTTAAAAAAATTAAATTATTTAATATATTTTGTGTAAAAATTTAAAAAAATAATTTAAAATTTTTAAAAATTTAAATTATTTATTATATTTTATATAAAAATTTAAAAAATTTATTTCGAAATTAAAAAAAAAAATTATTATATTTTATATAAAAATTTAAAAGAAATATAATGATAAAAATGAGGTCGGTTGAGAAACCACCACTAATCAAACCCAGCCTCGAGCTCATGCTTCTACCGAACGAAATTAGCACGAACAAACAAGAGAGGCTGAAGATAGAAAGCAATGGAGGATTCCCTCCCTCTCCATGTTTGCCATGTCAACAAACTATCCATATTCATCCACAGGTCACACACACTCGTCCACTCCATGGCTTTAGCTTTCTTGTTTTGCTACAGAGCCTCCTTCCTCTTCCAAAACCACAAGATCAGACCCACACCCATGCTACCATGGCTTCTTGTGTTCGCTTCTGAACTCCTCCTCTCTTTCATATGGCTTCTTGGCCAAGCTTTTCGTTGGCGACCGGTTACTCGGACAGTCTTTCCAGAACGACTACCGGAAGACGATAAGCTCCCTGCCATTGACGTATTCATATGCACTACAGATCCAGACAAAGAACCAACTGTGGTGGTGATGAACACTGTGTTATCAGCCATGGCGCTGGACTACCCCCCCGAGAAGCTTCACGTGTACCTTTCAGATGATGGTGGTTCTCCTCTGACTTTGCATGGTATGAGGGAAGCTTGGAGGTTTGCATGGTACTGGCTTCCTTTTTGCAGGAGGTATGGAATCGAGACCAGGTGTCCAGAGTTTTATTTCTCCGCTCTAGCGGATGATATAGGCTTTGGGAGTTCTGAATTCATGACAGAGCGCGAAGAAACTAAGGTTAACTGTGTGTGTGTTTCTTTAAATGGCTTGTATATATGCCCTTTTTAGATATCTCCCGGCCTGAAAATCGTGTTTCAACAGCCGTAGTTGACAGGGAAGATATTGGTGCAGGAAAGGTACAAGATGATGAAGGACTCTATCACACAAGCAAGAGAAAGATGCGGGCAAGGCCATAGTAGGAGCAGTACTGCTCGTGATCACCCTGCTGTCGTTGAAGTATATATATCTCTTTCTTTTTCTTCTTAGATAGTGCCATTAATTCGGCCGAGAGGCCATTCTGATCCATCAGCTTTGGAATTAAGCCCGGCCTAATTAATTCGTCAGATTTTCTAATTCCCAGAGGTTGACAGGTGATACAAGATGAGTCCAATGACACGGTACTGGGAACTAAGATGCCTCTCCTCGTCTATGTTTCTCGTGAGAAAAGGCCTTCTCATCCCCACCATTTCAAGGCTGGAGCCCTCAATGTCCTTGTATGTGTTTCTCCTTCATTTTATAAATACTCACATAAAAGTAATGTTTGGTATAAGTTCAAAATTTACAAAGTTTTTGTTAAAATGTAAGTCCTATCAGGAAAGTAAGTTTTTCACACATTTTTACGGTGGGTCTATTTTTAATAAAGACATATGCAAGATTTGTACATTTCGAGCTTGTGTGTCTATATATATATATATAGAGAGAGAGAGAGAGAGAGAGAGAGAGAGGGGGGGGGGGGGATGGACACGAGATGCGTTTAGTTTGCTCCAGTATTGCATAAGTAACTTACAACTAACATAATTGCAGCAACGGGTATCAAGTATGATAAGCAATTCCCCCTACATACTAGTGCTGGATTGTGACATGTATTGCAATGACCCGACATCAGCAAGGAAAGCAATGTGTTTCCACCTTGATTCTAAGATATCAAACTCGCTCGCATTCGTTCAATTCCCTCAAAGATTCCACAATATCAGTAAGAACGACATCTATGACAGTCAGCTGAGATCAATATTTTCGGTACGTACTATGGATATAAAATCTGAGTATCTGCTTAAATATGCATATCGATCCTTTAAGATTTAGATCAAGATTTTTTTGCCCGTTTTAGGTGCAATGGGAAGGTCTAGATGGGCTTGAGGGACCCGTCTTGTCTGGTACGTGCTTTTACATCAAGAGGGTTTCGTTATATGGAACTACCATAGATGAAGGTTGGATTTTTTTAGCCTATTCGGCATTTTTATTTATTGCTGATGAAATACTATGTATTCTTGCCAATTGCTTATCTCCATTAACTCCAGTTCAATTTGCAGATATGGACCTCGAGGAACTTAAACGATCATTTGGTTCATCCAACGAAGTAATCAAATCCGTTCGCCAAATCTACAAGCCGAATGTGATCAATGATCAGCGTAGTTTGCAAAAAGAGACTCAATTACTCGCGGCCTCCTGGTCATATGAAACTGACACTAAATGGGGTAAAGAGGTACCACCCATAATATTCTTTTTCTTCACTGATGTTTGAATTACTGATGGACGGTATTTCACCGAAGACATTTGGATTTCTCCTTGGCAGGTTGGTTTCTTATATGATTCTGTGGTGGAAGATTTCTTTACAGGGTTCAGGTTACATTGCAAAGGTTGGATTTCCGTTTTTTGTAATCCATCGAGGCCACAATTCTTGGGAAACGGCACCACGAATTTGAATGACTACTTAATTCAAGGCACGAGGTGGAGCACCGGCGCAATAGATGTCAGTTTCTCAAAGTTCTGCCCTCTCATATACGGACCACCCAGAATCTCTATTCTCGAGACCATGTGCTATGGAGAACTTGCATTTTCTCCTCTAATTAATTGCTTGCCATTATGGTGTTTTGCCACCATTCCTCAGCTCTGTCTTCTTAATGGCATCCCCTTGTACCCGAAGGTAAGAACAGTACATAGCCGTATTTTCTCATCATTCATTTTGGGTATTAACATTCCCAATTACACTGATATATTTCAAATAATTTTCATTGAAGTGTAGTTGATCATATATATATATTGCTATACAAACTCCTGACATAGATTTTGTGTCATGCACACGTACAGGTCTCAAATTCTTTTTTTGTCGTATATGTGTTCATATTTCTATCGGCTCTTTCTAAGCATTTGTACGAGGTGCTATTAACCGGAGGGTCATTTCAAACCATGGAAAATGAACAGAGAGCATGGATGATCAAGTCAGTCACATGTTACATGTACGGAAGCTTCGATTCCGTTATGAAGAAGATAGGTATGAGGGAATCCAGTTTCATGCCAACCAACAAAGTTGAGGAGGATGAACAAGTCAAGCTCTACCGAATGGGAAAATTTGATTTTCAAACATCAAACAAGTTTCTTCTTCCTATGGTTGCCCTAATCATCTTGAACATGGCTGCCCTCGTTGGTGGACTTCTGAGAGTGATCTTTGTTGGTGATTGGGATAAGATGTTTGTGCAAGTCTTCATCTCATGCTATATCTTATATATAAATATCCCAATAATTGAGGGCATGATGATACGAAACGACAAGGGACGCATTCAACCAGCGGTCACTCTATTGTCTGTTGTAATCAGTATTTTTTTCTTGTTTTTGGGGTCTATTATTATCTCAATTGTAAGGTAATGAGATAGTAGAGTATAGTACTATTTAGCAGCTCAAGTTTATTTTGTGTACGTACGTACGTACGTTGATGAAAAGGTCGACGTCTTTTATGTTGTATGTTTGTTTAATTGGTATACTCTTCCTAGGTAGTACTGCGATTATTCCTTATATCATTTTATGAGATGAAATGTTGTTATAACTTAAGTATTCCAACCTTGTTAGACTTTAATTAAATTGTTCAATATTTAAATTATATATTTTAAATATATAGACATTAACCGATATATCGATGATCACATGTCTCGCCATATTTTGTGAAGTAACGTTGAAATCTTGATGTGCATGCATCATGGAGCGTTAAAATATTGTTTATTTGTTGTTCTGTGGCCTACCACCTAGGTGCCTAGCTGCCGTGCATGGATTTATTGATGTCACCAGCCCGGCCCCATGAGCCATGACCCTCTCAATTTATTTCTAATCCAACCACCTCCGCATTTGAATCGTTAATTAATCACCATCGTATTCGTACCATCAAATCCGTTTTACGCCCCGTTTAATAGTAGAGGTGTTTCATTTAATTTGATTATAATTTTTTTAAATTTTTATATAAAATATAATAAATAATTTAATTTTTTTTAAATTTTAAAACAATAATAATATTAAAAAATAATATTATAATAATATTTTATTTAAATTTCAACTTTTATCTAAAATCATCTCATCTCATATTGCTATTCAAACTGCACCTTAATTTTTTGTTTTAATTATATGCACACAATCTTTTTTTATAATTTTTATTCAATTATATTCTAAAATAAAAATATTTAAATAAAATGAGATAAAAAAATGTATACCTGTCATTTTCCTTATTTTTTACATTTATCTCAACTTCTTTTAAGCATTATCGACAGTTTTAAAATTTTAATTCAGATATTGTGGAGATTGCCCATTTTAATTAATAATTCTCTTATTTTATTTATTTAATTTTTAAAGGAGGGCGACACCTCTAAAATTTTATTGATCCTCACTTATAGCAGAGAAAAACTTTCAAATAAAAAACCAATCCTAACCGTACAAAATAAACCAATCTAACCCAATGAACATAAAAACCTAAAAAACCGAACAACAAAAAAAAAAAAAAAAAAAATATATATATATATATATATATATATATATATATATATATATACACTTCACATTTTTCGTTGAAAATAATAAGTATCAAGGTTATCCAATCTATACAATCCTCTCAGCTTCCATGAAAGCTAAAGAAAATCAATAAACACTTTATTCTCTCCCGACACACCTCATTTGCCAGAGTATTCGCAGCTTGATTTCCTTCTTTAAGCAAATACTAATAGAGAAGTCCAATCCTTTCAATAAAAGCATCAACTGGTCCAAAAAATTCCAAAGATACCGTACATTACATTCTCTAGCCAAAATCTACGAAACAATAATCAAAGAATCACACTCAATATTTATCAAAAAATGGCACAACAGCTAACAAATCTTCAACTCCTCTATAATAACCTGTAACTCTACTTTATTATTAGAACAAGGGCTAAAATGTTTTGAAAAAACAAAAATTAAATACCTTCATGATTCCATAATAAAGCACCTACTTCTCCAAGACCTGGATTTCCAAAACTACTCCCATCGAAATTTAACTAAACCTCCTTGGACTTGGTTTTGACCAACAAACCACTTGCACTTTTAAACTCATTTTCTCCACAATTGACACATCCATATTACTCGACACACTTAAATCATGGTCTGAAAGTTTATTAACAATAGAAATTCTATTGGAAACTACTCTAATCCAATAATTAATCAAGCCCCAAACCTCCATCAAAATTTCCAATCTTCATTCCATCCTTGCTACACATTGTCTCTACCATAGCCGCCACACCACAATGCATAGCTGAGACTACCTAGCAGCTCTGTTAAACCACACTTGGACCCATTCTCTCCAGCTCTATTATGGCAAAAATGGAATCCCTACCTCAACCAACACCTTCTTCCAACCTGCAGCTGCAAACTCTCCCTTGCACAAAACACGATCCAAATATTCCTCATGACGCACCCTACAACAATTGCAGTAAGAGACAATCGAAATCCCAACTGACGAACTTGATCATCCATACTCGAGCAATTAAAAATAGCTTTTCACATGCATAAAGAAATTTCTTTTGGTAATAAATTATTTCACACCCACTTCACCCATGAAAAATTCAGCATCTTCACTCTAATAAGTTCTCATGCCGACCTAATAAAAAAAGCCCCATTCTCAGCAAATAACCAGATTAGCACATCTTTCTCCTTTCACAGAGTGCCAATCGTGGCCAAAAATCCCTTGCATTCCATACACCCAGCAGCAATTGCAACCTCTCAACATCCCAGCTATCATTTATAATAAGCTCTTGGACTCGAATATGAGGCTCTTCTACACCTTCCACCAGTTCATGAAGGGGACCAGCAGTCATAAAATTTTCAAACCACAGAGAAACACAACCCTCACGAACCTTCCATCTTGAACTTCGTAGCAACTTAGGGAGCCCTGCAACAATTGCTCTCCAAAACTTCGATCTCGATTTTTCGTCCAAACAGAAAGCAATATGCCAATGTTTAACATTTTTTGCTCGAAAGAACCTTGCCCATAAAGATTTATGCGTCAATATTTGCTAAGCAAACTTCAAAAATAATGATCTATTCACCATTACCAGATCACGCACACCAATACCCCGCTCCTCCACTAGAGCACACATTTTTTTTCCACAAACACCACTTCCTCTTCCCTTTCCCACTCTACTCTCCTTAGAAAAAAGTAGCAACCATCCCACTTAATTGTTTTATAACAGTCTTTGGAACTTGTTAAATAGAGAGTAGATGAATTTCCATACTCGAAAGCAAATTCCCTAATAAAATTAGCTTTTCCCCTTGAGACAACAGCCGACTTTTCCACCTTGACAATTGTTTTGCAACTCTTTCAATAAAAAAGTTGAAAATGTCTTATCTTCAAACTTCCATCCACAATCGGAACATCCATCTACAAACCTGGTCATAGATAATAACTCTCGTTTAGCGATGAGGCATAATCTTCGAGAAAAAAATTGTCGACTTTTCATGGTTCACCAATTGCCCTGTCCAAACCTTATATTCCTTCAGTAGGTCCATTAGACAATGAATCGAATGTTTACTATCATTAGCAAAGACCACCACATCATCTGCATATAAAAAGGTGAGAAACGATAAGAGCATTTGCCGGGTGAGAAAACGAAAGAATGATTTTCTCGACCACCTTCTTGTTAATCATCCTTGTTAGCACCTATTCCATAAGAATAAAAAAATATGGAGACAACGGATCCCTTTGATGAAATCCCCTTTTCGACTTAATAAAACATTTATAAGAGCCATGCATCATAATAGAAAACTACAGAGTAGATACACAATTATCAACCAATTTACAAAAATAGCCTGGAAAACCAAGAGTTTGTAGGACATGATCCAAGAACCGCCCATCCACCCTATCATATGCCTTACTTATGTCTATTTTCAGTATAATATTCCCACCTCTAGACTTCCTATGCAGCCACTTTGTCATTTCTTGAGTAAGAGAAATATTCTCGAAAATGTTTCTTCCTTTAATAAAAGCTCCTGTTCTTGATAAGTAATTTTCTCAAGAACAAGTGATATTCTCAAGACTAGAATTTTGGAGAACACATTATAGATTATGTGGTGCCCCCAACTTTCATGTATGAACAAGCACGAAAATCGAGACGCCGAGATGATGATAATACGGTCACGCACCCCAACGACACGTGCCAAATGTGTGAAATGCAACATGTGTACAATAAATAATATGCAGCGGAATGGTTAAGTCAAATAACTAAGTACCAGAGTTTAATACAATACAAATAGTACTGAAATCCACTAGTCAACATAATACAATTTTCTTGCTCACAAAACAACATCAAATAAAAATACAAATACAAAATAGCTAAAAATCCCTACTCCTCAGGCGGAGCCGCATCCTTTGTCTCAGCCTCCTCAAAACCTGCGGTCCCACAAAATGGTACTACAGGTAAGTAAAATCCAAAACACTCAAAGACATAAATATATTAAAACAAATAACACTATGCATGCACATGATGACCAAACGCCAAAATCCGAGAAAAACACAATTTCTCGTAAAATCACAAGTTTTCCATTCACGCCAAAAATCACCATTTGGCACAAGAATAAAATCCAGGAATAATTCCATTAATTTCAATTTTAACTGTATCCACATGGCCTCCCCTAGGGACCATCCACATATTCTGACTCCCTTCGTCACACCACGGGTAACGACTGTTCGAGTGATACAAAACGAGTGATGCCCAGTTCCGCGCCCACCGCGTACATAGCCAAGCATCCTCTGACCCCCGCCAGCACGAAGGATCATGGAGTCGGATCGAGAGGGCTACCATCTCGTCCAAGTCCCGGGCAACAGCCCCAGGGGATGACACTCAGTATATTCCGCTCCTAAGTGCCCAAAGGAGCTCCACCGAGATAATACCCCATCTCGGCTTGGGGGTGATACACACGCATCCGAAAAAGCCTTTTCCATAAAACACAGTTTCGAAATACACACCCACGCATGCGTGCACAATGCCATGAAACCGACCAATTACCCAAACAGAGCACAATATATTCAACATATAAAATACTCCGTCCTCAATCCATCCACCCCTGAACTCTTCGGACTCAGTCCGGAAACCAACTAGAGTACAGTATATATAACAGGTTATTGCAAAAATATATTTAAATCTTAAAAGTCTTTTGGGGAAATACTTATAGCGCTTTGTAATAATTTATGGAGGATTACGGAGTTGCAAAAGGCGGCTGGAAGACAATGCAACAGTGTAAAAACACTGTGCCCGAATTATGCAGTGTACCCAAATTTACATGGGGTCAAACGAAAACTTGAAATTGATAGGGTAGGGCCTAAGGAGGGTGGTGAAGCTAATGGTATCGAAAGTTGGCCGTGGGTGGCGGCTGAAACGGTGGTAGAAGACCAAAAAGTGCAAATCAGAGTTGTGTTTGTGGAGGTGGCTCCAACGACGGATCGGGGTCGAAAATGGGTGGGTTAGGACGGCAAGGGGCCGTTGATGATGTGGTGAAGAAATGGTGGCCGGACGGCGAAGGGAAGCTCGTGGCTTCGCACGGCTCACGGCGGCGTTAGTCGGCCTGAAAATGGAGGGGTAGGGTCGCCGGCGCACGGGGAGTCGAATGGCACCGGCGGTGTCGACCACGGTGGCCGGCAATGGCGACGGGGAGGAGAGGACTAAACGGCGTGGGGGGAAGAGGAGAGAGAGAGGGAGTCGTGGCTGCGCGGGTGAGAGAGGAAGAAAGAAGAAAAAGAAAGAAAAGAAGAGAAAAAGGAAAGAGGAAAAAGGAAAAAGAGAAGGGGAAGAAGAGAGATCCAGCCTTTTCATCTTGGGGTCTCGAAATGATCCAACAAAGAGGATTTTAAAACTGAAAGCTAAATAAAATTAATCAAACGCAGTGAAAGATTTAAATAAAACAAAAAAAATTTTAAAACTAAAAAACAAATCAATTTAAATTAAAAATCAATTTAAATCCAAAACAATAATTAAAAATAAGAAAGCCCAATAAAAATAATTTTCACAATTTAAAATATTATAAAATAAAATAATTAAAATCTCAAAAATTCTAAAACAAGAGAATCACTCATTAAATTAACTAAAATAATCATTAATTAAAATATACTAAAATACGGGGTGTTACAGATTACATAACAAAGACTTATCGGTCAGAACTTATCAAAGCTTTGCCGATTCTGCACCTTTGGAATTAGAACAATGAATGAAGATGTATAAAATCTAGATAACTCATTACCTTTAAAAAACTCCTTCACTGCATCGACAACATCTTCTCTAACAATATGCTAACAAACCATAGACAAAGTTGACCCAAAACCATCTGGCCCGAGCTACCATCCGACGAAATGGATGATAGCACCACATGCACTTCCTTCTCCGTTGGTTCAACATTCAATCGCATAGCTTCACTTTCCAAAACAATAGGTTGTAGTAAGTGTTCAAGGTTAGGCAAAACATTCAGCCCTTCCTGAGAAAGAAACTCATCAAAATAACGCACCGTCTCAGAGTGTACCATTTATGGAGAATCCAACACTAATCCATCTGGTAACCTCATGGTCTTAACACATGAGTTCCTCCACCGTTGAGCAATCACAGCATGAAGAAATTTTGATCCCCCTCTGTCAACCAAGTCTTCTTAGCTTATTATGCCAGCCTTTCCTCCCTTCTTAGCCAACTCTCAAGTTCCACCTTTGTAATCAAGAACTCCTCTTCCATTTCTTCAAAGTACTGAGATTGCAAAACTACATCCAGGTGTTCAATGGGTTCCTCCAGCTCCCCGTATAATACCACTTCAAAAAACTCTCATGCGAGATCCACATTTTTTGAAAGCAAAATGGTGCTGGCCTGTACCTTATAAACCCAGATGAAAACTACAATAAAATCGGCTAGTGATCAAATGTTCTTCTACTTAACAACTGGGTTGTAGTTGCTCCAAACTTATAAACAAATTCATTATTGACTAGAACTATATCAAGTGCAAATCAAGAAGGTTGATCCTTCCAAGTGCAAATCAAGAAGGCCACACCTATTAATACAGTCATTAAACGAGATCACACTCAAATGCTCCCAAGCTCCCTACTTTCAACTTGGGAACACTTTGCATAAACAAAAGTTGCTAATAACGAGCCACCATTTCTGAAGAAAGACCAGAAAAAGATTGATTAGTGACCCCAACAATATCCATACCAATTTCCTCTTTCCAACACGCCTAGACTTTGCCACCACATCAATATTAGAGATATAATTTGAAAAGTTAAGACTTAATGCCCACCTCTTTAACTTCTCCATTGCTTGGAATGGTTCTGAGACCACTAAAATAGACACATCATGTTTACTAACAATCTTTCTAACCCTCTTTCTCGACGTATCCAAACCCCTTACATTCCACATCACTATCTTATCAATCATAGATTCAGTTTTTGAGGTTGGGCTTTCGCCCTCCGAGACTTCCTTACCATTAAATCTTTAGAGCTCCTCATCCCCATTTCATACATCTGGTTGTTAGACTCAGGGTCCGAACAATAGACTTTCTGACTATCAGGAATAGTTTCATTCTCCCATTCCGATAAGACCTCAAACATATTAACAATTTCAATTCCAACTTCTAGCCTGCTTCACACACTCTCCTCCAAATTCTATGTCGACTTACCTCCCCTTCCTATCATCAACTCTAGCTGCATGTTCATGTTTTACTTAGAGCAATTGTCCATTGTCTTGATCTTCTCCCTCTCCGTTCCTTTGATCCCACTTTGTTAACATCCCCCATCTCTATATCCTCCTCAACTCCTAATATTTTGTTCTTTTCTACCTCAACCCCTACATGTCCCAACACTTCCATAGGCCGAATTGGTTCATCGTCTATGATGTGTTGCACCAGCTGTAACTCCCGATCCTGTCTCACCCCTTATTGTGTCTTGCATCAACTGGACTCTCCTGGTTTTGTCCAATTTTATCCTTCATCATCTCTTGAGGAATAGAATCTGTATTATTCATCAAATCAGCTTTTTTTTTTTATCCTTACATACAACTTTCCTCCAAACTATTTCCGCTCTTTCCTTTCCATGCACCCTCAACCTGTCTTTTTTTTTTTTTTTGGATTTAGCTTGAAACTCTGACCAGACCTGCACACCACCTCCGTATGTCCCTGCCAAAAACATTTGGTACAATAGAAGTCCATTTTCTTATAAACAACTTCCTGCTATAGCCTTTTATTTTGACCTACCACCAGTAGAAAACCACAAATTGGCTCATCTTGGAGATCAACTTCAACACAAATTCTCGCCCCTGTAGCCCTTGTTCTATACAACGTAGCATTATAAGTACCTAGAAACCAACCAGATCGAGATGCATCACTCTGAGAACACTCGAAAGACCCCATCTCAATCCTGTTGGCAACATGGGCTACTGGAGGGCCTCCCTGCGTGGGCATAGGCCGAAAGCACACACGATGTCACACAACAAACCCTAACAGAGGAAAAAAATCAACCTGCCATGTCAGCACTTGATTAAACCTTAGGTACCATGTTTTTATGTTCTTTTTGTTACATTATTAATAATTTAGGAAAATGTTAAATGTATTTAAGAAAAACTTACAAAAAACTTACTTCTCCACTTGTCAATTATTGATATGTTGAAAATTATGAAATTTTAGAAAAATAACAAAATGAGTTTTATAAATAAAACTTTAACTACATATAGCACTACTCAATAATTTATACATAGTTTATAATTTAATATATACAAGCTTGATTTTGAGATTCTTTATAACCTTCGAAATTTTAGTCATAAAATGATAATTATAAGAAAGTGTTTTGCTTTACATCAGTCATTATTTACCTCCATACTTCACATCTGATAATTTTTTTTCATAGAATGTAGGGTGTGGGGTGTTGAATAGTAACTGATGAGAAGAATTATTTTATATTGTCTGTGCGTTTTTTCAAAAGAATTATTCCTATCTTTCGAAAATTAGAAATTCAAAGAAGAGAAACGCTATTTTTTTTTGTTGGAGAACCTCTCTAAGATAGGGTCCTTTGGACCTACTCTTGTAGAGTAAACTTCGGTCCCGTGCACTGCACCCTTGAAAATTTCCTTATACAGAACTGGTTAAATCGCTATATTTTTACTAGAAAGTGTGATCTTAAAAGATTGTTTGCAGCTATGAGGTGTTGAACATTGGACCTTGAAGGGAGTGATACTCCAAGACTAAAACCTTCATCGGGTTTTGCTATACAACCTCCCAACACTCCACACTCCATATTTTTTTAAATTTTTATTATTTTTTAATATTTTAAATTTTTTTTGAGTTTATTCTTTTTAAAATATTTTTTATTTTTTATTTTTTATTCATATAATAAATATTTAATAAAAGAAAAAAATAATAAAAATTTAAAAAAATATAGAATGTGAAGTATTAGAAGATTGAGAAGATTTAGGTTATGTTTGGTAACTAAGATGGGACACAAAATTTTCATCTTATCTCATCACATCATTACAACTTTTTTAAATTTCCACACAAAATATAATAAACAATTCAACTTTTTCAAATCCCAATTCAACTTTTTCAAATTCCAACACAATAATACTATTAAAAAATAATATTTTAAACTTTCATCTAAAATAAAAAATTCTCATCTTACTATCCAATCATAACCTTATTATTTTAGTGATAGCACGGATGTAGACTCAGTATTTTGAATGGTGCTGAATAAAGTTATCCACGATTGAAAAACAAGCACACGTCTCAAATTGTCCGTCCAACCAAAGTCCCGGACGGTAGGACCTACTCAGATCGAGAAAAGACGTCAAATTAATAAACGTGGTCGGCTGCGTAGTTTTTTTAATATAAAATAATTATTTTGATAAATTACATTAATAATATATATAAAAAATATATAAAAATGACTGACATAGAATTTTTTATTCATGGATATAGAGTGGTCAAGCGAAAGCTCCGGCAGAAGCTGCTGCACTAAAGAGAAAAGTTGCCATAGATATTTTGTGTAGAGCAATGATATACTTATAATCTATTTATATTTTATTTATAATTTATCAATAAATAAAATAAAATTTCTTTTAATTTAAAAACAATAAATAAAAATAAAAACTTTCTAACTCTTTCATTTGCCTTTTGTAGTTTTGTGTATGTTCCTTCCTCTGAACATCCAGCTTTAGAATAGCGACTGCACACATTGGTTTGTAGGATAGCATTTACTTGGGCTGCACACATTGGTTTATCTACTTTTTTGACGGGTGAATGATTGGCTGATCCTTTAAAAGCGTGCGTGAGAGACCGAGAGCTCATGCTTCTACCGAAGGAAATTAGCACCAACAAACAAGAGAGGCTGAAGATAGAAAGCAATGGAGGATTCCCTCCCTCTCCATGTTTGCCATGTCAACAAACTATCCATATTCATCCACAGGTCACACACACTCGTCCACTCCATGGCTTTAGCTTTCTTGGTTTGCTACAGAGCCTCTTTCCTCTTCCAAGACCACAAGATCAGACCCACACCCATGCTACCATGGCTTCTTGTGTTCGCTTCTGAGCTCCTCCTCTCCTTCATATGGCTTATCGGCCAAGCTTTTCGATGGCGTCCTGTTACTCGGACAGTCTTTCCAGAGAGACTGCCGGAGGATGATAAGCTTCCGGCAGTTGATGTGTTCATATGCACAGCGGATCCAAACAAGGAACCACCTGTGGAGGTGATGAATACTGTGTTATCAGCCATGGCGCTGGACTACCCAGCAGAGAAGCTACACGTGTATCTTTCGGATGACGGGGGGTCTCCTCTGACTTTGCATGGTATGAGGGAGGCTTATAGGTTTGCAAGGTGGTGGCTTCCATTCTGTAGGAGGCATGCAATCATGACCAGGAATCCAAATGCTTATTTTTCAGCTCTTGATGATGATGGAGGCTCTGGGAGTTCCGAGTTCATGACGGAGCGACGGAAGATTAAGGTTAGTCTTTGTGTGTGTATGTGTTGGGAGGGGGGGGGGGGGTGTTGGGGGTGGATGTCTTTGCTCATTATGATTAATGGCTTTGCAATTTGAAGTTCAATTGTTAGGAGATTGCGTGTTCATGCATGATGCTTTTAGTTTTAATCTGCCCTGAAGTATTGTGCTTTAGCAGCCATAGTCACTTGAGTTGATAATCCTATTGTTACAGGAAAGATACGAGATGTTCAAGGAATCGGTTATAAAAGTAATAGACAGAGGCGGGCCAGGGGACAGCAGCAGGAGCACTGCTCGAGATCACCCTTCTGTAATTGAGGTAGCATTTTTCCCATTAAGTTCCTCTTAACTCTCGCAGCGAAGTCAGGGCCAGAATCGGAGAGACAGAGAGATACAGGCACTGTGTATCCCTCTTCGAATTCCCCCTTCCACTTTTTTCTTGATATATCAAGGCAAAGTTATTTTGCACAAGCCTTCCTATACTTTGGGAATGCAAAGTAATTTCGGTCGCCCGTCGTTTCTTCGCATTTATATGATTTACTCTGTGAAGGTTGCGTTTCTGCTTTAAGAAATGACTAAGGACGTATGATATCAGCCCGGAATGTTTTTCTTTTTATCCCAAGGAAGAAATATATCTCAATTTTATTGGATATTGCTCACTTGTTTTAGAAGAAAATCGTGATTACAAAATTTTTTACGAGTATAAAACCTGTATATATCAAAGTACAAAGAAAATAAAGCAACAAGTCAACAGAGACTAAAAACAGAGCTAGTGTCTAAAGCAGATTCCGCAATGTCAATATATAAATGCAGCCGGATCGTTAACTTAAAAGAGTAGAATTACTCACAAGCGATACAAGATTTAAATGATTTGAATACATGCCTAAGAGTTGTAGAAAATTTTATTTTAAACAAAACTGAAAGAATAGTGAGCCATACTAGAATTTAATATAATATATAGTAAATTCTAATTATGGGTTTGGGTCGGATTAAGAGCCAAAAACGATTGAAAATTTAGCTTTCACACAGCAAGTCCGAACAGTCAAAAGCTTGAGAGAATAGAGGAACAATAACATGATTTAGCAGGAATTATATGATTTAATAGTTCATTTTGATGCAAACGTGCAGATAGCACAATTAAGTACCTAGATTATCTATCTAATTCTCAGAGGCTGACAGGTGATACAAGATGATTCCAACGACACAGTGCAAGTAGACCAAGCCAAGATGCCTCTCCTTGTTTATGTTTCTCGCGAGAAAAGGCCTTCTCAACCCCACAATTTTAAGGCTGGAGCCCTCAATGCCCTTGTGCGACCTCTCTCTCTCTCTCTCTCTCTAAATGTCATCAATGAATAAATAACTTAAGACTAACATAATTGCAGCATCGGGTATCGAGTGTGGTAAGCAATTCTCCCTACATACTAGTGCTGGATTGTGACATGTATTGCAATGATCCGACATCCGCAAGGCAAGCAATGTGTTTCTATCTTGATCCTAAGATCTCACCCTCGCTCGCTTTCGTTCAATTCCCTCAGAGATTCCACAACATCAGCAAGAACGACATCTATGACAGTCAGCTGAGATCAACATTTTCGGTATGGGAATAGAATCCGAGTGTTAGCTTACATACACATCTAGAGTCTTTAATAACTAGATCAAGACAGACTAGAGATCATATCACTGAGATTTCTCTCTCTGTTTTTTACCCATTTTAGGTGCTATGGGAAGGTCTAGATGGGCTACAGGGACCCGTCCTGTCTGGTACGTGCTTTTATATCAATAGGGCGTCCTTATGTGGAAGCACCATACAAGAAGGTTTGTTGCAGTACTTCTTCGTCTATTGCTGCTTTTTTTTTTTTTTTCATCCATTGCTGTTGGCACAATTATACTGAAAAATGCACTTTAATCTCCAGACATTGATATCGAGAAACTTAAGAAGACGTTTGGTTCATCCAATGAATTAATCCAATCCCTTGGCCGAAACTACAAGCCTAATGTGATCCAGGGACAGCCTGGATTGCCGAAAGATGCTCAATTATTAGCCTCCTGTACATATGAGAACGACACTAAATGGGGTAAAGAGGCAAGTAATCCTCATGAAAATTTCTTTCCTTTTTCTGTACTTATTATTTGAATTGTTAATCGATGGCATTTCACATAAAATATTTTGGATTTCTCCTTTGCAGGTTGGATTCTTATACGAGTCTGTGGCGGAAGATTTCTTCACAGGGTTCATCTTACATTGCAGAGGTTGGACTTCCATTTATTATAATAATCCATTGAGGCCACAATTCTTGGGAAGTGGTAACACGAAATTGAACGACCTCTTGACTCAAGGCATCAGATGGAGCTCCGGGATTGTAGAAGTCGGTTTCTCAAAGTTCTGCCCTTTTATATATGGACCACCCAGAATGTCTTTTCTTGAGAGCATGTGTTATGGAGAGATTACAATTTTCCCTTTAATTTATTTCGTGTCAGTATGGTGTTTTGCCATTATTCCCCAGCTCTGTCTACTCAACGGCATCGCCTTGTACCCTAAGGTAAGAACACTTGCCCGTATTTTCGATGCCCTCTTACTACTTCACACAAAGGGTTCACCGTACGCACCCTAATATACATGATCTATTGTGTCACAGGTCTCAAACCCATTTTTTGTTATATTTGGGTTCATCTTTTTATCGGCCCTCTCTAAACATTTATATGAGGTCCTAACAACTGGAGGATCATTCCAAACATGGATCAATGAACAAAGAATATGGATGATAAAGTCCATTACATTTCACTTATATGGAAGCTTAGATGCTATAATGAAGCGGATGGGAATGAGAGAAGCCAGTTTCATGCCCACCAACAAAGTCGGGGACGATGAACAAGTCAAGCTCTACCGAATGGGAAAATTTAATTTTCAAACATCAAACATGTTTCTTCTTCCTATGGTTGCCCTAATCATCTTAAACATGGCTGCCCTCGTTGGTGGATTTCTGAGAGTGATCTTTGTTGGCGATTGGGATAGGATGTTTGTGCAAGTCTTCATCTCATGCTATATCTTATTTATAAATCTCCCAATAATTGAGGGCATGATGATACGGAAGGACAAGGGACGCATTCAACCATCGGTCACTCAATTGTCTGTTATAACCTGTATTTTTTTCTTGTTTTTGGGGTCTGTCATTCTTCGTTGGCAAGTGAGATATGAACTTGTTTAGTAGTCCATAATTATTATATATTTTCATGTTAATCGTGTCAATAATGTCTTTGTTCGATCTGTAACTCGATCAGTTCATGGGAAAGATTGTGATGATCTCTATTTTAATGGTATGTTTTTCCTGGTGCTCTCAGAGCAGTGCTCTGTTCCCTTCTCAATGTGCAACTAGGATTGGACAACTTGCTATCCCAACTGTTTCTTTTTCACCAAATAATATTGTCCGTAACTTGGGGGGATTAATCCTATCGTTCTGGTGGCCAGCAACATAATTGAACTCCCGAGTCATACCATATTGGAAGAAAATTTGTTGTTTGTGACCCTTGATATATAATAGCCATATGAGTAAACAAATTCAAAAATAGATTCATTCACCACGTGTAGATTTGCATTCATGGTGTTAGAGATTGTTTTTTTTTATTTTTTATTATATATATATATAATTATTAAGGAAGAAAGTGATTTTTCTGTTTAATTTCTTCTCTGAAGAGTCATTGCACTTTCTTGAATCTTCTTGCATTTTTGGGTGATTGGATCATCCAAGATCGGTTTTCCTACAGAAGAAGAGAAAAGACATTCGATATGTTAGACAAACTAATCACTAGTTTAGTTGCATGCACTTGCATGCTATCTTTTCCAAGAAATCTATCTCTTCAGCTTTCTAATTCTTGATGAATCGCTTTGAAACCAGTTAGTTATTGATCTTTGCAGTTGCATTAGAAGCTCCAAGAAGCCATTCCGAGTGCGTGCACACGCGCACTCCAACGAACGCACATATTATAAATAAAGCAATTGGCTCACATGCATCGTCTCACGCTCAGTTCAAAGCATATCACCGCCCTTCAAACAGTACCTCTGCTTTTCAACCCTCACAAGAAAACCGCTTAATCTCTACTTTCTCTGCTTTCTCATCTCTTCAAGAATCCTCATCCAAACCCCATCCAAAGATCAACGTGGATTCATGGCTCACGAAGAAGAAGAGCCGAAAAGGGTCCAATACCCACTGGACCCGATCTCCTACAAGATTATTGATGAAATTGGCGTTGGTGTTAGCGCTATTGTTTACAAGGCCATATGCGTGCCCATGAACTCCACAGTAGTGGCAATCAAATCAATCGATCTTGATCAATTTCGGGCTAGTTTCGACAATGTTAGGCGCGAAGCGAAGACCATGTCGCTTCTCTCCCACCCCAACATCCTCAACGCATACTGTTCCTTCACAGTTCAAAGTCGCCTCTGGGTCGTGATGCCATTCATGTCTGCTGGCTCTTTACAATCCATCATTTCATCTTCTTTCCCGGACGGCTTAACCGAGCCATGTATTGCCATTGTTCTCAAAGAAATCCTAAACGCCTTGTCCTATCTTCACAACCAAGGACACCTTCACAGAGACATCAAGGCCGGAAACATTCTTATAGATTCGAACGGGTCAGTTAAGCTTGCAGATTTTGGCGTCTCCACCTCGATTTACGAGTCGAATTCGACTCAAGAGGGGTCCTCAGCGTCATCTTTGATGCTCACTGATGTTGCGGGCACGCCCTATTGGATGGCGCCGGAGGTGGTACACTCGCACAGCGGGTACAGTTTGAAGGCTGATATATGGTCCTTTGGAATCACCGCACTAGAATTGGCCCACGGACGCCCTCCGTTGTCCCATCTTCCCCCTTCAAAGTCTCTGCTCCTGAAGATCACGAGGCGATTTCGATTCGCAGACTATGAAAAACAAGAGAAGGACAAGAACAAGAAGTTCTCGAAGGCTTTCAAAGACATGGTGGCTTCCTGTCTCGATCAAGACCCAGTAAAGAGGCCCTCTGCCGAGAAGCTGCTGAAGCATTCATTCTTCAAGAATTGCAAGAGTTGTGATTTCCTCGTAAAGAATGTGTTGCAGGGGTTGCCTTGCGTTGAAGAAAGGTTCAAAGAAAGAAAGGCTATACATGCGGGGTTGACGACCAAGAATATTGGCGATGATGATGAGGACGAGGAGGAGGAGGATGGTGAGGATGACTCAGCGAGGCAGAAGACAAAACAAAGAAGGATTAGTGGATGGAACTTGAACGAGGAGGGATTTAAACTCGAGCCAGTATTCCCAACAGAGTCTCAAGACGATTCAGTCGTGAAACAAGTTCGGTTTGGCAGCGAAACTATAATCCAAGACAAGCAGGAAGGCGAGTCGGGTACTGTATCTGCAGGCGAGTTGATTCCAAGTTCTTCGGGTCATGTTGTTGAGGAGACACAAGGAGTACTGGGCGGTCCTATTAGTCAGTGGAAGAATGTAAATGAAGGTCAGGGTACTGAGGTTAGAGGTGGGACTTTTGACAGGGAAGCGTTCCTGGCGGGTCTGTTTGCGTTGAAGAGTAGCTTGGATGAGCAGAGGGCAACAGTGTGCTTTCTGATTGGTCAGTATCGTCAGCAAACATTTGAGGACATGAGCTACGAGGAGCAGATGACTCATACGATTCAGAAGCTGAAGGTGGAGTTGGAGAATGAGAAGAGGAAGAACCTCGTGTTGGAGAGGGAGTTGGAGTATTTCCAGCTTCAGCTTTCTGGTGCATTTTAGGGAGAAGAGAGAATGTGCTTTGTTGTATGTTTAGCCTTGACTCATAACTAGAGTGACCTGTGATTTGATTTCATGAAGTGAAAATTTTTATGTTGTTGAAAGAGCTTAATAAACCATTACAAATTTCCTCCCCCCCCCTTTCACTTCATTTTTTTGCCCTATCTTACTTTATTCTTTTCGGGATTAAAGCAGGATACTTTAAATTGATTCCTAGCTGCTTATGTTGTTCTTGGATCTGTAAAGTGATGGGCATTGTGGAACCCTTTGATGCAAGTCTTCTAACTTCACAACACTGTGATTCATGAACAAGTGCAGAGGAAGATATTGGGCAACTTTCTACTGATCCAATGGTCTCTTTTTTTTTTTGGGCCGGAATATCCATAATTCGATCAATATAAGGCCAGAAAACTTGGGTTTGGGCTGGAAACCACAAAATTCTTTCCTTGGTGGAATGGAAACCACAATTATTTTGTACGGCTCGGTTGCAAATAATTGGATTACTTGGGTCCGGCAAGTGAGCCTAATTGGTTGGTCACTCTTCACTGTAGGCAATGGGCATGCCTTTTCCCAGTAGAATAAAATTGTCACCACTCGCACAAGAAAAATTATATTCATCATTTTTACATCACATGTTATTTATAATTTTTCTTATTTTTTTATTAAATTTATGGTATATACATGATGAGTAAAAAAAATTAATTAGTTTAGGAGGAATAAAATAATAAAAAATTAAAAAATTAAAAATAAATAATAAAAAATTAAAAATAAATATAATGCGTAGTATGTGATATATGAGATGTTGAGTAGCAGAATTCCTTGCATAAAGGTGAACCGGTCTGTAATTTCTTGATCTGTTTTCTTAAAGAAAAGAAATGGAGATCGGTTAGGATGTTATATATATATATTTTTTAAAATTATTTTATTTTCAAGTAGGTGTGTAGAACATATTTTCACATAATTTAAATAGTAAAATTTTATTTATAAGATTCAAATTTTAAAATTTACTATCTAAATGAAATAATGTTATATTATAAATACTTTATTAAGTGTCTTCTACCCACCAACTTAAAGAGCAAATAATATAGGGAGCGTAATTCCTTGGCTGATGGACTGGCACGCATTGGAGCAGCAGGTTTAAGCCTTTCATGGAATAACAGTTAAGAGCTACCTTCTAGCCTCCGAAGTCTTTTTAGATTGGATAATGGGGAATGTCCGTATATTAGAACTAAATCTAGGGTTTGGTAGTGGCTTTATTTAGCTGGGTCTTTGTTATTTGTTTGTCTGTGTTTTTGAGGTCTTAGAGCATTGGCATTGGATTAGCCAAATACTTTTTCATCTTTAAATTTAGCCAATATCATCCATATTTGCTCCACATTGAATTAGCTAAATTGTTTTCATCCAAACTATGAGTAATAGTAAATCTATTCTTCTTTTCAAATATGAAAAGAACTATAGAAAGTCTAAAAGTGCTTTTTAAGATTATTATATTATAAATATGATATTTTTATTCATATAAGATTTTATCATCTATATTCATATGAGATTATTATATTATAGATTGTTAGATTGTAAAAATGAAAATGAATATGATTATTGGAGGTTATTAAAGATTATGAAAATAAAATAAAAATTAATTAAAAAAATATAATTAATAAAAAATAAAAAAAGATTTTATTATTATAGAGAATAGAATGACTAATCTAATGTAGACTTCAAGTTTTGAATGATTAGCTAAAAGTGAAAAAGTTACATATTAGTCAAAATTTGAAGAATAAAATAGCCAATCCAATGCTAATGCTCTTATGTTCTTTATTGTTAGAACGAAGAGTAGAATTTAATGGGCTTAAAATCAACGGAGAACCTACGTTTTATTCCCACTCTGATCATCAATAGGCTAGGTCTCGTGGCAAAGCAACAAATCCGATAATTTCTGGGTTTCCGAACTTAGGCGCGCGATGATCAATTAATAGATCGACCTGTCTCCACGAACCGGAAGCCTGTATCGTAAGTTCGTAACTCACGAGTGTCTTGTAAAGAACTTGCCAATTGCAAGGGTCTGTTCCCCCCACAAAAGCACTTTACAATAAGCCTCTCCCCAACCTCTTCTAGTCCACGTGCTCCAATATTATTGTTAGTGAATCTAGCTAGCAGTGGCTAGCTAACTTCAATTTAGTCTTACCCAGTAGTCAGCACGTTCGTCTGCGCCTGTGTCTGTGTCTGCGTTAGAAAAAAAAAGTACTGATCCAGAGAGACTGATCATACATGGGAATGTTTTCATCATGCCAGAGAAGCGATGTTCAAAGTTGATGAGACAGAAAGCAAATGGCAATGGCATGAATTTGATTCTTATTCAGCATCCATCAAAGATTCATTTACCCCTATACACCTGATCTCTTTATTCTGTTTCTATGGATTTTAGATAAAAATAGAAATAGTAGTTATTCTTTTTATATAAGCCTTATAAAGCCTGCAGCCAGCTCACAATTTTCTTTAAACTGAGTAGAAGATCCGGCATGCTCCGTGTCGTAAATTAAGCAAGTAAAATCTGCAATTTCGGCTATAGAACCCAAGGGAATCATGGCCGCATTTAGCATGGCATGGTTGCATCTAACTGGCTGCAGGTCTTTCAGAAAATCTCGCTCAACGTGGGTAGGATCTTTTTTCTAAACGGGTTGTCTAATAAAGCTCTCTCCTTTTTACCGGAAAATGATAAGGGAAATCTTGGTGCACTGAGATTTCCTTTCTATGAAATAGTGAGACTGTGTAAACTACTAACGTTTCATTGAATGATTGAAAATGGTCGTCTCAATGACTTGTACTGTTCAAAAGGAACTTGAATATACGCTCCGCAAATGGATAGGCCAGGAAAAATGATTCAGTCTTCAGTGTTGCAGATATCAGACACATGTTACGTCTTGGGTTTATATGCACGGGTTCATTACTAGACAGCCCTTGGTATTTTGATTAGTTTTTCCTGAATTTCGAGCCACAAGATGAATGAGCGAGTGGAATCATCTCCTTAGCCCAAACGATCGAACATGTGTTTATATAACAAAAAATAAAAGTGACTAACCAATTTTTAATTGGGCCTCAATGTCGTATTATTGACTCCATATATATATATAGTTAGATAGTGTTTTTAATGTAAAACGGAGAACCGGCTGATTTACCTCGAAGCTAATTAATATTGTCACGCACAGACCATGCTACGGAAGTCCAGAGAATCGAGACTGATGGTTTTTAACTTCTTATTCCCATGTCACCGGCAGGACAAATTAAGAATGTTCCAAAAATCACGACTTCTACCAAGTAAGTTCTAACCTACGTACTAGCTAAGTAGACCATTTAGATTGGTCCTCCTCATTCGTGCAAATAGGGATGCTACCCTACTAGGAATCTCGGTCTAGTACTCCCTAAACATTAGGGTCCGCTAGCTTGCCTCCCCTTGTGATGACTGAATGATTCTTGCTAACTTACTTGGCCTTGAACGAATTATGACAATAGAGGATCTCTAAGTTGATAAAAGTATGATGTTTAGTGGTGTAATTGATGATAATGATGAGTTTGAGTGATCTAATTGATGAATTTGTATGTTCGATGCAATGTGGAGTGGCTTGATGATGGTCCTTGATGTTGGCACCACTTGGGTGATGTTTAGGATTGGTATGAAGAAGTTAGGCTAGGGTTTGAGTGGTGACTAAGGGGGATTACGAAATTGGAAGGAGTTGGAGTAAGGTTGGTGTGTAGGATGAGTTGATAGGGTTTGGAAGGAGGTGGTTGAGTGAGGTTAGGACTCCTAAATTGTTGGACAATTTAGGGATGATGGGAATTCGGCTAAGGCTTGGAAATGAGGGTTTAGTAGTATTTGAATGAGTCTAAAGTTGTCCATTGAATTTAGGGATTGACTAAGGTAAGATAAAGAAGATAGGATTTGGATATGGTAAGAAATGAAAGTTTTTGGTGGGATTGAGTGATTCTAGGAATTGAGTGATTTTAGGGATTAAGTGATTTGGAGTAGGGGTGAAAATCGACCCCTTCGGCGCGGTTTTTGGGCAAAACAGGCGCCGACCGATGCTTAAGTTCTGAAGGAGAAAACCGGCCGAAATCGGCCGATGGGGAGAAGAAACGTCGACACCGGCTGATACTTCATTTCACGGTCGGTTCTCAGACCGAGTTTCGTTTGAGAGAGTAGAGACTAGAGAGAGAGAGAGAGTTGCAGAGGAGTGAGAGAGAGAGACGATGAGAACTGAGGCGAGGAAGAAGCGCGAGGTAGAAGACGACTGATATCGAAACGACGCCGTTTGGTTTAAACCAAACAGCGTCCTTCTACTTATTTTTTTTTAATACGCTGTAAATAAAACGACGTCGTTTGGTTTAATACCAAACGACGTCTTTTCTGTTGTGTTTAAAACACAAGTATAAGATTAGAACGACGCCGTTCTACTTAAACTTAAGTAGAACAGCGTCGTTTTGGATACAGGATATATAAAAAAAAATTAAATTATTTAGTCGGCCGGTTCAGCGGTTTGAACCAGGTTCGAACCGACGCCGAACCGGCCAATATCGGTTTTCTTAATTTTGTACCGCACGCCGACCGGTTCTCCACCGGTTTCGGCCGGTTCCGAGCTCGGCCGACCTGTCTGAGTCGGTTCCACGATTTTATGTACAGCCCTAATTTGGAGAATGGAGTGATTTGAGGGATTGGATTTAGAAGATGAGAAGAGGATTCCTAAAATGTAGGAATTTCCTTTTGGGACTCTAGGGATTTCGGTTAGGGATTAGTTGGATGAAGGGTGGCTAACTTTGGAAAGTGGAAATTATGGGAAATATGGGATTGGAAAGATAGAGGCTTAAAATGTGTTTGTGAGGTAAGAAAACACAAGAAAATATATGAATAAACGAGAAAATAAATGAACAACAATGGATAATTTGGATATTGAATAGAGATTGCAAAATATGCAAAGGATGAATAAAGGAATCGACACCTATTCATGAATTGCAAGGTGATGAAACAAAGATAGATAAATAGAACAACACTTATCCACGAATTGCAAGGTGATGTTCCTCTCCTTGAGATTTATGAATTGTACCCAAGTAGCCCAAGTGCAAAAGCACCGAAAGTGATCTCAAGAACAAATAAATCTTCCACAAAGGAATTTGCCAAAAGATGTAAAAAAAAAATCTAAGGGTTCTATTTAAAGCAATAACATAAGTGAAAAATTCCTAAAAGGTTCCCTTGTAAAATAGTTCTTGAGTGGGCCCCATGATGACCCGTGTCATATGTTGGCTCATGGCATGGGTCATGGGCATGGCTGCTGGTGTGTGGCCAGCATGGCCCAAGCATGGGCCTGGGCTTTGGCCTACTTGCTGGGGCTGCATGCACTGCTTGGCTGGCACGGCCCAGGCCAGGGCCTGGGCACTAGGGGCTGTGCTGCTGCTGGGCTAGGTCTTAATACATTCCCGATTGGAACCTTCGGCTTCTACAGTGACCCCGTGCATGGTGCTCCAACTCTTGAGTCAAAACAACTTGCAACTTGGCTTGCAAACTGAAAATTTAGTACAAAACAATCTTGTACAGCAACTTGGCTCACTTGGACGCTTGCTCAAGCCATCAAAAGTCCAACATTGGGTCCCCCACATTCTAGGGTGGTCGACCCTTCCTGCACAAGCTCAATGTTCAACCTTGGATCCTCCACCTTCTTGGGTGGTCAATCCCTACAAGCCTATCTACTCTATCCACTATCTCAACTCCCAAACTTCAAGTTCAACACACAATAACAAAAATAAAATGGAATCCAAGAGGGATTCCTCAATCCAATCACAAGATTGAGTTATCGCGTTATTTACCTCGAAGAAAAATGAGTATTTTTCTAGAACACCGAGCAAGATAGCACTCTCAATGAAACCTCTCGATGAAAGCACCAATTAATATTAGAGACCTCGGTCTAGTTCCCAAACATTATGGTCCACTAGCTTGTCTCGCCTTGTTATTATTGAATGATTCTTGCTAACTTACTTGACCTTGAACGAATTGAGGCAATGGAGGGTCACTAGGTTGATGAATGCATAGTATTTAGTGGTGGAGTTGATGATGATGATGAGTTCAGATGATCTAAGTGATGAATTTGTGTATTTGATGCAATGTGGAACGACTTGATGATGGTCCTTCATGTTGGCGTCACTTGGGTGATGTTTAGGGTTGGTATGGTGAAGTTGGGTTAGGGTTTGGGTGGTGGCTAAGGGAGATTATGAAATTGGAAGGAGTTGGATTAGAGCACTAATAGTAGGCTTAACAAACTTTGGCCAAAATTTGACTAAGAAATTCACTTTTACAAATTTTAGCTAGCCACTTTTCAACAATATCAAATAACAGGCTCAACAAATATTTTACTATTTTATTAAAATATTGATTTTGAACTGTTTTTTTTAATTCTAGTGGATATTCTTTATTTATTTACTTATAAATTTTTGTTACTTGGAAAACTAATAGGAATTTTACCTCTGGCATATATTTTATTGTATTTGTTGAGCTAGCAAGTGTTGCAAAACTGGGAATCTTAGTTTTGATTTTAATACATATATAGATAATTTATCTTGAAAGTTCATATTCAAAAAGTCATCACGGTGGCCTGGGGAGAAGCAAGCAGTAGAAAATAATGCATTTCTACCTGCGCGGGAGAGAAGCAAGCAGTGAAAACATAATATTTTAATTCAAAAATAATATTTGGCTAGCCCCTTTGGCTCAACAAATTTGGCTAGTGATATAATTTGAAATTAAAATTATTGTTCATTTGTGGAGCCCATTATTGCACTTTAGTTTGCACTTTCGCTATTCTTTGGCTAAAATTTAATTTTGTTGAGCCCACTACTAGTACTCTAAGGGTTGGTGTGTAGGATGAGTTGCTAGAGTATGGAAGGAGGTGAATGAGTGAGGCTAGGACTCCTAAATTTTTGGAGACAATTTAGGGATGATGGGAATACGGCTAAGGCTTGGAAAGGAGAATTTTGTGGTGTTTGAATGAGTCTAAGGTTGTACCTTGAATTTAGGGATTGACTAAGGTAAGATGAGGAAGATAGGATTTGGATATGGTAAAAGGATGAAAGTCTTTGGTGGGATTGAGTGATTCTAGAGATTGAGTTATTTTAAGGATGGAGTGATTTTAGAAATTGAGTGATTTGGAGAATGGATTGATTTGAGAGATTAGATTTAGAAGATGAGATGAGGATTCCTAAAATGTAGAAATTTCCTTGTGGGACTCTAAGGATTTCGGCTAGGACTTAGTTGGATGAAGGGTGGCTAACTTTGGAAAGTGAAAATTATGGGAAATATGGGATTGAAAAGATGGAGGCTTAAAATGTGTTTGTGAGGTAAGAAAACACAAGAAAATTTATGAACAAACAAGAAAATAAATGAACAACAATGGATAATTTGGATATTGAATAGAGAAAATAAATGAACAACAATGTGTTTGGCCATGCAATGCGGCTAAACACAGCGGCTTCCTTTCCACGGTCACTGCACTGCAGCCAAAAGCTCACAGTAAACACTCCATTGCACGCCCACCATGCACTGTGGCCAAGGGGTTACACGACCACTACATGCATATGCGCATGCACTGTGGCCATATGCATAGTGGGCATGCAAAAGGGCACAAGCAGCAAATGAAAAAAATGATGAAAGAAGCAAAAATAAAAAGGAGGAGCAAGGAAGATAAGGAACGATGAAACAATTGTAGGCAATTTCAATCAAACAATAGCAGACAAAAATTATTCGCAACAGCTACACGCTTCGGTTTGTCTTCTTCAATACTGATGTAAATTCTATTTTACTAACGTGATTATTTTTTGTGGTGTGAATTTTGTTTTGTACGACCCAACACTACAACGACGAAATCAATCAAGTTCTATTAGCAAAATCAACTCCACTAAACCAGAATTCCATCAACAACTTACTTCCCCGCAGGATTGTATAGGGAAACCTAAAATGTTGCCTTATCCCTTTCGTAGAGGAGTGTGGGTTGGTTCTTGACCACCAGAAGATAAATTTTACCTTCCTCATAAGCATCAATAGGTAGGAGCGGGTTCAGTAACAGACTGTCCGAACAACTTACCTCCCCATGAAAGATGATAGGAGAGCATGATGGCTCAAATTCCTTATCCGGGAGAGTGGGATCAGCCTTACGGCTATTCGAATCACTTACCCTGACCTTCGCTGCGACGAAGTGTGGGATCAGTGCCAGTCTGACCCAAACCTACCATTTCCTGTGATGTCAACGGGTGAGAATGTGTCCAATACCAGACTGCCTAAACAACTTACCTCCTCACGAAAGATGATAGGCAAACGAATGGCTCAACCTCCTCGTCTGGGAAAGCAGGACCAACCTTAAGGCGGCCCAAATGACTTACGCCGACCCCTCACAGTGAAAGAGCGGTTAGCCAACTGTTGTCCGAAGTTACCTCTCCGTGGGGTTGTATAGCGAAAGGTAGGCCTTCAGGTTGCCTTATCCCTCCCGTGACAGAGTGCGGGTTAGTCCTCAGCTACTCGAAAGAAAATGATTACCTTCATCATCAACGTCAACGTTAATGAGCGGGAACGGGTTCAGTAACAAACTGTCTGAAAAACTTACCTCTCCGCAGGATACTATAGGCAAAGGTCAGCCCCAGGGTGGTCTTATGCCTCCCACAATGGAGAGCAGGATCAGCCTCACGGCTATCCGAATAACTAACCATGGCCCCCACTAGGATGAAGTGTGGGATCAGCGCCAGCCTGACCTAAACTTACCATTTCCTGCAATGTTAACGGGTTGGAGCAAGCTCAATAACAGGCTGTCTGAACGACTTACCTCCTTGCAGGATACCATAGGGATAGACAGGCTTTAAGGTTGCCTTATCCCTCCCACAATAGAGAGCGGGACTAGCCTCACAACTAACTACCCAAATAACTTACCCCGCCCCCCATCGTAATAAAGGAGGGGACCGGCCATATCGTTGTTCGAATTACCTCCTTGAGGGACAAAGAGGCAGAATGGCATGAGGCAGAATGACCTCTCCCTGACAGGGGGCGGGTTGAGTCTATAGACCGCCCGAATAATGAAGAAAAAGACACGAATATGATCAACAAAATCAACATCAACGGGATCGCCATCAGCAGCTTACCTCCCCCCAAGGTAAAAGTGAAAGATAGGCCTTAAAGGTTGCCTTACCCCTCTTGCAGAGGAATATGGGTCAGCCCTTGGCCACCCGAAAACAAAATCTCCACCAACGGACTTTATTTCAACAAAAGAATCTCCAACAACAGAATCACCACCAAAGGAAACTCCACTAGCTCCAAACTACTTCCCCGCCAGGCAAAAGGGACGAGTCACGCCAGAGGTGGCTCTATCCCTCTCGCGGAGGAGTACAGGTCGGCCTTTAGCCACCCGACATATTTATAAACAAAACATCATCTCCAGCAACAGAACGCCAAATTGACAGCGCCTTAGACTTTCATTGCATCCCAGCAAAACAGCTTAGCTTTGCGAATTCACTAACAGGTTTGACTTGTACAGCATCTCCTACTTACCTTCTCGTGAGAGTCAACAAGCGGGACTAGCCTTAGGGCAACCCATCCTGCCTCATGGCGAAGTGCGGGTTCAGCCTTTTGACTGCCCGACATTACTTTCGAGACAGCATGGCATGGTTGGACATCTCTTACTTACCTTCCCGTGAGGGTCAACAGGCGGGACTAGCCTTAGGGCGGCTTGACCTGCCTCATGGCAAAGTGCGGGTTCAATCTTTTGACTGCCCGACATTACTTTCGAGATAGCATGGCATGGCCGGACATCTCTTACTTACATTCTCGCGAGGGTCAACAGGTGGGACCAGCAGTAGGGCGGCCTGGCTTGCCTCACAGCGAAGTGCGGATTCAGTCTTTCGACTGCCCGACATTACTTTCAAGATAGCATAGTGCGGCTGGGTATCTCCTACTTACCTTTTCGTGAAGGTCTACTGGCGAGACTAGCCTTAGGGTGGCCCGACCTGCCTCACGGCGAAGTGCGGGTTCAGTCTTTCGACTACCCGACATTACTTATTGAGGTAACATGATCTCCACTTGACATATTTATCAGCAGGATCTCCATCTACGAAATATATCAGTGGGACCTCTATCTACAAAATATTTATCAACAGGATCACCATCTACCAAATATTTATCGGTGGAATCACCATCTACTAAATATTTATTGGCGGGATCTTCTACAAAATATTTATTAGCGTAATCTCCATCAAAATGACTCTTCGTAGATAGAAACTAACACTCTTATAATGAAGGAATGAGCGAACAGAACGAAACTAAGGAAAAGTGGTGAGACAAAGTAAAAGGAAAGAAAAATGAGAGATAAAAGACTCAGCGGGGTACAAAATAGGAGCGACTAAGGAAAAAGAAAACTAAAGAAAAAGGCCGAAAGGCATGTGGCTAAAGAAAATAAGAGCAAAGGGAAAAAGGCGGCGAAAGGAAAGGCATAAGTAGACGGGAAAGGCGACCAAATGAAAAGAAAATGGAAAGAAGATTAAAGGAAATCAAAATGACAAAGCGACGACATAAAGGCTTGGCGGGTGTAACAGCCGCTAGAAATTCAATGATGGAATTTCTATTGTCTTTAGGAACCATAGTAAATCCTATATGGTTGGAATCCAACTAAGAACCCATAAGCGTGTTAGAAACCAAAAATCCTATATGGTTTTATCCAAAACCTTATTGAATCAGTTTCTAGCATCGTGTTTAATCGTTTAATTAAATTATTTTCATATGCTATTAATCTTTTAAATTTGTGTTAGAACATCATTATCCAACTTAGTTAACCTTGGATATTTGATTGGGCCAATAGAAATCAGATTTGAACTTGATAGCAATCCAAACCCTCTTAAAACCCATGAATTTAGGCCCTTTCGGTTTAAGCCCATTAAGGCCCACGAAATTAGCCACCTTAGCAATGATTTTGTCTAAGATATTTCACCCTCCACTTGCCTTATCAGATTTATTCAAGAGCACTTAAAATGTTCTTGAAGTGGATGACTAAGTGGACACCCCACTCTTTCAATTATAAACTCAAAAATAATATATTGTATATTTTATTGGAAGAAAAGATCAATACTCAAGCTCCATTTCAGATCTATCATCTTCCAAAACTTGTATAAATAGCCCTCCAGCCCCTTCCAACGAAAATCATCCCTCCTTTACACTTTGCTTTGTTAGAATACAAAAAAATACTCTCGGGTAGTTTTTATGAACTCTTTTGCACGCCTTATTTGAAGCTCTTGTAAGTATTTTCTCACAAACTTTCCTTCATGAAAATTGTTTATTTTTTAGTCTAGTTTACGTAGATATCTTATTTGTTCCATTTGAAGATCATTTGGTCAGTAAAAAGTTGTTTAAAACCCAGAAAGGTCATTCTGGGCGATAACCAGAGAGTATGTTATATTTTGGAGTTTTTGACAAAGTTAATGGATTGATCTTGGTCCGAAATTATTATGGAGTATTGTTAACATAGGTATATGATTATGGGTTGAGGATTTGTTGCATGATTAAAATTTTTGGTGAAAGATTTTCTTAGATTTAGAAACTTCGAATCTGGAAGAGGAAAAACAGTTTCAGTTTTGAGAAAGTTTAAATCTTTTATGGTCTAATCTTATTGCAATGGTTTTGATATTTTTATTTGAGGATCCTAAGCTTCTTATGTACATGATATAATGTTGCTTTGAAGATATTTGATATTAGTTTCAAAGATATGAAATTTTTATGCAAGGAGATATTCGAATGGGCCAAGTGATGATGTTCTTGGCTAAATTAATGTTTTGGTTGATTTTTAACCATGTGATCTTGAGTTTAAAGCTTAGATCTGTTTTAGGACACCTTTTTAAACCATGTGATGTTTTGGTTTGAAGATCATGTCTTTATAAGTCATGGATCAAGAGGTTGATCAAAACAAGTTAGAAACAAAAATCAAGGGAAATGGCTTATATAAGTTTCGGTTTTTATAGAATTTTAATAGTTGTGTTTAGTTTTAAATTTTTCTGAATTCATATTTAAGTTCAGAATAAAATCTACATGAGATATATAAATTTTGGTGATTTTTGGAGTTAGGATACAAAATCCTTAAGTTAGGGATATAATGGTCTTTTTCCACATGTAGAGGGTGAATTAATAATTTTACTCTTAAATTGATATTTTTCTATATTTCTAATTGTTAGTGACTAAGTTATAACTTTTAAAAATCACTACTTTCAGTCTCTCGTAATCGCACTTGAGTTTTGCCTAGAAACGCGAAGACAGAGGTAAGTTAGCTTTTAACTTACTAACAGTTTACTATGTATGGGTGATAAGTAAATGAACTACAGTATATGTATGTATGTTATTATATGTGCTATGCCAAGTCATTACATGTTTATATGTTACATATAATTTATTCTGTCATGAATTATTCATCTGCTACATAAGATATTCTGTCACGTATTGCTAAACATTGCAAGTAGTATGGATACATACAATCTAAGGAGATTCTGTCTAAGGAGATTGGAAATTCTTAAGTGTGTCCATCGTGACCCTCCAATCTTTCCTGGGAATCTAGAAGTTCTGTCTAGGAAAGATTGATCTTTCTTGGGAACTTACTTAGTGAGTACAATTCATTTCTACGATAAAAATTCATCAAGATATTATCAGAAAAAAAAATAGAATGTCATGTATGTCATGTAATGTATATTCACTGTTGCAAGCATGTTATGTTAAAAATGTAATGTTGTGTTACATCAGGGCTTTTGTCCTTTCATATTCAAGTCACATTCTGTTTCTAATACAGTTTATGTATTTCAAGAACAATCATGTTAAGTTATTCATGTCAATCACGATCCTAAGTACTAGGATGGAAAAATATCCTAGTAAAACTCCTTTGTTCACGCTGGAGTGTCTAAATAGGTGTGAAATTCCCTGGGTTGACGAAGTATAGTCAACAGGTTGCGAATGAGACCTAACTAGCTGGTCACCGGAGCGCACCAGGCACTAACGCCGATGGAGCCACATTTTATTTTAATAAGTCATGGGGCCACAACAACTGTGGAGCATGAAGTATGGGGTCACAGCAATTGTGGCACATACACTACGTGAGACACAGCAATTGTGACACGTAAAATACATGGGGCCACAACAATTGTGGAGTATGTATTAATGCACTCACAGCTGGTGTAGATACCTGTGTTGTGATGCGGTAATCGGCAGGGACACATGGCTCTAGGGGACCCATGTAGCACCCACATGTTACGTTAATCAAGTGAAATGAAAAAAAATTCAAACTCATGTTATGCTCAAGCTCATGTTCATGTTATGTTTCAAGTTTATGTCAAGTTAAGTCAAGTAAGATCAAATCCATGACAATGTTATGTTTCAAGTTCATGTCACGTTAAGTCAAGTCAGATCAAGTCTATGACAAGTAAGTCAAGTTCAGTTCATTTATGTTCATGTTATGTTTCAAGTTTAAGTTATGCCATATGCTATGATTACTTACGAATTTGATTATGTACTTATGCTTTTACTGCCATGCATGCATTATTAACCTGTGTGTATGTTTTATGTTAACTTGCTGAGATTTGTAATCAAATCTCACTATGGTAGTCCCAACTACCATTCCCCCCGAATGGTAGATTTTGTTACAGGATCTAAAGAAGAACTGGGAAACAGCCAACTAGACACGGTCGATTAAGCGACAGTGCGATTTCAAGGTTAATATAGTAGTTAACTTAAAATTACTATATGTACTATGAAGTTACATCTTCAGTACTCATTTGATCACAATCATTTTGGACTAGTATTGTGATCTCTGATGTTTAGTATGCCTTTATGTATGAAGTATATTTTAAGAATTTTGGGATATTTGAATTTGGTGCATAGTATTGCTAAAGAAAAAAAAAATTATCCGCTGCGAATATTGCATAATGCTAGATGTATGTTAAGAACATTGCATCTTATATGTCATGAACGGAGATACGTAACCTTGTGTTGCATGTCTCGACGCTTCAAATGTCCGTCCAATCCCAAGCGGAATTTGGAGGCGTCACAGCGGGATAGAACCCCACCCTAAAGTCCGACCAGCGGAAAAAATAAACTAAAATATTCTCATCGAACAAGTCCGATAGGAATTAACGGGGTGATGTAAAGGGTTTTTTCTCGGCCCATAGAATGTCTTAGGCCTAGCCACTAGGGGGCTTCACTAGAAGATCAAATAATAGAGAAGAGTGAGGGACAAGAAAGGAAAGACATAGAGGTGTAAGCAGAGGATAAGGGAAAATCAATGTCAGGAGAGAAAAATTGGTGATTTGACATAAAATAAGAAAAGATAAGGTATAAGGTATCAGGAGAGAAAAATATGGAAGTGATTTAAAGCAAGTGAGGGGCAGGCAATAAAAGACAATGGAAACCTACGGATTTAGAAATTTTCCTCTTCACATCTGATCTTTGGGATGTTGAGGTTTTGACATACTCTTTTTAGGGGACGACTTCGACTTCTTCGGACTCGGGGACTTCTTCTTCATCCAGAGAGCTCTAGAGAGAACTTCTTCTTCATAAATTAGCTCTACAGATTCCATTGTACAGTGAGAAATGAGAGACTACGAGAGACTGTAAACGAGCTTATTATAGTGGAATCTCCCCTCCTCAAACTCCTGTGGATGTAGGCCTAATACTGAACCATGTAAAATCTGTGTGTTTATCTCTTTATTTTCTGCATTTAAATACTGTTAATCGTCAAGGATGTATAAACTGACACTGTATAGTTGCACCAAACTACTGCCGGAGGCTCCACATAGCACCGATCAAGGCCCAGCACTGAAGATCCAAGTCACCGAAGCCTAGCCTAAGAGAATGCAAAACACGACATCAACACCATTAATTTGTCAGGTATCCTTTTTGGCTCAATTAAGCTAGTTGGTGGTTCTTTATAACTAGCTAATTTTCGACAGTAATAATCAGGCATCTTTTTTTCAAGGTGAAAGGTCGTAGATAAATTTTTCTCAGGACTTTTTAAGTAATTTATATGCAATATCCAATATTGACTTGAGTATCACAAGTCAGTATATAACACCAAGTATCCATTATCCAATATTGCACCACGTTAACGTACGTGGTGCATGCAGAGCAACAAGATCATGCTGCATGCAGTTAGTTACCAAGTATATTGACTTGAGGGCATGCTTTTACCATAGATCATATGTCTAATTCATTTGTGCTCAAAGTTAAAAGGGAAGATGCCGTTCATGTTATGAATACCTGCAAGTCATGACCTGGCCTGAATATTGGGAGTTGAGTATAACCACTTCTCAAATTGATGAGTTGAGTGGAGATTTATTTAAAGAAGTGTTGCACACTATTTTTTTTTTTACAATCGATTATCCTTCTATTATCTTCTAATATGATATTATATAATTAGAAATTATTTATTACATTCATTACTTATCATCCAATTATTAAATATCACACAAAAAAATGTCGAGGGAATTAATTAAGAAAATAGAGAATAAAATTTTTCAATATCCTCCCGTTCTCTCTTCTTTCCGGAAAAATAATAAATAATCATTTTAGGATATATTAGCAATTTCTAAGGAACCGACGTGTCACTACATTTTAGATTGCCAGGTTAGACCTGGAAGCACAAAAAGTTCGTTTCCACGTACACACCTACTCTCCTTACAAGTTACAATTAATTATTACTAACCTCGTTTGGATGTTAAACTCATCTCAATTCATCTCAACTCATTTCAATTTATTATTATAATTTTTTCTAATTCTAATACAAAATATAATAAATAATTTAACTTTTTCAAATCCCAAAACAACTTTAATATTTAAAAATAATATTCTAACAATATTGTATCATCTCAACTCAATTCAACCCAACTCATCTCAACATCCAAACGTACTCTGAATCATAATGGCCGGGTTTGGATCAATCATAATTTTAAACTCATCTCATATTATTTCATCTAATCATTATAAATTTTTTAAATTTTTATATAAAATATAATAAATAATTCAATTTTTTTTAATTTTAATATAATAATAATAATATTCTAATACTATTTTATTCAATTTTTAACTTCTATATCATCTCAACCCAATTCAACTAAATATCTAAACCTCTTGAATATTAGATTAAACAATTATTGTTTCTAAATAGATTTAAACTAATTAAATATATAAATTTAATTATTTAAATTATATCTGACACACATACATATAAATATAAATATATATATATATATATATATATATTTATATTTATATATATCTATATATATAAGTCAAAAGAACCCCTCGAGTACTACCCATTGGTTTTATAAGTTACAAAATAGAAGATGACGTCATTTATACATATTGGCGTATCATATTGTATTTTATTTATGGAGCAAGGTCTTTTAGAATTCTTGAATGTCATTTATTTATTTTTATTGGAGTGATTAAAGGAAAATGAAATCTTGGCTCATTACTTAAGCTTAAGGAATTGTCAGAAAGAGATTGGCTGGAATCATGTAGTCTGATCTCTCTACTCTGACTTTCCCATGATATTACCCTATCAGGGTCCGACGTATGGTCAAGCTCGAAATAGGATCACCTCATCTTCTCTCACTCTTATTAAGTTTCTTTAAACCTATTAATTAAACAAGCATTATATTGGACGGACATAATTATATATAGAGGAGTGAAGGATATATATCCACTTGTTCTGTGCTAGATTTGGCGAAAAAGCATAACCCTGTTAGGCCGAGGTTCCATACGTAGTAAGCAGTGGCCATAACATAGCATTTAGGATATTATTTCAGGGGTGGCCTCCAATGGGATCTAAAACTTCGGCTCAGGTATTTCATGGGCTTTGCTTCACTTTTAAATCTGTACTCTCTCCAAAATTGCGATTCTAGCTTTTCTATCATCGCCATTATTGTTCAGGTCAGTACGTCTATAAATCATCTCTCTCTCTCTCTCTCTCTCCTAACTTTTGAGAGATTTGTTCCTTTATTTATTCTCTTTTCTGGATGATATGATGCTTGGGAGCTATCTAGACTGTTATTGTCGTTTTGATCTTGCTAGGTCTGGCTGCATCAAAAGCAACCATGGAGAGGAACAGCTTGACCAACAGTTTGAAAGACCACAGTATTGATACTAGAGCCATTAAGGACTGTATCAACAAGAATAAGAACATGCCTAAAGATTCAGCGAATTGTGATAGCCAAAGCTATGGGGATGATTATGTTAATGGGTTTTCATGGCCCCCACGATCTTACACATGTAGCTTCTGCAAAAGGGAATTCAAATCTGCTCAAGCTCTGGGTGGCCATATGAATGTCCATAGGAGAGACAGAGCCAGGTTGAGACAGTCACCCCCAAGGGACGGTCAGTACCCTTTTCTCAACCTTAACTGTAACCCTAACCCAAAGTTCTCACCCTCATCATCCTCGTCATTATCATCTCCTTCAACAAGGCTCACACCATTTGCTTTCCCGTTACCTTCTTTCATTTCTCCCACACTTTCGCCATTAACTTCACCATCTTCTGCTTCTCCGAATGAAGTGCAAAAGTGGGGTTTAGTTGGTAGCCTATTTGATTCTTTGAGTCCGAAAAGCATGGATTTAACTAAACTGAAGAGTGAAAAGTCATTTAATGGGGGCGAAGAATTTGATCATGGTTTCAAGGAAAGAGGCGGCCGCAAGATTTTCAAGAAGCATGAGATTGCCAGGTTAGACTTGGAAGTCGATCTCCTCGGCGACTCAAAGGAGGATATAGATTTGGAACTTCGATTGGGAAACTCTTAGATGGGCTTTTTCAAAATCTTTGTTTTGTCTAATTGCACCAATTTACCATCTGAGAAGACCAAATAGCTAGCTAGTGAGATGCATAAATATCTTTTTGACATGAACAACGTCGCTTTTCCAATCTATTTAGCATGTACTACCTATTTTATGCCTTTTATATATTATATCGATCATTTCCTGAAGTATCTGTCTTTTGAACTTATTCTCGAGTCTCTCTTTATTATTTTTCTTTTCTCTTGATAAATATTCTCTAGTCTCTTGTGGCTAAGATCAGAAACAGTTGCTGCTTGATTAATTAGATTTTATTTTTGACGTAATTTGCATTGTAACGATTCGGCCTTAACTTTTGATCAGTACTGATATCATTTCATTACGCTTGTTTATTTAGCTACGGGAGACAAAGATCTGGCTAGCTTTTCCACTTCATTCCAAGTTTTTTTTTGGGGGAGGTTCTTCTTGCCTCTAGTAGTTTTTTTGTCGTTGGTATGCGCATCTTGTTAGGTTAACTGTTACTTAACCACAAACTGTTGCATGCTTCCTATGCTTACTTAAAAACAAAAAGTAAAACTGCTGCGCGCATGAGTCGAGGGCCTGCAAGAATGTGATGACTAGGAACAAGGAAAAGATAAACAAATCCTTTCAAGGTCTTCCTGTCCAACCTATATATATAGGTGTCTTGTTGCATATAGCTATAGCAGCCAATTTATAAAATGGCCGGTTGTTAGCAGTTACGTAATATATGATAGACAGAAAGATCATAAATGTCAATACGAGTGAGATTGCATGTTGAGGATGAATTGATATAGTAAATGGCCAGATTACAATTAATTGTATACCCCAACTAATTAAATTGAGGATGTTGAGGATGTCTTACAGTAACTTTTCTTTTTGCAATTAATATTTTAATCAAAGATTTTTGCTTACTCCATGACCATGCACACTCATCTTACGCTTTGCATTTTTCCAAAGATGGAAGGCTTGTCATTTCTGGATCCAAGTTCCAACAATATCTTTTTTATGATTAAAGTGCCCATAATGCCATGTCATTTTCTAGCATATTCCTCCCTCAAGGGATCATAAAAGAAGCTGATCAAAACTCGCCAAATATTAGTTTCTCTCAAGTCTATATGCCGACTATATATATATATATATATATATATATATGATTCAAATCTTCGTTGGAGATTGCAAATCAAGAGTATGTCAGTTCATGACGCACTTTAAAAGATGATTCTGCCTTCGGAAAAGTATCTTGTCCCAGGCCAAAGTAGATTTCATAGAACTGCATTTGCATATTTATAGCATCCCCTTGATAGTCAGTACAGAAGATAAAAGAAGAGAACAAAATGAATAGCTTACATGGAGATACATGTAATCAATCTTTATCATTCAGATCTGGGATAACATATTACTACGACTCCCATGGTTGCCATGTCAATGATACACGAGTGGACCGGGTCTGGATACTTTTCCCGAAATCTGACGGTTTGCATGTTCCCGACAATGCCTGGATGTCAAACGCTATGATGGTTTTTCCTTAAAGGGAATGATATTTTTCGATGATCAGTTTGAAGCATTAGACAGAATTGAGAGACCCCCAAACTCTTTCCCGACACAGCACTCATCAGGACACTCGCGACTTACAAACCACTGCCCCCAAGCAAAACCACCATTACCTTCGCTAAATATATATATATATATATATATAGTATACGGTAAATTTTAATGCCAACCCAAATTATATAAATACTTTAGTCAATTTCACAAAAGTAAATTTACAGACTGACATGGTTTGATACAGTAGTATTATATTAAATTAAAATTATTTTTATTGTAAAATAAATTTAACGACGTATTATATGTTTACTTTTATAAAATCTTTTTATAATTACATCACTTCACAAAAAGTTAGGAAAACACTTCATCAAATTCTTGAGTGAACTTGAGCACTTCAAGTACCGGGCCGGGAGAGAGCTAGAGAATATGTGAAATGGACCTTACAGTATTTAGTGATGACCTTATAAATGTTTCAAATGATATTAAAGGATCAATATATAGGTAGTGTATACTTAAAAGTCAGTTTTATGTCATGTCTATCTCTTTTTCAAAACTTTCATATTGAAATAAGAACTCGAGATAATCTTAATCCTTGAAAGAGTATATATCACTTTCACTTAAATTTGATGCATGGGATAGTACCATATGAAGACGTTTTAATGAAAGATATATAAAATTATCTCCCCTTACTAAATTTTAGTTTTCTCCACAAGTCTCAAGATGATCACCATGAGAATGAGCATTAAATTCAATACGGAATGAGATTATTGCTGCAGATCATGCCATTCATGATCAGTAGTACTATATATAATGGCAGTGAGTTTGTGCAACTAGTGTTAAAACTAACCAAGAATTTTCTAAGAAACATATATCTAATACGAAATTAGATTATTGCTGCAGATATTCATGCTCATAACCGTACTCTGCAGTTTCAACAGTTTCTCACATTACATGAAGTTGCGATGAGTACTGTTTGTTCTAATAATGGAATTTATTCGTCCATCAATTAGTCGTGAGCATTTATGCGTATCTGCAAAGATGTGACAACTCGATCGTGGTACACTGGTAATGGCTTTTTTTATGTTGGAGGGGTCGGGGTACTAATATTGTTGGGGGGCATTAATAGCATTGTTGGCTCAAATTAACCAGGGTAAAAAAATAATCTGAAACGTTCTCTCGTCATATACATATAATATATAGTATCATACTTGGGAAAAAAATTAAATTAACCAGGTCACGTACATTATGTTTTTCATTGTTAAATTTGAATGTATGCACGACCCAATTTCGTGCATTTATTTCAGGGGTCAACTACTAGTGATGAAATGGAGCTTACCTAAGCTCAATTAATTGTTTTCGGTCCAAATACATGACTAATTAATTAATTATAGAGAGAATCAAATCATCTAATTATTTTGACATGAAAATTAGAGAGAATCAATTTTATTTTTTCAAATCATCCAATTTTATTTAATTTTCCAAATCATATTCTAGTTTTATTTTTAAGGTAAAATAGACTAGAGAATCAAATCATCTAATTTTATCTTATGCATGCGTGGTAGGAGACTTGGGAGTCTATCATGATAAATAATTGTTTAAAGATATATAGGTCAATGAATATGGGTGGAATATTTGTTGATCCCATGCAGTGGTTCTAGAAGATTACGTCACCATAAAGTCTCGACTCTCGACTAGTATTATCAGAGACAGATTTAAGGGAGAGTGTGGTGGCACCTAATTCCACAAAGAATTTAGTGAAGAATCTATTTTCATCTTAGTTGTTATAAAGCTTATATATAAAATAAAATCAAATAAAAAATCCCAAGAAAAAAAATTAAAATAACTCCCATCTCTTCTCGAAATTTGTACTTAAGTATTAAAATAACCATAACTATCCAAAATAAATAATAATAGATTCCTATATATATATATATATATATATATATAACCGCCAAGTTAGGTAGGTCAGTTAGAGAAAATATTAGACTATTATAAGAGGGGGCAGAGCGTTAAGAAAGAGAGAGCATTATCGCGTTATATTATATGAATTGAAAGCATCTTCCGAGTGTTATATATATGCTCAAAGTATTTTTGATTGATAGTGCATTAATTATCTTGTTTTTTTTTTTTAAATATATACAATATACCCACACACAGAGAGTACCTGTATATATTTATATATATATGAACGGAAAAGTACTCGCTATATATAGCACATAATAATCTTTCTTTATTAATTTCCTATGAGTCCTGCTCAAAATTTTCTTTGTTCTCGATCTTCTACTCTAACCTTTTATATGCACGACTTTTCTCCATTTTTTTTATATTCGCTTTTTAAAAATAAATTTCTGGTATAATCAATCAGTAGCTATATGTGTGCGTGTGTATATATATATATTAGGTGCCCCGATAGCTAAATACTCCAAGAGAACATAAATAAAAGTTACTCGAAGGTAGATCGCACAATGCATGGCCACATGCATTCATCTCATGAAAAACGTTATTTGAGCTAATTCCCTTCAATTAAGTCAAGCATTCATACGTACGAGAGTGCTACGGGCCTTGGGAGGGTGCCACTAGTACTCCCACATCATCTTCATTACCATTATTTATCTCGGTCACCTAGATTGGATCGGATCTATTTTCGTAACCACGGGTACGTACTTCGGGCTTTTCCTTATAAATTTACCATTATCTAAAGGTTTCTTCATGAAAAATTAATTAGCCTCATGCTACGTGCATGACAATTACGAGTCCTTTACGCAAACCTCAATCAACTTACTTTGTCCTGTATACTGAAAATAGTTTGTAGAGAATCGTTATTCAGTTCCCATGACGTACAGAACAGACCGCAGAACTAAAAATATCCAAGAAAACAGTGGCGTGTCACACTTCAAGACTACGTACATTAATTAAAGACATTGACACATGCAGGTTGGTTTGACATGATGCGTGTGAAAAAGATGACATTATATATTATAGAATCATATAGATGAGCATGGTTTGGGTCCCTGATTCTTGAACGTTTAAAGCTCTATTCCTTTATTTCCATCCCGTGGACTTCATAACTAAAGTTGGAATACATATTACATACTTCATCAATTGGTCTAGAAACCCTTCTCTCCCCTAAGCGCTGGATATATAGGCTATTAATTAGGCTCCTCCCTCATGATCCTAATTGCCTTTTTTTGGCCTCATTCTCATGAAAATCCGATCGTAGCTAGTTGATGTTTTGCCATGTTTCTATTTTTTTCTGGATTTGGATATATATGGAGGTAGTTGTTAGAAAAAATCTTTAAATGAATGCCGTACCAAAATAGTTTATCACAATTCTCATAATCTGCTGATTGCATGAGACCTCCTACGTACCGCAAACCCTTCAATCAACTCTTTGGACGATAGAAAGAAAAATGCTACAACGTACTCAACTTATAAAGCACGAAATGACACACCTTCCTAATCAGCACATGATATAAAATGTCTAATTAACCATCATTTAAAATAGAACCTCATGTTTTCAGACCATCCTCACCCGCGAGCATCATGGTTGCTGCACCCATGAGCATTTCTCACCCATGAGCATCAGACCATTCTCTGCCATGGTTGCTGCACCCACATATGCTCTATTTTTTGTTAGTAAAATACACAATAATATAATAAAAATTACAATGAAATTAGCATTCAAACGAAACTAGTTTGGACTGAGGCACAGAAATATCGCTCTCTTTAAGGAGATTTAAGCCCTCTGCGTTGTACAAAATCTCAAATTAACTGGTGCAGCAGAACTTCTCTTGACTTGATTCCTCCAGAATACAACAGCCCAACTGATCATCGTATAGTTCGAACCAACTCTGCACAAGTGATTGAGCTCAAAGCTCCACTAAAAAATAACACCTCTCTTTTGTTTGAAAAATTCTCAAAAATAATCTTAAGGTAATCTTTAATTCAGTATATGGTAAGCTCCCTTTTGTTTTCTTTTTGCACTTGCACACACATACTTCCAAGAAGGCCAAAGGCCATCTTAAATAGCCACTTGAAAAACAAGTGTACGTTGGTTAAAAGCAAACCAATGGTTAAATAAAATTAAGCTCGTTAACCAACAACTAACAAGCTAACGGCTACCCAAAAGCCATAATATATGGCCAACAATAGATATTAAACAAAGAAGAGAAAAGGTAAAAGGCAACGGCTACAACTCAACGAAAACAAAAGAATTTAATAAAAAATACTAACATTCCTCCACTATTTTTTAATAATAATAAAATATATATAAGAGAGATACTTCCAGACAAAAAATGATTATTATGCATTATGAAGGTATACTCTGCATTGAACCCTCATTTAGTGAAATAAAAACCTTTACTCCAGAGTTAATAGTAGTTTCAGACTTGAACTATGATTGTTTAAGAGAAATAAAGAATTATTACTCACACATAATAACCCAGGTATTGATATGAGCTTTATTAGCCAGCACATTACAACCTTGTACTAATCTCAGTTTCATAAGTGTATTTGAAAATAAATCCAAATCTCACAGAGAGAGACCCACTCTCATACTCACATAAGTGAAATCTGTTAAGGGTGCTCTTATAATTTTTACACTCTACTCATAAGAGCTACATAATTTCATTAAGAGTTTCTAAAAAAAAACTCATCCACTCAATCATTACAGAATGAATGCACTTACACCATAGGAATAAGAAATAAAATAAATAGTGCATTTCTTACGACCATCATATGATTCGTTTTTCCGATTGAACCTGGTTCTCAGAATCTCTGGTCCCTAGTTGGGTATTCTCATACATGGCTCATGAATTTATAGGTTTTAATCACATTCTCCTCGATGTATTCCAGACCCTTTCTCTTGTCAAGGCCTTAGTTAGTGGATCTGCAAGATTATCACAAGATTTAATATAATCCACATTAATAACACCATCAGTTAAATACGATCTCATAGTACTGTGTTTTCTTCTTATGAATCTGGATTTACCGATATAGTACCGATTTTGTACTCTACCAATAGTAGCAGTACTATCACAATGAATTAAAATAGGTGGAACTAGTTTTTCCATAAGAGAATCTCATGTAATAAATCTCTTAACCAGTTTGCTTCCTCACTTGCTGAAACTAAAGCTATAATGCTCAGCTTTAATGGTTGAGTTAGCAATAATCGATTGTTTTTTAGACTTCCAACATACAACACCACCACCCAAGGTGAAAATATAATCAGTAGTTAAAAGAGAATCACTTGACAAGATATTCCAATCAACATCACTAAAACCTTTAAGTACAATAGAATACCTTTTATAAAACAAACCATAATGTTTTATACCAGATAAATATTTCATTATCCGATCCATTGCATACTAATGGTCTCTTCCAGGCTTGGTAGTAAATCTACTAAGTACTCCTACCGCATAACCGATGTCAGGTCTAGTACAATTAGTCGCATAACGTAAACTTCCAATCATGTTAGCATATTCCTCTTGATTAATCACATCATCATCATTTTCAATAGAAAATAAATGAACATTAGAATCAAAAGGAGTAACAACAAGCTTGCATCCAACATAATTATATTTCTTCAATAATTTTTTTACGTAATGCGATTGATAAAGAAAAATACCATCACGTGTTTTGGTAATTTTCATGCTCAAAATAAAATTAGTCTCACCAAGATCTTTCATATCAAAATGGTTACTAAGTATGCTTTTTGTTTCATCTATAACATGCAAATTAAAACCAAATATCAATAAATCATCAACATAAAGGCTAATAATAACATGTGAATTTTCTCAAGATTTATGATAAATACATTTATCACTTTCATTTGACTTGTACTCATTCTCGATCATACAAGAGTCAAATTTCCCATGCCATTGTTTAGGAGCCTGTTTTAAACCATATAGGGATTTTATCAACTTACACACTTTGCTTTCTTGGCCAGGCTCTACAAAGCCTTCAGGTTGATCCATATAAATTTCTTCATCTAGGTCATCATTTAAAAAAACTGTTTTAACATCCATTTGATGAATTTTTAGATTATAAATTGCTGTAATGACAATTAATAATCTAATGGATGTTATTCTTATAATTGGAGAAAATGTGTCGAAAAAATCAAGGTTGACTTTTTGTTTAAAACCTTTTGCAACTAATCTGGCCTTGAATTTTTCAACTGTTCCATCTGCTCTAAATTTTTTTCTAAGGACCCACTTACACCCTATGGATTTGCAACCCGGTCGTAATTCAACTAATTTCCAAGTTTTATTAGAAATTAGTAAATTCATCTCATCACCCACAACCTCTTTCCAAAATACAGAATCAGGTGATGCTAAAGTTTCTTGTAAATCTTTTGGATCTTCCTCAATATTGTAAATATAATAGTTGGGACCAAAATATTTTTCAATTCTAGCTCTCTTACTCCTTCTTAATTCAAAATTTTCTTCACTTTCTAGAGGAGTAGAAAAACTAGTTTCAAAAAAATTATTTTTTCTAATTCTTGACCCTACTATTTTTTATTTAAAAGGAAATGTTTCCTCATGAAAAATTGCATCGCTTGATTCAAAAATAATTTCATTTTCAATATCAAAAAATCTATAGGCTGTGCTATTTTTTACATATCCAAGAAAGACACAAGTGGTAGTTCTAACACCTAATTTGGGCCTTTTAGGACCTGTTAGCTTTACAAATGCCAAACAGCCCCAAACTTTAAAATATCCCAAACTTGGCTTATACCCCTCCATAATTCAAAAGGTGTAGTTTTTAAATTTTTATAAAGCACTCTATTTACAACGTGACAAACAGTCAAAATTGCTTTACCCCAAAAATTTGAGGGAGCGTCTGAATCAATAAGTCTGGCATTCATTAATTTAATCAATATTCCATTTTTTCTTTCAGCCACACCATTAGATGCAGGTAAATATGGTGCAGTAGTTTCATTGGGAATTGTAGTTTCATTGACAATTCCCAATGACTAAACAAAAGTATTAAACTCATTTGAATCATACTCTCGGCTTCTATCACTTCTAAATCTTTTAATCTTTCTACCAAATTGATTTTCAACTTCACAGAGAAATGTTTTGAATTTTTCAAAAGCATCACTTTTATTTTTAATAAATAAATATATGTGTATTTTGAAAAATCATCAATAAAAGTGATAAAATATCTATTTCCTTCATGAGTTAAAATTCCTCCAAATTGACAAAGATCGGTGTGAATTAAATCTAGCAATTGGGTATCTTTCTCAACACTTTTATGAGGCCGTTTTGTAATCTTTGCTTGACTACAAATTTCGAAAATCCTTTTATAGTCGGGAATTAATTATGAACTACTCATGATTGCAACATATCTACTATTAATATAACATAAACCTGCATGCCAAAAATTTAAAGAAGAAAGCATGTAAACAGAAAATTTTGATATTTTATTCTTAACATTCAATTTAAACATTCTATCAAAAACATAGCCCTTGCCCACAAAAACTCCTTTTTTAGTAATAACATATTGATCAGATTCCATAGTTTGCTTGAATCTAGTTTTGTTGAGTAGAAAACTTGACATCAAATTCTTCCTCATAGACGGTGTATAGAGCACATCTTTGAGTGTCAGTATACATCCAAAGGTGAATTTCAGCTCGACCTCACCACTCCCAAGGACTTTTGTTTTGCTTGAATCACCAAGCATAATAGATTTCTCTTCTTCAAATGGTGTATATTTTTTGAACCAATTTTTATCATAGCAGACATGCCTATTAGCACCAGAATCTGCCCACCACCCTTCAACAAATTGAACCATATTAATGTCTGTAATCATTGCCACAAGTGGCTTCTCAATTACGTTCACTTGAGGATTATTTTCTCGCTTTCAAAATTTGCAAGTTCGAGCATAATGCCCACTTTTGTGCCACAGACAAAACAAGCTTGAATTTGTGAAGAGGGTCCTTGGTTCTTATCATTTTGGCTTGAAAATCTTTTTTTGTGAGGTCTACTAAATTTTTTGAAATTTTTTTTTGCGGCTTCAAATGACTATTTTTTGAAATTTGATCTTTGGGCAAGTCACTATTTTCATAAATTAAATTTACCTTGGTCATGGAATTCTCATTTTCATTTTGAACCATCAAAGCATCTTGGCCTCTTGCTTCCTCCTCTACTTGAATACGCATAATTAGGGTCTCCAGGGATGTCTCCTTTTGTTTGTGCCGCATCAACTTTTGAAACTCCCTCCACGAAGGTGGTAGCTTGCCAATGATGTCACAGACAATTAGATTATCTCCAATCTTGATGCCTTCGAATCGAACTTCTGCTATTATCATTTGAAAATCCTGTGCTTGTTCTGCAACAGACTTTTCATCTATCATTTGATATCGAAAGAAGCGACTTGTTGCATATTTCTTTACTCTAACTTCTTCCATATCATATTTATTCTGTAAAGTTTTCCAAATTATTTTTGCAGAGGAGTAAGTGGTATTGTAGAAATCATAAAATTGATCCGCAAGACAATTTAAAAGGTAACATTGACATTTATACTTATCTCTTGTGTATCTTTCAATCTTTTCTTCATATGTTTCGACTTGTGCTTCAGTCATATACTTCTCGATAGAGATCTTGTTTAGATTCTTTGCAGTGAGAACATAGAAGACGTTTATAAGGCTAAGATAGAAGAGCACCTTGCACTTCCATCTCTTGAAATTGGCTCCCTTGAAGCGGAAGGGCTTGTTGAGATCTCCAACTTTTTTCGTGGATTTTTCGTTTAAATGTTCCATATTGAATCTCCTTAAAATTGTTAGTGAAATACACAATAATATAATAAAAATTATAATGAAATTAGCATTCAAACGAAACTAGTTTGGACTAAGGCATGAAAATATCGCTTTTTTTAAGGAGATTCAAACCATTTGCGGTGTACAAAATCTCAAATTAACCGGTGTAGCAAAACTTCTCTTGACATGACTCCTCCAGGATACAATAGTCCAACTGATTGTCGTATAGTTCGAACCAACTCTGCATAAGTGGTTGAACTCAAAGCTCTACAAAAAATAACACATATCTTTTGTCTGAAAAATTCTAAAAAATAATCTTAAAATAATCTTTAATTCGCTATATGATAAGCTTCCTTTTGTTTTCTTTCTACACTTGCACACACGTACTTCCAAAAAGGCCAAAGGCCATCTTAAATAGCCACTTGAAAAATAAGTGTACATTAGTTAAAAGCAAACCAACGGTTAAATAAAATTAAGCCCGTTAACCAACTGCTACCCAAAAGCCATAATATATGGCCAACAATAGATATTAAACAAAGAAGAGAAAAGGTAAAAGGCAACGGCTACAATTCAACACAAACAAAAGAAATTAATAAAAAATACTAACATTTTTTCACCCACAAAATTGATGCTCTACCTCCCTTTACTCTGCATTTTGCTCATGGCTGGCGCTTTGCCTTTTTTTTCAAATTTTTTAAGCTGTAAAAGGCCGGAGTACACACAAATTATGAAGATAAAATAGATGTTACCAATTTAGTTAAAAATTTCTAGGTACACGTACAAACGAAGAAAAAAGGCAAAGTGGGTAATCTCAGATTGTCAAAAAAAAAAGTTTACAGATTCCTCGCACATGTATTTTATCGAAAAAAATATGTTTACCTTACACGTATTACACAGATCTGGGAGAGAGACAGGTGATTATCTTCTCTTCGATGCACAAAATGCTGCGAAAGGATGGACGAATCGTTAGTGCAGTAAAAACCTTTTTTTTTTTTTTTTTCGTGAACATGGCCGGGAGGATGAAATTAAGAGCTGTACAGGAGGAGAAATGCGAAAAGTCATCGTAAAGAACTTTTTCTTGCTTTGTTTTTTATTTTATTTTATTTTGTCTGTACTTATCCACTCGGCACCATTCGTGTGATTCGTGCGTCCTTTCCTGTAGCAGCACTCCGATAGAAAAACATGAACGTTTTTTTTTTTTTGCGGTTTACTCCCAGGCAAAACTCAAGGAACCTAAGTCGAGATCTTTGGTTCATTGTCCCTTTTTATTCTCATTTAATGCATATGCTATAATGAGGCTTTTGTTTGGGCCGGGGCACTCACCACTTGATCTTCTTATATTCATACAACTTCTACTAAAAGAAAAAGTGTTAGGCAATAAATAATGGAAGTAATGGAATGAGAGAGTACGTCAGTACCGATGGGGTCCTGACTCCTCACAGGTGGAGGGTGAAAGTTGAGAGAAAAGTGAGGAGACATTTGGAGGGGAGGGGAAGCTGCGGAAGATTTTTGGTGAAAGTGGAAGAGAGATGGGGGGAAAAGTATGGCAAAAAGGAACCCAGTCGGCGCTTATCACCATCTTTGCTCACATTACCTTCATGCACTCATGATTCCCTTGCCTAGCTGCTTGTGCATAGCTTTCTTTCAACAACACCTGTATATATATATATACGTATATATCTACACACGTATATAATGCTAGTATGGCGCCTTAGCATGATCACATGACCATATATAGATTTTACGAACTTTCATCTATTTATTTTTTTCTGGACTCTTTCATTTATTTCTTCCGTATCAATCAGAGTCACAGACTGATCTATTATTGGTGGGGCTTACAAATTAATTTTCTCCCAAGACTTTCCACTAGGAAAAATGAAACATACACATGTTTTGAGATGCCATATTAATTGAACTAAGATCAGTTGAGGTATAGGGCTAAAATAGTACCCACAAAACATCATGACATATTTTGGAAACTTGTAGGAAAGAGACCCACAAAGTTGTCAATCTAAAACCAGTTATGTATGTATGACTCGGCAAAGCGACAAGATATTATTCCGATCAGTACTGCAGCATAGTGCAATTAATTCCGATTCCACTCAGTACAGAGATGGCAGCAATTCGGAGGCCTTAACATATGATCCTGGAAAGAAGCCAACAGGCCCAGGGATTTTGGTCCAGATCCAACTTTTCCAAACCGGCCCCATTTTTCCCCGAAATCTCCCCCACCCCCACCCCAACCAAAAAAAAAAAAAAAGCCCTCATTACCAAATTCAAATTTCTCACACTATTTTTTTAGTCATTATTATGCAGATAACATTTACTAGGCCAACGTACCTGTATATCCTTATGTTATTTGCAGGGTTCGACCCCAATGCATGTATCAGAATTTCGGGTTTTCTGGGTAGATGCACTCTTGAAATGCAAAACCGACCTTTTGTTTACACACATTTGTTAAATAACATTCCAGTTTTTAAATATATCATAGCTAAATGTTGAAAGAATCACTTGTACATATATTAGTACAAGAAGCATAAAGACGGCAACATATATCTTTATATATATAAAGTGTCTATCTAACAAAAATTATTGGTTTAATGGTTTTTTGTTGTTTTCCATTAAAATTAACGTTCTGTCAAATTGTCCGTTAAAAAGCAATCTGAGAAAAAAAATTGAAAAAATTAACAAAAAACTCTTCATATTCATTCTTTTCACCCAGATTCATGTATCTATAAAAAAATAAAATGCCTCATGGTTGAGATAAGCAGTTTGTCATTAAGTCATTCATGCATTTGACTGATTTGTCAAATTGTCCGTTATCCATAAAACGTTATCTATAAAAGCAATCTAAGTTTTTAAAAATTTGAAAAAATTAATCAAAAACTCTTCATATTCATTCTTTTCACCTAGATTCATGCATATGTAAAAAAATAAAATGCCTCATGCTCGAGATAAACAACTTGTCATTAAGTCATTCATGCATTTGACTAGATAATGACAAATTGTCATTAAGTCAGCGTCAGTTCCTTCTCTTCAATTCCCATTATTCCAGTCCAGCACCACCTTCAGAGAACATCAAATGCTGCACATTAAAAAGAACTGGGGGTTAGTCAATTACTAGCCTTTTGCTTTTGAATATTGTTCTTCATTACAGGTGATTTCCTGATAAATAAAATTTTGCTTCTTAATTTTATTTGTAATTTCTTCTTTTCTCACATGTATACACATAAACACATCTAAGAAAAGGGAAAATAAAGTACAAATAGATGTGAATCACTTTCATACTGTGTTTGTAACTTTTTTGGTGTTGTGTTTAAGGATTGTATTGTATTTGAACAGAATCAACAATATATATGAAAAATATGCAAATAAATCACATGCCAATAAATCAATTCTAATAAAAAAACATATTGAATAACATATTGATCTTTGAAATCCCTTCACCATACCTCATCTAGAAAAATATGATAAGGTATAACCCATGTAGTAAAATCCAGATCAAACCCAATTTAATGAAAAATTTGAGTTTTATAATAACCCAGATTATAATAACCGAGTTTAAATCCAGATCAAATCCAGATTTAAGTATAGTCTGAATATACCAAAATAGAGTATATCTATGGTTAATCCTACGAAGAGCATAAACAAACGTATTAAATTGTATAAAAAGCAGCAAGAGACTATGCCAAGTAGCATATGTATGAAGTAAAAGTGGTGATGGGTTCTTTAGAGAATCCAAGAGGGGATGAGAAAATAATACATATATACACACAAACACAAACAAGAAAAGGGAAAGTAAAGTACAAATAGATGTGAATCACTTTCATACTGTGTTTGTGACTTCTTTGGTGTTGTGTTTAAGGACTGTATTGTATTTGAATAGAATCAACAATATTTATGAAAAACATGCAAATAAATCACATGCCAATAAATCAATTCCAATAAAAAAACATATTGAATAACATATTGATATTTCAAATCCCTTCACCATACCTCATCCAAAAAAATATAATCAGGTATAACCCATGTAGTAAAATCCAGATCAAACCCAATTTAATGAAAAAATCGGGTTTTATAATAACCTAGAAAACATTAAATAAACATTGAATAACATATTCCAATAAAAAATTTGCTTCTTAATTTTATTTGTAATTTCTTCTTTTCCCATTTACTTTACTTTTAAGTATAGTCTGTGCCTATTGACTCACTCAAAATTGAGCAGCACGAAAGGTTATCCCAAGTGCAGGAGTGTGTCGCATAGTAATTAGGAATAAATTCATAGATTGTCTCCACAGGGAAAGTGCTTAAAAATCAAACTCGTGTAAAATGGTGGAAATAGTTACAATGAGAGAATAAAAATAAAAGTGATGATATATACAATAAATGTGAGAGTGCAATGAAAATGAAAATTTACTAGTCATGGACTAGATTCATGTTTGTTAGTTTTGAGTGAATGGTGAAAAGTAAGAAATTAAAATGTAAGACAGTAAATTAAAATTGCTGAAAATTAAATAACTGAAATGTAAAGGGACAATAAAATTTAAATGACATAAAAGTAAATTACAAAAATTAAAGGTGCAGGAAAATTAAATGACAGTAATTTAAATTGCAGGAAATTAAAAGTGCGAGGAAATTAAATGACAGTAATTTAAATTGCAGGAAATTAAAAGTGCGAGGAAATTAAATGGCAGTAAATTAAAAGTGCGAGGAAATTAAATGGCAGTAATTTAAATTGCAGGAAATTAAAAGTGCGAGGAAATTAAATGACATAAATTCAAAATTAAATAAAAACAGGAATTGTAAGGAATAAACTTGATGTTTGGAAATGGAGACTGCGTTCTCCAACCCAAAAATCTGAACTTCCAATTAAAGTAAACTCTCAAAAATAAAATTGACTCTCAATATTTATCAAAGAGGACTGAAAATTTACTCACTAAACAAACTCAAAACTGGAAATAAAGACTTACAAAAATAAAATTTACTGAGTCATAAATTGAAACTGACTGATGAATAACTTACACGAAATTAAAAACTGAACTCAAAAAAAATAAAAACTGACTACAAAAATCACTCACTATTTTTTTCTGATCTCTAACTCTAATTTCACACTAAAATCTCTCTAACTCCTGACTAACTCTAACCTCTCCCTCTCCGTCCATCTACAAGTTCTTATATAGGCATCAAAAGCATTTGCATACGTATGTGCTTAGCTGCCCCGTGTATGTGATCTCGTCCCCACTCAAAAAGTTATTATGTTTGTCCCTGCATGTGCGTCTGTCTTGTTCATTACTCTCCATGTGTTTCTTTTTCAGTGTTTCGTCCCAGCGTGTGCGTGAGTTCTTTCGTCCGTGATTCTCACTCTTCTTCATCTCGCATTCCGTTTTTCATGTGCAGCGTCCGTCGCCCAACATATTCCTTTCTTCCTTTTTATTCCTTTTGGCGTCCCTCAGCATGTGCGTTGTCTTGGTCTGCCGAATGCATCCCTTCAGTCCAAACATAATTCACCCAGTACCGAGTGTGTGAGTTGCTTTTGCTTGTGAGTTCTTTTTTTTATTTTTATTTTTATTTTCTTTTCATCTCTTTCTTTTTATTTATTTTTCTTCCTGCAGGTTTTCAAACTGCTGCGTGACCCGTGCATCTTTGTATATCTCCGTGAGCGAGCTGGGTCAACTGCAACCGAGATTTGGAGCTGGACGTGGAGGAGGGGTGCATGGAAAGCGCGGTGGACTTATGGGACTGGTTTGAGGCCCACGATACCCACATATGATGCTTTTTTTTTTGTGGGAAAAACAGAGGAAGTGGATGTCGTGGTGCTTGTGGTGGTGCTGAGGAGTCTTCACGGCTGTGTGCGTGGAATGGTGCTTGGCTGGGCACTATATTTCATAAATGGAGAGCTACTGCCATGGTTGTGCTGCTACGGTGGCAGTGCACTGTGTGTAGTTGCGGCTGGTTGTTACAATATGCTGCTCATCTTGCGGATGCAGTGCAGCGTGGAGTTGGGTGGTAGTGGCTGCATGGAGGTGGAGGTCATGCATGGTGTTGGTACTGCCGATAAGGTGGTGCTTGGTAGTGGGTGAAGGCTCTTGACGGTGCTACTGGACGTTCGGAGCAGCGTGGTTTCGGACGGTGTAAATGGACGTGGGCTGAAGCTTGAAGATGAGGCGAACGGCATGTCGTTTTTGACAAAACGACATGTCGTTTCGGTGATTTTCGTTTTGTCTTCCTGTGGAAAACGACATGTCGTTTAGGACCTGTAAAAAAAATAAAAATAAAAAAATAAAAATAAAAATAAAAAATAAAAATAAAAGTAAAAATAAATATATAATAATTAATATATAATCAAAGACAAAAAATAAAATTAGACAAATAAAATAAAATAAATAAATAATTACAAATAAAATAAAACTAGACTAAATATTAAAAATGTGTTGTGCATTGAGAAAATATTACAAAATTAAATCGCAAGTTATAAAATTAAGCATAAGCTATGCTTTTAATCAATTTAAATCACAACTTGGATTTATGCCTCTTAATCAATTTTTCAATCTAAAACCAATGATAAAATAATAAAACAATTAAAAAGATATTGATTTTAAATGTATAAAATGTGCAATAATGCAGTTCAATCACCTATATCTAAATTGTTGTTTTCAATACATGCAGATCTAAGGTTATATTTATGAGGTTATATTATTGTGATGAATATATTGGTTGAAGGTTTTTTTTTTTTTGAATGCTTGTAAATCTTTACCTCTGTGTTTATCATCTTCTGATTTATTTTTTTATATATATGCTTTTATGTTCTTTTAGCATAATTAGACATGTTTGATATTTGTTGAGATTTTTCTTTTCTGACCTATACTGATAGTTTTTTTCCTCAGTATCAGTTTTTTTCCTTGTAGAGATTTTTTTTCTTTCCCGACCTGTTTATCAACTGGCAGGAGTGCCTCTTCTATTCTATTCCATTTGGTGCATAGGAGACCTACATAAAATCTGTTGAGTCTCATCTGACTACAGTCTGAGGTAAATATTTTTTTCCCTGAATATATTTCTTCCATTCATGTTCATTGGGTATAAGAGTGCCTATATATATTTTTCCTATACTCTATTGATTTGTTCTATGGTTGTGAGTGAATGCAGACTATGATGTTGATTTCTGAATTTATATTATTGTGTTGTCATGTCTGTCTGCTATATTATTGTGCTGTCTGTCTGCAGATTATGATGTTGATTTCTAAATTCAATTTAACATTTACACACAGTATAGTCTATGTTGATATCTAAATTGTTGTGAGAAAATTTTTTTTCTTCTTCTTGATAAATAATAGTTACATATAGGAGAATACAAAAGACAAAGAAATTTTTCATGGAGGGGTGTATTTCATTTGCTACTTTTTGTTTACTAGGTCTACTTACTAAGTTGATGACAAAATTTCAAAAACTAGGTTCTTAAAATCTGACTATAACTTAAAAGAACTGGATTACAGGACCTATTTTTCCTTCTTAAAAAAGTTTGAATTCAAAACATGGAAAAATGCAAGTTGTGGCATTTATAATGAATTCTTTTTGCTACTTATCCAATTCATACTGTTTAAAATATAAATATAAAAATAATAATACCCAACAATTATATTCACACAACACATTCACATCTAAAATATAAATACAAAAATATTCAAACCGTGTACGCTACCAAATCTGAGGCAAAGGTTCACAGATCTAGACTAAAATGTCAAGATTTGTCAGTTTAAAAAGGAAAAAAAAACAAAACAATAGATCTAAAAATTAAATAGAAAATTTCATAAGAGATATCTTTTCAGACGACTCCAAAAACAACAACTAAACATCAATCGATAAACCCAAAAAGAAAAACAAAGATCTGAACATGTTTATAACATCAATCGATAAACCAAAAACAAAATAAAGCCATTTCCAAAAAAAAAAAAAAAAAAAACCCTACAGCGGTAGACTTAAAGAAGAACTGCACAACCAACAAGAATGTAAAGGCAAGTAAGGAAAAAAATAGAAACAGTTGAATATTACCAGGCTTACAACTCTTCTCCTTGGCAGAGAACTTCACAAAGATATTCAAAAGAGCCCTAAATGAGCAAAAACACAAAATCAAAAATAAACCGTAAGGCACAAAAAAACTAAAATTAACAAAAATCATGGCTTCCGAAGGTCACACGCAAGAAATTAAGTGCAAAAGCAAACTCCCACATTGACCTGATAGTCCAAAGAACAAATCTAAAAAATAAAGTGAAAACTAAAAGATCTAATGTTGTTTGCGAAGAACAAGAAAAAAAAAAAAAAGCAAGCTTTCAAGCGGGAGAGAAAGAGAGAGACGTAAAATAAGTTAGGATTTTTACCTTGTGTCTTAGCTCTTCCTCAAGATGAAAAATGGAGGGCCGAAAATGGGTAAGAGAAGAAAAATCTATTTTGCCGTCGAGACCATCGAAACAGAGGGATAAAGAAAGAGTTCGAGACGGAAGATTGAGTTGATTTTTACAGAGAGAGAGATTGAGAGACAAAGATCAGGACGAAGAGAAATGAGAATGAAAGGAGCATCGAAGAGTCGAGAGGGATTTGTGTGGCGTAAAACTGATTTGGAGAAAATATCTCTACCACAACATCACCATCACCAATAGAACGAAACCAACAAATAGAAGGAAAAAGACTTTTAAATGATCAAACACAATGTCTTTGACATTTCAAACAATAAATAATGAAAAGTATGAAAAGCTAATGTAGCATTGATGTCCTTTTTATTTGTTAATCCTCTTTATCTTACTACTCCTGGAACATCATATTTATAATAATATTTTAATTTATTATTAGAAAAACAAATCCAAGATTTTCTATATATAGATAAATAAATAGGTTATAGAATATTATTCTAATTTATAATTAGAATAAAAAATCCTGAATTTCCTATATATTGAAAAATAAATAAATCGTAATCAGAATAATATATTTTAAGAGAAATATTTTATTTTTTTAGGATTATAGGCTAAATCCAGCCAACAATTTCAAAATATATTTTGAGATTTAAATTTGTTTATACATGTTTTTTCCTAAGGTTCTTTGAAGTTATTTATAAATTACAGTGACATATTATTTATAATTATTTAAAAAAAATAAACCAAAAATTCATTACAACCATCCAACGCACAAAAATAGAAGGAAAAAAATAAACAATAAATCAAGATCTTCGAAATAGTATAAATCAACAACAGAACTAAGCAAACGTGCATTGCCCGTTGCTTTCATCTAGTATGTATATATATATATATATATATATATATATTTTTTTTTTTTTATCAAAGAGCCGATAGCCCCACACATAGTGGTCCCGTCCCAAGTTTATTAATAAACCCTCACTTGTGGCGGAGGAATACCGTGGTAACAACAAAACACTTGGGGGCTTACAAGATAAACTCTAAAAACTAACCCAAAATCAAGTGTCAAAATATACCGTGTTTGGAGGGGATTTTGCTGCGCGGATCTGGCGCTATTGTGGAGCTATCTTTGTGGAGCTATCTTTGGGTTACCACTTCGTGGTACTTGGAAAGAGTCAGTGTCCCTTTGGTTTCGTCGAGCTTCCTCCTCATCTCAGGTTGGTACTATTGTGGGGCTTCTTCCTTCTCTTATTTCTTGGCGTCTTTGGCTTCGTAGATGTGTTGCTCGTATGGAAGGTCGTCTTGAATCTTTTAATTTGGTTTGGCACTCGATTGTTCATGAGATTCGCGCTATTTGCCAAGGCATTCACAAAGTTTCAAAATGTTCTACGACGATTCACAAATTTTACACTCTTTGTTTATCTTGCCTCTTGTTCCCCAAAGGCGTGGTTCGAGGTTGGTGGCCTGGCGTAAACCCATTCAGGGTCATTTTAAGTTAAACACTGATGGTAGCAGTCTTGGGAATCCTGGGCCGTCTGGGGCAGGTGGTATTATCAGAGATGATCATAGTAATTTAATTCATGTCTTTGCTGTTCCTCTTGGGTCTGGTTCGAATAATAGGGCAGAATTATTAACGTTGTTGCATGGCCTTAAAGCTTGTAAAGCTTTGAGTATTGGTTATGTCGAAGTTGAACTTGACTCACAAGTAGTGGTCTCGTGGTGGAAACAACGGCGATGTGGGGTTTGGTATCTGGAGAATTTTTGGGAAGAGATTCTTGGTCTTTTGGATTCGATGGTCTGCTCTGTCTGTCATGTGTTCAGAGAAGGTAATAAAGTTGCTGATTGGCTTGCTAAGTATGGTGCGCTTGGTCATTGTGTGGAGCAGTGTGAGATTGGGGAAGTGCCAAGTTTGCTTAGAGGTCTAATCCGCTTGGACAAGCTGGGTATTCCCTTGGTACGCTGTCTTTAATCTGTTTCTTTCTTGTTTGTTTGTTTCTTAGGCTTGTTTAGTTTTTCCTTGTGTGTTGTTTGTTTGTCTTTCTATATATATATATATATACACACACACATAACACGCATAAAGACGGCAGCATAATATCATTTATATATTATGATAAATGATATTTGCAATCTTAGGGTACTGTGCATCTTTTATGCACTTCCTTTAAAAAAATGTGTAAATCTAAGATTCACATGAAAAAATAATTTTTTATAATAAATATCATTTTTCTTCAAAATATTTACACAATCTAAGACTATGTATCTTGCATTACTATTTTTTATAATAGTACTCTCGCGTGATTTAGAGTTTTTTTTTCTATTTTAGTAAATCCTTTTAAATATATTTTGGCTATCTCTTCAAATCTCAAACATTGAATCCCTCTGCACGAAGACACTTACGGTGAGCCTCAATCCATTTTGCACAAGCTTCTTCACCGTGCTCCACAATGCATTCATCTCTCAGCTTCTTAATGTCAGGGCAAGTACAACAGATCTTTTTCTTTGGCTTGGATTCTGGAGTAGTTATAATTTCTGAGCCCTGGTTCTGCTGTGAGGCTGTGAAACCTATGGCATATGAAGAATTAACTGTGGGCAGCTTATTAAGGAAGATGTTGAAGATCTGTCACAATCCCAACTGAAGCAACAAATCACCAGCAAATCAGTCCAGCAGTAAATCAAGGAAAAATTTAAATTTACTTGTAAATGCTGTCAGTTTTGATTTTCTATGTAAATGCCTTACATTGTATATTTTCATATATAGGTCATCAGAACTTGTATTTAAACACAATGTTAATAGCAATATGCAGTGTGCAAAATCAAACTAAGAGCAGTACTCTGCTCTATATGGTATCCAGAGAGCCAGCCCTCTTATGAGATTCCCTATTTTTTTTCCTCTCGATCATGGTTGTTGTCCCTGCACAATCCTCTCATTCCGAAACACCTATCATCACCATCAACTCAACCACCACCATTAATGAAAAGCTTACCCCTACCACGTTCCCCCAATGGAGAGCTCAATTTGAGGCACTGCTCATACGTTACGACCTCATTGATTTTGTCATCGAAAAACATCAATGTCCAGCCATTGATGCAATGAATTCCGCCACCTCTAAAGCCGCACACTCCCACTAGGTTCGCCAAGATATAAACTCCTTCTCCATGCCATTCTTGCTTCCACCTCTACAACAATCACACCACTCCTTGCCTCCTACAAAACGTCTCAACAGGCCTGGTTTGCTCTTACTATGCTTTATGTGGGCAAATCTCGAACACGTGCAATGCAACTCTAGGAGGATTTAACCTTGAGTACCCGTGGTAGTAGATCTGTCACCAAATTTCTTCGAGGCGTAAAAATGATTGCTGATGAGCTTGCAATCATAGATCATCCTGTTTCGGATGATGATCTAACACTTTATATTTTAAACGACCTTGGACCAGAATTTCATGAGATTGCAGCACCCATCCATGCTCGGGAAACCTCAATGAAATTTGAGGAAATTCATGACTTGCTGGTTGGTCATGAAAAATTACATCTGCCGACTGGAAGCACAATCGGCAACTTTGAAAGCCACCGCAAATTACACGCAACGGAAGGGAAGCTCGTCTGGAAATTATGGGTCTTCTTCGCAGAGGAACTCTTCACATGGAAATCGAGGTCATGGCAAGTGTGGGCCGTTTGATTCGGGCTTCAAGAAATATAAGCCCAAATGTCAACTTTGTGACGAAATGGGCCATACGGTCAAGACTTGCTTCAAGTTCAATTCAACTGAAATCACAGCAAATTGTGCTGCCTCCTCTCAAGGAAAACAAAAAAATGGCTTGTTGATTCCGCCGCATCCCATAACATGACCACTAACCTCTCCAATCTTTCAATACACTCGGAGTATGATGGTACTAATGAGGTGGTAATTGGTGATGGTTCATGTTTGCCTGTATCCCATGTTGGTTCTTTGTCTTTTGCTTCACCCAATCATGTTTTTCATTTACATGATACTCTTTGCGTTCCCACCATTAAAAAAAAAAAATCTTATATCAGTTCATCATTTCACCAAACACAACAATGTCTATTTAGAATTTCATCCATCTCATTTCTTGGTGAAAGATCGGATCACAGAGGCGACACTACTCAAAGACGAATGTGAAGATGGCGTGTACCCACTACTGAAATCATTGGTCACAGTTTCAAAAAAAGTTGTTGCTTACGTTCATGAACGTACTACCACTGATGGTTGGCATAAAAGACTTGGTCATCCCTCATCAAAAATTGTTAATTATGTTATTCGTACTTTTTCTTTACCCACAAAAAATCATGGGCACTCATCTTTTTGTAATTCATGCTCTCAAAATAAATCTCATCGTCAACCTTTTAATTCTCATGGCTTAACTAGCAATGCTCCCTTGGAATTAATTTACTCAAATATTTGGCATCCTGCTCATGATATTGGTATTGATGGTTCAAAATATTACATTATTTCCATTATACCAAATATATTTGGCTCTATCCTATGCCCAATAAATCAAGTGTCCAAACTATTTTTCCTCAATTTCGACACCTTGTGGAAAATAGATTTAACAACAAAATCAAGAGTCTATACTCGGACAATGGTGGATAATATATTGGGTTAAAATCTTATCTATCTGTCCATGGAATTGCTCACTATACAACTGCTCCACACACTCCACAACAAAATGGTAAGTCTGAAAGACGACATCACCATCTTGTTGAAACAGGGCTCACACTTCTCATGGATGCTCACATGCCTCGATCATTTTGGCCTTATGTCTTTCAAGCCACTGCCTATCTTATCAACAGGATGCCGAGTTCCATATCACCAAATAAATCCCCAATTGAGCATATGTTTAAACAAGCACCAAATTACATGAAACTTAAACAATTCCGTTGCATGTGCTATCCTTTTACCAGACCCTATAACAGTAATAAGCTGGAGCCCAAAGCCACGACATGTGTGTTTATGGGTTACTCTCTTTCTTAAAATGCTTATTTATCTATAGAGCCCAAAACGCAGTGTCTTTATCACTCACGTCATGTACTGTTTGATGAAGGGAACTTTCCCTTTGAGAAGTCCAGCTCTCCAAATCGTGGAGTCTCATCTCTGAACTCAAGCAAAAATCAGTCACATGTCCAGATTTCCTTGTCGAAAATTCCATCTCCTTCAGCAACATCTGTCACGATTCCGGCAGTGGGTACCTTCACGGATCACTCACCTCTGGTTGCGTCCTCTCCAGTACCAACTCCTTCTCAAGTAAATGTCTCTCATTCATCTCCGTTGATTGTGCAAGAAATTTCTTCCATTCTCGAAACCCATGATTATGTTCATACCCAAGATGAGCCTGTGATGCCCTCCCATGTTGATTTGCGCACACACACTATGGTAACCCGATCAATGAACAATATTTACAGACCAAAAAAATCTTCTTGGTCACCAAGCATCCCATTCCTCCATCATTGGAACCCAAGACGGTCTCTGAGGCCATCTCTGATCCCAGATGGCGTGAAGCCATGTCCTTGGAATTAACTGCCCTCATGAGTCATGATACATGGCAGCTTGTTCCACCACCGAGAGGGTACAATTTAATTGGATGCAAATAGGTCTTTCAGATTTAGTGAAATGCAGATGGTTCAATTGATCGGTTCAAAGCCCGACTTGTGGCAAAAGGCTTCAATCAGAGGCCTGATTTGGACTACAAAGAGACTTTTAGTCTTGTGGTCAAACCTGTTACAATTAGAACAATTTTATCTATTGTTGTGATGCAGGGATGGTCACTCAGACAATTAGACATAAACAATGTGTTTTTGAATGGTCATCTCACTGAGAAAGTCTTCATAAAACAGCCCCTAGGCTTGTGAGATTTAGAAAAACCAGAGTATGTGTGTTGCCTTAAAAAGGCAATATATGGACTCAAACAAGCACCTCATGCTTAGTACTCAACCCTCAAGCATGCCTTGCTTGAGTTTGGTTTTATGAATGCAAAATCTGATTCATCTCTTTTTGTTTATCATCATGATTCTATTCTTGTCTACTATTTAGTGTATTTTGATGATTTGGTAATTACTGGAAATAATTCACCATTTGTGGAAAGAATCATTGATCGGCTTGGGAAAAAAATTCTTTTAAAGATTTGGGGCCTCTACACTTCTTTCTCAGTATAGAAGTAATACCAACAAGAGACGGACTATTTCTAAGTCACACAAATATATCCAAGTGATACTTGCAAGAACAAGCATGGAGGGTGCCAAAAATGTCACAACACCTCTGTCAACCTCAGTTTCCTTAAAGCTTAATGATGGCACTTCCTCAGTTGATGCCACCGAATATCGAAGAGTTATTAGTGGATTGCAATACCTCTCATTGACTAGGCCTGGCATCAGCTTTGTAGTCAACAAACTCTCTTAGTTCATGCATGCTCCCACTACAACTTACTGGACAGCCACTAAAAGATTGCTGAGATACTTGAAGAATACAATTTTTCATGGCATCACCATAAGGAAAGTAGCAAATCCAGCCCTTTTATGCTTCTCGGATTCAGACTAGGCAGGTAATTTGGACAATTGAAGTTCGACATCAGCATATTTAGTCCTACTTGGATCAACACCTATATCATGGAGCTCAAAAATACAACGTTCGATTGCTCGTTCATCTACCGAAGCGGAATATTAAGCATTAGCAACAACTACTGCGGAGTGTATGTGGATTCTCTCTCTTGTTCAAGAACTGAAGTTTCCACTCAAAAATCCTTCACTGCTGTTATGTGACAACTTGGGAGCCACTCACCTTAGCTTCAATCCGATTCAGCACTCAAGGATGAAACACATTCAAATTAACTTTCACTTTGTTCATGACCTGGTTCAGAAAAATGTGATCAATGTCCGTCATGTTCATACCAATGACAACTTGCTGACTTATTGACCAAGCCACTCTCACGGCAACGTACAGATCATCTCAAGAACAAGATCGGTCTTACTGACAGAAGTCCGTTCTTGCAGGGGTGTATTAAGGAAGATGCTGAAGATCTGTCACAATCCCAACCGATGCAACAAATCGGTAGCAAATCAGTCTGGTAGCAAATTAGTCCAACAGTAAATCAAGGAAAAGTTTAAATTTATTTGTAAATGCTGTCAGTTTTTATTTTCTGTGTAAATGCCTTACGTTGTATATTTCCATATATGGCTAGTCAGAACTTGTATTTAAACACAATGTGAATAGCAATACACAGTGTTCAAAATCAAACTAAGAGCAGTACTCTGTTTCTATACAGCTCACCCATCTTCACTAGACCCATAGAGAATTGATTACTCTGGAAGGGTGAAGAAAAAGCAGGAATTCTTCTTTGGCGCGGTTGAGAGTTAGGGCTTAAGCGAGGAAGAGAGATGCTCGCGTGATTTAGAGCTAGTTTATTTTCAGAGATGAGATGAGATGAAATCTTTTGAGATATGTGTAAATAGTAGTGAGATATGTTGAGATAAGATAAGATAAGATAAAATATGTGTTTGTTTATATAGATGAGATGAGATTAATTTGACTTTTTTGTAAAATATTTATGGTTATGGGACCCACAACAGTACAAATATTTTTTTTACCTACATTTCGGCGTTTTCCTCTGGTTGAGTTGCGTTTTCCCTTTTCTTTTCTTTTCTTTTTTTCCTGCATCCTTTTTTAATAGTGGTGGGACCCAATTTTTTGTAATAAAATATAAATAAAACAGTTTAATCCGTGCATAAACAGTAACACCAAATGAAAAACACAAATCGGCATTTTCCTTGTACTTGTCCTTATAGTGCAACCGTACAAAACAGTAAATGAAAGTCAGACAGCAGGTCAGCTTTTTTGTACAAATAGTAATGTCAAGCCAGCGGCATTTTCGAGTATAGTAAAGTTATAAACAGTAAATAAGTTAATGAGAGATGAGATGAAATGAGATAAAAAATGAGTATTTATTTTCAGAAATAATCTAACTGTACAAAACTTAAAAAAAATTTTAAAATTTTATGTTTCATCCCTATAAACAAACGAGCCCTTAGAGTTTTTTTTTTTTTGTAGCCAATGAGAGACTCGTAATTATTATGCAGATACGTCAGACGTTCAAAATCGATGGGCCATGCGCGCATGATAGAAAGGCTTGTAATGATTTACATAATAATATGGAGATTTTCTTTCGGTATTCATTTTTACTTTAAATAACAGCACTTGTCTTTTCTGGTTAAGAAAAACTCGGACCATTAAAAAAGCGCTAGGATTTGATCTAGTTACTCATGCTGCAGGAGTAGACAAGAAATTAAGAAAAATGAAGTGCTAGAAGCTAAATTTAATATGGCATATGTTCATCGGATGAACTTCATCGATCCGATCAATTTTGTGAGCTTGTTTATTAAAACACAAAATACATAATTAATCTAAAAGTCTGTCGAATCAATTAGCATAAAAAACTATAATATAAATTTTTCATAATTATTATATATATATAAATCTCAAAAAAAGATAAATTTACAAATAGCAGAATTCTTTATATTAATCACGATATATAAGAAATCAGTTGGCCCCATTAATTTACTTATTGGGATTTTGGTCTTCCGAGCCATTAAACTACAAACTCGTTGTAAATTATTTCTTTTATTTATTAGGTTATACTATTAGAAAATATAGAAATGAAATTGGACTGGAGTTGCTCGATCGAACCTCCTTAAAACTTATGTTATAGTGTCCAATTCATAATGAATTGGCAGTGCAATAATACAGCAGTCACGTAGTTGTCATTGAAACCCTTCTTCCATTTGTGTAACTTCGTCTCACTTTGTTATATATATTTATAATATACATATATAATAGTATGAGTAGTATGATTAATATAATTCTTGGAAGATGGTTATATATATATATATATATATATATATATATATATATATATATATATAATTGATAACATAGCCGTCTCGATCCTATTTATTACAAGCACTGCTATCATTTAATTTAGAGACAAAGTTAAATTAAACAAAAGTATTAATTCCTTTCAAAAAAACTAAACAAAAGTATTAATTATTCAATGCCAATGTACACGCGCGCTTTTTGGGCCATCTTGAATATTGCTAAAGCAACTACTACGTACGCTACAAGACATATGGTATGGTAGAGATCATTTATCAGTTTAAAAAAATAAATGGGTTGCAATCAAGAAAATTCCTTTTGAACTGCTCCCCCCCATTCCCATCATCTTATGCTTGATTTAGCTTGTTGGATAGAGCCAGTTGTTTAGTTGGAATTTTATATGCGCTTGGCTTGTACTGAATCAGATCAATGCATATGGCTATACCTATATTCTATTAGGCATTAATGTGAGTACAAGATGCCCCATTTAATTTATGGTGCTTGAATTGCCACAAAGGAAAGCACGCACACTCTAATTAAGAAAGCTCATTTATGGCTCACAGGATATGATCTTGATCAACAAATAGATTAATCAAATCAGGCAATGCTTAGCAAAAGAAGCGTTTCAAAATGGGTAAAAGAAAGCGGGTTCATATAGAAAATTGTGGGACAGTACTAGTAATAGTTATATATGTGGTGTTTGTTTCAAGATTCAAGCCCAATTCGGGTTTTTTGGCGTTTAATATTAGTGGTATTTAGTTCTTTCATTGCTTAGTATCAACATCGTTCTTATTGCAAGAATTATTATCACATGAACTTTTACTGCATTACCAACATTACCAAGTTTGGCAAGGCAGTTCATAACTTAGTTAGGTCGTTTCACAAGTTTCCTTGAGAGCGTGAGCAACCCTTTTTTCTTTTCATTATTTTAAAAGGCCTGAATTAACTAAGACCCAACTCTCAATCCCATCGGCCATCTCACCCTTTACAATGCTTAAGAGTAAATATTATTAATAAAAAAATATGTTTAGTTTTATTTTGATTTGGCATATTCTAGACGGGACCAATATTCCTATGTTTTGTTTTAATGAACAAGTGCACAAATCAGAGCTGAATCAAAGATGAGAAAGAAAGAAATAATGATCGCCTAGGATAGCTCTCTTACAAAGCCGGCTAAGTGAAAGGATCCTAATGCAAAAGCCAAAAACTGTCTCCCCTGATGTAAATCCACTAAAACCACATTGGCTTCGCCAATGTTTTCTAATTAATTGTCTCTACCTCACAGTACCCTTGACGCCTTCTTCCTCTCTTCCAAACCCTACTTTCCCCTCTCGTTCTCTCTCCTGCTATCTCTACTGATCTCTAGCTAATTGCCATTAATTCTGTATCAATTCTGCATCAATTCTGCTCCATACCGAAATTCTTTGTTCTGGTGATCCCAATTTGTATTTTTCCTTCCTTCTTTTCTAATTTAAATATACATAAACATATTCCACAACAAGGTCCCTGAGTATGGAATCCGGAAAACAAGGAGGCTCGGAAACTTCAAGCGAAGAGAATGATGGGCTAGAACAAGTCAAAGACGACATGGGCAACAGACGCTATTACGAATGCACATTCTGCAAGCAGGGCTTCACCAACGCGCAGGCCTTGGGAGGGCATATGAACATCCACCGCAAAGATCGAGCAAAGGTCAAGCAAAGCGCTGGCCCTTCGTTTTCAAATAAGTCGAACGAGGATCACTACGACGACATCCCTTCTAGATATATTTCACAGGTTTCAACCGAACCAGCAAAGTACTTTCCAGTTTTTGAGGCGCAAAGGAATTATCATATGCACTTTCAACCATCAGCATCAGACACTAGACACCCACAAGCCAGTGCTTTCCGACGTCAGAGCGATCATGTGCTCGCGACGAGGTCCCAGTCCTGGAGTATGAACCAGGAACTTTTGCCTGCAGATTTGAGCCTCCAAATTGGCCCCATGCATGATGTGGTGGATGATGGAGTGAAGAGGGCTGTTAACAAAGCTGATGAAGTGGATTTGGAGCTTCGACTAGGTCACGATCCATATTGAAAGTACTGTTTTTTTTTTTTTTTAATCTGTGAAGTAGTTAGATTCATCTATGGTATTAATCACATATTATATACAACTAGCGGTGGACTTATTTTAAAAGCTCAATACATGAGTACTATGACAAAATGGATCGACTTCATGAAATTACTAATTTTATTGATCAGTTGTCTTCCAGCATGAAGATTCAAGGGCATTGCTATTTTGAAAGTGAGAAGTAGATCAAAGGGATCCTTGTCCAAAATGGCACAAATGGAAGGGAATCTGGTGATAACAATTTTTTAGGTAATTATATTATAACCAATTTTTTTTTTTTTGTCTTGTTCTTAAGTTTTTGGTTGTATATAAGTGAATGTAATCTTTAGGCTTCTTTTGATGATTATGCACCTACATCGATCTTTAGCGAAATCCTTCAATTTTGTACTATGATCATGAATTGCTTTTCCTTTGATCTCTTAATTTCCCTTCACCACATAGTAAAGTACTTCATATTGTTGAAAAACAAAACCGAAATCCACTAATTGTTTTATTATGAAAAATAATTAATTAATATGAAATCATCGTTTAATAACTACACCTTTCAAGTTCACATCGCGGTTCGTGTAAATAACGTTTAACGTGTTGTTTTCTTGTAGTAATTAACAGCTAGCCCTATAAATTATTGTTTAAACAACGTAGGTACGTACGCTGCGTCCTTTTTATTTTATTTTTGCTGGGTTAATTTCATTTTATTTTCTTATATCAACCATTTGGATCTTGTAGCATTCATATACATGCGATGAGCATCACTGGCTGATCTAATCCCAAATCATGCGCGCAATAATGGCATTTGTCAATTTTGTCACAAGTGACGTCTGGGTTGATAGCTAATTATAGTTAATTCGGTTTCAAAACATTGAACTAGTTCAACGTGCAAAAAATGGATTTTGGACGATGGCGATTCATGTCTTGATAGACTTGATTCTTTGAATTCAGTGGTTCCTTGTGGCATCATATGTAATTTAATTAATGCTAGCTATGATGCTTAATTGTCATGAGGCTGATCGTATACGCAGGATCAGTTTGGTCGTTGTCTTCCCATCTTTTACACGCGTTAGCTATGGAAATTTCGTTATTTTTAGATACTAGGCATGCATTGATTAGTCTAAAAGTAGGTTTTGAAGGAATTTTTCTGCAAATTGTGGGCATTCTTTTCTTTTCTTTCATTTTTTCTCCCCTTTTTCTTCCTTCAGCTGACTAGAAAGTTTTGCTGAGTTTCGTGATGATTGATGAAGAGTCACGGACATTAATAATGCATGACGAGAAAAAAAAATTGGAATGCTGTACAAGTGAACTGTAACTTCTACAGACATTTAAGTCAAATGGTACACCTTGAGCATGAATAAATTAAGATAAAATACTTCAAACTTACTATGCAGAAGTAAAATATAGATGCGACCCTTTCTATGTAAGTCAAATTGTAGTTATATATGTACGGATGTGAATCGAATGTGCCCCGCTCAAGTCAGTGATGGGTACTGGTCATACTGTAGTGAGATCAAATCATGCACGCTCGCCGATCGATATTTTATATTGGACTACATTGCTAGCTGTTAATGAGCCGTAAGACGGATTGATGATCTCTTTACATGCCACTGCATTAATATAACGAATTTGAAATTCTGCTACCTAGATCATGCTTGTGGTTTGAGAAAACAAATATTGGAGACCAGTGGTATAGCTCTTATATATATGTTCTATCTTTTCTGCTAATTTTCTCACCATGCGGGAACCATGGCTAGCAACATGCAAGTTTCTCTCCGTTAAGAATAATAAGAGAAAAAATAAACAAAAAATATGTTGGGATTAACTGGTCTTCAGCGGCTAAGATATAGTGAAATCGCAGAAGCAAAAAGAAAGAAAAAAAAAATCAACAATCACACATATGTGGAATTCTCAATGTGAACCTATGTCTACTGCTAGGGTCGGTTTCAATGAATTCACCATCAACAAAGGTGGAGTACAAGAGATCATTCACAAAATCTTCAATTCCAAAATCCCAATACACCCAATAGACTATTGGAATTCTCACAAGAGGACCACTATCTCTCTGTGTAAATTTTCAACTGCAAAAGGTGTAAAAGTGACAAATACGATCAAACAGTATATATTTGTACTGAAACGACGTGAAGCCCTTGAATACGAACATTCGCTCGAGTGGAGTATCGAGCGACACTTGAGTTGGCATCCCCGCTCAAGTTGACTACCGAGCGGGTGTCAAGCGAATTTTTGGGTTGGTATTCCACTCGAGCTAACTTTCGAGTGGGTGTCGAGCGAACTCATGAGTTATGTCCAGTTCGAGCTGTTTGTTGAGCAACTAATGAGCGAACTTACTGTCTGAAAGCTTCGCTTAAGCGGTAGAGATACCACTCAAGCGAACAATTTGTAAAGGCATTTTTTCAACAAAAATCAAGCTACCTCTCAACAAAGTAGAATCGATTACACACATCTACGAAACTAGAGATTATTTTATTTGGATAAATAGATAGCAGCCATAAGGTTTAATACAATATATAATAAACTTTAATTAGCGGGTAGGGAACAAAAAAAATGGTAAGCTTAATTGAAAATTCACCCAAAAAACCGCAATGGGTCCTTATTAGCTCAAGGAGTAATGCCATATTCCATACTCCAATCTTATTTTTATCACACTATTTAAGATGTGGCACATTTATCACTATTGAAGGATAAATAATCGTTCAATAAATTATTATCTAATAGTAATAAATGTGTCACATCTTACATAATAAGATAAAAGTGAAATAATAATATGATGTATAAAATTTTCCTTATCTCGAGTCATCAAGTCAAGTCACACGCAGAAAACCAACTCCACACAAAGAAGCTCGAGTGCTCGCACTCTCTGCCACTAAAACCAAGTTCTCGTAGCATTAATTTATCGTCCCAAAGAGTAATTACTTAAGCAAAGTGATTGTCGCCGGTTGGGTAATGGGTATAGCCATCCGAATTGCTGAGAGATTTGCAAATTCTTTCAAGTTCAAACAAAAGGAAAATCTGCATCAAGTTAAATGAAACCCATGAATGATTTTATCTAAACTAACGGGCCCATCCACTGGCCCAGGCCTGTCAAAAAGAAGTAAAAACAAATATGTAATTCGTAGGAAGATAGACGGTGGGTTTAGATGATGAGAGTTTAGGGAACAGAGGATCCATCCAACTAGGCTAATGAACCTTTAATGGACTTACAAAATTTGGTACATATGAAAACTGTGTTTTGTTGGATGGGCCATAACATCGCCCATCATCAATAAAATGATCTGTAACACCAAAACAAATGAATCGCCCAACGTGCACGACCATTCGGATTTAGGTTTTACATACTTACATGAATGAAGCACGAAACCAGGAGGGTCATCATCATGCAAATAAGAACATTCCAATTCTACGGTTATGGGCATGCGTGCAGCAAGTGAAATGAAAAGAAAGTACGGTTTTGTCCTGAAGTATGAGCCACAGCATATATGAGCGCCCCTCCCCTCGATCCACCCCGGCGCATTACACACACACGTGTGCGTATATATATGGTGTCTGAATTACACTTATAGTGTCCCTAGAACGAAGCTAGCTAGCTAGAAAATATGAGAAATTTTATATGGAAGTTTTACACCACATGGTTCCACCTAATCAACATGTGATTTGCATTTTTGTTCTTCTATTTTAATGCAAATCACACGTTGATAGAAGAGCAAATCACATGTCGATTAGGTATAATTTTGTGGCTTTCTTATAGTATTTCTCACGGGCCACGAGTAACAAGCACCCAAAATTACACACCATGTGCATGTCAACAAGATATTGACCCACAAAAGCCATTGCTAGCGAGAGGTCATTCTCATTTGCACTGTTGCTACTTTTGGCACTCTGGGCCGCTCACATTTGCTTCATTAGGGTATTCCTCCTCATCTTTTGATTTCAAAAAAGTAAGTCCGAATGCCTTTATACCCAGGTAAACACATGTGATGAGCTAGCTAGCATGGGTAGTAATTCTCAAATACTTCATTATCATCAGGTGCCTATATATGGTGGACATTGCTGCTCTGATGATCGTACGCGAGTGAAGGGATGATACTTGTCTAGAAATTATATGGTATTGATCTACTGATCAATAGTCGTTATTTTTCGAATTAAATGAATATAAATTTACATAGCCAAAAAAACAAATAAATTATTATCACTTTGCCCCAGTCTCTGGTAATACACAGGCAACCTTGGTTGGAGGAATATGCTAAGAAAAATTCTACTCATCGTCTTCACACCACACACCACACGTAATCTTTTATTTTTTTTATTTTTTTCTCTTATAAAATATATGCTGTATAGATGATGAATAGAAGAACTCAATTAGTTTAGAAAGAATAAAACTAAACAAACTTAAAAAAATAGATATGTGATGTGTGGTGTGTGAGGATGATGAATAGCAAAACTTATATGCTAAATACGTACACTCCCTAGCTCATTACCAAAGAACAGAAAGGCTAGATATATGACAACAAATGTCGGCAGAGACGTCGTTGCTAATCTCCTAACAATTCAAAGTAACAGATATGGCTCCTTTGACACATGGGGTGTTTGTATAAACATGTGCGTACGGTTTGGGCATGCATGTCCATATATTCTCTGCAGGGACCCCTCCACACAGCTCTTATTGAAGAGGTATGGAGGAGGTACAAAGGCGCTCATCCGCCATTTAATTTGACTTTCACCACTCTAATTATGTTTTCTGTCTCAAGAATGTCGATCGGTCGTTGGCAATAGGTCATAGCTGATCATACTTTTCTCTTGCATGCAAGTATTTTAGAAATGGAATTCGTTAACGAAATCCCGAAACATGACTTCTCACTGAGACCTTTCCCCAGAAGACCATCCAGTCAAGGATTGAGAGCTAGGCCGGGAGGGGTTCCGGCATCGCTATCTCCTCCTGATCCCCTGATCCCTCCCCAGTAATCAAAAATTAATCCTTGTTCTCTAAGTTTTATTTGGAGTATAGAGAAGTGAAAGATATATAGATCTACATACACCATTTGGAGCTAGCACCTTAATTTCACTTTCACACACCACCAGTACGTAGAACCAAAAGTTGTCAATTTACAAGCCAACTAGGGCATTGAAATCGATTGATCTGTTACGCAAATCCAACTACAACCGTATATCCACGGCACCAGTGGCACTCACAGTACAATTATATACAAGATCGATTTTCGGCAAGTCTCGAGTGTTGTCCAATTGGTCCGAGTTTATCATTCATCTTATTTTACAACCTTTCTAGCCTCTAAGATTAATGGAGTCGTTCTAGTAGTACTAGTCCCCTATCTTAAGGACTATAACAAACCAAAAACGATCAATATCAAATTAATGATCACACAAATTAATACATTTATATATGTTCATCATGTTGCACCCCCCAATTGCAGCAACTCACGAGTCTACATGACTAGCCGTTGCTGCACCGCCAAGCAGGAGTACTCCATCTCTGAGATTGTAACTACAAGTTAGTCTACAACCAACAATTATGTTACCCTTATTCCCAGCTTGGATCTTGGGTCCAAAATTATAATTAGCATGCAGACGTCCTTGATGGTCCACTTTCAGAATTTATTTATCTTTCAATAATGGTGTGAAATTTGGAATGGGACAATTGTTAGGTATAATTTCTACTCATGTGGCTGCTGAGACTAATTATCTCTTACTAAGGAAGAGCTATAACGACAGATTGCAAAAAGATTATCTCCTTGCCTAAACGTGTGTAGCTAATTCATTGTTAAAGGTCGTTGCGAAACCCAATACTGGGCGGCAGTGAATTAATCTATACACTAATCATACTGCCATTCTTAAAATCCAGCCCACGGGATTTAAACGGTAATTGCCGATTGGTGGGTTATAGATATGCTCGAAACCAGCCTGATTGACATTTCTTACGTACGTTAGGAGAAACCCCTGTCTGCGTGCTTGGGACATGGCCTACAAAGTGATGGCCTTGAGCGAATAGCAAAGGAGAGTGCGATTTCTTTATAGCTTAAATTTGGTGTTCATGAACCTTCTTTACTTGACTTTATCATTGAAGAACGAATAAATATCTGTGGATACAAGTGTTTCTCATGGAATGTAATTACTACCATTCAATTTTAACTGGTTAAAAATAATGAGGTTTCGTTCTTTTTCTCTAAGAAAGAAAAATCTGATCTTTTTTTTTTTTGAAAACCTGACAGAAAGAAAAATCTGATCTAAAAGCTAATTAAAAACCTGACTTGGAATTCAATTTTTTTTTTTTTTTTCTAAATTCTCTATCGTTCAGAAATTTGCACATTGAGATCAGGCTCTTTCTTGATGATGATCTATTAGCATATATATATATTAAGATTTCAGATGGAATTTAATTTTAGTTCGAAGATTACAAAGTTTTTTGTGTGGTACTTAGCATACAATATATATATATATATATATATAAATATATTTAAGCAGGGTCATCCGTAAAAGCTGTTGACGGCTAGTTATAATATTACCGATTTAATTATGATCTCTAAATTTTCTAAATTCATGGTAAAGTTCTTAAGTTGTTAACGATTATTTAAAAAAAAAATCAAATTATCACTACAAGAAAAATAGACTTTTACGACTAATTTATTACAACCAACAGACTGAATTGATTGCAAACAGTCTGTATTTTGATTGCAAACAGTCTGTTAGTTGTAATAAATTAGTCGCAAAAGCCTGTTTTTCTTGTAGTGTATTTAGATTTTATAGCCTTAATTATATTTAGTATAGTTGTAAAATACAATGAGTCAAAGAAAAATAAAGAAAATTTTAGTTTTAAAGGTGGCCGGCAAGATTTAAATAGTTTAATTTAACTATAATTATTAAAGTTTAATTGAGAACATCTAAAAAATTAGAGAACACCGAAAAAATAGAGAAGCGATCGACCATAATCTATGAGCTACCAAATTGCTCTCCCTGATCCCTACGTACATGAGTGACTTTCTGCATATAGATCAAGGACCGTTGATATATATATCCCCGTCTGCCATTTGATCATTTACAGTCAGTTCTGATCTTATGGTTGCCAACGCCATCTCATTTTCCTATCTTTATGAAGTTGATCTAGTGACGTCCCTTCTGTAGCTTTGAAACAGTCCAACCTCCCTGTCGATACTCCTTCATTCAAATCCAATAATTAGGACCTTTCTTGAAAAGAAAAACATAGTAAAAAGAACAACAACAAAAAAATGAGAGCAATATCATGAGTGGCTAGAAAATCAAACAACAAAAGACTGAAAAAGCATTTGCCAAATTTTCTTAAACTGCGGGTAAGAAATCAGAGCATGGTATTATAAGCGGTCTTCCATGATCTCTTCCTTGCAACAGTCGCATATATGGGTTGAAACCCATTTTTAAATTAAAATACGTTTTAACTTTAACAAGCATGTGCTTAGGGTTCAAGCTAGGTCATTGTTTGAAAAATGGAATAGAAGGATAATTCTATATGCATGCATGGTGAAATACAGTGGATGTTCACCGCATAAATTTTTGATTGGTCAAATTGATAGGTGACCCACCACATAGGCAATTATATATGCGCAAGTTAGGCAAAGATAAGGATTTGCTGGCTCATCATCCCCATCCCCATCCCCCTCTAAAAAATACATGTGCCGGAACTCTTGACTTCCTAACAGATGACAAACTTGGTTTCCGATAGGGAATATAATTATTAATGAAAAATATATTGACAAGCCATTTTGGTAAAAGGAGTCACACAAAAGACTTCGATAAATTTGAAGTGATGCCTAATCGGAATATCGGTCGATACTCACAGTACAATACTTCCAGATGTTCGGTGCTTCTCCAACAGGCAACCGGGCGATTGGTGCCACCCATTATTAATAGAGATTCTGATATTCATGATCAAATTAGTTTTGTTTCAAAAAAACATCTATTAGAATTAATAGAAAATGTATGCGCAACTCGATGGTCTATATGTTGGCAGGCATTCTAGATTTTCAAAACTTTATGTGCAATATCAGCTATACATTAAGCTTCTTTTTCCCATTTTCTATTCATAGGATTATCAAATTTGGTAGACCCGAATTTTCTTATGGAGGTATATTTGTATTGATCTGTTGTGTGCATGCCCTAGCTTCTCTTTTTCTTACATATTCAAAGAGAATATCTGATTGTCTAATCTACCATCCTAGTCCCAATTACTCCTACAATAGTAAGCAGAACACGCCACTTATATATTTACCAGATTACTCCTTATTAGTTGTACGTACGTATAGAATTAACCAGTAGTACTATTTGTCGGTTGGCCTTTCCTCCATAAAAGCTAGCTCGTACACCATGGTTGGCTTTAAAAGTGTCATTGCGAGGGACGCCGTTCCCAATATCGAGCCAAACCACATGGGCCCAGCCCAAAAGGCACCAATGGGTCTAAGACTAGCCCAGCAAAAGGAAAGCGGTATGAAGGAAAGCAGTATGAAAGGATAGGATGGGCCGGGCCAAGAAGGGCGAGGTTGGCCTAGGAAGCTCAAAAAGAAGCAACAAAGTAACAAGCGCGGGAAGTAGACCCTGGGTCAAAAGGCCTGACACCACTACTGGCCAACCATCCATATACGCAAGGTCAATGACAAACCTGGTCCCTAAATACCAATGGTTGGATTACATGAAAGGTGGGTGCACCAAGTAAAAACCACGCGACATTTAATGGACGGAGATGGACACGCCACGACGTGAACCTTGGGTTGTCGATGATTGCCACAATCAGGCATGGATGACTTGTCGCATGGCAAAACGTTGGCAAGAGATCACTCCGACAAGGTATATATACCCCTCTCACTAGGGCAGAAAACTCTCTAAGCACTTTCATTTGAGCTCCATTAAATCATAAACTAAATACCCAAGCTGACTTAGGCATCAGAGATGTTGTGGCGCCCCCGACTTCCATGTACGGACCAACACGGAAATCGAGATACCCGGGATGATGACAACCGGTCACGCATCCCAACGACAAGTGTCAGTGTGTGCAACAAATAAACAGTGCACAATTAAAAACACAGCGGAAGGTAATAAAGTCTACTAGTACCAGAATTTTAATTAATACAGATATCCAAATATACAAAATACCTTAAAAATAAAGCCAAGTCCCAGAAAAATAAAATACAAGTCTGAAATTAAAACTACAGCATGAGTGATCCCAGATCACTCCTCCGGCGGAGCCAGATCCTCAGGCTCGGCATCTGCATCATCAACAAAGTCTGCAGTACCATGAAATGGTACCGCAGGTAAGTTATAACCTAACCATGTCCAGAGATAAAATCATACTCTAATAATTAACCATGCATGCCCAATGATGCAATATGAAAAAAGTGCAACACACGCCAAAAATCTCATTGGCTCAAAATCATTCCCAGTAAAATCCATTTCCCACCATTTTCCCAGAAAATGGTGCACAAAAACATTTCCATCATTTTCCCAGAAAATGATACACAAAATCAACTCACGCTATTTTCCCAGAAAACAGCTCTTTTCCAGTTAATCCAATTAACCAATTAACCATATGCACCATGGTCTCCCCTATGGACCATCCGCACGTCCTGGCTACTTTACGAGAGATGCCCAGTTCCGCACCCAGTGCGTTCGTGGCCAGGTCATCCTCTAGCCCCCGCCAGCAGAAGGGCTACGGAGTCGGCACGTCCAACGTCCGATCCCGTTGTCGCCCGGCGACAACCCAGGGGACATCACTCAGTATATTGCGCTCCCGAGTGATCAGAGGAGCTCCACCGAGATAATACCCCATCTCGGCTTGGGGTCGTGATACACACGCACCCACAAATCCAGTCAACACATGAAAACCCAGTTTTCATAAAAACCACATGAACATGAATGCAATACACGAAAACCCAGTTTTCAATTTACAAACATGATCATGCGTGCATATGCCATGAACCAACAATAACCTCAATAATCACAACCAACCCAGATCAAAATACAGTTCCCAACAATTAACCAAACCACAGCCAGAATATCCAATAACCAACTCCAATTCACAATATCATCAAATCCAACAATAATCTAATCACCAATAAACACACAACAATATACTCCGATCAATCCAACCACCCCCGAACTCCTCGGACTCAGTCCGGAAACCAACCAGAATACAATATATAAATAAAAGCAGTTAATTGCATAAATATAATTAAATCTCAAAGAAATGTTTAGGAAATACTTACAGCGCTTTAAAACAAGTTAACGAAGGTTCCGAGGCACTGGAAATCACCAAAGCTGCAAATTCGCACAGTGTAAAAACACTGGCCGAAATGCAGTGAAATGGGAATTTTTCACGGTTTCAAACGGAGACTCGAAATTTATAGGGTAGGGCCTATGGAAGGTGGTGAATCTAATGGTGGTGGTGGTTTGCCGAGAATAGTGGCGGAAATGGGTGGTTTTTGGCCGGAATACCCGAATCGGGTTTGGTACTCGTTCGACCGGCTCCGGCGACGGATCGGGGCCGGGTTTGGGTGGAAAAGTTTGGTATTGGGCCGGTGATGATGTGGTAGAAAGTTGGTGGCCAATGGCGGCCGGACGGCGGCGGAAGGAGGAAAAACCCACCGCGGGTTCAACTGGCTCACGGCGGCTAACGGCGGCACAAGGTGGTCTGAGATTTTAGGGGTGAGGTCGCCGGCGCACGGGGGAGCTGCTGGTGCCGGCGGTGAGGTGCACGGCGGCCGGGAGGCGGCGCGGCGAGAGTAAGCCCGTGAGCGACGGTGGAGAGAGGAGAGAGAAGAGAGAGAAGGGAGAGAAAGGTCGGGCGTACGCGGGAAGGAACCGGGGAAAGAGAAAAAGAAAGAAGAAAAAAGGAAAGAAAGGAAAAAGAAGAGGGAAAAAAAGAAGATCCACTCTTTCAAGCTGGGTCCCGAAAAATCCGACGGAGATGAAATTAAAACCCGAAGCTAAATAAAATATTCCAAACACAGTGAAATAATTTAAATGCAACAATAAAAATCAAAAACCCAAAAAATAAATCAATTAAAATTAAAATTCATCTTAAAAGCTAAAACAGTAAATAAAATCTAAAAAAAATCACATAAAATAATTTTCACCACATAAAATATTAAGAAATAATATTTTAAAACTCCCAAAATTTAAAAACAAGAAAAATAACCACAAAATAAATTAAATAAAACATCCATTAAAATACACCAAAATCCGGGATGTTACAATCTCCCCCCCTTAAATAAAATTTCGTCCTCGAAATTGGGTAAGGTCAATCATCAGAAACTAAGACAAAGATAAGGTTCAACTAAGAGTAGGCTTAAGAAGCATACCAGGAGAGTCAACCAAACAAATACGGATACTGTTCCCTCATATCGGCCTCACGCTCCCAAGAGAAATCTTGAGCTACAGGATCACCCCATGACACATTCACCAAAGGTATCGTCTTGGATCTCAGCTTCTGCACTTTCCAATCCACAATCTGAGTCGGAACAACTTCATAAGTAAGATTAGGCTGAAGTTGAATGTGCTCCGGGTCAACAAAACGCGACTCTTGTTGACCAAAACTCTTCTTCAACGACGAAACATGGAACACATCATGCACATCCCCGAAATAATCCGGCAATGCAACTCTATAAGCAACAAGCCCAACCTTCTCCACAATCTGAAAAGGACCAACATACCTCGGGCTGAGTTTACCTTTCTTACCGAAGCGCTTAACACCCTTCATCGGAGAGACTTTAAGATAAACCCAATCGCCTTCCTCAAAAGATAAGTCTCTTCTCCTCATGTCCGCATAACTTTTCTGGCGACTCTGCGCTTCCGCCATCTTAACCCTTATAACTCGAATCTGACCTTGCATTTCTTCAATCAATTCAGGCCTAACAATTTTCCTCTCACCGACTTCATCCCAACATAACGGCGATCTGCACTTCCTTCCATACAAAGCTTCATAAGGTGCCATCTGGATAGAAGCGTGAAAACTGTTATTATAGGAGAATTCTATGAGCGGCAAATGATTTTCCCAACTTCCTTGAAATTCCATAACACAAGCCCTCAGCATATCTTCCAAAGTCTGAATTGTACGCTCAGATTGGCCATCAGTCTGGGGATGATAAGCGGTACTGAACTTCAAATTAGTGCCTAAAGCTGCCTGCAAACTCCTCCAAAAACGCGACGTAAACCGCGGGTCCCTATCTGACACAACACTCTTGGGCACACCATGCAGTCTCACAATCTCTTTAACATACAACCGAGTTAACTTACCCAAAGAGTCAGCATTATTCACAGGCAAGAAGTGGGCACTCTTAGTCAAACGATCAACAATCACCAAAACTGAATTCTTTCCACTAGGAGATCTTGGAAGGCCTACTACAAAATCCATAGCGATGTCATCCCATTTCCACTCAGGAATAGGGAGAGGTTGGAGATTACCAGCAGGTCTCTGATGCTCAGCCTTAACCTGACGACAAGTATCACATTTCTCAACAAACGAGGCAATATCCAGCTTCATACCTTCCCACCAAAAATTCTTCTTCAAGTCCCGATACATCTTCATACTTCCAGGATGAACTGAGTACGGAGCTGTATGAGCTTCTGCCAAGATTCGCTCTTTAAATTCAGAATCTCGAGGTATCACTCTTCGATCCCGAAAACGAAGCACTCCATCATTGTCCAAACTATAGTGCACGGGTCCTTTAGACTTCCTGACTCTTTTCCTGATATTTAACAACTTAGGATCCTTTCTCTGGAGAGTCTTCAATTCCTCAAAATCCTCAACCCGCACATCCAAAACTGAAGAGACCAATTCTTCTTGCTGCGAACTCTCAATAAGCAATCTCCTCATTCCATAAAGGAGAGAGTCCATACCTGACGACTCTGCTTCATCCACTAACTGAGATTTCCTACTCAAGGCATCAGCAACTAAATTAGCTTTTCCTGGATGATACTTGATCTCACACTGGTAGTCGCTGATTAACTCCAACCAACGCCTCTGTCTCATATTAAGATTCTTCTGAGAAAACAGATGCTTCAGACTCTTATGATCCGTGAAGACTTCACAAACTTCACCATACAGATAATGACGCCAAATCTTGAGAGCAAATACCACGGCAGCCAACTCTAAATCATGGGTAGGATAATTCTTCTCATGCTCTTTCAACTGACGAGATGCATAGGCAACAACTTGTCCTTCCTGCATAAGAACACATCCCAACCCAAACTTAGATGCATCACTGAAAACCACAAAAGGCTTATGCGGCTCCGGAAGTGCCAACACAGGGGCTGTCTTCAATCTCTTCTTCAATTCTTGGAAGCTTCTCTCACAACGATCTGACCACACAAATTCAACATTCTTTCTAGTCAACGCTGTGAGAGGTCCGGATAATCTGGAAAAACCTTCAACAAATCTCCGGTAATATCCGGCAAGTCCCAAGAAACTCCGAATCTCACGCACAGTAGAAGGACGTGGCCATGATAAAACAGCTTCTATCTTACTAGGATCAACAGCCACTCCATCTCGGGAGATCACATGACCAAGAAATCTGACTTCCTCTAACCAAAAGTCACACTTACTAAGCTTGGCATATAACTGATGCTCTCTCAATTTACCAAGTACCAAGCGAAGATGATCAACATGCTCTTCCACGTCTCGAGAATAGACCATGATATCATCAATGAAGACCACCACAAAAGAATCCAGAAAAGGCTGAAAGACTCGGTTCATCAAATCCATAAAAGCTGCAGGAGCATTGGTCAATCCAAAAGGCATCACCTTAAATTCATAATGACCATACCGAGATCTGAAAGCAGTCTTAGGAATATCTTTATCTCTTATTCTCAGCTGATAATATCCTGACCTCAGATCAATCTTGGAGAAAACAGCTGCTCCTTGTAGCTGATCAAACAAATCATCTATACGGGGAAGCGGGTACTTATTCTTGATGGTCACTTTATTAAGTTCCCGATAATCAATACACATTCTTAAAGTGCCATCCTTCTTCTTAACAAACAACACCGGTGCTCCCCATAGTGACGTGCTAGGTTGAATAAAACCCTTGTCAACTAGCTCTTGCAACTGGATCTTTAATTCCTTCAATTCAGCCGACGCCATACGATAAGGAGCTCTATGCACAGGAGCGGCTCCAGGTTCCAAATCAATTGTAAACTCCAATTCCCTAACTGGAGGCAACCCTGGCAAATCATCAACAAAAACATCTGGAATTTCTTCTACAACTGGAATATCCGCTATAGACTTCTTCTCGGATGGCGAAGACACCACTTGAACCAAAAATGCATCGGCTCCACAAGCTATATCTTTCTTTGCTGGAACTGCAGATATAACTATAGGCTTCGCCTTCAACTTACTCCCTACATATTCCAAATAATCACCTTCTGCAAGCTGGAATCCAATAACTCGACTTCTACAATTAATGCACGCCGAATACCGGTATAGCCAATCCATTCCAAGAATAATATCAAATCCAAGCAACTTGAATACAATCAAATCCGCATCTAGTGTCCTCCCACTAAAATCCAAAGGACACCCCATCGCGACTTTAGAACACCACACCATCTCTCCATTGGGAAGACTTACTACCAATGGTTGCGATAAGGCTTCCGTGACCAAATTGCACATCCGTGCAAAAGTGGTAGACACAAAAGATTTGGATGCTCCAGAATCAAACAAGGTGCAAGCATAAAAATCATACAAACGGACTCTCCCAGAACCAAACACACACCAATGAAATCCAAAAGAAACATCAAACCACACCAAACATCAAACCACACCAAACATCAAACCAAACAAACATCAAATCCAAAGAACAATGAGGTCCGGTATTTAAGAAATCTCTCATAAGAACACCCCACTTGAACCACAATATTTTGGTCAACTTGAGGCGGCCTGATATTTTGATGAAAGAGATCAGCCATCCTATTTAATGCCCTAGCAATGGCATTATCCACCTCATTGTTGGAAGATTCTCCCATAGGTTCCTTATCCTGCCTCCTTGGCCTCACTATATTCTGTCAAAGCACAATTCTCAACCCCACTTTAGTCCCGAACAAAATTTAATTAAGGGTAATAGCAACATCCAAATAAAATAAAATAAAACAATATAAAATAAAATAAAATAAAATAAAATCAATCAAAACCATCAACAATAAATTAAAACCATTAAAAATAACATATTTCAAATCAAAATAATTTTAAATCACAACTTTTAAAAAATTTCTGGTACTGCACCTAAAGGACATGTGGCTTTACCCAGAGCCAAACCGCTCTGATACCACCTGTGGCGCCCCCGACTTCCATGTACGGACCAACACGGAAATCGAGATACCCGGGATGATGACAACCGGTCACGCATCCCAACGACAAGTGTCAGTGTGTGCAACAAATAAACAGTGCACAATTAAAAACACAGCGGAAGGTAATAAAGTCTACTAGTACCAGAATTTTAATTAATACAGATATCCAAATATACAAAATACCTTAAAAATAAAGCCAAGTCCCAGAAAAATAAAATACAAGTCTGAAATTAAAACTACAGCATGAGTGATCCCAGATCACTCCTCCGGCGGAGCCAGATCCTCAGGCTCGGCATCTGCATCATCAACAAAGTCTGCAGTACCATAAAATGGTACCGCAGGTAAGTTATAACCTAACCATGTCCAGAGATAAAATCATACTCTAATAATTAACCATGCATGCCCAATGATGCAATATGAAAAAAGTGCAACACACGCCAAAAATCTCATTGGCTCAAAATCATTCCCAGTAAAATCCATTTCCCACCATTTTCCCAGAAAATGGTGCACAAAAACATTTCCATCATTTTCCCAGAAAATGATACACAAAATCAACTCACGCTATTTTCCCAGAAAACAGCTCTTTTCCAGTTAATCCAATTAACCAATTAACCATATGCACCATGGTCTCCCCTATGGACCATCCGCACGTCCTGGCTACTTTACGAGAGATGCCCAGTTCCGCACCCAGTGCGTTCGTGGCCAGGTCATCCTCTAGCCCCCGCCAGCAGAAGGGCTACGGAGTCGGCACGTCCAACGTCCGATCCCGTTGTCGCCCGGCGACAACCCAGGGGACATCACTCAGTATATTGCGCTCCCGAGTGATCAGAGGAGCTCCACCGAGATAATACCCCATTTCGGCTTGGGGTCGTGATACACACGCACCCACAAATCCAGTCAACACATGAAAACCCAGTTTTCATAAAAACCACATGAACATGAATGCAATACACGAAAACCCAGTTTTCAATTTACAAACATGATCATGCGTGCATATGCCATGAACCAACAATAACCTCAATAATCACAACCAACCCAGATCAAAATACAGTTCCCAACAATTAACCAAACCACAGCCAGAATATCCAATAACCAACTCCAATTCACAATATCATCAAATCCAACAATAATCTAATCACCAATAAACACACAACAATATACTCCGATCAATCCAACCACCCCCGAACTCCTCGGACTCAGTCCGGAAACCAACCAGAATACAATATATAAATAAAAGCAGTTAATTGCATAAATATAATTAAATCTCAAAGAAATGTTTAGGAAATACTTACAGCGCTTTAAAACAAGTTAACGAAGGTTCCGAGGCACTGGAAATCACCAAAGCTGCAAATTCGCACAGTGTAAAAACACTGGCCGAAATGCAGTGAAATGGGAATTTTTCACGGTTTCAAACGGAGACTCGAAATTTATAGGGTAGGGCCTATGGAAGGTGGTGAATCTAATGGTGGTGGTGGTTTGCCGAGAATAGTGGCGGAAATGGGTGGTTTTTGGCCGGAATACCCGAATCGGGTTTGGTACTCGTTCGACCGGCTCCGGCGACGGATCGGGGCCGGGTTTGGGTGGAAAAGTTTGGTATTGGGCCGGTGATGATGTGGTAGAAAGTTGGTGGCCAATGGCGGCCGGACGGCGGCGGAAGGAGGAAAAACCCACCGCGGGTTCAACTGGCTCACGGCGGCTAACGGCGGCACAAGGTGGTCTGAGATTTTAGGGGTGAGGTCGCCGGCGCACGGGGGAGCTGCTGGTGCCGGCGGTGAGGTGCACGGCGGCCGGGAGGCGGCGCGGCGAGAGTAAGCCCGTGAGCGACGGTGGAGAGAGGAGAGAGAAGAGAGAGAAGGGAGAGAAAGGTCGGGCGTACGCGGGAAGGAACCGGGGAAAGAGAAAAAGAAAGAAGAAAAAAGGAAAGAAAGGAAAAAGAAGAGGGAAAAAAAGAAGATCCACTCTTTCAAGCTGGGTCCCGAAAAATCCGACGGAGATGAAATTAAAACCCGAAGCTAAATAAAATATTCCAAACACAGTGAAATAATTTAAATGCAACAATAAAAATCAAAAACCCAAAAAATAAATCAATTAAAATTAAAATTCATCTTAAAAGCTAAAACAGTAAATAAAATCTAAAAAAAATCACATAAAATAATTTTCACCACATAAAATATTAAGAAATAATATTTTAAAACTCCCAAAATTTAAAAACAAGAAAAATAACCACAAAATAAATTAAATAAAACATCCATTAAAATACACCAAAATCCGGGATGTTACAGATGTTTCTACCACCCCGAGCCCTCATTTCTCCATATTCGCAGGAACAGATCAACAATGGCGGAGTTGCTTGAGCTGCGAAACACGACATCAACAGTAGCATCATTTGTGAGATTTTTTGTATAGAAGCATGTCCTTCATATGCCATAAACGACGTGTTCCCAGACCTCTCGAAGAGAAGAAGACCAGCCCAGGACCATGGAGGTGAGATTCGCTGAGATGAGAGACACGATCAAGAAGTTAATGGAAGAAATAAGAGGTCTCCAACAAGAAAATGCGGCACTACGGAGAACAAATAAAAAGATGGCGAAGGAGTAGAACCCAGCCACAATGAAAACACTGAGTCACAAAGTGCCCCAGAGGCCAATGTGGTCGAGGAGGAGAGGCGCCAGATGCACCTTAAGCTCCTGGAGCTTAGGAATAAGTACGCCAAAATGTCCAAGCGGATGGGCACATCATTTTTCGTTGATTAACTGCTCACCAACACAGACCTACCATACAATGCGGAGGTCATGATTGTCCCTCTCCTGCCTAAATTCAAAGTTCCTCAGGTTGATTGGTATGACTAGTCCAAGGACCCGCTAAAACACCTGAAAATATTCAAAACCCACATGACCCTTCACGGGTTCCTAGACAAGATCTCGTGCCAAACCTTCCCACTGACACTGAAGGGAGCAACAAAGGCATGGTTTGGATCTCTGCCACCAGGGTTTTGTTGATAGTTTCTGCGAATTTGCCACCTCTTCCTAATGCAATTTATGGCAATCCGAAAGAGGAGGCGCCAAGCTGCATACCTCCTGACAGTAAAGCAGCGCAACGATGAGGGCCTCAAAGCATACCTCTCTCGATTTAATCGGAAGTGCATCACCACGGACAACCCAGAAGAGAAAATCATCTTGGCAACCCTGCTGGTTCCAATTTGGTCGCGAAATTCATTTATGACAGAAATAGCACGAAAGACCCCAACAACGGCTTCATCAACGCCGAATATACCCTCTGGGCCTTGACGGCCCCCAAAAAAACTGAACTGGAGCAAGATGATAGGAGAGCTGCAGGGCTAAGCAGTAGGGTGAACAGTGAGAAGAATAAGAAGGGTGCCAAAGAAGCCAAACAAATGAATGAGGCACCAACTCGGACACATGGTAAAAGCCCAAGCACATACAAGTATGACTGTGGAAGGGTAACGCGCCCTGAGCTCGAGCAAGGGGCCCCAACAGGGATGAGAGAACAACAAGTACTCCACCTACCACAAGGCGGATAGGCAATACACCGAAGACTGATATACACTAAAGCAGAAGATGGAAGAACTTGGAAGCTTGTTGGACCAACAATGCCAAGAAGATGAACGGCAGACATGAAGGGCAAACAACGAGCACCTGAGTCCTCGGCAAAGTGAAAGCCCAAGGAGACGAAGGGTTAAAAGGGTAGACCAAAGGAGCCCACGGCATTGAAGCCTGATTAAGGCCGACAACCCAATCGGAGAAATTCGCACCATCGCATGGGGATATGCTAAAAGAGGCCCTACTTCATCGGCACAAAAGGTCCATGTCCATAGGGCCCAGTACGAGGAAGTATTCACGACTGAGAGGACAGCCGCCAAGGCGAGGGGGCACATAGGAGGGGCCGTCATAACATTTTGTGAAAAAGCACGAGGAGGGCATCCTCGACCCCCATGACAACGCCTTGGTGGTCACTGTGCAAATCGACCAACTTCACAAAGCAAAGGGTCTTGATCGATAACGGTAGTTCAGCTGTCATCATGTTCTAAAAAGCGTTCGTCAGGATGGGAATCAACCCTAACCATTTACGACCGACGTCGATGCCACTTAAAGGTTTTATGGGGGACTTCATCCAACCAATGGGTGCCATCACCCTATCCATCCTAGCCGAGAAGGCCCTCAGAACCTCAGCCATAATGGTCGACTTTCTAGTGGTAAAGGTCCCCTCCTTGTACAACAAGATATTGGGCTAATCCACCTTAAACAGTCTAAAGGTGGTGACGTCCACCTACCACCTCAAGATGAGATTTTCCACGAAATCGGGGGTGAGTGAAGTTCGAGGTCAACAAGTGTTGGCCCAAGAGTGCTATGCATGGGAGTTGCGACACAAGGGCCAAGATGTCAAGGTAATCAAAGAGAAAGGGGTGACCATTGAACCTCCTCCCAAACCAACCTTGACAGACTAAGATGAAAAGGTCTGGGACGAGCAGACCTTACAGTAGGTAGAACCCAATGAACCCCTAGAGCTAGTTACTATGGATGACTTGAGGCCCAAACGCACCATACAGGTAGGGCCTAAGATGGCCCCCAGATTAAGGCAAGCCATTAAGAAATTCCTCATCGAGCACTAGAACGTCTTTGCGTGGAGTCATGAGGAGATGCTTGGGATCGATAACTCACTCATCGAACACTACCTTTGTGTCGATCCTGAAGCTAGGAAAGTAAAGCACAAACGTCAGAGCTTTAGTGCCATAGCTGAGGAAGTGGATCAACTCCTCATAGCAGGTTTCATCAGAGAAGTCCACTATCCTGAGAGGCTATCCAACGTAGTATTGGTAAAAAAGGCAAACGAAAAGTGAAGGATGTGTGTCGACTTCACGGACCTAAACAAGGCTTGCCCAAAAGACAGCTTCCTCTGCCTCGCATTGATTTGATCTTTGACTTGACCACGGGTCACTGACTGCTCAGATTCATGGATGCGTACTGAGGCTTCAACTGAATTCCCATTAGCCCAGACGACGAAGAAAAGACAACCTTCCTCACCGACTAGGGACTATACTATTACAAGACCATGCCCTTTGGGCTAAAAAAACGTTGGCACCACATACCAGCGACTGGTCAACCAAATGTTCAAAGATCAGATTAGCCAGAGTATGGAGATCTACATGGATGACCTACTGCTCAAGAGCAAAAAGCCAGAGCAACATATGTCCGACCTACGAAAAACCTTCACAATGTTACAACGCTACAAGATGAAGCTCAACCCATTAAAGTATGCATTTGGCTTGGAGTTAGATAAGTTTTTGAGATTCATGGTCTCTGAAAGAAGAATTGAGACTAATACAAAGAAAGTTGGAGTAATAGCACGCATGCCCCCTCCCCACAACATTAATGAGGTGCAAAGGCTCGCGAGGTAGGTAGCATCCTTGAACTGCTTCATCGCCCACTCGACCAACTGATATCTCTCATTCTTCAAAATTCTAAGGAAATCGCAAGACTGGGATGCCAATAGAGACCGTGCATTCGGCGAACTAAAAGAGTACCTGACTCACCCCCTGCTTCTTAGCCAAACTGAACCGGGTGAAAAATTAACAGTGTACCTGGCTATATCGCCACACATGGTGTCTACAGTCCTAGTTCAGGATAAGAAAAATGGACAATAGTTCGTCTACTACATAAGTCAAGCATTTCGCAAGGCCGAGGCAAGACACCCACAAACGAAAAAGCTGGCATTTGCACTCGTGATTGTCGCCAGAAGGCTAAGGCCCTACTTCCAATCCGACCCAATGAAGGTGCACACTGACATCCCCCTGAAGAAAATCTTGCAGAAATCCGACACATCTGGTTGACTGATAAATTGGGCAATTAAATTGAACAAGTTTGATATAGAGAACCTCCCCCAGACAACTATCAAAGGGCAAGTGCTGGTAGATTTCGTGGCCGAATCTACAGACTTCTTAGAGGAAAAACAAGCTACATCCTAGGAAAAGCCCTGGCAGGTCTACGTCGATGGCTCGTCCTTCAGTGCTGAAAGACGTGTAGGGGTGCATATTGTCACTGAGGTCGGGGAAAAGCACAACTATGCGATAAAACTCGCTTTCAAAGCGACCAACAATAAGACTGAGTACAAGGCCCTACTGGCGGGAATGTCGGTGGCCATATTGCTAGGGGTCACCGAAGTTGAAGTAAAAGTAAATTCCCAAGTAGTCATCAGCCAGGTAAGATTAGAGTTCGCCACGAAAGGTGAAAAGTTAAAAAAGTACTTCCAACAGGTGGGCAAGGAGCGTGACCTTTTCCTCTAATTTTGCATTAGACAAATTTCAATAAGAGAAAATCAAAAGGCAGACAGGTTGGCAAAGGTCGCCTTAGGACAAGAAGAGTCCCCTCTTCCTGAACATACCATAATCAGGACAATATATGTCCCGACCATCGATGCCGAAGTATCAGTCGTCTCCACGGCACAACCCAAATGGGCCGTAGACATCATAAAACTCCTCAACCAAGGTGAACTCCCTAACAACCAGGAAGAGCCCGGGAAGGTCAGGAACAGGGCTGCACGATTCATGCTGTCAAGAGGATTTCTATATAGAAAAGGATTGTCTAAGCCCCTCTTAAGATGCATCTCTTCGAAAGAGGCCAAGTAAGTGTTGGCTGAAGTGCACAAGGGGGTCTGCGGAAGCCATCCTAAAGGAATGGCATTGGCCGGTAAGGTTGTGCGAGTAAGGTATTATTGGCCTCATTCTCTTAGGCGTAAAGTGTTTTGCGAAGAAGTGCCCAAAATTCCAAGAGCACGGGCCTGTAACCCGTTGTCGGCTGGAGGAACTTACCTCGATCATGTCCCCGTGGCCTTTCGCACAATGGAGATTGGACATCGTTAGGCCATTTCCCATAGCCAAAGGCGGAGTAAAGTTTGTGGTCATAGAAGTTGACTACTTCACAGAGTGGGTTGAGGTGAAAGCACTGACGACCATCACGACCCACGTCATCACAAAATTCGTATGGAAGTCAGTAGTTTGCTGGTTCGGCATTCTCCAAAGCATCATATGGATAACGGTCAACAGCTCGACTACTCACACTACCGAGAATGGTGTGCGGAGTTAGGAATTAAGGTCAAATACTCTTTTCCAGGATATCCGCAGTCCAACAGGCAACTCAAGCTGACCAATAAAACTTTGCTAAGCATATTGAGGAAGAGAATGGTGGACCAAAAGGGAAGATGGGCTAAGGAGCTCCTAGGGGTGTTGTGGGCCTACCGAATGACCATTAAGACTCCAATAGGAGAAACACTTTTTGCCCTCACCTACGAAAGCAAGAAAGTGATTCTTGTCAGAGTAGCAATGCCCACTTACTGAGTCCAACACTTCGATCCTAGCCTCAGTAAAGAGAGGCTAAAAGAAAACCTAGACCTCCTTGAGGAAAGGCAGCAGGAAGCAACAGTGCAAACGGCGAACCATAAAAGGAAAGCAGAGCAACACTTTAACAAGTGGGTCATCTCGACAGGGTCATCTCGAAGTGTTTAGACAATAGCTACAAGCACTGCCCGACATCCGAAGGGGGCTGCTTATGCAGCAAGTCCTTTTCTTCCCAGAGCTTCAGGACCCCCCTTCGTGCTGACTCCAATTCCTCCTCCCACCTTCGCAAGTCCTGCTGGACCCTGGAGCTCGCATCCCTAAGACGTTTTCACTCCAAATGGACCAAGGAAAGCTCCTCCTTGGTTCTACCTAACACACCCTCCTCAAAGGCCTTCCCGTCGCCGAGCTTTTTGCCCCTCTCTCACAAAAGCTTGTTACACTCCCTCAAAGTGTCCAAGTCCTCCACCAAGGCATTGCATTCAAGGGTCACCTCATCCACTTCCCGGTTTGCTTTGCGAACCTCCATGCGAGCAAGAAGCACCATGGAGCGAGGAACCTTGTTCTCCTCCTCAAGCTCCCCACTCTCTTCCATGATCATGTCGGAAAGTTAGTCCACAACCTGCGTCACAAGTGATGTTAAGAAAATGGAAGTTTCAAAAAATCAAACAAACTGCAAACAAAAGGTACCTGGGTGAAGAGAGGCCTTAACCTCCGAGCCTCCAGATCAATTGCTTTAGCTCAAGCCCTTTCGAAGCCTAGACCCGTCATTTGGGGCCTCTTTGTCCCAGAGTATGGGGATGGTTCGATGCCCCCCAATTGGCAAGACGGCCTGGGCGTGTCAGGAACAGATTCAAAGGAAGGGCCAGCGTCGTGATCCTCTGGCACTTCCTCCACGAGCTCGACGATAGTCGGCTTGGGCCCAAGCTCTACCAACATAGTCTCCTCAAAAGCAAAGGGCCTCGAGGAGGGGCCCACGGTAGACATAGGGGTTTCGTCCTATGCGAGCGCTTCTTCTATCTTGGAGACAACCTCCACCTCAAGAAAGTCCTACTCGCTGGCAGGGGAAGGCGGCAGCAACACTTCATCCAAAGCCAAGTAGAAACCAACTTTTGGCTCAGAAGATTTAGCCAAGGGAAGGTGATGGGATAGACACGCGATCGTCGCTCGGCTCCACGACAAAAGAAGTACTTGGCCTGACCTCTTCTCAATCAATCGGTTAGGGAAGCAAGGACTTCCATCACTACGGTTGGAGGAAGGGGGTCTTCCGGTGGGAGTGATACTTCGAAAAAAGGGAACAACCCTAGCTCTAATACAACCTCGCAAGGTGCGGGTTTGATGAAGGCATTGAAGAAGACCATTCGAAAGTCGTCCTCACCATCCTTCTGGATGACAATGTGACCTAAGGATGACGAGGCCATGGGCGGTATGAACGAGGGGCATTGTGGCTCTTACACAAAGGCCCTTCGAGAAGAGGGAATTGGGATCCCAGCAAGGTAGGATAGCCTGCCGCCCCCAATAGCAGGACGGAACCAAGAACCCCTAGCCCCACTCCCGGAAGCCTTGCCAACTATGTCGCCTCTCGAGACAGGGCAGAAACTAGAACCCATAGCTCTCTCTTGGATGCCTAACCGACAACATTGTGACCTACCAAATGACACTTCTCCTTATCACCGGCTGGTGGAGGGCTAGAGTGGAATTTTTTATCCCGGGGCGTAGGGGGAGCCTCCAAGAAATCCCATACCAACACATACGAATGATCGGGAAAGGACAAGAATCTCATGATGTTGGCATCGGTTAACACCACATCAGCCTCAGTGTCGAGGAGGTGGGTCGCCAACCAAGCTTGCACGATCGCTAGCCTAGCTTCCTCTCTCCTATTCAACCTGATGGACAAGCTACTGCTATTGGGCACGTACGACTAGATGGCCTAGACTGAGAACTCCTGGTGGACCTCCTTCCTCTCATGATATTCTCATCTTGAGCTAGATACAAAGAAGAATCGCCGACACTAGTCTTTGATGTGGGAATGCCGCTTCTCCAAGCTAGAAATGTTCTTTTCGGAGGAACACTCCTGGAAGCTATACAAGCTTCCGTCGAGGCGTAGCACCCTATACATTAACAAAAACTTCTGGGCTATCAGATCAGAATACTCCTCAAAACCGAAACTGAGCACCCTCTGAAAGATAACGCAACTGGTAACTAGAAGTCGCCAGGCATTCGAGTGGAGCTATGTCGAGGCCAACCCTAGAAAGTTCAGAACGTTCTGGATGGGGCGGCAGAACATAAGATGACGACCGTTCGCAAACATCAAGGGATAGAGTGCAACTATGCCATCCCATCAGAGTCCACTATAGCTACGCATCACCCAAGGATCTCCAAAATCACCAACTCTGGAATGTTATACATCCTCCTCAGCGCGTATCGGTCATCGACAGAGACTGATGACTCCCAGCTCCACCCAGTGAAGTACAAATAAAGAGCATCAGAAGATCCATTGGGAGCCATTGAAAACTGAAATGAAGAATGAGCAAAGCAAAAGAGTCATGGGGAAGGAACTAGGAAAGTAGGCCCGAAGAAAAATGTATATGGATAAGAAGCGGAAATGGCAAATTATGAGATAAATGGGGGATTATACAGAGAAGGATGCGACAGTTGGCATTCTGCAAATATCTAAATGACTGCGAGCAGAAACCCAAGGGACATGCCAAGTTTTGAGAGACGCACAGAGTGGCATCGTGGAACCCAACCGACGCAAACCCATGAAATCATGAAGAGCGAGCAACGAGCTAGTGGGAAGCACTGTCCAATACGTAGACCAGTGCGTGGGGGGTACTTCCCCTTGCCCCAAACTGCCGGATAACAAAGGGGTGGGGAGAACCAGAGGGCTGTCAAGACATTAATGATTCAATCAAACAACCGTGGGGTTCCGAACATGCGTTAAGGGGGAACTGACCAGAGAAAGGTGGAAGGGGGCGTTTTGAATTCCCACCACACATGCGTGATAAGAATTCGCAAGGTATCGTGAGGGAGGTTGTTTGCAGTATTGAACCAAAGCACACGGGCCCAGTCCATGAGGCATTGATGGGTCTAAGGCTAGCCTAGTAGAAGGAAAGCACTTTCATTTGAGCTCCATTAAATCATATACTAAATACCGAAGTTGACTTATGCATCAAAGGTATTTTTCACAACCCCGAATCCTCATTTTCCTATATTCACAGGAACAGATTAACAATCACGGAATTAATCAACTTATAAAACACGATATCAACAATCATGGCCAAAGTCATAAAAAGAATAATGGGTGGGTGAAAATCTTTAGTCCCCGTATTTGAAAGACAAAGCGTGTCCTTTGGACAAAATGAAACTTCGAGAGGAAACATATATACATGGGTGGAACGAAACCGTGTGCCCCCATTAACCTTCTCACATGAAGATTGAAAAGTAATTATTCGGTTTACGCAGGTTACCCATCCATCTCACAGCTAATTGTTAACATTAAAAAAAAAAAAAAGGGATTTGAGAGTACTATTGGCCAATACGATTATCTTGAAGATAAAATAACAAAATTAATTACTTTATAGTCAAACTAATTCCCAAAAGCAGAACATGAATGATTGAGAATCAGCACTTAATTTAAAATTAGCACGGCTCTGGCCTCTCCTCACATTCAAAAGTAGTACTTTCTTTTTCCTTTTTCCTTTTTCCTTGCATACCCTTTGCTTTTTAGTTTGATTAAATAATTTCCATGGTGATGGTTAAAGTCTTCATTTTTCATGATTAGATAGATTAATATTCAGTGGCTTACTTTAGGTACTCGAGTCGAGTCGAGACACCAAATGCCTCCGTTCATGTATTTATAGAAGTTATGTTCCCAGTGCAATGTATCCTCTTGCTTTGACTTGTCCTAAACTCCACTTATTCCAAAGCACCGTCCCTAATTCTAACGTTCTCCTCTCGTGTCTCGTCTGCATCCACGTACTATTTTTCTAACAGCGTATACGAGTGATTTATTTCCTCTTGATTATGACCTGTCGTATCAGTACAAGCGTGGAAATTGAAGCAAAATTATTATGAGAACTAGGAAAAAGATAAAAATATTGTACGTTGATGTCACTCAAGTTTATGCCATCGAGAAATTATATCATAGCAATTTTGGCTATGCATGGGGTTCCAGACCAGTACGTACGTTAAATTCAAACTTTGACAATTTCAAATTCAGTCTATATCTATATCTATATATATATAGGATAGTGATAGATTTACTATCAATCTACTATCCATTTACTACTTAAAATGTATTTATTTTTTTATCATTTTATTTTAAGTATTTTTTTAACATTCTTAATCATTAAGAAAAAATTAAAAATATATATAATTTTACTAATAATCACTTCCTTAACCATTAAGTAAAATTAAAAAAAATACAAAAAGAGTAGTAAATAGGTAGTAGAAGGGTACTAACCCTATCATTATATAATTTTTCTTATCAACTACTATTCATTACTCCACATTTTATCTTCTATATAAAATTAATATTAATTTATGAGGTACGAAGGTGAATAGTAATTAATATATAGCAAAATTCATATATAATTTGTTAAGGAAATAATTAGCTAAGAAGAGAATCATCCCACCAATAAAGGACACAGCCAACAGCAAGAGGATTGGAAGCACTCAACAAAACAGAGGCACCAAATACATTGCAATGAAGGGCATGGCACACAGTAAAGGCTTCATGAGCACTCAACAAATGCATCAGAGTAGAGAAATTGAATACCTTTGTAACAGAAATATACTACATCATACACGTGTCACTAGTCTAGAGGAAAGTTTGTTATGACACTGTATATAAATACATGTAAATGTAAAAGAGAGATAAGTGTGAAAAAGACAGATTTTATTCAATACATTTCGCCCATCGAGGCATTTCACAGAACACATTTCGGGCTCTCTTATTCTCATGATTTAATATGTTATCAAGAGACCAATAAGACTCACATCTTCCTCACCTCATCATCGCATCCCCACACCAACCCCCACCCCCACCTTACTCTGTTACCAACACCAACAACACCAACCATTGTGTTCCCATTAAACTCACTATCGATAACTATTTATTATGAAAAGCCCAAATGGTTCCTTTTCTCAAAGGAAACCAGTTATTTGATCATGTGGATGGCACCTCATCTATGCCTCCCCCATGATTAATAACCAACCAAATCCAAATTTCACAAAGTGGAACTTACTTGACCAAATAGTCTTTGCACTTAACTCTTCCCTCTCCAAAAATGTGTTGGCGCAGGTACTAGACTATACCACCTCCAACGAGGTTTGGCGTACTCTTCAAGAGCTTTTCACTGCTCAATCCTCGGCACATCTTATGTAGACTCATTTTCAACTGGCAACACTAAAGAAAGGTTTAGAAAGTATCACTGAGTACTATAACAAAGCTAAGTCTCTTGCATCCTCTCTAAGTGCAGCAGGTCAATCCTTATCACCCACTGAGTTTTCTGTCTATCTACTTGCTAGTTTAGGTTCAGATTATGAATCTCTTGTTACATCACTCACTACACGAGCTGATCCTTTATCATCACAACAGATTTACAGTTTTCTCTTAAATCATGAGTCTCGTTTAGCTCATCAATCTCATTCTCTGTTGTTTGGCAATCCACTTTTTGCCTACCTTACTGTCGCTAAATAGCCTCCCACCACTTTTTAGTCTTCAAATTACAAAGGCAAGGATGGTCGTACAAACAGGGGTCGACGCCGTGGTAATGGGAGAGGACCCTTGAATTTTTTCTCCAACAAACATGATTCCAGACCTACATGCCATGTCTGTCATAAGCAGGGTCACACTGCACTAACATGTTATTATAGGTTTAATCAAGCCTATCAAGCTTCCCCTCCACCATCTTTCTCGGCTAACCATACTACTACTCAAACTCCTTTTACTCCACCTATTTTTAATCAATGGTTCCTAGATAGTGCAGCTACGACTCATTTTGCAGGAGATGTTCACAATCTCAACTTGGATGCAATGTCTTATCAAGGCTCAAATCAGGTCAGCATTAGAGATGGCTCTCCATTCCCATCCAGCATACTAGCTCGGCTCATCTCCATACACCCAACGGCAATTTTTTTCTCAGTCAACTTTTACATGTTCCTTGCATATCAAAAAATCTTTTATCGGTGAGACAATTTTGCTTGGAAAATTCAGTCTATTTTGAGTTTTATTCCTCTGGTTTTCTTGTGACGGATTTACAAACACAGGAGGTTCGACTTCAGGGCACCGTTAAGGATGGCTTGTATGTTCTCCCATCAACAATTTTGATCTCACCAAAAACTGCTTCCGCACATCATGCACTCATTGGCACTCGCACATCTCCTTCTACCTGGCACATGTGTCTTGGACACACTTCACCTAGAATCATGTCTCGTCATCAATAGTTTTCAGCTTCCTTGAAATACTAAGTCAACTGCTCACACTTGTAAAGCTTGTTTACAAGCTAAATCACATACACTTCCACATCCTTCCTCTCCTTCCATCTCCACTACTCCCTTTCAATTAATGTTTTTAGATGTTTGAGGTCCGGCACATGTCCTATCCTCTACAGGTTGCCATTATTATCTTGCTGTAGTTGATGACTCTACAAAATACAGTTGGTTATTTCCTTTACAAGCCAAGTCTGATGTCACACCAATTTTTATTGCTTTTATGCGTTACATCACAAACCAATTTTTCACTAAAATATGAACTGTACAAACAGATGAAATGGGTGAATTTCAACCCCTTCGAAAAATTCTTCAAGATAATGGCATTGGACATCGTCTCACGTGTTCTTATTCTCATGTCTAGAATGGTAGTATCAAGAGACGTCATCGACATATTGTCGAGACGGGTCTCTCCTTACTAACTCAAGCATCAATGCTCACCAAATTTTGGGTATTTGCATTCCAAACTGCGGATTATTTAATAAATCCAATGCCGACAACCATTTTAAAAAATCAATCTCCACTTTATAAATTGTTTGGACACCCACCTGATTATCAATTTGTTAAAGTTTTTGGTCCACCTGATCCCATCAATAAAGGACACAGCTAACAACAAAAGGATCAGAAGCACTCAGCAAAACAGAGACACCAAATACATTGCAATGAAGGACATGGCACACGGCAAAGGCCTCAGGAGCACTCAACAAATGCATCAGTGCAGAGAAATGGAATACCCTTGTAACAGAAATGTACTACATCATACATGTGTCACTAGTCTAGGGAAAGTTTGTTATGACTCTGTGTATAAATACATGTAAATGTAAAAGGAAGATGTGTGTGAAAAAGACAGATTTTATTCAATACATTTCGCCAATTGAGGCATTCACATTACACCTTTCGGGCTCTCCTATTCTCATGATTTAATATAATTAATTAGGCTGAAACCTAAATATTACAGCAACTCTTTTATATTTTGCCTACATAAAAACCTGTAAACTTTAAAATATTCAAATATCAGAATGATTCGATATTGATTTTTTACACTGATTATTATTTAGGTCTTATGTTGTTATTTTGGAGAAAATTATCTGACTCTTTGTACCTAGTTTTTAGGTACTGTCTATCATACCATATATTTTTGCCCACACTGAATATATATTGTGATAGGTCCTAAAATATTTTGTGCACGCCATAAAATATATAGGTAACATTGAATTTTTCATTTTTGTATTAAAAGTATAGTGCATTACTGTACATATCTACGCAAAAAATAACCTCGAGAACCACAACCCTATATCAAAGACACCTCCAAAACTACATCCTATTTACGATAAAAATAACATAATTATGTATGCCCCATTAGGAAAACTTCTAAGAAAACTAGTATCCTGCATAAAAGCCAGAACCATGGAATAAAAAAATGAATATATTCATTTCAAAGTTTTTAAGGCTGGTCGACGGCGACCTATATATATAAATATATATTTATATGAACAAGATAAGTGAAATGAAAAGAAGTAACTACGAACTATCAGAAGAGCCAAGTGGCTCTGATACCAATTCTTGAATTCTTACTTTGTCTTGTTACTTTCTCAAAAGACCCAGAACCTTAGTAAGACCCATTTGCTGGAGAGCGTCGAGGGCAGTTAGGTATAGGGGTGAGATGAGAGTACCTAAGCACTGAAGTGTAAAGGACTATGTTGACTAGTTACAATATAAGTAGAATGTTTAGATCTAATTCAACTATTAGTTCCAGATCGTCTATACCACCTGACATAGTTAATGAAGAAAATTGTTCTTTTGAAGAAACTGTTCCCAGTAATTTCAATCAATGAAATATTCCTAAAATTGATTCAAATACTATTTACCAAACTTCTTGGTTTCAATCTACTTTCAAAACTGCTTTTAATGTTAGAACTGTTGAACAAACATATGCTATTTCAAAATCTCAAGAAAAATTTTACTTGTTTACTAAGAAATTAATCCAAGATTTCTTAGCAAAAGGTTACAAATATTTACATGTTGGTTCTGTTCAAGTTGTTGTCAAACCTTTAACAAGGAAAGACGTCAATGCTTCAATTCTACTTTGTTTACGTGATGGCCGTTTCAAACAATTTGAAAATAGTATTCTCGGAATGATCCAATCTTCTTTATCTGGAGGACCAATTCATTTTGATTATTTTTCTGATTTACCTATTGCTTTAGATGATCCTCATATTATTAAAACTTTAACTTTGAATATTTTAACTTCTGGCTAGTATATGTTAGAAGGCAGTAAACCACTTTCGCTTGTTTACAGGATTTATTATCTTATTTTAAAAACAAATTTAAATCTAAAAGCTATTCCAAAACCAACTGCGGGAAAAACTCTGTTAATACAAAGTTCGACCTCAGATGCGCATATTCAAGTTCCAAAGATGGTTTATTGGAGTGATATTTCTCTCCCCAATGAATGGACTTTAGAACATGAAGTTCCTCATGTTAATACTATTTCTAATGATTGTAATTTAGATTCTATTCAGTAATATTTGGATGGTACTGTTAAAATTAGTTTTGATCAGTTTAGTATTCCAAATTTAAGAAAAAATTCTTTTGCTAGATCTAGATCTCCTTTTGTTGGTCTTGTTTCAGAAAATCCGGAAAGGAGAGATAAAAATCTCCAAAAATTCCTGGAAGATCATGCTAAAACAGCCCAACCTACCCAACCTGTTAACCTTGATTTACCTGATTTAAAATTGAAAGGATTGTCTACATCCTCTCAAGTTACTTCTGCTTATTATTCCACCAAAGATGTTGGTTCATCTAAGGAAAAGTCTGTAAAGGAAAAAGCTAATAAAGATGATACTTCATCTTTGTCCCCTACAGCTTCAAATATGGCTGCTCCTGTTGCACCAGTTCATCATAGCCTTACTGTTTTAAACAAACTTTTTAAATTTGATTTAATTGCTTTAGTTAATGAATACAATTCAAAAGAAAATCGTGATAAACATAAAACTTATCATACTACTTTTTCTGATTCTGAAAAATTACGTGTTAAAAGAAAATTGAAAGAAAAGATGAACGACCTGCAAAGGCACATACTTTTCTTTGATTTTGTGACAAATTATTATATTTCAAAAAATAGTTTAAATGTTGTTAAAACTGATTTCCTTAAAAAAGAAGGAAAGGTGGTGGTCCAAGCCAGCCATCCTCCTTTAGAGGAAATTCTTATTTCACACAAAGGGGTTGAAATAACTGCTTCTCCTTTCAAAATCCCTGAAATCGTGTCCAAAGATCTAAAAGAAGACAAGGTTATCAAAGAAATAAAAAAGATTATTATTCAAAATAATTTTGTAAACTTTACTCTTCATACTATTGGATAACAGTTAGACATGATAGAAGAGAAAGCAAAAAAACATATTTTTGCTTCTACCCCTATTTTACAAACTATTGAAAATCTTTTGGTTTTTCCAAAAGATCAGCCAAAAAATATTTCAAAAACCATTGAAAAACCTTTGATTATTTTACCCCAAGTTAGGCCAAAAATTCAAAAAAATTCTCAGGCCAAGACTTTAGATAAAATTAATCAAATGCTTTCTGATCTTAAAAAAGAACAGTCTTCTACCAGTACTCTGAGTAAAGAAACTGCTCTTATCGAAACCACAGAAGAATCATCTGACAATGATTCCTCTGAGGCAAAAGATATTGATTTACTTGAAAAGAATTTTAGTGATTTTGTTTTAAAACCTAAAATTGTCAGATTTACTTCAAAAGGACGCAAACCAATGAGTCTCACGAAAAACTGGTATTCCAGGCCTACTCCTCCTAATCTACGATTTGAAGAAAAAAATTTTCAAACCCAATCTTTGTATTCTGTAGATAAAATTTATGAATGGAATATTGATAGATTATCTGAACAAGAAATCCTCAATACCATGAGTAAAATGGCTTTAGTTGCAAATGTTTATATTAATAATAATATAGACAACCTGATAATTATTATTTTAACTAATGGATTTGTCAGTATTCTTCGCAATTGGTGGGATAAACATCTCACTGAAAATGCAAGGGAAACCATTCAGAACGCTGTCAAGCGTAATGATGAAAGTTTACCTATTTTTGATAAATCCATCGGAATGGCTCATCCTGATAGTATTAATACTTTAATCTACATTATTATTAAACATTTTGTTAGAACTCCTTCCAACATTACCAATCGTATTTCTGATTATTTGAATAATTTGCTATACCATCAAATGTCTGATTATAGATGGTATCAAGATGTTTTTATTTCAAGAGCAATGCTCAGAGATGATAGTCACAAGCCTTACTGGAAAGAAAAATTTATTGATGGATTGTCTCATTTACTTGCTCTTAAAGTTAAGGAAGAACTTACTGATATCTCGGGATTTCTTAGTTACGAAAATTACACCTATGGTGATATTTTCTGTGTAATCAAGAAACTTGGTATTAGTATATCTAATGATCAAATAATGCTTCGTGAACAATTAAAGAATAGCAAGAAAGCCAAATATAAAATGAAAAATTTTTGTGAACAATTTGACCTTCCTCCTATTCCTCCATCTAGACGAAAGCATAAACATTTTACTAAATATTGTAAACTTCGTGGGGAAACAAGGAGAAAACTCCGTGATAATTTTTATAAAAAATTATATAATAAAAAATCTTCGAAAAAACCTTTCTCTAAATCCTTATCTAAGAAAAAAGAACCTTTCAAAATGAAACTGTTATAATTGTGGCAAATTAGGACATTTTGCTGATAAATGTTCCCAGAAGCCCAACAAATTCAAAAAAAAACTGAATCAGTTGAATATTGATGTTAATGATCAAGAATAATTGTTTCGACTTCTAGAAACACAGTTTTCTTCATCATCTGACATTCATGAATTTAGCTCTAGTGATTCAAAATATCACTCAGAAGCCAAATCCATTGATTCTCCTGATGTTAACCTTAGTTGCAATTGCAATGACTCTTATTACAAATCTTTAAGTAAAACAATTAATGTTTTAACCAAAGCTGAAGAACAAGAAAATCTCTTATTAATTTTGATTTCTCAAATTACGAATCTTGAGCGTAAAGAAGAATACATTCTCAAGCTTAAGAAGACTATGGTTCATCAAGAATCAGAAACTTATAAACAAAGGATTAGTTTTCAAGATATTTTGGAAAGATTTCAAAAGAAAAAATCTAAAAATATTTCTACTACTGATTTACAACATGAAGTTAATATTATTAAAAAAGAAATTGTTGAACTTAAATCTCAAATTAATAATCTTAAATCTGAAAATGACATTTTAAAACAAGAATTTATATGTTTTAAAATTAATAAACAGTTTGATCAAGATATTCCTTCTGATAATGAGCAAACAAATGATTCAGATGTTTGTCAAAGATAAGAAAAATCTTCTGATAACCAGATCTATTTGATCCATCATACTATTCTTCCAAAATGGTTTTCTCGTGTTACTATTATTGTTTGTCATGAATTTTCATTCTCTATTATTGCAATAATTGATTCTGGTTCTAATTTGAATTGTATTCAAGAAAGATTAATTCCTAGCAAATATTTTTAAAAATTCATTGAACGATTATTTTCGGCAAATGGATCTTAGATGAAGATCAATTATAAGCTTAATACTGCTCATGTTTGCCAAGATAATGTGTGTTTTAAAATTCCTTCTGTTCTTGTCCGAAATATGTCTGATAAAGTCATATTAGGAATTCCTTTTATTTATTCTTTATATCATTTCTTGTCTGAAAAAAAATGGTATTACCACTGATCATTTCGGACAAAAAGTCAAATTTAAATTTGCTTCCAGATTTGAAATTAATACTGACAAAGTTTGAAATCTTTACTTTCTGCAAAAAATAAACATCTAAATTTCCTCCAACAGAAAATTAGATACAAAAAGATTTCTAAACAATTTTCCAGTACTTTGTTTCAATAAAAAATTGAGGATTTTAATAAAAGATTGATTTTTAAAATTTGTTCTGATCTTTCCAATGCCTTTTGGCATAGAAAGAAACATGTTAATTTACCTTACATCAAAAATTTTAATGAAAAAGATATTCCAACTAAATCTCGCCCTATTCAAATGAATAGCGAGACTTTAGAATTTTGCAAAAAAAAAATTGCTGATTTACTTAACAAAAAAATAATCCGACATAGCAAGTCTCCCTAGTCTTGTACTGCTTTTTATGTTCAGAAAAATGTTGAGATTGAGAGAAGAACTCTTCGCCTAATCATAAATTACAAACCCCTGAATAAAGTCTTAGAGTGGATTAGGTACCCTATTCCCAATAAAAATGACTTGATTCATAAGTTTTGTGATATTGTTGTTTTCTCCAAGTTTGACCTAAAGTCAGGATTTTGGCAAATCCAGATTAGCGAGCCAGACAAATACAAGACTGCTTTTACTACTCCTTTTGGACACTATGAGTGGAATGTGTTACCTTTTGGTCTCAAAAATGCCCCTAGTGAATTTCAAAATATCATGGATGACATCTTCAATTCATTTACCCATTTCACTATTGTCTACATTGATGATGTTCTCATATTTTCTAAATCTATTGATGACCATTGGAAATATTTACATTCGTTTCTAGATATTATTAGATTAAATGGTCTTGTTGTTTCTGTTAGAAAAATTAAATTATTCCAAACCAAGATTAGATTCCTTAGTTATGACATTTCTGAAGGTAAAATTAGACCCATAGCTCGGGCTATTGAATTTACCGACAAATTCTCTGATGTTATTACTGATAAAAAATAGTTACAGAGATTTCTTGGATCTCTTAACTACGTTGTTGAATTCTACCAAGACATGAGAAAACAATGTCGTCTACTTTTTAAAAGACTTCAACAAAATCTTCCACATTGGTCAGCTATTCACACTGCGATTGTTCAAAAAATCAAGACACATGTTAAAATTCTTCCATGTCTTTGCATTCTTACTTCTGATTCTTTCAAAATTGTTGAAACAGATACCATTGAACTTAATTATGGTGGCATTCTAAAACAAGTTGTTTCACCAGGCTTTTCTGAACAAATCATTTGTTTCCATTCTGGAGTCTGGAATTCTACACAGAATAATTATAGTACTATTAAGAAATAAATACTATCCATAGTATTATGCATCTCTAAATTTCAAAATGATTTACTTAATAAGAAATTTTTATTAAAATTTGATTGTAAAAGTGCTAAATATGTGTTAGAAAAATATGTTAAAAATATTGCATCAAAACATATTTTTGCACGATGGCAAGCTATTTTAAGTGTTTTTTATTTTGATATTGAATTTATTAAAGGAACTGATAATTTTATTCTTGATTTCCTTACTTGTGAATTCTTGCAGAAACCATGAGCAAGAAAAAAAGAAAAGAAAAAAATGCTCTCCCTCCTATTCCAGATAAGCGCCTGCTTATAAAAAATGAACATGCTTCGCCAATTGACATTGCCAATAGGTTCACTACCTTAGGCAAAGTCATCCAACCTGCTTCTTTTGCTTCAACTGTTTTGACCCCCTATGATCCTTATGCAAAAGCCATTGCTTCACAGCCTGCTCTTACTCCATATATGCTTCCCAAATCCAAAACAGCATATATTCGAAAATTTTACTCTTTTAATCTATTTTACATAGAACCCAATAGGACTTTGCATTCTTACCCATTCAAAATTGCTTCTTCTTATTTTCCTCTTAGTTTCCATTGGATCCCAGAAAATTCTGCAAAAACACTCCAATGTTATTACAATATTTTAATACAAACAAATTCCATTACCATAAAGCCCATTTATGATAAAACGGATAACACAAAGTTGATCTACCACAGTGTTTATATTCTCCAACTCGTGATCAAAGAAGAATGCGGCACCAACCCCTTCACTTCCAAAAGACTTGTTGATTCCGAAATTGTTTTTAATTATTATGACTATATTAAAGCTTGGTCTAGATTTATGCTACACCAAGTCCCTGATATGAGTCATTCTTGGTTTTTCAATTTTGATAAGAAGTTCAAAGGAAAACTCCATTTCTAGTTTATACAATGGTGGGATCAGTTTGGCCCTATCCCAGAAAATTTTTCAGATGAACTCTTAAAAATATTCAAATGCTTCACCAATGTTGTTACTTCCAAATTGGACAAACACATGTCTAAATTTCCTTATTCTCTCCATTTTTGCCAAAGATATAAAATCCCTTGGATCATGAGATGGAGTTATGAAAGAAATTGTGACATTTTGGTCTGATACTGCTTTACTAAATAGTAGGATAGATTCTCCTATACCCAAAATATTATTGATTATGTGATAAAGGAATTCCCTCAAACTGCTCCAAACTTACAAAATAAAGAGAAATTTTCCACAATCACTTATGGTTCTCTTACTTTAACTGGATATTCTCAAATCTAGGCTCCTACTTCACCAACTACCTCACAGAAAGGAAAGACAGCTACTTCCTCAACAAAATCTAATAAATCCTCTGAGTCTAAAAAGAAGAATCCTATGGATAGACTTAAGAAGTCCTTAGAACAAGATAATTCTGATGAATCTGATAAGTCAAAAACATCTTCTACGGCTTCAGTTGATGATCTCTATTCTAACATTTTCTTATATGACTCAGAAGACACTCTAAGACTATCTGATGATTGATCCGCCGACACAAAACAACAAATGGAAGAGGACTGTTTCAGCAGACTGATTGATCTCCCAGCTGTCAATAATTCTCACGTGAAAGAATAGTCTACTGTTCACTCACGGACTACTTTAACTATTTTGCTTTCACTGTATTGCTTTTACTATTCTACTTTAATTATTCTAAATAGTGCTCCTTTCGCTTATAAAAGGGAAGCCTGGCTTCAGAATGACTCAAGCTTTCTTACAGACTTCTCTCTTTATCTCTCTCCCAAATTCACCTTCCTTCTCCTCTCCACACCTCCATCTACTTCTCTAATCTATAAGCAAGATATTTTCAATCTTGTAACTTGTATTTTGTTTATATTAATTTGAATACAAGTGTTATTTTCATATCTTATCTATTTTTACATTATCATGCATATGGTCGGTTTAACCGCCTGCTTTACTTCTGCATATGCATCATTCACTCATTTGTCGGCTCTACCGCCTTATTAACTGTGCATGCTCATCTCTAAGGCCGGCTCTACCGCCTAGAGTTTTTCTTTCTTTCTTTCCTCCTTCTTTCTGCTCTGTCTTTGGTAATATATTTTTATATATATATAATCAACAAGCATGTATGTGCTGATCATGACTATTATATATCAGGGGCGGCTCAATATAAATTGAGGTCTTAGGCGAAATTTAACTGAGTTATTTGTAATTATTATATAATAAAATATAAATTATTATATGGAATATTTTCAATAAAAAAAAATTTTATTTAAAATCTTTAAATACAGCTTTTGTAAATTTATATTTATAACAACTTAAAATGAGATCTAAATGTAGTTTTTGTGCCTCAATTTATCAAGATTTTAAAAAAATTATTTAAAATATAAATAATTCATTGTATTACTTATGAAAAAAAATCATTATATTAAGTATTAAATTTGGTATTATGGAGCCTTGCACACATTGAAAACTATATAAATTATTTCAAAATTTTATTTAATGAAATGATTTTTATTTTTATTTTCAAAAAAAATTAGAAAAAAAAAACACTTCATTTTTAATTTTGGGGACCTTCCATAAGGTGGGGCCTTAGGCAATGACCTAAGGGGCCTTACCATGGAGCCGGCCCTATTATATATGAATCCTACTAAGCAACTGCCGGTAGCTTCTGCGGGTTTAATACGTGTTTTTTCATATATTTTTTTCAGTTATTTTTTATATAGATTTTTTTAATACTTTTTAATATTAAAAAAAATAAAATAAATTTAGAACATTATTAAAAAAATACTTTCTTATTCATAAAGTAAACAAAAAAGCATCATTAAAAAATATTTCCTTAATCACTAAGTAAAATTTATAAAAAAAAATTATTTTAATGATTAAAGAAGTATTTTTTAATGATATTGTGAATTTTTTTATTTTTTTAAAATATTTAAAATTGTTAAAAAAATCTATATAAAAAAAAATTAAAAAAACACAAAAAAAAAAAAAATATATTAGAACCAGTGGTAGCTCCCAACTACCAGTGGTGGCCGGTGAGTCTAAGGGTGGTTTGGATATTGAAATAAGTTGAGTTGAGTTGAGTTTAGATGATAAAATATTATTAGAATATTATTTTTTAATATTATTATTGTTTTAAAATTTGAAAAAGTTGAATTATTTATTATATTTTGTGTTGAAATTTAAAAAAGTTGTAATGATGAGTGAGATGAGATAAGTTTGATTTGAAAACCAAACGAAGCCTAACATTATTCATTATATATAGCTTGGTTTTGTACTTTTTTTTATGTTTTTTGAGTAACTTTGAATTAATTATTGAAAAAATTTTCATAATTTTTTACCATTCACACAATTTCGATACATCATATTTTTTTTAATTTTTATGAATTTTTTTATCAAATATTTATTATATGAATAATGAATAGAAATTTTGAAATAGTTTAACAAAAATAAACTCAAAAAAAATTTAAAAAAATATTAAAAAATTTAAAAATTTAAAAAAATATTAAAAAATTTAAAAATTTAAAAAAATATAAAATATAGAACGTGGAAGGGATTGTTTAGCAAAACACTTAATTACTTTATCACATTTCAAAAGGCTAACTTTCCGTGGCGCAGGGACGTTTTCCATTTCCAAACTTCTATTATAATTAAAATATATTAGTACTCCCTCCAGCATTTTCCACGTGATCAATCTGGGCGGGCAATGACACTTTCCGTATATATATATATATATATATATATAATGTGTGCGTGTGAACGTACGGGGTAATTTATATATAGGGAGCACGCACCTTACTTTGTTACAAATATTTGTTCCGTCCGTGGAAGATAATTGGCAGCTTTCATACGTGTCGACGAAGTTAATTTAAAAATAAAGATGGCCGCTAGCTAGCTAGCTATCTAGTTAGCTAGTTTCAGTATTACTGACAGAAATAATGGCCGTCGGCCTGATCTCTAATAATATTTAGCCCTTAGTGATCGTAGTAGTAGTAGTACTACTTAATTCAATGCCAAAAGTAAATTTTCATAAGCATCACGAAGCAATATATAATGGCAACTTTAATTGAAAAGTATAGTAGGATGGGTGATCCACATTCACAACACTACTTCCCTGATCTCAAGCAAGTCATATCAGTCCCACTACTTGATTTACACGAATATTAATATTCTCCCTCATAATTTTTATATATATATATTATTCCTAGCTAGCTTGTCGGTAAAACTTAACACTAATAAGCTAGCTAGGTCTGCTGAGATCACCAACTTAAAAAGAGTACTCTAAATTTATGATGCATAGCCGTTCATGAAAATCAATGTCAATAATATTGCACGCAGCTCATGCGCTCCTGCCAGTGTTGATTTTAAAAGGTTTTTTTTTTTTTTTTTTTATTATTAATTTTGTCCATATGCGGTCTTTGTGCACTACATACATATACTGCGTGGTTTCTTATTCGATATCGATATATTCGTCAAAATATGATCTCTTTTTATTATTATTATTAAATAGAAAATAAACTTCATTTATTTATGAAAGTGAAGTTATAACTGTTACCCGATACATGCAGAAAAAATCTCAGATTACAATTCAATCACTCACCTTTGAGACTCCACTAGTATACAAATTCATTTGTGACTGGTATGGTTTTAGCTTCTACAACTCTCTACAGACAAACTGTCTAAGAGACTACACTTTACCTAAATCATAGATTTCAAACCCCACCTCCAGACGAGGAGAGGACTTTCACTCTATGGACAAAATATCCAAAAGATTATTTCTTTTTTATTTTATCTAAACAAAAAGAAATAACAATAAATATAAAGATAGATGTGAAAATGAAGGATTACAATTGTACATTCGAATTTTTAGTTTGAATGAAAGTAAAATACAAGAAACAAATAAACCATAGTGGCATGTGAGAGATGCGCCACACCAAGAGTGTGGCGGCCAATCGAGTCTGAATAAATCGAAGTCCTTGATCTCAGAAATGCTACATGTGGCAGCAGTAGAAGCTTCCTGGTGCGGTGGGGCGTAGATCTCACGTGTTGCTATGACTCACGTGTGTGGCTCATGCGCTGCTCTGTTGGACAAAAACTTTTGGTCGTCCAAAGGATTGGCAGTCTAAGAATCTTGCGGAGGGGCATGTGGTGGACATTGGGTTTCAGAAAATAACAGATCAACGATTCATCATACTTTGGATCAAAAAATTGAAAAATAAAAAGTTACACAATCTCTGATCTAACCATATGGAGGATGGAGGAAGAGAGGAGACGAAACTCCGCCCCTGAGTTGGGTTTTTGCTGGGAGTGAGTTACAAAAAAAAGGAGAGATCGAGAGCTTTCGGCTAGAGTTTTTTGGTCAAAATATGATATCTAGTCAAACCTTATACTATACCATATATCTAATTTTAAGATCATATAGATAATTCGTATTTAACTAATAAAATGTAATAAAAAATAAAAAATTCGTTCAAATTTTATTATTATTCATTATATATTTTCTACATATTGCTAATTATAAGGACGATTTAATGATTTAAATGCAAACGCGCAGTTCATGGGAACTTTATACATGACCTTTTTTGGGTAGAGACGTGGGTCAATGTTTTATTTTCTTATAAGTGATGTTTCCAGAAGTAGAAGTGCCGGATCCACAAGCACCAACGCCGATTCAACAAGGAACAAAATCCGACTCTACCCATGCGTGTATTTACTATATATCCATCCCCACGCGCAGGCTGCTTCCCGCAAGTGAAGCGCGCGCGCGCCTTGTATTCTTTCGGCCGGGGCAGTATGCGTGGGACCACTGATTCGTGAAGCATGTGCATGCGTCACATTGCCAATGTAATGCTGTTAAACTCTACACAATTTGAAGAATTAAATGATAGAGGAGGTGCGTCTCAAAATGCACTTTGCGCTGTACATGAACTTGATATAGACCCACATTTAATTGCATTAATGTCGTCTTCTTCTTCATCTTTTTCGTTTTCTTATGGGATTTTCCTCAAGCTCCCTGTCTTTATTAAAATTAAAAAATGGGATATGTCAATAACATCTATTAAACATAGTTTGCGACCCATCTCACTTCTATCTTCCCTAATTATTTATGTATCTTGTGAAATTCACATCAGCCCTCCTATCCTACTGACACCCAATGTGTGTGGGACACGCGTGCGGGTGTCGTAGCCCGCTTTCTCTGAAAATTATAAAATGATAGATGATCTACTTGATTATCTTATTGTTTTATTCTAAAATAAGAGGCAACATGATATGCCTCACGGCGATGACAAAGATTATGAATCTATGAAATAAATATTATTCAAAACAATTTAAAGAAGCGCATCCTTTTCTAGAGCAGCTCCTCACGGCTTGACGTTGTTCAATCAACCACCACAAATTAGGCACTCATTTCCTTATTTGTGTTTTCATAATTATTGTAAGAGGATCACTATTAGAAATCCTACCGCATCTTCTATCATTATTAATATATAAATTGCTTAGGAAAAAAAAAACCCAAAATTTAGTTTTTGAATAAATCTATTTATTATCATTTTTATCATCATCTGATGATATGTCATTAGATGATAGATTCATAAATAAAATATAATAAATAATTTTTAATTATTTAATATCACATTATGAGATGATGAAAATTTAGATGATAAGTAGTATTATACTTAATTTTTATCTTCTTGTGAATTTATGATCTTAAAAGCCGGATAAGGTTTAAGTTTGAAGTGTTTATATTTGTAAGCCGAAACGGAGAATACATACTCTCTACATTTCTAACATAACAGAATTTGATTTACAATAGATTTGATTTTTAAACTTTTTTTTTTAATTATTATAAATGAAGTTTCGTCATGCCACATTATGAAAGATCATGTGTTCTCGTACCTACTTGAGCTCAAGGATGAGGTCAAATGTTTTTTTTATTATTTTTTTATATTCTTAAATATTTAAAAAAATCACAACATCATAAAAAATATTTTTTTAATCATTAAATAAATAAATAAGTTTGTCAGGAGAATTCATCGGTACCCAACTCTCGGTGACTTTAGTTTTTTCCATATTTTTTTTCTATATTCTGCAACTTTAAATAAGGCTAGCTTCGTTAAAATGAATTATAAACCTACATGGATGGAGCTAATCGGCTGCCAATTAAACGAAAATTGTACAATGCTAAATGAAATGCAGGTTATGTCCCTATCGAGTGGACCCCACTCAAGCATACCCAAGGATCTAATTTGCCATCTTATTTCACTCAAAGGCCAAAACGGCACTCTACAGTACCACTAGATCAATAAAAGAAAAAAAAATACTCATCATTTACATATTATACATCATACATAATTTTTTTATTTTTTTATTTTTCTTATCAAATATATAATATATAAATGATGAGTAGAAGAAATTAATTAATTTATAAAAAATTATATAAAAAAATTAAAAAAATAAATAAAAATAATATGATGTATAAAGTAGGAAAGAAGAAAATACAACAAACACGGGCAGACAAATGATCCTATCGTTCTTTTTCTTGACCCTCTTTTTGGGATAGAGAAATGCTGCTTTTCCAAATAGGAGATTCCAATATTATTTCTTTTTTTTTTTTTACTTAATAATTATAAAAAAAAAATTATTGATGTTATAAATTTAAAAATATATATATTTAAAAATATGAAAAAAAATCCATAAAAAAATCACTGTCGAGATCCACCGTTGGGATCCCCATGTGTGGCTTTAGAGCTGTATCAACTATAAAGAGAGAAAAAAAGTAATAATACGAGAGAATTGAGTGATCAGTACCATTGAATTGAACTTGAGTATGGCCTAATCCTGATCATCATAATTAATCGTCTTGTTAAAATTAAAACTGATATATGATATATATATATATATATAGGGAAATAATATATGACTCTCTTATTCTTACCAATATTTTAGAAAAAGTACTCGATCGACCGACACACTGTTTTAATTTATGCTAACAAATCTTTCGTCGATATATAATTGGAGTGGTCATTATTTTGATCCAGAGGCAATGAAAAAGCTATGTACTGCTGTCACCAATGAGGGCCTTATAACAGATCATGGGTCACATATTGATATTGATATATAGTTTTTTTTTTCTTTTGACAATCGCATGCCATTAAAATAAAAAATAAAAATAAAAGAACTCAAGCGTTGTTGTTAATGAAAAGCTAGCTGGCGTACGTGCACCATTTTCAAATTTTCATCCATTTGCAAATTTTCATCCAATTAGAGTATTTATATTGACTTAATCAAATGGAAAAGTTAACTAAAATTTAGATAATTGATGTAAAAAATATTTCACATTAAATTAGTCAAATTTAAAATAAGATGGACTTCTGTTACAGTGGTTTGTTAAAGATAGAGAACATTCACTAAATATTAAAATATTAATTTTTCACTCCAAGTAAATATTAAAATATTAATTTTTCACTCCAAGTAAATATTAAAATATTAATTTCTCACTTCAAACAAAAATACTATTTAATTTGTAATTAAGAAATTTAGATAAAAATTTAGACGAATTTAATCAAATATTTTTTTTATTAGCATTACGAGCTATCTCGACATCTATTCATCCCATGCATCTGATCTTCCCCGAAAGGAGGTTAGGTTTTATATCCAAACTAGGCACTCGGAGTTGGATCGGAGGTGGTCTAGAACTACAAAGCTCATGCATTTCCCCTCACAAATTCTACCGTCGCTCTAATTCCAACCAATCCCACTTCACAAGAGACAGACGATGATGATGATCAAATATATATGTATATGGGTTCGATGGCCTTGATTACTCGACACAAATTAAATTAAATAAGTTCATTATTGGGTTTTGAGAAATTCTATTTACAATTCTGGGTGAAGGGATTGCACACTAATGAATGAGGATAAAATAGAAAAAAAATATCATTTTAAAAATAACATTATTATAATTTTAATTTTTTTTTAAACATAATTGTATGAAGCAGTCTCCATTTAGAAATTTTTAAATAGTGAGATGAGAGTTTTTAGTTTTAAATAAAAGTTTAAAATATTATTTTTTAATATTATTATTATTTGAAATTTAAAAAAATTAAATTAAAATTTAAAAAAATTGAATTGTTTATCATATTTTATGTAAAAATTTAAAATAATTATAATAATTAAATAAAATAAGATAAAAATTATATGCGTCATCCCACTTATCAAACCTATCCTAACTCTTAGGTTTTTGCTTGCGCTTTCTTCCGAGGTTGGTACCATTTAGATTCTTAAAGGTTACTCGGAAGTAAATATATAATTCTGTTTGTTCGGTGCACCTTCCGGCCTAGTCCCATACCGGTTTTAATCTAATACGAGACAAAATGTCAAAAATATAAATCTAATGCATGGCCTGTATGTTGCCACGTCAAACAACTTTTCCTCAATCCAGATCAAACCTAACGTACATGATCACCGTATTCCTAGTTAGTCGTTGAGACTGACAATAATTAGTCATACATCCTCCTCCTCGACTCCCCTCCGATTGGTTAGAAGAATGGCGGGGAAGTGGACAGTACCCGACGTCGACATTCAGGGATTCTTCCCTGCTTCGCTTGTAACTTTGACAGATTCAAATTATATATTCAATTCATAATGCATATTATATGTTATATTTTGTGAACAGGTTAGCGGCTGGCTGGCTAGGGTCCCCTTGAATTCTATAGTTGATGTCTGACAAAATTTAGATTAATTTTGACGGTTAGTTTCAATAGATGATCAACACATAAAAGATAATAAATTTGTTTAAACATAAAGAAAATACGAAATAATATTAATTAATGGTAAAATTCGAAATTATTTTATAAAACCTACAAATCGGACTTAAATAGCTACAAAATTTGAAATTATGAAGATTTTTTTAAAAATAGAAATATCTAAATTATTGTAAGAAAAATAAATATATAAATAAACAAAAATCCTACCAAATATTTGGATAAAATCAAATTCAAAATCACTTCCAAAACTTAAGACCAAATATTTACTAACAAGACAAAAATGATCATAAATATATAATTTGATGAAAAATAACTAATTTTGCCATAGTCTAAGGAAGATAGTAAACTTTTCATTTCCTATTTGTACATATTCATTTTCTTAAAGTAGTACTTCAACACAATCAATATAGAATCTAGACCTAAACACCCCATATCAATTTGGGATTGAACCATTCTCACTGGGTTGGAGAGAATTCGTTCTTAAATTCTAAACTTTATTGCCTCGATCTTTTAGATGTTCAATTAGACCAATCTTTCTTTCCTTTTGTTGTATCATCTTGATGATCATGGAAAAACTAAAATTGGTTTGATCAGCTCTAAATAAAATAATATTGAGCATCTTATATTACTCCAAATTAAGTTTATTTCCCACATCTTAAATCCTAAAAAACATATTTTGCATATGAGAATATGAAAAGAAAAAAATCTTCAACTCCAAGAAAATCAACATTGTTAATTGTCTCAAAAGTTGTTTCATGATTTTCAAACTTCAAAACCTCACCACCATTTTCTTTTTCCAAATTTTCTATATTTTCAAGAAAAATAGTTACATCATCCACTAGATTATCTTCATCAAGATAGATATCGTAAATTGGTATAGAGTTCCGTCTTATGGAAGAATGTCCATCCTCAAGCTCTTCTTTATCAGAGTAGTAAACTTACTCAACCTCATACAATAAATCAATGAAACATTCAACTTTAAGAGTACCAAGATATTCTGGTAAATTAATTCTAAAATCGAGATTCCCATAACACTCCTCCCTACCATGGTACTCCCAAAATATAGCACGATTGTGATACAGGTTCTCAAAACTAGAATCAAAATTGTGATATTTCATCTCACAATCACCGACATCCTGCATTGCTAAACGCCGGGTTAACTCTGTAACCTGTCTCTACAAATCCTCAATCATCACATCTTGAACGCTACGATCATAGTGCGAGACTTCCTCGTTCAAAACTTGCCCACGACAACTACAACCATCAGCTATGGAAATTGATGAGATATAACCCCTGAAAAGATGCTTAAGCTCAGATGTCAATTGATACCGAACAAAATTTAGATTAATTCTAATGGCTAGTTTTAACAGATAATTAACGTAGAGAAAATAAGAGATTCGCCCATAACATATAGAAAACTTTTAATAATATTAATTTATCGTAAAATTTGAAAATATTTTATGAATTCCACAAGTCTGACTTAAATAGCTGTAAAATTTGAAATTATGTACGTTTTTTCTAAAAATGGAAAGATCTAAATTATTGTATGATAAATAAATACATAAATAAACAAAAATCCTATAAAAAATTTGGCCAAAATCAAAATCAAAATTGTAAGAGGATTCCCCTTATTGGTTCGTATAACGAGCCCATAAAGAATCTCTTGGGGAGGGGGAGAGAGTGCTCAATCAAGCCCAACAACCATCTTCTAAAAAGAGTCAATGAGCGTCTACAAAATACTCGGCCTATGAGCAAAACCACCTCATAAAGTTATCCTCATGTGGGAAAAATAAATAGTAAAAGCAGATGGGACTCACCGCCCTGACACCCAGCCCTCAAGAACCTGTGCAGGCAGGTGGGTGAGAGATGTAGGGAGCCCTCGATCTCCTTATAACAGGCATGGAGGGGCTAAACAATGAAAATTCGCAGGATAAAGTGAGTCAGGGTGCCACGCTATATTAATGGTGCCACTTATCGGATTCTACGCCGCATTAATAGCGTCGCCTTAGGAGCCACGCTATATTAAATGATTTTGACTAAGTGAACAGTTGAAGTAACGTGAACTCTTTGAGGCAAGGTATGAGATATCCCCACCAAGAAAACTAGTATAAAAGTCGACCTCCAGGTATGAAGAACTATCTCTCATTTGTCTAAGCACTCGCACAAATTATTAAGGAGATATACTGACTTAAGCATCGGAGACTCCTTGGTCTCCACCAAGGTCCTCTACTCTTTGTGTTTTCTCTTAAGTGTGCATGTGCGAGGATCAAGACCCGAGTTACTGGAATCTAGTCAAAAGGTGTGCGAAACACTATATTAATAATAAGACAGTAAACGAGTCGAGTTGAGTTAATCTTTGGCTTGTTGAACTTGGCTCGATTAAAAATACTCGAGCTCGAGCTCGAACTTGAAATTTTTATTTATTCTTTGTTTGAGCCTGACTCGATAAACTAAACTCCCAAGTCGAGCTTGAGCTCGAGCCTTTCCCACAATCGAGCTCGAGTTGAGCCGAGCTCAAGCTCAACTCGAATTGTTTAATTTTTTTAATCAGATTTAATAATTAATAAACTAGATAAATAAAAATAAATAAATAAATAAATCTAATACTGAACTTGTACAACAAAAAAGTAGAACCTCTATTGAATTATAATAACAATATATTATATGCCTACATATATTATTAATACATACATATAATATGATAGCATATATTTATTTCATATATGGTTCTCACATACTAGTATATGAAATTATTAAATTTTATCTACTAATTATAGTACAAAGGATAAAATATAGCTATGAAATATAGTCAATATATAGACATAAGTAATTAGGTAATATATTATATATATATTAATTATAAAAATGCTATGCTTGTATTATTACCTAATACATATAGATATGGATATATTTATCAATATATGAATGAGTTTTAATCGAGTTGAGCTAACGAGTCAACTCATGCATAAACGAGCAGGCCTTAACGAGCCTTAGCCGAATCGAGTCAATTTTGTGAGGTATGTGTCATTTACTAATTGAGTGAGTATCTGTTATCACGGGCAATCACTTTTTTTCACGAGTCGAGTTCAATTTAAGTTTAAACGGACAAGTACCGAGTGAGCTATCAAATAGACTGGTTCATTTACAGCCCTAGTTAACAAGAATCACTTCCAAAACTTTAAATCAAATATTTACTAACAAGACAAAAATGATCACAAATATATGATTTGATGAAAACTAACTAATATTACCCTAATCCAAGAAAGATATTAACTTTTCCATTCCATATTTGTACAAATCCATCTGCTTAAAATAGTATTTCAACACAATTAACGTAGAATCCAGACTTAAATATCTCATATCAATTTAGATTTGCACCAATATATGGTACCTGGTAAATCCTGCATGCCACGAAGACTGTTTGCAAGATTCAATTGCTGTTAGCTAGGTACATATGTGTTTTGTACGATGGGTAGCATGAAGCTGTGTTGATGGGTTTTGGTGGCTTTTTTTAGGGCTTGGGTGGCCATGATTTGGATCGGGGATGGTACTGTACGTTGTTGGGGTCTGGGTAGCCAAAATAATGTCATCGTGGTTTATGGTGTTGAGTTGGTGGATGTGGATTTGGCGGTCCGTCATGTTTGGTAGTTTCCCTAGATAATAAGGGATAATTTTGTCATTTCAAAATTATACTATATGTTTTTGTTAGGAGTAATTCTAGATTCCTATAAATTCAATATATTACATGATGAGAGTGTATTAATTAGGATAGAAGTATATATGTACCATATCTTATAGATCTATTATTGAGATACTTAAATAATTTCCCCTCAACTAATAAGAATTTTGTGGTATATTTAATATTTTATTTTATATGATACTTGAGAGAAGGTTCCAATTGAATTCAAGATGGGGCTTCAACTGTTTTGAGTTTTATACAAATAAAATTAAAAATTAGAAGACTTATAAGGAAGAAGACGAATTAGCAAATTAAATGATATATTTTGCCAACAAATATGAACTCATAGTACTGTTCTTTAATGCCTTATAAAATTTTCCTAACTATATATAATAATGAATTACGTACAAAAAGGATTTAAATCTGGCTTAGAGTTAGAATCTAATAATATTTAATTTTTTCTAATTAAAATTGCATTAATTAAATATAATAATATAAGAAAACGGTTTTCATATATATATATATAGTCCAATTTGGATGTAGTTTAGGGGCTGCTTGTATAAGGGTACGTACCCCATATTACTATTATAATGCATGTGGTTTATAGTGATATAAAAATTCGTTACTTCTCTTAGATTCGAATCGGATGGTATTACCCCATATATATTATGGTTACTGACAATAATATGGACGCGTACTGGTGCTCACACGACGTCGTAGGAATGGAATGAAGCAAGGCAAATTTGACAACTTTGAATTCAGGCCGGAGTACTCCTATTGCGCAAAGCATGTGAAACTCATGTATCAACCCTTGTAGCTGAGTTAATTTGAAGATCAGTGGCCGATCGAAGATCAGGGCATTATAAATTCTATATTACAATCTACAGAGTGCCAAGAGGGGGTGGCCGGGGAGAGAAGGGAGGCCGCCGATCGATCGGAAAAGGAGCTTAATTACATGAACTTCGGAGATATGTATATATATAATAATATATATAGGAGAAGAGAAATTAGAGGGAGATCAAGAGAATGTTTTTATTTATTGTCCTTCAGTTCAGTTGTGTTCTGAGAGTGAGAGAGAGAGAGAGAGAGAGAGAGAGGAAGTCGACCAGTTATTAAACATAGATCCGTGAACACCATTATTACAAGTAAACAACGAAAGAGAAGAAAAATCCTACGATGCTGCAGAGCAGAGTAGGGCAGTAGTCATGCTAGCGTGACGTGTGAATGGGGAGTGTATGATATTATTCCAGGCAAGCCAACAAGGACTCCCATTCCATCGGAGTTGGACGTTAGCAACTCACGCGCCCTCGCTGCTATGTTACCACCGCAGCTCTACGTTTATGCCACGTTTCCCTGCGACAAATATTTTATAAGGCCACGACAACAAGCGGGTTTGGTTTCGTAAAGCAAAGAGAGAATGAAACGTTTCAGAGAGAAAAAACCAAAAACTAAAAATAAAAGGAAAAACAATTTACTTTTTTTATTTTTATTTGGGGGGACTGACTGGGACGTAATGTTTCGAAAGAGCGTCTAAGTTCTCTTCATGTAAACCCCCCCGGGTCCCACACCACCTCCCCCACCTTGTCCTTCTTCTCTCCTTTATTTTCTCCCCCCCTCCCCCCCAACCCCTGCCCCAACGAAACAACGGCGCGGAAAACCCCTTCTCTCTCTCTCTCTCTTTCTCTCTGTGGAATTCTGCTAAGCGTATTTTTTTTTGGGTTCGTCTAAGAATTTGGAAACGAGGAGAGAGAGGCGTAGGAGGGAAAGGTTAAGATGGAGAATATGAAAGGGTCATAATAGTAGAATTTACTTTTCTTTTATTGCGATAAACAGGTAGCTGAAGATTAGCAAAGAAAAGGAAGTAAAAAAGAAAGAGAAAAAAAAAATTAAAGTCCTTTTCGGTTTTGGCTTTTGTACGTGCTTCAGCTAGTAGTGAAGGACCTGCGGCTTAAACGGCCTGGGCCGGCCGGTAACTTGGTTGTGGGATAGCCGGGTTTGATAGGCGTATTGGGATTTGTTTGTGTGCTTCTTTCACGTTTTAATCCAATGGAGGAAGAGGAGGCGGTGGTGGGGGCGGTGGCGAGGGAGGGGGATTTTTGACATGGACGGTGTGGATTGTCTTCTCTTCTTGATGAAGAGAGAGCAAAAACGGATTGGATTAATGGGCTGCAGTGTCTAAAGCCTCTGCATGTGGTGGTGAAGAAGGATAAAGATCCAAGCGCTTGATTGCAAAATCCATAGTTGTGGGTGTGGCTCTTCAGGTACGGTTTCTACTTTTGGCCTGCATTTCTGGGTCTTTTCCGGTCTTTTGCGTTGTAAAGGTTAGTGGGTATTTCTCCGGTTTCTAAAATATTTTCTTGGTTGTGGGTTTTGTTTTTATTTCTTTCCGGGAAGGTCTTTGGCTTGGCTTCTTTTGGTATATTATTTCGGTTGAGGAAAATGTCGTCATCTTCATCCCTGTGGTCGTCAGGAATTTACTATAGTATCAAAAAGTTATACTTAACTGATTAAGGACATATTTTGGAGAAAGTGAGTTAAGGTAAATTGTTCGGCTTTAACAAATAAATAGCTTTTATAATTTTTTTAGGCTAGTTGGTGTGTCAGATCTTGAAGCATTGCAATTAAATTCTTCAGATTTTTAGTAAGTATCCTATTTGTGTTGAACATGTTCTTTGACAGGAAATGAGTATTGACGATTGGAATCTTGAGGTTATAGTTGAAGACATTTTTGTTCCAGAAAATTAGTCTGTACTGGGGGGTTTGGAAGATTCAAACTTTATTGTTAAATGGACTGAAGAAGCAGTCTTTGGATGCAATGTTAAAGGCATTGGCATCTGGGCTGTTGATTTTACTGCTTTTTTTATCGGTATCTGCGGCTGATAATGGATTTCCCCGATGTAATTGCGAAGATGAGGGTAGCTTGTGGAGTTTCGAAAGCATTCTACAGTGCCAGAAAGTGAGTGATTTCTTAATTGCTGTGGCCTACTTCTCGATCCCCATCGAGCTACTTTACTTTGTCAGCTGCTCGAACGTCCCTTTCAAATGGGTTCTCTTTCAATTCATTGCCTTCATCGTTCTGTGTGGGTTGACCCATTTGCTCAATGGCTGGACTTACAGCCAACACCCATTTCAGCTAATGCTGGCTCTCACTGTCTTCAAGATTCTCACTGCTTTGGTCTCATGTGCCACTGCTATAACACTCATCACTCTCATCCCTTTACTTCTCAAAGTTAAGGTGAGGGAATTCATGTTGAAAAAGAAGACTTGGGATCTAGGACGAGAGGTTGGAATAATAATGAAACAGAAAGAAGCTGGATTGCACGTTCGGATGCTTACTCAAGAGATTCGGAAATCGCTTGATAGGCATATGATTCTGTACACAACTCTTATGGAGCTTTCTGAAACTTTGGGTTTGCAGAATTGTGCAGTTTGGATGCCTAATGAGGGTAAAACACAGATGCACTTGACCCATGAAGCTTATAGGAGGCAATATTCAGATACCTATAATTCTTCTATACCAACTACTGATCCAGATGTTGCAAGGATCAAGGAGAGTGATGAAGTGAATATCCTTAGCCCTGAGTCAGCACTTGCTGCTGCAAGCAGTGGAGAGTCAGGTGAACCAGGACCCGTGGCTGCAATTCGAATGCCATTGCTTCGGGTTTCCAATTTTAAAGGGGGAACTCCTGAGATGAGACATTATGCAATATTGGTTTTGGTTCTTCCAAGTGGACAACCTAGATCTTGGAGCAGCCAGGAAATTGAGATTATTAAGGTTGTTGCCGATCAGGTTGCCGTGGCTCTTTCCCATGCTGCACTCCTTGAAGAGTCCCAGCTCATGAGAGAGAAATTGGAAGATCGAAATCGAGCATTGCAACAGGAAAAGATGAATGCTATGATGGCAAGCCAGGCAAGAAATTCCTTTCAAAAGGTAATGAGTGACGGGATGAGGAGGCCAATGCACTCAATTTTGGGTTTGCTGTCAATGTTGCAGGATGATAATATGAGCAACGAGCAGCGAACGATTGTAGACACAATGGTGAGGACCAGCAGTGTTCTATCAACATTGATAAATGATGCAATGGACAGCTCTAGGAAAGATAGTGGAAGATTTCCAATAGAGATGAGATCATTTCACTTACACTCCATGATAAGAGAAGCAGCTTGCCTAGCAAAGTGCTTGTGTGTCTATAAGGGCTTTGGCTTTGCAGTTGAGGTTGAGAGGTCACTGCCTGATCATGTAATGGGTGATGAAAGAAGGGTTTTCCAGGTGATTTTGCATATGGTTGGGAACCTGTTGGATGGCAACAATGGAGGGGGATTTGTGATACTGCGGGTTTTCTCTGAGAGTCGAAGCCAGGGAAGGAATGATCAGAGATGGTCAACCTGGAGACATAGCTCCTCTGATGCGGATGTATATATTAGACTTGAGATTGCAATAGAAAATAGCGGTTCTCAGTTGGAGGGTTCAGTTTCAATTGCACAGCCTGGCGGTAGGAGGTACACCAGTGATGGACTTGAGGAGAGTTTGAGCTTCGGCATTTGCAAAAAGCTAGTGCAGGTGAGAAAGTTCGGTTGTGTCCACGCTTGCATGTGATGTTATTGAGTAATATAAGACTCTCAAACACTTCTCATTTTCTTAGTAATGAAATTCTTTGAACAAAAGATAATTTTGAAGAAGGTTTCCGCATGAAAAGTCTTGATTGGTTATAAAATTGAAGACAAGTCATTCTTAAAACAAAGATATTAGCTGGCTCCTACGCAGTAAAAGTTTTCATGTATTGAGACTGCTTGGAAAGAATAAAGGTTTGATGCTTTTTGGTTACTGTGGTACTTCCAATTCACATGATTTGTTGGCGTACAAAATTTCTTAAAATTTGGGGACTCTGGTAATCATTGTTGCGATTGTTCTGTTTGTAAAGGGTCGGTACAGTATTTGCATTATCAAGATGGAATCCTAACATATAGTCTGATTTTAAACAGTTAATATTTTTATTGTTGCAGTTGATGCAAGGCAACATATGGGTTGTCCCAAATCATCAAGGTTTTGCTCAGAGCATGGCACTTGTTCTTCGGTTTCAACTGCGACCATCCATTGCAGTAGCCATCTCAGAACCTGGAGAATCTTCAGAGCACGCACACTCTAACTCTATCTTCAGAGGCTTACAAGTTTTACTGGCTGATGATGACAATGTGAACAGGGGTGTGACGCGAAAACTTCTTGAAAAGCTTGGTTGCGTTGTCACTGCTGTTTCTTCTGGATTTGAATGCCTTAGTGCTATTGGCCGTGCAGGCTCTTCTATCCAAATCGTTTTATTGGATCTTCACATGCCCGAGTTGGATGGGTTTGAAGTTGCAGAGAGAATTCGGAAATTTCGTAGCCGAAGTTGGCCACTAATCATTGCCTTGACAGTAGGTGCTGATGACGAAATGTGGGAAAGATGTATGCATATTGGAATGAATGGAATCATTCGGAAACCAGTTCTGCTGCAGGGTATTGCCAACGAGCTTAGAAGAGTCCTGATGCAGGCAAACCAAGTTCTATGATGAGTCTGATGAGACAGGTTGTAAGTTATGAGATTTGCAGCTGTCAGAATTCTTTCGCATCTCTTCGGGCTCATGATAAAAATAAGCAGACGACTTTATTGGGCTCCCCCAGTACCCGTACAAGCTTCCAGCACAGAGATGTTATTATACACAACATTCATAGTCAAAATGCTATACAAAATTAGGTCACTTCATTGACGTACCTCTACGTGTTTGAGTTTTGTTGTATTGCATAGATAGTTTCGTATCTAATCTCAGGTAATTAAAACTATCTTCAATATACCCTTCAAATTTTTTCTGAAGTACGTGGAAAGTGTATGAAGTTGATTTGCAGGTTTTTCATACAAGCAGTAGAGCAGGTAGGAGACATTATCGTCCTATGTCTTGAGCAAAAGATGCTTACTTTGGGATGTTTGTTGACGGGTATCTGAAAATGAACCATAATGTATAGTTATCTTTGCAGAAATTTTTTTCTTCAGTTGGTAATCAATTTATTGACAATGATAGGACGGCTAAAACAAATTTTAGGGACTATCGTTCGTAAAGAAGTTCGATTCAATACTGTACCATAACTTATGTTTTGGGGCTAGGAGAACCTTATGTTTTCGCCAACAATAATTCATTAGCATCTTGGCAACGCAAAAAGAACCAAGGAATATAAATTGTTACTAATTGTTGTATTATATTTGTCATCGTAGTAATACAGAAGCTTTGGTATTTAATTTCCAGGCCAATGATGCTTCTTGTTGGTTTTATCCATGCAAAAAGATGAATCACCCAATGACTTTTTTATCCAAGGCGATGGAGTAAAGACAAGGTATTAATTAGTTAATCCATTCGGTGAGGAATATCCGAGGTTTAAATATTATTCGCTGTTATCCATCTCAGAGAGAGAGAGAGAGAGAGAGAGAGAGAGAGTACTAAAAGCATGTTGACAGTATTCCTGGTACACACATAAAGATGCGTAATCAAAACACCTTTGCCCAGGATAATTGAAAAAAGAAAAAGAATAGAAGATTGTATTTGTGTGTGTAGAGAGAGAGAGAGAGAGCATAACACTTTCTTTTTCAGTGGTAATGAAGCTGTAAAACAAGGTTTTGCATAAAGTAAGAAAATGATTCAAGGACAAAATAGCTTTGATAACACATTGGCCGTGAATGGCGATGAAGCCTAGCTAGAATATACACGTACGCACAGGCGCTCCCATCTAAGACTTTCTGCAGGCTTCGTTTAATAAATTGGTTGTATAAGCTTCTCTTTATGGCTGCAAGAAGCCATTATTTCCGGAGATAATAGATTCGAAAGATATGGCCGGAGACTATGGGCGGGTCGATTAATTATCTTCGTTGCTGTGGTTACTAGTTGCTCTGAAACCATGCAAAGAATATCAGCACGTACATAGCCTCTTTCCTTTTTGTTTCACTTTCATATCTCGTGGACCCTTCACTTATCCCACACATGTCGACACAACCCCCCCTTATCAACCCAAGTTGGCTTTTAATATTTCAGCTATTAATATTATAATATAACACCACTCACCGCAACCAGTTAACCCCGAAAAGAACACTTCCATCGATCACCATTATTATATCTCGGGGACTTGACGTTTACATCCTTTAGGATTATTATTGACTAATTCTCCCACACATACTACATTTGTCATTTGCCATCTATCGCTTTTGCCTATCTATCAATTGCTAGCTACAACGTTTCTTGGAAAAGTGGTATTAGGTGGTGGCTCATTTTGAATCATTAGGTTGGTGAAATCCTTGTCAACATTATGCCATAGATCTTAGGCATATATATCACTCTCCATGAATCCTACCCACCACCCACTTCTAATTATTCCCGAAATCCAGTGGGCGGTAAAAAATAAAAAAATAAAAAATTTTATCTCTCTTTTTAACTATCTTCAACGCAAATAACGATGTTTTTCTTTTAATCCAAATTCATAAAATCTAAGGTACATATTCAGGTCAAATAATAATAATAAAACATATGAAAGCAACTCGAGAAACTCTCATGGCAATCAATAATCTGAAGCACATTAAGCTAGCATGTCTAGTAGTGGTTGCATGCATGGAGATCCAATGCAAACTAGATAGAAAATAGCATAACATGATGTTTATTGTGCGCGCTGTTGTTTATTGGGAAGCAACGACTTTGTCAAACTTGTTGGCTCGAAGAAAAAAACCAAATAATTTGATGTTTGTTGCTTTGGGGATGATGGATGAGCATCAATCCTATCATGGAACTTGTCCAAAAATTGTATTGCCTAGTAAACATCCACCCTTTTTTTTCTTTTGGATAAACTAATAAACAGCTCCTGGGATTTGTTTTATCTGGAAACAGAGTGTTATGCCAGGGGCCATGTATCCCAACAAAAAATAGGATAAAGTTGGACTTCTCATGCATTGGGTTGCATGAAGTGAATCTAGAGTCCTCTATTTCTTTACTTGTTTATTTGTTATGCGAAAAAGTGGGTCCTTTATTAAATCAATTATTTATTTTTGCAGCTTAATCTACGACAACTTGGGTGGAAAGAGATGGGCAGCTTACATACATACCTGATACCTCAAGCCCCTCATGGCATTACTTTAGTCTTTATTCTTGGGAGGACTAAATTAAAGTGTGTCAAAGGGCTCTGTATTTTGAAAAAGTATGACAGAAAAAAAGATCTAGAAACGCATAGGATTGTGTGTGGAAGATTGATTGCGCATAATTTCAAGATTGGCATAGAGTGCAAATTACGCAACTAATCCTGAAAATCAATGTTAATCCAGTTTATTTACAGATTTATATGTAGTTTGTCTTGTAGCAGATCCGGGCAGCGTCCTTCCTAAGGTGTCAACACTGAAGTACTCGTACTAAAACCTGCTGCTCTTGCCCCAATATATATAGAGATTCTTAACACAATTTTCTTTTTCTTTTTTTTTTGGGTAAGTAGAGATAGATTCTAAACTTGCTTAGCAATTATCTTAAAAAAAAAGTAAAGGTTTCTGCATTGAGTAATCTCGACTTTGCTGCTTAAATCAATGCATGCTTATAGTCTATAGATTAATGATACACCGTTTGATTATGACTGAACCTAGCCCCGTAATGGTTTCAAGAAAGAGTTTGGTGGCTCAAATTGCTCGCAGTCACAGCCTTCACTTTTTAATTGGTTAATTGGCCACAGGACGAAGTTGCCATTTTTTTTTCTCTTTTGCCAGACGAGTTTCAGGACTCCAGAAAGTCCGTCGTAATTAATTAAGATTATTGTAAAGTGTAAGGAAGTAGTACACATAGTGCTCAAAACTCGAGGTATATTTTTTTTTAAGGAAGTAAAAAACATTATGATTAGCGATTTGAAGACTCATCGGACCTTAAAAAACCAGTGGGACAATCGACGAGGTCTAAAGATTTTCCAGATACACAAATATGAGATTCATACCAAGAATATTAGCATTAAAATAAGAAATTTTTAGGCCAAAATACTAATTAATTAAAGAAGATGTGGGCTGATGCATCATGCAGTACTAGTTTTCTAACTTCTAAGCAATTTATCTCCTAATTTGCCTTGGGTTTAAAAGAAAGAACAAATGTAGCAGTATCTGGGTCTGGATTGAGCGAGTTTTGGCATCCAGTCCAAGCCCATTGTAAACACAATTTCCTAGGTAAGCCCGTGTTAAAAACTTAAATGTCGAATACAAGCCTCTAATTGGACCTCTCACGTAATGAATGAGCCCATTGGACCTCGCATGCTTGCAATATCTATGCAGTTAATTTCTTCCCCTCCAGATGTTTTTATGCTCTTTTTTGGTAGAGAAACTTAGTGAATTATTTTTATAATAGTTTGTTCAGATTATGGTCCTGATGATCAATTAAGCCCATGATCAATAGTCATCAAAAGTGTACATCATTAATATGTTAAACATCTTCACATATTAATGATGTTAAACATCTTCATAAAAAATAAAAATAAAAATCATCTTCAGTACATATTATATATATATGGTTCTTAAGACATTACAACGCTGGCCGGCAAGGACGTCGATTGATGTGGCTGGCGGGCGTGACCAAAGGTCCAGACTAATTTGGTTCGACCAATTACATGATTTGAATTCAGAATTATTAATTAAATTAGACTAGCAGTAGTAGTGCATGCAGGTATATCTGGTGATCATTCCCAACGTACGCAACCAAGGAAATAATATCAAGGTTGACCGCCCAGCCCGATCGAGTACTGCATAAGGAAATAATTCAAACGTCACATGAGAAAATTGGGAATTAGAGAGAGCTAATTTCTAATGTTTATTTCTTCAACAAATGGCCGTATTAAAGTCGATGATATAGTACTTATAAAGCACATAGTACATGCATGCATGCCAGTTCGTCAATTTGCTAGGGAGCATGCATTTCGACAGTGGAGTAGCTATATAGCTAGGGACTTAATTAATTAGGATAGATTTATTGAATCAAGTGATATTCTTCTTACTTATAATAACTTATTATAACAATGTTTCACTGATTAGAGATTCCCAAGGATTTTTTCCCCAATAGATCATATCTAAAAACTTAAGGAAGTCACGTACACCCATATATACACACACAAAATTAGTTGATCCCGATCGAGTAGCTAGGATGCCCCTATGCATATACCCCCTTTATTAATTAATATTAAATCCATACATACAACCTTCTTCCCTCATGGTGTCACCCGGCCGGGGATGGTACAACTTGTATTAATTTATAAACAATTCGCTTAAAAAAATTGGAATGGTTTGAAAAAGAAAAACACAACCACGAAATCCCGAGAAACGTGGTAGTTTCTTCTTTAATATATATATAAAACGTGGAAATCAATCATTATATATAGGAAGAGCGTGTCTTATAAGAAAAACGAGTATTTGTTACGGATTATTTATGAAAAAAAATAGACTCATTTTTATAAAAAAAATAATCATTTTCATAAAAAATAACTAATTAAAAATAAACAATTTTCTTGTAACTAGCTTATCACAAGCAGCGTCCAACCCAAATTTCCATGCCTCATAGTCTCATATATACTACGTAGTACGTACGCACACGGTTGGTGATGACTATTCTGTTGAAGACTTGGGCCTATCCCATGCCCATGGTTTGCTGCTTTGCTTCCTTCTCGAGCCAATCCAATTAAAAATTAATTACTTCTCATTAGGGGGAAAGAATTGAAGTCATGATGGTGGTGCTGATCGATCTGGAAACCATTAATCTTTTTTTTTTTTGGTTGAAATCATGGAGACAATTACTCTTAAGGGTTAATCCTAATTTTCATTACTTAGTCATTATTGGTTGGCACGATACCCTAATATCGAAAGAAGAACTCTTTTGATTAATTTTATTTTCTGTCTTGCATACGGTATAAAAGTATAAAAAAGATTGTCGTTACAGAGGAACCCGCGGATTTGTAGGGACTGAAGCGTATTTGTCGCTGCCACGTGGCTGCATATCATAAATAGACTGGACAACATTTCCGTTTTAGATTCGGACCGGTGTCTCAGCAGGTCCCACCACCTCGAGAATCGATCTTGCCCCGCTGTTCTCTTCGTCATGTTTTCAACTTTTCAGTTTTCACACATGCACCCTCTTCTACCATTCGTTATTTTTTTTTAGGTATATGTTTACGAGGACAAATTCAGAAATCACGGTAACTTTAATCTTTCATGAACGTTGGCACTGTTAATCACAACTTGCAGTTACAGATAAGTACAGTTGATATATTAAATAGTGGGAGTAAATTGAAGATGACATGAGCTCCTTTGTTGTAACTCGACAAGTTGTCATGCAGATCAATCATGCACACAATTGTCAAACATTAATTGAGAGATCTATAAGATATTTTAATGAAACATCATAATTCAGGAATCGAGGGTTTTGTTTATATTTAGGTCTAATCCTCATTCAAACCACATATAACTTGCGTATAAGAACCCGACCTCAAGCAGAAGTATATCCGCTATCTGCTGAATTTGATCCCGAGCTAATGCAAAGAAAATTGAGATCGAGCCAAGTCCTGGAAATTAACTTGCGAATCTGATTCTAGTAAACAATAATACTTCATATATATTTGGAGATTTTATTACAAGAAAAATGGAAGTACTTGAGAAGTATATATGCATGCGACAGTATATACGTATCTAAGTTAATTAGTTGTATCTTTACATGAGATTCAGCTAGCTATATAGGTACGTACGTATCAATTACCGGACCAGTACTTGCAATAATATTGCAAGCTTTGATCATTAGAAAGGGGAACAAATATATATATGCTTATTATATATACATCATGTGCAGCGCAGGCATCATTTTCCTAGTTATCACAAAGTAACAGAACTGATCTGTGATGTGCGCGACTGCATCGATCGATCGTGCTAATCAAATGATTAAGTGGAATGCATATAATTTGGGCCGGCCTATCTTTTCTTGTGGCGATCACTAAAATATGATGTTTGGATCAGGGAAACCTTAGGGAATATTTAAGATTATTCCTTAATCCCAGAATTTACAACACTACTACTCATTAATTGTAGCTAGCTAGGTCGATCTGTGCCCAATATATATATATATATATATACATGTATATATATATGATCTGTCTCTGAAAGATAGAATTGTAGAAGAGTACGTAATAGCTAGGCTAGTCATGGTCATTGCGGATCAGTAGTAATTCAAGTGTTAATTTATATACGTACGTACGTACGTGGTTGGTTCTTTTAACATCGTGAATACTATATTAAACAGTAATATTGGTCTTCTACAGAAATACAGCCAAAAACTCTTAAGAAAAAAAAGGGAAAATACGTACAGCCAAAACCATGAGTTAGTGTGTATATATATATATATATGGAAAACCCCTATTAATAAGGGTTATATATATATATATATATAATGTCTTTAATAATCGTTAATTTGTTTATTTAATGCATTTTACGCCCTTGTGGTTCAACGACATTGTAAGGATCGACTAATCACAATTAATATTAATAACGCAGATTCTGACCGTAATAATTTAGATATATACTACTATATATAATTGGATTAAAATATGTATCGATCGATATATCGAGTACTATATAATATAATATGTGTGTATTTAGTTCACTTATACATATACAGTCGTAATGATATAACATTTTATTAATGCAAGTGATATAAGATTAGAAAAAAAAGGACATTTATCATGGGCTGCTTGGTTTATAACGCGAGCTAGCTTCTACTGATCATGTCTAGCGTTTGAGTTTGTTGTCTAACGACATTCATGTGCTCTGCAATGTGATTGATTAATTAGTTGCTTCTGTACGTATGTGCTTGATTTATATTTATAAGTTATTAACTTTCGTGTATTGGGAGAAGACTATAAATATAAATATAAATATATATATATATATATATATATATATATATATATTTATATTACAAGATGGTGGATTGCGTTTGAAATATGAGCACGCTGATCTACTCCGAGCTGTAGATTTTATTTATAAATACATGCTTACCTTACCCAAGGATAAAGAACCATTAATTATTTGAAGCGTCATTGTAACGTCTAATTTTACTTTTTAATTAGATCATGATCAGCAGCGATCGATTTATATATCTAAGTTGTGTACGTACTATCTGATCATGGTAAAAAAGTTAATCTCCAAGCAACTTTATATTACTCATGTCATAAAAGAAAGAAATGGAAGAAAAAGTACGCCTATTTATTTTCTCTTTTGCTTTCTCTAATAATTAAATATTGCGCGCAGTAAGGAATTTAGAAAGAACAGAAACGAAGAATAAAAACAAATAAATCTTATTTTTATTTTTTATATTTTTATTTTGTTATTAATATAGTTTAATATAAGTGTCATCATGTGTATATAAATACATAATTTGTTATTTTTAGAAAAGTCATTTTAGACAATTTACTAAAAAATGAATGATTTCACTAATTATATATACAGGCCAGGTGCATATCGAAAGAATATGGTGTGCACTAAATGGCATTTAAAACATTATACTCTTGTTCATGTACTATCAAAGGTTTTTTTTTTTTTTCAGCTGACTCACGATCTAAAATATATGATTCCTAGTAATATATATTTCTAATATTGTAGGTTTAAAAACATCTAGGATACATATTGCAGCATGTTCTTCAACTTGTTGGAATTAAGTATAAGCTTGTCAACCTCAAGAACAAGATATTTTTCTCTTTAAATAAGTAACTAATTGTTTAAGTAAAAATAAAATCAATATATACAATGTAACGACTCAAGATAGACTCAAACCACATCTAAGGTCATACTTCAGAAGGACTGGTGAATAATCTAATTGCAGTCACTTGAAAATCATTATAGATATCAATAAATTCTCTCCTAAATAATGTGAAATCTCATTCACCACTTATACACACTTAGTATGGGATATTACATACAATAAATTGCACACTTATAAGTAAATTGATCCATGAGCCTTTAAGTATGATACCACCTTTTCCTCTTAATAAGTATGATACCACCTTTTCCTCTTAACTGAGGATACACATAAGAGGAGGAATTAACCACCTGAAAAAGATAAAACCCTATAAGGGTGTTTACAGCATGTTTGGGATATGCTATAGTTCATTTTACTCCATAACCAGAATATTTGCAAGAAGATTCCTCTTATTCTGTTATTTTCTCAAAAATACCCTTAAGGCGTCCATAATTAGGAAGTAAATCATCCTTATAGTACTTGCTGATCTCTTATAAATATCCTTAATCCTCTACTTGCCCCTAACAATATATGAGAACTTTAGACTTATTTATCTAGTCTCAAAGTTGAATAATATTAGAAACCCCCTTTGATCCTCCAATAGAGATGTCTTCCTTTCTCAGTTAAAAGAGAGCTCCCATTTTAGGCTACTGGTTGATCCTTTAGTATCTTTTCCTTTTAACTTTCCCAGTTACCACATCCTTGTTGCTATTATATATCCTTGATCTTCAGACACTCGAGGTGAATTGGTATGAGGAAACTTTGTAGTAGTATGCCCATAATTTTCAAGCCATGCACAATATTCTAGGGGTCTTCATGATCTTTTAACAATTATCACATAGTATAAAGACTCTTGTTCATCTTCTTCGAACACGCCATTATTGCAAAAGTTGCCTTTTCACTCTCGTGAAAAGAGACATTGATCGATTTTCAAAAATTAGGTTAAACTACGACTCATTGGTCGAAGATGACGTGTACTCTGCGACAAGGGCAAAGCGAGATTGAGGGCTAATTTAGTTACACAAAAATAAACTATCTCATCTCATATAATCATTACAATTTTTACAAATTTTCACACAAAATATAATAAACAATTCAATATTTTCAAATTTCGAAACAAAAATTATATTATAACAATATTTTATTTAATTTTTAACAAAATATCTTATCAAAATTGTGTAATCAAACGAGGCCTGATTTTCATGTTTGTCGGCATCAACGTTGGCTTGAAAGGATAGCGAACATGTTCCGGATTTCTCTTTGTGATGTTTGTCTTTGCCCCATCCATTGAAATTTATTAAATTTCTCCCTCTAATACAAATGGTTCTAATGTGGCCTACCTTTTATTAATGTAGACTTAGTGGATTCCCCCTAAACTATTGAAATTAAATATGAATTCTCACTATCTCACAGATAGCGATGAACTTTGAAAGAGGTAGTGTGCTTACATGACTTAGAAAGGGATATGGAGAATATATTTGTTTTTAATGGTATTGGATGATGATTATATTAATGAAAGGGCTAATACATCATTGAAAGCAAAAGGGTCCCTTGTTATTGCTACTTTAGCGTTGGAATGTTGTATCCAAGTTGCTAAGAATTTTATATTAAGGTTTATTAGCTATAACACGTGAATCCATGTGAAGAGGGTCCTCCATGCTGCTATACCTCTAGGATCCTTTCGGTAGAACACATCTTTTCGTGGGAGTTAAATTACGTACTACTATGATATCAAATTTTTTCTCAACTTTATAAACTTTGGACATCTTTTGCTGGCTCGAGGCCGAAGTTTGACCGACAACACAGTACTTATATTTTAATCGATATATGGGAATTGGTACCATTATTTTACTTGAATTTTGTAAGTACTTCTTTTGTTTGCGAGTTCATGATCAGTCGTATATGTATATATAATATATACACATACATATATATATCACGTGATCGATGAGTAAAAAAATTTGTTTTCCCTAATTAATAATAAACATATGAAAAACAACTGATGATTTTCTACTAATGAGATGATCATCGGCCCCTGATCTTATTTCTATCTTAAATGAAAATAAAAATATATATCAAATGAAATAAAAATTACATGATGGACGATCAATCTACATCATGTAGTGAGGTTTTTAATTGAGAACAAATACATGATGATCCGCTTCATAGTTTTAAAAACCTTTTTATTACCACTGGCCAAGACTGCCATTCAGCTATAGAGTGATTACCCTTCTAATTAAGATTTTTTAGCATAATTGTGGTAATCAGCCTGTTCATAAAGGAAAAAATTGATAGCATGATACGAATATAACAAGCGATATGAAATATTGAGGGCAATTGAGAAAACACACTAGCTAGGATCGAGTCATGTAAATTTAGATCAACTAATTTATAAATGCCTTACCGTATTCTTTCCAAAAATGCTAAATTTACAGTAAGTTTTTAATGCAAAAATATTACAAACTTCGTGTGATTAGTGACACGATAATGCAATAATTAGATATTAATTTAACATATTTTTTATTTTCACTTTTGATATAAATTAATGATATATATTGGATTCCTCGATCGCTATCCGCTAAGTACTAGCCAGGATATCATAATATTATAAATTAATCAAGTAATGTTATTAGAATATGTTACTAATTAAAATACTGTGCTTAACTATATATATATATATATATATTTATATATAGCCTGTGATGATCATATGCCTCATTAATAAAACGTGAAAGATATATATATACATCATGAAATGCAACCAAAATTAGAAATTGTTATTATAAAATGGATCCCGACCGCGAGTTCATCATGAGTACGTCTGTGGGTCGACTATATTCATTATTTAAAAGATGATGATGCAAAATTAGGCCGGAAATGATTGCATGATTAAAAAAATCGTACCGTGTATTAGGTGAAACGATTTTCAGCTTCCGAGAAAGCCTTCTTGAGGATCCTCTCTCAAGACTCAAAATGCACATGTTAACATAACATGATGACCATATATGTATATATATATATATATATATATATATATATATATAGTGGTTGGATCGAAGAAGTAAATCATACCCGAAATATCAAATATTCCCAATGCGTTTTCAAACCTAGCTAGCTGGTATACCTTCTGTACGTAGACAAAAAAATGAATTCTGAAGCTGAAATTAAATAAAATCCCCGAATAAAGAAGCTTGTTTATATATGGTTATTTTTGGTGCTCACATGTCATAAATTACTTGTTAAAATATGCATATTTGATATTGTAATTTGTTAATTATAAAATAAGAACACGAAAGTACATGAGTTACTAGCTAGTGCTTGTTAAGGCAGCATAATTATTCCATTTAAAAGAATCTTCTGGAATATCTTCTTGTAACATAAAGGATAAATAGTCTAGCTAGGTGTCATGAGTTGATTGGTTTTGTTTTAGAATTTTGTTATGAAATGCTTCTTTATATTCTCTATTGTACTAAGGTTTTTATGTAGGGAAAATACTAAAGATTAATGCAGAGCATCTTTACGGTTTTATCTCAAACAGTGCATATGCATTTTATTCCTTCATGTTTTAACATGGTATCCAGAGCCTAACGGACCCAAGTCCTTTTCATCTTCTTCCTTTTTCCTCTTCAAGGGCTTCTTCCGATAAATCCACCAACACCAACACAAATCTCTCTCTTCTTAACTCAGCCACACACTTCATTACAATAAAACTTACCATCGAAAATTTTCTTCTATGGAAGGCAGAAATAGTGTCTTTTCTAAAAGGGCATTAGTTGTTTGGGTATGTTGATGGTACCCTTCCTCCACCCTCAAGCCACGCTTGATGATAAGCCAAATCCTGCCCATACACAATGGCTTTTACAAGATCAATTAATAGTTTATGCTATTAATTCGTCCATATTAGATTCAGTTCTGGTACAAGTTCTTGACTGTGCCACCTCCTGCAAGATATGGACCATGCTTAATAATCTCTTTGTAGCCAAATCCTTTGTTCACTTAATTCATACCAAATATCAACTTGCTACCTTGAAGAAAGGCTCTAAGTCTATCTTTGACTACTTCAACAAAGTTAAATTGCTTGCAAAAACCTTAAGGGTTGCTGGGCACCCTTTGTCTGATTTTGAGATGTCAATTTATCTTTTAGCAGGGCTTGGAACTGAGTATGAGTCTCTGGTGACCTCTTTCACTACTTGACCAAATTCCCTCTATCCCCACTAGATTTTCAGTTTCCTTCTCAACCATGAATCCTGCCTTGCCCACCAAGCCCAATCTCTACTGTTTGATACTAATTTAGCTGCTCATAATACAACAAAAACCTTGGGTTCAGGGAGCCTGAGTCGAGGGCGTGCAATTTTTTTTTTAAGCAGGGGTCGTGGTCAACTGCATGGTAGAGGTCTTCTTCCTAGGCCATGACCTCCTCATTTTTCTTCTAATCCTTCTACTCCATGCATGGACAATAGACCTGTGTGCCAAGTTTGTCATAAGTCAGGCCACATAGCTCTTAATTGTTACCACCGTTTCAATGAAACTTATCAATCACCACCCCTTGCTTCTCCCACTAAAAATTCCACCACACTTGTTGCCTCTCCCTATCCTGCCAATGCATGGTTTCCCGATACTGCAGCATCTCACCATTTTTACAACTGACCTACAGAACCTCAACTTGGATTCGTCTACTTATCAGGGCCTTGAGCAAGTGAGCATTGGTGATAGTTCAAGTCTTCCCATTCACCATGTTGGTTCAGCTCAACTAAACTCAAACAATGGCAAATTTCTCCTCAACCAACTTTTACATGTTCTTTCTATTTTTCGTAACCTACTTTCTGTTAGACAATTCTGTAGTGATTATAGTGTTTTCTTTGAGTTTCATTCCTCTTTATTTTTTGTGAAGGATTCGTGCACCCGGGAAGTACTTCTTCAGGGCCACGTTGACGATGGACTTTATGTGCTTCAGTCAGTCGACGAGCCCTTATCTATTTCTCCTCACGCTTTTCTAGGCACTCGCACAACAGCTCAACTATGGCATTCAAGGTTGGGTCATCCCTCTCCTCACACGACCTCTCTCATTCTACGTCAGTTTCATCTTCCACTTAGTACCTCTACAGCATTACTACATCGTCATGCGTGTCCTTCGGCCATAGCACATACCCTGCCTCACCCCCTTCTCCCACCCGATCCTCATTTCCCTTTCAATTATTGTTTTTAGATGTATGGGGCCCTGCTTCTATCTTGTATACTAAGGGCTTGCGTTGTTTCCTTTCAATAGTTGATGACTACTCCAAGTTTATTTGGTTTTTTTCCATGCGATTAAATTCAAATGTTACTACTCTTTTTATTGCTTTTCTCAAGTTTGTTCATAATACATTTTCTTCCAATATTATTTCGGTTCAAACAGATGGAGGGGATGAATTTTGACCCCTTCATTCAATTTTTCAATCCTCTGGAATATCCCATCACATTACGTGTCTATATTCTCATCCACAAAATGGGAGTGTAGAATGTCGTCACCATCACATTGTGGAAACGGGCTTCTCCTTACTTTTTCATGCTTTGATCCCACACATATTGGGCCGAGACCTTTCAAACTGCCACTTATTTAATCAATCATAGGACTACGACCATACTTCAAAACAAATCACCTTTTGAGATTCTCATGGGCAAAATCCTTGATTACTCATTTTTTCGTGTATTTGGATCCCAACTTACGGCCATTCAATAATCATAAATTGGACTATCGATCTAAGGAGGTTGTCTTTATGGGCTACAACCATGATCATAAAGGTTATGTGTGTTTACACATTCCATCGGGTCGAACTTTCATTTCAAGAGATGTAATATTCAATGAGTATAAATTTTCTTTTGCTCAGCCCATACCCTTGCCCTCATCTTTTCCAAAGCCCACGTCTGATGTGTCCTCTCTCCATACTTGTACGCAGCCTATTACTTCCCAGCCCATTGTTCTTAGCCCGAGTAATGAGCCATCTCATTCCATGACTAATTCTCCTTCTCATTCCTCAGGCCCAAATGAGCAACATTCTTCTTGATCTCCGCCTAGTGTCCGTGTTTGACTCAATTCACCTACATCCTCTCTTCCATCTTTTAATCCTTCAAGTCTTGAAAACCCTAATTCCATCGCACCTCTCACAGATTTTTCTTCCTCCCTTGATGAATCCTCCACTTCGCTTATTGTTCCTCCTCCTAGACATCTATGATCACACAGTCTCAGCCCAATAGCTCATGCCCTCTTCATCGCACTGACAGGACTATCTTGTGGCCTTCACCCAAACCCATGGCCTCTCTCACTCTATCTTCTTCGCCTGAATCTTCCCAAATCCCTGTTTCTGAAGAACCAGTCTCTTTCACCGAAGCTTCTAAACATCATGAATGGTAGCTTGCCATGGCAATTGAGATTGACACACTTCTTCTCAATCAAACCTGGGACTTGGTTCCATCTTCCCCATCCTATAATCTCCTGGGTTCTAAATGGATCTTAAAGACTAAACGACGAACTAATGGTACACTTGAGCAACATAAGGCCAAACTGGTTGCTTAAGGGTATCACCAACAACCAGGTCTTGATTACACTGAAACGTTTAGTCCTGTTATCAAACCCACCACCATATGTCTTTCTCTCTCTCTTGCAGTGTCTTTAAACTAGGCTCTTCATCAACTGGACATACATAATGCATTCTTACACGGGGAGCTTGAGGAAGACGTTTACATGAAACAACCTCTCGGGTTTGTGAATTTAGATTTTCCTCAACATGTCTATAAGTTAAAAATGTCTATTTATGGTTTGAAACAGGCTCCTAGAGCCTGGTTTGCTAAACTAAGTAATAGACTAGTTTCTCTAGGTTTTAAGTGTTCTCATGCTAATTTATCCTTATACATTATGAAAACTGAAATTGGTTACATCTACATTTTGATATATGTCGATGATATCATAGTTACTGGGTCTAACTCTATTCTTATCTTTGAGTTTATAAATTCCTTGAGTGCATATTTTCCTATTAAGGATCTGGGACTATTGCACTATTTTCTTGGCATTGAAGTTCATAGAACATCCTTGGGCCTGTTTTTATCTTAGTCAAAATATATTATTGATTTGTTGACATGGACCAAAATGCATAACTCAAAACCTATCAATACACCAATGTCCTGCTCAGAAAAACTCACTGTTGTAGATGGTTCTACTTTTTAGGATCCTCAATGGTATCGCAGTGTTGGTTGCAGTTTATAGTCCTTATCATTCACACGTCCTGATATATCTTTTGATGTGAATCGAGTATGTCAATACATGCATTGTCCTCACTTACCTCATTGGACTGCAGTTAGCGCATCTTGCGTTATCTTAATCATACTCGTCATCTAGGATTGTGTTTTTCATTTGTTTCCTCTAAGAAATTGATTGCCTTTTCTGATACTAACTGGGCTGGGTGCTCTGATGATAGACAACCCATGTGTGGTTTCTGTATATACTTGGGAATCATTTAATTTCATGGGGTTCCAAGAAACAACCTACTATAGCTAGATCCTCTACGGAGGCTGAGTATAAGTCAATAACTAACACCACTTGTGAGATCCTTTGGTTGCAGTCTCTATTGGGTGAACTTGGGATATCTCTCTCGAATCCACCAATACTCTGGTGCGACAACATTGGTGCCACATACTTGTCTATGAATCCAGTGATGCATTCCGGAACAAAGCATGTCAAATTGGATTACCGTTTTGTTCGGGAAAGAGTTGCAGCAAAATCTCTGTGTGTAGCATTTGTGTCCAGCAAAGACCAATTAGCTGATATACCCACAAAACCACTTTCCACTACTCGGTTTACACAGCTTTGATCAAGCCTCACCATGACTTTAGTGTCGCTTGAATCGCGAGGGGATGTTAAGGCAGTAGAATTATTCCACTCAAAAGAATCTTTTGGAATATCTTCTTGTAACAGAAAGGATAAATAGTCTAGCTAGGTATCATGAGTTGATTGGTTTTCTTTTAGAATTCTGTTATGAAATGCTTCTATATATTCTCTACTGTATTGAGCTTTTTATGTATGGAAAATACTGAAGATTAATGCAGAGCATCTTTACGGTTTTATCTCAAACAATGCATATGCATTTTATTCCTTCATGTTTTAGAAGTGCTCATTGAATTAATATATGTTTGTTAAAATATAAAGACAATATTAATTGAGAAGTATTAGAGGATGGTCAAATATCAAGTGAATAGATTAAAAAGATATACTGATATTATATCTATCAAATATCGAACCAGAAATATAAGGATTGCCTGATTTGTTGACTTAATAAAAACAACCCCTTATATATGATGCTCTTATTAATTTCTGACTATTTTTATATACAAAAGTAAAGAGAAAAGAATTATAAATAAAAATGATTAACATCAATATATAGAGAAATGTTTTAGCCACAAAGAAATCTTATAAAAGAAAACTCACAAATTCATGACATGGTTTCAAACAAGACGTTAGATCTACTTTACAATATGGTTCATCCTTTTTCGTCAACAATAGTGTAGACTGCTTTTGACTCATGAAAGCAATTAAGGGCATGCATGACTGCCTTATGTAGAATGCTTAATTAGCAGAGTTAGAAACATTACGCGGCTCTATTGGCCGCGGGACAAATTAGAGATCAAATTTTAGAGGAACATTATTTCGTAGTTGATGTAACATCTCTTCTCCTTGATACCATTCAATTTGCATAATTGAGCAGTCTAAGCCCATTTCTCCTACAGTTTGTGTCTGGCCAGCATCCCCAGCCTCCGCCGCCGCCACCCCCCCCCCCCCCCCAAAAAAAAGGAAAAGGAAAAAATAAAAATCCAAATCCTTATACATGGTTGAACTTTGCCTTTTTTTTACTATAAGCAGTATGTGCGTAGGAGAGAGATTGCACCCTCAATTTAAAATCAGTTGCTTGCTTACAAAGTATAATAAAATATAATATTGTATATCTACTACTAAAAAATGCAAAACAATATAAAAAGTTTATAAGCTACTGAATTCCGCTTATTAAAATAACAAATAGAGTGGATATCTCCTCATGAGAATCGTTTTGGACAAAAGAATAAAAAAATTAATGATATATTAATGGATAAAGAAATCATTCATATATTTCATACACAAATTCTTTTTTCAAAAGAGAGACACTTCAGCAGAAGGCTTCCCCAAGTGAAAGTATATTTCCTTTCATCCCTTTAGTTTGTGAGTGCAAGTACTACTAACAAATTGCAAGTATATATACAGCAATCATTCAAAAACCCTAGTTTTCATACATGTTCCTCCAAACGACATCTAAAAATAAATACAAAATCGTATATTAATTGTAATCATGTAATGCTCTTGTGAGAAAAATTATAAAGAGATCAGATGCAAAGTTAAATTAACAGACATGAAAGTTTGCTGATTTGTACAAAAAGTAGTCAACATTCTAAGATAATGCCCCTCAAATGACCTGAATTCCTTTATCTGCAAGTGTAATCCATAATGTCAGAATCAAATGCACACATTAAATCAATAACAATACTTCTAGAAAAATTTTATATGCATATCGAATACGAAATCCAGCCTAAAAAATGGATATCACGGACAATAGAAAAATATTTTTTTTATTGCAAACAGAGATCAGGATAACCAAGCTAGACAGATAAGAAAGCCTAATATACATTAAGAACACCCAGTGGTTTCTATTCTTCCCATCTTTTCTATCTCCATTTCATTCCCTCACAATCAAATAAACAGAAGAGAAGATTGATATATAATATCTCTTATGGATCTAGTAAGGGGGCCGTGCATGAGTCCAAGCATAAGCATCGTGTCCCATCTGTGAACCGTTGGGGAGTAGATTTGGTGTCAAATTATAAACAGGCAGCGATGAGGGATCGGGCAGCCCAGAAGGGTGCAGCTGCCCCCCGCTGCCGCTGCTTCCAATTGCGGGTGGGGAACTGCCTGCTGCGGCACCCTGACGCCCTGCGCTCCCCGCCTGATCCTCATCATCTTCGAGAGGCAATCTCTCGTATGTTGCAGTAGCAAAAGTTGCGGCCATGACCATGACTGGTCCAGCCGCAATCAAGGAACCTACCACGCTTCCTCCCACGATCTGTCCCTGACCTCCTGCTAGGTACACCGTGAGCCCAGTCGAGCCAGGTCCAGGAAGGAAGGCCCCGGTCAGAGACAGAATTTCAAACCTTCCGTGAAGTGCTACGACAGCGCCAGGTGCTGCAGGTTGTCTGAGGGTCACGTTGGCCACGAAGCCAGTCCCACTAAGCACACAAACCCCTCGTTGACGCCTCCTAGCGAATTGGGCAATGCTTTCCGCTATGTCAGCATTCCCAGCCACCTCCATAACATGGCTCTTGAGCACGTTTGGGCTGTCTCGGGTCACAAAGATTGGTGGTTTCGGTTTGTTTTTAGATCCGGGAGGCCGGCCTCTTGGTCTACGATTGCCAACCTCAACCGCTCCCTCTCTAGGCTCGTCTCCGTTGTCTCTATCATCATCTTCATCTCCTCTTTCACCGCTACTTCTACCGCTGCTTTCGTTCATGGAAATCTCGCTATGGCGTTTGTTCAGCACAGAAGAATTTGCTGCCGGGTCCATCCCCGGCAGCCCCAATTGCCCCGTCCACCACGGATTCGCCAGAGTTGCAAATTCAGGCAACAAAAACTGGAAAATAAGGGGACCAAACAATTTAATTAGTCGTCTTGTAACGGGCGAAGATGGATTGCTCTATGTCCTATTCGCTTCTTCGAGAATTTTGAGCTCAAAACGTCATAGACAATAGTTGAACAAGAAACTAAGAGTATGGGTTCTTCTATGACCTAAAATAGTCACTACGAGGCAAGAGATCATCAGAGAGAAAGAGAGAGGAAAGAGGATGAGAAGAGAGAATTAGATTCAATTTGCGCAGAGAATCAAGTAAAGAGAAGGAAAGAGAGAAAACCCTTTAGCAAGTGAAGCTAAATTAATAAGATCAAGAACCCAGAAGAGATCGATCTCGGCTGAGAGGACATGGTACAGATGCAAAACCCTTGGTAGAATCCAGCACTAAGAGATCAGAGAGAATAAACAAAAGCACCGAGACATTTGTATTATATGTATAAACACTATTTTCTTTTTTGAAAAAAAAGTAACTATAAACAAAACAATAAGAAATTTTTTTTTTTTTTTTACTTTTCTATGTTGTCAGCTCTTCTCTGTTATGATTTGGGGAGCTATTTAAATATTTTTCTTTTCTCCTCTCTTTTTTCCCACTTTCCTAATAAGCTCTGCTTTTAGGGCTCTTGGAAATTAGGGTTTCGTGGGGTCGCGTGCGCGAGGGCAGGTGGGGAGTACGTCGTTTTCTTGGGGCCTGACATAAACAAACGTATATATGAGATATATATATATATATAGAGAGAGAGAGAGAGAGAGAGAGATGGTTGGAGGACCCAGTGTTACCGCTACTGTTTGCTGATTGCTCAGAAAATTTTCCATGCCTCCCTTTGAACATGATCTTTGAATCCATGCGCCACATTTTTGGTGTGGCCTCAAGTTCATCCCCTTCCATCCATGTATATTAAAAAATGTTCTCCTCGGATCTTTGGACTTTGCCTGTGCAAGTTGCTACAGATTGAAGTTTATATCATAAATACATACATATATATATAAGTTGGTTCTTGGCCCTATTATCTTCTTAATATGCTACTAATTATTAGCTAGTATACTTGCACGTGATGATGGAAGTGGTTTAGATAACTTTATTAATATAGCCACTAGTGGACTCCCCATGGAATGTATAGTTCACAGAAATATATATTCAATTTTTAGTTCGTAATTCTTTTATCCATTTGTGTGATAATTGCAATTTGCAGGAAGTTGAGGAAAAATAGAAACGTGGGAGAAGTTGAGAAAATTAAGAGATATTTTCAAGTAGCAGTACTAGTGCTGTTGGGACTTGGGAGATTCTTCTTCTAAGGTTCTTGTATGAATTGATCTAAAGCGCTTAATATATATTGATCTAGCCTTTGATAATTTTTATGTAATAGATAAAAATAAAATGGGTTTTACAATGTTTATTAAGCACTTAATATATATTACACAAAGTAGCAATAAATTCTACAGGAATCAATAACAGTATAAGAAAAATGAGATTTATGATAAGTTATTTACAATGAGAATGACTATTTCTAATGATAATGGACTCATTTTGATAAGAAATTATCAGTTTCGTAGCAAATAACTAACCGCAAATAATCATAATCCTCTAATTTATAATAGCATCCCTAATGATATTTTAAACAATACCTTTAATTATTAATGTTTTAAAACAATAATTGACATTGCACTTACTAACTCCATTTTTAAAAGCCAATATAACAATTTAAGATAAATTATAATTCATAAGTAGTAAAACGCTATAAGAATCAAGAACTTACATAAGCAATTATGATGAGCTTTCTTAAGCTAGATCTAGCTAGATAATAAAATCTTACATAAAAGTCCAATATAGCGAAATATATACATGAAATACGTGTACATGTTCTTCAGTGATCCCTTCATTAAATTTCTTGTATATATATATAAAAAATAAAATAAAATAAAAAACAATATATGATCTAGTATCTCGAATTATTTTTTCAAAGTACTGAAATGCTATCAAACAAGCAGCTGGATGGCATATATATATATCCACAGTGAACTCAAATTAAATTAAAGCGCTCATCATGTGTTGACGGCCTCGGTCTTCATATATATGATTTCTTCAATAAAATGGCCGGAAGTGTATTCAAGGTTGTAGGAAGGATAATTATTGGTTTATTAATCGCCTGGTAGTACTGTCATATAATATACATACATACATACATACATATATATATATATATATATATGCGATTAACTTCTAAAATTCTTTGATTACGTTTAGAGAAAAACTGTTCAACCTTCTTAATTTTCTTGAAAATACGATAGATCATGATGGAGTTATTATAATTATTCGATCATTCCCATCCAAGTATAAAATTTTTTGTGCATTATATAATAATATTGAATTAGGTTAGATTAGATGGTAGTAGTTGCATGTTCTAGTGTTCATTCAATATTGTTGTATATTGCTAGTACCATACTAGTACATGTAATATATATAACATATATATATAGTAATGCTAGATACATTCGGCTTAGGGTGTGCAAGTCTTGCATACTCCCTTTTAAAAAAAATAGAATCCACTATTAAAAAACTATTTTTTAATATGAGTCTTAGATTTAATAACTTTTTACAAAGGGAATACACGGAACTTGTACGTACCCCTTAAAATTGTATCGACTAGCATTACTCATATATATATTTATATATATATAATATGGGGTGGTTTCAACTTCCATATGTACACTTACAAATATTGAACTATATATCTAGCTAGAGGAATGATTGATCAAGTACTAGCGGTGCAAAGAGTAGAATGTTGGGATTAATAGAGGAAGTAGGAATAGAAGATAGTCTCCTCTCTGGCTAGACTCTCGTTGACCCCAAAGGTGGTGAGGTAGTGAGCTTTCAGAAGGTCTCTAATCGAGGATATTGAGGATGGAAGGTCTCGAGGATAAATGTGGGCAACTCAGCCTGACTAAGGAAGAGGAAGTCATGTTAGAGGTTGACAGTGGTAGTGGGGAGGAGATTCAACGAAAGGGTGAGAGGAGTTTGATTGGTAAGGTGTTTTCGAAACGTAGTGTGGGAAAGGAAACTATTGGTAGTACAATGGCAAGGATTTGGAAGATTGGTAAACAAGCTATCTTCTAGGAAGTTTATAGAAACACTTTCGTGGTTACGTTTGCAACACATGCTGATATGCAAAGAGTCCTTGAAGGAGTTATTTGATAATTCGTTGTTTCTTCTATTACCTTATGAAGGAGTTATGCAACTAGGGTGAATCTCTTTTGATCGTGAGGTTTTCTAGATTCAGGTTTATAACCTGCCCCTAGGTTACATGTCGATGGAGTGGGAAAAACAGATTGGAGGTTCAGTCGGGCATTTTCTAGAAGTTGATGTGGAGGAGGATGGTACAGGGTGGGGGAAGAACCTGAGAGTGAAGGTGGAGCTGCCACTGTGCAAAGCCATTGCTAGAGGTTGATTCATCAATGTACGAGAAAATAAGTATTGGGTCCATTTTCGATATGAAAAACCTCCCAAAATGTTTTTTAACTATGGTTGGATACTGCATGGAAAGAAAGGATGCGTAGTGGCTTCTACTGATCAGGGAGTTGAGGCTACCAAAGGTAAGCAGTTTGGGTCATGGCTACGTGCTGAGGTTCCTGCCAGGTGGTGGTTTTTTGCCTCTAGAAATGGACATGATGGAAAGGAAAAGTAGAAGACGGGCTTTGGATCTGGGAAAAAAGGAGGTGAGATGGAGGTTGAGGGCTCAGTTAGTAGCGAGGCGCAAGGGTGGCCAGAAAAAGGGTCTGATAAGGGGTATTTTAGGCATACCACACCAATTTCAAAAGATTCTAACGACGTAACAGAAAGGGGAATTCGTGTAGGTGGTGTTGAGGGGAAGGCTTCTACAGATTCAAAGGAAAGCAGAGGTGGGGACCAGGTTGTTACTGGGAAGAATATTTCTCAAGAATATTAGAAACAAACAAAAAAGGTGGTCGTTATGGAGGACAGTGGTGTGCATATTGGGTAAGAGTTTGCTGGGCCTGGGCAGGGGTTTGGGCTCAATCGAGAAAATGGGCCTAACTTTGGACTGCGGAGTTTTGAAGCTGTGGTCTGTATGCAAGAGGTGGAAGTTGTTGAGACCTTGTCACCAATCGTGGTTTCAACGGTGCAAAGAGGTGGAAGTGGATGGAAGTGTCGAGCATGTGCTAATGGGGGGGCTCCCTCTATCACCAGGATGTCGTCTGGCAAAAAGAGGAGTGCTGAGGTAAGTGTTGCTTGTATTACCTCTTGGAAAAAAATAAGGAAGGATCAGTATGATGACATACAGAAAAATGGTGAACTCTCACTGGAAATGGTGGTGGCTGCTAGTCAACCCCACCAGGCATTATGAAAATACTAAGTTGGAACTGTCGGGGGCTTAAGAACCCCCGTATAATTCAAAACTTTCGCTTGTTAGTGAAGGAGAAGATGCCCAATATGGTCTTTTTTATGGAGACCAAACTGTCCTATGCAAGAGCCCAAGTTGTTGTGAGAAAGTTTAGTTTTAAAGGTTGCATTGTAGTGGAGGCTGTAGGTAGGAGTGGGGAGCTTATGATATTGTGGAAGTAGCAGGAACTCCTAGAGTTGGTAAATTATTCACAGCACCACATTAATGTGCTAGTGAATGATGAAGAGTGTAAATTCAAGTGGCCGTTGACATGTTTCTATGGTCATCCAGACTCGAATTTAAGATACCAAACGTGTAGTCTTTTATCCTTCTTTAGGCCAGATGTGGGTGCAGGGTGGGGAGTAATTGGTGATTTCAATGAAATTTTGTTCAAAGAAGAAAAGATAGGTGGGAAACAAAGAAGTGAAAATTTGATGGGTATGTTTAGGAGAGTGATGGAGGAAGGAAACCTTTTTGACCTGGGATGGGTAGGGGACAAGTATACATGGTGTAACCAACATGAAGATGAGTCTTTCATTAAGGAAAGACTAGATGGAGCAGTGGCAAACTCTTCTTGGAAAGCTAAGTATTCTGAAACCTATGTAGAAACCTTACCTGTATCTGCTCTGATCATAATCCTATCCTATTGACTTGTTGTGTGGAGAGAAGAATAATTAGAAGTTTCTAGTCTTTCTTTAAGTATGAGGTAAACTAGTATAAGGAGGCAGGATGTAGTGAAGTAGTTGTTGATGCATGGAGTAGAAGGGATAGTAGGGTGACAGGGATTGAAGGTATGCAAAGGAATTTGGAGAGGTGCAGAAGGGGGCTCCAACATTGGAGTAGAAACCTAGTGAAAGATAGAACTTTAGCTATTAGGGAAAAGTCTCAGTTGTTAAGCTTTTTACAAAAGAATGAAGGGCCTGAGGGTATGAAGGAACAAAAAAGGATCCAGAGAACTTGGTTTCTTGTTGGATTAAGAGGATACTAGATGTAAGCAACGTGCTAAGAGGCATTGGTTGGAAGCAGGAGATATGAACACTAAGTTCTATCATGCATGTGTGAACCAAAGAAGAAAGAAGAATACTATTAAGTGGATAGTTGACATGGATGGCAAAGAATTAACTGAGAATGAGGATATTGCTTCAGGTTTTTGGAGTTATTTTTCAAAGGTTTTCCAATCTTCTCAGCCTTTTTCAGGTTGCATTGACATGTGTCTACAAGGGATAGAAGAAAGGGTACCTGTTGATATGAAGGAAAGATTGGAAAAGAATTTTACCTAGCAGGAAGTGGCAGTAGCTCTCAAGCAAGTGTCCCCCTTTAAATCTCCTGGACTCGATGGATTCAATGCTGGTTTCTACCAAGACCACTGGGAGATAGTGGGTCAAGAAGTGTCACTAGCAGTTTTGAATTTCCTTAACAATGGGAAGTTGCCAAGGGAATTAAATCATACTTATTTAGCTTTAATCCCCAAGGTAAACTCTCATTTGTCTGTGCATGAGTGCAGACCTAATTCCCTATATAATGTTTTCTATAAACTGATCTCCAAGGTTATGGTAAACAGAATGAAGGGTGTTTTGGCTGAGGTGATATCTTGGAATCAGAGTGCTTTTATCCCTAACAGATTGATAACGGATAACATCATGGTTGCCTATGAATTATTACATACCATGCAGTCGAAATAGAAGGGAAAATAAGGAACTATGGCTATTAAGATAGATATATCCAAAACTTACGATAGGGTAGAATGGAACTTCTTGGAGGCTATGTTAATAAAGCTTAGTTTTGGCAAAAAAATGGACTGGATTGGTAATGGAGTGTGTGAGATCAGTTTCTTACTCTGTCATGGTTAATGGGGTGCCAAGGGAGACTAGTATTCCCTCAAGAGGGTTGAGACAAGGTGGCCCTTTGTTACCTTATCTGTTTTTTATTTGTGCAGAGGGCCTAAGTTCTCTACTTTATAGAGCAGAATCCAAGGAGGCTATAAAGGGGGTTGCAGTGGCAAGGAGAGGTATAAGGATAAATCACTTACTTTTTGCTGATAATTGTGTAATCTTTTGTAGAGCAAAGCTGGCTAAATGGGTTTTGCTTAATGATATCTTGATCCAATATGAGAAGGCTTCAGGTCAAACCTTGAACAAACAAAAAACTAGCCTATTTTTCAGCTTGAATATATACTAAGGTTGAAACCAAGGAGTTTATCCTGTAAGAGGTCCATGGATTAAGGTGCAACAATTATAATAAGTACCTTGGTTTGCTGACAGTAGTGGGGAGGTCTAAGTATAACACATTCAGAGACTTGAAGGAAAAGATATGGAAAAGAATAAATAGTTGGAAGACCAAGTTCTTATCCTTTGTAGGTAAGGAAATTCTTATTAAAAGTGTGTTGCAGACTATACCTGCCTATACTATGAATGTCTTTAGATTGCCAGGGCTTTTGATTAAAGAAATTGAGTCATTGTTGGCTAGGTTCTGGAGGAGTAATAAGGGTGATGGGAAGGGTATTCACTGGAAAAGTTGGAGGAATCTGGCTTGGGTTAAAAATCAAGGAGGTTTGGGCTTTAGGGACCTTGAAAGTTTTAATAGCACTCTTCTTGCTAAGCTGGGAAGGAGATTCATTACAGATCCAAACTTATTGGTTGCTCAAATTTTTAAACAGAAGTATTTTCAGAATTGTGAATTGACTGAGGCTAGGTTGGGCTCTTGTCCATCATTTATAAGGAGGAGTCTTTGGTCCAACTTGGACTTGGTAAAGGGGGACTGGTATGGAGGGTTGGTAATGAGAAAACATTAAAATGTGGGAGGATAAGTGGTTACCCAGGCCTATTACTTATCAAGTTCAGACCCCTATCAATTTTTTAGACTCTAATGCTCGAGTTGAGGTGCTAATTGATGAAGACAGAAAATGCTAGAAACAATAGTTGGTGGAAGCAGTTTTGAATAAAAATTAAGCCAAGCTAATTTGTGCTATACCAATCAGTAATAGAGGTTCCAGTGATAGACTTATATGGGAAGGTTCAACAACAGGAATCTTTACTGTGAAGAGTGCTTATTTAAAGGAATCAATGTCACTAAGAAGCAATCTAGGTGAATCCTCATCAGTGGGGGAAATGGAGTACAATGGAAGGAATTGTGGCAATTAGGAGTCCTTAGAAAGGTTAAACAGCTGCTATGGAAATGTTTAAATAATATCCTTCCTACTCAAGTTAACCTGTCCAAGAAGAAAATTATTGAGACCAATTTATGTCCAATTTGTGAAAAGGAGGCAGAATCAGTTGTGCATGTGCTTTGGTCCTATTCTGCAGCGGCTAATGTGTGGGGTGGAGAGACCAATCTGTTCAGGAAATGGCATAGGAACTTTGCTAATTTTCATCTTCTGTGGTCTAAGATGGTTTTGAAGTTGGATCGGGATAGTTTGGATCTGGCTACAGTTATTTTCCATCAGCTTGGTCGAGGAGGAATGCGGTTGTTTTCAAAAAGTCAAATTAAAAGTCCTATTGTTGTCTTAGATATGGCTAAGACTCATCTAACTTTGTTCAAAGAGGCTTCTCAGAAGGGTGATATTAGAGCTGAAGTGGATCAGATAAGTGGTCTTAACCAGAAATGGATTCCACCTGAGTGGCCTTATTTCAAAGTTAATTTTGATGCTGCTTATGACAAAGACAATGACAAGACGGGGGATCAGGGATTCTGTAGGGGAACTGCAAGTTTGCCTGATTGCCTCAAAGGTTAATGTTACCTCAGTTTTCCTAGCAGAATGTACTACCCTGTACAGAGCTATGGTTCTATGTGTTGAGCTGGGATTAAATAAAGTTGTATTCGAGGGGGATGCTAAGGTTGTTATTGATGCTGTCAATCAGAAGAATGAGGATAATTCTTGGCTTGGCCAAGTTAAAGAGGATCTGCAGTAAGAATTGGGTAGCAAACCAGTGTGGAGGCTCGATTTTGTCCATAGGTCTGGAAACAAAGCTATCCATGCAGCAGCAAAGTTGGCTCTAAGATCAGAAAGTGAGAAAGTTTGGTTAGGAGATGGTCCTATGGAGGTTTTATCTTCTGTTATGGAAGATAAACTTTGTATGGTCTAAAGTTTTATGAATGAAGTATCTTTTCAAAAAAAGAAAAGTAGTGGTGCAGAGAAGAACTCTAATTGCAACCGTGCATGTTGTATTTGATTTATTTTACTTTTTAAAAATGGGAGAATAAGTTTACAAAGTATAAGTATAACTTCGCTTTTATAAATTAACACGTGTTATCTGAAAAGGAATAAAAAGATTACAACTCTTGTCATGGATCCTAATTTTACAATGTCTCAGTGATGTTAATTTGAGACAAAAATTCTTCCTTTTTTATATAAAAGAATGTTAGAAAATAGTTCCACACAAACCCAATTATAAGCTATCTTGCATGCCCGCACGGTTTAAGCAATATAATTTAAGAAAAGGTTTAAAACCTCTTAACAGTTTAAATACCCCAAAAATTTAAAATCTACTACTCTTCTCATCACCGATCGAGCGCCACGTCTGATCTTTATAACCTTTTGCTATATAGAATTTCCTCATATAATTTACCCTTTCTTTTTTTAAAAAATAGTATTGGACTTGCATATATAGAGAGTTATTCAACATGTAAGTGTAAAGCATACACTCCATTTCAATGACATGACAAGACTTGTTTTGTAAGAAATTTAAATTTTAATATCATTGAAGGTGTCATTTAATAACCGGCTTTTAAATAGAAATTTTCATATATTTTAAGAGTTTTGAAAAATTATCTTGCATGGTCTAGCTTCTGACTATGACTCAAAGAGGAATATATGTCTTACTCGTTGGTACGTACTAAAGGAAATGTTAATAATATCAATATGGCCTTTTTTTTTTTTTTTTTCCAGCCGCATAAAAGAATAAAGCAAAATGGTTTTACAATAGAAAAAGATTCGAAATTTAATATTAAATGACGTGAAGATATTGTTATATGGTAAAGAAGAAAAATAATGCAAATCTTAACATGTGGGGACGGACCAGGGAGTGCCCGTGGGGGCTACATGCCTCCCCCCCGCACCCTGGTTTTGAATATAATTTGAATAGGAAATTTATAAAATCACGAGGGCGCGTGCCAAAAACTTAAGCTTGGTCGATCTCTACGAAAATTGGGGTTGGCCCGAAAAAACTAACCCTCCGATTTTTCTATACCCATATCATAATCTTACTTCTTCTTTTTTATATATATAATAAACAGATTTCATTCAAAATGAATAAACCATGTACAAATATGTACAACTACATAGCAACATCTAGCAATACTCTAAACAGAATAATATCTAGATATTAATGCCACCATTGGATTGTATCTTCCTCTAATTTGACATGTGCAAGCAAGTGAGCTGCCACATTTACCCTGTTTATCAACATGTAGAACCTCGTAATCTTGAAACCGTTGAAGAAGAAAAGAATTTCTACAACCAAAGGACCATGCTTAGAGAAATTAGGTTCCCTAGATATTATAGCTTAATAATAGCCAAGGAATCTCCTTCTAATATCAAACCAAAGATACCTAAATGGAAAATCATGATATGTAAACCCCATAGAGCAGCCAAAACTTCTATATCATCCATATCAAACACACCCACTTCCTTTCGACTCAAATCTAACAAAATTCATCCTTTATCATCCTTAAAATAACTCCAATTCCTACATTTTCAGAATGTCTCAATAAAGTCCTATCAAAATTCAGTTTGGCTTTACCCGATGGTGGAGGCTTCCGAAATGGCAACCTCTCCTTCGTTATAATCAACTGATTACATTTAGTAGTATTCAAACTCTCAACATACCCAAAACAATTATCAACAACCTCGTGAAGCACACAATCAGAATTTTCAAATAATCGAGTATTCTTATATTTCTAAATACCCCACGCAATAGTGAGGAAATAGGAACCATAGTCGTATCAGCCCCCATTAAATCCCACAGCAAAACATCACACTCAATACCAGCATCCAACAGCTTTAAAACCATATTACATCTATCAACCCATACCTCTCTAACAGTCGAGCACCTCCATAAAGGATGGGTGTTATCCTCAAATTACAGCTTGCATTGATCACAGGTGCCATTGGATATAATACTCATTCTCATCGAATTCAGCTTTGCGCGCGGACAGACTATTAGTACAAACTCGCCAAGCAAAATTCTTCACTTTATTAGGTAGCTTCATATTCCACAATTTCCTCCAAAACTCATAATTTCCTTGTGAATGTGAACTTTCGACTCTCCCTTCAGCATTTAACAAATCCAGAGCAAAGTGGTACCTAGACTTAACTGAATACGCTCCACTTTTGTTATCATTCCAAACAAGTTGATCATCATACCGAGAAAGCAAAGTCTGAATTATTTGCTTAGTCACAAAACGAGGAAAAATGGCTCTTATCAACACATCATTTCAAGTTCTTGAATCCTATTAAACAACTCACTAATTGTTGAGTCCCGATATAGAATTTGAATCCCATCTATCATCCCAAATATTAATTGAATCCCTCTCCCAACTTGCCATATACTCCCCTGAAGCAGAATTTTCTTTGTTGCACAGATGCTTCGCCAAACACAGGAAGGTTTACTCCTTCAATTTGACTTCAAAAAAGTTGTGTGAGGAAAATATTTTGGCTTAAAAACTCTTAACAGCAGAGACTGAGGTTAATTCCACAGCCTCCACCCCTGTTTAGCAAACAAAGATAGATTAAATACCCCTAAGTTCTTAAAACCCATACATCCATGAAGTTTAGTAGTACACATTTTATTCAAAAGTCCAATGCACCTTACATTCTGATCCACGTTGACCCTGCCAAAACCTAGCAAACATCCTTTCTAAATCCTTACAAAAAGATTTTGGCAACTAAAAACAGCTCATTGTATAAGTTGGCAATGCCTGAACAACTACTTTTATTAAGATTTCCCTATCAGCTTGTGGAATTAGCTTTTCTTTCCGGCCTTACAATTTTCTCCAAACTCATGCCTTCAACTCTTTAAAAGTATCATTTCTGGAACGACCAATGAATGAAGGAGGACCCAAAAATCAAAAGTGGTAACATTATAACTAGGGCTAAGCAAAAATCCGAAAATCTGACTCCGCTTCGGCTCCACTCCAACTTCGGAGTCAGATTCGGAGTTTTTTTTAGCCTGAAAGTCGGAGTTAGAATCGGAGTCGGAGTCAAACCATGTAATACTAAGTCAGACTCCGACTTCGATATTGTACATGTGAAAAATATATGTATTTTTCTATATATTAATTATATATTTTATATAAATAGAACTTATATGGTTAGTTAGATTTAGTAATATACTAGTAAGTAGTATGAGCTAATTATTATAAAATAATATACTTATACTATAATATAAATAGACAAAATTGAATAATAATAGTTTAGTATATGTAAACAATGAATATCATAGCATTACTACCATATAATACTAATGTATAATAGCACTAATATAATTACATTTAATACTAAGTCTAGTATATAATTAAGTTAGAAATTAATTAGACACTATTATAATAGGAAAACACTTTAGACACAAAGAAATTATATAACAATAAATCTACAAACTGATGTGACTTGATGTGATACATCAAATTGTAAAGTTACTTTTATTGTAAAGTAGATCTAACGGGTCCCATGAAACCACATTAGTTTGTGAGTTTACTTTGTATAATCTCTTTGTGCATGTAGCAATTTTCATTATAATAACATGTAATACTATAGTATAATAAGTTAATGACATGTAATTAAACACTATAGTACAATTCTATAATAGGAATAAGTTAGACACTAGTATAATATAAGTATAATACTAATGTATAACAACACTAGTATAATAACATGTAATAATAAATCTAGTATATAATTAAGTTAGACATAAATTTGATACTTTTATAATAATATGTAATTAAATACTATAGTACAAGTCTATAAGATGAATAAGTTAAACACTAGTATAGTGCAAGTATAATGAGTTAATCAAATGTAATATTTTTTTTTTTTGAAAGAAAATATATTTCCATTAAATCAAATCAATATTACATGGCATCTCAAGAAAAATTGCTAATAATACTTCTGGGGGGCCTTCTTCTATCCACACTAATTCACTGTCTATAAATATGCCTAACCTTGCTGCAATGTGAGCAGCCTTATTTCCTGTTCTCTTAGTAAATCCCAGTTTCCAATCTGTATGTCCCTTTAATAAGTTTTGTATATTATCAATCAATATTCCTTGCCAAGCATGGTTGTTGTTACAGCTGTTCACTTTCTCCACTACCGCCTTGGCATCAACCTCGAAAACCACCTAGTTTAAACCCAACTCTTGACATAATATAATACTCCTTATTAGAGCATAACATTCTACAGCAAACACAGAACTAATATAATTCTTTGGAGCAGATACCACAGCCAACACCTCACCTCTACTATTCCTAACTACTATGCCAATCCCCATCACTCTCTTCTCTGCATCAAAAGCAGCATCAAAATTTGCCTTATAGGCAGGATCTACTGGTGGAACCCATACCACATCAGAATTCAGTTGAGGTGGACTGTCTGCTTCATAAATTTGCCTCTAAGAAGCTTCTTGAAAGGCCTCTAAGTCATGTAATGCTGATGTAATTAGAGCAAATGGACTATTAAAATAGTTATTAAAAACAGAATTGTTCCTTCTGGCCCAAATCTTGTAGCAGATAGCAGCAACTTTGTTTATCTGGACATCATCCAACCTGCTTACCAAGTCCAACTATAGTAGTCTGAAATCTTTTTAATTTGAACTCCATTTGTTTAAAGGGCTTTCTTTTTCTCCCCAAACATCCATAGAAGCAGGACATTCCCACAGAACATGGATAGTATTTTCCTCATTACTCTGACAGATAGGGCACAAGCCATCTTCCACAATTTGTTTTTCCTTTAACTGTTGTTTTGTAGGTAGAATATCAATGAGTGCCTTCTATAAAAAGCGTTTAATCTTCCCTAGAATTTGTAGTTTCCATCGCTTCCTCCATAACACCTCAGCAGCCTCTCCACTTGAAATTTTACCAGAATGCTGTTTTTTCATGAGGTAGTCTAGAAAATAAGCACTTTTCACAGAAAAAGTACCCTTAACATCTCTAGCCCATATGATTTTGTCACTGTCCTTCCTCAAACTAATTAGAATACTGCATATCAGTTGTGCCTCTTCTATGCTAAAAACTTCCTTTATAAGTTCAGCCTTCCATATTAGCCTATCAGAATCGATAAGTTCAGCCATTATAGAATCTGCAGGCAAACTATTGATGGGAGTTTGAATTTTATAAGTAGTAGGTTGTGAAAGCCATTTATCATGCCATACCCGAATGCTATGACCATTCCCAACCCATTTATTATTAATATTACATAATAAAATGTAATATTAATGTATAATAACACTAGTATAATAAATTATATTTAAACATTATAGTACAAGTCAATTTAAATTCTAATTGTTAATAATCAATACTAACAATTAAATTGAATAATACAAAAATTTATTAGCACTATAAATAGAATGATCGATACTAACAAACTATAGTATAGTATGATAACATATAATTAGACACTAGTGAATTAAGATTTTCTAATAATCAATACTAATAATTCTAAAAACCATTCAATATCAATATTTATATGGACGTATATGTTACTTAACAAAAATTTAATGGAACAGCTCAATTAACAAAGACTACTGCTTTAGATTTTATTCTTGATGGCCTTGGTCTGTGATCAATCATTTATGCAATTTCCCCCAACAAAATTTGGGGCTAAAAAAGCGATACTTATTTTCCCAAAATTTAGGACAAAGAACATTTATATCTCAAACAACGAGTTAAAATATTTCTTTTTGTGTTCTTATATGATGTAAAAAAGAAAAGCTTTGATTTCATACATGTCTAGCCACCATCATTTTTCATTTGTTTAGTGATTTTTCAAAACTCAATATAAATTTCAACATAATTTGATCAAACGTAAAACTAACAAAAGAAATTGACAGAAAACTAAAACAGAGAGTGAACAAAAAATAATTAACAAAAAAGTAACTGTAGTGTAAATACTATCAGCACGAGGAGGACGTCAGGGACAAATGCACCTTTGCAGCTCAGGAAGGGGATGGCGCACAATGGGGACGGAGGAACCTCTATAAGCATAAACAAATGAGTCAATGAGGATGGGTATAAACCTCTGTTAGCATGAAAATGTAAGCATAAACCTCTCTTACGGAAGGACCTTTGTATGGCTCACGATGATGGGGATGAAGGTTAGGGCATAAGAAATTCAAACGATGTGTTTCAATTTGTTATTCTCATCTTCGGTTTCCCTCCACTCTCTGAGTCTCACTTAAATGAAACAATGTGTTTTATAATTGCCACACAGGGTGTATGTGGGGAGTCCCCATTTGCAAACTGCAATAAGAATTTCTCTATTTAAAAATGTATTGTTTAGTTCATGATAAGCTCACCGTCTAAGAAAGAAACCAAGTCATGAAGTTTGTGTTTGTGAGAAATTTCTCAAAGAATACGAAGCTTGACAAAATTTATTAAGTGCACGTGGTGAAGGCCTACTTTCCTTCTCCTTTCCTGGGTTGACAACCATACAGAAAACTACAATAACTGGGAAGAGATATCTCATTTTCCTTCTCTCCTTCCATGTAGGGTTTCGATTTCCACTGCTTTACCTATTTTCTTGATTTCTAAACATTCACACGTGGATCCATGAGCTACGGATTAAATATTGGTACAAGCATGATATTTCAGTTCAGGATATTAAGACATCAAGAACTGTCAGAGCAACCAACACTATCGAGTGCAGCCGATCAAACAACGGAGCACGGGAATATGGAACCGGAGCAACCAACACCCTCTACCTCTCGATCTATGTCTCTCAATCTGTGTCAATTTTTTTGGGTTTAATTTGTTGGTTTTAATCTGAGTTTCATACGCATTTTGGTTTTATTTTTTGGGTGATTTCGGTGATTGGGTGGTTGTGATCTGTGACTAGGTGGTTGTGGATCCGACTCCACTCTGATTTCTACTCCGACATGTTGGAGCGAAGTCTACTGTGGTCAGAGTTGGAGTCGAAGTCGAAGTTCGAATCCAAACTCCAACAAAATTAGAACCAGGGTTGGAATTAGGGCATACCGACTCCGAATGTATCGGTGCTCGGCTCTAATTATAACAACGAAAAATGAGTTTATGTTTATTTATATATTTATGCGTAATTGAATTGGAATAGTTGTACTTGTTTCTCTTCTTATTTATTTTAGGTTTCACTCATTATTGATCAATGTATTAAAAAAATTTATTTCACAATAGAATAATCTTTTTTTTATTCTTAGGGCTCTATAAATATTTAAGTGTGAAGCCCAAAATGTATTTGATCTATTAACTTCAAATTCATTATTTTTCTTTAAACTTTTAGGAGTTATCACTCATAGTCCTTTTAGGGACTAAATTGACTAGGTCAAACCCTCTAAAAACCTATCACTAAGGGAAGATATAACGCCAAGAGATAAGGTGGGAAAGAGATAAGGCAAAAAAGTTGGCTCAGACTCCTAAAAGGAAAAAAATATCACAAATCAAGTTGGACTCTATCACTCTAAGGAAATAACCACTATATAAGGAGCAGTTCCCTCACAAATCTGACAGGCTCTCTAAAGGCTCTCTCCATACATTCTCTACCGACTCTCTAAAGGGACTCTCTTAAGACTAAATTCTCTCATTATATTGAGCGATATGTGAGGCCATGAGACATTGTAAAATCATTACCTAATATAGTGGATTTTACCCCCAACAACCAGTGGACGTAGGCTTTTATGCCGAACTACGTAAATTCTTGTGTCTCTCCTTTATTTACTTTTATTCACTTATTTATTATTTATATTATGGATAAACGTGACAAATATCGTATCGAAGCTCGAATGACCAACGTGGGTCGAGGATGACTCTTTCTTCCTTTCCGGCCTGTTGTGTAATTTTTGGCATTAACAGTTAGCGCTGTCTATGGGATTCACTTTTCTCTATATCGAAATTGGGAGAAAGATATTCTCCTACTCACGAGATCATCTATAAAAGTTCAAATTCTTAATTCGTGAGATCATCTCCAAAAAAAATAAAAAGATATATATTTATATATATTTATTATATGCAGCCCGCCACACCCCTGCACGATGTGAATTCTACACTCACAAGACCATCATTGAAACATCACATAAGATCCCCTTAACTTTGTTATTTTTCTTGTTGTTTATATTCTAACACTGCAGCAAAAGACTCGCCCTTTCCTCGCTGCCTAGTGTCATAGTGTTCCTCGCCGCCAAGCACGATTCTATATGAACTCCTGTGGCAACTGTGAGCAGAAGAGGTCAACGTGAGTCATCATCTAACTCACCATGGTCTTCTGTCACTGTGAACGTTTGCTCGCCATGAAGTTGTTGCTTGATGGGCACCAAGATGGACCTAGTTTTAAAGATCCTTTACAAGTTTCAGATGGGCCAATTTAAGGTCAAGAACTAAGAAGATCAAGGAGGTAATGCAAGGATTGGTGCAATCCACTTGGGACGAGTGTAGAAGAGCCCAACATTCAAGATGGGGTTGAAGGATGAAGATCCAGCTTTGAATCATTTTATACAAGTTATGGAAAAGGGCAACAACATGACTTAAAAGCTTTTGGGCACTTGAAGGCTTTCAACTTGTTTAATTCATTTAAATAACTTATTTTATTAGTTTACAGTAATTGGGTTTATTATGAGAATGACTTAAGGGGGGCGCCTATTCAAGGGCATGTTGGGAAAGTCATTATTTTGTTGAACTAGGGTTTCAAGTAGATATTTTAGTCGAGTACTGTAGCCTTACTGTAGACACGGCACTATTCACTCAAGTGCATTTTTGGAAGATGGGGATTTATTTTTATTAGGATTTTAATTAGGTCTTTTTTTAAATACTCTTTGTAGCCTCATTTTAATTAGTTTTACGAAATTTGATGAATTTATTCATTGTGAGTTGAGTTTATCTCCTCTTGTTCTTGAATGAACTTTTGAACTTATCAAATGCAAATCACAACCTTTGTGGTGTTCTTTCTTATAATTTAGGTTTTTGAAACAGGTTCTTTAACGGATTTAGATTTTTCATATAATTTAGGTTCTTGAAACGAGTTCCTCAATAAGTCTAAATTTTCCATTGGCTTGATTTTGGCTTCCTTAAGTGAGTTTTCAAATTGATTGTGGGTTTAAGGGATTCCATTCCCACGAGTTCATATCACTACCAGTCATATGTTCCCTACCCACAGTGAGTTTCCTTCCAAACAGTACTTGTTGCCATAATTCCACTGAAGCTCCTCACCAACTGTTCTCATCTCTACAACTTGCTACCAGTTACGTGTTTCCTCACCACAATTGGTTTACTCGCCACAAGGACTTCAATTGTCCATGCATGGATTGCTTGTCGAGAGGTGCAGCTCGCCAATTGCTTAACCACAGGGTACTCCTCCCCAGTTACGCAACGCAAAGAGTGTTCCTCGCCAGTTGCTCTCCCACACAGTGCTACTCGCCAATTGCTAGCCCACAAAGTTCTGCTCTCCAATTGCTCACCACATGAGATATTCCTCGTCAATCCCTCGCCATAAACATTATTTTCCGCACCATTTGCATGAATTTTACTCAGCGATAGTCTGAGCAAGATAACCAAGTTTTGCAAATCTCAAACTTGTAATTTGTATTACACTTACCTATTTTATTTCTTGTGAGAACTTCTTAGGACGTGGTGCAGCCAAAAGTCGAGTTACAAACTCGCGGTGCAAACGAACGAGCGTGGGGGTCAAAAGACCACATGACCCTCTCCAGAGATTGCCATTGAATGGTTTGCAAACCTCAAACTTGTGAGTTGGATTATTGAATCTAACCTATTTGGTTTTTATTTTCATACAAGGAGAGCTCTAGCTCTCGCCATAGAGTGCGGTCGCATTTTGTCTCCTACTACAATGAAGCAATTGAGCTCAACTTTAACATCAACATGGTAGAGTCATCCTCCCGCCACGCTTTCCTCACCAAGGCTACACGGTCGAGCATCTCTCCCTTTATGCCACTCGCCAAGAGTTACGCGGTCGAGGGCATCTCCCGCTACACTCTACTCTCCATGGTTGCGCGGTCGAGCATCTCTCTCCCCTTTCTCTAGTTGGTAAAGTTATGCAATCAAGCATCCCTCCCGCCACACCTTCTCGCCAAGAACTCAATGGTTGAGCATCTCTCCCGCCTTTCTCCAATCAGTGAGGTTACGCAGTCGAGCATCACTCCCGTCATACCTTCTAGCCAAAAAGTGAGCAGTCGAGCATCTCTCCCACCTTTCTCCAATTGGTAAGGTTAGCGGTTGAGCATCACTCTCGCCACACCTTCTCTCCAAAAGTGAGCGGTCGAGCTTCTCTCCCACATTTCTCCAATCGGTAAGGTTACATAGTCGAGTATCACTCCCACCACACCTATTCACCAAGGCTACACAGTCGAGCATCTCTCTTGTTACGCCCATCACCAATAACTGAGCAGTCGAGCATCTCTCCCGCCTTTCTCCAATAGGTAAGGTTATGCGGTCAAGCATCACTCCCGCCACACCTTCTCGCCAAAAAGTGAGCGGTCGAGTTTCTCTCCCGCCTTACTTCAATCGGTAAGGTTACGCGGTCGAGCATCACTCCCGCCACATCTATTCGCCAAGGCTAAACAGTCAAGCATCTCTCCCGTTACGCTCATCTCCAAGAGTTACATGGTCAAAGGCATCTCCTGCTACACTCACATCCGAGCGTCTCCACTTGCTACAACTGTCGCCAGCAGGTTACCTTCGAGAATGAGCCTCCAAGCTCTATAACTGCCTCTCGCAGGTATCCTTCGAGAATGAGTCGATGGGCTCAGTAACCGCCTAAGGTGGATCAAGGGGGTCGACGGGCACCTTGACCACTTAAGCGCAGGTTACTACAAACAAACTCTTACATCTACATCAAAATGGAAAAACACCCAACAAAAAATACAGCAAGGGGCAAAATCCACTAAGGCCACTAAAAACCCAAAGACGATCACCGAGCACGGAAAAATATGCACTCTACTAACGATAAACATTCACATACAATCACTATGCAAACGTTCTTACAAACAAATTTCACAAAGGCCCATCCTCAACAGCCCTTCTACAAATTTTATAATTTCTTCTTGAGGACTACTTATGGAGAACTCCATTGCATAATAGTGAAAAACTACCAGCTACCATAATTTCTTTTTCTGCAAGTTACCTCCACCACGGTTGACTTGAAGATTCTCAAGGCCTTCTTGATAAAAAAATTGATCTTAAAAATCGAGGGCATCTGTTAGGGACTAAATTGGTTTGGTCAAACCCTCTGGAAACTTATCGTTAAGAGAAGAGATAAAGCAGGAAAGAGATAAGATAAAAAAGTTGGCTCGGACTCTTGAAAGAAAAGATATCACAAGTCAAGTTAGACTCTATCACTTAAAGGAAATAACCTCTATATAAGGAGTCGTTCCCCCACAAATCTGACAGGCTCTCTCCATGCATTCTCTACCAACTCTCTAGAGGGACTCTCCTGAGACTAAATTCTCTCATTGTATTGAGCGATATGTAAGGCTATGAGACATTGTAAAATCATCATCTGATATAGTGGATTTTGCCCCCAACAACCTGTGGACATAGGCTTTTATGCTGAACCACGTAAATTCCTGTCTCTCATTTACTTACTTTTATTCGCTTATTTATTATTTATGTTATGGATGAACGTGACGAGTACCGTATCGAAGTCCGAATTACCAACATGGGTCGGAGATGACTCTTTCTTCCTTTTTAGGTTTGTTGCATAATTTTTGGCATTTACAAGTCCATTTGAAATTGATGAGTTTTTTTATCGACTCATTCATATAATATATCAAAATAGACGAAAGACCGTGGCAAAAAAAATTATAAAAATAAAATCACCCGTAGAAAAATAATTCCACAATATAAAATAATCATGTCAAATCTTATTTATTATTTTTATTTAGATTGAGGATATGTTTGGGAGATGAGATGAGAATTTTGTATTTTGTTTTAAAGTTTAAAATATTATTTTTTAGTTTTGAGATTTGAAAAAATTAAATTAGAATTTGAAAAAGTTATATTGGGATTTGAAAAAGTTGAATTATTTATTATATTTTGTATGGGGATTTGAAAAAGTGTAAAGATGAGATGAGATGAAGATGAAAATTTTGGATGAAACATGTTTTCCAAACATATCCCGAGTCTTTCTACTTATAAGTCGCGGTGTGAAAGATGCTTACACTCCGCTATGTCGACCTTGTGTCATTGCAAACTGCTAAGATGAAAAAATATGATTTACACTAGATTTCATTTTGAATCTGTCACATTTGAAATTGTCATATCAACAACAGTATTTTTCATACTGGTTTGTAAGTAAAATATTTTAATTTAATTTAATTTTATTTTAATAGTTGATTGGGTTGATAACTTAAATATATTAAAAAATAACTATTTTATGTTTTTTTTTAATGTAATAAATTAGAGAGAAAAATTAAGTAGGCACTCCCTCATAAAATCCTCACCTCAACTGTGTGGTCGAGTGTCCACATTCGCAGAATGAGGGGACCAAGTGGTCCGCATGCCTTTAATAGGCTCCGTAGAAGACGTCGTGGTGAAAGTAATATAAAATTCCAAGGGGTAAGATTCGTGAGGGAATTATCGTGTCCGTTAATTTTTTCAAACGCGGCTGTGAGCGGCTGATATTAAAAATCTATTACCTTTTTCATGTTATTTCCCTAGCTAGCTAGCTCACAATAGTGGTCGACATGAAGTGTTTGGACTTTGCAATGGTGGCCACACTAAGTACTCTTTGCAATTTAATATTCACTATGTATATTAATTAGGAGGCTGAAGCCATGATTTTCTCAATTGAAGATTATTCTTTTAGACATATATAATACTTTTTTATATAATAGATCTTAGGTAATTTGGGATCTATATATAGGAATGATGCATGTGGTTCATGTTTACCTAACCACTAATTTTTAATAAAGAATAATGACACTCATCATCTATTTTGTCATTATCCTCTTATCATTTTATGATATGGTGTTAAATAATTGGAGATTATTTATTATGTTTCACTTATGAGTCTATCATTTAATATCACATACATCAAGAGATGTAGAGAAGATGATAATAAAAATGATTATAAATAGATTTTCCCTTTAATGAAACGATCGAATATCATGCATCTATATTTTAAAATTTCCTAGTAATGATTTATCATTTATAAATTATTAAAACCAAATGGATGTGCATGTTCGGAGTCACAAGTCTTGTTGTCAACTATAAAACTCATTAATTATGTGATATAATAAACTTAACTCATTAAGTAAATAACGGTTAGAGTTTCACATAAGTTTTTAGTGAGAAAATCAATATTAGTAACGCATCATGAGTTGTGAAATTTATATTAATGACTATATATATATATATATAATTTATATATGGCATATACTAGTGGAATTTGAACCAAAATTTGAGAAACAGTGATCACGGCCTACTATGTATATTAGATGGAATTGATAGGTCATTATAAGGGTCAGTATTGTAATCTTATCACAGAGCACCCCCCATATGCGAATTATGAATGAAATGACATCATTATCAAAAGTTGTCCATTTATCTTCATGTTACAACTGTAGGTTTGTAGGCAAAAAGCGAGGGAGGTTCAAACGTGGGAGAGTCATGAGCTAGCATGGTACGTAAAAAAGGTACTGGAGATTCCTAGCTTTGATTCCCGTTCTAGTACTTGCTAATTTACGGCAACTTGGTTCGATTTGCCATACATACGAAGCTTTGCCAGCAAATTTAGAAGCTGAAGTTGCCTGGGAGGGCCCTGATATCCAATTGTTGCTTTGACATTAATGATCATTTTGAATTCTTGTAATTATATAATATTCGAGTATAGTAGCTTTTGTTTTCCTCTCTCTCTCTCTCTCACTAAATAATTACAACAGAAACATAGAGCACAAAACAGTAGAATTTAGAGGCAAATAGGGACTGGTAATAGTACTCAGATATGCTGTCTTTTAAAGACTAATACTGTGTAATCTTTGTCCACCTGCCCTAAAATCATGTCTACATTATATATTACATTTTGGTAGCCTCTCATTTTACAGCCAAGTCATCATATAAATATAAGAGGTAGGTAGGCTCCCCACTGTATCTCAAAGATGTCACGTGGTGGTCACCTCTCTGCATTAATTACTCTGCATGAGTTATGGACGCCATTTAATCCAAATAAGATAACCCCTATATTACGCCTTTATATAGGGTAAAAATTTGGGGGACTTTAGATTCCTACAAATTAGTACCTGCATGCAAGGGTTGGAAACCCAGCAATTTCATTAAATTCGTAAGACTCTTCGCTAGCCTTCGCAACTTTTGTTATTCCTGCCGACTGAGTTTAAAACAGATCAATAACCCAATTCTGCAGGCACCCAAAAAAAAAAAATAGGAAGAGTGAGTTTTGCCTTTTGGGCCTAGAGTTGGTTGAGCTCGAAATCAATCTAGGTGTTACGCGTTTGAGATCCAACAAGAATCAAATTCGGGCTCCATCACTACGGAACATAATATTGCCCATTGGTTAGTACTACCTATTACCTTTTTTCCAATTTCAATGTCTCGGGCATACATTGGGTATATAGGCTATTCGGAAGGAGATAATTCCGATGAAGCAAAAACGTGAGCCCCAATCCCAATCTAATTGGATGCCCAACCAGGTACTAGAACAACCAACTGATAAAGACCCTTTTCTTTCTGTAATTGGCAAGAGAAAATTTTCGCTGGTAAGGTGGGGGATTCAACGTTTCCTTCTCTCACTCAAACAAAATGCAAATGCAGCTATAGCATACCGCTTGGGCTAAAATGCACCAATATAATAATGCCTAGTGTACCTTCGTATGGGAAATAACCGGAGGATAAGGATCCAAGATAAAAGATAGATGTGAACACGGGGACGATTGTGGCAAAGTTGTATTGGTTAGGGTTTGTATTGGAGTGTGCAAAAGGAAGAAATGAGGAAAGACGGCTACAAATGGGGAGAATGTCAAGAGACGGGTTGGGAGGATCCAACGGAGATTTCAAGCCACGCGTGGCTCAGTGGTTGGCTGTAGGGTTACAGTAAATGAGCTTCAGGTGGATATCTAGACTTCTAAAATTTGAAATGGCCTGTTGGAATTTGAATGGATAGAACCAGGGTTAGGTCCACAATATCTGGGCTGTTGAAGTCAGATCCTTAGATAATCTTAACCTATTTATCAAGAAATAATCGAGGAAGAAGCTATGGGAATCCTCAGTTTGCTTATTGGCCTGATTTCAGTCCCTAATTAGAAACACAATAAATTCTATTAAAAAAAACGTCGTGTTTTGGATTCAACGCACAGCTTCAATACTCAATCCGTGGGAGGCAGGCTGCCTACACCTTCAGCCACCGGCCATTCGAGCTAACATAAACCTCTGTCAATCTTGTGGCAGAACTGCAGAGAAACCACGACTCAATCCCATATCAGTTTCTTGTCAGAAGAAAAAAAGGATTAATACACGGTGATGCACATGTTTTGTACTTCCCAGCATCCATCGACCAAGGAGCAAAATGGATTCTTAACAATAGACTTCAGCCAAGCATGAAATATCTGAGGACCCTGCAAAGAAATAGGCACTCAGCATCAAACAGAAAGAGTTGTTCAAAATTCTCAAACTACAGAGTCAAGTTTCATCTCGATGTCTAATTATTATGCAAGAAAATTCATACCACAAAACCTATATTACAGTTGATCAAAGAAAAAGTACCAAGCTCTTCATGAGTGTGACTATCTTCATGACACAACATCAGCACGCACGGAATTATCAAGGATGGCTACTAATGAAGCCTTAAAATGGCATTCAAATGAAGCCAAAAAAGGGCATGCAACTTCTTCCAGATAACAAGCATGAAAGACAGTGGCATGTAAAACTTGAAATCCAAGTGCGCCCCAAAAAGAAAACTAGTTTCACAATGATCGAATTCGAGTTTGGAAAATTTGTCAGTCCAGATTGTTAAGGAAAGCCTATAACTAGTACTGCAGTAATTTGGAATTATAATTTAGAAAATTATTAGACCCCCAGAATTAACATAAATACATCAGAACTCCATAGAATTGGCAATTGAGTATATAAACCATAGGAGAGAGATTTCAGTCTATCAAACATGTCCAAATATTTCTGTTGCAAGAAACATACAGTTAAGAAGATAGTATACCATAGAATAAATACCATAGTTACATAGTATGAGCATCTCCACAGAGGTAGACCATTGAGTTTACAACTTTAAAATAAATTTACAATGATTGATATGGTTATCCCCTTTTGTACGGCATTCAATTTGTAAATGACAGCAATTACCACAGTATAATTATTTACCTCATGAGATAAAATACAACTAAGAAGAAAACCACAAAGCATGCAACAAGAGTACATGTTCTCCTGTTTGATTTCTTCTCAAATACCTACACAGTAATGATATCACCTTAGTCAACCACTATGACAGCTCTGTAAATAAAATAAAAAGAAAGACAAGCAATGTGGTAAAGTAGATCTTGTCCATGTACCATTTTGAACCGATCCATGGTTCCTGACATTATGCCCCTTGATGAATCCATGTCGTTACCCTGATTTTAAATAGAACTGGTTTACAACATAGATGAAACAACTTTCACTCATATGGGGTGTCAGTAACACACTTACCATTCGGTCAAGCAAACGATTATGACTCTCCACCTCCTCATGTATATCCCCTGTTAACTGTCGGTAGGTAATATATCAATAAGAAGTTATTTTGTAAGGAAATTATATCTAAAAAGAATGACTCTGATCCTTTCTCTAATCAACTAACTCATTAATACACCATCTCAGTTCTGTACAGCATAAATAATGGCAGTTTCAGATACAAGTAAGAAAGCATGCAGTAACCTGCATAAAGGTGACTTGACAAAACAAAACAAAAAACCTGCATAAAGGTGCACAAATATGTTTTTTTTTTATAGGTAATCAAAGATATTGTATTTATAGAAATAGGCAAAAGAAGGTTTGATGAATGCATCTTTTGGAGAGTGTATGACACCACACAGGCATGAGCCGGGTGACATGGCATATAAAAACTGTGCCTATACATAATGTTGTTCATAACGATAAGCATGCTTTCAGGGTACCTCTTAAAACAAATATTTGCTTCCATGGTAGTCCCCAACAATATTGCCCTAAAGAATATATAAACCACAGGGAATTTATCCAATGAATGAGCACTGTAATACATTTATCCATGCTACTGGATATATATATATATATATATATATATATATATATATATATATATTTTTATAAGTATGCATGCCACTGGATATATTGGGATTGTTAGGATTATGATGAAATTTTGGAGACTCTATTCATCACATGAAACTCATTGCCAGAGAACTCACCAACACTGATCATCCTTTTTCCTATACCAAACTTACTTTCTTAAGAAATATAACCCTATCTTGCAGACTGTCTACAGCGTTCTGATTGTCATGATCATTAGTTCCATGGGAGTGTGATGAGGACACCCTAAGACCACCTTCCTCAAGGCCATCAAAACCATCACATTGAGATGCTCTGGAAGCACGGTGCTCCCTGTACAGAGAAATTATGCCATAATTATGAACAAAAAATTATACCATACATTTTTTTTTTTTATGGTTATCTTTCTGTTTACATTATGATGGTTATCTTTCTGTTTACATACACTTAACAGAGACTTCTGCAAAACAGGGAAAAAGAAGTACCGGGAAGATACCAATTTCAAATGCATATCGATATACAGATAGCTTTTGAATTAGCATAGGGTTTTTACCGTCAGACATTTCATAGAACTGAGTCTTGCTCCCACAAGAGAACTGTTAGTGATAAAGTTTTAAGAAAGAAATACTCGTTTGTTTTCACAACACATCTCCTCTTATCTTATCTAATCAATTACAACTTTTCCAAATTCCCACACAAAATAAAATAAACAATTCAACTTTTTCAAATCTTAAAACAATAATAATATCAAAAAATAATATTTTAACAATATTTTATTCAATTTTAAACTTTTATCTCACCTCATCTATCTCATCTACGAAAACAAACAGAATGCATCTCCTGCTTTCTAATAAAACTTTTTAATAATTTTACCCTCCAGGCAGACTCACATTTACATGCTTTCACGTACATGTTTAAAAATAATCACAGAGGAATAAAAAATATATCTATAATAGACACCTATTGTCAAGAGATTCCCAACCATCACATTAATAATAATAATAAATCTACATCAGATCCCCCCTCCCTCCAGGTTGTGTTGTTTCTTTTGTCTATTCTCCTGTCGTGCTTGCAATTTTCCCTAAATGGTTGATCGCGTTCAGCCAAACTAATCCAATTCTAGATTCATACTAATCAAGGAACGAAAATCTGAATTCAACAATACGCGAATGACGGCGTTTGTAATTTACGGATAATGTTGCATCAAAGAGCATTGGTTCTCCACAACCTCAAGTCCTAGTAAATTCCCTCCCCCCGCTCCCTACACCTCTACCCAAAATCAAAACAAAAATTAAGATTTCAATAACCCACATCTACGAGAAATTCAAATGATAGAACTGAATAAAGCAAAAAAAGAAAAAAGAAACAGAAAACAATCAACCGAGTTTGTTTGAAATCCAGATCTTCATAATCAAGGAAATAAAGCAAAACTACACAGAATTTGAAATAAAATCAATTGAATATGAGGTTAATTGCGTCACATTGCGTTAAAATGTTAGATGTGTAAAAGAAAGATGAATGTGAGCGATAAAAGGATTCGCAGCAGAACCTTCTGTTACTCATTCCTAGAAGGACTCACAGAGTCGGCGTTCGTTTCTACTTCCAAGGTTTCAGATTTTGTGCAAGAATTTTGATAAAACTGACGGGCCGCGGGTGACGAACCAAGTTCAGAGAGCAGCCGCAGAGGTTTTACATACTCGACGCTCCGTTTCTTTGCCGAGGAAACGAAGGAAAAGAAAATGTACGGCGTCGGTTCCTTTCGGGTCTAGCTGGTCGCTCCGTCAATTGCGTTTCGAAGCCCATTCAAATTTCAAGCCCGGCCAGGTTTCTAAGCCCAATCAAATAACTAAGATCTAACGAGGTTAAGGTTTTTGTCTAAAGCCAGAGATATAGACCAATGGAATAGATTTTATTATTCAGAGGAATACTTATCACACTAATTATGTAGCAGATTTTAAGTGGTTTTATATATCTATATCTTAAAAAAAACAGCTATTTAAAATATGTCACATAGCTTGTGTGATTAGGAATATAAAAAAATTCACGAAGAAAAGTATTTCTCTATTACTTGTAATTATCTATGAGAATTTTCCTTACAAAACTAAACGGCCCGGTTTGGATACAAAAGTATCTCCAACTTATCTCAACTCATCTCATTTAATTATTAAAATTTTTTCAAATTTTCATACAAAATATAATAAACAATTCAACTTTTTCAAATCTCAAAATAATAAAAATAATATTTTACTAATATTTTATTTAACTTTCATCTCAACTCACTATCCAAACTTCTTATTTGATGTATAATCATTTAATCCCACATGGTTCAACAAGCCATCAGTATTTCTTATTTGATGTATCTATCTATTTATTATTTCATACTCTAAAATCTTGTTAAGAAACTTAGAATGCATAACATTCAAAAGAGATCTACCATATAAAGTTTCTTAAGAAATCCTATTAAAAATTCTAGGTCAAAAGGTTCGTGTCGCTTCTGTTGATGACAAATAATATTAGATACGTAATCTCACAACAGAAATTAGTCGGACATCAAGTAAGAATTATCTAATAATAATGTTATGTACGAGTTTAAAACATGTAAACCTTTTATAAAAAAAAAAAAAAAAAAAAAAAAGTGAATTCCACTTAAAAAATAATAGAATTTTTAACAGTTGTTCATGATGAGTCCAACTTTTTATAAAAATATTGAACGATACTTGTCTATTTTGAGAACGATACTTGTCTATTTTAAGACTATAAATCATTACTCATTATTAGAGCTATAATCGGGCCAAGTCAAGTCATTCGTTGGTTTGTCTAGCTTGCCTTGACTTAAAATACTTGAATTCAAGATTTTTATTTACTCTTTGTTCAAGATTAAATCTGTAAACTAAACTCTCAATTCGAGTTTAAGTTAAGTTGAGCTCGAACTCAGTTCGAATTATTTATTTTATTTTTAATAATATTTAAAACTAATAAATTAAATAAAAAAAATTAACATTGAATTTATACAACTAACAAGTAAAACCTTTATTGAATTATAATATGTTAAAAATTTATAAATAATTAATATCTAACTAATTGATATTTATCTATAATAATGATATATTATATGCCTACATATATTATTAATACATACACATAATATGATAGCATATATCTATTTCATATATGGTTCCCACATACTAGTATATGAAATTTTATTAAATCTTAATGGCTAATTATTGTACAAATTATAAAATATAACTATAAAGTATATTCAATATATAAACATAAGTAATTAGGTTACATATTATATATTTAATTATAAAAATATTATGCTTATATTATTAGCTAATACATATATATTTATCAATATATAAATGAGCTATAATTGAGTCAAGCTAATGAATCGACTCAAGTATAAACAAACGATCCTTAACGAATCTTAGTCGAGTCAAGTTTTGTTAGATGTATTATTTATTAATCGAACAGATATCTCACGAGCGAATTTTTTTTTTTACAAGTTAAATTCGATTCAAGTTTAACGAGATGAATATCAAGCAGACTGTTGAATAGACTGATTCGAGCCCTACTCGTTATCCCATCCGGAAAAAAATTAAAAAAAAAATCCCGAAACACGATTGCCTCTACTCTGTTTTGAAAAACTGCAGAATATATAGTTTCCAGTCAATTGCGGCTATTATAATTTTATACAGCAGAGAACTCGGGGGCTGACTTTCACTGTGTCAGAAATCCCCACAAAAATTAATGACATCCAACCACAAAATTGAAGGCTCTATTATTATCATAGTCAATGCCCCCTTTTGCCAGCTTAATGCCACGTGATGGCACATGCTTTCCTTGTTGGACCAACCAAATTCATTGATCATCTTTTAGGCTGGAACTTGGCTCCACTGTCAAAAGCACCTCCTTCATCTTCTGCCTGTTTATTGCACTACCAACAAATGGTTTTGAATCAATTTTACTGTCGAGCATTTATAAAGGAAACCATCTATTAAAAATTTAAGCAAAAATTAAAAAGCACAAGAACCCATTTTGCTATGCACTACAACCAGAACCGTAGGAGAGCTTGCTATGCACAGGCAGAGATTCATTCCTTTGATGAGCCTCTTAAAAACTCATGCACAATTGATATGAGATCAGAAGTAACACGTATATAAAATGTTTCTAACAATTTATGGGGGTTTCTTAAAAAACAGAGAGAAGAAGATTAACTAATTTGAATTCGCACATCATTCTTTACGATCAGATGGCATGCAGTACTTTCATATCAATTTTGACTTCTCAGCATGCAGTACTTTCATATCAATTTTGACTTCTCAGATGATCATGCATTCATTTGCTGTTGTTCACCAAATGGGAACAGCGAGTGGGCTCTGCATTGCTTGTTAGCGATGAAGCCATGCAGGAGATGGTGGAGGACAGAAGCTGTGGAGAGTGGATCGGCTCTGCAATGTTTTGGTTAGAAAGAATTTTGCTGATGTGGTCAAAATCCCGGTTGCTTATTTCAAAATATCAATCAAGATAAATGAAATCGAATCATCTGTAATGCCCTATACATTGGAGAGGATCTGGATCCCAGTCTCAACGGCATTTACACTAGAAAGCTATAACAGAACAAGCAGAGACTAGAGGTCATATCACAATATGTAACTCAGCCCAGGCTAAAAAGTACCAGATTTCAGGCGGTTACTTTAACAATGGAACATAACTCTTCTTCTAAAACCCTAGAGGACATAAATGCACATTGTTCAATATATATCCATCCTACTCATGCTAAAAAAAATATGTTTAGTCTCCACACCTAAAATTGGAAAAGGAAAATTAACCTTTCGCAAAAGGCATTTGTTCTCTGCCCCGTTTGGATTTGCAAGATGCTCTCATCTCATCTCATTCAATCTCATCTCAACACCTAAAAACCACAAACACAAATACTTTTCAATTTCAAATTTTCAACTTTTTCATTTAGTCATTACTTAATCATTACAACTTTCTCAAACTTTCAAACAAAATACAAAAATCAATTCAACTTTTTCAAATCTCAAAATAAAAATAATATTAAAAAATTATATTATAACAATATTTTAACTTTATAATATTTTTATTCAACTTTTTCTCTTTCATTTCCAAAAATCCCATAAAACATCTTAACTTAACCCATTTTACTACTATTCACAAACCATTTCATTATTATTCACAAATCATCTTATCTCATCTAATTATCCAAATGAGACCTAACGATGGTATCCTGATAAAAACATCTTTCAATATGAAATCATAAAAATATATGAATGTTTAGCTTGGGATAAGAGCATTGGAGAACATACTCGCCCTTTTCATATAAAACTTTTATAATATATGTATTAGAAAACTTTAGAATATAAACTACAACAGATTCCAGGTCCTAGTAAACACGTTCATTTATTTATTTCATAATTTCTAACAACCAGATATAAAGGAAGATTTGCTTAATATTAAGAGGATCAGAAGCTGTCAATACGAGAGGATTAGAGGAACCAACCATACTAAAGAGATGCATCAATTAGATAAGTAAATTCAGGACACCCGAGTTCCAAGATGATAAAAAAGCTTTTAAGTATGATTTCTGTTACTTATACTAAAAAGTTGAAGAGAATCTATTCACTCTTGTATCAGAGCACTGGTGGACTGATATATCCTAAGGAGGGCATAAAAATTGACACCTACAATAGAGGCATACCAACCACACAATTCAATTGTTACAATGATGGCAAGTTTTCTACAGAGAGAATAACTATTCAATACATACCTTCAAAATCCATGTTTGCTAAGGTGAAAGAAATAGTTTTAGCTACCAGTTTTAACACCAGTAAGGATGCAAGGGTTCCAAGATGATTTCAAGATGTCACCATTCGTAAAAGAGGCAGGCACCATACGGGATTTTACACAAGTCGCTGACTACATAATGTACCGAAGTGAACAGTGAACATGTACTTCACCATTATATAATAAATGATCTGACTCCATGCATAAGAAGTAAAAATTGCAATCAATACTGGCATTTTGAGAAGGAAAAACTACTGACTGTATACAAACATATATACAAATCCAACGAAGAAAGAAAACGATACTTCTTTTGCATAAATAATTGGAATTATGTATTTCAGAATTCAAACTTCTTGTACCTTGAAACATGTTACATCGTAAATCAGTCCTCAACAATAAAAAGTCTTCAGTGTGCGAAGCTCAGATATTCACATCCTGTTGAACTATCATCTGTGAGTTCATTGTTGTATCAGGAACTAAGAAAAATGCTCTACCACCCAATTATAGATTCATGATATCCAATGTGGTCAATGAAGGTAAGTAGCTCCACATTGCAATTGCCATTCCATGCAGTCCTCAAAATCAAAACTGCTAGCACAGTCTAGTAACGCATTTTGCTGATGCTCGTAGCGACATATGTAATTCAACCCAACTAGAAGCTCACATACTGCTGCCTCTGTCTTTTCCCTATCGGCAAAATAGAGTGTCTGAAGCAACAGAACATTTGTCCGCGTAACAATTTGGTGTTGCTCGAAATTTCGCTCACTTTGCCACCTGATCATATTATGTGCAAGTGGCGCAAGCCACTTCAGAATGCCATCAAGATTGTCCTTCCAATCATGGGCAAGAGGAGCGTCATATATTGCCAGATTCTTGACATAGGACTTGAGATTAGTCCTCAGAGACATTCTTAAGCTCGTCGGTAACATCTGATACAAATCATCCCTAGCTTCCTCGCCCACAAGATGAGGGTAGCGAAGCAACTTCTCTATGATAATTATGACATTTGCATAATGCAAGGCTAAAGCAGAGCCTCCCACGGTGGTGGAAGGAGCATAGACCGTCAACCGGCTCTTGGGACCGAAACGAGCACTTTGCATTACACCGGACTTGTATTCTCGTTGATCCCCACCAAATGGAACACCAGTTTGGGATCGATTAACGTGATTAGAGTAATTCACGTAATCTCCTTTCAAACCAGCATTACCAGAGATACAAACTCTTGAAACTCGGCTAAACCGGTCGTCTCGATCACCGTCATCATCGTCATCATCAAACTTGGAAACCGAACTGCTTAAGCTAAGGCAATCCATGAAAAGCCTCCCGGGGCTCGTTCCACACGGAAAACTAAACTCTTCGGGTCGAAACAGTGCTACCTCACCCCTCCGAGAATCAAATTGAGACTTGTAGCTTGTCACCTTTTTCTCCACCGAATGGCTCTCACTACTCCTACTGAGAACCCGTTTCAATGGCTCCGCGCCCGAACCCGTCTGGAAACGACGATGCAAATCAAGCCCACTTTGGCTGTTCTTCGATTTCATTGCAGGATCCCCAAAGACGATACAAATCCTAGAGTATATTGTGCACACCGTCCTGGCCAAGAGCTCCACAACCTTATCGTACGTCTGGTTCCAAAGAGAAATTTCCTTGAGATGCCTCACGTCCTGCCTCTGCCAAATCAGTTTCTGCTCGAAAGCCCTCTTACTCTCCTTGTGCTGATTGTGCTGGAACTTCTTCGTCGCCTGCTCCTGCTCATTCAACACCTCCATTTCAGTGTACAGGTTCGCCGTCGCATTCACAAGCCTCTCCATCTTCCTCACCATTCCCTCCATATCCTTCACCAAAAACCCCAATTCCCTCACATCAATAACCCCACTCACGACGTCCCCATACACGTGCTCGAACCCTTGCAAGGCCGGCTCGGTGCATTTCTTGCCCAGCCTAGACACCACGCCGGAGACGCGGTTCAAGTCGTCGAGCTTCTCCGACAGAGCGAGCTCCACAAGGTGGGCCTCGTCGGAGGACACCAGGTTTAACACTCCTTCGGATTTCAGGACCTCGGTCTTGAGCTTGGAGATCTCGGAATCGGTCAGGGATTTGTGGAGAAGAACGATCTTTGACATAACGGTGGCTACCTCGAAGGAAAGGATGCCTATGGTTTGCTTTGGGACATGGTTGTTCTTGGGGCTCTTCCTCTTTGAAGGTTCGAGAAGGAGCTTGTGTCTGAGATTGGAGCTTACCTGACTACCTATCTTTACAATCCAAGGCTCCGCAACCATTGCTCCCTTCAAGCCCAGGAAAAAACAAAACAAAACAAAACGTAGAAGCGCAGAATTCAAACCATAAAAGCCAGATCTGTTGTAATCATATATCGCTACACAACACTCGCGTGCTGTAGAAAAGTGAAGGTGAAGATAGCTCGCGTGCGGCGCATTTGAGTAGGCGTGGAGAAGACAAATGGCGTGCGAAATCGAGACACAGAAGAAGAAGAAGATGGTTTGGCTTGTAAACAATGGCAGCAAAAGGGTTCTGACTGAGGGCCGCACACGTTGGGAGTTGGGAGGACTGAATGAGAAGCGGTGAATGAAGGAAATGATTTGCTTCAAAAGGGATTTGAAAGTGGTCCGTCCGACGGTGAAACTCCTTTTTCAAAGTACAAATATTACCTCTGCTACTCTCACCTTTTCAATATTGTTATTATTATTTTCAAAAAGTAACAAGTCCTCTGGAATTTCCTTCGTTGAATAGCTGGTATGACCTTTTTTTTTTTTTTTAAACCAACCAATATTTCATGTCTAATTATTAGTAGAATTTTACCAATCAATTTTGAGAAGTTTTGCAAAAGTTTTGAGATATATTTTATTCAACTTTATAAAAATGGGTAGAAAAAAATAATACATTATTTAGACAAAAATTATTCAGATGTGTTCTTATTTTTGTTTATTAAATTGGGTTGGTAGATTTGGTTGGTTTGAATAGCGAGATGAAATAAGATGAGATGTTTTTTATATGAAAGTTGAAAATTGAATAAAATATCATTAGAATATTATTTTTTAATATTATTATTATTTTAAAATTTGAAAAATTGAATTATTTATAATATATTATATGATATTTAAAAAAATTGTATTGATAAAATAAGATGAGATTATTTTGTATCAAAACGGAGCCTTAAAAAATTATTTGAACAAAATCTTTGTAAAAGAATTTTCTACGTTTTTGTGAAAGCTATTTCAAATTTTATGTTTTTTACAGAAATCTAAATAAATAATTCGATGGTTTTTTTTAAAGGAAATCTAAAAGTTATTTTGGATTTTGTGTTTTTTTTTAATAAAATAAAAATAATTTTTTTTAAGATTTAAAATAGGTTTGTATTGACGTTGAAAAGTTTTTAAACAAAATTAAAAATTTTGAAAAGTTTATGAAACAAAAAATAACTGCACATAAATTTTTGAATACAAACATAGATGAAAGAGATATAACCACAATTGATTACAGTTGAGCAAAGGGTGAGAATCAGGTCAGTTCAAAAACTGGATAGTAAAATGAAATAAGATGAAATAAAATAATTTTAGATGAATTAAAATATAATTTTTTAATATTATTATTTATAATTTGAAAAACTTGAATTATTTAATATATTTTATATAAAAATTTTAAAAAATTATAATAATAAGATGAGATGAATTGAAAATAATTTTGTATCAAAATAAAATCAAATTAATTCTAATTTTGAATACAAACATAGTTGATTATAATAATACGATTTATGTGGTGACGGGCTCGCTCTTTAAGTAATAACTAAGGCTGCGTTTGGATCCTCAACCCAACTCAACTCATCATTACAACTTTTTCAAATCTCAATATAAAATATAATAAATAATTCAACTTTTTCAAATTTTAAAACAACTTTAATATTAAAAAATAATATTTTAATAATATTTTATCATCTCAACTCAACTCAACCCAACTCAACTCACTCGTTTGTTTTCGGAGATGAGATGAGATGAGATGAAAACTTTTGAGATGAGATGAATTGTTTATTTTATTTTGTATTGAAATTTAAAAAAGTTGTAATGATTAGGTAAGAGAATATGAGATGAATTTAAAAAAGTTAAATTGTTTATTTTATTTTGTATTGGAATTGAAAAAAGTGTAATGATAAAATTGAGATGAGATGAGATGAGATGAGAGTTTTCTGAAAACAAACCAGGCCTAAAATCGGATATTGCACCACGGAAAGAAAATTTTATAATCATACTCAGAGAAGATAATTACACTGGTGGCCCATCTCTCTTTATTTTTTAAAATAATATAATTTCTGAATTTCTGTTGGATCGGATGGTACAAGTTTCAGAGAGATAAAAGGTTTTTGTTTTCTTTTTCCCTCTCAAGTAAAGGACAATTTTTAGCCCAAATCGCCGGTTCAAGTATTAATTGCTTTTGGTTTTTCTTCGAAATTATGCGTTCGCCGCTCCTTGATAATGCGAACTTGCCACTGCTAGAGTGCTAGATCTGATTTTTTTTCAAAAATTTTCTAGCTCAGGAACCAAAGAGCCACGTAGATACACATACAGTACTGGCTGTGATGTAACAGGTGGAAGAAAGGACGCGTTGCATTCATACTTGGATCGACACCCTTCCCAGTGGAAATGCATCAAACTTAGGTTGGATTTTACTTGGGTTTCACGCATATGAATCTGGGCATGCAATATGGCATGAAGAAGTACTGGCTCAGAAGCATGTTTGACTTGCTAATCCCCCTCCCCATCTCCCCCAAATTAAAAGTCAATTTAGTAGGCAAACCTATGCAATTTGGAGTTTTAATGTCAAAGTGTACACATATGGCAGAAGGAAGCAACTTGTTTGTGTTTGAATTAATGTAAAATCTCCATGTATATGATAAAAAGATATAGATTTAATTATTTAAATTATATTCTTAACAAGTTTGAATAATAGTGGAGTGCATATGCTGGTCAATCAGAGGAGAAACTTATGTGGGTTGCAGGAACTGCAAATTACGCGGAAAAGTTGGTGTGGACTAGCATTGTTAGTGGTTTAGAAATATCGTAATAGTTGGCCTACAAGTTTGCGACTAAAGTGTTGGGTTAATTTGCTTTAGGTGTCACTTGCTCCTCTTCCATCGTGATCCTGCATTTGCCTTACCGAAGTAAAGCCAATACGGGTGTGTTGGAAGCTGAACTTCCCCTAACAACTCGTGACAGTTCCCTTTGCTTCGCTACTTTTTCATACGCAAAAGAGAAAAAAGAGCAAGAAAACAAAAGAATCAATTAAAGTGACGTGAATATAGGAAGATAATATAAAATGCCCGTATCTAAAGTCCCGTCCAAGCGTGTAGCTTACAATATAAGACTTTGGATTAGCGTTGTGAATAATATATGGTATTATCTTGAGAAAATGATGTATTTGGATGAAATGCGACCGGCTAGGAGGGGATTTGTCAAAAGGTTGGACTATAAGTGGGAGTTGGTAGCTTGTTTTCCTTGAGACAGAGCTTACTTAGGGGCAGAGACCAGCCACATGGAGATTCGGATCAGTACAGAAAGAGCAACCAAATAATGACAAGAAGAAAGATGGGGGGGAATCAACTAATCATCTCCAAGTTTTTCCTTAGAATGTGAGGTAAGTCCACTGTAAGAAACGGCTGTTATTATCGATGTGAAGAAATCAATGGAAAATTTAATGTGATGTATTTTGTTTGTTTATTAGGTGATTGGATGGGTTGATGATAAGGAGAGCAGACAAATTAAGAAGGCATACAAATCTAGGATCCAAATTATTAGCCATGTTCTTGTCCTTACTTAAGTCTCGTTTGGATAGTGAGATGAGATGAGATAGTTTTAGATAAAAGTTAAAAATTAAATTAAATTTTATTAAAATATTATTAATATTATTACTGAATTGGAATTTAAAAATATTGAATTATTTATTATATTTCATTTAAAAATTTAAAAAAATTGTAATAATGAGATAATATGAGATAAAATCGTTTACGTATCTAAACGAACCTTAATTAGATGATGAGGTGGGCGCTTTTTCATTTCAAATCAACGGGTATTGGTAAGTTATATATGTTCATTTCTGGACTTGGGGGGAAACCCTGAACAACAGATCAAAACTCCCGTGTATGTATGTCAATTCAATCAAATGGAGTCATTGTATATGAGTATGATTGCATGTGCTTGTAGAGACTTTTATTTAGGAAAAAAGTGGAAAAAGGATCATAACAAGGTCTTTAAAGATACGTTAGATAAAAGAAGACGAGGAAAAAAGAGGCACGAAGGAGACCAGAGAGGCTGATGGTTACGAATTCCCGCGCATGTCGTACAGGTGAAGGTGGGGGTGGGTTTTTCTTTTGTCTTAAGATCCTAAGAGTTTTTGACGCGCATTTGACCCTATCAACCCCAACTGCAGGCCATCAATAAACTTGTTAACTAACTAATTAATAATATGTCTTAATAATATCAATTGACACGATATATACGGAACAACTCTTTCGAGAGTAACATAGCGGAATGTTTTTTGCGTAGGAGATAACTTCGTTTGGATTGTGAAGTGATTTTAATTCATCTCATATCATCATTTTAATTTTTTTAAATTTATATATAAAATATAATAAATAATTTAATTTTTTTAAATTTTAAAATAATAATAATATTAAAAATAATATTTTATTCAAATCATTTAAAATTATCTCATCTCGCAATCCAAACGAGGTATGCATTCATAAAATCTCTCGAGTTTACATATTTTGTGGGCGTTAATTGGCAAGAGTTTTGGACGACTCCTTTCGTTTGAGAATAGTCAATTCAGTCCGAAAGATATTGGGGTATTGGGTAAGGCAGCAATCAGTTGTCGATGTATTTGGGACACGGCCCAATCTTAGCAGGCCATTACTACTCAAGCCCCACTCTAGTATAAAACGAGCTGAACTAGGCCCAGCTCCTTGCAGTCAAGGGACTCCAGGGAACCTACTCAACTACCTGCCTAGTGCCAATGTTGCTGCTCGTTCATTGAACCACTCTGGAGTCTGCACTCAAACACGATTGAAATGAAATCAGGCCTTCCAAATCACGTTTTCTTTTTTAACCTACTGTTGTCTCCGGCTATCAGAAACACGGTAATACCGCACTTGGGATATTATTGATATTTTCATGGCTGCTCTTTCGTTCTACTTTGGAACTCTTAAGGCTTAGTTTAGGAAGTATTCTCACATATTCTTAGAATATATGAGAATATCTTATTATTATTTATTATTTTATTTTTTTTTTTTTTACATAATTTTCACTACTATATATTACTATTCAATATTCTATCATTATTTTTTCATTACTTTTTTATTACTATTCATATAATACCTCACTACCCAAATGCAACCTAAGACTCCAAACTTTCCAATTGAACCTTTGATATTCATACATGAAAAAAGTTATTTGCACTCGGAAGGAGTACCCCCGCGTACACGAGCCTCCACATGGACACCAAAAAAGCTGCGTTTCATTTGCAGCCCTAAACTTGTGAAATGCTAGCGAACACTACCCTTCATCACAGACACAAGAGACTTCTCTGCTTCCCACCCACGAAGAACTTCACCACGGTGAGACCTCTTTGCTTCCCATCTTCTTCACCGCGAAAACAGGTTAGCATTCTCAACTTCATCTTCTTCGTTTTTCGTCTTCGCTGTTGTGGATCCAACTGTGCCCTACCATTGTCTTCCCCCTTCCCATGAAGCCGAAATCCTAACTCACGAAGAGCTTCATTTTGGCAGATGTGAAGGGTGAATCCCTCTTCCTACAAGCATTATTACCCTTCGTTTCTGTAATTGTTTCCGAAACCCTAACCCTATCTAACCCTCAATTTTCTAGACCCTCTCTCTCTCTCTCTCTCTCTCTCTCTCTCACTCTCTATCTCTCTATGCAGATTTTTCTCCCTAAAAAATTATGCTACTTTCTTGGGATACTTGACTAGGTATTTTCTATGTTTAACTTAGGTCTCTTGATTTTAGGGTTGCTGAATACTGTGATGTTGGATTGCGAGTTTTTTGTTGAACCTACTTCCCCTTGCTCTGTTTAGTTCAATTAATTTCAAATTGTGACTAAAATGCCGTATTTTCTTACTATTTCAACTAATGTTAGCTGAAAATGCTTGTACTTTTTCCTTACGATATAAATTACATATCTTGTTGACAAGAAACAGTGGTGAATGCATAACATTTGGAAAGTGAGACTATTGGTTTAACTTTTCCCAATTGATTGCTTTAGTTATTTGGCTAACTTGAGTCTCCTTTAGTTATTTGGCTAACTTCAGTATATTTGATTCTGTTAAGGGATAGAACTGATACGATTCCTATGTCAAAATGCATAAAATCTTTTAAAATGCATAAAAACGCTTATGACAATGCTTGGGCTGGAACCAACAAGTTGGTGGTTTTCTCCAACAAGTTGTTGGTAGCACTCTCGGTGGGAGCATACTTGACTGGTGGAGGTTCCTAATGGATCAATTTTGTGCAACAAACATGAGGGTGTTTGATGCTTAGGGAAGCTGATATGGAGCACATTTGTGGAGTCAAACAATTTAAGGCTTCTGGGGTGGATGTGGGAAAGCATTCCAAATGACATTGTGGATTGAGGTCTGGCTAATGATGCAATTTCACGGTTTATGGTTCATCATGATGCTTCTCATTCTTTGAAACATATGGAGTTGAAAACAATGGGCAACAGATAATATATATTTCCTATTGTGGGAGTAATTAAATTGGTTTGGGTTGTGGCATAACTTGTATGATACACTTTGAATATATATTGCTTGCATGGGTGCAATTGTCATAGCAGATACACTGGTTGACATTTGTGTGCAACATAACAGAATATTCCAGTGGTTTTTTATGTTTATGATTGTGATTTTGGTTTAAGTTAGAATATCATCATCATCATCATTGTCTTCTTCATCTTCCACTAAACATACTTCGCGTCAACTATTATGCTACTGTGAGGTTGAAGCTATATTGAAATACTCAAATACTAGAAGAAATCCTAAACAACCTTTCTTAGGATGTCCAAAGTACAACACAGAGGTAACTACATCATTTGTACATTTAACATTTTTTGTGAAAAATTATTAATATATAGTATATCTAACATTTTTATATATGTATAAAATGATTAGAGATTACCGTATTGAAAATTTTCAAGTAGACAGATAGTAATCAAGAGAATGAACTCAAACTTCAAGAAAAAAAAACAATAAACTGTTAAGGAAGGAAAAACACATCAGAAATATACTCGACGATATCGAAAAGATGAAAATTGAGGTCCTTAAAAGAATGGATGAGATCAAGAAGAGAGACATGTTGGTTCGGGATCAAAAAGCTGAAATAAGACGTTCAAGAACACTACCCTGGGTGTATTGGATTTTTTCAGTTGTTGTGTCATGTTACCTATTAGTGTTGTGTAATGACCGGCAGTAACTGAGACGTATTTTTCATTGTATGTATTGACAAATTTTTCTAATGTTATATGGTGTAATTTCTATTAATTGAAACGTGTAATGAGAACTAAAGTATGTGCAAAATTTCAAATTTGGTATTGGCCTGATTTTCTCAACAGTTCTTGTCTAATGCAAGTTTGACAACAGTTTTATCTGATTTTAATTATTTTCATATGCTATTAAAGAAATACGTACAAAACAAATTTCAGGTTTAAGATATGAATAGAATTTGAATAAAAGCACAAATTTGTTTATAAACATTCAGATCTCTAGAAGAAAAACATAAAGAACCAAAGCCAGAAAAGCACAAATCTGTTTATAAACATCCAAATCTATAATCTATTATTGACAAAACCAAAGCCAGAAAATGCTTAAAAACATACAAATCTCTAGAAGAAAAACAAACTGGGTAACGATCTCCAATTCCTATTCCAATAAACATACAAATCTTTTCACGCTCATTGCTCTACAATATTCCATATAACCTCACACGGAACAATAAATGAGCACTCATATAAATCTACTTGAAACCAACTTCATATTTCCACCCATTTACAAACTCTCATACCATCCAAAATAATATAGTCATTTGTTCCAAATACACAAAAACACAAATTTGTCAAGTGTCCATAAATTACATTGAATACACATAAATATTCTAAGTATCAAAATTAAACTATCTTATTGTGCCGGTTGTGGCACTCATCGCACCCAAGTTGCACTGGTGAGAGCTCATCCATCCCAAGTTGCACTAGTTGTGATTCATCCAATCCAAATTGTATCTGTAACGAGTAATATTAATTTAAGATTGTGATATCGACATTACTATAAAAATATGTAATTATTTAAGAATTCTTACGTTTTGTGAAGTGTCAAATAAATTCCTACAAGTCGTCACGATTGGTGTATCTTCTCCATCTTGCTAATAATTAAATAACAAAAAATAAAACACATTTGTCAATCTCGGCAATACTAAATTACAAATAAACATGTAAATTACAAATAAATATGTAAAGTAAAAAAAAAGTCCACCTGTTTGCGTTTTCCCTTCACTGGTGTTTTCTTCGTCTTCACTTAAACTTTTCACATGCGTTTCTCCATCCCCGATGCTCACCACAGCAATGGGGGTCCGCATTTCCCTCTCACAACTAGTGGACTGAGTACTTTTTTTGAACTACCACTTGTACTTGTGTCCTTTGCTGTATAACTAACAATGAAACCCATGACCGTCATCGATGGGGGTTCTTGGTTGTTACCATATAAGTCAATTATTGCAAATAACTTATATATTGCATCATCAGTATGTTTTTTTGAACCTGCTGTAAGAGTAATCATCTTATAAAAGATATTCAATATACTTGAATATCGGTTAGCATCTCCCCGCTAATCCCCTACATCAAGGTTGTTGTGGATTAACGTGTATCTCCTTTTGTTGTCCTTCCTCCATCACTCTAAAATGTATCTATTTGGCAAATTTAATTTCGTTACATTTGAATACTGTCAAAATGTGCCTACACAATATCTCCCTTATCTGAAATAACCCACATGAACACTTTGAAGCTGTATCTTCCTTACTAAAGTCCACATAGTGTGTAACCGGCTTAGTAAACTTTTCAACACAAATTTCATCCTCTATGCGATAGGTCTTTACAGCACCATCACTTTTAAGTAACTTTGGATCCATATCAATAATGTGGGTAATTTGCTGTTAAACTTCCTTGAATTTAGCATTCATGTACAAATCCTGAAATCTTTTTTCAATTAGAGATCTAGATATACATGGAATTGTGACACTAAATGAGTGGAAGTCTACTGCAATTTCATTCTCAATCTTCTTTTTCGAAGCGTTATCAAATTGGTCGACAAACTCTTTCAAGTTTGTCTTAGCATAAGCATAACTGTAAAAAAGGCATCCATACTCTCGCACCACTGTGTTGTACTCATTCTAGCCTAAAATAAGTTTTTCAAGAATGCCGGTATCCAATGCTCATGCTCGGCATATAAATTTTGCAACCAAGCATTCTCATGCAAGTTGTACGTTGTGATTAGCTGATCCTAACTCTTTTCAAACTCTTCAACACTTTGGATGTCATACACACATTTGATCAATGCAGTTTTCGTCCCATTTTTGTACAAAAACATGTAATCTAAGTTTTTCGGAGACTTTCTTCAATTTATGCCACAAATAAAATCGATATCGGCATTCTAGAAATACAATGGCAATCACACTTTTCATTGCTCTGTCCTGATCTATGATAATAGCTCTTGAAACTACACCATCCATAAACTACAACCAGGTCTAGAATAACCAGACAAACATTTCTGTATCCTCACTAAATATCAAACCTGCACCCAATAGAATTGACTGACCGTGATAGTTTACACCAACAAATGATGCAAATGGTATCCCATATCTATTCGTTTGATATGTGGTGTCAAATGTGACCACATTTCCAAAATACTAATATGTTGCCTTACTACGGGGTTCTGCCCAAAAGACATTCTAAATCTCTCGTCATCATCTAAATCCATAAATGTAAAGAACCTGAGATTTTTGTACTACATCCTTAAAAAAATGTTTTCGAAGCACTCCAGTGCCACATTTTTCAAGTCGTAGATATCTTTCCTTGTCGATGTAATTTTGACAATCTTTTTCCAAAAACGGGAGGTTCTCGAATCCACCCTCTCCAACGACAAGAGGTCTGAAACTCTTATTCATCAGGATGCTAGCCAAATCATTTGTATCTAGGACTCTTTTGACAACGTCACTCACTTATTCATTATATCGGAAGAAGCGAGATTTAGTTGGACTGAGGCCGTGGTTATGACTATTATGAATTGTTGTCGACTTAAACTTTTCGTCAACTTTTAAGGCATTAGTCTTTACCTTACATTCTGTCTTTCCTATCAGTTGTGGGCTGACGACATTCAACGTCCAATTACAGGCCTTTCTACCATGAGCACAATCAAGGGTGGCATATCTAACATTGACATCCTCTCCCTTCTCAGTCCTTCTTATCATCACTCCAAACTTGTATTTCTTAGTATATTGCTTATAATAACTCATTATTTCTTCAAAAGAATAAACTTCATTCTCGACTTTGACTCATCAATCGTATCACCACCAACTTCATCCTCTAATTGAGATGTCTCGACAGTGCCATCCTCAGTTTCTCGTGAATGTAGTTTATCTTCGTCTCCATCTTCAACTCTAGAGGAGGTACATGGAATATCAATTTTCCTACACTCAAGTGTTTCCTCTACACCAACTCTTCTGCTCATAGCGGAGCTTGTAGTCATGAGAGGAGTCGGGTAACTATTATTCTACAAAAAGAACAAAAGATCTATGACATTACACTTTAAAAAAAATCCAACTTAAAAAAAATAATACATGAACACAGTTGCATCACCACTTGAATGTTACTTAGATATTGGTAACCATCTGGATATGGCAAAAAAACAGGTGACCCCACAGGCATTGGTCCATAGTAACCGTGCATGTAATTTGTGAAGTCTGGACAAGTTGTTGGTATGTCCTTATCCCTTCTTCTCATTTTTCAATAAAGAAAAGATAACTTCCTAGGATCCGAAACAAATAGTTACTCTTAAGTAGATAATTCATCATCACGCAATTTAAAACAATAACATTTTAAAGAGACATAATTTGTACTTGATGGGGAATAAACACTTCATCTTTTGAAACATTCTGATATCAATATTCAAGTTTATATATCAGATATTGCCAATTCTCTTAGTTTGGCTTAAAGAGACAAATGTCCAATACAAAGATTTAGCCAATTAAAGTTTATTTCAGATAGAGAGAGAGCTATACAATTAAATGTTGAAATGAAGAGAACAAGGAAGATAAAGGAAATGAGCATTGCAACAAACAGTAGATGGTGCGATGGGGGCAAGGATGATAATGAGGACTGTAAAGTCAACGTAAATCGGTGATTCTTTTTGGATGCCTTTAACTTTCTGGAAAATCAATGAAAATCTGTATGTCAGCTTCCAATCATTTTGCATAAAGGTAGTTTTATGCCTGGACCAGTTCAAAGTTAAACTCTTATCGAAAACAAGTAAAGATAACTCTTGAAAAAGGGAATAAAAATCTAAGTGTTTCAAAACTGACATAAATCTAAAATGCTGAAGTCAAATTCCTCTTAACCCAGTATAAACTTAGCCCCCATCACCTTATGCACACAACCCACCTGTGCACTAAGATCTGTAAATTCTAACAAAATGAAGGAAAGAATCTTGAAAGTGCACGTAATAAACTCATGATAGCTACCCAATAAAACCTATAAAATCATTTCTTTTATGTTAGGAGAAAAGTAACAAATATCTATATCATAGCAGTTCCTCAAAGAGAGGCATTTTTTCCTTCACTGAAGGACAATGAGGTGAAGAAAAAGAATTAATTATAGCAAGTAGAGAAACAAAACTATCTAAATATTTAAAAAAAATAAGAAAGTCTTCACCCATCCTCTGGTTAATTAAGTTTGAAAAACATTCAATACATCTGACAGCCAAAGACTATTCCCTTGTTTCTGCTCAATATAGACTATGGAAAGTCCAAGACCAAAATCCCAAGACTCGACTAGGGTTGTTTGAATTCAAAACCCACCTCAATTCATCATTACAACTTTCTCAAAATTTCACACAAAATATAATAAATAATTCAACTTTTTCAAATTCTAAAACAATAATAATATTAAAAAAATAATATTCTAATAATATTTTATTCTACTATTCACAAATCATCTAAACTCATCTCTGAATCCAAACACTAAATTTTTTGTTATAAGAAAAAGACACCTGCCAATGACATACAAGATGTGTTATCTCTCAAGGACATCCAAACTCAAAACAAGATTATTGGCTAGCCTTAAATGATTATAAAACAAAACAGAGAAATGATAAACTCATTTAAGCTCAAGCACATACAATGGAGTCTCATAAAATGACAGCTACCCCCAATGACGCCAACAACAGCTTCCCCCAACGACAGCTACCCACAACGACTGGATTTGGCTTTCAATGGCTACCCACAACGACGCCAACATAGGATTCGGCTTTCAGTGGCTACCCACAAAGACAACAACGACTGACGGGATTTGGCTAGATTCGATGGCTATTAGTGCTTCACACGGAATTTTTGGGTTTCGATTTCATTTCTGCATTTTCCTTTCATTATGTGCTTTTTCGGTTTTTTTTAATAATATATCGGCTGACGTGGCATCAGTCGATTCCCCCCGTGTACCCAACCCTGTTGATGGGCACCAAAATGAATCTAGTCTTAAATATCTTTTGCAAGTTCCAGATGAGCCAATTACAAGATCAAGAGTTAAGAAGATCAAGGAAGCAATGCAAAAATTGGTGCAATCCACTTGGGATGAAGCTAGCAAGAGCCCAACACACAAGATTGGCTTTAAAGATAAAATGTTCATTGTCAATTCTTATGTGTTTGAATTCAATTGCTTAATTTTCACAATTGAATATTGTTGATTGTGATTAAAAGAAGATGAAAGAAAAAAAATCGAAGAAAAAAGAGATAAAAAAGAAAATGTAGCATATTCAAAAGTTGGTACATAGTCACAACAAAGAGAAACAAAAATATTTGTTAATTGAGTTTTATTATCAAAGGGGTTGAATACAACTTTCTAGTTGGTATCTTATTTTATAATTACTCTTTCCCGAGTATAAATTCCTTGAGTATCGTGTCATTTTATTCCTTTCTTGTTTCTTGTTCTTATTTCTTGTATCTATATTACTGATTGGAATAATACAAGGTTGTATTCTCTTGATTTAGTTCAACTAGTTCTTAAATAATTTGAGCAGGAAAACTATTGAGATAAAAAGCAAAAGAGTATGAGACTGTTATCGGGAAAAATCCAATTAAGATTGAAACACGAGTGGAGTGCCAATATTCAAGTGTAAACACGTAAGGGAGTGTGTGAAGTTTTTCACTAACATTCTTTTTGTTCAACACATTACGATATCTCATAGAAGTGACTCATCAATAAAGGAGAAGGCAAATAACTCATCTTTTGTGTTGCAAGCCATGCAACAATAGTTTTAGCGGTTGAACTTGGTGTTGGGTAAAATGAGGGATAGGATGGATCATCAAGAAGTGATAATTAGAAATCTACGAGATAGGAGAGATAGGAGAAGACATGAGCCTAATATTGAACATGAGTATAAAAATGAAGAGTATAGTGAGTCTTTTGTTGCTAGGTGTACTCTCAATACACAAATTAGGATGAATGATACAAAGCAGCAGAGAGAGAACATTTTTCATACTAGATGTCACATCAACAAAAAGGTATGTAGTATAATCATTGATTGGAGAAGTTGCATTTATTTGGGTAGCACTACTTTAGTTGATAAATTGAGTTTATCTACCTTGAAACACCCTAAACCATACAAGTTGTAGTGGTTGAATGATTGTGGAGAGGTTAGAGTAAATAAGTAAGTGTTAGTTTATTTTTCAATTGGAAAATATCAGGATGTGGTGCTTTGTGATGTAGTGCCTATGCATGCCGGCCATATTTTGTTGAGGAGGCCGTGGCAATATGATAGGAAAGTGATTCATGATTGGTTAAGGAACATTTACAGTTTTGAAAAGGATGGCAAAATAATCAAACTTGCTCCTTTACCTTCAGCACAGGTCCTTGAAGATCAACCAAAGCTGAAAAGTAAGATTGATGAAAAAATAGAGTAAAAGTGAGGATGAGATTGAGGGAAAAAAAATAGTGAGACCGAAAAGGAGAGAGAGAGAAAAAAAAAGGTCAGGCTGAAACCTCAAGAAAAAGAAAGAATGAGTTGAAAAAATAATTGTGAGATCAAGAGTTCAATAAAAGAGGAGAGTGAAAAAAAAAGAGTGAAAAGGAAAAAGGGAGTGAGAGGAAAAAAGAAAATGAGGCCGAAACATCAAGAGAAAAAGAGAGTGAAAAAGAAAATAGAGAGGTGGCGGAGAGTCGAAAAAAAAGAGTGGAGTCACAAGAGAAAAAAGAAAGAGAGATTGCAGAGAAACAAAAAAAATAAAAGTGAGTTTTTATGCTAAGCAAGCTTTTATACTAACGAATTTAACGACTTTTTGCCTAGTGTTGTTATTTCTTTGTTGCAGGGATATGAGGTCATGATTCCTAGCGGCGTGTTTAGTGAATTGCTACCTATTAGAGAGATAGAGCATTACATTGATTTTTTGTCAGGTGCAACAATCCCTACCCGACCTCTCTTTGAAGAACACATGTCCTTGACGCACTTGAAGGAATAAAGTAAGTTGAATGGAATGCATGCCAAGTGGGTACAATTCATTTAGACATTTCCTCATGTAATTAAGTACACACAAGGTAAGGAAAATTTTATAATTGATGCTTTAGTAAGAAGGTATGTTCTTGTCATCATTTTAGATGCAAAGTTATTAAGATTTGAATATAATAAGAAATTGTATGTTAATGATGATGGCTTGGCTAGTGTGTATAGAGTACGTGAGAAAGTCTCGTTTGGTCAGTTCTATAAACTAGATTGATATTTGTTTAAAGAGAATAAACTTTGTGAGCCTACTAGTCTTATGCGTGAGTTGCTTGTGTGTGGATTTGGTTTGATGGATCATTTTGGTGTAAAGAATATTTTAGACTTGTTGCATGAATGTTTGTGGGAGTATCATTTGCCTTTTATTGAGTTTGTATATAATTGGAATGGTCATTTTGGGGTATAGAAGATTTTAGACGTGTTGCATGAACGTTTGTGTGAGCATCATTTGCCATTTATTGACTTGTTGCATTGAACGTTTGTGGGAATATCATTTGCCTTTTATTGAGTTTGCATATAACTGGAGTGGCCATTTTGGTGTAAGGAAGATTTTAGATGTGTTTCATGAACATTCATGGGAGTATTGTTTGCCATTTATTGAGTTTACATATAATTAGAGTGTTCATGCTACTACTAAATTTTCACTTTTTGAAATTGTTTATAGACTTAATCTATTTACTCCTTTAGATTTAATACCTTTATCTATTGATGACAGGAGTAGCTTATATGGACTTTTCCAAATCCTTGAACAAATTAATTATAATGCATATTAAGTGGATCTTCCAAATAAGTATTATGTTTATGCTATTTTCAATGTTACTAAAAATTTTCCCTTTGATGCAGGTGGAGATTCGAGGTTGAGTCCTTTTGAGCAGAGGGGGAATGATGAGCACCAAGATGAACCTAGTCTTAAAAATCATTTACATGTTTCAGATGGGCTAATTACAAGATCAAGAACTAAGAAGATTAAGAAAGTAATGCAATGATTGGTGCAAAACACTTAGAATGAAGTTAGCAAGAGTCTAACACACAAGATGGATTTTAAAGAAGAAGAATCAGTTTTGATGCACATGATACAAGCTATGGAAGAGTGCAGCATAAATTAGGGCCTTTTATTATATTTATGTGATTAAAGGTCTTGAACTTGTTTATTTCATTAAAAGAGTTTATTTTATTAGTTATAGGAATTAGTTTAGATTCATTAGGCTTGAAGATGATTGACCCATATTTGTCTTATTTCTTATGAACTAGGATTTTGGGAAGGCCTTGTATTATGGACAAAGGCTTATTTGGAAAGTAACTTTTTAGGAACTAGGGTTTCAAGAAGTCACTTAGCTGAAATTACTGTAGTGCGGCACTATTCACTCAGGGGTATTTTTGGAAATGAGGCTTTCTTTTGGTTAGGGTTTTAATTAGATTTTTGTTTAAATACTCTTTATAACCTCATTTTAAAAAGTTTATGGAATTTGATGAATTTATTCATTGTGAGTTGAGTTTATCTCCTTTTGTTATTGATTGAACTTTTGAACTTATCAAAAGTAAATCACAACTTTTGTGGCGTTTCTCCTTGTAATTTGGATTCTTGAGACAGGTTTTTCAACGAGTCTAGATTTTTCATCCATTGACTTGATTTTGACTTTCTTGGATGAGTTTTCAAATTAATTGTGGGTTCAATCGATTCTATTCCCATGTGTTCATATCACCCGTGTACCTATAGAAGAACTGTTCATACATTTATACATACATATATATATCTACTCTATTATAATAAGTGACTTTTTAACTGTAAATAGTAACTTTTGTTATTTTTTCTTTAATATTTCTTGTTTTTTCATTAAATCATGTTTTACCAAAAGACCCTTAAAATTATTGACCATTTGATGTGTAGTTCCCTTATAGAATTTAATGAAAAATCATACTTTATCAAAAAATCCTTAAGATTCTTGTCCATTGATGTGTAACTCCCTTGTAAAATTTAATGAATGATCATATTTTACCAAAAAGTTCTTAATATTAAATTAATAATACTTTATTATTATATAAAGAGTAAATAGAGAATCTAATATGAATGTAGGTTAATCATTAATACTCATATTTTGCTGAAATTTAGATTTTTTTTTAATCTTATTTTTAATTTTTTTTTAATCTTGTATTTTTTTTCTTACAAGTTATTGACTTTTTTTTATTTTTTTATTTAAATTATTAAATCGATGTACTCCAAAACTAACGCATCTGAGACCTATTATCTAGTTTATATATATATACGGTGTAAACCTTCTACAATTTTTTATTTTTTGTTTTCAATAATTAAGAGACTTGGCTGGAGTTTAATATTGCAGCAAATAGCTATAACCATTAGGATTTAGATTTATCGCGAATGGTCAGAGACGACAAGCGCTGTTTTGCATTTAGGTTGACGTAAATGTTCGGTCTCGAAGTTTCCAGAGTTTGCTTTTTCTGTGAACTGGTCAGGATTTGAGGTGTCCTGGCTCTGAAATTTCTCAAGCTGTTCAGCAACAACGACTTTTCTCCAATATCAAATCAATGGGCTTGATCTGGTTGTTCCTGGACAAAGTTTCTGAAGATGAACCACCGCCTGGTCCCTCCAACTGGAAAATTATGTCCCATTTGAAATTATCTGCATGCAACACAATCTATAATATAAGTGTAGATATTTTCAGAAGTTGATAGGACGTGTACGTGTTGAAGAACTGATAGGAATGAATATTTTCAAGCATCATGTACAGTTAGGTATATAGACTAATTAAGAGAGAGAAGAATCGCTGCACTTTGAATCCGTGTTCACCTTCAAATATACTCGCTCTTGACATCATTGACATTGAGCGGAGATGATAAACTAGTCGATAACGTAATTAATCTTCTAGCTAGGACTCATTATTAATTTCGTCACGCCATTTATTTAATTCCTTAGCGTTAATCCAAAAACAACGTGACAGCGATTTTATGCATCATGGAATATTATAAAATGAACCCTTAGTTCCCTCAATTTTTTGACCTTTCAGACCATGCTTTAAAGGGGGGAAAAAGGGTGCTAAATGAAGAATATTTGACCATATTTTTATATTTTGGGAATATATATTTACATATATATGTGACCATTCAATTGAGCATGCATGTATGGTGTAGAATTAATTCGCCCTGTTGAATCCGCCTTTCCTTTATTAAGAATTTAAGAATCATTTTTGTTGCATCTACTTTTACAGTGTTTTCTCGTTGATTAATGGGTCCTAGCAAGTTTGGTTGCCAACTGTTGCTTTGAATATTAATGATCTTTCAAGTACTGAAATGTCAGAAATGGGCCGGGTTAATAATTTCTGTTTTTATTTTTTCACCGATGGTAGGTAGACATTCATAAATTTTTGTAAGCTGAGATTGAATATAAAGAACGGAAACAAAACATCGAACGCTCTGGAGTGTCACGTGCAGGATTAATGCAGGCTGGCAGCATGTAGGTTGCAGGAACTACTGTGCAGAGCATGCAAGAAACAAAAGTCAGCAATTAGCATATAGAATTATGCAGACATCATGCCTGTGTTTATGCTAAAAACAAGCTTATAGCATGCAGGAATCTGGAAACACTGTATAATATAGAATATGGGGAAACGGGCATACGTAGAAAGCAAGTAAAGCAAAGAAAACAGTAGTTAAAAGCAGCAATTTGCTTGGGAATTACCTCATTGTAAAGGATGTCTCCTATCACCAGTTGTGATCATTCATCTGTAACCAGTAACGTTGGCGGCACGATATATCTATGACACTTTTGATATCTAAATCAGTAATAAATGAAGAATGATAGTTTAAAAATGTTTAATCAGATGATTAGAAGGTTACATATTGTCTCTATATATAGGTATGGAAAATACTGGATGAGTACTATTAATCGATTAACTTCGTATAATACTTAACTATAGTAAGGTCTATTCTTGATATCACGGAATAATCTGGTCATCATTCTATTCATATACTCAACGCAAGGGTCTATCTGTCCTAATAAATAGGACAACTAGAGTTCATGCACGATCCACAACTCCTTTTAGCAGTTATCATTTACAGAAGATGGGTCTTGGGCCCCTAACTCGGGCCAAATCAACATTGACTCCTCCAGTTACCTCATTAATTCCTCTTGTGTGTATGCGTGGGGAATTTCATAATAAAATGTTTCTTTCTTTTTTTTTTTTGTATATAAATCTCATCTTACTCAAAGAAGGGATTCGAGACCCATTGTCTACCCCGCTTCGCTCATCATTTTCACTCCCAAAGGGGTAGGAATTTTAAAACCTGAAGAATCTGCATACATTACCCCATAACCGTCATCTTGTTCCCTCTCTGTCACGTCATTTAGCTAGGCAATGATGATCGGTAGTCCTTTCCTTTCCTCATTTCCCCGTCTCTTCTCATTCTATCGTCTTCCCTCCAATCTTTCCCTTTCTTTTTCGCATTCTTGAGTTCCCATAGCTTCGACCTTCCCACTTTGTGATTCTCGGCTTGAAACTTTTCTTCTTTTTTCTTTCTCCTCTGTTCATTCGTTGTGACAATGGTCATGCAAAATTTATCCCAAACTCATTTTGTTTCAGAGTCTTCCACCGTGAAAGACATTCCATGCTTCGAAGGTTTTAGGTGGCGTTCCACCCTCACCCCCAAGGATTTGGTGAATCTGTGCAACTCCTACTGGATTCCAAACTCGATATTCCTCAAACTTCCTCGTCATGACTGCGTTGATGAAGAAGGGTTCACCGAAAAGTTTGCCCTATATGTCTACGCCCTCACGCATGGTCTACGATTTCCTTTCTGTCACCCAATACGCGATCTTCTTGATCTTCTGAAGTTGGCTCCTACGAAACTTCACTCTCACGCATGGCGAGTTCTTCTTTGTTCTTGTATTGTGTCCTGTTTGGTCTTGGAGACCACTTGGGGAGAATACCCAGACTTAACCGCCTGAAAGTCTTGGCTTTTTATTTTTTGAGGAGCTCCCCAGGTAACATTTATAGTTTTCAGATCAAAGACTAGCAGTTGGCTTGTTTTGAGAGTCACCATTTCAATGTCAAACAACGGACGAGAAAGTTTTTCTTTGTTTTTGGTATAGGTTGGGAATTTCCTCATTCAAAGGTTGGCATCGAGAATTCCATATTAGAGCCACCTGGAGTAAGGTCCCAGATGACAAAGGTCTGGCAGCGACTTTAGGCCCTCTGTCTGTATGAGAGCAATCCCGTGTCGACATAGTCGTAGCCTGGGCAGCTAAACATGAGGACGAGATTTGGACCGAGGTCTTTCTGACATCCACCAATATTGATCGTTTCTTGGTGATGCTTGACTGTTCGAATGTTAAAGGTCACATTTTTCTAACTAAGGTTGTCGCGCCGTCTCCCCTAAAGAAAACTTCCTCTGAGTCTACTCCAAAGGCCTCGCAAAAGCGCTCTCGCCCCGTTGCTATGTATACGCCTTCTCCCAAAACGGGAAAAAAAAAATATCGGGCGTAGGTTTTGGCGCCTTCTCTGTGGCCAACCAACCTCACAGTACCATGTCTCCTATGCCTTGTAGTTCACCTAATCATGTACCTTTTTCAGGTCTTGACAACTTCGAGGGCTTGATGGGTCAAGCTCTTTCTAACCTGGCTACCACTTTAAATTTTGACCTTTCATCTCAACAACTCGATTCGACGTCCAGCCCGACGTTTGAGTTCCCCACTTTTGAAGCTTCTGATTTGCCACAAGCTAGCGGTGAGATCAAGTTGGATGTGGAGGCTGCTTTTTCTTTAGGCCTTGCCGACCGGGAGCCCATGTGGAAACTCAGGGCAATCAAGATGGTGCCCAAGGCGACCAGGGTATCCAGGGCGATGATTAAGGCGACAACCCTCCTATTGTCAAAGAATTTAAAGAATGTGGGGACAAAAGTTCAACTCGCCACTCTTTGCCTACCACTATCTCAGGGAGAGGGACTCTTCCGCTTGACTTGGAGGTTGGCTGAGTCCTAATTTCTATCCCCTCTCTCTTTTTTTCCTTTTTTGGAGATGATGTTAAGTCCCCTCCCTTAGAGGAGGGTGTCCTTATGAGTGGGCTCGTGAGTGTGGTTGTTGACTTAGGGGATGTTCACCCGGTGAAAGACTCGGGTGAGGGCCCTTGGAGTAGAACAGGCTCAATGGCGGTCTCTTGAAGCTTTCTTCCTTGGTCCCCGCTGTGGCCAGCTCTTCAAAACTATCGATCGATCGTACTTGCTGGCAAGGCTACATAGCTCGTCATGCAACTTTTTCTTTTCCACATCCTCCACGTTCACTCTTCCATTGCTACGTGCTTCTTCTTTTACCTATTCACTTTGGCTAGGCATGGTGGCGTCACTGAGCTCAATATTGTGGTGCTTAACTTCCTCGTTCTCTTTCCATAGGTTTTCCATGGTGTCCAACGCCATCTTAAGCTTTTCTTCTGTCATTGCTAACCATGTTTTCATGTTTGCAGGCGTTGCGTCTGGGCCACAAGTTGGTTGAGAACACGTCACGGTCAGCATGAGGAAACCACGTTGAAGTCCGATGAGAAACTAAAATCACAAATTACATGATCCTACAAACGACGCCACTGTAAAAGACGTGTCCCACCACCAGTTGTGACCGTTCACCTGTAACTAGTAACGATGTGCCTAAGACACTTCTGATGCTTAAGTCAACAAAAAATAAGGAATGATAGTTTAAGAATGCTTAATCAGATGATTAGAGGGTTACCTGTTGTCTTTACATATAGGCGTGGAGAATACTGGATGAGTACTATTAATCGATCAACTTTATATAAGACTTAGCCACAATAAGGTCTATCCCTGATATATTGGAATTCTTTGATCACCATCCTATTCATATCCTTAACGCAAGGGTCTATCCGTGTTAATAAATACGATGGCTAAAGTCTATGCACGGATCACAACTTCTTTTAAGAAGATGGGCATTGAGCCCTAACTCAGGCCGAATCACTCCTCCCCTTGCAATTTTGGGTACTGTGACTAGTGGTAAGTGATGTTTATAATTTATTTTGGATTTCATGCCGGACAAATAAATCAGGAAAAAACAAAAAAGGCCGATGTTTGGTTTTATTTTAAATTTTATAGAGTCGTAGAGATATAGACGGACCTTATTTTTAAAATCAAGGAAGGCAAATAATAGAACACTTGGGGACCACTTTTTACCCAATAAAATAATAAATAATGCTATTATCAAGAAAATAAATAAATAAAATTGATGTAATTTTAAAATAACACTAGTAATTTTTAAAGATGAGGAGGACCAAGCTGCTGCTGCTTGCTTGTAATAGATCAGACCGAGAACAGTTCTTCAAAAGCAAATAGAATACATATTTCTGGCGTAAGCTTGATGTTTGCTTTTATTAATTTAAACATGCATTATTGCTTTTTCAAACCCTTTTGGTTATTCTGAGTACGACCATTCGAATCGGATCATACCGATACTGAAATACGTAATAGACAATATTTGGTTCCAAAGAACAAAAAAAAGGGGCGAGAGTCGGTGCATAGACTGGTCAACTGCATTTAAACCAACCGAACAGTGACCTAACTTCAAAGATCAGTGAAAGATTGTGAAATAAAGATTGTGAACAAATATAGCGAGATCTAACTTAAAGAAGACTAGTTTATCCTATTATTAAAAAAAAAATGACATTATCCATTTAAATACCAAAAATAATTCTAATTAGGATTCATTGTTCCAACCATCAACCCATTATCTCTTAAATGCATTTGGCTAATCATTGTTATTATATAAACTGTATAAATAGTGCCCAGTGCCCACACAAACGTCGAACGCATTTATTAATCAATATCTTATTTGTTTAAAACAAATAATTGTATGCGTGTAATTTTCCTTGTGAATAGTAACTCCATTCATATAATTTTAAAAAAAAAAAATACAATTCACATGATTAATAATAGCACTATAGCAGTACCACAAGTCATACCTCAATTTCTTATCTTGAAATCACTTCAATCAGTCTGAATAGAAATACTAAATTGAAGAAAATTAAAAGCTCGTCTTCAAATTACAAACCACAACCGAAAGAGAATTACCGATAACAACCTCCCCTCCAGCTAAATTCACCATCAATCATTGGCCGCAACAGAAATTGTAATAACCCACCATACGTATCTCCTCGCGGATGATTGATTTTCTCAGCTTCCAAACACTCAAAAGGCTTCCATGGGAGAAAAAACTGTTGTAAGAAGTAATGATGCAATCCTTACACAGAAAGATCCACTCAAAACAAGTGATGATGAATAAAAGAATTGCTCATCATTTCACTGCAATTATGCCATACCGCGCCATACCTACCCATTGGGTAAAAGTAAAGCAATGCCAGAAATACGAAGATGAAGGAAATTCGTTTTGCGAAACTAATTATATTATAAGAATTCTTTGTACAGCTTACACAAAATCAATGTTAACGTTGAAAAAAGAAAAACCCATCCCCACGCACACCGTTAGAGTTGAATACTATTTGTCCATCGTACAATCCTATTCTTCCTATCTCCTGTTCTTTTGCTTCTTCTTTTTTTGGGGTGGGGGGAGGTCCATTCCTCTCTACACGGGCACAAAAGGCCGGACACGCGGAGCCGGCTCGTAGCAGAAGGGAGCCGCCGGGTGCTGCCACTTCTTGAACGACACCAGTTTCTCCGGCTCCGCACACTGCTGCCTCGAATCGTCCCTCGACCTCATATCCACCGTCCGATCAGTGACCAACTTCGGCGAAGTCGGCGACGCAGCAAGCGGCGACAGCAGCGGGATGGCCACGTTCCAAGTCGAAGCGGGAGTGCTGATCTGCAAGGACGCCGGTGCTCTCCGTTGCAAGCGGCTGGGCTGCCGCCGGTTTGCCACGCAGGCGCTGGATTTACTTCTCTGCGAATCGGCCATGGATGGTTGCTTGTCAGGGTGATTTTCTCAAGTAAAGTTGTGGTAGATACACGTGAAAGAGAGGAGGGAGGTGTGTGGGTGTATATAAAGGGGTCTGCTGGGGAACACACGTTCATGGGTCCAGAGAGAGTCAAAAGTGGGCAAAGGAATAATAATATGTATTGTAACGCTCGGCTCGGCTCGGCTTTCCAGCTTTTCTTTGTTGTTAATGACTGATTATTTTTTATTTTTGTTGACCATATGTTCTCTATCCGTGTTTTTATTTTATTTATTAGATTTTAGATTTGAAATTTTCGAGTTCTTCGACACTTTGATACTATTGCAAAATAATATTTTTCTCTATTTTAAATATATGATAATTTTATAAAATTAAACTTATTTTTAATAAAATAGCATAGTTATATTAATTAGTTATGAAATAAGTTGTAAAATAGTTATTAATTATTGATGTATCATTACTCATTATCTGTTATAACTAAATATATAATTTTTTGAAATTTCTTTTTCCACCATATTTTTAGCATATAAGTTTATTTCCAATCATTCTAATTATAGTAATGATTACGTCTCACGTATATTATTTCTTTATAATTAAATAAATAAATTATATACGTACCAAATTATAACTTACAATTAAACATTTCTCTTAGTAATTATAAGGGGATTTTAACGTCGTGTTTCGCACACTTTTGGGTAAGATTCTGACAACTTAAGTTTTCAGAACTTGAACTTGCAAAATATAGGAAATAATGCAACTGAGAGAGGGCGGTCTTGGGGTCAAGAATTCTCTGATACCAAAATCAATAATTTTTTTGAAAATTTGTAAATAAGTAAGAGAATCTAGGAATCAGAGACTTTTCTCGTACTTGGAACTTGCTATTTATACCTTAAGTCTGGGGGACAGTTTGCCCCATAGAGTTTGTGTCCTTCGTACTGTTCCATTTGTTAAAATCCTTTAATGCGGCGTGACTTTGCGATAGCGTCATTAATGTGGCGTATAACTCGAGTAGTTGTGTCATTAATGCAGCATGGTTCTCCGATTTCCTCCACCCAGCTAGCGTTTTTGGTGGTTCATTGATGCCCTTCATGTTAGAGGATTGCGGGTCCCTCGTACATTACGTCCACTACACGGACAAGCACTCAAAAGCTTGACACTATTCAAGGAATCTTCCGGTCGGCGAGTCTAATCCCCTGTCAACACATTTTCTTATGCAGGTTGTGGTTAGAGAAGCCTACCCATAAGCCGGGTTGGAGACTTTGCTTGTTTTGGATTGGGCTTTTGCAACTAAGTTCCCTTTGGGAAGGGGGGTGGGGAGGGGAGGTGGGAATCCCCTTACAGGGATGATATACAATATTGAGCTAAAGCTCAACCAATCTTCAAGATCATGTTTAGCTCAACCAATCTTCAAGATCATGTCTAGCACGAGTTAAATTTTTTTTTCTATTTATATTATAACTTTATTATGAATGTCCTATAAGCTTAAGAATAATTCTACTTATCATCCTCACATACTTCGCATCACACATTTTTTAATTTTATTTTTCATTTTTCCTATAACAAGTATGTAGTGTATTGATGATAAGTAAAACAATTCAATTAATTTCATAATAATAAAATTGAATAAAAAATTATAAAAAATAATTTTAAAATATATAAAGTGTGTGATGTGGGAATATCATCCCTCTAAGTTTAAATCAAATATGGCATTTGGTGTTTAATAGCACTCGGGGGTTTTTGTCCTTTATTATGAACAATAGTTTATTTAAACATTGCTAATTTCCAATGAATAATGATAAGATGGTTGTGTAGGTGTTGTGGAATTTTAACATTTAAGTTTGTTGATATGATGCGAGATTTGAGATTATTATTATTATTATTACTATTATTTTCCTACTTGAGATTATGAATATTTGTGCGGATTAGATTGTGAAGAAATCATTTCAAGCTTTTAAAAAGTGAGAAAGATAGCAACTTTTTCTATAACATTATTTTGATTTATTTTAAGAGGAAACGACAAGAAAGAAAATAATATATTGAGAAATTACTTTATTGATGTAATGCATTTTAAATTACTTTCTATATCAGCCAATCAAATAAAAAGTTATTTAAAATACATTATATCAATCTATGTAATTGGGGATGTCAAATCTAATATAAAAAGTAACATTCTTTATTTATATTTATACTAAATAAAATCGAGATACTCTAAAAGAGACTACTAACATATAAGTTTCCTCAAATTTAATAATTATTTTTTAGGTTGAATAGTTTATATATTACCAGAGAAACATTTATGATGCATCATATATAAATATCTAAAATATATTTGGAAATAAGTTTTAATATCTAAATCTCTCTATAATAAAGGATAAAAAGATAAGATCCGAATGGATTGAATACGAGAATATCTGGTAAACTTTTAAAAAGTCCGGAAAATAGAGTTTATTGAAAATAGAGTACATTAGTTCATATCCATCCATGCCAAAGTATTTGAGTTTATTAGAGTATGTATAAAACTTCCATGGATCTTTTTTTATTTTTTATTTTGGATTGTTATTGTAAGCGGGTTTTCCCTCTTTTAGTTGGCCTGTGACGAGCAACTAAGAGAATAAAAAATGAAGGCCCAGTCCATAACAAATAGGTCCTTCGATTCGGCCCACAGGCAGACTCCCCTGGACGCAACCCCTATATGAGAGCAAATTGTAAGGAGGATGGGACTCGTCGTCTTAGAGATCTCTTGAACAACATCCAGCCCTTAAGTACCTACCCATGTGATCAATAAGGGAAGTAAGGGAGACCTTCAATTATCTGACAAGGCAGACCACTGAAGACATTAGCAGAATAAGGAAAATCAATAAATCATGCCATATTAATGGCATCACTATCGGAGCAATATACCACATTAATAGCGTCGTTGCAGAGGCACACTGCATTAAAGGATTATGACAAAAGAAACAGAAAAAAGGACATGGGCTCCACGGGGACAAACACAATCTATTCCCCCATACTCCCGGTATAAATAGCAATTTTTAGGTACAAAAAATCTTTAGACTCTCTCATTATGTACAAATTTTCAAAATACTCCACTGACTTTAGCATCAGAGACTCCCCGGTCCCAAAGTTGCCCTCTCCCAGCTTATTTATTCTTCATTTTCGTAGGCCCAGCTTTAAATACCTGAGTTGCTGGAACTTGGCCTAAAGACGTACGAAACACGACGTTAAGATTGGCGTCATTTGTGGGATCCAAGTAGATTTTGCGTGTACTTCGTATGCTTGCGACAACCCATTCTGGACAACTCAAGAGGGGCTCAGAGGAAGTTGCCATGGAGACAACGTTGAAAGCTATGGAGGATTGGGTAACAAAGTTGACTGGCGAAGTGTAGAAACTTTTCAAGGAGAATGAAGAGCTCAGGAAACCTCAACAAGAACAAAACGAAAAGGCGGAGTCCAGTAATAGCGAGCACATGGAGTCTTGAAACAAGGGAGCTAGAGCAAACGTGAAGGAGGAAAGGAAGAACATTCAAGACTAGCTCCACAATCTCAAAGAGAAATACGATGAGATTGCAAAGAAAGTGGGCGCATTATCGTTGGTGCACCAACTACTCACAAGCATTGGTCTACCCTACACAGAAGAAGTGATGGATGTGCCCTTACCACCAAAGTTCAAGGTCCCCACCATGAAGATGTATGATGGGGAGGGACCCCTTTGATCACCTGGAAACCTTCAGTGTTCACATGACTTTGCATGGCTTCCCAGAAGAGGTGGCATGCAGGGTGTTCCTATTGACCCTAAAGGGGCTAGCACGAGTATGGTTCGGGTCTCTAGCGCTTGGTTCCGTAGATAGTTTTGGCAAGCTGGTTAGACTATTTTTTACCTAGTTTATGTCAAGTCGAAGGAGGCGACACCCAACAATGTACCTCTTTATCATTAAGCAAGGAGAGGAGGAAATTCTAAAAGCGTACTTGTCCCAGTTCAACAAGGACCGCGTGACCACTAATGACCAGGATGAAAACCCTGGTGGCTCTTCTGGGAGGGGTTTGGCCATAATCTGAGTTCAGGGCCGAGTTGGTGAGAAGGACTCCTGTAACACTGCGAGAGTTTCTGGACAAGGTCGACAATTTCATTAACATCAAAGACACTCTTTGGGTCTTAATGTAGCTAAGGAAAAAGGAGCTGGAGCAAGCGAAGAGGAAGGCAAAGGCCCTAGCAAAGGCTAAGGTCTATGAGAAGCCGGAAAAGAGCTCCCATGACAAGATAATGGAGGAAGCCCTGACGAGGGGAATGATACCTCGCTTCGACTGACCAATGTTTACCATCCACGAAGGTCGACCCCTCTACCGCAAGCGAAGGCAATGACCAAGGCATTGTTCGCCGCTATTGCATGTACCACAAGTCTACCTCGCACAATATCGATGACTGCTTCTTCCAACAAGGGAGGAGGGAACATGCAGAACGGACAAGGAAACATTACCCGCCCACCCAAAGGTTGGAGCGAGAAATGAGGGGAAGGTCAAGGTAGAGGAGCACAGATCGGGTCGACTGACGCAGAAGGGAAGAAAGCCATAAGAAACGACCACCGCACGAGGCCACAGAAAGACTGCCCCTGCTCGCCACCGTGGGGAGGGCCCCCACTTGATGAAATCAAGACCATAACGGGAAGATTCGCAAGTGGGGGTGCTACCTCCTCGAGTAGAAATGCACATGCTAGGCAGGCTCAGTACCACGAGGTATACTCGGCAGAGTACAACCCTGCCAAGCACCAAAGAGGCAAACCGACCTTGGTCGTCTCCTTTAGGAAGGCTGACGAATAGTGGGTCCTGTACCCCTACGATGATGCACTGGTAGTGACTATGTTAGTCGCCAACTTTACCATCCGGAGAATTCTCATCGACAATGGAAACTCCGCGGATATCTTGTTTTGGGAAGCCTTCACCAAAACAGGAATAGACGTTGCCCGGCTACACCTAGCCCCCATGCCACTGAAGGGCTTCTCCATGAATATGGTTCATCCTATGAGAACCATCACGCTATTGATCCTCGCAGGCAGCGCCCCCTATACCGTCTCAATCATGGTTGACTTTCTAGTGGTGAATACCTCGTCATCCTACAATGCCATCATTGGAAGGCCCACCATCAACAACTTGCGGGCGGTTACATCAACCTACCATCTCAAGATGAAATTCTCAATTTGTCATGGAGTGGAAGAAATCTAAGACGAATAGGTTATGGCAAGAGAATGCTACATCCAAGAACTGAAGCAAAAAGATGGTGGGGTCACCCCGAACGACACCTTCAGTAGAGAGTAAAGTATGCAGCGCTTAAGAAGCCCTGGCAGGCCTTAGTCTACGACTCACTCTGCCGAGCTTGAAGGGGAGTGCCGAGGGGGGGGGGTGCATGGTCCAAGCGGCAAAGGTAGAGTAGGTGAAAGCTCCCTAGCTAAAGGCTCAATCTCCCTTTATTTTGTAATTCGCTACTTGAATATTGAAAATTATTTTTGTTTAATGAAAGACATGATTTTTCAGGATAGTGCACCACACCAACTTCAAACTTTTGCATTGTTGAAAAAACACTGACAAGACTATCTCCAATTAACGAAATCTACAACGACAAAATCATCATTAAATAAATGTCTACCTTCCTTGCAATGCCAACAGTTGGGAGCAGGTTCAGTTTCAAATTGGCCGAACAACGTACCTCCCGCGGGATCAAGAAGAGAGCTAAGCCAAAGGCCACTCTACCTCTCCCACGATGGAGAGCAGGTCCTGCCCCCCGGCGGCTTGAACAACTTACCCCGACCCCCCTTGCGGCGAAGAACAAACTAGTTTCATTACTATCTGAGAAAGTTACCCTCCTCGTGGGGTACCAAAAGGATGAGTAAGCCAGAAGCTGCTTCATCCTTCCCGTGGCAGAATGCGGGCCAAATAAAGACTTACCTTCCTTGCGAGCGTCAACAGGTAGAAGTGGGTTCAGTCTCAAACTACCTAAACAGTGTACCTTCAGTAGGATCAAAGGGAGAGCTAGGCCAAAGGCCTCTCTACCCCTCCCATGATGGAGAGTAGGTCCTACCCCCCACCGGATCGGTTCAAAACCGGATCAACGGGTTCGGTTTTTCGGTTTAAACTTACACCCCTAAATATATCACTATAGTCTATAATATAATTATAATATGTATTATAATATACTACAATATATTATCACTATATTATATAATATACCAAAAAAAAGGGACTGAACTGGACTAGAATTAGTGAAATCAAAAAATCGGTTTAGGGGTGTAACTGGTGCGATATCGGTTCTTCAAATCTCAAAACCAGTATATACCGGTTCGGTTCTAAAATATGTCCAAAACTAGATCGAATCGAACCGATTACACCCCTAATAATGCCGTCATAAAGACACGCCGCATTAAAGGACTTTGAAATAAGGAACAGTGAAAAAGACATGAGCTCCTGGGGGCAGGCACAATCTCTCCCCCATAAACTCCCGGTATAAATAGCAATTTTCAGGTACGAAAAACTTTAGACTCTTTCATTATTTATAAACTTCTAAAATACTCTACTGACTTTAACATCGGAAACTCCAAGTCCTAATGCTGCTCTCTCCTAGCTTCTTTATTCTTCTTTTTTGCAAGCCCAACTTTGAAGACTTAAGTTGCTGAAACTTAGTCCAAAAGCATACGAAATACGGCGTTAACAGTTATTATTAGGGGTGATATCGGTCCGGCCCGGTCCGGTCTTAGGCAATTTTGTGGACCGGACCGGACCTATTCGATTCAGAAATTTATCACCCTGGACCAGACCGAGTATATATAGGACCGGTTCGGTTCGGTCCATTCGGTTTGGACATACCCCAAATGGGCCATTCAGCTCATATAAATCTGGTTTTTTTTTTTGCCCAATTTCAATTATTTTTGGTCCATTTCAAATTTTGTACATTTTTTTTAGCTAAAAATACTAAAAAAAAAAAAATTGATCTTGGAAAAATACAAATATACTAATACAATGATAAAAAAAAACTAATCTATATAAAAAACTAGAAAAACCAAAAAAAAAAAAAAAAATACAAAAGTTATTACAAATTACAAATTATAATCCAAAACTTAACAACTTAACATATAATAGGTAATTTCTAAACTTCTAAGCACTTATATATTAGTATAGTTATATACTATATTAGACTATATAATAGTATTAATATTAGCCATTTACTATAGTTATATATTAGTATTGGTTATAATGATTTATTATAATTATATTAGTATAACTATAACTATAGTCTATATTAAACTACTAGTATTAGTTAAATAGTTCTAGACTTATATATTAGTAATATTAGTATAAGTATAATTGTATATGTATAACTATAGTCTATACTTAATTATAATATAGTATAATTATATATTAGTTAGTGATAGGATTATGTTAGATGAAAATTATATAATTAATCATATATAAAAATTATAAAAAAGATATAAATTATTTACATTCGGTTCGGTCCGGTCCGAAAAGGCTTTGGACCGTGGATCGGACTGAATGAGTTCGGTCTTATAAAATTTAGATCGGACCGGACCTAGTCTGGGACCGATCCGGTCCAATTTTCTCAATCCAGACTGTTCGATACTTACCCTTAGTTATTATGGTCGTATTTGCACCAACATCACTCGTGCTTAATTATATTAGCATCTAAAAATTATAATTTCTTGCCACACAAACTTGACCATTTCGCAAATGGTAGAGTTCTTTCTCTTATTTTATTTTATTTTCGAAATATGACATTATTTAAAAAGGGTGTTTTTCTTTTGTTTCTGTGAATGAATGCCATTCAAAAGGGCCGAGTCTAACCTGGGAAGCCGAGCCGAAAGTAAAACATTAGAAGCCAGCCGATAATGTAAACAAATAGTTTATTATATATTTTCTTTTTGAAACAAAATAGTATCATATAGTTTATTATATTAATAGAAGGGTAACATTTACATATCAAATAGCATCATACTTTATGGTCAAAGCCGGAGTTGGGTGCGTTTTTGACGGTTCCTTTAACGGACCCCACAACCCAAAAATCCATGGGTGGGTTTTGGTTAACTTGTAACTCTCCCACAGTCCCAGCCCCACCACCGGGTTTTGACCCTGTACGCTTCAAACGGACGTTACGTTACTAACCTGTCCCATTCATTCGTTAATTAACTCCTTCCCTTCAAAATAACTCACCGGTCTAGATTTTGTTTAGCCCACAGAGATCCAACGGCTTAACTCCCGATAACGTGGTCAATCCTCAACCTTTTACGCGAAAGATATGATCGACACGTGTGTGGCCCGCATCTGTTGTTTTCTATATTGTCTTGTCGCTAGGAAATTTTGTACCGTCCTTAAAAGCATCCTTTTCAAAATAAGTCCATTTTCTTTCGAGTATAATTTTATGCCGATGGTGACGTGGTGGTATTTAATTTAAAAGCCTTTTAATTTTTAAATTTTGGTTAATAAATTAAATTGCGATATATCAGCCACATCGATTTGTAAATAAGACTTTTCTTTTAAAATATCGTTGCTAGAAAGCCATTTACAAAAACGGGACAGCTCCTCCAGAATATACATACATAGAAAAATATGTCCTTCGTATAAAAAAAAAAAAAAAACATATTTGATGTATGCGTAACGCGTAAAATATTGTGATTATTCTTTTCTAAGAGTAAAATATTGTACATCAATTGTTGTAGCAGAGAAATCCTGGCCGTTTGAAGTTGGTGATCGTTGACCGGCCTAGCAAATCATGCGCTGCTTGCGTGCTTGGACTTGTTGCATTATTCCTACGCAGTGTCGTGCCCAACGGCAATTCCGTTTTAGTAGTTTGCCAACGTGGACCAAATCTAATATTAGATTAAATGTAAAGAATACGGCTACTTGTAAAAAAGAACTGGTCACGGCGGTGTGGTCGGCCTCATTAAATAAACTAACTCAAATTGTGGATGTCACGCAGCTTTGCAACTACTGAAGTTAATAATAATAATGTTGGTTGAATTCCTTTTCCCAATGCAAAAGAAAAGAAAAACAAAACATATATAATGTTCGGCCTTGAAAAATCACATTGGTTTGGGCACCTAAAACATTTATAATCAAGATCCAACTAGACTACCTTATTTTTTTTTTTCTGTTTTTGTCAATGTTTTCGGCCTGTCGACCACATCTGCGGCGCCTAAAGTTGTTTTAAAGTTTGTTCAATGGCTAGGCAGAGGCGCTGGAATTCGGCGACATCCTAGGCCCATCCCAGTCAATGTTCTTTTTGGGTTAGGATATCAATTGGACTGACCCTGTTGGATACTCGAAAAACCCAATTACACCAACTGTTCGTTTTTGTCCTATTTGTTGAGTTCGCATCGTTGCCTCTCTTCAATAGCACTAGGATTCCATCACGCGGGTTCCTAAATTTAGAATTTCATCCAATCCTAAAGAAGCCAAATCCTCTCCTCCTCCTCCTCAATGTTACATTCAGGAGATTAGAATTTGAACTCCACTGCTAAAAATGTTTTACCAGAGCTCGAATGGAAAATATGTTCCAAGGCCAAGGGTTCAATTCTTATCAACATGAACCCAGAACTGGTTTCTGATGGACATGCAGTGAGATCAGTCATTTTTAGCGCAATTTTAGAGTCTGCCAGCTTGAGAGGACACTGCCAGCACATCCTAACCAATGCCAGCTCCCAATCGCTACTTAACTGGTCAAGAATGGGGGAATTTGGAGGAGGCACCCTTGGTTGCTCACCTTTTGAGAGCTAGCTGGCCTTGGGTGTTAGAATTGCATTGTACCGATCATGCACAAAAAATAGTACTAGGAACATGGTATCCTTCGGTAATCCCTCTAACTAATAATGTGTTCTGCTGATAGACAAAACATACTCTAACATCGACGAGTTTTAAGAACCCCAAAAAACAAAAATAAAAACAAAAACAAAATAGAAAAAAACGCTTGGAATTAATTAGTTACTTCCTTCAAGAATCTACCACTGACAGATGACACACATTGCATTATTATTTTATTTTATTTTTTTAAAGAAACGTAACTTTCTCACCTACCTCTTGATAAAAAATAAAAGGGTGGAGTCTGATCCAAGTTAAGACCCCTCCTCCCACCACATCTAACTTATAATCGATTGATAATTAAATGGGATACTTGGAGTAACTGTTAATTTCATAACGAGCTGCCTACTCAAAATAACAATAAATGGCATTCGAATGATTATATATATCGGATAATGAGATTCATCATTCATTGGATGTTGGATGTTGGATGATGGATCACGTATGAGACTAATTTTTGTGTTTTAGAAATTTTTATTTGATAATGAGATAAATAAAAATAATATATGAACCTTACGGTATTTTTGGATACCAAAATAATATCAATATATTTCATCTAATCTCATTATTATAAATTTTATAAATTTTCACATAAAATATAATAAAAAATTCAACTTTTCCAAATCACAAAATAATAATAATTTTAAAAAAAATATTCTAATAATATTTTATTCAACTCTCAACTTTCATCTAAAATCATTTCATCTCATTATCCGATCCTCACCTTAATGTTGTATGAAGTCTACTTATTATGTTTAAAGGCTCGTTTGATATAGAAACCATCTCATTATTACATTTTTTTAAATTTTTACAAAAAATATAATAAACAATTCAACTTTTTTAAATTTTAAAATAATAATAATATTAAAAAATAATATTTTATTCAACTCATCTAAAATCATCTTATCTTATCTCATCTCATCTCATCTTATTATCTAAACGAATTTTAAATAAACTAATACCAAAATAATGTATATAAACATAATACACTACCGTCTCTGAAAGCATGCCATCGGTAATAAAGACATAATGAATATAAAAAATATGCAGTAAAAAATGTTTATAGGTAGTCAGTCAGTCCATTCATAATGATAAGTAGTACTGACCAGTCCAATCAATGCCGATCGAAAATTATAAGACAGTATTGTATGTATCAAACCGTCAATATAACATTATCTAGGAACAACGTCATGGGCAGAATGATTTTGGGTAGCATCTAGGTTCATGCATTTAATTTTCAGTCCTTTAATTTGTATGTGAGCTGTTATTCACGTGCATGAGCTAGCTGCATCAGATGCTCGATGCAGAGAAGAGATGCGGAACATTTTATATATTCTGCATGGCTGGGTTTCTAATCTAAAACATGAAAACATAACAAAAATAAAATATATATAGAGAAGGAAAAATACGTAGAGATCAGGTCGGCCACAAGCCTTGAATATCGGGTTCCAGGTAGGAACCGTCGTGAAGTATATGCCTGGCTGGGCTGTCTGGCTCATCTTGTTCATTGCTTTTGTATGAAGTTGACTTGGATTTCAAATCTCGCAAATTCTTTGGCAAGTGCCTATGAATTGGCAACCTTTTACCTTTTAGTCTTTTTCTTTCCGCCCACTATCTACTTTCTATACATATTAATTGTGGGAGAGGCTGATTTATTTTATTTTTCCTTCCGATTGCTGATCATGTTCTTGGCAAACAAGTAAGTTTAGTGAATGAGATTTGATTGTTTAGCTAATTTTGTCGGTGTGCATGGACACAATTAGGCCTTCAACCAGCTTCAAACAAAACAATCATGGCTCTTTTTACTATTTATTCCGCTAGCTAGCTACCAATTCATGGAAAGCTCGCGACAACTACATTGTACCTACTGAGGAATGAGGTGATCATGTTCAAACTCGTTGAATTCAACCCAGAGAATAATGAATGACCTCGTCGCTAGCTAGCTAGTAATAAACCGGAAACTCTAACTACAATTATATTAAGATTATAACAAAATAAAAGGCTTAGATGCGATTCATGTTTAGTCATAAATTCTTATATAAATTACTCCTCTTAACAACCAAATATTTTCAGACAATTTCAAATGCATGCTCTCAGTCATTCATATATGGAAGACTGAATAATGATCTTCTGGGGTCAAAGCATAGTTCCGTTCAAATTGGAAACTTACCACAATTTATCTGATCAGTATAATTTTTTTAAATTCTTATAAAAAATATAATAAACAATTCAATTTTTTTAAATCTTAATATTAATCACAATATTAGTTAACATAAAAAATTTATATTATTGATTTTTATAAAATTAATATTATCTTACTATAAACAACGTGTTTAGAAATATGAATTTATATTAAATTTAATTATCAATAACAATATTATTAAATTTAGACTCTATTTGAATTTATCATAACTGTGCCAAGTGTTAATGAAAAATACTTTAGTTATAAATAGATCTTATAAAAATAAAATTATAAATTAATATGATTTGTTGTTGTACATAAGACTATAAAATTATTTCTTATTATAAAATATATTTAATATATCATATTAAAATAATTTCAATTTATAAATTTATTTGTATGAACCATTTAAAACACTTGTTAATGTTAATACTAGAACATGCATGCTCACGATACAACCTTTATCCTCGTCCCTCCTGATCAATGAGTGAACGGCATGTGATTGATATAAGAATCCCACGTTCGATTGATTAATGGCGAGCTGGTGAAGCGAAGCGTGAGGGCGCCCTCATCGTAGAACGTACGGCTCGTCTGAGAACAAATCAGATACATTCAAACGTATCACTCAATTCTCGCCTCCCCGTACAGCCACGTAATCAATAATAAATCGAATCCAATGAATCCCATTGGCTGATCATACGTGTTACCCTTCATATTCCACAGCTGCGACGCAATTAACGCGAGTTTCACCTCGTTCGCGCACACCCGCGAGTACAACTACTACCGCATGACTATTCTTTTTAATATTATATATACATAGACTAGAAGCTAGAAAGAGCGGTATCGCCGAAATTTGCAGAACCAATTTAGCCGGCAAACGCGCGATCGCGCTTCTCTCTCTGTTTATTACGACGTCGTTCCTTGTCTTGCTCATATTATCTCTCCTTGTCTGTCTCTGATTTTTTCAAACCGAACAAGTTTCGAATCTCTGTCTTCTTCTTTTTTCGAGTCCCGTCCGTATAGCTATGGCCTTCGTCTCGTTCGTCGGGAGAGTCCTCTTCGCCTCCGTGTTCATTCTCTCTGCTTATCAAGAGTAAGCTCTTAGATCTGCTTTTTTCTCCTTTCTTCATATTTTTGTTTCCTTTTAAGTGTTTGAGATATGCTCTGTTTCGGTGCTGAAAATGTGTGGCAAATGAGAAGGGCTTGAAAATTTTCGAAAGTTAGATAGTTGATTTTTCCGGTGTTCGGGGTTCGGGAAAGTATAAGCTTTTACTTACGGGACTCTGAAGCGGCCACTTGAAAATCAAGAACGCATGTTTTGTGTGATATATATTTAGACGTGTTTATTTTTGTCTTTTTAATCTGTTTTTTCGATGAACTAAATAAAGTTGTTTCTGTTTTGGGGTACTGGTTACTTTAGAAGAGTTATTCTGGTAGAACATATATGGGTTTTGAAACTGCTTTATTGGGTGCCTTCCTTCTGCTGCTTTGAACTTTGAAGCCATTGGATCTGATATAATTGATAATCGATCTAGACTTTTTATCATTGGAATAGTATATTCTGCTATAAGTCCTCTTTCTCGAGCTTAGAAACTAGTGGTTGTAAATTCTGTTTACGTGAATTTTTTTTTGTCGGGTTTAAACGTTAGAAATTGCGAAATGGTGTTTATTTGTTGATGTTTCTGATATTCTTGTTTATCAACGTTTTGTTTCCATTCATTGCGAAAAGCCTGTCTGTATTCTCGATCTGCGCGTTTGTGGTTTCTTTCTTTTAAAAAGGGTAATTGTGCAATTATAACGAACTTCAATTTGTGGATCTATAATAAGGTTATGCTTTATAGAACTTTACATATTTGCTTGAAGGACTGGACCAGGTGTTCGCCATGATGTACTGATTATGGGTTTAGTAATGTTTATTATTATATTTTTGGTTGACCTGTCTTTTCATCATAAAACTTCCAGAAATTGATCTGGAAAGCCACATGAGGCTTCTAGTCAATTTTTCAGAAGTTGACATTCTAACAGACGACTGACTGGTAGTCTGGTCATTCAATTAGTTTAGTGGATTTCATTTTACAATTTGATCAAAATAAGACTGCAACTTAACCTTAATAGAACTTTGGTGATGTCAAGAAACTGTTTAATTAACATTAATCATTGATACTGAATTCTTCTTCTTTGGCATCGATTCCTCATATGTGATTAATCCTTTGGTTGGAGGTGGGGAGTAGAGAAATGGGCAGCTCAAGTGGTAAAGGCCTAAGGGTATGCTCCCGTCAGGTCTAAGGTTTAAATTTCCTTGGGTGTAAACAATTTTTAGGGGCTATCGGACTAGGAGATTTTCTCTTGAATTACCCGATGTGCACTTGCGAGAAATTCCTTGCCGAGGGTCTGTGCCCCCGGGATTAGTCGGTGTTAATGCCAAAAATTTCACAACAGACCGGAAAGGGAGAAAGAGTAAATTCTGTCTCATGTTGATAATTCGGACTTTGATACGATGCTCTTCACTCTCATTCATAAAATAATAATAGTAAATAATCAGATATAAATAAATAAATGGAGATACAAGAATTTATGTGGTTCGGCATAAAATTCTAAGGCCGTTGTCCACTGTTGTTGGGGGCAAAATCTACTATAACAGGTGATGATTTTACAATGTCTCATGGCCTTACATATCGCTCAATACAATGGAGGAATTTAGTCTAAGCTTAGAGAAGTTGTGGTGAGAGCTTGTGTCTAGAGAATTGACAGAGAGTGCATGGAGAGAGCCTAAATTTATGGGGGAGCTGCTTCTTATATAGAGGTTATTTCCTTGGAGGAAAAGAGTCCAACTTGACTTGTGATACCTTTTCCTTTTAAGAGTTTGAGCCAACTTTTTTGCCTTATCTATTTCCTGCCTTATCTCTTCTCTTAGCGATAGGTTTTCAAAGGGTTTGATCCAGTCAATTTAGTCCCTAACAGTTGGGATGCTATTCTCGGACACCCGGTGCCAATTAAAAAAAAAGATGGGTTGAGGCCCTAATCTTGATGCTTTTTTTATCTGAAAATCTATATTAGGTCTTTTCCCTACCTTGGAAACATTGAATTTTTGAATACTGTATTGAATAATAGGCTTTGGCTGTTGTTTAAGATTTATATGATAGCATGCATCATCTTAAGTTGATAGAAAATGGTATTGATGTTGATGAATGATACTCTTTGAGATGAGATTTCTGATTGGGAAGTCATGGAAGTCTTTTTGCTTTGGTTTTTTCTTCTAGAGGAGTAAGGTTCTAGTAGAGAAAGCTATTTGCAACAAGTTTGCTTCTCTTGGTTTTAACATATTATATTTTTACAATTTGGTGGTATGGCATCCTTTTTGAAAGTAATATGCATTACAGTCATTGGGTCATAATGGTTTGAGATTGGATGTTATTCTTTGGAAAGCTTCCTGTTTCTTTGGAGTGTTCACTTGGACCATCCATTATTGTTTTCGAGGTTACTAATCTTCTTGCGGTATATATAGGGTGTTTTGATTCAAGGGAAAGTAATGTATGGATCTGGAAGAATCATATTGATGTCAACAACAATTAAGTGCCAGTGTGCCCCTTTACCAATAAAAACAAACCTATATGGATTTAAAAAAGCAGGAGAATGAATAACGAAGTATTCTTGACACTTGTGATATAACTTGTAAATAAATGCATGGATGTCACCTGGCCATGGGAGGAAATAGGAATGTTTCGCAATCATGTTCCTACCAAAGAACTGGTAATTTAAAGCAATTATTTTCTCATAGCAAAAGCATTTTTAACAGATCCTAGGCTGAAGGACATTTCTCAATAGTTTAGTGAGCCCCAATCAGTGTGATATGTACTTCACTTGTGTTATATGACTTTCTGCTGCTGTACTTTTGTTTGTTAAGTATATTCACAATTTGTATTGTACAGCTTTGGGGTTTGAAATAAGTTCTTTATATGTAGGAAGAGTTATATAAAATGATACAGTATCCCAGATATTACATTGTGGAGAGCAATTAAACTAGGCAATGGTTTATATTCCAATACAAGTGGTGGGTTTTTGGACTGGCCCAACGGGAGGATTGTGTTGCTGATTTTTGTGGTACAATTGAAGCTGCCCTTGAAAGTTGTCCTTCAAAATATTTCTGATTTTTTCCTAGAAGATGCCTGATATCTTAGCAGAATATGCCGGTGCTTTTGTGTGATTAGTCTTATTTAAGATGATGTTGCCAAAAAAAGTCTTTGTACTTGGTCCCACCAAGAACAGGGGGTGTAGTAACTTCCCTTGTTTGAAACATAAAAGGCACTTTTAAACTTCTAAAAATTTTAGATTACATAGTCTACTACATATTATGTTCATGGAATTATAGGAACTGGCATATTGAATATTATCACTCAACTAATTAGTAGTGGCATTTAGCTTTAAATTGTTGTAACTGTCCAAAGTCTACCTATCGAAATCTTGCAATGTACACTATCAATGCTTGGTACCAAATGGCTGTTCTTGGGGTTGTATCAAATTGTTGTTTCCACTTACAGGTTCAATGATTTTGGTGTTGATGGTGGACCTGCAGCAAAGTATCTGAGACCAAAATTCAATGTTTTGTCAAATCACATATCATCTCAGACTGGGTTGCAACTACCAGAAGTTCAAGTAAGAGAGGCCTTCTTTTTCGTTTTATCATCTTGCCATTGTGTTTCTGTACGGTCAATTTTCATTTGCGTTGTCAATTTCTTTGCATGAATTGTGACGTTGGAGTTATTGGCAGATTAAACATTTAGTGGCTGCTGCAATAGTATTGAAGGGCTTTGGGGGTCTTGTTTTCATCTTTGGCAACTCTCTTGGAGCTTTTCTTCTGGTTTGTAATCTTTGCATTCCTCTTCTTGCTTCGTACCTTCAGGTCCACTAAAATTGGAAGTATTAATTTTGTTGTTATTTTACTTGCACAGCTTCTGCATCAGGCAATTGCTACTCCAATATTGTACGACTTCTATAACTATGATGTTGAGAAGAAAGAATATACCCAACTCTTTCTGAAGTTTACACAGGTTAGACTCTTGCTGCCTTTTGATTAGGCTTGTGAGGTGCCTGGGAGAGAGGGGGGGGGGTGTAAATCTATTTTCTTATGTGAATTGTTAATTAATTAATTAATCTTTTCCTTTTGTTTTGGGTTTTGCAGAATTTGGCGATGTTGGGAGCATTGCTCTTCTTCATTGGAATGAAGAACTCGATGCCAAGGAGACAACTGAGGAAAAAGGCTCCCAAATCCAAAACAGTGTGAATGGAAATTTTGGTAATAGAAGGGTTATGCAAGTTGATCGGTTCAACTATGCCTCCGTATTGTTCAGGAACTAATTTTGTATGTCATTCAGTGCTTCTCTTTCAAAAGATTAGGGTTACAGATTTGGGTTAAAAAAAAATTCCATCTTTGTTTTGAGGGGTGCTGTTTCCTATTGAGCCTATTTATGGACATTTCAATTTTGGTTTACAAAGATTTGCAATCTATGGATATGTGTCAGAACTTGGATTGATTAATCCGGGTTGGATATGGCGTTTCTTATATTGGGTTCTCTGTGATTGTTAGTTTTGAATCCTTGGCTCCGCCTTCCTTGCAACCAACAAAAACAAAAGGTTGAGAGGAGCCAGCAATTCTCGACTTCGTTTAGGTTTCCTACATGGTTATTAGTAAATATTACTTGAAAAATGTTTGTTCCTTGTCAGGTTTGGTGATATAAAAACCCCTCACCCACAGGTTTCATAGTTCAATCCAAGTCTATCTTGATCAGGCTTTTTGTACGATCCCACCTCAAACGCTTTGATGAGTTTTGGTCCGTTCCTAAAATTTTTGAAGGTTGGTCAAATAAATATCGAAGTTCATTTTTAATCGAGGCCTTTCGAGATTAAAAAACAAACCGAGAAAATATCACCCGATGAAGGTCGAGTTAACGAACAACTTCGATTGAAGCATTGTTTACGAGAGAAGAAAAAGGATTGAACACGAAGCATCAAGGATGATGTTGAGCCTTTGACTACTATTGGCATAGTTCTTATTTGTAAATCTTTGTATATGTAGTTGTTAATCTGAAATCATTCAATCGACATTATGGATTTAAAATGTATGTAATGCCTAAGATATTGTCGGAGTCGTTTATCATATAAAATAATTGGATGAGAGAAATACAGAGCGTTAAATATCTATGTAGAGTTTATATTGGCCAAAATTCTTGCATGATATCTATTACTATATATAAAAGTCAAGTTTTATCATCTGACTTGGCATGTAGACCGCATTAATAAGTAATTTCCCTGCTCCCAAACGTCAACTGTAGTGATGTCTGGAAAATCACAACCGGCGTTTTCTGATGAGGTTTGGAATGAGATTTGTACATTTTCACTCTGAGATATCTTCACTAGCCCCAACCAAACCAATACCGTTTCTTTTTCTTTTCTTTCTTTCATCCTTTCAAAACCCACGGACCCAATCAGATAAACCAAAGAAAAAAACCAAAATAAAACAAGAATAAATTCCATCCTTGAGTAGATGAGCCTCTTCTGATCTTCAACTATGGCTGCGGAAGGTTCATTTGATTTTTATATTTCTCTGTTTTTTCTTTTTTTCTTTAATTTTTTATTTTCGTTATCTCCATTTTGAAGATTGATTAGATTTATAGTCTACAAATTCAGAAGGTGTGATTTGATAAAGCACGTTTTCGGTAGTGGGGCTGGGACACCTTTGAATCGATCGATCAGAGGAGCGTCAGAGAAATTCAAACTACAGATGCCGGTCGAGGACCTGCTCGACATCAAGTTCAGGCTATTCGATGGCTCCGATTTGGGCCCTTTTCAATACTCCTCGGCCTCCACCGTCGATATGAACTCAGAGCGATCATTCTGTTTGTTTTTCTACTCAATGGAATTTTTTTTTCTCCATTTTATCGGGAACCAAACTGAATGTTAAGGATGCGACAATCTGTTGAAGTTCTTGATCTTGTTGATTTCTGATTTCTGATCTCCATGAGTAAATTTATCATCTATTCACTCATTTAGTTTTCTTATCTTTTTGATGTTTAAGAGCAGAGCAGACCGGGCAATGATCATAATTTCTTGATGAAATTTACTCTATTTTTTTTTATTCATTTTGATATTTTAAAATATAATATTTATAAATGTAAAATATAAATACACAATCGTGTCTCATACTAAGTGTATCTATTTTACATTGTTTTAAATTGAACAATCATATATATATATATATATATATTACATTTTTAATATTGTAAATTGACCATGAAATATTTATTAGTAAAATGAACTCTTTTATATATGCATGCTCCATTATATATATATTTCATATACATTTTTTTAATAGTTGTGGTAGTGATTATGTATAATTAACTATTTAGAGTTATAAAATTCATTATAAATAACGGTCCGCGCATTGCGCGGGTCATAGGCTCGTTCTTTTTAAATTAAAATATCCAACTTAAATAAAAGGAGTAATGTTAGGTACAAGAAGTTTCAAAGCCTTTTGTAAAAATGTGGGCGCTATCAAGAAAAGTGAGTTTGTCACACTTTTCCATAGTATGATATTTTTTTTTATAAAGGGTTTGCGCGAGGCTTGTGCATTTGGGACTTGTATATATCATTTCTCTAAAAGAAGTAATGGTATCAATATCTCTTATAATCATTCGTACCAAGTCTTTAGAATTGAGCATGTGGAAATAGAGAAGAAGGCAACTGGGAGAGGGTGGCCTTGAGGTTGGGGAGTCTCTGATGCCAAAGTCAGTAAAATCTCTTGAAAATTTGTAAATAAGTAAAAGAGTTTAGAAATCAGAGAGAGTTTCTCGTATTCGAGAGGTGCTATTTATACCAGGAGTCTTGGGGGGGGGGGAGGGACAAATCGTGTCTACGCCCATGGAGTTTATGTCCTTCGTACTGTTCATTTTGTTAGAGTTCTTAATGCGGCGTAGTTCTGCGATAGTGTCATTAATGTGGCGTGTAGCTCAGGTAGTAATGCTATTAATGTGGCGTGGTTTCCTGATTTACCTCACCCTATTGGCATCCTTAGTGTTCCATCGATGCCTTTCATGCCAGATGATTGAGAGTCCCCTTTACTTTCTATCCATTACGCAGACAAGTACTCAATAGCTGGACACTGTTTGAGGGATTTCCAGGTCGGTGAGTACCATCTCCCTACAGCACATTCTCCCCTGGGGGTTGCGTCCAGGAAAGTCTACTTATAGGCCGGATCGAAGAGTTTACTTGTTCTGGACTCAGAAAACGCCCTTGGATGAAGTAAAGATCAGAAATTAGAAAAATGAGAGAAACAATGAGGTCCATGTTGTCTCGAAAGTGAAGTCTCCTTTGCCTAGAAGCGGAAATTTTCATTGCCTCGCTATACTTTCTTTTACCGTGGTAAATAGAGGACGAGAGGTTGGGGAAGATAAAGTTGAGGTACCTGTTGCCTGAAAGTAAAGTCTCCTTTGCTTCTCTCTCTTGCATTTCCTTGAATCCAAGTGTCTCCCCTTGCTCTATCTCCCAACCCTTTCTAGCTGCTTTTACTCTTATTTATATCTCCCAAGTGTCTCCCCTTGACATAAATTGTAGGACCGTATTATACCAAGAGGACGGAATTGTTGATAATTATGGTAAACGAGTAAGGCGGTTTTCGTGCAGTAATGTTGAATACAATTATAGATTATGTAAGCGTTGTATATTTTGTTTGTTAAAAAAAGTGAGGTCTATTCTTAAAAAATTAATTTTTTACGTAAGTTTCCTATTTATTTATTCATTTTTAAAAATATTAAGCGGAAATTGCGCATACTGCAAATATCGTTTCTGTACTTTTAACATTCCCATTACCAACAAAATTAAAATAAGAAACGATCAAGCGGTATAAGAGTTCCATCGAGACTCAAGTAGTGCGCGATAATGCAGAGTCAATAGAGTTGGTCCAACGATACATACAATCAAGTGGCATTCCACGATCTAAGATTTTGCGCCCCCATTCAATGGTGCATTGGATTCTGTCCCGAGAGTCAATAGAAGTGGGCTGATTTATTTTATCTTGCTTGTCTCGTCTAAGATGCAGCTAACCTTATCAGAAAAATCATGCTCTCTTTCCTCTCATATATAATCTGCACCATATACTTTGCTTCCTAAAAGAACTTCAAGAGCTCTAGCAGCTAATTAAACAAAAAGGAAAAATGGTGGTCACCAACACATCTGAAGTTTCGGCCTCAGTTGAATCTGACTACGACCGCGCAACCGAATTGAAAGCTTTCGACGAGTCCAAGGCCGGGGTTAAGGGACTGGTAGACTCTGGAGTTACAGAAGTTCCTCGGATATTCATCGGACCACCCGAGGACTTGGACAATCCGACGGACCCCAACAAGACCCAACTCAGTATTCCGGTCATAGACCTCAAAGGGTTCGATACAGATCCAATCCAACGTAAAGAGATTATCGACAAAGTTGGAGATGCATCGGGGGCATGCGGTTTCTTTCAGGTGATAAATCATGGTATCCCTGATAGCATCATGGAGGAAATGAAGAATGGGGTGCGCAGGTTCTACGAGCAAGACAACGAGGTAAAGAAAAGATTATACACACGCGACATCACGAGAAGCTTGGTGTATAATAGCAATTTTGATTTGTATCATTCGTCTGCGGCTAATTGGAGGGATACTTTTTACTGCTTTATGGCTCCTAATCCTCTCATGCCTGAAGAATTGCCTGAGGCGTGCAGGTACGCGATGACTTGAACTATAAATATATATATTTATATATATATATATATACATCTTTCCAAAGTCCAAAAATCTAGGCCTGTACAGCACTCTGTTAACAGATTATATACGAGGCATTGTAGTTTATTCTGTATGATTCATTGATGGAATTGCAGAGATGTTTTGACGGAGTACTCGAAGCAAGTAATGAAATTAGGCTTTTCTTTGTTTGAGTTGTTGTCCGAAGCGTTGGGCCTGAACCCAAACCATCTCAATAAGATGGACTGCGCTGAAGGTCTGGCAGTCCTTTGCCATTACTATCCAGCTTGCCCCCAGCCAGAACTAACCTTGGGCACAAGCAAGCACTCTGATAATGACTTCCTCACAGTGCTTTTACAAGACCATATTGGAGGCCTCCAAGTTCTTCATAACAATCAGTGGGTTGATGTTCACCCTGTGCCTGGAGCCCTAGTTGTAAACATTGGAGATCTTTTGCAGGCAAGCCTATAGATCTGCTTTATCAATTTTACTCCCAACTTCTAAGCAGCAATTAAATTAAGGAGCCTCTCTCCTACTTGTTGTTTTTCAATCTTTATCGATCCTAGCTAATGCTTTTGTTTTCTTGTACTGGAATGTTCAGCTTATATCAAACGACAAGTTTACAAGTGTTGAACACAGAGTACTGGCGAACAATGAAGGCCCTAGAGTGTCGGTGGCATGCTTTTTCAGCACTAGTTTTCAGCCATCCTCGAAGCTGTATGGACCTATCAAGGAGCTCTTATCGGAAGATAATCCACCGCTGTATAGGGAAACCACAGTGAAGGACTTCGTTGACTACCTCGCTACAGATGGCATTGATTCTCCTTTGCGCCATTTTAGGCTGTAAACTTGATTGCAGGGCAATGTTGGAGATGCAGATGTGCCGGCATCAGTGGCTTGAGATTTGAATTTTATCCAGTCGAATATAAAGGAATGTATAATTTGAGGCCTGGACCGTGGATGCCCATTGACCCCCCGACTTTTCTTAGCTGAGTCAGAGATTGTTTGTGAATAATAGAATAAAATATTTTTAAAATATTATTTTTTAATATATTTATTATTTTAAGATTTAAAAAAATTGAATTGTTTATTACATTTTATGTGAAAATTTAAAAAAATTGTAATGATGAAATGAAAAAGTTAAATTGTTTATTATTTTTTGTGTGAAAATTTGGAAAAGTGATTTTGAAATTTGAAAAAAAAATTATTATATTTTGTGTAGAAATTTAAAAAAATTGTAATAATAAAAATGAGATGAGTTGAGATTGGTTGAGGAGACTTGTGAATTCAAATGAGGCATAATGTGATGTCAATTTCGCTTAGAGTAGTGCTAGGCTGCCCGTAGCATAAATTTGTCTTTTTATTTATTTTATTTATAATTTTTTAATATATTTTAATATTTTTAAAATTAAAAAAAATAAATCAATATACTAAAAGTTATTTTCTTAATTATTAAATTAAAAAAATTAAAAATTAAAAAATAAAATATAAACTCCGACACATACTAATATTTCTCTTTCGCATATAGGGGCATACGCGTTGAATTCGATCAGATGTTAAAGCGCACATCCCTCTCGATAATTTAAGAAGGGCAGTGCTAGGGCCACCGATGAGTGGCTCCCCACACTACCTGCCGATAATGTCATTTTTTTAATGTATTTTTCTAATCTCTTTAAACATTAAAAAAAAAAGAAGAAGATTTTTCACAACATTATTTATAAACACCTACTTAATTACTAAGTATTAAAAAAAAAAAAAAGAAGCAAGTCAATAGACTCTCTCTCGGAAGATTGTCTCATTTATGTCCAATTTGAATAGTAAAAAATTATAATTTTTTTAAATTTTTATATAAAATATAATAAATAATTTAAAATATTTAAATTTTAAAATAATAATAATATTAAAAATTAATGTTATATTTAATTTTCAACAATCATTTAAAATCATTAAATCTCACATACAAAACCGGGCCTTAAGATAAACATGGGCAAATGGCCGCAACGTCATTGATAGCCCAAAATTAGTCGGATTTTCTAAATCTCCAAAATGATTTTTAAACCAATTGAGACGCTGGTTTTGGGGTACGTTAGATATTTTTGTAAGATTTTGTCTATTTTTGGATTTAAACAGAAATCTAAAAATATGGTTGGACGAGGTTTTGTACACAGTTAAGATCAGGATTATTTTAAATTGAGGCTCGGTATAAACACAATTAATATACAACTATTTTAATTTACACCTTTATAATAAAATAATACGTTCTTAATTCAAATTAATATTTTATTATGTGATTGTATATTAGTTGTGTATTGGTCATCCTTACCACTTCTGTTTTAAAGTTTTAGGTGGTAATTAAAGAATAATTGCTTTCTGGTCACTCCGATGATCATCTCTTTTTAAATAAAAATAAAACCTCTTCTCTACATTTATATAGCATAAGATCCGTTCTCGTAGAACTTCAACGGTTACCAAGCTAACAAGAGGAGGAAAATGGTGAGAGGCGAAGTTGCAGACTATGATAGAGCAAGCGAGTTGAAGGCTTTTGATGCCACAAAGGGCGGTGTAAAAGGACTAGTAGATGCTGGGGTTACTGAGATCCCTCGTATATTTCATTTACCACCGGATTGCTTCGGCAAGATTAACTCAATACCTGACGTTTCTGATGAAACCGAGTTGAGCACCATTCCTGTCATAGACCTCGAAGGCACCGAGAAGTATGTAACAAAACGTAAGGAGGTTGTGGAAGCGGTTCGTGACGCATCAGAGACGTGGGGTTTCTTTCAGGTGGTGAATCATGGGGTCCCTGTGGATGTTCTGGAGGAGATGAAGGAAGGGGTACGTAGGTTTTACGAGCAAGATACAGAGATTAAGAAAGAGTTCTATACCCGTGACCCTACGAGACCGGTTGTGTACAACGCTAACTTCGATCTATACCATGCACCCACTGCTAATTGGAGGGATACATTTATGTGTTCAATGGCTCCCAACCCCCCCAAGTCAGAAGACCTTCCAGCTCCATGCAGGTATGCACGCACGTACGTCCTGTGCAATTTGTAATCTTTTCTGGATTATTATTGCTATATTTTAACAACGACTTTCAATCTCGATTAGGAGTGATTGCTGCTATCATTCTTTTGAGATAAGTTTTTCAAATTCATTGCCATCATTTTTAAACGAGATGTTTGAAATTGACTGGAATTGGTCAATTGAACTGAATTTGCAAGCAATTCAAACACTTCGGTTTTTGATCGATTCAAATGGAATGATTTGATTTGAACCCTTATTCTTTTGCAAGCCACGGAACAATCTATCCATATGTTTGAATGACATATCTGAGGGTGATTTTAAATTGGGTGATATTTTGAGAGTATTGTGTATGATGTTCTACTAAAAATTATATTTCTTTTTTAATATATACCTTCATGCAATTTTACGTATACCATAGAGGCCGGAGAATGACCTATATCACCCTCACATACACATGTTTAATATATATACATGCTGTAGAAATATACTGGAAGAGTACTCGAAGCAAGTGATGAAGTTGGGGATTTTATTGTTCGACCTATTGTCGGAGGCTCTTGGGCTAAACTCAGAGCACCTAAATGGCATAGATTGCGCTGAGGGGCTCATGGTTCTTTGCCATTACTATCCGGCTTGCCCGAAGCCAGAGTTGACATTGGGCGCAACCCAGCACGCCGACAATTCCTTTCTTACCGTGCTTCTGCAAGACCATATAGGTGGCCTCCAAGTTCTTCATCAGGACAAGTGGATCCACATCCCCTCCGTGCCTGGGGCTCTTGTTATCAACATTGGAGATCTTCTACAGGCAAGTCTTCACACAATTCATCATATCAATCAATGCATTTTAACTAAATTTCTTGGTATTTCTCAATTTGGATGCATGCTCCAAAATCAAGACCAGCCTTCATTTTCTGTAGCTGCTAATTTGTAACTTTTTTTTCCTGTTCCTTTGGTCTTTCCAGCTTATAACAAATGACAGGTTTAAGAGCGTTGAACACAGAGTATTGACAAGCCGGTCAAGTTCAAGAGTGTCTGTGGCAAGCTTTTTTTGCACAGGTCTTCGGCCGACCTCAAAAGTTTACGGGCCCATCAAGGAGTTATTATCAGAAGACAATCCTCCAAAGTATAAAGAAACTACAGTTAGAGAGTTTTCTACCCACTACAAGAACAAAGGCCTCGATGGGACTTCTGCGCTGCTGCATTTCAGACTTTGAACTCTTGCAAGAGACATAGAAAAGTGTCAACATGAATACATACATATATATATATATATATATATATATATATATATATATATATATATATATATATATGCTTTGAGTTAAATTTCCAATTTACTTTTCAATCTTGTTTTGGAGCTACTCAATGTGGCACTTTTTTGTGGTTAATAATTAGTCTATGTTATTATGAAAAGAGTTCAATGTTAGGGGCTCAAGTCTACCATACATATCTAAGAGTGTTACAAGGGGTACGTACAGTACAACTTCAATTATATTTACTTGCTCTACAAACTCATATGGAACTCCTTCACAGAATCACATCACATGGACAATTCACATCTCTTGGGTTCTATGTAAAATCTAAAAGATTAAATAACTTTCAAAATTTTAAATGTTAAAAAAAATTAATCTTAATAAACATTTAAACACTGAACTTAATGAAAAATACAAAAGAGACGAGTGGCTGTTGGCGACCCCTTCCCCAAATACGGGTGGCCACGTATTTACCTGCAAATAGTGAAAAGGTAGCAGATTGGCTTGGCCTTTAAAAGCTTTAAAATTGGTTTAATGTGATTCGTTAAATTATAAAATTATTTTTATTATAAAATAAATCTGACAGATCATATAAAGTCATACCAGTTTATGAGTTTATTTTTATATATAATTTATTTGTAATTGTATCGATTTTATTTTTTTAAAAGGTTTTTATTTTGGTAAAAAACACAGTTTTTTTTAATAATAATTTTAGCAATGCATTTTTAAAAAACACCATACAGCCCAATATTTGTTTTTTTAATCTAATTTTTTTAAATATTATTATTTATTACTTCTCTATCATTTTTTTAATTGTATCTCTATTTTTACTGTAACTTCTAGTCTCTTAAATTTCCATACCCCTCATCAATTATATTTCCTTTTTGCTTAGAAGAACAAAAAAACTTAAAAATATTCTTCATAATAATTTTATTTAAATAATCTCACTCTATAATTTTTCATAGATCTTCTATAAAATCATAATAGGTGTTTTTTTTTCCAAGACATACTCGGGCTGGTACCCACATGACTAAAACCATTTTCATCCTAGTCAGTTATCGGATTTTAAATCCGGAACCCGGATTTAAACCTGGTACCCGTGTTTGTTTTACAAGCTACGTATCAAAACGAATCACTTATCAGTTATCACTCATTCAGATCTCTCTCTCTCTCTCTGCAACTTGCGCCGATGTCCTCTCTCACCCTTACTCTCACGCTGAAACCCTAGCCTCCTCCGCTTCATCATCTTCGTTGGTCCATCGTCTCTCTCTCTCTCTCTCTCTCTCTCTCTCTCACGTCATTGTCTTCATGTTACTGCGGGGAAGGAAACCCTAATCTTTAGGGTCTTGTCCTGAGCACGTGGGCTGGGTCAAGTGTATAGGGCCCGTAGTCTTATTTATTTTACTTCATTGAATTAGTTCGTTTGAGTCTGTTATGTTTACTGGGCCACGTTGGCTTAGTGGGTCTGTCCGTTTAGGTCCATTTTTATTTATGGGTAGTTATTTAGTAATGAGTCATTTATTAAGTTGAGTCCGTTGGTCATCATTTGACCAAGTCTATCTGTAATTTCTTTAAGTACTCTTCGGTGCTTCAGTAATACATTATTCAGTTTCTACAAATATTGAGTTACATATTGGAGGTCCAGGACCCTCAAAGAGCCTACATGATTTACATACTCATTTTCAGTCTTCATAATAGTGGTATCACAGCTGCATTCCTGCGACATGGCTGAGGGTACACGCCATGCTCAGTTGGCGGAAGCAGTGTCCATGTTGAAGGGAGAAACCGTGTACCTGCATGAAGAACAAGACCAACAAAAACATATATTGGAAGCAGTGTTACATCAACTGAATAATTTGGCAGCTTCTTATGAACAGTTAGCAGCAACAACAGGTAATCGACCAAAAGGAAATCAGGTAAGTAATAATCTTTTATTTGAAGGGAATGGGGGCATTGATGCTAGAATCTTAAGGTTTGATTTTTCAAAATTCGATGGGTCTAAACCCATGGAATGGATTTTAAAAGCACAACAATTCTTTGCTTATTTGAATACTCTTGAGGACCAAAAATTAAAAATAACCTTTTTCCATATGGAGGGAAAGGCTTTCTCTTGGTATTGTTGGTTAATGGATTCAGGACCTATTGGTGGATGGGAAGAGTTTGTTTCTGCACTTAAAGTGCGTTTTGGACCCTCAACCTATGAGGATCGAGTAGGGTTGTTCACTAAGTTGAGACAAACTGCTATTGTTGAAGAATATCAAACAGAATTTGAGTACCTATCTAATAAAATCAATGGATTAACGAAGGAATTCCGTATTAGCACTTTTATTAGTGGGTTAAGGGATGATTTGAAGATAATGGTGACCATGCTTAAGCCTAACTCCCTTTCAGCTGCTTTTGGGTTAGCTAAATTGTAGGAGGAAGAAGTTGATAGAAGAAAAGGAGGAACTAGCAAAAACTTAAATCCAACCCAAACGACATTTCCCTACACACCAAAATTACCTGCTCCTGCACCATTAGTGAGATTACCACCTCCACCACCCAGACTTGAAAACATAAATTATCTCACTGCCAACAACCCAAACCAAAAACCCACCTTTCCCATAAAAAGAATTTCTCCTGCCCAAATGAAAGAAAGAATAGAGAAGAGACTTTGTTACTATTGTGATGAGAAATTTAATTTTAATCACAAGTGTAGTCGGCCTAGGATTTTTTTGTTGGAAGGATTAGAGGGGGAAGAAGAGGAGGAGGTTGAAACCAGTGAAGGGAAGCTGGCCCTTATTCAACTAGATGACCTTGTTAAGGAAGAAAATGAGTTAAAGGGAATTGCTAGGCATATCATTGCATGCCATAGCAGGTTCACTATCACCTAAAACCATGAGGATTGAGGGCTTTATTAACTATCAAAAAGTTTTAATTCTTGTTGACATAGGAAGCACACATAGTTTTGTGGGTCCATATGTAGTAATGAGATCAAAGCTGCTAGTGGGAGAAAGCCAGTTGACAGTTAAAGTGGCTAATGGAGATAGCCTTCCTTTCCAAGGTTATTGTGGGGCAGTTCCTATCCAACTACAGAATTTAAGGGTCAAAGCTAATCTTTATTTATTGACTTTGGGAGGTTGTGATGTTGTGTTAGGAGTTGATTGGCTAAGATGTTTTGGGTCCATCTTATGGAATTTTACTGATTTAACTATGCAGTTTAATTTCAGGGGAAGTGAATGTAAGTTATAGGGATTGCAACCACCTTGAGAATCTTTCGAAGAAGAAGAACATATTCCTAAATTGAAAAAGAGGCTGTTAAAGGAGTTTGGCTGCATTTAATTGGAGGGGAAGTGAGGACAGCAGAAGAAGCCAGTATACTGGCAGTGTCAAAAGTAGTGAAGGATTTTGAAGTTATGTTTTCAGAACCCCATGGTCTACCTCCACCTCAGAGTCATGACCATAAAATTATGTTGCAGGAAAACTCAAAACCATCAAACGTTCGGCCTTACAGGTATCCATATTACCAGAAAGCGGAAGTTGAAAGACTGGTGACGGAGATGTTAAGAAGTGGAATTATACAAGGGAGTCAAAGTCCCTATTCATCCCTGGTCTTGCTGGTTAGGAAGGCGGATGAGAGTTGGCGAATGTGTGTGGACTATCGTGCTCTTAATAAAGATACGGTAAAAGATAAGTACCCTATCCTTAACATTGATGAGCTATTGGATGAAATTTATGGGGCTGAATTTTTTTTTTTAAATTGGACTTGCATTCTGGTTACCATCAAATCAGAATGCATAAAGGAAACATACACAAGACAGTTTTTAGGACCCATGAGGGTTACTATGAGTTTTTGGTAATGCCATTTGGGCTTACCAATGCCCCCTCCACATTCCAAGGGTTGATGAATGATATATTTCAACCCTATTTAAGAAAGTTTGTTTTGGTTTTTTTTTTTTATGACATTTTAGTTTGCAACAAGTCATTGGAAGACCATCTACAACATTTGCAGATTGTACTGGATACATTAAGACTCATCAATTGTTTGCAAAATAGTCAAAGTGTGTATTTGGTTGTAGTGAGGTGGAACATCTTGGTCATTTGATCTCTAAAGATGGTGTTAAAGCTGACCCCCACAAGATTATAGCAATGCAGAGTTGGCCACTGCCCATAAATTTGAAGGCCTTAAAGGGATTTTTGGGTCTTACTGGGTATTACAGAAAGTTTGTGCAGGGTTATGGTGCCATAGCCATAGCAGCACCTTTAACAACTCTACTCAAGAAGAACTCTTTTGTGTGGTCTGACAAGGCTCAAGTAGCCTCTGATAACTTAAAAGAAGCTATGGTTAGTCCTACAGTTTTAAAATTACATGATTTTGCTAAAAATTTCGTGGTGGAATGTGATGCCTCAAGTGAAGGGTTGGGAGCTATGTTAATGCAATAAGGCAAGCCAATTGCTTATCTAAGTGAAGGACTTAAAGGGAGAAGTCTTATGCTATCTACTTACGAGAAGGAGTTATTGGCCTTGATGATGGCCATAAGAAGTGGAGACATTACTTGGTGGGGCAACATTTCAAGGCCCGTACTGATCAACAGGTTTTGAAATACCTTTTGGACCAAAGAGTGGGCACCCCTGCTCAACAGAAATGGGTATCCAAATTGCTGGGTTATGATTTCTAGGTGGACTACAAAAGTGAGAAAACTAATAAAGTGACAGATGCCCTATCTAGGCTACCTTGTACAGAAAAATCAGAACCAACAACCAACCAAAACATCATACCAGAATCCAGCCCTTCCTCCCAAATAGAACACAAACAACCCTTCCTCCATAAAACACAAACTAATCACCCATACTCACAAGCCATAAGCCTCATGCAGACCCAATGGATAGGAGAGCTAAAGAAAACTTACCATCAAGATTCCTAGTTGCAGGAGTTGTTGAGCAATTACCATAAGGGAATCTTGGACCAAACTCAATACCAAGTCCGCAATGACTTACTCTTTTACAAGGGCAGGTTACATTGGGGAACTTGGTGCCATTCCAGCAAGAGATCTTGCAATAGTTCCATTACAGTCCATTAGGGAGCCACACATGAGTATATAAAACATATACTCAATTAAAAAATGAATTTTATTGGCCTGGTATGAGGAGGGATGTTCAAGCCTTCATCCGAGGTTGTGATACATGCCAAAGAAACAAAGTGGAAACAATTCAACCCACAGGCCTGTTCCAGCCTTTGCCAATTCCCACCAGAAACTGGCAATATATAAGCATGGATTTCATTGAAAGGCTGCCATCTTTGGGAGGGCAAACAGTTATCATGGTGGTGATAGACAGATTGAGCAAATATTCTCATTTCATGTCTCTTTCTCACCCATATACAGCAGTGACAGTAGCACATATTTTTCTAGACAATGTATTTAAATTGCATGGTTTTCCACTAACCATTGTCAGTGACAGAGACCCAATCTTTACAAGCCAGTTTTGGAAAGAACTTTTCAAATTGAGTGACACTAAACTTCTACTGAGTTCAATTTACCACCCCCAAACTAACGACCAAACAAAGGTGATGAATAAAGTACTAGAAGGCTATCTGAGGTGTTTTTCAGGAGACAGGCCGTGAGACTGGTCACGATGGTTAACTTTGGCTGAGTATGCTTACAATACATCAGAGTATACCTTAACTAGGGTTTACCATATGAAGTGGTCTATGGTCAACCACCCCCAAGGATGTTGCCATATGAAATAGGATCCACAAGGGTTCAAGCTGTGGATGAGGAACTTAGAAACAGAGAGCTTATCAACAAGCTAGTCCAAGAAAACTTACAGGAAGCACAAGCCAAAATGAAGTTATATGCTGAACGAAAAAGAACTGATAGGGAGTTTTAAGTAGGAGACAGAGTGTATCTAAGGTTACGGCTTTACTGACAAATGTCCGTCGTGCTGCAAAGAAACCTCAAGTTATCTCCGAGATATTATAGGCCGTACACGGTGGTTCAGAAAATAGGAAAGTTGCATACAAGTTAGATCTACCACAAAAGTCACAGATCTACCCTATTTTTCATGTTTCTTGTCTAAAGAAAAGGGTTGGAGAACTCTACCGAGATGCCAAGGGTAACTATGGAAGGAACTCTAGAGCCCGAGCCTAAACTGGTTTTAGATCGAAGATTGATCAAGAAAGGACAGAAGATAGGCATGGAGATGCTAGTACAATGGAAAGGGATGGCCACAGAAGATGTGACATGGGTGGAACATGAAGAGCTCAAACGACATTTCCCAAACCTTGAGGACAAGGTTTTCTAAAGAGGAAGGATATGTTACAGCTGGGAAGGAAACCCTAATCTTAAGGGTCTTGTCCCAAGCACGTGGGCTGGGTCAAGTGTATGGGACCCGTAGTCTTATTTATTTTACCTGTTTGAATTAGTCTGTTTGAGTCTGTTATGTTTACTGGGCCACGTTGGCTTAGTGGGTCCGTCCTTTTAGGTCTATTTCTATTTATGGGTAGTTATTTAGTAATGGGTCAGTTAGTAAGTTGAGTCCGTTGGTCATCATTTGACCAAGTCTATATGTAATTTCTTTAAGTACTCTTTAGTGCTTCAGTAATACATTATTCAGTTTCTACAAATATTGAGTTATATATTGGAGGTCTAGGCCCCTTGAAGAGCCTACATAATTTACATACTAATTTTCAGCCTTCACCTCCGTCATCTCCATCTCTCTCTCTCTTTCGTCGTTAGGGTCCTTTTTCGTGACTAGGTGAGGGAAATTTTGGTAGTTTCTATCATGGGTTTGAGTTTTTGGTATTTTCTAGCCTTCCTTTGCCGAGTGCCGAAACCCTAATATGCTTAGATCTACTCTTAGATCTAAGACTTGACTTTGAGTTATTTTTGCTTTTTTGTTCTAGATCTATTCTTAGATCTGATCCCATAATTTGATTATATTTTCTACTTATTTGTAGATCTTAGAATCCTTGATGTGCTCTGATATCTAGGTTGTTTTTTGACTCGTGGAGATCTGGTATATGACTTTGATGTTCTTAAAAAATTAGTTTCTTGCATTATTTCTTGGATATATGCTTTTCAAACAAAAAAACATAGTTTAAGAACATAATAATATGGATTTTTTTAGAGTTTTTAGTGCTAACATTTTTATGGTTGAATAAAGTATCTCCTTCACATGGGTGCTTGTTTTGTTTTTTGAATTTACAAGTGTTGGATTGATATTTGGATCTTATGCTGGGTTTGCCACACTTCTGGTTGTGGATTGCCAATATAAACATCAAATGTTAGATAAAATGGTAGTCTTTATGTAAATAAAACAAATCATTTGAGATTAAGTAGATAGCTATGCTTGTAAATAGACATATAAGGATATTAGCAGACAATGTATATCTAATGTGTTCCCTTTGCCAACTAAGCATAGCAAGAAAGAAGGGTGAGGAGTGGCATGTGTGGGGCTTCTCATACTTGACTTTCTTGCCTTCTTGTTATTTGGGTTAATTTGTTATTATGTTCATGGAATGCTACTATCAAACTCCATATGTAATAATGACCAGTGCTTAACTTACTTCCAATATGATCATATTCTATCCTCAAGTTAGCTTATATTGAAAATCTTCGATTACTTATTCCAAAAAAAAAAAAAAAAAAAGTGATAGTGTAACTCTGGTGTTGTTGCTAATTTAAAAATAACTGGTCGCATGCCTAGAATCAATATCACTTCTACTAACTAAAAACCAGTTGGTTGTCATGAAGCTCCCAATTAAATGTCACCATGCATTGTGCAGGTGATTTTTGAGGTATGCATGCATGTCTAGGCTGATTGATTTGCTACAAACTGGGTTCTGTTTGGTTCTATCCCTCCATAAGTCATTAATTAGTTGATTGCTAGCTGCATTCTAGAAGGATTAATTATACATCATCCCTAATTTCTTGCATACCTGGAATATTATGAGTAGTTTTGGACTATATATTTTTTTCTCTAACATGAAGTTATGAACAAGTCAACGACAAAGCTGACTATGAGATAGCATATTTTTGTTTATACTTTTTTTTTTTTCGCTCAAAGTTAAACGCATGAAGGCAGAAGATTTCATATTGCTTAAGCCTTTTGCTTTGTTTTTCTCTTTGGGAGTCTTTTCAGAGTGGATTGAGATGGAGTTTATGGGATGTTGCGGGGTTACAAGCTATTTATTTAAGTGATTTCCATGTCTTTTGCTTTATATATATATATTAATGTGCAAAGGGATGCCGTGGCATGATTCTTGTTTCTAGAAGTTCGACATGTTTTGGAATTGTAATAGAAGCTCGACGTGCAAGGGGAGCAGTGAAGGAGATTTGGCACCAAGTATTCCAGAAGCTCTTCCTGATTAAACTAATGATGATGAATCATGGCTTGTAATTTTATGTTTTGTAATATAATGTATAAAATATCAAATAATGTAATATGTAGTAGTGAATTGCATTATATGTTGCATGCATTTTATATGATAAATATTGAATTTCTTTTCTTTAGATGCATTTAGTTAAAAGATAATTAGTTGTTTTATATATAAAAAATATGTTTTTCAAAATTTTTTCTTGAAAAAATTGTAATAGAATATAGGCTTCTAGATTAAAAAAAATTGTAGTAGAATTTTGGTCGCTCTCTTCATTCTGAAAATAAATAATTTTTATGTTTTTAAAAAATTAAAAATAAATAAAGACTTTTTTTTTCCTCCCCTATTACGTCCTGCTGGTCTTAATTTATACAAAACTTTATCTGTTTGAGCAAGAAGTTCAAAGGATTACGTTTACCTCAGGAAAATGATAAAAAAAATTGGGAGTAACACAACAATCATATAACAGAGGGGCAACTCCATTTGACTTAGATTATGTTTGGGGGCAAGATGAAAATTTCATCTTAATTCTATCTCATCTAATCATTATATCTTTTTCAAATTCCTATATAAAATATAACAAACAATTCAACATTTTCAAATTTCAATTTAACTTTTTTAAATCCCAAAATAATAATAATATTAAAAAATAATATTTTAAACTTTCATCTCAACACTATTTATAAAATTTTTAAAAATTCTCATCTTTTCTCATCTACCAAGCATAACCTCAGTTGTCATTTAAACAATGAGATTAGATAGAATAGTTTTAAATAAAGTTAAAAATTAAATAAAATATTATTAAAATATTATTTTTTAATATTATTATTATTTTAAAATTTAAAAAATTTATAATAGTAAAATAAGATAAAATATTTTTACTGTCTAAACGGTAAATTAAAAAATTTACAAAAAATAAAATCAATGGAAACATACATTAGAGTACATATAGGCTACAAAATGTGTCCAATCAATGATCGCTCTCTCATAACTCATCATTACTGTTGGATTAGATGATGTTATCTTATGGAATTCAATGGCGGACAATGATATGGAAACGATCCCGTATGTATGTATCAAACATTTGTGCAATCTTTACGAAAGTCACGAATTTAACGAAGAAAAATTCATCACTTTCATTTTTACACATTACATATTACACATAATTTTTTATTTTATTATATTTTTCACTTATTAAATATGTGTTAAATGAATGATGAATAAAAGAATTTTATTAAAAAATTAAATAAAAAAATAAAAGAAATTCAAAAATAAAATTTAAAAAATTAAATAAATGTGATGAGTAGTATAGAAGATAATGAATAGTAAATCCCTTTAATGAATGATAATCATAGTCAACAAGTCCCGCGGCTGCCGTGTTTTTAACATTCTCATTGCCAAAAACAATTAAAATAAGGAACGATCAAAGTGGCCTAACATTTTACCAGGATTCAAAGTACTGGGCAATTCCCGTGATCTAAGATTGTTTGCCCCCATTAAATCGTGCATTGGCTTTTGTCTCGATAGTCAATAGAAATGGGTCAATTTTGGCTGCGTTGGTGTGTTGAAGTAATTTTATGAATTAATATGTGAATAATAATATTTTATAAATCATATTAAGACTAAGGTTGTATTTGATTGTTGGATCTAATTCAATTTATCTCAAATTAATAATTGATGAGATTTATTATTTTTTTAACTTTTCATTAAAAAGTTAAAACTTATTTCAACTTACTTTATACATTTTAATCTAAAAAGTTAAATCTATCTCAATTTAAAAAAGTTAAACTCATCTCAATTAGAGCTATAAAATATTACTATTTACAACTCAACATAACTTAACTCATTTTAACATTCAAATACAGAAATGTAAATAAGTTGATATATGTATTTGAATGTATGAAGTAATTAAGTTGAGATGAGTTTAGCTTTTTATAGAAAATTGAAAAAGTAATGGAACCTATTAATAACTAATTTGAGATAGATTGAGATGGTCTTGACATCCAAACATAACTATAAAATTATACAGCTTGTGTCGTTTAAAAGATACAACTAACCTTGAACCTTAATAGAAAAGGATAATGTTAGGGTGCATACCAAATGTGCATCTCAAATTATATGCACACAAGTGCAAATGGTTTTTTTTTTCTTTTTCTTTTAAATATATTTTTTTTAAAAATAAAAAAATATAAATTCACTAATAATCGATTTCCTAAGCATTAAAATAATTAAAAAAATTAAAAAATATGAATGGGCACATTTGAAAATTATACTAGCATTTTCCATCAAAAACTTATGTATGTATACTTCAATTTCAGTCGTCTAATGATCAGCACCATATAATTTCATAAAATCCAAGAGCTCTAAGTACTTTTAAAAAAAGGAAAATGGATCGATCTAGCATTCTTTTACCCTTTTTTTTTTTTTTATAACTTTATATAAAATTAAGGATGATTTTATAAAATTAAAATTCATTTATAATAAAGTGACATATTGTATTAATTAAATATAAAATAATTGTAAAAAAGTTAAAGATATATTATGAAAGAAAAAATTGGTATCTCCAAGCTGCTAAAGCTGAGAAGGAAGGCCTCGATGGTAGGGAATTTCATTCATCATGCAGAGTAGAAAATATTTTTTCTACCTCTTGAATACAACAAATCACAAGATATTTAAAGAGTTTTTACATCTTAGTAGAATATTCCATTTAACAGAATTGGTTACAAGAATAATTCTAGAGTATTCTATTTGCCACCTATGTCTACATCATTTAGTTGTGCAGCACCATCCTTGTTGGAGGCTTCGAGAATGTCCATTTCCACATGCTCCGATTTGATCTCCTTAACAGCCCCTACAAATCAAGCGACACTGGATAGTTAGTGAGGCTTGAGCGCAAGATATTAAACCGAGCTATGGACAGTGGTTTAGTAAGGATATCTGCAACCTGATCCTTGCTAGATACAAATGAAACTTGAAGAGCTTTGGCAGCCACCCGATCATGGATAAAGTGATAATGAAGTTCAACATGTTTGGTGCGATAATGCATGACATGATTAATAGACAGATAAGTTGCATGTAAATTATCACACCATAGAGTAGAGGGCTCAGAAAGAAAATATCCAAGCTCTTTCAACAATGATTGCAACCATAAAATTTCACAAGTTGTATTTGCTACAACTTTGTACTCAGCCTCAGTGGAAGAGCGGGCAATAGTGGGCTATTTTTTAGAGCCCCAAGAAATGAGATGAGATCCAAAGTAAATATAAAAGCCACCTGTAGACTTCCAGTCATCAGGGCATCCAGCCTAGTGTAAGCAGAGAGAGTGGGAGTAGAGAATGATGAGAAAAGGCCAAAGTGTTGAGTGAGACGTAAATAACGAAGGATTCATTTGACAGCTTGCTAGTGAGGGACACGAGGACAGTGCATGAACTGACACACTTTATTAATAGAAAATGATATGTCAGATTGAGTAAAAGTCAGATATTATAGGCTACTGATGAGACTATGATATAATTGAGGTCTTCAAAGGAAGGTCCATCTAGGGTGGTAAGCTTAATGGAAGAGGACATGGGGGTAAAGATAGGTTTAGACTTATGGATGTTGGTCCAAATAAGTAAATCAAAAATATATTTGGATTGAGACAAAAATAAACCAGATGAATTATGACAGACTTCAATGCCTAAGAAAAAATGAAATGACCCGAGATCCTTAATAGGAAAATAAGCACGAAGTGCATCAATAAAATCTAAAACAATAGAGGCATTAGTTCCAATAGAGGTAGAGTGAAGAATGAAAAGTGAGGAATCAAATTTGGAACTTTGAAAACCAAGAGTCAACAGTTGATCACTTAGGTTTGAAAATCAAGCCTTAGGGGTTGGTTTAAGTCCATAAATGGACTTTTTCAACTTACATAAATGAGTGCGGAGATCCGGATTAACAAAGCTAGGAGGTTGCTGCATGTAAATAGTCTCTTCGAGATCCCCATGTAAAAATGAGTTTTGAATGTCTAGTTGATGTAGTGGCCAGTGAGAGGAAACATCAAGAGAGAGAAGGAGACGGATTGTGACTGATTCTACAATCGGACTAAATGTATCAGTGTAGTCCAAGCTGACTTGCTGATGAAAACCCTTGGCCACAAGCCGTACTTTGCAGCGTTCAAGGGAGTCATCAGCAAGTCGTTTGGTTTTAAGAACCCATTTTGAGCCCAAAATAATGAGATTAGAAGAGAATGGTACCAAATCCTAGGTTCGGTTGAGGAGAAGAGCTTGAAACTTGACATCCATGGTAGAGTGCCACTCGGGGTACTTGGATGCCTTGGTGTATGACGTGGGTTCTTCTAGAACTGAGGAGGACTGAGAAATCGTGAGAGAGAGATGGTTGAGAGGAAGGCCAGGGGACAGTACCATTGGATCAATGTTGGGGAAAGGATTTGTGGGCTTTCAGATGGGTGACCATAGGGTGAGTTGGGAGGGGCCGAGGAGCTGTGTGGGGTCGTGGTTCATAGGAAGTGAGGGAAAGCATGGAACTGAGTATGGGACAAGAGGACGCAAATGAAGGAGAAGGAAATTCTTGGGGAGCAGAGATGGCCGAGGATGAAGAATGAAGGGGATCAGGTAGGGTTTGATGGGAAGTTAATGTGGGCTCAATCGTAGATGGGCTTGGCAAAGAGAGGCCTGAATGAGAGAATGTGTTGGTGAGATCAAGGAATGGCCCACGAGAGATGGTACTAGAGGCTATGTGAGATGAAGTGGACGGATTGGGCTAAGAAGCAAAGGGGAAGTGTAGCTCATCGAATTTGACATCCCTAGGATATAAAACACAGCCCGTAGGAATGTGCAAGCAATTATGGCCCTAATGGTTAGGATTATATCCCATAAAAACACAAAGTTGAGACCTTAGGTCCATTTTGTATTTATTAAAAGGGTATAAATTAGGCCAACAAGCTGAGCTAAAAGTATGGAAAAACTTGTAGTCAGGAGAATGATGAAATAACTTTTGAAAAGGAGAGATGTTATTAAGGAGTGGAGTGGGCATTTGGTTAATTAGAAAAAAAAAAAAATAGTTTGAAATGCTGGAGACCAATATTTTGAAGGAACAGAGTCATGGCTAAAAGTGAAAGCCCAGTCTCAAAATATGACAATAATGCCGTTCAATACCTCCATTTTGAACATGAGAATAAGGACACGTGATTCTATGATTAATTCCAAAATATTTTAATATGGAGGAAAGATGACGAAATTCGCCTCCCCAATCTAATTGAACCGAAATAATGTTTGTTGAAAAACAATTACTAACATAACATAAAAGGCAAGAAATACAGAGGAGGCATTAGATTTAGATTGAAGCGGAAAGTACCAAATTTATTTAGTGAAATCATCTACAATAACAAGATAGTATCAGCAACCAAGAATAGACAACACAGATGCCGACCTCGAAACATCAAGAAAAATAAGTTCAAATGGTTTATTGGATTGTGAAGGTGAAGGTGGGTGAGGGAGTGCATGGGATTTTGCTTGAGAGTAGGTAGAACAAGAGGATAAGGCTGTGTCGCTAGTCACTGGAAGCTGAAAATGTTGAAGGGTAAGGGAAGTAGTATGAGGGGAATGATGTCCAAGTCGAGAATGCCAAATTTAAGGAGTGGTACGTTCACCCATACAAGCCTATGGTTATGTATTTTTGGAAGAGGCTGCAACATCAGTGGGAAGAACATACAATCAATTTTCAATGGTGCCTTGAAGAACCACCTCTCGGGTACGCAAATCCTTCACAAAAAAAAAGGCATGAAATTCGAAGTATACAGAATTATCAATACAAAATTGATGAATGAACAACAAATTGCGAGAAATAGAAGGAAGATGAAGGAGTAGGCGACAAAGAAATTTGCCAGATGATGTAGGGAGGTGAGCCAAGCTAGTGTTGTGGATGGGAAGTGTAAAGCCAACACCGATGCTAACATGGTCAGAACTTTGATCGGCTGTAGAGTCTAAGTTGAGATTGACAAAATCTACAGTAAAATGGTTAGTAGCTGCAGTAGTAGGAAACCATGCGTTAGTGGGAATTGAGGGAGGGGCAGAGTTGTCAAATGAGCAACCAAGGAAGGTTGAGGTGGGGTTTGATACGTCTGGTTGAACCTGTGATAACAAGATAAGGCCGTGTGGCTTGGTTTAAGGCAGATTTGACAAATAGGTCGTGTATCGAGTTTGTTTGAGAAAAACTTTGAGCTGCCAATACCAACCCCTCGGCCACGGCAAAAATCATGAAATCCTCGACCTTGAGTAGAAGGTGATGGGGAGAAGGAAGATTTGGTGATGGTGGTATTGGCTGATAGAAAACTATTCGAGAGGAGACGCTGGGTTTGATGGGCAAGTCGAGATTCGTGGTTGAGAATGTAGCTATAAATCTGTTAAGGGGATAAAGGGTCTGGTCTGGTGGTGAGGGATGTCACTAGAGAATCATAATCGGTGCCTAATCTAGCTAAGAGGTAAATAGAAAATTCAGAGGATGAAAGAGGCTGGCTGGCTGGCGGCACGAAGAGAAGCAGAAAGTGTTCTGGCCTTGTGATAGTATTTTGTAATGGTCTCAGATATTTTTTTAAGGGTAGTTGATTGGTATTGAGTTTGCATGATATGAGCAAAAGATTGATTAGCAAATAGATTGTGAAGAGTAGACCAAACCTCATGTGAGGCTGAGCACTCAAGAACTTAGGCAAGAACCTGATCAGAGAGAGAAGAGTTGATAGCTGATATAATGAGTTGGTCTTGAAAGATCCATTTGGTATATGTTGGGTTAGGCTGGCTGTCTAGTGTAGGGGAGGGCATGGGAGTGGTGCCATCGACGTAGCCAAACAGTTTATGGTCTTTGAGAAAGGGAGCAAGTTGTGCTTTTCATAACAAGTAATTGTTAATGGTAAGCTTGATGGTGACAAAATGTGTGGCAGAGTTGATAATGGCACTGGTATTGGGAGGAAGTGGTGGTGAGTTTTCGGTGGGTTTTTCTGAAGAGTTGCTAGGATCCATTTTTTATTATTGGAAGGAAAACAAACATGGGTCTTTTGGTAGCTTTGGTACCATGCTAAAGTTGAGAAACAAAGGGCACAAAAGCTGTATGAAGGAAGGCCTCAATGGTAGGAAATTTCATTCATCATGTAGAGGATAAAATATTTTTTCTACCTTTTGAATACAACAAATCACAAGACCTCAATGTAAAGAGTTTTTACATCTTAGAATATTTCATTTAACAGAATTGGTTAAAAGAATAATTCTAGAGTATTCTATTTGCCACCTAAGTCTACATCATTCGGTTGTGTAGCACCATCCTTGCTAGAGACTTCAAGAATGTCCATTTCCTCATGCTTTGGTTTGATCTCCTTAACACAAGCTAGCTTAAGTTTCGACTTCAGTTGAATCTGATACTACCAACCATGCAGCTGAATTGAAAGATTTTGAGTAATCCAAGTCCGATGCAAAGAGACACGTAGACCTTGGAGTTACAGAAGTACGTACTTCCTAGGATCTTCGTCTTGCCACACGAGAACTTGACAATCGTATAAATCCTAATGAGACCTAACTCAGTATTCTGATTACGAGAAATGCTATTCATCATATCTGCACCACATATTAACTAGTAATTTATTATTTGAGTTGTGCTATATATATTTATGATTTTACTTATATTTTTATGAATAATGATACTCTGCCCTATCATTTTGCTCCCTCATTTTGACCGCTCATGTATTTATTTTTTATTTTTACTTACTGATTAAGGAAGTGACTATTAGTGTATTGATATTTTTATTTTATTTTTTAAAAATGTTTAAAGATGTTAAAAAAATATGAAAAGAAAAAATCAAAAAAATAAAAAGCCTGGGTTTTGCCTAGGCGACACGCCTAATGGTCATTGCTGAGCTTAGCATTACCATATTTTTATTTATAAGACTCATTTTAATAATATTTTTTAAATTCAAATTGTAAATTTTAAATTTCATGATTTTCAGTATTTCAATAAATGACACGTGAAGAAGTAAATTTTTTATAAAGGTAGTCCTAACAGGACGCCCAACGTGCCCGCTAGTGTATTTAAATTTTTTTTTATCATTTTTTAACATCCTTAATCATTAAAAAAAATAAACAACACTAATAGTCAATTTCTGAACAATTAAGGCCTCGTTTGTTTAAACAATTTCTCTCAATTCATCTTATCTAATCATTACAATTTTTTCAAATTCTCACACAAATAAAATAAATAATTCAAAAATTTCAAAAACATAAACAAAAATAATATTGAAAAAATATATTCTAACACTATTTTATTCAACTTTTAACTTTAATTTTAACTCATCTCATCTGTAAAAATAAACGAGACCTTAAATACATTTAGGCAAACCGAACGTTATCAAGCGGTAAGGTTAAGGAGCTCCACTAGCATTTTTCAATTTATAATTTTTTTTTTAAAATACATTTAGGCACCCATGTATACCGAACCACGACCAACTAAATTTCCAATTGAGTTTGTCATGATTAGGCAAACTGAACTTAATCAAGCGGTAAGTTTTAGGCGTTCCACTAGTATTTTTCTTTTTATAAATTTTTCTCAAGTACATTTAACAAATTTTTTTTTTATTTTTATTCTTTTATTTAAATATATATATATATATGATGTGTGTTTAAATAAAAAGGTAAAATTGACAAATCATATATTATTGTATAATGTACGGATGATAAGTAAAATTTTTATTGAGATCATAGATTTCAAACGTACACTTCGATGACCCCATCAAGCAAACTTATCCAAAAGGTTATCGATGACCCCATTAAACAAGTTTATCTATAGTTACGTACTCATACGGATCTGCATAAGAAAATTTTATAAGATTTGGTCTATGTTTTGAACAAATCAATCTATAAATTAATATAATTGGACGAGATTTTAGACACGAGTTCGAAGGATTATTTTAAAATTCTGGAAGGTCAATAATACTTAAAAAAAATATGACGGAAACGTATATATGTTTTAAAAAGAGGATTGCTATTCAAAAGTCTTTACATCACACACCATCTAAATAACATAATTTGATTTGTAAGATTTAAATTTTAAAATTTATCTTTCAAATCAAATTATATTATGTGAATGTTATGTAGTGTAAAAACTTTCAAATATAATTATTTTTTTAAAAAACTTAATAGTGACGCTTGTTAAGATATAAAACTAAATAATAAAATCTACATTTTTCTATTAATTTAAGTTTTTGAGATAAGTAGTAATTTTACATAGTCTCAAAATAGATGTTATGAGTTCTAATCCTGACTCTATATTCTATCTCATGAGTTCCAATTTTGACTCTACACTCTCATTTAATTAAATATTTAACATATTAGACTCCCTTATTGAAGGAAAGTTCGACCCACCTACTAAGATAAAAGAAATAAATTATAAAATCTATTTCATCCAATCAAGTTAAAGTTTTAAAATAACTATTAAGAGTTAGCTCAAGTGATAAAAACTTGAGGGTATGCTCCTTCAAGTTTAAGGTTCAAATCTTTTTGAGGACAAATAATCTTTAGAGACTATCATATTAGAAAAATTTTTTGTCGAGGCCTTGGGCACTATTGAGATTAGTCGAGACCTGTTTCTGAACACCAGGTGTAAATAAATAAAAAAAAGGTAAATTTTGAAAATAAATAATGATCCACACGGCGGATTACTCCTTTTTGGCCCTATGCGTAATTCCGACAACTGCCCGACTCGAATTATTCGGTCCAGCTCGTTTTATATCTATATATATATATATATAGATATATATTTATAGAACGAGGTCCGTTCTCCCAGAACTCGTACAAGATCAGTTACTAAACAAGAGGAGGGAAATGGTGAGAACCGAAGTTGCAGCCGCACCCAAGCCAGATCACTACGATAGAGCAAGTGAATTGAAGGCTTTTGACGACACAAAAGCCGGTGTCAAAGGCCTTGTAGATGCTGGGGTTACCGAGATCCCTCGTATATTCCATTCACCACCGGAGTACAGCTTCGACAATAACTCAGTTTCTGATCATGACAATCTGTTCAGCTCAATTCCTGTCATAGACCTAGAAGGCATCGAAAAAGATGTCACAAAACGCAAGGAGGTTGTGGAAGCGGTTCGTGATGCATCAGAGACATGGGGTTTCTTTCAGGTGGTGAATCATGGGATCCCTGTGGGTGTTCTGGAGGAGATGAAGGAAGCGGTGCGGAGGTTCCACGAGCAAGATACTGAGATTAAGAAAGAGTTCTATACCCGTGACCCCATGAAACCGGTTGTGTACAACTCCAACTTCGATCTCTATAGTGGACCGTCTACCAATTGGAGGGATACCTTTGCGTGTTGCATGGCTCCCAATCCCCCCAAGTCAGAACATCTGCCAGCTCCGTGCAGGTATATATCTATCACACACATCCAGTTTGAATTAGGAAATTAAGGAATCTACTACGAATTTTTTAATGAGATAATGGGTTTCGTGCTTTAAGTTGATCTGATTAATACAGGGTTGTATTTATTTATTTTACTGTTCAATGGTTCGCTATGGCATGGAATTAATCATGCGTACGAGTACTCCTTGGCTTATATTTAAATATATACTTTTCTATTTTATGATTTATCACCCAGTTTATAAGGATTGTCATCTCATCCACCATTCAAACAGTGCTTCGGATCATGCTTGGCCCATAAAAAGATCATTCAGATCATGACAACTCCATATTTTTTCTTTCGATATTGTTATAGCATCTTTTCGATGCTGGGGATGATTTGTGGACGGTGGTGCTTATGGTAGTGATACACATCTATGGCGCGACCAAATATATGAAATACAGTAAACAAATGAAATGAAAATTTTACATAGTTCAGTAATGTACGTAGCATGCTACATTACAAATTGCCAAGATTACTTACTTATTGCGGCGATTTTATTTCCGACAAGCAAGACATCACCGCAATAGCCATTGTAACTCATGCGCATGAGTTCACAAGTCGTGGGCCGGAGAAATTTCACTATGAAAGGAGTGATTACAGGCTCTCAAATTGGGCTTTTTGGTCTCTATCGCACAATATTTTTGTCACAAAGTTAGAAGTTGAAGAAGGAAGAGGGAAAGAGGAAAAAAGGAAAAAAAAAAAAGGAAGAAAAAATTGAAGATTCAACCCTTCCTTTCTCTCTGTGGTGGCCTACCTCCTCTTTCGCCTGCTGCTCCATGCATCTAACCTTTTGTCCTCTAGATCTATTGCATTTTTTCTTTTTTCAGTCATGTACTTCATCTAGTTTCATCTACAGTTTTTGGCCTTAATTTGTCCCCTACAGATATCATAAAACTTGAACTTCTATGAAATGCTTATTTTTGTTGACTCGATCTCGGGCCCTAATAAATATTTATTTATAATTTGGAGACTTTAACGTTTACATAGAGACAGGAGAATGACATATGCCATCTTAATATATACTTGTAGAGACATACTGGAAGAGTACTCGAAGCTAGTGATGGAGTTGGGGATTTCACTGTTCGAACTATTATCGGAGGCTCTTGGGCTAAACCCAAAGCACCTAAATGGCATTGATTGCGCTGAGGGGCTCCACGTTGTTGGCCATTACTATCCGGCTTGCCCACAGCCAGAGTTGACATTGGGCGCAACTCAGCATGCTGACAATACCTTCCTTACTGTGCTTCTGCAAGACCATATTGGTGGCCTCCAAATTCTTCTTCAGGACAAGTGGATCGACATCCCCCCCGTGCCCGGGGCTCTTGTTGTTAACGTTGGAGATCTTCTACAGGCAAGCCCCTTCACATGAATCTTGTACATGTCTTCTCGGGTATTAATTGTTACTGGATTTGGACATCCTTACATATTGCACCTTCTTTTCCTTTATTTTACTAATCACATGCACTTCATATTTGTCAATGCATTGTAATAACATACATATTATCTCTCGGTCTTACGGACATGGCACTACCAAAGAGTTGCATATTCCACCAGGCCAGATCATTGGCTTGTGCTGTGCCCTTTACTCGTCTTCTCTTGCTGGGGACGTTGTCATTATTATGGAAGCGAACGGTCTAAAGCCCAAAATTTAAGAACGACCTACTGGTCTTATCTATGATTTGGGGCGATTGAAATTGACGTTAATGTCAAGGGACCAAGGTTGGTTCTGCTTTAGTGTCAGAATTTTCTCATTTAAGAACAAATGAGAACATTCTACTTTCGATACTAATCAAGTACTAATGAAACAACAGTACTTGCTACTTTTGTTTACTTCAATTGGTGTGGTTCAGCTAAATCTCTTGGTATTTCTCAATTTGGATTTGGATGCTCCAACTTCAAGATTGGCCGGACTTCATTTTCTGTAGCTGCTAATTTCAATTTGTTAACTTTTTTCCCTTGGTTTTTCCAGCTTATAACAAATGACACGTTTAAGAGCGCTGAACACAGAGTCTTAGCAAGCCGGGCTGGTCCAAGAGTGTCTGTGGCAAGCTTTTTTTGCACAGCTTATCTGCCTACCGGAAAAGTTTACGAACCCATCAAGGAGTTATTATCAGAAGGCAATCCTCCAAAGTATAGGGGAACCACGATAAGTGATTACTGTGTCCACCTCAAAGGAAAGGGCCTTGATGGGACTTCTGCACTTCTGCATTTTAGGCTTTGAACTCTGACGAAGAGATCTGAAGAAGTATCGTTAGTATGAATATGTGTTTTGGGTCGGATTTCCCAATTTTCCAGATTACTTGTGTGGTTAAATATTGCTATTTTATCGAAAGAATAAATGTTAGGGGCCCAAGTCTACCATATAGAAGAGTAGTGTTACAAGCTGGGCAGCAACTTCAATTATATGTACTCTACAAGCTCATTTATTACATGTTGTACCCTATAAACTCATATGGCAGTCCATGCGGCAATTAGGGGTGTCAAATCGTGTTAACGGGTCGTGTTCGTGTCGTGTCGAAGTATGTATATTACAGTTAATAGGTCAACACGAACACGACCCGTTAAGGATTTCGTGTCAAAAAATCAAACACGAACACGACACGGTAAGATAATGGGTTGACACGACCCGACCCGTTATGACACGTTTACAGTGAATAAAAAATAAATTGACATGAAACGATACGACACGACCCGTTCCGTTTTAACCCGTTTATGTTAATGGGTTGAACAAACACGATACGACACGACCCGTTTGACCTGATTGATTTTATATAAATATTTAAATATAAATAAGATTTATAAAAAATTAAAAGTTAACTACAAGTCTAAAATTACAATCCAAACAAATATGATCCACATATTGTAATAACATATTAAAATTACATTCCAAATATAATAAACAAAACACACATAGTAAATATATTAATGTTACAATTCCAAATATATGGCTTGTATAAATCTAAACAAATTTAGAACTTGAAGAAGGAGGTGGAGCGCCCTCCAAGTCCTTGCCCTTGTTGTTCTCCAACTCTATTACATCTTCAGTTAACTCGTCCAATTGAACTTCTTTTTGTGTTTCTATTAAAAAAAAGATATCAGTAAAGTTATCAAATAATATTATTGTATTGAAAAATTACAGTCATTTATTCAATAAAATAAAAATAATATTACCTTGCTCTTCGCCATATAACCAATCTCTAGTGCAGACTAATGCTTCAACAATATCTGCTTTTAGTGCACTCCTAAACTGATCAATGATACGCCCACCAACACTAAAAGTAGATTCAGATGCAACTGTAGAAACTAGAACACTCAAAATATCACGAGCCATACAAGCAAGATCAGGATAACGAAATTCATTTCTTTTCCAAAAGGAAAGAATGTCAATTTTTGCATTTCTATCTGCCCTAGGTTCATCCAAGTAAAGATCCAATTGACTTTTTCTCATATGGGCAGAAAGATCATCAGGTCTAAATGAATCAAATTCTTGTACACAAAAAATAAATAAAAATATTTCAAACCAATATGTGATATAAAACAACAATATAATATAAATAATTAAATTAAAAATATTATTTATATTACCTGTAATAAATCATTATCATATGAAGACTGACTTTCCACATTACTAATAGTGATTTCAGAAGTCGTGGTAGAACATGTCATTGTGGGAGCACTAGAAGAAGTATATTCCATGAAAAGAGATGACATTTTGCTCCGAACATTCATATACTCTATGGAACATTCTCCATAAAGCTTTGTATAAGAGAATTCAACAAAATGAAGCTTGTATCGAGGATCCAATATAACTGCTATAGCCAATAATACATTGAACTCGGACCAATATTTCTCAAACTTGGCAAGTATTTTACAACACATTGTCTTCATGTAGTTATCTTCACCCTCAGAGTGCTGCTTTAATTTAAAATAAATCGAAAACACTGATGGAAAGTACAGATTGGCTGTAGGGTATTTGGTCCCAGAAAAATTACAAGTGGCTTTATAAAAAACTCCTAATAAACCATTAATCTTCTGTACTTTTTCCCACTCAGATATTGATGGACAATGCTTATAATTGGAATCAGTCAACTCCAAATGACTAAAGGCATGACGATAGAAAAGAGCACTCTCAAGCATAAGAAAAGTAGAATTCCATCTAGTGGGGACATCCTGTCTCAACCCTTTCTTGCTATCCAAAGACATTTGATTTGTTGAATCTAAAAATTTCACTTTTCTTGTTTGTGATCGTTTGACATACTTGATACTTTCACGAACTTTTTGGATAGCAAAATCAATCTCTTTTAACCCATCTTGTACAATCAAATTCAGAATATGAGCACAACAACGAAGATGAAAGAACTCACCATCACAAACAAGAGCTTTCTTAATGTTCAATTGAGTTCTTAACAACTCTACTGAAACATCGTTAGAAGAAGCATTGTCTAAAGTCAATGCAAAAATTTTGTGCTGAATTCCTCACTCACATAGCAAATTATAAATTTTTTCAGACAAAGATATGCCATTATGTGGTGGTGGCATAAAAGAAAAGTTCAAAACCCTTTTCTGCAGAACCCATCTCTTATCCAGGAAATGTGCTGTAATGCACATATAACCATCAGTGGTTATAGAAGTCCACAAGTCAGATGTTAGACTAATTCTACCAGGAGAATCATTTAACATGTATTTAATCTTTTTTTTTTCTTGATTATACATTTTAACCAAATCAGCCTTGGCAGTATTCCTAGAAATAAGTGGAACATCTGGACGTAAATATTGTAATAAAGATCTCACTCCTGAATATTCAACAAACCGAAAAGGCAGTTCATGCTTCACAATAGCAGCTACCAAAATTTTTCTATATTCTTAACTATCAAATTTATTAGAGCTTACCGAAATATTTTCACTATTTTGTGATAGCATCATCTGACCAATATCTCGTGAACTTCTCGTAGGGCATGTGTCAATGTGATGCTTCATATTTCCGGTTCCATATTTGCTTGCTGCCATGTAAGTAGTTCCATACATCTTGCACTTAGCTCGTGGCTTGCAATCATTGATCTCAGAATCAGGAATCATTTCAAAAAAAGACCACACGTTTGACCGTTTCCTTCGTTTTGCTTTAGATTCCTCATTTTGAATACTTTCTGAGTCAAACGGGTCCAAATCAATCAAATCCTCATTTCCACCTATTGCCGAACTCATCTGACAACAACCAATAATTCTTTATTACTAAAGGCTTTAGTACTGAAAAATCTTTTCAATAGAAAGAATAAATTAAGACATCATATTTCTAAAAGCATACATACATACATATATATTAGAAATTAAAAACCTTGATGCATTAAAAATAATAATTCAATTACTTATATATATGTATAAACCTTTATACATACTTATATTTTTTTCAATGTATAGCATTGTAGAGTCGGCAAGAAACTTATCTATTTTCAATGGAAAGATTCAATTACTTAAATGAGTCGGCAAGAAACTCATATGAATATATATATATATATATATATATATATATATATGAGTTATGAGATAAAATTATGAGATATAATTTTACTTACAGTGGGCGACGGGAGTGGGCGACGCAAGCGGGCAGTCTCTGCGTGGGCGACGGCTAAGAGGGGCGGCAACTCAGGCTGGAGGGGGGGAATTGGGCAGCGTCTGTGGTTTGGACTTGGAGAATGGAGAGACCGACTCGACTCGGAGGGCAGAGAACTGGAGGAGAGTCCGAGTCCGAGAGAGGCAGAGAGCAGTTGGAGGAGAGTCTGAGTCCGAGTCCGATGGAGGAGAGTCCAAGTCCGAGAGAGGCAGAGAGCAGCTGGAGGAGAGTCCGAGTCTGAGAGAGGCAGAGAGCAGCTGGAGGAGATTCCGAGTCCGAGAGAGGCAGAGAGCAGCTGGAGGAGAGTCCGAGTCCGAGAAAGGCAGAGAGCAGCTGGAGAAGAGTCGAGTCCGAGAGAGAGCCAGAGAGCAGCTGGAGCCTGGAGGAGAGTCGAGTCCGAGAGAGCCAAAGAGCAGCGAGTTAGCACAGTAATTCGAAAATGAAGTATGAAGGGGGGAAAAGGAAAACTGAAAGGGGGGGCGGCGGCTTGGGTTATTAGAAATTAGAATTATAGAGTTAGGATTTTTTTTTCAATTATAGGTGTTAAGGGTAGAAAGGTAATTTTAATTTTTATAACGGGTTGACCCGTTAGTGACCCGTTAAGCAATTGTGTCTTAACGGGTCAACCCGTTTTGACCCAAACCCGTTAAGACTAAACCCTAACCTGCTTTTATCATGTCGTGTTTGTGTTGGTTAACGGATCGTGTCACTTATTGCCACCCCTAGCGGCAATACCGCATAAACAAAAAAAATTCATACGGACAAATCGTGTCTCTTTAGTGATATGTGAACTAACTAGGAGGCATGTTATCATCTTTTGGGTTTATTACAGAATTCAGGGGTGAATTATTTACATTTTTATAATTGAGACCTTGATTTTAATTTTCACAAGTTGTTTTCTGAATTTAAAACACTCGCAATTAGATATCTCAATTAATTTTTCGTTAATTAACAATTTCGCGTAACATTAGTTTGAAAACTTTATAATGATTAGATGATAATTTTGTGAATTCTTATTTAGAGTGAGATGAGATAAGAATTTTGTGAATAATAATAATATAGTTTGTAAATAATAGTGAAATAGTTTAATTTGAGTATTTTTTGGATTTTGAAAAATGAGAAAGAAAACATTGAATAAAAAATATTATAAAGATAAAATATTGTTAGAATAGAGTTTTATAATATTATTTTTATTTAGGGATTTGAAAAAATTAAATTTTTATTTTTATTTTTTGTTTAAAAGTTTGGAAAAGTTGTAATGATTAGTTTGAAAAAGTTGTATTTGAATTATTTTTGAGAATGAAATTAGATGAGATAAGAATTTTGGGATGAAATTTATTTTCAAACAAGGCCTAAAGTCATCAATTTATAAAAACTTTCTTGAACTTACATATAAAATACAATAAATAATTTAACTTTTTAAAATAAAAATATTAAAAAATAATATTCTAATAATATTTTATTTAATTTTTAATTTTTAATTTTCGTTTTATCTCAACTCACCATCCAAACATTCCAAAAAACTCATGTATTGATTTCGTAATTAATCCGAATTTTATAGTATTGTATAAATTAATCATTTTGAGAGTAATAGCAAAATAAATTACGGTTTGATGATGATTTGTATATATATTTTTTTCAATCTTTGAGATGAGAAGAGAGTGTTAGCGCTGAACAAGATTCTCAATAATTTTTTATCAACATTACACGAAATAATAAATTGAAGTTATTTTTAGTATGTTTTATAATATTAAATATTATTCATATATAATTTATTTTTATAATTTAGAGAAATAGATACTATTGAAGTTATTAAATATTATTCATATAAGTTATCATGCCTTTCTCAAATTCTAACATAAAATATAATAAATAATTTAATAATTTAAGTTTTAAAATAAAAATAATATTAAAAAATAATTTTTTAATAATATTTTATATCAACTTATTATCTAAACCACGCATAGTGTAAACACGTTTTACTGAAAACTATACGGTCGCTACAACTTTTGTACAGGATCCTCCTATTCAGTTGAGCCAGCGTACGGCCTAATGCAAATTGTGCACTTTTCTTTTTTTGTTTAAATATTTTAAAAAATACACTAATATATTAATAATTAATTTTTTAATAATTAACAAAATTAAAAATTAAAAAAATTAAAAATATATGAACAGAAACTCGAACAAAATAGGAGCAAGGTAACATTTTTCCTTTCGGACATTGTTAATGCACGGTATGAGAATTGAGAACATTAGATGAAAATTGTACAGTCCATAGTCCATACGACGTAATGGGAGGGAAGCGGAGGATTAGGGAAATCAGAGCAGTATGCTCAAAATAACAAATACGAATTTTCTCTAGTGGGTCATTGTGGCGCTTTGCTAGCTTTGACCGGAGTCCGATCCTCATCCCCTCGATCTTTCTTGCTGTGAAAGAAGCCACGACACGGGGGCTATCGAGACGAACCTATGTGCGTACTTTCCTTACGCCCTCTGGATCTCTTCCTTTTTCTGTCCGGCTAGTTTATTTCGTGTTCAAAATGTTTATTCCAATATCAGCAATGATGGATGATCTCTGAAAAAGCAGTGGTCCGACTCAACACAATACCTAGAGGGGGGTGAATAGGTGTAGATCGATTTTTCTGGTCTAACAAAAATATTGACAAGTAAGCAAATAAACAATGAAACCAATCACACAAATAATCAACACAGAGATATGGTCACGAAGTGGAAACTCATTTGAAGAACTCTTCAAAATCTAAAACCACTCCGGGTGTAAGACACCACCTCAAATCCACTATAAAAAATTTAATTGTTACAACCGATTTAGCGACACTTACAAAACCTTTGAAGTTCCTAAACTTGATCTGCAACACCACGAGTGACCCACTCGATCTCTATATGCATGTAGTGCCGGAACTTCGACCTTTCTATAACATCCCACGAGAACCTCTCGATCTCTGCAGCAACAACAGCTCCGGAAACCTTTAGGCCAATGAACAGGTCCACTTTGGTGGACTCAAATGAGGTTTGATCTTTAATTGTGGTGTGGTGGAGATATGATTGTCCAAGAGAGATTCAATAATATGGAATAAGTTCTCTCAATGACTCTTGGAAGCACTTAGGGTTTTTGCTCTTTTTTTTTCACACCAAAGAATAGAACAAGCTATTCTATTTATAGTCCCTATGAATCACAGTGCTCAAAATTTAGGATTTCAAGTTGTCTTGAACATTGGCTTGAGCGAGGTGTTGAGTGAGAGTCGAGCGAAGGTTAACTTTCAGAAATTCGCTCGAGCGTTGAGTCGAGCGACCATCAAGCGGACCTCTCTGTCTGAGTTCGCTTTAGCGCTTAGTCGAGCAACCATTGAGCGACCATCGAGCGGACCTCTCTGTCTGATTTCGCTCGAGCGCTTAGTCGAGCGACCATCGAGCGGACCTCTCTGGATGAGTCCGCTTGAGCACCAGTTGTGTCTGCTCGAGCCGTGTTGAGCCCACTTCAATACATTCCATGTGACATGCTTCAGCACTTGTTATAATATCATTTTACATAGGTTTTCACAAGAATATGCCAACCAACTAATTTTTCCCTCAACAATCTCCCCTTTGGCATTTTTGTGACAAAACCTCTAACCTATACATAGGACCTAATCCTAGCACACCTCACATAGGATTCCCAGATACAAGAACATTGAGCACGTTGAAATATTTCTTTCTGTATATACTTAACAAACTATTAAACGTGCCAACACAAATATGCAAGAAATATATTCATAAGTATAATCAATGTCAGCTTGCAAATCACAAATCACAAGTACAACCAACTTTTCATAAGAAAACATTTCATTAAAGCAATTAGTCATACATTGAGTTCAATAAGACAAATAATCGCAGCTCAAGCAGCATGATATAAAAACAAAAGCTGCTTCCCACAAAACATGAAATACAAAAAACAAGGGCTGCTGCTCCACAAGAATTTTTCTAAATCTCCCCCTAAATCTATACTACTCTCTCTGCATATATACCACTCCCCTTTTTTGTCACAAAGGGCCAAGGGTCTCAATCATCAGTATCACTCTGACTGCCATCCTCATCATCAAGTTGCTCCTCAATATCATTGAAGCGTTGAGTCACAAACTGCTGCAGGCCATCAACCTTAGCTTCAAGTCGGGCAAGGTACTCAATAACCTCCTGAAGGCTAGGCTCGGTCGACCCTGGTCCCGATATAGAAGGAGCCGATGTGGATGGAATCGAGCTAGGGGGCTGTGAGCTGGAAGGTCGAGAGCTCGAAGGCTGAGGGAGGGTGCCGGAGGGTGCTCAACGAATAATGGGTGAGGTGTAATGTGAGCACGACTCAGCTGCATGGTCCTCTGACCAATAGGAGCCTTAAGAGGAATTCTAGGCTCACTAGGAGGTAATGCAATTGATTGAGATAGGGCTAGCTGAGTGATAAGACAGGCAAATGGCAAACCAGTTCGTATTTTGCCGGACTGAAAGACCTCAAGAATGACTTGGCATAGATGGCTCCCTAGATCAATGGTGACACCATTAATCAGTGCATACAAAAGAGTGGCGCGGTCAAGCCCCACATCACTCTGATGACCTGTAGGATACAAATTAGTAAGTATTATCCTACTAAGAATGAGATATTCAGGAGGAAATCTCATAATCAGAAGTGGTGACTTACCTTCCCAATCACAGGTCCCACCATAGAGACATCCAGCAATTATAGACGGATAAGGAGGAGAAGTCTGTGAATAAGGATATTCTGGATTTGACACACGTGGGGCATTTAGCAAGCCCGCTAGCATGCCCGGAGTCACCCGGAAGGAGATGTTCCAGAGACTTACCTCAAAAGAACCATCATCAGAGATAGCATGAATGTTAGAATAAAACTCCCTAACCAACTCCACAGAAGGAGTGGGGAGACCAGTGAACAAAGCCTGCCACTAGCGAGACTCAAATATACGAGGAATAATGGTCTCACTAAGTTCACCTAGGGAGACTTCTCGCTTGACAATAAGATTGCGTTTAGAGAAGTTTTCAGTGAAAAGTTGTTGTGCCCGAGTATTGTGAAAATGTGCTTGAGCAGGGGCATGAGGATTTTGGCGTGGGCGAACTCGTCGAGACATGACTAGGCTGTTAACACAATTAGAGACCGTTAGACAAGGCTAAGGTATTGTGAAATGCATGTCTAAATGCACATGCCTAATGCATGGTCAAATGCATGTATGATCAAATGCATGATCCAATTCACATGCCAATGCATATGTCTAATGCACATGTCTAATGCAATGTCTAATGCACATGTCTAATGCAATGTCAACCTTGGGTTTTAGAAACCCATTTATGCAATGTGCAATCCAATGTACATGACTAATACAAAGAGGAAAGACTAAGCCCAAAAAAAAAAATTGCACCTTTTTGACTTTTCATGAACACTTCAAGTGCAAATAAGCCCAAGGATGGGTTTTAAAACCTAAAGTCCCATGATCCTCCCATAACCAAAAAAACTTCAAAGACAATTAAAATTCATGCCAAACACTATCCCAACACTAGAAAAGACATGTAATGAGCATGGGAACATTGCTATACCAATGCAAGATGAAAAAATGATACCAAACACCATTGAGGCATTTCACCGAGTACTTGGAGTGCATTCAAGCAAAACCAAATTCAAGAACTCCATGGGAGTTCAAAGAACTTCCTAAATACAAGAGGGAGAGAGATTCAATCTCTATACCCAAATACAAACTCCCAACATGCCTAAACACCAACAAAATGCCCTAGTTTCCATGGCCATTCTCCATTTCAAACAAAACCCCAACACCGAATGCCCAATGTAAATGGGAATGGAAATGGAACAAAATGATAGAGAAGAGAAAATGGGAGACTTACCGGGAAAAGATGAGAGCAAATGGGAGAGAGATGCACACGAAATTGCATGGAGAGGAGAGAGGAAACGGCGCAGGAGAAAAAGAAACAAAATGAAACTGTTCTGGGAAAGAAAAGAGAACACGGGACATTTTAAAAACGTGTTCGGTCGAGCGGCAGTTAGTTTCGCTCGAGCGGATACCCCAGAATTCACAATTTCATGCATTTTCTTTCATTAAGTGATTTAAGTATTAATGAAGTCAATTTTGAAGTCTAAAAATCACATCAAATGTAAAAGAGCATCATATTATCATAATTTACACAAGTAGTAAAAACAGAGTATCACGCGTAAGATGAACTTGCGTGTTTTGTGAATCCTAACTCAACCAAGAAGTTTCAACCAAAAGATGTGAGAGGGGTTGGGCTAAAACATGAAACCATAGGTGCTTAGGAAGCCTTTCCATGATATAGAAAGTCAAACCTAATGCTGCTAGGACCTAAATATTTCTGTTTGAAATCCTGTATCAGTATTGACCTATTAAGTAATATTACCCCTTTTTCTTTTTCTTCTTCCTTTTCTTCCCCTTTTTCTTTTTCTTCATCTCTTTTTCTTCACCTTTTTCTTTTTATATATATAGATAGAGAATTTTTACAAGAGGAATTTTGATATATAAACATGAGGTCATCTAGCCCGTGGTCAATTCTGTAGACACGTAGAGCTCCCTACACTTTTGATTGCCTTCCCAAGAACTCACAGGTAGTGAAACAACAATTGATTGTGAGCTGAAAGTGTAGTGTGTGATGCAAGTCACAAATTACAAATAATACATATGTTTTACACCTTTGTAGCTTATAAAGGTACATGATACAATTTTCAAAAGACACATGTACCTAAAATTTTCAGAATTGACATCACTAACACTCTTTATCACACATTTACGTGCAAGATATTATGCACGATTTTTTTAAGGAACACACACAATATGCTTAAAAAAAATAAAGAAAAACTATATAAGACCTAAACATATATAAAATGCATGAATGCGTGACAATCAATCTATACCATAAGTACCATGTTTGGTCTGCTCCTCCTTCCTCATCCACACTTGTCTTACTTTTGGATGATTCACCTTGTTAATCTTCTGGCTAGTAGTCAATTAGTCTAACTTCATATTGATCATCTCAATTTGTTTGGTCAAGACCTTGACTTGGCTCCACAAGTTCTAATGTCCCTTTTTTGAGTAAGGCTTTTCCATTCTCTTGGGATGACCCCTAAACTCAAAACAGTTTGGTCGAATGTGACCAATCTTACCACAATTGTGACATACGTGGTTTGCCTTGAGAACTTTTTGTCTCATGGAGGGTGAGACATACCTAGGAGCATTCATAAAATTCTTACCCTTTTTAATAGGATAAGCATTCCTACCTTTGGAGAGAGCAGGAGCATGAATAGATTGATTCCTTAACATAAAGCAATCCGATCTTACATGACCAACCTTCCCACAATGATGACACATAGGGCTCGTGTTGCGAGCTCCTTGTCTCTTAGGAGGTGGGACAAACTTTTGAACATGTAGGGTTTTCTTACCCTTCTCAGATGGTTGAGCTTTGCCATTTTGATTCAATGCAGAAACAAACACAATTTTTCCTACATTTTTACAGGAGGTTTTTGAAGTTGACGCCACATCTGATTTCCCTTCCACATATCCTATACCTCTTTTGTCACTAGAGGACTTTCCTGAGTTTAGGATTTTGTCAAGCTTTTGCTTCCCAGTAGAAAAGTTTTTCAGTTTGTCGTTTAACAAAATCAACTCACTTTCTTTCATTTTTACTTTATTCTCGAGTGACGCATTCCTCTTTTGCAACTGGTCAGTTAGACATATGGCTTCATTCAATTGACCTTGAAGATCCTCATTTTCTCTTTTGCAAATATCTATATTCTCAATATGTGATTTATTGAGTTTCCTCAATTTTACACAATCCTTGTATAACTTCTCATAGATTTTCTGCAACTCATCTTCATCCCCGGATTCACTTCCGGATATACTCTCATCTTCAGACATTGATTCACTTCTGTGATTTTGGCCACCGATAAAAGAAGTGAATACCATGTAGTTAAGATTTTTCTTTGGAGAATGACTCTCTGATGAGTCACTTGTCTCAGAACCATCTTCACTCAAGTAAGCACCATTTGCTTTCCCTTTGCCTTTTTTGTAATTTGCACACTCAACACGAACGTGCCCAAAACCCTGACATTCATGACACTGTATATTTCTTAGAGCTCATTTCCTTGTTTCCTGAACTGGAATTTCCGTTGACTCTCTCAAACTTTTTCTTCTTGTGTCCCCAGTTCTTTCTATTTCTTGACACAAACATCTTCCTGAATTTTTTAGCATAAAAAGCTACTTCTCTGTCACTCATAGCCAACCCATCAGATGACTCATCGGATGACTCTCTAATAGTATTGAGGGCTATGGACTTATTTTTCTTATCCACAGGAAGAGTATGTTCATAGGTTTGTAGAGAGCTAGCCTACTAGCTCTTCAATTCTCATATTTTCTAGATCTTTACTTTCTTCAATGGCAGTAACTTTGGGACAGAATCTCTCAGGCAGAGATCTGAGAACCTTTCTCACAATTCTATTTTCTAGAAGTTTGTCCCCTAAATTAAAATGAGAGTTGACAATGTTATTCAGTTTTGCATAGAGGACATCAAAAATTTCATCATCCCTCATTCTAAGTTTTTCAAAATTGGTAGCCAATATTTGAAGTTTAGAGTTCTTCACAGTCTTGGTACCTTCATGAATAATTTCAAGAATGTCCCATGCCTCTTTGGAAATTTCACACATGGAGATTCGCTTGAACTCCTCTTGGAACATGACCATGAAAATCGCATTCAGGCCTTTGTTATTCCAGCCACACTCATTGACTTCATTCTTAGAGTATTCTTCCACATTTCTGGGAATTTCAACTCCATCAACGACTGTAACAGGTTGTTTCCATCCTCTTACCATAAAAACTCACACTCGTTCATCTATGGATTTCAGAAGAGCTCTCATTCGAACTTTCCAATAGGCATAATTACTTCCATCAAAATAAGGTGGCGATGTGAGTGATTGAGACTTATCCATTATAACCACTTAAGCAGGATCACACTCAGGAACTAAATCCTAGCGGAGTGAACCCGCTCTGATACCAATTGAAAAAGCAGTACTTCGACTTAACACAACACCTAGAGGGGTGAATAGGTGTAGATCGATTTTTCTGGTCTAACAAAAATATTGACAAGCAAGCAAATAAACAATGAAACCAATCACACAAATAATCAACACAGAGATATGGTCACGAAGTGGAAACCCATTTGAAGAACTCTTCAAAATCTAAAACCACTCCGAGTGTAAGACACCACCTCAAATCCACTGTAAAAAATTTAATTGTTACAACCGATTTAGCGACACTTACAAAACCTTTGAAGTTCCTAAACTTGATCTGTAACACCACGAGTGACCCATTCGATCTCTACATGCATGTAGTGCCGGAACTCCGACCTTTCTATAGCATCTTACGAGAACCTCTCGATCTCTGCAGCAACAGCAGTTCCGGAAACCTTCCGGCCAATGAATAGGTCCACTTCGGTGGACTCAAATGAGGTTTGATCTTTGATTGTGGTGTGGTGGAGATATGATTGTCCAAGAAAGATTCAATAATGTGGGAGTTTCAAATAGATGAGTAGTTTAGCTTGTAATCTGAAATTTTTCCTTTTATTTATCAATCACAATTGTAACTTCGATTTTTTGAATAAAATGAAATCTACTTTCAAAAAAAAAAAAAATTGTACAAGCCTTGTGGATATATCGTTAAAAGAAAAATGATGTCACCAACACAACTAGCTGAAAGCTTCGGTCTGATCCATTTAATTTGGCTGTGACCGCCTATAACTGAATTGACAGGTATCAATGAATCCAAGACTAGTGTTTAGTGATATTGTATATGTTAAAAACAACATTGTTAGGATTTGAAACTCACCTCAACTGATTTAATCTCAACTCATCTTATTTTATCATTACAACATTCTCAAAATTTCTTACAAAATATAATAAACAATTCAACTTTTTCAAATTTCAAAATAATAATAATATTAAAAATAATATTCTATTCAACTTATCTAAAACCATTTCAACTCGTCTCAACTAATCTCTGAATCTAAACGGGGCACGCCGGCCCTTTTTGGCCACATGCATACTTGCTATGTCGAGATGAATTTTTTGAGAAAATTATTTATTTATGATTAGTTATTTTTTTTGTAAAAAATAATTATTATTTATTAAAATAAATCTATTTTTATCATAAATAATCATTATCGTTATAAATAATCCGTCATAAATATTTTTTTTCTTGTAACGGTACCAGCTCGTTATCAGTACATTTGGTGTTAATTTATATACCATAAGGTCCGTTTTCCTCGAACTTCTAGATCTATTACCAAACAAGAGGAGAAAAATGATGAGAGCCGAAGTTGCAGCTACACCAAAGCCAGATCACTACGATAAAGCAAGTGAATTGAAGGCTTTTGACGACAGAAAAGTTGGTGTTAAAGGACTGGTAGATGTTGGGGTTACTGAGATCCCTCGTATCACTACAAGAAATCAAACTTTTTCCAGCGCTCAAAATCGTCGCAAATACCTCTAATAATTGCTGCAATTGATAATTTTCGGCAATTTCTAATTCACTGCCGGTTCGACGAAAGTAAAGTGATATTTCTAATCAATTTCAGCGATAACCAAATATCGCCGCAAAAAGTAGTATTTTCGACGATTTTTGTCCGTCGAACTATCCAAAAAATCAACGAAAATAGCATTTTTATTTACTCTAAATCGTTGGTAAAAGTCAATTGCAATGATATAAATAATTGCAAAAGGTTAGAAAATCACTGCAAATGAGTCGATATTTTTCCAGCAAATTTCAATTATTGTCTTCATTATATATTTCAAGCAGGTAAAAAAAAAAGTATTTGTGGCGAGTAGTTATCGCCGCAAATAAGTAAAATCGACGCAAAATTAATTGCGACGAAGTTTACTCACCGCAAAAGAGTTTTCCACAAAATAAAAAAAGAAAAAAGAAAAAAGAAAAAAAGCACAAAACAAAGATGAACTATACCCAATCTATACTTCATATTTGAGACCCTTACATATAATATATGTACATATACTAATATCAAGGTCCTGTAATGCAAGAGGTGAAGAAATCAGGTCTTTTCCAATAGTGCTTATTTGGATAAACTACACTATTTAGAAAAGTTTCACAAGTATGCTAATTAATTAATTTGAAGCAGAGTTAGTAGATCAGCTAGGATTTAATTTCCTTTACTTAATAACATGATGGGTACATAGAAAATAACAACAAAGTACTCAAAGATCCTTACCCAAGATCATGCAAAAAATGCCAGCTGAAAGGAATTCTGCATGCAAACCCAAAAATAGTAAGTACCAAGTCAGGATAAAGCTGTTAAGTACTACTTAATGCATCTATATTTTTTCTCAGGATAAAGCAATGTATTTTCTTTGATTATATATAAGGAAAAAGTGGTCATTGGGTCTCAGGATTAAACAAGACTTGTGGATAGATACATATAACAGTACAACGGTTCCTTAGTCTTGTTGACAAGATCTGCTTGCTAAGCCAATTGAGTCAGTGTCCACAAAGAACCAACCGAAGTACATTAATGACACAAATGCAGCTAAGCATGCATTTGTATCCCAGATGGCCACGATAGAAAGTTCCTTGAGTTTCGTAAAAATTTTTTAATCACATGACACAAAAAGACACAGTAGAATCCAGAAGTCTGTACTTTAAAGGCCAGGAACAAGGGCAAACCTGAAGTGGCTCATTTTCATCAGTAGAACCAAGCATCTCATTCACTAGTAGCAAGCATTCACTAGGAAAGTTCTGCAATAAAAGAAATGTGAAGACAGAAAAGCAGTAGTGCCAACAGAATCTTCTGGAGAAACTTTAATTGCTAAGAAAAGAAGAATAAGTAATGGAATGGGAGGCTGGAAGGTAAAACAAATGGAAATAACACGCCCAAAGGACTTTAGAGTAGTTAGGATGGTGCCAATAAGTATAGCAACAAATTTAACAGGCACTCATCCAAATATAACATGTATCTTTAACCAACATGTATTCATCTAAGTGATGACACTTTAAAAAAAAAATAGTTTGATGGGATTTCCCGTGGGTGTTGCTAGTAGTTGCTTTTATGCTTAGCCTTTCTTCGCATACCGAGAACTTCCTCCTCCTATCTAGAACCTACTTTTTGTATGCTTCAAGCTTACAAGGTATGGGTAAAAATATTTATAAATGCAGAAAGGTGGCTAACATAACTTAGTACAATCAACTGTGCAGAACATAATGATTATGATACCACATGATTTCAACTATTTGAACACCATCCAGTAACATACAAGTAACATGTTAAGTATGATTCAATGCAAAGCTGAAAGAATATACCTTCAAGACTCTTTTATTTAAGAGGACGAAATGGTCAATACCTTAATTAGTCCTGTCTTCTTGTCAAGCTCATATTTCACCTTACTTTCCTTTGTGATCCCAACAACCTGTATCATTCCAATTAGTAATCATAACAAAGAGATACATCAGACAATGTTGATGAAGAAAACGAGTTTCAATTTAAAAGTTGGAAATTCTTGCTAGATCAGAAGAAGTACTGGAAAGTAAAGAAGGCTAAGAAAAGTTGGCAGCTGGGAAATGGAGTGTAATTGATGTTGAGAATAATTTGCAAGGAAAGGGGGTGATGGTCACAAAATTAGCCTGCAACACTAATGTTTTACCCACTGGGATGAAAGGGAACGCTGCTGGATTGGGTTGCATGGGAATGACGATCAGATTTTGTAACTGCTTTGATAATTCTTATTGGACAAGTGATATTTGCATGCTGGGAAAGAGTTAGCGATTCATAAAGAAACATAAATTAGTGCTAAGATTATAGAATTAACTGTATGCTTGAAATCTCACTTGAACATTCTTTTAGCATGTTACCACCCAAAAAATAAAAAAAACAAAGTTAATACAGATATTCACACATAGGCTTGCAAGTGGCACAAACAAAAGCAGATTAATGAAACTAGGGTTCCTTGAGCAAGAGATAATTATCCATAGGACTTTGAGCCAGCAATCTACATATATATAGATTAAGCAAAAACATAAAGCATTACTAGACTAAAAAACCAGGATTTCCAAACTTATGTCAAAAGATTTGTAGAGGATTAAAAACAATTATTTATATATGGTGCACAATTGACTATCGCCAATTGCCAAGAACCTGACTATCAATTGGCAAGTCCATTGTGCATTCATTCCTAAGCTTCGTAGTAGTAAATGCAAATTAAGAGGTTCAATTCAATTAATAAACTGCTTAGATTTCCTTAACCATTTAAATATAATGTTAATCTACCTCACAAACTGTAAAGATGATGGATTTCATAATGTTCCTATAGAAAAATCAAGAAACAATTATGAAGTAATTAAAGTGAAAAATAAAAAGAAGTAAGAGTTGACATGTTGTTGAAGAGTCAATTAGAATAACCTGATGAGCATTGTAAAACTATATTGTGATAAAATGAGCAGAACCAAATCTTGTATCAAACATATGAAGAAACAAACATTGCTTGTATTAGAGTTACTTCATCTCGAAAAATGACCAACAAGGCCCAAAAAAACTCCCTCAATTAAATCCCTCACTCGTATAGAACCCCCTCCCCTGAAAAAAAAAATTGTTTATTTTCTCTTCTCCTTGGGTAGCCAACCTCCTCATTCAGCATCCTCACTTAACATTCCTCCATTGATAAGCATCAAATAAACTCAGAAAAGTACATCAATGTGGTACAAATTTAAAATTAACAGAAACTAAATTGAAAAGCCAGAAGAAACTTGAGCTCCTAGATTCCAAATCACATCCAACAACCACCCTTAAAACTGTCATTTCTTCACAATCCCAAAAGAAAATAGAAACCATTCCGAAGAGTCAAAAGAAACTGATAGTACCAGAAAAAAAAAAAAATCTTCCTGCAAACAAAACAAAGAAACCGATAGCACCAGAAACCCAATTTTCCAAGAAATTAAAATCTTCCTGCAAAAATCGACTTTGTTATTCGCACCATCCAACTACTGTTTTAAAATTGCCATTCCAAACAAATTGCCTCTCCAAGCTTTGGTGGGTAAAAAGCAGTCAACAAAAGAAAACCCAACTCAATAAAAGAATAAATTGCACATCAAAACAGAGTGTAAATCGAAACCCATGTAAATTGAAACAGAGTGTTCATCGAAACCCATGTAAAGCAAAACACGGCAAAATCCAAATCACAAATCACTTTGTAAAAAATACCCAAACTGCGATTTTCTTGTGACAAATTTGTGGAGGAAATGCGCAACCTTCATTGGCGATGGGCTGGGGGAGAAGGAGAGGGTGGCCGTCGAGGTGAGGTCGCGGCGGAGTGGTGGGGTCGTTGGCGACGGGCTGCGTTGGCAGCGAGGGTTGCGCGCGGTGGAGGCTCGAGGGAGAATAGGGAATGGGGAGAGAGAGGGGGGAGGTGGGGGGAGACGGGAGGGAAATGACCAAGGGTAAACGAGTAGGAGAATTTAAATTTTATTAGCTTTTTGTGGCAACCACATATCGCCGCAATATCGCAAAACGTCACCGCAAATGTATCAATCTCATTTACAGCGACTCAAAAAGTGTTGGTACTGCTTATTTGCAACAATAAAAATTGAATGCAAATAGTCTTGTCTACAGTGTCGCAAATATTTGTAAAAACCTATTTCCAGCGCTACACATATCGCCGCTAATAACCATTAATTGTCGCATGATAACTATTACGGTGACACTTTTCGCGGCAAAAACTTTTATTGTGGCGATTTTTTATATTCGACCGAAATAAATGCCGCTACAGTTACATATACTTGTTGCGGCGAAAAAAGTCGCCACAACAGATCTAAAAGTCGCCGCAAAAAACTTAACAGTAAATTCTCTCTCAACATTTTCTGAATTCATGACAGAATTAAGCGGCGAATTTGAAATCGCTGAAAATGGACATTATTTGCAGCGATTTATTTTGCAGCAATCTAAAAATTGCTGGAAAAGGCCTATTTTCTTGTCGTTTATATTCCATTTACCACTGAATATGACAACTGGATCATATAGATCATGACAACTGGATGATTTGTTATAACATTTTTTAGATTCTGGGGCTTCAGATGATTTGTGGACGGTGATGCTTATTGTGGTGAAACATGTCTATGGCTCAACCAAATAAATGAAATACCAGAAATAAAGGAAATACATATTTTACGTGGTTTAGTAAAGTGGCATGAGTTGACAAGGCGTTGGGTCTTTATTTTGCACAATATTTTTGTCATACAAGAAGTAGTTGAAGAAGTAAAAGGGAAAGAGGAAAAAAGAAGAAGAAGCAATTAAAGGATTCAACCCTTCCTTTCTCTCTGTGGTGGCCTGCCTCCTCTTTCACCTTGCTGCCCCATCTAACATTTTGTCCTCTCTTGCATTTATTCTCTTTTCAGTCACATACTTCGTCTTGTTTCATACTTTCATCTATTCTTTTTGGCCATAATTTGTTCCCTATAGAAATCATAGAGTTCACTTTTGCATACTTACTATCCATTCTACTGATGTAATTAGTCAAAACAGTTATTTTTTATTAAAAAAAATGATGCAGTCAATTATATTAAAGGAGTATGCAAAAAATATATAAAAGTGACTACATATCGACTTTTTGTAAAAAAGATTTAACTATGAAATCCTTACTTTTGTCGACTCGATCCCCGGTCCCTGATAAATATTTATTTTTAGTTTGGAGACTGAACGTTTACCATAGAGACAGGAGAATGACATATATCATTGTAAAACATACTTGTAGAGACATACTGGAAGAGTACTCCAAGAAAGTGATGGAGTTGGGGATTTCATTGTTCGGAATATTGTCAGAGGCTCTTGGGCTAAACCCAAAGCACCTAAATGGCATTGATTGCACTGAGGGGCTCCATGTTCTTTGCCATTACTATTCGGCTTACCCACAGCTAGAGTTGACATTAGGCGGAACTCAGCATGCTGACAATTCCTTCCTTACTGTGCTTCTGCAAAACCATATTTATGGCCTCCAAGTTCTTCATTAGGACAAGTGGACCGGCATTCCCCCAGTGCCTAGGGCTCTTGTTGTTAACATTGGAGATTTTCTACAGGCAAGTCTCTTCACATGAATCTTGTACATGTTTTCTGGGTATCAATTGTTATTGGGGTTGGACATCCTTATTGCATCTTCTTTTCATTTATCGTACTAATGACATGCACTAATTTATATGTGTCAATGGATTTAAATTAATTACGTGCATATAATCTCTCGGTCTCATGAACATGGTACTACAAGAGAGTTGCAGATTCCAACAGGCCAGGGCATTAATTTGGGTAGCTTGTGCTGTGCTCTTTTTACTCTCTTATTTCTCTTGATGGGGATCTTGTCATTATGATGGAAGTGAATGATTAATTATAGCACACAATTTATTAAAGATGTGTTGGTATTATATATGGTAATGAGAACATTCTACTTTTGATACTGTTTAAATACTAATGATACAACACTAGCTAGTTTTGTTTTGTTTGCTTTAATTAGGGTGGTTCAGCTAAATTTCTTGGTATTTCTCAATTTAAAATCAAGACTGGCCTTCATTTTATGTAGCTGCCAATTTCAATTTGTAACTTTTTCCCTTTGGTAATTTCTTCAGCTTATAACAAATGATCGGTTTAAGAGCATTGAACATAGAGTATTGGCCAGCCTGGTAGGTCCAAGAGTGTATGTGGCAAACTCTACCGGAAAAGTTTATGAACCCATTAAGGAATTATTATCAAAAGACACTCCTCCAAAGTGCAAGGAAACCACAGTGAGAGATTACATTGTCTACCTCCAAGAAAAGGGCATTGATGGGACTTCCATGCTATTGCATTTCAGGATTTGAACTCTTATACATGTTTCAGGTTGGATTTCAGGATTTTTCAAACTTTTTATGTTGTTAATTGCTATATTATCGAAAGAATAAATGTTAGGGGCCCATGTCTACCATATAGAACTTAGAAGAGTGTTATTACAAGGGGAACAACTTTAATTATTTGTACTCTACAAGTTCATTTATTATATGTACCCTGTAAATCATATGTCAATCCATGTGACAATATTGCAATGATCTTTTCACTGTGGGGGAAAGAGATAAGCACAGTATGGAGGCTAGGGTTCATGGTTGAGAGAAGAAGTGATGAAATCGAAGCCAACTGAAGTGTTTATATTTCAACTGGGAACGCACCATTTAGAGTGGATTCAAGACTGGCTGAAGACGCACCGTTTTGCTGAGGATGAGGCACACCGTTTCATCAATTGGAGTTAACCGCAACACACCGTTTCAAGCAACTACTTTTATTTCTAGAACATTTCATTTCTGAGTCTGTTATTTTAAGGGACACGTGTTATCCTTTTATTTGTTTAGTTTTCATCCCTGCGTGGATATGTAGTGGAAAGGAAGGAAAGGAATGCATCTGAAAAATATACTGAATTCCTATACTGGAACATTGGAGGTTAAGGGATCCCTCGAAAGAACCCTCTGTCTTTTTCATTCAATCAAATCTGGCTTTGCCATTTTTATAAACACTTTCTGTGCATTCATAATTCATAACACAGACATGCATCCTTTTCATTTCATCTAGCCATTTGCTAAACCAACAAGTAGATTTATTACAATTGGTATCTAGAGCCTAAGGTCCTAATGGCTGAGAATATCCGCACCAAATAGCAACAACAAGATATGCTACTTCAACATGATCAAGCCATTGACTACATGAGGGAGCAGATGCATCAAATGTCTGATATGCTAAGAGCAATTTGAGCAAATCAGACTCAAAACACCAACCAGGAACATCAACAACGACAATAATAAAACCATAATGCAAAACCAGATGGGGAGCAACGTAGACAAGGATCAAGAAGAGTCAAGCTAGACTTCTCTCATTTTCGTGGGGATGACCCAGCAGGGTGGGTTTTTAAGATGAACCATTACTTTACATTTTATCAAATACCCGTTGCATAGAAACTGTTAATGGCCTCATACCACATGGAGGGGGAGACTCTCACGTGTTACCAAGATGCTATCGATATGGGGTAGTTTACAAATTGGCAAACCTTCACTGAAGCACTCCAACTACGCGTTGGTCCCATATTGTATGATGATCCGATGGAGGCTCTCACCTGACTAAAACAAACATCCACCGTGGCTGGTTACAAAGGGCAGTTTGAGGTGCTCTCCAACCGACTCAAGGGCCTGTCCGATAGCCACAAATTGAGCTGTTTCCTTAGCGGACTCAAAGATGAGATCTGTCTTCCTCTTCAATTGTTGAATCCAGTGAGTCTCAACACAGCATATGGCCTTTCAAAAATACAAGAGGAATATTGTGTTAGTACCAAAAGAAATGTGAGATCATGGGGAGAAAGAAATAGCTCACAACAGACCACTGAAAGTCAATGGTCAGTTCCTAATAGCAGTGCATCACAGAACACAAATTCCTCCACTCCCATATGGAAGGTTTATCCTAATCAAATGGATGAGAAGCGTAAACGCGGGTTGTGTTATCATTGTGACGAAAAATAGAATCCGAATCCTATGTGCAAGTCCCGAAAATATACTTCTTGAAGGCCACTGACCAAGTGGGTGAAGATAAAGGAGAAGAGTTGTTTTATGACTCAACAGATTTGGGCGAGCGAGCTTCACCCACAACACTAGCCGACGAACTAGTTATATCACTCAATGCCTTAGCATGTACCCCTTGCCCCAAAACTATGACGTTACATAGACACATTGGTGCTGCATCTGTGATTATTTTAGTAGATTCAGGAAGTACTCACAACTTCTTGGACCCATCTATTTTTAAAAAAACCCAATTGAAAGTAAATGGGGACGTGCACCTTAAGGTGCAAGTAGCAAATGAGGATGTGGTGACTACCTTAAGATCTTGTAGTGAAGTGGTCACTAGGATCCAAGAGACTTGTTTTAAGCCTTTTTTTTTTGTGTTACCCTTAGTTGGCTGTGATTTGGTGTTAGGGGTACAATGGTTGGAAACCTTAGGATCTATTATGTGGGATTTCTCTAATTCTTATATGCAGTTTTAGTTTCAAGGGAAATCAGTGGGCTTAAAGGGCCTTAAATTTGACAAGACTACTTTTGGAGATTCCAATAAATTGTTTTTCAGTTCTTGGGTTAAAGAGAAGGGGTTACTATTACAGGGGTTACTATTACAAGTAACAACCTCAAACGTACCAGTAGATTGTGAGGTGAAGTGCCCTGAGATTAGACAGCTTCTAAATCAATTTCAACATGTTTTTAATGAGCCAACTGGACTGCCACCAGTGAGGTCTCATGATCACAGAATTATAATCAAAGAAGGGACAAGCCCAATTTCTACTTGACCCTATAGGTACCCATATTACCAAAAAACAAAAATTGAGAAAATAGTTGCTGAGTTGCTTAAAATAGAGGCTGTCAGGCCCAGTTTAAGCCCTTTTTCTTCACCTGTCCTCTTGGTGAGAAAAACGGATGGAAGTTGGTGGTTATGTGTTGATTACTGTGCTCTTTAATCAGGAAACAATTAAAACTAAACTTCCTATACTCGTGATTGATGAACTGCTAGATGAGTTACATTGAGCAATAGTGTTTTCCAAATTAGACCTTCAAACCGGATATCACCAAATAAGGGTGGTACCCTAGGATGTTCCTAAAACAGCCTTTCGGACCCATGAAGGCTAGTATGAATTTTTGGTAATGCTTTTCGGGTTTACCAACGCCCCTGCCACTTTTCAAGGTTTGATAAATACCATTTTCAGACCATTCCAACGAAGGTTTGTCTTGGTTTTTGTTGATGACATCTTCGTGTATAATAACACTATGGAGCAACATGTGGGGCATTTACAACAGGTTTTGACAACCTTATTACATCACACATTGTATGCAAAGCTATCTATATGTCAGTTTGGGGTAAAGGAAGTTGACTATTTGGGTCACATTGTGTCGGGCCAGAGAGTTAAGGCAGATCCTAAAAAGGTGGCAGTTATGATTGAGTGACCCATTCCCACTACTACTAAATCCTTGAGGGGGTTTCTTGGATTGACAGGATATTATCGTAAATTTATCAAGGGTTATGGCCTTATAGCAGCCCCATTAACCAATTTATTGAGAAAAAATGCCTTCACTTGGGATGTCACAGCTATGGAGGCATTTCAGGCATTTAAGGTGGCTGTAACCAATTCTCCTGTACTCACCCTTCTAGATTTTTCCCAAACCTTCACCATTGAGTGTGATGCAAGTGAGCGTGGTGTGTGCGCCGTGTAAATACAAAAGGGAGAGCCTATTGCTTATCTCAACAATGCCTTAAAGGGGCGGACTCTTTCCCTTTCTACATATGAAAAAGAGTTGTTGGCACTTGTAACAGTTGTCCAAACATGGAGATCCTATTTGTTGGGTCATGCATTTATTGTCAAAACGGATTAGCAGGCATTCAAGTTCTTACTTGAACAAAAGGTTGGCACTGCCTCACAACAGAAATGGGTCACAAAGTTGATGGGCTATGACTTCCGGATTGAATATAAGAAGGGGAAGGAGAATAGAGTGGCGGATGCAGTCTCTATGAAGCATGAACCAGATTTGGTTCAAGAGGGATTTTTGGGCTTGATTACTTTTCCTACTCCTGCCTGGATAGAGGAATTGAAGGCTACCTACACTGCTTCACCTAAGCTTCAAGACATCTTACAAAAACTGCAAAACAACCAGCAAGGTTTTAAGGGGTATGTGTTGTAACAGGGATTAATTATGAGAAAAGGAAGAATAGTAATTGACCCCCAATCACAGTTTAAGGCTAAGGTGCTAAGTTTCATACACTTAGATCCTCAAGCAGGCCATTCAGGGTACCTACGGACTTATCAAAGAGTTAAGAGAGATTTTTTTTGGAAAGGGAAAAAGAATGACATAAAACATTTGGTTCGGGAGTGTGACATTTTCCAGATAAACAAAACTGAAAATGTTTTGTCCCCAGGTTTCCTCCAACCACTTCCAATTCCAGCATAAGCATGAGAGGCCATTTCTCTTGATTTTGTGGAAGGGCTTCCTTCATCACAAGGAGCCAATGTGATTCTGGTAGTTATTGAAAGGCTCACCAAGTATGGTCATTTTGTAACCTTAGTACACCCTTTCATAATTGCAAAAGTGGCCCAACTTTTCCTAAAGGAGATTTTTGAATTACACGGGTTGCCTAAGGTAATTGTTTCTAATCGTGATCCAGTATTTTTGAGCTCATTTTGGAAAGCCTTGTTCAAATTACAGGGTTCTACACTCAATTATAGCTCTGCTTACCATCTTGAGACTGATGGTCAAACAGAGGCTCTTCACAAGACACTAGAGGGTTATTTGAGATGCTATGCAGGGGTTAAACCTAAATGGTGGGGACAGTGGCTACCTATGGCTGAATGGTGGTATAATACTTCTTACCACACATCGACCAAGACAACCCCTTTCGAGGCTCTTTATGGCTACTCTCCTCCTAGACTTATCAGTTACATACTAGGCACAACAGATAATGAAGCAGTTAATCAATTATTGTGCCAAAGAGATCAGATCAAAGCTATACTAAAACAGAATCTTGAAGCATCACAACAAAGTATGAAGTTCTATGCAGATAAAAAAAGATCAGAAAATGAATTTGAAGAGAACGACTATGTATACCTTCGACTGCAACCCTACAGGCAGAGTTCTATCTCTACTCGTCACAACCTGAAGTTTTCATTGAGGTTTTATGGCCCATTTCAAATCCTCCAACATGTGGGTAAGGTTGCTTATAAATTAGATCTACCACCCACTTCCCGTATTCACCCTGTATTTCATGTCTCTTGCTTGAAAAAGAAATTAAGGGCTCATATATGTCCACTTCCAGCGATGCCGCTAGTGAATTCAAAGGGAGAAGTCCAACCAAAACCTGAAGCCGTGGTGGATCGACGCCTTAAGAGGTAAGGAGAGAGGGCAGTGACCGAGGTTTTAATCAAGTGGGTTGGGGCTTTGGAAGAAAATAATAGTTAGGAACTATTATGGAGGTTAAAGGACAAGTACCCGCACCTTGTGGGCAAGGTCTTTTAAGGGGTGGGGATTGTCATGGCCTCACTGTAGGGGAAGGAGATAAGCACGGCATGGAGGCTAGGGTTCGTGGCTGAGAGAAGAAGTGATGAAGTCAAAGCCAATTGAAGTGTTTAGTTCAACAGGGAATGCATCGTTTAGAGTGGTGTCAAGACTAGCTGAAGACGCACCGTTTTGCTAAGGATGAAGCACACCATTTCATCAATTGGAGTTAACCGCAACACACCGTTTCAAGCAACTACTTTTATTTCTAGAACATTTCATTTCTGAGTCTGTTATTTTAAGGGACATGTGTTATCCTTTTATTTGTTTAGTTTTCATCCCTGCGTGGATATATAGTGGAAAGGAAGGAAAGGAATGCATTTGAAAAATGTACTGAATTTCTATACTGGAACATTGGAGGTTAGGGATCCCTCGACAGAACCCTCTATCTTTTTCATTCAATCAAATCTTGCTTTGCCCCTTTTACAAACACTTTCTGTGCATTCATAATTCATAACACATATGTGCATCCTTTTCATTTCATCTAGCCATATACAAAACCAACAAGTAGATTTATTACATATCTTTTTTATGGTTATGCCGCGATCAATGATAGGGAACTCACAGATGCGATCTTTTATTCTTTCACATGGTAAAATCATAGATGCAAAAGTACAAATAAAACCATATATTTATTCACCGTATAAATTATCGAGATCGTAAAAAATCTACAACCTAAAACTTTGATACCACAAGTTAGATATTTTATAACATGAAGATTAATATTTGGATATTTGATTTTTTATGATCCACAATAATAAAACAATGAAAATTAAACATGTGCCTTTCTTCATCTGTTTGATGAAGAATTTGATCTAACTATGAGAGAAAGATCTCCCTAGCAGCCTAGCCTCATAAGTATCTTCCAATGGCTAGAGGCACAATAGTGTTGTAGATGAGAACCCTTTAACCCCTCAGTACCATTTATAAACTTCTAACTATCAAGAAATCTAAGACTTTATGTTTGATTGTGATTAGAGATATAGAGTTAATTGTATATTTTAGGAGTTTTTCTTATCTCATTATAACTCATCTATCAACTAATAAGTTTTGAGCCATTTAAAACTCTATCAAGATGGATGTGTGGTACATAGTTTAAATAAAACTCTTACAGGAGATGCATGTGGTTTCTTTCACATGATAAATCATTGTATCCTTGATAGCATCATGGAGGAAGTGAAGAATGGGGTGCGCAGGTTCTACGAGCAAGACAACGAGGTAAAGAAAAGATTATACACGCGACATCATGAGATGCTTGGTGTATAATAGCAATTTTGATTTGTATCATTCGTCTGCGGCTAATTAGAGGGATACTTTTTACTGCTTTATGGCTTCTAATCCTCGCATGCCTGAAGAATTGCCTGAGGCGTGCAGGTTCGCGATGACGAGGACTATATAAATATATATCTTTCCAAAGTCCAAAAATCTAGGCCTGTACAGTACTCTTTTAACAGATTATATACGAAGCATTGTAGTTTATTCTGTATGATTCATTGATGGAATTGCAGAGATGTTTTGACGGAGTACTCGAAGCAAGTAATGAAATTAGGCTTTTCTTTGTTTGAGTTATTGTCCAAAGCGTTGGGCCTGAACCCAAACCATCTCAATGAGATGGACTGCGCTGTAGGTCTGGCAGTCCTTTGCCATTACTATCCAGCTTGCCCCCAGCCAGAACTAACTTGGGGCATGAGCAAGCACTCTAATAAGGACTTCGTTACAGTGCTGTTACAAGACCATATTGGAGGCCTCCAAGCTCCTCATAACAATCAGTGGGTTGATGTTCACCCTGTGCTTGGAGCCCTAGTTGTAAGCATTGGAGATCTTTTGCAGGCAAGCCTATAGATCTGCTTTCACAATTTTAGTCCCAACTTCTATGCAGCAATTAAATTAAGGAGCCTCTCTCCTACTTGTAGGTATGCACGCACGTACATCCTGTGCAATTTGTAATCTTTTCTGGATTATTATTGCTATATTTTAACAACGACTTTCAATCTCGATTAGGAGTGATTGCAGCAATCATTCTTTTGAGATAAGTTTTTAAAATTGATTGCCATCATTTTTAAACGAGATGTTTGAAATTGACTGGAATTGGTCAATTCAATTGAATTTGCAAGCAATTCAAACACTTCACTAAAATCAATTCGGTTTTTGATCGATTCAAATGGAATGATTTGAATTGATTTGAATTGAACCCTTATTCTTTTGCAAGCCACGGAACAATCTACCCATATGTTTGAATGACAAATTTGAGGGTGATTTTAAATTGGGTGATATTTTGAGAGTATTGTGTCTGATGTTCTCCTAAAAATTATGTTTCTTTTTTAATAAATACTTCCATGGAATTTTACGTATACCATAGAGGCCGGAGAATGACCTATATCACCCTCACACACACATGTATAATATATACGTGCTGTAGAAATATACTTGAAGAGTACTCGAAGCAACTGATGAAATTGGGGATTTTTATTGTTTGACCTATTGTCGGAGGCTCTTGGGCTAAACTCAGAGCACCTAAATGGCATAGATTGTGCTGAGGGGCACATGGTTCTTTGCCATTACTATCCGGCTTGCCCGAAGCCGGAGTTGACATTGGGCACAACCCAGCACGCCGACAATTCCTTTCTTACCGTGCTTCTGCAAGACCATATAGGTGGCCTCCAAGTTCTTAATCAGGACAAGTGGATCCACATCCCGTCCGTGCCTGGGGCTCTTGTTATCAACATTGGAGATCTTCTACAGGCAAGTCTTCACCCTGTTCATCATATTAATCAATGCATTTTAGCTAAATTTCTTGGTATTTCTCAATTTGGATGCATGCTCCAAAATCAAGACCAGCCTTCATTTTCTATAGTTGCTAATTTGTAACTTTTTTTTTCCTGTTCCTTTGGTCTTTCCAGCTTATAACAAATGACAGGTTTAAGAGCGTTGAACACAGAGTACTGACAAGCCGGTCAAGTTCATGAGTGTCTGTGTCAAGCTTTTTTTGCACGGTTCTTCGGCCGACCTCAAAAGTTTACTGGCCCGTCAAGGAGTTATTATCAGAAGACAATCCTCCAAAGTATAAAGAAACCACGGTTGGAGAGTATTCTGCCCGCTACAAGAACAAAGGCCTTGATGGGACTTCTGCGCTGCTGCATTTCAGACTTTGAACTGTTGCAAGAGACATAAAAAAGTGCCAACATGAATATACATATGTTTTGAGTTAAATTTCTAATTTACTTTTCAATCTTGTTTTGGAGCTACTCAATGTGGGACTTTTTTGTGGTTAATAATTAGTCTATTTTATTATGAAAAGAGTTCAATGTTAGGGGCCCAAGTCTACCATACATATCTAAGAGTGTTACGAGGGGTACGGACAGTACAACTTTAATTATATTTACTTGCTCCACAAACTCATATGGAACTCCTTCACAGAATCAGATGACATGGACAATTCACATCTCTTGGGTTCTATGTAAAATCTAAAAGATTAAATAACTTTCAAAATTTAAAACGTATAAAATATTAATTTTAAAAAACATTTAAACACTAAACTTAATAAAAAATACAAAAAAGACGAGTGGCTATTGGCGACCCCTTCCCCAAATAGGGTGGCCACGTACTTGCCTCCAAATAGTGAAAAGGTAGCAGATTAGCTCGGCCTTCAAAAGTTTTAAAATTGGTTTAATGTGATTCATTAAATAATAAAATTATTTTTATTATAAAATAAATTTGATAGATCATATGAAGTCATACCAGTTTATAGATTTGTTTTTCTGTATAATTTATTTGTAATTGTATCACTTTTATTTTTTTAAAAGGTTTTTATTTTGGTAAAAAACACAGTTTTTTTTTTTAATAATAATTTTAGCAATGCACTTTTTAAAAACACCATACAACCCATTATTTGTTTTTTTTAATCTATTTTTTTAAGTATTATTATTTATTACTTCTCTATCATTTTTTTTTATTGTATCTCTATTTTTATTGTAACTTCTAGTCTCTTAAATTTCCATACCCCTCATCAATTATATTTCCTTTTTGCTTAGAAGAACAAAAAAACTTAAAAATATTCTTCATAATAATTTTATTTAAATAATTTCACTCTATAATTTTTCTTAGATCTTCTATAAAATCATAATAGGTGTGTTTTTTTTTTCAAGACATACCCGGGCCGGTACCCGCATGACTAAAACCGGTTTCATTTGGTTCGGGTGCTGGATTTTAAATCAAAAACTCGGCTTTAAACCCGGTACCCGTGTTTGTTTTAAAAGGTACGTATCAAAACAAATCACATATCAGTTATCACTCCTTCAGATCTCTCTCTCTCGCTCTCTACAACTTGCGTCGATGTCCTCTCTCACTCTCACTCTCACGCTGAAACCCTAGCCTCCTTTACTTCATCACCTCCGTTGCTCCGTCGTCTCCATCTCTCTCTCTCTCTCTCTCTCTCGCGTCATTGTCTTCATGTTACGACTGGGAAGGAAACCCTAATCTTTAGGGTCTTGTCCTGAGCACGTGGGTTGGGTCAAGTGTATAGGGCCCGTATTTTTTTTTTATTTTACCAATTTAAATTAGTCTGTTTGAGTCTGTTATGTTTACTGGGCCACGCTGGCTTAATGGGTCCGTCCGTTTATGTCCATTTCTATTTATGGGCAGTTATTTAGTAATGGGTCAGTTATTAAGTTGAGTCTGTTGGTCATCATTTGACCAAGTCTATCTGTAATTTCTTTAAGTACTCTTCGGTGCTTCATTAATACATTATTCAGTTTCTACAAATATTGACTTACATTTTGGAGGTCAAGGCCCCTCAAAGAGCCTACATAATTTACATACTAATTTTCAGCCTTCATAACAGTGGCATCACAACCATATTCCCGTGACATGGCTAAGGGTACACGCCATGGTCAGTTGACGGAAGCAGTGTTACATCAACTGAAAAATTTGTCAGCTTCTTATGAACAGTTAGTAGCAATAGCAGGTAATCCACCAAAAGGAAATTAGGTCAGTAATAATTCTTTATTTGAAGGGAATGGGGGCATTGATGCTAGAACCTTAAGGTTTGATTTTCCAAAATTTGATGGGTCTGAACCCATGGAATGGATCTTAAAGCACAACAATTCTTTGCTTATTTTAATACTCCTGAGGACCAATAATTGCAAATAGCCTTTTTCTATATGGAGGGAAAGGTTTTCTCTTGGTATTGTTGGTTAATGGATTCAGGACCTATTGGTGGATGGGAAGAGTTTGTTTCTGCACTTAAAGTGCATTTTGGACCCTCAAACTATGAGGATCCAGTAGGGTTGTTCACTAAGTTGAGACAAACTACCGCTATTGAAGAAGATCAAACAGAATTTGAGTACCTATCTAATAAAATCAGTGGATTAAAGGAGGAATTCCGTATTAGCACTTTTATTAGTGGATTAAGGGATGATTTGAAGATAATGGTGACCATGCTTAAGCCTAACTCCATTTCATCTGCTTTTGGGTTAGCTAAATTGCAGGAGGAAGAATTTGCTAGAAGAAAAGGAGGAACCAACAGAAACTTAAAATCCAACCCAAACCACATTTCCCTACACACCAAAATTACCTGCTCTTGCACCATTAATGAGATTACCACCTCCACCACCCAAACCTGAAAACAAAAATTATCCCATTGCCAACAACCCAAACCGAAAATCCACTTTTCCAATAAAAAGAATTTCTCCCACCCAAATGCAAGAAAGAAGAGAGAAGGGGCTTTGTTACTATTGTGATGAGAAATTTAATATTAATCACAAGTGTAGCCGGCCTAGGATTTTTCTGTTGGAAGGATTAGAGGAGGAAGAAGAGGAGGAAGCTAAAACTAGTGAAGGGAAGCTGACCCTTATTCAACTAGCTGACCTTGTTGTGGAAGAAAATGAATTAGGGGAATTGTTAGGCATATCACTGCATGCCATAGCTGGTTCACTATCACCTAAAACCATGAAAGTTTTAATTCTTGTTGACACAGGAAGCACACATAGTTTTGTGGGTCCATATGTAGCAAGGAGATCAAAGTTGTCAGTGGGAGAAAGCCAGTTGACATTTAAAGTGGCTAATGGAGATAGCCTTCCTTGCCAAGGTTATTGTAGGGCAGTTCCTATCCAACTACAGAATTTAAGGATCAAAGCTAATATTTATTTATTGACTATGGGAGGTTGTAATGTTGTGTTAGGGGTTGATTGGCTAAGATGTTTCGGGTCCATATTATGGAATTTTGCTGACTTAACTGTTCAGTTTAATTTCAGGAGAAATGAATGTAAGTTGTAGAGGTTGCAACCACCCCGAGAATCTTTAGAAAAAGAAGAACATATTCCTAAACTGAAAAGGGGGCTGTTAAAGGGGTTTGGCTGCATTTAATTGGAGGGGAAGTGAGGATAGCAGAAGAAGCCAGTATATGAGCAGTGTCAAAAATAGTGAAGGATTTTGAAGTTGTGTTTTCAGAACTCCATGGTCTACCTCCACCTCAGACTTATGACCACAAAATTATTTTGCAAGAAAACTGAAAACCATCAAGTGTTCGGCCTTACAGGTATCCATATTACCAGAAAGCAGAAATTGAAACACCGGTGACGGAGATGTTAAGAAGTGGAATTATACGTGGGAGTCAAAGTCCCTATTCATCCTAGTGTTATTGGTTAGGAAGGCAGATGAGAGTTGGCGAATGTGTGTGGACTACTGTACCCTCAATAAAAATACGGTAAAAGACAAGTACGCTATTCCTAACATTGATGAGCTATTGGATGAACTTTATGTGGTTGAAATTTTTTCTAAATTGGACTTGCATTCTGGTTACCATCAAATCAGAATGCATGAAGGAGACATACACAAGACAGCTTTTAGGACCACTATGAGTTTTTGGTAATGCCCTTTGGGCTTACCAATGCCCCTTCACATTCCAAGGGTTGATGAATGAGATATTTCGACCCTATTTAAGAAAGTTTGTTTTGGTTTTTTTATTTTTTTATTTTTATGACATATTAGTTTACAACAAGTCATTGGAAGACCATCTACAACATTTGCAGATTGTACTGAATACATTAAGATCTCATCAGTTGTTTGCAAAACAGTCAAAGTGTGTATTTGGTTGTAGTGAGGTAGAATATCTTGGTCATTTGATCTCTAAAGATGCTGTTAAAGCCGACCCTTACAAGATTACAGCAATGCATAGTTGGCCACTGCCTAGAAATTTGAAAGCCTGAAGGGAATTTTTGGGCCTCACTAGGTATTACAAAAAGTTTGTGCAGGGTTATGGTGTCATAGCAGCACCCTTAATAGCTCTACTCAAGAAGAACTCTTTTGTGTGGTCTGACAAGGCTCAAGCAGCCTTTGATAACTTAAAAGAAGCTATGGTTGGTCCTCCCGTTTTAAAATTACATGATTTTACTAAGAATTTCGTGGTGGAATGTGATGCCTTAGGTAAAGGGATGAGAGGTGTGTTAATGCAAGAAAGCAGGCCAATTGCTTGTCTAAGTCAAGGACTAAAAGGGAGAAGTCTTATACTATCTACTTACGGGAAGGAGCTGTTGGCCTTGGTGATGACCATAAGGAAATGGAGACATTACTTGGTGGGACAACATTTCAAAGTCCGTACTGATCAACAGGTTTTGAATTACCTTTGGGAGCAAAGAGTGGGCACCCCTGCTCAACAAAAATGGGTTTCCAAGTTGCTGGGTCATGATTTCTCGGTGGAGTACAAAAGTAGGAAAACCAGTAAGGTAGTAGATGCCCTATCTAGGCTACCTTGTACAGAAAAACCAGAACCAACAATCAACCAAAACATCATACCAGAATCCAGCCCTTCCACCCAAACAGAACACAAACAACCATTCCTCCACAAAACAAAAACTAATCACCCATACTCACAAGCCATAAGCCTCATGCAAACCCAATGGATAAGAGAGCTAAAAAAAACTTTCCACCAAGATTCCCAGTTGCAGGAACTGTTGAACAACTACCATAAGAGAATCTTGGACCAAACTTAGTACCAAGTCCGCAATGACTTACTCTTTCATAAGGGTAGGTTACATTTGGGGAATTTGGTGCCATTCCAACAAGAGATCCTGCAGCAGTTTTATTGCAGTCCATTAGAGGGCCACACAGGAGTATATAAAACATATATTCGATTAAAAAATAAATTTTACTAGCCTGGTATATGGAGGGATGTTCGAGCCTTCATCCGAGCTTGTGATACATGCCAAAGAAACGAAGTGGAAACAATTCAACCCACAAGCCTACTCCAGCTTTTGCCAATTCCCACCAGAAACTGGCAGGATATAAGTATGGATTTCATTGAAGGGCTACCACCTTCAAGAGGGCATACAATGATCATGGTGGTGATAGACAAATTGAGCAAATATGCATATTTCATGTCTCTTTCTCACCCATATACAAAGTGATAGTAGCACGTATTTTTCTGGACAATGTATTGCATGGTTTTCCACTAACCATTGTCAGTGACAGAGATCCAATCTTTACAAGCAAGTTTTGGAAAGAACTTTTCAAATTGAGTGGCACTAAACTTCTACTGAGTTCAGTTTACCAGCCCTAAACTGACGGCCAAATAAAGGTGATGAATAAAGTACTATAAGGCTATCTGAGGTGTTTTTCAGAAGATTGGTCACGATGGTTTACTCTGGCTGAGTATGCTTACAATACATTAGAGCATACCTTAACTAGGGTTTCACCATATGAAGTGATCTACAGACAGCCACCCCCAAGGATCTTTCCATATGAAATAGGATCCACAAGAGTTCAAGCCGTGGATGAGGAACTCAGAAACAAAGAGCTTATCAACAAGCTAGTCTAAGAAAACGTACAGGAAGCACAAGCCAAAATGAAGTTATATGCCAATCGAAAAAGAATTTATAGGGAGTTTCAAGTTGGAGACAGAGTGTATCTAAGGTTATGACCTTACCGACAAGTGTCCATTGTGCTGTGAAGAAACCTCAAGTTATCTCTGAGATATTGTGGGCCGTGCACAGTAGTTCATAAAATAGGAAAAGTTTCATACAAGTTAGATCTACCATGAAACTCACAGATCTACCATACTTTTTATGTTTCTTGTCTAAAGAAAAGGGTTGGAGAACACATAGAGCCACTTACCGAGCTGCCAAGGGTAACTATGGAAGGAACTCTAGAGCCCGAGCCTGAATTGTTTGTAGATCGAAGATTGATCAAGAAAGGACGGAAGGCAGGCATGGAGATGCTGGTTCAACGGAAAGGGATGGCCACAGCAAATGCAACATGGGTGGCACACGAAGAGCTTAAACGACGTTTCCCAAACCTTGAGGAAAAGGTTTTTTAGAAGAGGAATGATATGTTACCGCTGGGAAGGAAACCTTAATCTTAAGGGTCTTGTCCTGAGCACGTGGGCTGGGTCAAGTGTATAAGGCCCGTAGTCTTATTTATTTTACCTGTTTGAATTAGTCCGTTTGAGTCTTTTGAGTTTGTTTTGTTTATTGGGCCACGTTGGCTTAGTGGGTCCGTCCATTTAGGTCCATTTCTATATATGGGCAGTTATTTAGTAATGGGTCAGTTATTAAGTTGAGTCTGTTGGTCATGACCAAGTCTATCTGTAATTTCTTTATCGGTGCTTCAGTAATACATTAATTAGTTTCTACAAATATTGAGTTACATATTGGAGGTCCAGGCCCCTTAAAGAGCCTACATAATTTATATACTAATTTTTAGCCTTCAGAACACTTCATCACCTCCGTCGCTCCGTCGTCTCTCTCTCTCTCTCTCTCTCTCTCTCTCTCTCTCACACACGTCTTCAGGTTCCCTTTCCGTGACCAGGTGAGGGAAATTTCGGTATTTTCTATCATGGGTTTGAGTTTTGGATTGTAAGTGCCGAAACCCTAACCTTCCTTTATCGAGTGCTGAAACCCTAACATGCTTAGATCTACTCTTAGATTTAAGACGTGGCTTTGAGTTATTTTTGCTTTTTTGTTCTATATCTATTCTTAGATCTAATCCCATAATTTGCATTAGATTTTCTATTTATTTTTAGATCTTAGAATCCTTGATGTGCTATGATATCTGGGTTGCTTTTTAACTCGTGGAGATCTGGTATACGACTTTGATGTTCTTAGAAAATTAGTTTCTTGCATTATTTCGTGGATATATGCTTTTGAAACAAAAGAACATAGTTTAAGAACATAATAATATGGATTTTTTTAGGGTTTTTAGTGCTAGCCTTTTTTTGGTTGAATAAAGTATTGATCAAGAAGAGTGAGGACTGGCATGTGTGGGGCTTCTCATACTTGACTTTCTTGCCTTCTTATTTGGGTTAATTTGTTATGATGTTTGTGGAGTGCTACTATTAATGCTACTACCAAACTCCATATGTCGTGGAGTGCTACTATCAATGCTACTATCAAACTCCATATGTAATAATGACTAGTGCTTAACTTACTTCCAATACAATCATATTCTATCCTCAAGTTAGCTTATACTGAAAATCTTCAATTACTTATTCCAAAAAAAAAAAGTGATAGTGTAACTCTGGTGTTGTTGCTAATTTAAAAATAATTGGTAACATGCCTAGAATCAATATCACTTCTACTAACTGAAAACCGGTTGGTTGTCATGAAGCTCCCAATTAAATGTCACCATGCATTGAGCAGTTGATTTTTGAGGTATGCATGCATGTCTAGGCTGATTGATTTGCTACAAACAGGGGTCTGTTTGGTTCTATCCCTCCATAAGTAATTAATTAGTTGATTGCTAGCTGCATTCTAGAAGGATTAATTATACATCATCCCTCATTTCTTGCATACATAGTAATATTGTGGAATATTATGAGTAATTTTGGGCTATATATTTTTTCTTTAGCATGAAGTTATGAACAAGTCAACAACATAGCTGACTATTAGATAGCATATTTTTGTTTATGCTTGTTTTTTTTTGCTCAAAGTTAAACACATCAAGGCAGAACATTTCATATTGCTTAAGCCTTTTGCTTTGTTTTTCTCTTTGGTTGCTTTGTTTTTCTCTTTGGGAGTCTTTTCAGAGTGGATTGAGATGGAGTGTGTGGGATGTTGTGGGGGTTACAAGCTATTTATTTAACTGATTTCCATGTCTTTTGCTTTATATATATATATATATATTAATATGCAAAGGGATGCCGTGGCAAGCCTCTAGTTTCTAGAAGCTCGACGTGCAAGGGAAGTGGTGAAGGAGATATGGCACCAAGTATTGCAGAAGCTCTTCCTGATTAAACCAATGATGATCAATCATGGTTTGTAATTTTGTGTTTTGTAATATAATATATAAAATATCAAATAATGTAATATGTAGTAGTGAGTTGCATTATATGTTGCATGTCTTTTATATGAAAAATATTGAATTTGTTTTTTTAGATGCATTTAGTTAAAAAGATAATTACTTGATTTATATATAAAAAATATGTTTTTCAAAACTTTTTCTTGAAAAAATTGTAATAGAATATAGGTTTCTAGATTAAAAAAAAAAAAAAAGCTTTTCAGCATTATCCTTTTCTTAAAAAATTTTAATACATGGCCTTTGTAAAAAAAAAACCCTACCCAAGTACATCCTGGAACCCAAATTTCTGGGTTGCAAAAACCCGTATACATTTGGGTTCTAACCCGGGTATATCCGTTCCGAAACCCGGCCCAGATTTGAAATCTAGGTTTCGGGTTGGGTATTTTCGAATACCTGGTCTAAAATCCGAGTAAACAGTTTTAAATTACCCTCAACTCTCCCCCAAAATTTTCTAGACTTTTTCGTTTGTTTCAACTTTTTTATAGAGGAATAGCACAAATTTCTTTTAGTTTGGGAATGATAATTGTAAAGTAGATGATCCCTGAGCCTAGGGTGCCCCTGAGAAAAGTAGGTAACAATTCACAAAATCAATCTTGCGGAAGGAGTTGCGTGGGAAACATAAGATTAGGGAGGACAGAGCCCCATCGTCAAAATAACACATACTCCACGTAACTTGGTCTCTGTGATGTTTTGCCAACTTTGATGAGTGTCTGATCCCCTTCGATCGTTCTTGTAGTGCAGTGACTATACGAGGACCATCGAGATGGGCCTACAGGCATATATACTTTTTTCAAAGCCCATCTCATCCTTTCTCTCTCCGGTTAATAATTCTCTCGAAAATATGTTTATTGTTTATTCAAAAAATAAGTGGCCAGAGTCTTCCTCAATAAGTAGGTTCACGTAAAATATTTAATTAAATAAAATAGAATGTAGAGTATGAGTTTGAATTCAAGATTTTATTATGATACCATGTAAAATTATTATTTATTTCAAAAGTTTAAAATGATGGAAATATATATATTTAATTATCAGTATTATATTATTAAGAGATTTAGTCTAATCAAACTGAATTGGTTAGAAATTGAATCTATTTTAGTGAGCTTTTTGAAACATTTATTGAATGATTTCAATAGACCGATTTAGGACAATTTAGACCGATTCTTGCCAAATTTTGACCGATTTGAAAAGATTCAAAATTACATTTATTTGTAAGTTATCTAACAAATGATTTTTTTAATTTCTTGTATAAGAATACGATAGAATTAAACATATATTAACAATTTTTTTTATCATTGTATTCATTAAGAATCGCAAAATAATTAAATGATAAAGTATGTAGTTCTTTATTTTCTTTAGTTAAATAAATAAATTAAGAGATAATGAGTGTTTTATATTAAATTTATGGTTGTGTATAAAATACTATATTTGTCATGTGCTTATAACTTAATGGTCTTTATCTTTTTCATATACGAGGAAAAAAAATATTGACAACTGATGTTAAATACATAAATTATATATTTATTAAAACTATTTAGATTTATATCATATTTTTATTTAAACTAGTCAATAAATTTATATTGTATACTCTTTTATAAATGATATTAAATGCTTGAATTGTATTATATATGATTATTAATATATATATTTTTATCAACATTGACATAATTGATTTAAAATTATCATAAATAGCTTAATTTAATTCATTAAATTGATCGATACAATGAATTCATTTTTTTCCCCGATCTCAATTTTTGGAATTTTGGTTTATTACAGTACTATGGACGATGACGGATGATCTGGCACAAGCTATTATTAACTTCAAACAATCTTATATGAGTAATATTATATATAATTATAGAGTACACAAACGAGTAGATCGTTTAGAAAAAAAATGAAATTTATTATTAAAAAATTAAATTTTTTTTATAAATTTTATATTTTTTAAAATAAATATATGACTCTTGCACACTTATTCATGCAACTTTCATTTCTCAACCTATATAACCTATCAAATCCGATTGACCTAACTATATGGTTGATGTGAAATGGATTTGTTCAGAATTTTGGTCGCTGTCTTCGTTATGAAAATAAATAGTTTTTTATGTTTTTAAAAAATTAAAAATAAATAAAGACTTTTTTTTTTTCTCCCGTATTACGTACTGCTGGACCTGCTGGTCTTAATTTATACAAAAGTTTATCTGTTTGAGCAAGAAGTTCAAAGGATTACGTTCACCTCAGGAAAACGAAAAAAAAATGGGTGCAACACAACAATCATATAACAGACTGGTAACTCCATTTGACTTTAGCTGTGGTTTAAATAATGAGATAAGATGAGATGAAATAATTTTAAATTAAAATTAAAAATTAAACAAAATATTATTTATTATTATTTTAAAATTTTAAAAAATTAAATTATTTGTTATATTTTATATAAAAATTTTAAAAAATTATAATAATGAGATAAGATAAAATATTTTTATTGTTTGAATGGTAAATTAAAAAAATAATAAAAAAAATAAAATGAAATGAAAACATACATTTGAGTACATATAGGCTACAAAATGTGTCCAATCAATGATCGCTCTCCCATACCTCATCATTACCGTTGGATTAGATGATGTGATCTGATGGAATTCAATGGCGGACAATGATGTGGAAACAATCCCGTATATATGTACGAAACATTTTGTGCAATCTTTACGAAAGTCATGAATATAGCACGTATACTCCGCGTTTTAACGAAGGAAAATTATCTTCATCATTTTTACACATTATGTATTACACATAATTTTTCATTTTTATTATATTTTTCGTTATATGAATGATAAATAAAAAAATTTATTAAAAAATAAAACCCAAAAAAAATAAATAACAGAAATTTAAAAATAAATTTTAAAAAATTAAATAAATGTGATGAGTAGTATATAAAGATGATAAATAATAAAATCCTTTAATTAATGATAATCATAGTCAACAAGTCTCGCGGCTGCCGTGTTTTTAACATTCTCATTGCCAAAAACAATTAAAATAAGGAACGGTGGAAGTGGCCTAACATTTTACCAGGATTCAAGTACCGGGCAATTCCCGTGATCTAAGATTGTTTTCCCCCATTAAATGGTGCATTGGCATTTGTCTCGATAGTCAATAGAAATGGGTCAATTTTGGCTGCGTTTGTGTGTTGAAGTGGCTTTTGTCTCGAAAGTCAATGAGTCAATTTAGGCTACGTTGGTGTGTTAAAGTGGTTTTATATGATAAATAATAATATTTTATAAATTTTATTAAGATAAATTTAAGGCTGTATTTAATTATTAGATTCAATTCAACTGATTTCAAATCAATTATTAATGGACTCACTATTTTTTTAACTTTTTATTAAAAAATTAAAACTTATCTCAACCTAGTTTATATATTTTAAACTAAAAAGTTAAACATATCTTAATCCAAAAACATTAAACTTATCTCAATGAAACTTATAAAATATTATTATTTACAACACAACATAACTCAACTCATTTCAACATTCAAACACAGCTTAAATATAAATAAGTTGGCATATGTATTTGAATGTATGAAGTAATTAAGTTGAGATGGGTTTAATTTTTTATAAAAAATTAAAAAAGTAATGGAATCCATTAATAACTAATTTGAGATCATGGATTGAGATGATCTTGACATCCAAACATAACTTTAAAATTATACAGCTTGTGTCGTTTAAAAGATACAACTAACCTTGAACCTTATTAGAAAAGAATAATGTTAGGGTGCATACTAAATTTGCATCCCAAATTATATGGACACATGCAAATGATTTTTTTCTTTTTCTTTTAAATATTTTTTTTAAAAAATAAAAAATATATAAATTTACTAATAGTCGATTTCTTAACCATTAAAATAATTAAAAAATTAAAATATATGAATGGGCATATTTGAAAATTATACTAGCATTTTCCATCAGAAACTTATTTATGTAAACTTCATTTTCAGTCGTCTAATGATCAGCACCATATAATTTATAAAAATCCAAGAGCTCTAAGTACTTTAAAAGAAAGGAAAATCGATCGATCTAGCATTCTTTTACCCTTTTTTTTTTTATAACTTTATATTAAATTAAGGATGATTTTATAAAATTAAAATTCATTTATAATAAAGTGACATATTTGTATTAATTAAATATAAAATAAATTGTAAAAAAGTTAAAGATATATTATTAAAGAAAAAATGGTATCTCCAAGCTGCTAAAGCTGAGAAACAAAGGGCATGAAAGGTGTACGAAGGAAGACCTCAATGGTAGGAAATTCCATTAATCATGCAGAGTAGAAAATATTTTTTCTACCTCTTGAATACAACAAATCACAAGATATTTAAAGAGTTTTTACATCTCAATAGAATATTCCATTTAACAGAATTGGTTATAAGAATAATTCTAGAGTATTTATTTGCCACCTAGGTCTACATCATTCAATTGTGCAGCACCATCCTTGTTGGAGGCTTCGAGAATGTCCATTTCCTCATGCTCTGGTTTGATCTCCTTAACAGCCCCCTAAGCGACACTGGGCAGTTAGTGAGGCTTGAGCGCAAGATATTAAACCAAGCTTTAGACAGTGGTTTAGTAAGGATATATGCAACCTGATCCTTGCTAGACACAAATGAAACTTGAAGAGTTTTGGCAGCCAACCGACCACGGATAAGGTGATAATCAAGTTCAACATGTTTGGTGCGAGAATGCATGACATGATTAACAGACAGGTAAGTTGCACCTAAATTATCACACCATAGAGTAGATGGGTCAGAAAGAAAATTTTCAAACTCTTTCAATAGTGATTGCAACCATAAAATTTCACAAGCCTTATTTGCTACAACTTTATACTTAGCCTCAGTGGAAGAGCGGGCAATAGTGGACTATTTTTTAGAGCCCCAAGAAATGAGATGAGATCCAAAGTAAATACAAAAGCCACCTGTAGACTTGAAGTCATCAGGGCATCCAGCCTAGTCATCATTAGAGTAAGCAGAGAGAGTGGGAGTGGAGAGTGATGAGAAATGAAGGCTAGAGTGTTGAGTGAGATGTAAATAATGAAGGATTCGTTTGACAGCTTGCCAGTGAGGGGCACGAGGACAGTGCATAAATTAACACACTTTATTAACAGAAAAGGATATGTCAAATCGAGTAAAAGCCAGATATTACAGGCTACCAACGACACTACAATATAACTAAGTGTTTTCAAAGGAAGTTCCATGCAAGGCAGCAAGCTTAATGGAAGAGGACATGGGGGTAAAAATAGGTTTAGACTTATGCATGTTGGTCCGAATAAGTAAATCAGAAATATCCTTGGATTGAGACAAAAATAAACTAGATGAATTATGATAGACTTCAATGCCTAAGAAAAAATGTAATGACCTGAGATCCTTAACAGGAAAATAAGCACGAAGTGCATCAATAAAATCTAAAACAATAGAGGCATTAGTTCCAGTAGAGGTAGAGTGAAGAATGAAAAGTGAGGAATCAAATTTGGAACGTTGAAAACCAAGAGTCAACAGTCGATCACTTAGGTTTGAAAACCAAGCCCTAGAGGCTGGTTTAAGTTCATAAATGGACTTTTTCAACTTATAGAAATGAGTGGGGAGATCCGGATTGACGAAGCCAAGAGGTTGGTCCATGTAAATAGCCTCTTCGAGATCCTCATGTAAAAATGAGTTTTTTATGTCTAGTTGATGTAGCGGCCAGTGAGAGGAAACATCAAGAGAGAGGAGGAGACAAATTGTGACTGATTCTACAATCGAACTAAAGGTATCAGTGTAGTCCAAGCCGACGTACTGATGAAAACCCTTGGCCACAAGCCGAGCTTTGCAGCTTTCAAGGGAGTCATTAGCAAGTCGTTTGGTTTTAACAACCCATTTTGAATCCAAAATATTGAGATTAGAATAGAATGGTACCAAATCCCAGGTTTGGTTGAAGAGAAGAGCTTGAAACTCGACATCCATGGCAGAGTGCCATTCGGGGTACTTGGATGCCTTGGTGTATGACGTGGGTTCTTCTGGAACTGAGGAGGACTGAGAAATCATGAGAGAGAGATGTCTATACCATTGGATCGATGGAAAGGAAATGATTTGTGGGCTTTCAGACGTGTGACCATAGGGTGAGTAGGGATGGCCCGAGGAGCTATGTGGGGTTGTGGTTCATCGGAAGGGAGGGAAAGCATGGAACTGAGTATGGGAGAAGAGGACACAAAGGAAGGAGAAGGAAATTCTTAGGGAGTAGAGATGGACGAGGATGAAGAATGAAGGGGATCGGGTAGGGTTTGATGGGAAGTTAATGTGGGCTCAAGCGTAGATGGGCTTGGCAAAGAGAGGCCTGAGTGAGAGAATGTGTTGGTGAGATCAAGGAATGGCCCACAAGAGATGGTACTAGGGGCCGTGGGAGATGAAGTGGACGGATTGGGCAAGCAAAGGGGAAGTGCAACTCGTTGAATTTGACATCCCAAGGATATAAACACGACCCATAAGAATGTGCAAGCAATTATAGCTCTAATGGTCAGGACTATATCCCATAAAAAGACAAAGTTGAGACCTTAGGTCCATTTTGTGTTTATTAAAGGGGTGTAAATTAGGCCAGCAGGCTGAGCCAAAGGTACGAAAAAACTTGTAGTCAGGAGAATGATGAAATAACTTTTGAAAAGGAGAGATGTTATTAAGGAGTGGAGTGGGCATTCGGTTAATTAAAAAAAAAAAAAAACAGTTTGAAATGCTGCAGACCCATATTTTGAAGGAACGGAGGCATGGCTAAAAGTGAAAGCTCAGTCTCAATAATATTAAGATTACGCCGTTCAATACTTCCATTTTGAACATGAGAATAAGGACACGTGATTCTATGATTAATTCCAAAAGATTTTAATATGGAGGAGAGAGGACAAAATTCGCCTCCCCAATCTAATTGAACCGAAATAATGTTTGTTGAAAAACAATTACTAACATAACATAAAAAGGCAAGAAATACAGAGGAGACATCAGATTTAGATTGAAGCGGAAAGTACCAAATGTATATCAGTTTTCAACGGTGACCTGAAGAACCACATCCCGGGTACGCAAATCCTTCACAAAAAAAAGAGGCATGAAATTCGAAGTATACAGAATTATCAATACAAAATTGATGAACAAACAACAAATTGTGAGAAATAGAGGGAAGATGAAGGAGTTGGCGAAGAAGAAATTTGCCAGATGATGTAGGAAGGTGAGCCGAGTCATTGTTGTGGATGGGAAGTGTAGAGCCAACACCGATGCTAACATGGTCAGGACTTTGATAGGCTGTAAAGTCTAAGTTGAGATCGAAAAATTCTACAGTAAAATGGTTAGTAACTATAGTTAGCAGGAAACCATGCGTTAGTGGGAATTGAGGGAGGGGGCAGAGTTGTCAAATGAGCAGCCAAGGAAGGTGGAGGTGGGGCTTGATACGTTTCGTTGAACTTGTGATAAAAGAATAAGGCCGTGTGGCTTGGGCAGATTTGACAAACAGGTTGTGTATCGAGTTTGTTTGAGAAAAAATTTGAGTTGCCAATACCAGCCCCTCAGCCACGGTGAAAATCATGAAATCCTCGGCCTCGATAAGAGGGTGATGGGGAGAAGGAAGATTTGGTGATGGTGGTATTGGCTGATAAAGAACTATTCGAAAGGAGACGCTGGGTTTGATGGGCAAGTCGAGATTTGTGGTTGAGAATGTAGCTATAAATCTATTGAGGGGATAAAGGTTCTAGTCTGGTTGTGAGGGATGTCACTAGAGAATCATAATTCGTGCCTAATCTAGCTAAGAGGTAAACAGAAAATTCAGAGGATGAAAGAGGTTGGTCGGCGGCACTAAGAGAAGCAGAAAGTGTTTTGGCCTTGTGATAGTATTTTGTAATGGTCTCAGATCTTTTTTCAAGGGTAGTTGAGTGGTATTGAGTTTGCATGATATGAGCACAAGAATGATCAGTAAATAGATTGTGAAGAGTAGACCAAACCTTGTGTTGAGGCTAAGCACGCAAGAACTTAGGCAAGAACCTGATTTGAGAGAGAGGAGTTGATGGCTGATATAATGAGTTGGTCTTGAAGGACCCATTTGGTATATGCTGGGTTAGGCTGGCCGTCTAGTGTAGGGGAGGGCATAGGAGTGGTGCCATTGACATAGCCAAACAGTTGATGGTCTTTGAGGAAAGGAGTAAGTTGTGCTTTTCATAACAAGTAATTGTCAATGGTAAGCTTGATGGTGACAAAATGTGTGGTAGAGTTGATGATGTTACGGGTATTGGGAGGAAGTGGTGGTGATTTTAAGGTGGGTTTTTCTGAGGAGTTGCCAGGATCCATTTTTTATTATTGGAAGGAAAATAGACGAGGGTCTTTTGGTAGCTTTGGTACCACGTTAAAGTTGAGAAACAAGGGGCATGAAAGCTGTATGAAGGAAGGCCTCAATGGTAGGAAATTTCCATCATCGTGCAGAGGAGAAAATATTTTTTATACCTCTTGAATACAACAAATCACAAGGCCTCAATGTAAAGAGTTTTTACATCTTTATTTCATTTAATAGAATTGGTTACAAGAATAATTCTAGAGTATCCTCATGCTCTAGTTTGATCTCCTTAACACAAGGTAGCTCAAGTTTTGGTTTCAGTTGAATTTGACACTACCAAATATGCAACTGAACTGAAAGATTTTGAATAATCCAAATCCGATGCAAAGGGACACATAGGTGCTAGAGTTATAGAAGTACATACTTCCTCGGATCTTCGTCTTGCCACATGAGAACTTTGTCAATCGTACGAAACCTAATGAGACCCAACTCAGTATTTCGATTACGAGAAATGCTATTCATCATATCTGCACCACATATTAATTAGTAATTTATTATTTTAGTAATGCTATATGTATTTATGATTTTACTTATATTTTTATGAATAATGCTACTTTGCCCTCTCATTTTGATCTCTTTTATATTTATTTATTTATTTTTACTTACTGATTAAGGAAGTGACTATTAGTGTATTAGTTTTTTTTAAAATTTTTAAAGATGTTAAAAAAATATAAAAATCAAAAATAAAAAAATAAAAAGCATGGGTTTTGTCTAGGCAGCACGCCCAACGATCATTGCTGGGCAACAACCTAACATTATTCTATTTTTATTTATAAGACTCATTTTAATAATATTTTTTAAATTCAAATTTTAAATTTTAAATTTCATGATTTCGGTATATCAATTGACATATGGAGAAATAAGTTTTTTTTTTTTTATATAAAGGTAGTGCTAATAGGACGCCCAATGTGCCTACTAGTGTATTTAAAATTTTTTGCTATTTTCTTTTTATCATTTTTTAACATCATTAATCATTAAAAAAGAGTAAAAAAATTAAAAAACTTCACTAGTAGCCACTTTCTTAAATATTAAGGCTTCATTTTTTTTAAGAATTTCTCTCAATTCATCTTATCTCATTTAATCATTACAATTTTCTTAAATTCTCATACAAATAAATAAATTATTCAAAAATTTCAAATCCCTAAACAAAAATAATATTGAAAAAAATATATTCTAATAATATTTATTCAACTTTTAACTTTAATTTCAACTCTTCTCATCTCATTTGTGAAAACAACCGATTAAGTACATTTAGGCAAACCGAACGTTATCAAGCGGTTAGTTTGAGGCGATCCACTAGCATTTTCAAATTTATAAATTTTTCTTAAATACATTTAGGCACACATGTATACTTAACCATGACCAACTAATCAAGCGGTAAGTTTTAGGGGCTCTACTAGTATTTTTCTTTTTATAAATTTTCTTAAGTACATTTAACATTTTTCTTATTATTTTTATTCTTCTATTTAAATATATATATTTTTAAAACAGTTAGGACCACATGTCCAAGAGTGGACCCTGTCCCATATTTTTTAAAAAACCCTCACTTGTGACGGAGGAAAACCATATAACAAAAAACCACTTGAATGAAAAGCCATAAACAAAAACACCCAGATCAAGCGAAACTAACAACATCAACCTAAAAGAACCAAAACCACCCAAGCTACTAGCAGAGACCTTATCCACCTTTAAAATTCCTTTTAGCTTCCACGGAACATCATCAAAATTTATCCATGTACTAGACTGATGATTCGAAGCCATACGAGCAAGAAAATCAGCTCCTGAGTTTCCTTCTCTAAAAACATGATTGATCTTGACTTGCAAACTCGACAAGACCTCTTGAATTTCATCCCAACATTCTTCAAGATACCATATACCACATCTCCCTTTTGCCAGCCAATTAACAACAGGTAAAGAGTCTAGCTCAATCTCAATTCTTTGCAAACCCAACTCCTTGCAATGTTTGAGCCCATAATAAAGAGCTAATAATTCCGTTTCATTATTAGAGCCATGAGCCAGCTCCTTAGCAAAAGCCAGCCTCAAATAGCCCCGATCAACCCGAGTAAGGCCCCCCGCCCCCATGCAACCTGGATTGCCTAACGAACTCCCATCAACATTCAACTTAAACCATCCCATATTTGGCTTACATGATTTAACCAAACAAACCGGCTTATGTAAAGGAGATTTAACCAGAATTGAGAAGGCCTCCAATATTCTAGTGTCACCATTTTTCAAGTTTCTACTCGCCCTCAGACGTAATCCCACCCATGCAATTGCAGCTTTGATCACACTCCACAATGAATGCACAGAACCATGTTTCCCTTCCATACGAGCCTTACACCGCCACACCCAAAGAGACCATGTTAAAATAGTGGGAATCAAACCAAGCAATGTACCTTTTTGGGATGACTGTGAGGCCTATCGAAACCAAAGCTCCATAATATTCTTTCAAGGCCTCGATGGATCATACGGCATCCCTAAATTCAAGGACGCTCTATGCCAAATTTTTGCTGCTAGAGTACCTGTGGCCAAGACATGATCCTGATTTTCAAGACAACCCCATACACAGCATTCACATTTAGAAACCACTGGAATGCCCAACTCTTTAATACGTGAATCCACACATAGGTAAAAATTCAAAGCCTTCCACATTGTAACTGAATACTTCTATGGTAGTCCAGAGTGCCAAATCCAACGAGCCCATTCTGATTTTGGGGCCTTAACACAAATACATTCCTAAGCCGACTTCGAGGAAAAAATACCATCCAAACTAGGCTTCCAAATCAGGATATCTGCCCCATCTTTATGCTCACCTAAAGATGTCAAGATATCCTCAAGTTTGGATTCCCCCACCAGTCTTCTGAGTAGTTCCACAGCCCACCCATTATGGATGCAACCCTCCCTTATTGTGAGACGAGGAAGATCTGAGATCTCACAAGAGTCTATGATAGCACCTGATGACAACCAGTTATCCCTCCAAAAAGAAACGCGACCATCCCTTACCTTCCACATGGCATTGCTCAACACCTTAAGTAGCACCGCTACTATTCACTTCTAGAATAAAGAGCCCTTACTAGCCTCAATCAAAGAGATATGCTTCTCCTTTACATATTTTTCCTTAAAGAAATTAACCCAAATGGAATTTTACCTTAGAAGCTTCCATGCAAACTTCATAAATAGCGAAACCTACATATCACACTCTAGCCCAAGAAACCCACTTCTTTTTTGGTTTACCATTATAGGAGCCCAAAAAAAAAAATACTCATGAGCCGATTAAGACTTGCCACCACAGCCTTAGGCGCATACAAAAGAGAAAAGAGGTGTATTGGTATACTTGCCACAATATGTCTCAACAACAAAATGCGAGCACCAGTCGAAAGGAACTTCGTTTGCCATCCTTCAAGCTGACTCCAGATCGGTGCATTAGCTCATCAAAATGAATCACTTTCAACCTTCCTATATATATATATATATATATATATATATATATATATATATATATATTTACACATCAATATGTGTGTTTGAATAAAAAGGTAAAATTGACAAATTATATATTATTGTATGATATAAGGATGATAAGTTAAATTTTTATTGAGATCATAGATTTCAAACGTACACTTCGATATAGTCCAATCCAACGTATAAAAAGATTATCGATGACCCCATCAAGCAAACTTGTCCAAAAGGTTATCGATGACCCCATTAAACAAGTTTATCTATAGTTACGTAATTATACGGATTTCCTTAAGAAACTTTTATAAGATTTGGTCTATGTTTTGAACAGATCAATCTATAAATTAATATAATTGGACGAGATTTTGGACACGAGTTCAAAGGATTATTTAAAAATTCTGGAAGGTCAATAATACTAAAAAAAATATGATGGAAATGTATATATGTTTTAAAAAAGATAATTGCCATTTGAAAGTCTTTACATCATACACCATCTAAATAACATAATTTAATTTACAAGATTTAAATTTTAAAATTTATCTTTCAAATCAAATTATGTCATATGAATGTTGTGTAGTGTAAAAACTTTCAAATATAATTATTTTTTAAAAAAAACTTAATAGTGACGCTTGTTAAGATATAAAACTAAATAATAAAATCTACATCTTCTCATCAATTTAAGTTTTTGGGATAATAAGTGATTTTACATAATCTCAAAACAGATGTCATGAGTTTTAATCTTGACTCTACACCCTATCTTATTTAATTAAATATTTGACATATTAAACTCCCTTATTGAAGGAAAGTTCGACCCACTTACTAAGATAAAAGAAATAAATTATAAAATCTATTTCATCCTTTCAAGTTAAAGTTTTAAAATAACAATTAAGAGTTAGCTCAAGTGGTAAAGGCTTGAGGGTATGTTTCTCTAGGTTTAAGATTCAAATTTATTTAAAAATAAATAATTTTTTGTGACTATTAGATTGAAAAAATTCTTTATCGAAGAGTTATGCACCTACAAGATTAGTTGAGATCTGTTTTTGAACACCAGGTATAAATAAATAAAAAAGGTTAAATTTTGAAAATAAATAATCATCCACACGGCTGATTACTCCTTTTTGGCCCTATGCATAATTCCGACAACTGTCCGACTCGAATTATTCGGTCCAGCTCGTTATATATATATATATATATATATATATATATATATATATATCTATATATATAGAATGAGGGCCGTTCTCCCAGAACTCGTACTAGATCAGTTACTAAACAAGGGGAGGGAAATGGTGAGAGCCGAAGTAGCAGCAGCACCCAAGCCAGACCACTACGATAGAGCAAGTGAATTGAAGGCTTTTGACGACACAAAAGCCGGTGTCAAAGGCCTTGTAGATGCTGGGGTTACCGAGATCCCTCGTATATTCCATTTACCACCGGAGTATAGCTTCGACAATAACTCAGTTTCTGATCATGACAATCTGTTCAGCTCAATTCCTGTCATAGACCTAGAAGGCATCGAAAAAGATGTAACAAAACGCAAGGAGGTTGTGGACGCGGTTCGTGATGCATCAGAGACATGGGGTTTCTTTCAGGTGGTGAATCATGGGATCCCTGTAGGTGTTCTGGAGGAGACGAAGGAAGCGGTGCGGAGGTTCCACGAACAAGATACTGAGATTAAGAAAGAGTTCTATACCCGTGACCCCAAGAAACAGGTTGTGTACAACTCCAACTTCGATCTCTATAGTGCACCGTCTACCAATTGGAGGGATACGTTTGCGTGTTGCATGGCTCCCAATCCCCCCAAGTCAGAACAACTGCCAGCTCCGTGCAGGTATATATATCACACACATCCAGTTTGAATTAGGAAATTAAGGAATCTACCAAGAATTTTTAATGAGATAATGGGTTTCGTGCTTTAAGTTGATCTGATTAATACAGGGTTGTATTTATTTATTTTACTGTTCAATGGTTAGCTATGGCATGGAATTAATCATGCGTACGAGTACTCCTAGGCTTATATTTAAATATATACTTTTCTATTTTATGATTTATCACCCAGTTTATAAGGATTGTCATCTTAATCCTATCCACCATTCAAACAGTGCTTCGGATCATGCTTGGCCCATAAAAAGATCATTCAGATCATGAAAACTCCATAATTTTTCTTTTGATATTGTTATATCATCTTTTCGATGCTGGGGATGATTTGTGGACGGTTGTGCTTATATATCGTAGTGATACACATCTATGGCTCGACCAAATAAATGAAATACAGTAAACAAATGAAATAAAGATTTTACATAGTTCAATAATGTATTACAAATTGCCGAGATTACTAACTTGTTGCGGCGATTTTATTTCCGACAAGCTAGAAATCGCCGCAATAGCCGTTATAACTCATGCGCATGAGTTCACAAGGCGTGGGCCGGAGAACTTTCACTATGAAAGGAGTGATTACAAGCTCTCAAATCTGGGTTTTAGGTCTCTATCGCACAATATTTTTGTCACAAAGGAAGAAGTTGAAGAAGTAAGAGGGAAAGAGGAAAAAAAGAAAAAATTAAAGATTCAACCCTTCCTTTCTCTCTGTGGTGGCCTACCTCCTCTTTCGCCTGCTGCCCCATGCATCTAACCTTTTGTCCTCTAGATCTATTCCATTTTTGCTTTTTTTAGTCATGTACTTCGTCTAGTTTCATCTACAGTTTTTGGCCTTAATTTGTCCCCTACAGATATCATAAAACTTGAACTTCTTTGAAATGCTTATTTTTGTGGACTCGATCTCGGCCCCTAATAAATATTTCTTTATAATTTGGAGACTTAAAACGTTTACATAGAGACAGCAGAATGACATATGCCATCTTAATATATACTTCTAGAGACATACTGGAAGAGTACTCGAAGCTAGTGATGGAGTTGGGGATTTCACTGTTCGAACTATTATCGGAGGCTCTTGGGCTAAACCCAAAGCACCTAAATGGCATTGATTGCGCTGAGGGGCTCCAAGTTATTTGCCATTACTATCCGGCTTGCCCACAGCCAGAGTTGACATTGGGCACAACTCAGCACGCTGACAATACCTTCCTTACCGTGCTTCTGCAAGACCATATTGGTGGCCTCCAAATTCTTCGTCAGGGCAAGTGGATCGACATCCCACCGGTGCCCGGGGCTCTTGTTGTTAACGTTGGAGATCTTCTACAGGCAAGCCCCTTCACATGAATCTTGTACATGTCTTCTCGGGTATTAATTGTTACTGGATTTGGACATCCTTAAATATTGCACCAGCTTCTTTTCCTTTATTTTACAAATCACGTGCACTTCATTTTTGTCAATGCCTTGTAATTACATACATATAATCTCTTGGTCTCACGGACATGGCACTACCAAAGAGTTGCAGATTCCACCAGGCCAGATCATTGGCTTTTGTTGTGCTCTTTACTCGTCTTCTCTTGCTGGAGACCTTGTCATTATTTAGACCTTGTCATGAACGGTCTAAAGCACAAATTTAATAACGACCTGTTGGTCTTATCTATGATATGGGGCGATTGAAATTGACGTTAATGTCAACGGACCAAGGTTGGTTCTGCTTTAGTGTCAAAATTTTCTCATTTTAGAACAAATGAGAACATTCTACTTTGGATACTAATTAAGTACTAATGATACTACAGTACTTGCTACTTTTGTTTACTTCAATTGGTTTGGTTCAGCTAAATCTCTTGGTATTTCTCAATTTGTATTTGGATGCTCCAAATTCAAGCCTGGCCGAATTTCATTTTCTGTAGCTGCTAATTTCAATTTGTTAACTTTTTTCCCTTGGTTTTTCCAGCTTATAACTAATGACACGTTTAAGAGCGCTGAACACAGAGTCTTAGCAAGCCGGGCAGGTCCAAGAGTGTCTGTGGCAAGCTTTTTTTGCACAGCTAATCTGCCTACCGGAAAAGTTTATGAACCCATCAAAGAGTTATTATCAGAAGACAATCCTCCAAAATATAGGGGAACCACGATAAGAGATTACTGTATCCACATCCAAGGAAAGGGCCTTGATGGGACTTCTGCACTTCTGCATTTCAGGCTTTAAACTCTTTTGAAGAGATATGAAGAAGTACCGTTGGTATGAATATGTGTTTTGGGTTGGATTTCCCAATTTCCCAAATTACTTGTGTGGTTAAATATTGCTATATTATCGAAAGAATATAAATGTTAGGGGCCCAAGTCTACCATATGGAAGAGTAGTGTTACAAGCTGGGCAGCAACTTTAATTATATCTACCCTACAAGCTCATTTATTATATGTTGTACCCTATAAACTCATATGGCAGTCCACTCGGCAATACCGCATAAATAAATAAAATCATACGAACAAATCGTGTCTCTTTAGCGATATTTGAACTAATTAGGAGGCATGTCATCGTCTTTTGGGTTTATTACAGAATTCAGGGGTGAATTTTTACATTTTTATAATTAAGACCTAGATTTTAATTTTCATAAATTGGTTTTCGAATTTAAAACACTCACAATTACATATCTCAATCAATTTTTATTAGTTAACAATTTCAAGTGACATTAGTTTGAAAACTTAGTCGTCAATTTATAAAATCTTTTCTAAATTCTTACACAAAATACAATAAATAATTCAATTTTTAAATAAAAAAATATTAAAAAAAATATTTTAACTATATTTTATTTAATTTTCAACTTTCATTTTATCTCATGCCCTATCCAAACCTCCCAAAAAACTCATGTATTGATTTCGTAATTAATCCGAATTTTTAGTAATCTAGCTAAGAACTATTGTCTAAATATATCATTTTGAGAGTAATCGCAAAATAAATTACGGTCTGGTGATGATTTGTATTTTTTTTTTTTTATAAATCTTTGAGAAGAGAGTGTGCGCTCTGAACAAGATTCTCAATAATTTTTTACCAACATTACAAGAAATAATAAATTGAAGTTATTTTTAGTATTTTTTATAATATTAAATATTATTCATATATAAGTTATTTATATAATTTAGAGAAATAGATACTACTGAAGTTATAATATTAAATATTATTCATATATAAGTTATCACGTCTACTAAGGCATTAAATACAAAGAGATTAAAAGTATTTCATTTTATCTCATTTTATCATTATAATTTTTTTAAATTCTAACACAAAATATAATAAATAATATAACATTTTCAAATCTTAGAATAATAATAATACTAAAGTAATATTTTAATAATTTTTATTTTTAATTTTTATCTAATTCATCTTATCTCAACACACTATCTAAACCGAAGTGTAAACACATTTTTCTTGAAAACTGTACGGACGCTTTGGATAGGATCCTCCTATTCGGTCCAGCGGGCGTGCGGTCTAATGCAAATTGTGCACTTTTTTATTTTTTTATTTAAACATTTGTCAAATACTTTTAAATATTTTAAAAAATACACTAATGTATAAACTGAAATTTTTTAATAATTAAGAAAAATTAAAAAAATTAAAATATATAAACAGTAAAACTCAGGAACAAAATAGGACACTACAAAATCAAAATATATGACTAGTAGATGCTGGCGTGTAATGAGATCCCTCCTATATGAATCTATCAACCACTGGATAAATTAGTACTATTCCTGTCATAGAACTCAGTTTCCTTATCAGTTATCCTCCCAGGTCAGGCCAGTTGCCCACTGCATGTAGTTATATATGTGATATATATTCTCATTCTCATTTGCTCAAGTTAACTGTACTTTCATTCATCTAGATAGAATTAGGCCGCTCTACATGTTAACGTCAATCTCCCTCCCAATTGCAATCAATTTTTGGACATATCTTGATAATCGTAGTCAACAAGTCTGGCGGCTTAAAATAAGAAACGATCAAGTGGTATAATACTTTTTTGTCACGATTCAAGTACTTGTTGAAAGTTTCACATGATTTATTTTTGTCACGACTCATCTCATTTGTTTTTAGAGATAAATCGAGATAAAATCTAAAGATTAAATAAAATATTATTAAAATATATTTTTTAATATTATTTTTATTTTAAAATTTTAAAAAATTAAATTATTTCTTTTATTTTTTATAAAAATTTAGAAAAATTATAATGATTAAATAAGATGAGATGAGATGAGTTAATAAATTTTGTAAAAACAAATGAGGTAGAACAAACTCATCCTGATTTTTATAAAGAGTTACCTCACTCCTACTATTAAGCCTTTTATAAGGAGGAAAAAATATTTCTATATATTATCAGAGTAAGTTAACCTATAACTGATGATGAGCTTATGCGACCTACTCACGATTATAGTAACAAAAATACCGGCCCACATGTGAGGGAGCGTGTTGAGAAGTCTCACACGGCTTAGGAACAAACCCATCCTGATCTTTATAAGGAATTACCCTACTCCTCATATTAGGCCTTTTTAAAGAAAATGAGTGTTTCTATAGTATTAGACAATAATGTAGGTCACAAGTTTTGTTTAAATTAAAAGTCATGCTAGAGTGTCGCCTAACAGTAACCGTTGGACGTGCCCCTTGGCTAAATTCACCTTTTAAATTTTTTTTCCCTTTTCTTAGTCATATTTTTAAAATATTTTTAAATATTTTAAAAAAATACTAATACATTAATAATCACTTCCTTAATCAATAAATAAAAAAAAAATTAAATACATAAATGATCCAAATGAGATAATAAAATAAAATAGCATAATAACATTATTCTTAAATTAATTGATTGTGAAATAGATTATAAAAAATTGTACGAACCTTATGGATATATCGTTAAAGAAAAATATCAACAACACAACCAGCTGAAGTTTCGGTCTGATCCATTTAATTTGACTGTGACCTCATGTATAACTAAATTGAAAGGTTTAAATGAATCCAAGACCGGACGTAGACTGTTTCGTCTCAATTCTTGAATCCAAGACCCGTGTTCCGTGATCTTATCATAGACTGTTTCGTTTGTTTTACGACTCTTTCAATTCATTTAATTTAATTTAATTTTATCTAATTATTATGATTATTTAAATTTTTACACAAAAAATAATATTAAAAAATATATTATAAAAATATTTTATTTAATTTTTTAATTTTAATCCCCACTTATTCATCTTATTTTATCTGAAAAAACAAACGAGATTAAATAATGCCACCTGTCCTTTTTGGCCTCATACATACCTACAACGCCGAGTTGAATTATTCGGTCTACTTACGAGAAAATTGTTTATTTATAATTAATAAATTTTTATAAAAATAATTATTTTTATTAAAATAAATCTATTTTTATCTTAAATAATAATTATTGTTACAAATAATCTCTCATAAATGTTTTTTTTTTTTTTTAACGAGCTGGGTGTTAATTTATAGACCATAAAGGTCCGTTCTCCCCGAACTTCTAGATCTGCTACTAAACAAGAGGAAAATGGAGAGAGCCGAGGTTGCAGCTAGACCAAAGCCAGATCACTACGATAGAGAAAGTGAATTGAAGGCTTTTGACGACACAAAAGCCGGTGTGAAAGGACTGGTAGATGCTGGGGTTACTGAGATCCCTCGTATATTCCATTTACCACCGGACAGCTTCGACAAGAACTTAGTTTCTGACCATGACAGTCAGTTCGGCACAATTCCTGTCATAGATCTCAAAGGCATCGAAAAAGATGTAACAAAACGCAAGGAGGTTGTGGAAGCGGTTCGTGATGCATCAGAGACATGGGGTTTCTTTCAGTTGGTGAATCATGGGATCCCTGTGGGTGTTCTGGAGGAGATGAAGGAAGGGGTGCGGAGGTTCTACGAGCAAGATACTGAGATTAAGAAAGAGTTCTACACTCGTGACAACATGAAACCGGTTGTGTACAACACCAACTTCGATTTCTATAGTGCACCGACTAGCAATTGGAGGGATACGTTTTTGTGTTCTATGGCTCCTAATCCTCCCAAGTCAGAACATCTGCCAGCTCCATGCAGGTATATATGTTCGTGCTATGCAATTTATACTTTGCTTTTTTGGATTATTTTAATTTATAACATACATCTAGATTGAATAGAACGACAAAAAACCTACCCGTCATTTTTTAATGAGATAATGGGTTCGTTCTTTAAGTTCTGATTAATAAAGGGATTTTAATGTTTATTTTAATGTTCAATGTTTAGTCATGGCATGGAATTAATTAATGCGTAGGAGTAATCCTTGGCTTATATTTAAATACTATTCTAATTTATAAGGATGGTGGTTTTAATCCTATCTACCATTCAAACAGTTCTCGGATCATGGCCCATAAAAAGATCATGACAACTGGATGATTTGTTATAACATTTTTCAGATTCCGGGGCTTCAGATGATTTGTGGGCGGTGGTGCTTATTGTGGTGTAACAAGTCTATGGCTTGACCAAATAAATGAAATACATATTTTACTTGGTTTAGTAAAGTGGCATGAGTCGACAAGGCGTTGGGTCTCTGTTTTGCACAATATTTTTGTCATACAAGAAGAAGTTGAAGAAGTAAACGGGAAAGAGGAAAAAAAAAAAAGATTCAACCCTTACTTTCTCTGTGGTGGCCTGCCTCCTCTTTCGCCTTGCTGCCCCATCTAACATTTTGTCCTCTCTTGCATTTATTTTCTTTACAGTCACGTAATTCGTCTATTTTACTTTTGCATACTTCTTAAACATTCTATCAATGTAATTTTTTAATACAGTTATTTTATATTAAAAAAATGATGCATATGAATAGGGTGCACAAAAAATACATAAAAATGACTAAACATAAAATTTTTATAAAAAAAAAAACATTTAACTATGAAATCCTTACTTTTGTAGACTCAATCCCCGGCCCCTGATAAATATTTATTTTTAATTTGGAGACTTCATCGTTTACCATAGAGACAGGAGAATGACATATATCATCTTAATATATACTTGTAGAGACATACTGGAAGAGTACTCCAAGCAAGTGATGGAGTTGGGAATTTCATTGTTCGACCTATTGTCGGAGGCTCTTGGGCTAAACCCAAAGCACCTAAATGACATCGATTGCGCTGAGGGGCTCCAAGTTATTTGCCATTACTATCCGGCTTGCCCACAACCAGAGTTGACATTGGGCGCAACTCAGCACGCTGACAATTCCTTCCTTACTGTGCTTCTGCAAGACCATATTGGTGGCCTCCAAATTCTGCATCAGGACAAGTGGATCGACATCCCCCCCGTGCCCGGGGCTCTTGTTGTTAACATTGGAGATCTTCTACAGGTAAGCCTCTTCATATGAATCTTGTACATATCTTCTCGGGTATTAATTGTTACTGGATTTGGACATCCTTAAATATTGCACCTTCTTTTCCTTTATTTTACTAATCACATGCACTTCATATTTGTCAATGCATTGTAATTACATACATATAATCTCTTGGTCTCACGGACATGGCACTACCAGAGAGTTGCAGATTCCAGCAGGCCAGGGCATTAATTTGGGCAGCTTGTGCTGTGCTCTTTTTACTCTCTTATTTCTCTTTATGGGGATCTTGTCATTATGATGGATGTGAACAAGGCTAGTTTCGATTCAGAGATGAGATATGATGGTTTTAGATAAAAGATAAAAGTTGAAAAAAATATTGTTAGAATATTATTTTTTTATATTATTATTGTTTTAAGATTTGAAAAAGTTGAATTGTTTATTATATTTTGTATGAGAATTTAAAAAAATTATAATAATAAGATGAGATGAGATGAGATAAAACACTTTCTGAATCCAAACAACGCCTAATTACAGTACACAATTTATTAACGACATATTGGTCTTATTTATGTTATGGGCGCTTCAAATTGACGTTAATGTCATGGATCCTAAATTGGTGTCAAAACTTTCTCATTAAGTGCTAATGAGAACATTCTACTTTTGATACCGTTTAAATACTAATGATACAGCACTAGCTACTTTTGTTTTGTTTACTTTAATTGGGGTGGTTTAGCTAAATTTCTTGATATTTCTCAATTTGGATGTGACAAATTCGAGACTGGCCTTCATTTTATGGAGCTGCGAATTTCAATTTCTAACTTTTTCCCTCTGGTTTCTTCAGCTCATAACAAATGATAGGTTTAAGAGCGTTGAACACAGAGTATTGGCCAGCCTGGCAGGTCCAAGAGTGTCTGTGGCAAGCTTTTTCTGCACATGTTTTCAGCCGGCCGAAAAAGTTTATGAACCCATTAAGGAATTATTATCAAAAGACACTCCTCCAAAGTATAAGGAAACCACAGTGAGAGATTACAGTGCCTACTACCAAGAAAAGGGCCTTGATGGGACATCTGCACTGCTGCATTTCAGGATTTGAACTCTTATACATGTATCGGGTTGGATTTCAGGATTTCTCAAACTACTTATATGGTTAATTGCTATATTATCGAAAGCATAAATGTTAGGGGCCCAAGTCTACCATATAGAACTTAGAAGAGTGTTGTTACAAGGGGAACAACTTTTATTATATGTACTCTTCAAGCTCATTTATTATATGTACCTTGTAAATCATATGTCATCCATGCGACAATAACGCAATGATCTTTTTTATAGTTATGCCGCGATCGATGATAGAGAACTCACAGATGCGATCTTTTATTCTTTCGCATGATAAAATCACGGATGTGAAAGCACATAGAAACCAAATATTTATTTATTGTATATTTTATCGACATTATAAAAAATCTACAACCTAAAGCTCTAATACCACATGTTACATATTTTAATGTGAACATTAATAATTGAATTTTTGATTTTCTACGGTCCACAATAATAAAACAAAGGTTTTGCTATTCATCCTCCCCACACTCCACATTTTTTAATATTTTTTAATTTTTTTTTAATTTTTTTTTTGAATTAATTTTTTTTAAACTATTTATAATTTTTTATTCACTATTCATATAAAAATATATTTGATAAAAAAAATTAAAAAAAAGGTGGAGTGTGGAGTGTGGTGTGAATAGTAAAGGTTGAATAGATTTTTTCATAAAACAATGATAATTAAACACGTATATTTCTCTATCTGTTTGATAAATAATTTGATCTGACTATGAGAGAAAAATCACCTTAGTAACTTAGCCTCACAAGTATCTCTCGATGGCTAGAGGCACAAAATGTTGTAGGTCAGAATCCTTTAATTACTCAGTATTATTTATAGACTTTTGGCCATCAAGAAATGTAAGACTTTATGTTTGATTGTGATTAGAGATATAAAGTTAATCTTATCTCTTAGGAATTTTTCTTATCCCATTATAACTCATCATAAGTTTTGAACTATTTCAAACTCTATCAAGATGGATGTGTGGGACACAGAATTTAAATAAAACTCTTACAGGATGCATTGGAGGCATGCGGTTTCTTTCAGGTGATAAATCATGGTATCCCTGATAGCATCATGGAGGAAATGAAGAATGGGGTGCGTAGGTTCTACGAGCAAGACAACGAGGTAAAGAAAAGATTATACAGACGCGACATCATGAGAAGCTTGGTGTATAATAGCAATTTTGATTTGTATCATTCGTCTGCATCTAATTGGAGGGATACTTTTTATTGCTTTATGGCTCCTAATCCTCTCATGCTTGAAGAATTGCCTGAGCCGTGCAGGTACGCAATGACTTGAACTATATAAATATATATCTTTCGTGTAAGAAAGGAGTATCCATAGTGGGAACCCCTTCACCTTCTTTTAGAGGTTATGAAGTGGTTCTTAAACCACTTCATGAGGTTTGATGACTAGCCATTAAGGGACAGCTGAGGCTACGTTTAGAGAGTCTATTAATTATATAGTCCTTCCCCCTCTTTGAATGTGACACTTGGATAAACAAGCTTTCTCTCTCAAATAGTTCTCTCTAGTCTCGACATCTAGGCTGTGGAATATGTGAGTGTTGCTTTAATATATTACAACGTAGTATACTCCACTATCGATATGGGAGATTCCAGATGAACAACAACGACGCCAGACAATCTGTGGAACAACCATAATAGATCTACGATTTATCAACAAAGTAATATCGCTTCCGTTGTATACCTTGATTTAGTATTTCTAACATTGGTATCAGAGCGTGCTAATTGGTTGTTTCTAATTTCTGATTTGTCGTGCTGATTTCTGTTAAGGAATTTTTTTTTTTTTTTTTTAATGATGTGAATTTGTATTCCTATGGTTTGTAACCATTGCTGTCGAGATTGGTCATTACAGTGGTAGCGCCGCTGCACAAGCAATGGCTGTAACCACCCATGCACTTGGAACCACACCGTTACACTACGGTTTTGTGACGTGCACCAGAGGGTGTTGTTTGCCTAATGCTGTGCTACCCGATGCTGCGAACGCCGCATGGGGCAATATCTCACGCAAAAGGCTGCTGAACTCGATGGGAATGTCGCGCTGGCCCTATGCTGCGCGATCTTGGTGTCACAGTAAGCACCATCCAGATGCATCGTTGCTACGTCGCTTATGGTGCGACACTCACCTGTTCTGCGCCTCCCATGGCGCTGCGCGTGCCAGTGTTTCGCTGACCAGGGCGTTAAGCTCACCAACTGGGTGCAGCGCAGCCCATGTCTTCGAGCACCGGACGTGTGATGCGTCACTGCGCAGACATGCAGCGCAGGAGCAACGGTGCACCAGGCCGATGCAGCGCGTACCAGGCGGTGCAATGCGCTGTGGCAGAACAGCTTGCATCATGCCAGTACTGCAAGCAAGCTCTTCCGGGGGAGAGAGACGCCAATGATGGCGTGCTCACAGAGGAACACTGCTGCTTGCAGAGCGAACCTGAACTGTGGTGCAGCGTGCACCAGCAAAAGCTGCGCTCGCTAGGTGCTGCGCCCACCAGTGAGTGGCGGAAGAAAGCTGGAGTCTCTGCAGAGTGGTGCTGCGTAGGAGCAGCGCCTCAGGAACGCAGCCATTGTGCAGCGCTGCACTGTCTGACACAGTGTAGCGAGGGGACGGCGCTGCCACGGTGCGGTGCCTCTGCAAAGAGCTGCTGCGTCACCATTAATGCCAGCCACGCAGCAACCGGCGGCGGTTACAAGGGCTGTTTTTATTTATTTTTCTTCCGTTTCACTTAACTGTTGGGTGGAGGAGGAAGATGAACAGTGCCCTTATGTGTTCTATGGATGAAGGCGCACTGTGATCTATTGACATTTAAAAGTATACGGGCTTAGGCTTGGCTTGTTTTAAATCATTTTTTGGGCTTTGATGAATTTGGGTTGTAGTCTGTAAAACAAGTGGGTTTTTTTTCATTAAATCAATGTTTTAGGCCCGGCCCATGTAACTTTTTTTTTCCAACAAAACAAAAACCAGTTTAGTTTGGTTTAAATTATCTTTGAGCTGAGAACCTCTTTTACTGATTTGGGCTATTTAAAAAAAAAAAAAAACTCCGGCCTGTATCACATCCTTTTAATGATGGTGCTTGTGGATTGGGTTGTGAGCCCAGCAGGCACAGGTCTGCTTTGCAGCTGGGCGCCCAAGGGGTCAGCCCATTGGCTGTCTAATAACAGTGTTTTTTGACAAAATGGTTGGATGGTGTTTTGAACCTAACACCTCACACACAAGGGCTAGAAGCTCAACCATGGACTAGAGCTTATTATTAATTTGTGTTGATTTTATTTACTAATTCAACATGTGATTCTGGCATAAAATATTTTTTTTTTCCTAAAATATATTTTTTGCATGTACTTATTGAATACGTGCATGCCATGATATTATGATATCATATTTTATCGTATTTATTAGGCATTTTATTTTATGTTATAAATTGCCTAGATTATTTTTATTTGGTGAATAATAATTATTTAGATAAAATGTGATGTGATTATTTTTGTACATGTATTGTTATTACATGTCAAACTATGAGCTTATTTTATCACTTGTATTATTAGGCTATTTTTAAGAATTAATCTTTAATTTTTTAGAATGTGATAAACTAGAAGATTAAGTAACCCGAGTTTGATTAGTCCATGGTTCTAATTGGCTCAAATTGATTTCTTTGATCTAGGACGAAATTATTTTTCGTGTGATTGACTCGGTAGATTACTTATCCTAGTGGGAGTATGGTTGAGATTGATTTGGAATTAATCTCTTATACGATATAAATTTGCGCGAAAATTAAGTTAGAAATTAATAATTAAGCATTTAGGTGCAAGAGATGATTAGGAAGCTTAGTGAATTTTCGATCTTGTGACATGTATTAACTATTAGATGTGTGTGCAATTAGATGCGCATAGTTTAGTAACTTTGAGATAACCGTGAAGAAAGCCGATTATTTATACGACTTAATCGTTGTATTAATCTCCTTCATGAGCAGTAGTTGGAAATGAATAAAGATTATTATGAGTGTCAGATAGTTTTAGATCATCATTATTGTGAAACCTCTAAAAGGTCTAGAGTAAAATTGAAAGTGCACGTGGGACGCTTGCACTACAATTTTTATAGAAGTTGATGGGATCAACTGTTAGATAAAACTAAACCACTATTTTACCTTTGAATCTTGTGGGTAATAACAGAAGTTGCATGTTGTTTTATAACGCAAAAATTAATTGCTCCTATATTTGAGGTTGAGCATTATAATCTTGAAGCAATTTAGATTAACTCACAGATAAGCACCTACTCTCACTACTTGCTAGTATGTCTGGCAAATAAGGATATTAAAATTTGAGTATGCAAGAGTGTTGAAGACATTCTTGATTGGCACATTCAGTTTAAGTCTTTTATCAGTGCACCTTTATGTGGTATTAATACTGGTAATCTTGCTCAAGTTTTATTTCTCTCTAGCGAGAGCAAACAGGCTTTTGCATAAATATGAATTTAGGAGTATCCCTTGAGAGTAATACCAAGCACCTTGGAGATTTGCATGGTAACTATGGCAAAAAAGTTTGAATAATTAGGTATGACTTAATTAAGCTTAAAAATCTTGCTCGTTGTTGCACTGATGCAAAATAGGTTTTAGGCTAAGATAATTTCTCGCAAAGTTTTTTCTTTTTTCTCCTATAGTGGATTGGAGAATATGAAAAATATTGAGTATGCAAGAAATAAGGATATATTGCTAGTTAGCAACTAAAACGTCACATACTGCATTTGTTGCGCAAAACGATATTTTTATTAGTGCTTTTAATGCGATATTAATGAAGTCTATATCTAATTTGATTTAAGACTCATTAAAAATAGTGGTGTTAGTGAGAATTTCTAGAGGTTTAGGAGTTGGATGGTCACTCAATGACTCATTGATATTATTTCTCGAGTGGAGAGATAATATGCTAAAAATGTGCTGGGGAGGCATAGGACGATGGTTGTGAAGCTTGAAAAATTTAAGTTTTTCTCGCTAATGAGATCCCTCTCCTTTATTTAGAAGAGTCAAAAGAGAAATGCAATATGGACATTTTCTATGTGAAAGTTCCTATACGTGCACACTAAGAACATGAGATAATAAAAATATGGGTTTTGCTACACAACCTCCTACTATTCATCCACACTCCACACTCCACATTTTTTAATATTTTTTAATATTTTTAAAAAAAAATTTTGAATTTATTTTTTTTTAAATATTTCAAATTTTTTATTTACTATTCATATAAAAATTATTTAATAAAAAAAATTAAAAAAAAATTTTAAAAAAAGATAGAGTGTGGAGTGTTGGGAGGTTGGGAAGATTTATTGTAAAAATATTGTTTCATCATAGAAATACGATTCTAAATTTTTTTTAGGAAAATATATTTTTTCAGTTAAAATATTTTAAAAATCGCAATTGTATGAATTATATGATGAGAACAATTATCTCGCAGTTTATTGACTTACTGAGAATGGTGCTATAAATGAATTATGGCGCAAAGCAGTTGTTACATCACACTCAGGTTGATGTAATATGGGGTTGTGGCCTTAATTCTGATTTGTCATCCTTAGATCGAGTTCATTTGCCTTTAAGAAAGGGTAAGTGACCATTTTGTGCAAATGTCAATTCTATTAAAAATCTAGAGGATCTAAATTTGATCATTTTTTGGTTGAGTCAAGAAAATTACTCGTATTTTTAGTGAGGGTGGGGAATTGTGAATTTTTTTGTAAACACTAATTTTTGGAAAGAACGTTTTCATCACGTTGCATTCCACATTACCTTAACTTTCATATTTTCAAATTTTTTTAAAAGATTGCCAAAAATAGTGGGAGTAATTCAACAACTAGTGTGAGTATACATTTGAGTGATGGTATACCATCAGTGATAGTGACTCCCAAAAGTTATAGAATATAAGGATCCTTATAAATAGCGTGATAGCTTTATATCAATAGTATCTCGTCGTTTAGAGACTGGAAGAGAATATTTATAATATAGTTCTGCTAAAAGTATTGAATTTACATAGTAGGAATCCCAACATAGAATTTTAGATTCGCTTCACTTATATGATCTAATCTGGGGTTGTTGATCTAATTGATAAAGGAAAAGTGGAGTTGATAGAGGTATAGATCTATCTCTTGGCACAATTGAGTTACATTTAGAAAGCTATTGATCACATATTTGTTGAAACTTTTCTTGAAAGTGTTAAATAGCTGATTCTCATAGGAGAATTAGATGATTAGCTTTTGTGATGGTTAGGCATGAAATACTTTGAGCACATGATTATTGCTAGTACTATTTTGGTATAGAAAGCGAATGAATGCTACTGGTACTATTTACATGCGGCCTAAACAAACCATCTATTCAAAGATACTCAATGTACTTAGTCGTTTTTATTTATCAAACAACCTATTGAATAAAATGGGGTTCTTTGAACACTATTGACAATATTAAAAAAGTATCATCATAAGAGATATTGTGAACTAGTTGTCTTAAATAATTAATTGTCGCCTAATAAAAGGTTTTCCATTTTACGAGGTGATAGACATGGATTTGGGAAAAGTAGCTAAGACTTCATGTCTTGTGAGACTGTGTATACGAAAAATAGTTTCTAAGAACTCTTATTCAAAATCCATAGACAATTAATGAGATGGACAATACCAAAGAATCTAGTTTTGTCTATACTATTTGTAGTTTCCATTATGGTTTGCTTATGGGAGTTAGATGTTAAGATTTTGTTAGAGGATAAGTATGGCTTATTTGATTAAGTGAGTTTGTGATGCGATTGTCGTTAAAAGTAATGACTAGACTATTATGATTGTCTTTGGGGGCAAAGGCCCTAATTGCTTTACCCTTAATGAAAAATAAATTATGATTATCTCATATGCTTTTGTTGAGTACAAGAGATTTATATGAAACCTTGAAGTCACTAATTAAGTTTGCTGAATGACATTTATGGTCATTTTGTAGATTCTTAAAAATCGCAGTTGGACTTGCTGACTAGAATCTAAAGTTTATATTGTGAGTTTGACCTATATGAGATTCGCGATGAGTCATCGCTGACTTTATGGTTGTGCAAAAGACTTTTATATGTAAAAGCAGTGTCTCTTAGTAGGAGCATGTTTTGGAAAGTTACTATACATTAGAATGCGCATGGAGAGAAATGGTCATTAAACATCACTTGAGAGTTGTGGTTTAATAATTTGTTGTTGATCATGTGATTTCTCTGTACCTCATGGTATTGCTCGTTGTGCACATGATATTGATGTGTTCTAATGATCATGTGGCATGATTTGAATCATTTTTTGATAAGCACACACATTCACCATAAATTTAGGAGTTATGGTGAAAAGGGTATATCGACAGGTTTAGATCAGCTCACTCATGAGTGACTTTGGCCCTACAAAGGGGTAGCGAACAAAGATGAGACAATGTGTCACTTGGTACTTGTCCAATGAGGGATAACTTGTAAGACACAAAAAATATGTCATCTTAGTGGGAGCTAAGATGAGGTCCATCATATTTAAAAGAACTGTGCATGGTTTCCCACAATCCATGTAGCTTGTAGTTTAGCTAGATGCGAGAACCTCTTTGGCGTTTCAGATAGCGAACAAATCGAGGGACTCGGATTAGACGCTGAGATAGCGACTAGACTAAGATCTGTATAGTGAATTGAGATTAGATATACACTCTTTCTTTAGAAAGAGAACTCCACCGTAGCATGTATTTTATACTACATGTGTTTTTGCGACTAATAGTAGAGGTAAGTGAATAATTCCTTGCTTCTTTACCGTGTGAGTCTTGTAGGTCATAATTGATGATCATAATTTATTTATACCCTTAGGAGACCTTTGACTATGTCACGAGGTTGATGTTTTAGTATCTGCTACTTTGGCATGTTATCTATGGCCATGAATGATGCGATCTAAAGAGGCATTGTTGGGAAACCGATTGGACTGAAACTAAATGATATGAGCGCGAAGGAAAGACTATTTGGTAACACATCGATAATGGTATGTACTCATTGCCGGCAAGTTATGTTGCTTCTTGGGAGTTGCAATATAGTTGTGAGTACATCATGTTTTTTGGAGATTGAGCATTGCTCTGTATCATTTGGACTCGAGAGGGATTAGGAATGCTTAGTCTGATGTGACCAAATGAGTCGGGACATAATGAGACACTTTTAGGGATGTTGCTATGCTAGTCATCTCTCCGAGAGACTTAATATAGTGCTCCCATTTTTTCTTTTACAGTTGTGCTCGATGGTCGCACAACCTATTTGTTAGTATGAACAAAATTGAGAATATTTTGAAAGATGCAGACCCGGGGTCTTGCCCACTATGTGCGAGTGGGAGATGCAAGAAAGAGGCACCCGTAGTGGGAACCCCTTCACCTCTTGGAGGTTATGAAGTGGTTCTTAAACCACTTCATGAGCCTTGATGGCTGGCCATTAAGGGCCAACTGGGGGTAAAGTTTAGAGGGGCTATTTACATAGTCCCTCCCCCTCTTTGGATGTGACACTTGGATAAACAAGCTCTCTCTCTCAAATAGTTCTATCTAGTCCCGGCAGCTAGGCTGTGGAATATGTGGGTGTTGCTTTGGTATATGGCCACATAGCACACTCCACTATTGATACGGGAGATTCTAGATGAACAACAGCGACGCCGATTTACCAATGAGGTAATATCGCTTTCACTATATACTTTGATCTAGTATTTCTAACATTTCCAAAGTCCAAAAATCTAGGCTTGTACAATACTCTGTTAACAGATTATATACGAGGCATTGTAGTTTATTCTGTATGATTCATTGATGGAATTGAAAAGATTTTTTGATGGAGTACTTGAAGCAAGTAATGAAATTAGGCTTTTCTTTGTTTGAGTTATTGTCCGAAGCGTTGGGCCGGAACCCAAACCATTTCAATGAGAAGGACTGCGCGGAAGGTTTGCAGTCCTTTGCCTTTACTATCTAGCTTGCCCCTAGCCAGAACTAACCTTGGGCACAAGCAAACACTTTGATAATGACTTCGTTACAATATTTTTACAAGGCCATATTGGAAGCCTCCAAGCTCTTCATAACAATCAGTGGGTTGATGTTCACCCTGTGCCTGGAGCTCTAGTTGTAAACATTAGAGATCTTTTGCAGGCAAGCCTATATATCTACTTTCACAATTTTACTCCCAACTTCTAAGCATTAATTAAATTAAGGAGCCTCTCTCCTACTTGTAGGTATGCACTCACGTACGTCCTGTGCAATTTGTAATCTTTTCTGGATTATTATTGCTATATTTTAACAATGACTTTCAATCTCGATTAGGCGTGATTGTTGCAATCATTCTTTTGAGTTAAGTTTTTAAAATTAATTGCCATCATTTTTAAACAAGATGTTTGAAATTGACTGGAATTGGTCAATTGAACTGAATTTGCAAGCAATTCAAACACTTCACTAAAATCAATTCGATTTTTGATCGATTCAAATGGAATGAGTTGAACCCTTATTCTTTTGCACATGGTTTCGGCTAGGGCTTGTGGAATGTGGAAGAAGGCTAATTTAAGTAAGTAGCAAATATGAAAATTAGGGAATTGGCAAGATGGAGGCTAGGGGATTTCGTCTAGGTCAATGGGGGATTGGATGTAGGGTAATTATGGGAGGTGGCCGAATATGGGAAGTAGGGTAAACACTTGTGGTGGTCGAATTATGATGTTGGGAAGATTGAATGGATGCAAGGAAATATGTGGGTGAACAAGATGGGAAAGTATGAACACTCAAGATTAATGAATGAACACGAAGATAACAAACTAACTTTGATTCACGAATTTCACAAAATTACAAAGAAATATGATATATTGAATCACACATATTCATGAATTTCAAGGTGATGATTCTCTACTAGGGATTCACAAATTTCATCCAAGTACCCCAAGTGTTAAGCACCGAAAAGTGAGCTTAAGAACAGTAAGCCGTCCATAAAGAGAATTGTCAAAAGATGTAAACTAAGGTGCTAAGAATCCTATTTTAAGATATTACAAAGTGGAAACCCCCAAAAGGTCCATTGAAAAATATTAAAATAAAAAGTAAAAGGAAAGCAATAACATAGGTTGCAAAGACCAAGGTGGCCCATGGCTTGCATTGGCCCAGGGATGGGCTAGGATGGTTCATGGCCCACGGCTAGGCTGGTCTGGCTCATGGCTGGTGGGCATGGCAAGGTGCCATGCAAGGGCCTGCTGGTGGGCATGGCATGGTGCCGTGCAAGGCCTACTGTTGGTCTTGGCAGGGTGCCATGTGCGCGTGCTGCATGGCCTAGGCAGGTGGCTTGGGTGTTGGCTTGGCATGGCCTAGGCAGGTGGCCTGGGCGTTGATGCTGCAAGGTATGGGTTGGAGCCATGCACTGGATGGCATGCCTAGTGGGCATGCCACTAGCCTCGCTTGCGAGGCACGAGCTCGAGTCGTGCGTTGGATGGCATGCCTGCTAAGGCAGGGCATGGCCCAGGTTGTTGGCCTGGGTGTTGGCCTGTTGTTGCTGGTGCTGGCCTGGCATGGCCCAGGCAGGGGGCTGGACGTGGGCATGGTGTGCAGTGTAGGGTGTGCGGCGCATGGGCGTGCGCATGGGCCCGTTAAGGGTGTGCATCCGGACCGGATTTTTTTCTGGTCCAGTTAAAAATCCAGAAATCCGGATGATCCTGGCGGATAACCGCCCGGATTGGATCCGGGCGGATACAAAATTATATATATCCGCCCGGATAGGTTACGGATCCGGTATTTAACCGGTTATATCCGTAACAGGCTTTAGCAAAAAGTAGAAGCAAATAAAATTTTCCTTCGGCGCCTCACTTCTCGATTTCCCCTCTCTCTCGCTCTCTCTCTCTTTCGCTCTCTCTCTCTCCCCGACGAAACCCTCACCGACGAAACCTAAGCATCCTTCATCAAATCCATCGCCGCCGTTGACAAGAAGTGGTCGTCGTCCATTAACGTCAGTTTCTTCTCTCTACTCGGTAGCTTCCTCTCTCTCTCTCTCTCTCTCTCTAAGTTTGTAGATCTAAGTTTGTGTTTGTAGATCTGAGATTCTGTGTTTGTAGATCTGAGATTCTGTGTTCTCTCGTAAGGTATATTTCTCAAGCCCTTCTCTACTCTGTAAGTTTCTGTACGATATGGCCATCTCTCTTTCTCAACTCTGTCAGTTTCTGTAAATGATGGGTTTAGGGATTTTTTATTATGACTGTTGGGTTTTTTTTGTAAACGATGGGTGTTTTGGGATTTTTGTGTTTTAGGGTTTTATTGTTTTTGGGTGTTTTAGGGTTTGCTTGTAAACGATGGGACTGAGTTATGAAAGAGAGAATAAGAGGGGTTTTTTTTTCTTATGTATGATGTGAGTGGTTGTTTCAGATGGGGAGGGTTTGTTTCTGATTTTGGGGAATTAACCAAGGTTTTTGCATATTATTTTAGATAGCAAGGTGGGTTTGTTTCTGGTTTTGGGGAATTAACCAATGTTTTACATCACTTATTTATCTGTTTTCTAATTTTCAGATTTGTGGATGCCCTGTGCTATGTGCTCGACTGGAAGTGCTTAACATCTCTGGATCGTCTAACTGATGCTTGTGGATCTTACCTTTCAACTATTTTGGAGAGATGCAAGGGTGATGTTCTTTTTTTGCTGTCCTGTTTATTTCAATTTTGGTTTTAGAATCTTGTTAATCATCATCACTAGCTCTGTGCTGCTGTTTTGGATTAGTGTGGATCATACTATGTTCTTGGAGTCGAGGCTTTGTAGTGAGTTCAAATATATCTAATGTCAACTGTTAACTTTGTCAAACATACGAGCATGTGGACTTTTATTGTAGAGAAGACCTGTTGTTTCAGCTCACTTATGCTCTCTGTTTTCTAGGCCTATGTAGCTTGAACATTGAACACTTTTCTATCACATCTAGAACAATTCAAAAAGTTTCGGATGCACTGAATGCTGGATCTGTACTTGAACAACTTTGTATAGGTATTGTTTTGGTATTGTTGACTTATTAAGTACTCATTTAGGATCTTCAATGCGTTATTTCTTGGTAGCTTACCATGCCTTGCAACTCTTCTTTGATAGGATATAATGACCCAATATCAGGAAATGCCATCATAAAATTACATTCACTTTTATACAGATTTTCAGAACTGAGTTTGAATGGTTTAAAATTAAGCAAGCCTATTGTTGATAGCCTTTGCCAGCTTGCAAAAACCTCGTGCTTGTCAAGATTAATGCTTGGGGGTGCCGGTATTGGAACAGTCAGTTTCTCTGTTATTCTTTCTTATTATTATTTAAGTTTGAGTGCACTTGTGGGTATTTATCTCCTGCTTCTTGTGACTAGATTCGTCTATTTGCAGGATGGGGCATCCCAATTAACTGAGTCCTTGTTCAACGGAAATCAAGCTTTTATCTGTAATCCCAATTTATGTTTTAGTTTAATTAGTTGTGATGTATTAATATTTCTCTTGTTCTTTAAAAATTTATGTTTTAGTTTAATTAGTTGTGATGTATTAATATTTCCTTTGTTCTTTGTAAATTTGTGTTTTAGTTTAATTAGTTGTGATGTATTATTATTTATTTTGTTCTTTAATTTATTTATTTTTATATAAAAATCTTTTAAAAAGTGTTTAAGTTTTTTTTTTTTTTTAAATCTGGGCAATTTAAGCTTATCAGATTAAAAAAAAAAAAAAAAAAGCTATAAAAACCTTCTTTTTTAGTAAAGTCTTTAAAAAAAAAAAAGTAATAACAATCCGGATAATAGTGAAAAATCCGGGTATATGGTAAACAATCCGGATTATAGTAGTAAAAAAAAAAAAAAACCGGATGATGGTGAAAAATCCGGATTTGTAGGGAAAAATCCGGATATCCGGTTACAAACCGGATATTCGGATTGAATCCGATTACCCACCCGGATTGAATCCGGATTAATCCGGGCGGATAACCGCCCGGATTTTTCCATCCGGATCCGGTTTTGGCCGGTTATCCGGATTCTGATCCGGATGCACACCCCTAGGGCCCGTAGCCTAGGGGCATGCGCAGGGGTGCACGCATGGGCATGTGGTGCAGGGTGTGTGCAGGGCCATGCAGCGCAGGGGCATGCCCATGCTGGCCTACGTGCTGGGCTGCACACGGTCAACAGCCTTGTTGGGTGCCCCATGCGTGTCAGGGCATGGGCCATGACATGCATGTGGGCTAGTTGTGGGGCTGTCTAGGTGTGTTAGTGGCCATGTCAATGGCCTATCCTAGAGTGTTAGTGACATAGGTAGGGCATGTGCAGCTCGGTCATGGGCCACTATCCTTGGGGTCTTGTCATTCCCCCTCCCTTCAAGCAAATCCTTGCCCTCAAGGATCAAGTTTGAAAATTTCCCTGCCCTTTCCTCATTCTCTTCCTTGGCCATCTCCATGGCAAAACAATGTGCCCCCGCCTTTGCCCAAGTTTTCTAACATGGAGACCTCACCCGACTTGGCTTCCTTGGATGCTAAAGTTGCCCATACATTCTTCTAGGAACCGAGCTTGAATTCTATGATCCTTTGGTTGTAGTTAAGCACTATCCTTCCAAGGCCTTTGAGCTATGGATTGCCCAATACCACATCAAGCTCTACTAGAGGAAGGACATGAAGGTCCACCACTATTCTCACTCATTGAACATTCATCTTTACTTCCTTTACTAGCCCTTCACTTTTCATTTTATCCCCACTTGCCATTTTTACCTCAAACGACTCTATAGAAATTAGATTCAACCCAACCTTAGTGACAATTTTGGAGTTAATAAAGTTATGTGTGGAGCCACTATCTACCAACAAAGGTACTTCAAATCTTCCTATCCATGCCATCACCCTCATGGAGTTATGCTTTTGGGTACCGGTCATGGTGTTAAGGGACAACTCGGCCTCCTCATTATTTTTATTAACTTTTACCTCTTCATGGTCGGACTCTTGGCTAGATGATTCCACAAAGTAACCATCATTCTCTTTATTGTTCCTCTCATCAACCAACATGTACACTTGTCTCGATCGATATTTGTGCCCTATGCCCCATTTTTCACCACACTTAAAACGAAGGCCATTTTTTATTCTTTCTTGGACCTTTTCCCTTGAAAGCTTCTTCACTTCATGTGGCTTAGATTTAGAAGCACTCCCCATTTCTTCATTGCCTTTCCAAGGAACATTGGTTTGAAAGGATGTTGTAATCTTGTTCCCTATCTCCTTAGATTGGCGTTTCTCCATATCAGTGCTCTCTTCTAGGATCTCCGCCATCCTCATTACCTCTTGAAGCCTTGTAGGTTGCTTCAATTTGATCTTTTTAGCCAACCATGACTTCAATCCATCTACAAAAGTGCCAATCAATGCCTCCTCTGACCATCCTCTCATTAAAGTTTGGAGTTACCGAAACTCCTTAATGTAAAGGTAATTTCCCTTCTTGCTTCAACTTAGCAAGTTGCCCATGATGATTGATGATGGGCAACAGGCCAAATTGTAACAAGAATTCCCACTCAAAGGCCGTCCATCCCAAACGCCTCTCATCCTTCTCATATTGGTCGCAGATCTATCTCTACCACTTACTTGCTTTTCCCTCCAAATAAAAACAACCCGTAGATACCCTCTCATGTCTAGGTAACTCATAGGAACGAAAGTATTGGTCAATCTTGTCCAACCACTCATATGGATCTCCCCATTGAATTTGGGAAAATCCACCTTTGGCCTCTTTGGTCCCTGGTCATAAGCTCAGTTTCCTCTCCTATCATTATGGTGGTCGACATCATGTCTTTGGCCATGGTGGCCTTTTCTTCTATCATAATGGTCACCACGGCCATAAGGCCTCTCATGCTCATGCTCATGCTCAAACTCGGCCTCAAAATCGTCTTCTCTTTATGGCCTTTCAAGCCTTACATCTTGATATTCTTCTCTCACACTAGGAGGTCTAGTACATTGGTCTACATTGGGGATCCACCTCTCAACAACCACTCGATTGTTTTCAATTCTACCACCTCTTCTAAACTCATGTTGTGGTAGCTCATGTACAGAACCTGTGACACTTGTCTCAGCCCCATCAACAAAGGCAACATGCCTTTGCATATTCGGACTAAGGGTTGGCCTTTGACCATTAGTCTCCACCAATCTTCTCTCAAGCCTCTCAAGGCTTGCATTGGTCTCCCGCTTCATAGTCTCCATGGCCCTTCTATGCTCTTCAACCTCACGGTTGGTAGCATTCAAGGACATCCTCAAGTCGGCTAAGGTAGTGTTAACCTCATTGAGGATATCTTCAAGCCTTGAGTTATGCCTTTCCAAAGCTTCAAAACATCCCGAGTTGGAGACATGTGGTCCCTCGGGCTCTTAATTGCCTCCTTGCATGATGCTTACAAACTCTTGACTTGAATAACTTGCAAACTTGTGCTTGCAAACTGAAATTTTCTGTTTGGAGTAGCTTGGGTAGCAACTTGGACTCTCTTGGACGGTGGACCAAGCCTCAAGAGTCCAACCTTGAGTTATCCACCTTTGTGGGTGGGCAACCCTTCTTACACCAGCTCAAATGTCCAACCATGGGTCCTCCACCTTCAAGGTTGGTCGACCCCTACACTTATCTACTCCTTCCTCCTTCTCAACCCCTAAACTTCAATTTCTCAACACAATAAAAAAAATAATTTGCAATCCAAGAGGGTTTTCCCAATGCAACCACAATTTGAGTTATCACATTGTTTACCTCAATAAGAAGTGAAAACTTCTCAAGAACACCAAGCAAGAAACCTCTCAATGAAAGCACCAATTAATGTTAGAGACCTCGGTCTAGTCCCTAAACACTATGTTGTCCTCGCCTTGGTTCTCCTTGTGATGACCGAATGTGGCTAGCTCTCTTGCTTAGCCTTGCACGTATGATGGAAATGATGGGGTCCTAGGGTGATGAAGGTATGGTGTTTAATGAAGGAAGTGATGATAATGATGATGATGAGTTCAGGTGATCTAAGTGGTGATTTGGTATATTTGATGCAATGTGGAACAGCTTGAAGGTTGCTCTTGTTGTCGGGACAACTTGGATGATGTTGGGACAACTTGGATGATATTTAGGGTTTGTATGGTGAAGATAGGCTAGGGTTTGGATGGTGGCTAATGGGAATTTCGAGATTGGGAAGAGTTAGCTCAGGTTTGGATTGTAGGATGAGATGCTAGGGTTTGGAAGAGATGTGGGTGAGTGAGATTAGGGTTTGGTGGCTAGGGTTGGCCGAATATGGTAGTGGTTATTGTGATCCTTATATTGTAAGATCAAATATAGGAAGGTGGTTCGGTTTTGGCAAGAGGATAGAAGTCTTTGATTGACTTGAGAGATTTTAGGAATGGAGTGATTTTAGGCATTTAGTGATTCTAGGGAAGTTCCTAGAATCAAGGGATTTGATTGAGATGAGTCAACTTTTCTAAAATTAAGGAAGTTGCCAAGTGAGATTCTCGAGGGATGGCTAGAGTTTATGGAAGATAATGGTTTCAGCTAAGGCTTGTGGGATTTGGAAGAATGCTAATTTAGGCAAGTGGCAAATATGGGAATTAGGGGATTGGCAAGATAGAGGTTTAGGGGATTTCGGCTAGGTCAATGGGGGATTGGATGTAGGGTAATTATGGGAGGTGGCCGAATATGGAAAATAGGGTAAACACTTGTGGTGGTTGAGTTATGGTGTTGGAAAAATTGTATGGATGCAAGGAAATATGTGGATGAACAATATGGATGAAGAAGATGGATGAACAAGATGGAAAAGTATGAACGCTCAATATTAATGAATGAACACAAAGATAACAAACCAACTTTAATTCACGAATTTCACAAAGTTGCAAAGAAATCAGATAGATTGAATCATATCAATTCACGAATTTCAAGGTGATGATTCTCTACTAGGAATTCATAAATTTTACCCAAATAGCCCAAGTGCTAAGTACCGAAAAGTGATCTCCAGAACAATAAGCTGTCCATAAAGGGAATTGTCAAAAGATGTAAAGTAAGGTGCTAAGGGTCCTATTTATAGAGATTACAAAGTGAAAACTCTCAAAATGTCCCTTGAAAAATATTAAAATAAAAAATAAAAATAAAAAAATAACATAGGTTGCAAGGGTCAAGGTGGCCCATGGCTTGCATTGGCCCATGGATAGGCTAGGATGGTTTATGGCCCACAGCCAGGTTGGTCTGGCTCATGGCTGGTGGGCATGGCATGGTCTGCTGGTGGGCATGGTAAGGTGCCATGCGAGGCCCTGCTGGTGGGCTCGGCATGGTGTCGTGCAAGGCCTGCTGTTGGTCTTAGCAGGGTGTCATGCGTGCGTGCTGCATGGCCCAGGCAGGTGGCCTAGGCGTTGGTGCTGCAAGGCATGGGCTAGAGCCATGCGCTGGATGGCATGCCTTCTGGGCATGCCACTAGCCTCGCCTGTAAGGCACGGGCTCGAGCCATGAGCTGGATGGCATGCCTGTTGAGGCATGCCACTAGGCTTGCTAGCATGGCACAGCCTAGGCTGGTGGCCTCGGCATTGGCTTGCTGCTGCTGCTGCTGGGAATATCACAAATTTCTTATAGTTTGGGAATAATAATTGTAAAATAGATGATCCCCAAGCCTAGGGTGCCCCGAGAAAAAGTAGGTAAGAATTCACAAAATCAATCTGGCGGACGGAGTTGCGAGGGAAGGAATATCAGGGAGGACAGAGCTCCATCGTCGAAATAACACTTACTCCATGTGGCCTGGTCTCTATGATGCTTCACCAACTTCGATGGGAGTCTGATCCCCTCCGATCTTTCTTGTAGTGCATGATGATCTGGGGGCCATCGAGACGGGCCTTCATGCATATATACTTTTTTCATAGCCCCTCTCATCCTTTCTCTCTCTGGTTAATAATTCGCTCGAAAATATGTTTATTGTTTATTCCATAAATGAGTGGTGAGACTCTCCCTTTACAAGTAAGAATACTAGTAGTGAACTCAACAAATTTTGATCAAAATTTGATTAAGAAATTTACTTTTACAAATTTAGCTAGTCACTTTTCAACAATATCAAATAACAGGCTGAACAAATCTTTACTATTCTATTAAAATATTGATTTTGAACTGTTTATTTATTTTAATTCTAATTATAATTAATTCTAGTGGATATTCTTTATTTATTTTACTTATAAATTTTTGTTACTTGGAAAACTAAGAATTTTACCTCTAGCGTACTTTTGTATTCGTTGAACTAGCAAGTGTTGCAAAACTGAGAATCGTAGTTAAGATTATAATATATATATATATATATAGAAATTATCTTGAAAGTTTATATTTAAAAAGTCATCACAGTGGCCTGGGGGGGAGAAGCAAGCAGCGGAAAATAATGCATTTCTACTTGCAGGAGAGAAGCAAGTTGCGGAAACATAATATTTTAGTCCAAAAATAATATTTGGCTAGTCCATTTGGCCCAACAAATTTGGTTAGAATAAAACATTGAGGATGTCCATGTTTCTTCTTTCTTTGACAACGTAAAACATGTTTTTTTTTCTTTTTGAATTTTTTAAATAAAAAAATTAAATGCCTTTAGAATAAAAAAGATGTGTTCAATTTAGTGTAATTCTCTGCTTTTTTTAAAATAGCTTTTACTTTGGTATAATTCTCTTACTTTTTATGGTACAATTGGACTTGGATATTAGAATAAAATTTGGACAATGCTAGAGTGACTACCAAATATGTACACTAGTACAAATGAGTTTTTTTTTCTTTAATAATTTTTTAAACATCCTTAACCATTAAGAAAAAAATAAAAAAAAATAAAAACTTACTAATAGTCAATTCTTTAACCATTAAGAAAAAATAAAACAATAAAAATATGAGTGGACACATTTGGTGGGCATACTATCATTTTCCTTAAGATTTTGTTATGGCCTTAACTTGTGCAATTGGCACTATTATATTTTTTTTCCAGAGTTTCTAACTTTCCTTCATTTATGGCTTGGTTCCTAAATAAATAAATTAGTCAAAGTCAGTAGAGGGGCAAGGCCAAGACTAATGTGGCACATGACGATAATGTGAGTAGCATTTGTCTGGGAGAAGAAAATGCAAGGATAAAGAAAGGCGAAAAATCAATTGTACTAATGAAACTAAGCAAAAAATCAAGACTAAAAAAAAAAAAATCTAAACTTCGGCAAAGCTTGAGTATTGGTCTGCATCCACATCGAATGACTATCAAGCAAAATATGTTCCATTATAATTCTGATTCATGAATACTTTGTATTCATTAGTACTAATTTAGAATTCATTAGCATTGGTCTACATCATTAATTTGGAATATGCCAAAGCATGAGCATCAGTTTGCATCATCATGACCATTTTACAAAATACAATTTTCTTAATATCTTCAATTTTCAGGACTACTATCTCTAATATAGTACTACATCTGCCATGAATGATACACATTGTTAAATAACACAATAGACTATAAATAACAAAATAACAAGTAAAATGTTATTTGGCTATGAGAATATACCTGAGTTATGACACTGTGTTGTGTTCCTATCATATAACCTTGTTGCAAGTTAGCTACATTGGGAATCAAGTATTCGTTCATTCCACCTTTTTCTGTTGTTTCACATGGCTGATTTTTTTTCTTCCTTTTATTTACGCCACTAGTGTCCTTTGTCTTCTTGTTCCCCATATTGGACCTCTTGGAAATCTTTTCTATTGAAGGCACTCTCCGCTTTGATGTGGCCTGCCTTTGCCTCACACAATATGAGGATTGAGCACTTTTGTTGAGCTCACTATTGTGGAGTCAGTCGGATCATTACCTCTAGAAGGTGTGGTCGGAAGTCTCGAGGAAAGATGATCGCCATCCATGACATCTAACTGCTTAGCATATCAATACAATGTTCCTCCATCGTAGAAGCATTTATTGCTACCTCACAATATTGCCTCATGATTCGATCATATCTTTGTGTCTCAGGATTTTCACTCAAGTCATTGTAACTACTCTTAATTAGGATATACCTTTGTTTTATATATTTCCTCCATCATTCCAAAGTATACTTTTCAGGCACAGTTTGAACATTTTGTGTATCGAAAATGGAAAGAGCATGTCGACACATGATACCTCTCATTTCAAACAGTCCACAACTACACTTCACCTTGAACTCATCTTTATTAAAGTAAACTGAAAATGCAACTAATTTGACAAAGTCATCAGCATTAATCTTGTCATCCACATGATACGTTGAAATTGCACCTTTGGTTTTGTAAAGATGAGCATTGCAACAAATCATTCCCATTATTTCCTTTTGCACTTCCTTAAACTTGGCAATTGTGTATACATGTTGAAATATCGTCTCAAATGGCAAAGGAGATATGCACGGGATTGTGTAATTAAAAGAGTGGAAGTATGATGCATTCTCGTTCTCAACCTTCTTCCTCAAGGTATTGTCAAATTGATCGACAAACTCTTTTAGTGTAGTGGTCGAATGAACAAAATCATTAAAAAAGACATTCATACTTTCACTACATTGTGTGGTGCTCATCCATGCCCAAAATGCATCTTTTAAATACACTGGTACCCAATGCATCCTCTTGTTGTATAGACTTTGCAGCCAAGCATGATCATGCAAGTTGTAGGGGTCAAGAAATCAGCCCCAATGATGGGAACTAAGATGGGCCTAGTCTTAAAGATCTTTTGCAAGTCCCAGATGGACCAATTACAAGATCAAGAGCCAAGAATATCAAGGAAGTAATGCAAGGATTTGTGCAATCTACTTGGAATGAAGCTAGCAAGAGCCCAACACTCAAGATGGGTTTGAAAGAAGGAGAACCAGTTTTGATCCACTTGATACAAGCAGTGGAAGACATGACTTAGAGTTATTGTTTGGGCCTATTGTCATTGAAAGTTTTCAATTTGCTAAATGATTTATTTTATTAGTTTAGAATAAGTGAGCTTGAGGATACTTGGCCCACATATGTCTTATTTCTTATGAACTAAGATTTTGGGAAGGCCTTGTATTTTGGCCAATGGCTTATTTGGAAAGTTACTTTTTAGGAATTAGGGTTTCAAGAAGTTACTGTAGCTGACACTATTCATTTAAGGATATTTTTGGGAGAAAAGGCTTTATTTTGGCTAAGATTTTAATTAGATTTTAGTTTAAATACTCTTTATAGCCTCATTTTAAGACGTTAGACAATATTAATTTTTCATTGTGAGTTGAGTTTACTCCTCTTGTTCTTGGTTGAACTTTTGAACTTATCAAAGATAAATCATAACATTTGTGGTATTCCTCCTTATAATCTAGGTTCTTGAGATAGGTTTTTCAACGGGTCTAGATTTTAATATAATCTAGGTTCTTGAAACAAGTTCTCAACGGGTCTAGATTCTCTATCCATTGACTTGATTTTGGCTTTCTTGGGTGAGTTTTCAAATTGATTGTGGGTTTAGGGTTTCCATTTCTGCTGGATCATATCACCTAATGCTTCTCGAACTCCTCCATAGTTTGACAGTCATACATACAATGCTAAAGTGTACTTTTCAGCCCACTATTATATTGAGCATTGGAAGCCAATTTCTCTGGCAATTTCTTCATAATGTGCCACAAGCAGTATCTATGACGTGTTTGGGGAAAAACAATTGAAATTGTATTTTTTATTGCCCTATCTAGGTTAGTTATTATAGTTCTTGGAGCTTTTCCATCCATGCAAGACAACCATGCTTGGAATAACCAAACAAATGTATTTGTGTTTTCAGATGATATCAATCCTGCCCCCAATAGTATCAATTGGTCATGATGATTCATACTCACGAATGGTGCGAATGGCATACCATACCTGTTACTGAGGTATGTCGTATCAAACGTCACAACATCCCAAAAATTATCATATGTTGCCCTACTCCGTCCATCAGTCCAAAACACATTTCTCAACCTCAAATGATCATCTAAATCCATCAAGGCAAAAAATCCATCATTCATTACTTGCATTCTCATAAAAGATGAATGGAGGGCCTCAACACTTCCTTTGCCAAGGCGAAGTTGTCTGGCTTTGTCAATATAATTAGGACAATCCTTCTCTAGAAATTGAAAATTCTTGAACCCACCTGCATTAACAACTAAAGTGTTGAAACTTTTGTTCATGCATACCCTAGCTCTATCGGCTACGTCTAATTTTCTCTTGGTGATTGTGTCAATTTCTCTATGGCATCTAAGGTATCTGGACTTTTGGAGACTCAACCCATGATTGTGTGCATTTTCTACTATAGTTATATGCCACAAGCCGTTTACTAGCATTGCATTGATCTTGGCCTTACATTCTGTCTTGTTGGTCGAGTGTGGCTTAGAAACATCACGTGTGCAGTTACATGCCTTTCCGCCACGAGCACATCCTAGAGTTAAGTATTTGAAAGTACCATCCACATCCTTCTTGACTCTTTGAATGCTAACCCCAAACCCCAGTTGCTTCCCATATTGCTTATAATAAGCTTGGAGATCCTGTTTAGTATGAAACATCAATTCGTGCGTGGGTTCTTCAAGAGTAGAATTCTTGTTGAAGACATTTTCGTTTTCAATTTCATCCTCCTCCTCCTCCTCAAACTCAATGTGAGCTTTAGGTGTAATTTCATGTTGTCCATCTACTCCATCTTGTTTGTTATCCACCTTTAAAATGGTTCCCAAATCCTCATCTTGTCCATTCAAGTTCTAGAAAATCATATATGGGCAGAAAATCATGCATGGGCAGCTAAATTATTAATGCTTCAGGTCTGAAATTTTTTTAATAAAGGTATCTTTGTTGATCAAATTCATCATCCCTTGCATATGAATCTTGAATGTGAGTTTTTTCAACCTCTATAGACGAACAAGGATTGAGTAGATTTGGATAATTAGTTGATGATGGAAATTGTTTGATTAGCGGCTGTTGCAATTTTGAATTATTCATGTGTAAATACTTGTGACACAAATAAACAAAATGTCAACAAAAAAAAAAAAAAAAGCTAAACAAACATATTACCTGACCTACCCGTGGGTGATAAGGGTTGGCATTTGGATAAGGAATCAAATGAGGATAAGGGTTGAAATGAGACAAGAATGCAGGTGGCATTGCCCCATAATAGGCCTAACAGAAAATAAAGCAATTAGCCAAATAAACCTAAATAAAATCAAATAAATAAGTTTGATTGTGAACCTGCCCGTAGCTTGAGTAATCTAGATGAGTTGTGTTTGTATATCCTGTCATTTCAAATATAAGCAATTTATGACCACAAATTTACATTTTTAAAGGGAATAATTTTATAATAATCAATAACATAATTCTCTTCAAGAAGAATATACTGGAGTTGAAGACTTGGGATTGAAAGGCCTAACGTGATCTTTTCCTTTTCCCATCGAATGGTGAGCTTTCACAAAACCCTCAGACAAAACTATCACACAAAACAAATAATAGTAAGTTGTGACAGGTCAAAGACATTGTTTGTTTGTGCTCACAAAAATTGACATATTAATTAATTAACCTACATATGTGCTCACAAAACTACATTGCAAAAAGAGAAGATTAATTATTTGAAAGGTCACTAAAATCCTAGAAATGAGCAAATCAACATAGTCCAATCTCCTTGCATTTTAAGCACGCCATATTCATCTAGATGCAATATTTTTTTTTGTGACTTTTTGTTCTATGGACTTTTGGCCTGATCTTAATCAAATTGCTAACTATAAAAAAACAACAATACTTATCATCAACAAATCTTGTATCATATACATTGTGATTAGAGTTGGGTTTAAATGAACGTAGTAGGGGGTTTCCAAAGAACCTAACTGAAATTAAACTAATATATTTTTTAACTGAACTAAAATGAAAGCACCTTCTTCACGATGGAATCGTTGCGTTCACAATGGTAGAAAATTCTTCATGGCATCTACTTGTTCATGATGGCATCAGCTTCCTCACACCGACGTTGGCTTTGAACAACTTTCTGGACCAGAAAATGACTGTAGAAAAGAATAAAATAATCACAATGATGCCAGACAAACAAACCTACTAATGGGCTTTGAACGATGGATGACGAAAATTGCAATAGCTGCATGCGAAGATCTACACGGAGATCCTTTCCATTTATATTGAAAGAGAGAGAATCGGAAGAAGAGGGGAAAAGCTGACCGAAATACAGATTTTTTTTTATTATTTTAAAGGCATTTTAATTATTTTATTTAAATTTTTTTTTAAAAAAGGAAAGAAATGAGTATGCTGTCAGAAGAAAAAAAAAAGAAAAAAAAAATAGAGGACGTCAACTCAATATGTGCCACAGAGCTAATTAACTTGGGCCGTTTTGTAGCAACACTCAAAATATTTAATTAAATAAAATAAAATGTAGAGTATGAGTTCAAACTTAAGACTCTGATACTATATAAAATTATTATTTATCTCAAAAATTTAAAATGATGAAAAAATATACATTTAATTATTTATATTATATTATTAAGAGATCTAGTCTAATCAAATTGAATTGGTTATAAATGGAATCGATTTTGGTGAAATTTTTGAATGATTTATTGAATTATCTCAATGGACCGATTTAGGACAAATTAGACCGATTCTTGCCGAATTTTGATCGATTTGAACATATTCAAAATTACATTTATTTTTAAGTTATCTAACAAATGATTTTTTTTTAAAAAATTCTTGAACAAAAGTACGATAGAATTAAACATACATTGACATTTTTTTGTTATCATTGTATTTATTAAGAATGCAAAATAATTAAAGGATAAAGTACGTAGTTCTTTATTTTTTTTAGTTGAACAAATAAATTAAGAGATAAATGAGTGTTTTACATTAAATTTATGGTTGTGCATAAAATACTACATTTTTTATGTGCTTATAACTTAATAGTCTTTATCTTCTTTGTATACGAGGAAAAAAATATTGACAATTGATGTTAAATACATAAATTACTTATTTATTGAAACTATTTAGATTCATATAATATTTTTATTTAAAGCTAGTCAAATTTATATTGTATACTCTTTTATACTTGATATTAAATGCTTGAATTGCATTACATATGATTTTTAATATTTTTTTATCAACATTGACATAATTGATTTAAAATTATCATAAATCGCTTAATTTACCGATTGACCTGACCTGGTTTATGGCCGATGTGAAATGGATGTTTTCAGAATTTTTGGTCACTCTCTTTATTCTGAAAATAAATCATTTTTATGTTTTTAAAAAATTAAAAAGAAATAAACACTTTTTTTTTTTTGTCTCCTATTACGTACTGCAGGTCTTAATTTATACAAAATTTTATCCGTTTGACCAAGAAGTTCCAAGATTACGGTTACCTCACAAAAGAAGGAAAATGATAAAAATAAAATAAAAATTGGAAGGAACACAACAATCTTATAACAGTGGGGCACCTCCATTTGAGTTGCAGTTTGGATGATGAGATAAAATAGTTTTTAATAAAAATTAAAAATTATTTTTAATATTATTGTTATTTTAAAATTAAAAAAATTGAATTATTTATAATATTTTATATAAAAATTTTAAAAAATTATAATAATAAGATGAAAAAATTAGAAGAGATGAAATAATTTCATTAGCCAAATAGAAACTTATAAAATTTACAAAAGATAAAAATAAAAGTAAAAGTGGAAACATACATTAGAGTAATTATACACTACGTGTCCAATCAATGATCGCTCTCTCATAACACTTCATTGTTGTTGGATGAGATGATGTGATATTATGGAATTCAATTGCCTGACAATGATATTTAAACGATCCCGTTTATATGTCCCAAATATTCTGATGGAATCCACTACTCTTTTTACTTTTTATAAAAAAGTTAAAATTGATCTCAGTTTATTTTATATATTTCAATATAAAAAGTTAAATATATCTCAATTTAAAAAAGCTAACTCATCTCAATGAGATGTAAAAAATATTACTATTCACAACACAATACAACTCATTTCAACATCTAAATGCATCATAAATATAAATAAGTTAAAATATGTATTTGAATGTATGAAGTACTTAAGTTGAGATGAGTTTAATTTTTATAGAAAGTTGAAAAAGTAATGAAATCCATCAATAACTAATTTGAGATGGATTGAGGTGATCTTGACATCCAAACATAGCTTTAAAATTATACAGATTATATTGTTTAAAAGATACAGCTAACCTTGAACCTTACTAGAAAAGGACAATGTTAAGGGTGCATACCAAATGTGCATCCCAAATATGCACACAAGTGCAAATGATTTTTTTCTTTTTCTTTTTAACATTTAAAATATATATATAAATTCACTAATAGTCACTTTATTAACCATTAAAAAAATAAAATAATAAAAAAGTTAAAATATATGCATAGGCACATTTGGAAATCATACTAGCATTTCTATCAAAAAATTAAGTATGTATACTTAATTTTCAATTGTTTAATGATCAGTATTAATGTCGTGTTTTACACACCTTTGGGTCAGGATCCAACAACTCAGGTCTTCCTAAATGGGCCTATAAAAGTTATGAGGGAGGACAGCTAGGAGAGGGTGGCCTTGGGGCTGGGAGTCTCTGATGCCGAGTTAGTAAATATTTTTAGAAGTTTGTAAATAAGTGAGAGAGTTTAGGAATTAGAGAGAGTTTTCTTGCTCCTGTGACTTTTTATATATACCATAAGTCCTAGGAATAGCCCTGTTCATTCAGGTTCCAATCCAAAAAACCGGGTATGCCCGGACCGGAACCTGGATTCTAAATCCAGGCTGAAAATCGGACCGGATTAATCGAATTAGACCCGGGCCGGAACCCGGATGAAACCAAATTTTTTAAAACCCGAATTCTGGGTTTCGGATAAAACCCGGATTTATAAATATATATATATATATATATATATATATATATAAGTTTTTCGAAAAGTAACAGTAGAAAAAAAAAAGAAAAAAAAAAAAAAAGGACGAACTAAAGTACAATTATTATATTTAAGAGAAAGCAGAGAAATGTAAAGTTGGGCCCTTGGAACTCGGAAGAGTCTTGGGAGTTGGGACAAAGCAATTAAAGCACACAAAGTCATCTCTATCATCTGCTGCTGCAGAACCCAAAGCCATGTGTTGATAGCTAGCGGTGAATGCGCGTACGTGTTGATAAAGCTCTCCGTAATGAGTTTGAGAGGTATGGGTTGATTGGAGTTTGAATTCTGAGAGCGGATGAGAGATATGGGGTCGAAGGCGTGGAAGATAGACTAATGCACGGGATTCGATTGATGGGTCTGTGGCAAAGAACCGAAGGTCATACAGTGCTCACCATCTTTCTTCTCTTGTCATCGGACTCCATTCTTCGGATGTTTTGTTGCTTACTACACAGTCTCTCACAGAGATACACATGCCCACAGATCGGGAGAATAGAGAGACTTACAGAAAGGCCGACTAGACAGACACTGCAGAGAGAGAGATACGGCGGCAGAAGCTTGAAATAGAGAGACACGGAGGCTAGAGTTTCGCGTGAGAAATAGAGGTCTGAGCAGAGAGAAATTGCCTTAGAAACTCGAACAGGCTTTAGGAGAGAGAGTGGGAGGAGGGGGCAGCGGAAACCCTAAAGAAGAGATATGATAGACGGTCGTTGAAGAGCTTTTATATATATAAATCCGGAACCCGGATTTGATACCCGGACTCGGACCGTATAGATCCGGGTTTTGTATTGCGGGTTCTGGACCGGATCAAATCCGGATTGGAACCCGTAACCAGAACCCGGTTATCCGGGTTCCGGACCGGACCGGAAAAAAATCCGGTCCGGATGAACAGTCTTACCTAGGAACATATCGTGTTTGCCCCCATAGAGTTCATGTCCTTCGTACTGTTCCCTGTGTCAAAGTCTATTAATTTGGTGTGGTTCTGCGACGGCGTCATTAATATGTTGTGTAGCTCGGGTAGTGGTATTATTAATACGACGTGATTTTCTAATTTCCTTCTACCAAACAATATTCTTAGTGGTCCGTCGATATCCTTCCTATCAGAAGATCAAGGGTTCCTCGCACATCACACCCACTACACAGACGAGCACTCGAGTGCTGGACACTACTCAAGGGACCTTCAGATCGACAAGTCCCATCCTTGCATCACACTCCCTCCTGCAGGTTGTATCCAGAGGACCCTACCCGTGGGCCGGGTTGGAGACTTTGTTCATTCTGGATTGGGCCTTTGGTCTTAATTTCCTTAGTTGTTATTCACATGCTTGCTAGGTTTGAGAGAGGGAGAATCCCCTTACAATTAGCACCATATAATTTATAAAAATTCAACGGCTCTAAGTACTTTTAAAAAAAGGAAAATTGATTGGTTTAGCATTCTTTTACCCTTTTTTTTATAACTTTATATTAAATATAAAAGTGACATATTTGTATTAATCAAATATAAAATAAATTGTAAAAATTTATAGATATATTATTAAAGAAAAAATGGTATCTCCAAGCTAGCTCAAGTTTCAGCTTCAGTTGAATTTGATACTACCAAACACGCAGCTGAACTGAAAGATTTAGCGTAGAGTAGATGTAGCACGAGACTCGTTTCGATAAGAAAAAAAATGTTTTTGATTTTTTTGATTCATTTTTTTTATATTGTTAAACATTTTTTTTTAAAAAAAATTCACAACATAACTAAAAAATACTTCCTTAATCACTAAGTTAAAAAAAAAGAAAAATTGTTTGGACCCAACATTCGATGACTCTAGCAATTTTGTTTCGAATAATCAAAGACCGGTGTAAAGGGACACGTGGACCCTGGAGTTATAGAAGTAAGTACTTCCTCGAATCTTCATCCTGCCAGACAAAAACTTTGACAATCGTACGAATCCTAATGAGACCCAACTCAGTATTTCGATTACGAGAAATGCTATTCATCATATCTGCACCACATATTAATAAGTAATTTTTTATTTGTGTTAACGTCGTGTTTCGCACACCCTTGAGCCAGGCCCCGACAACTCGAGTCTTAAGAGCTGGGTCTCGATCGGTGTTGTGTGGAGTCTCGGGTAGCATAGCGGTCCGGTGCAGCTATATGGTATCAGTGTGTACATTCATTGCGATGAACAGTATTTAAATGCAAAGAAAATAAAGAGATGATCACACATATTTACGTGATTAGGCACTCGGCATATATCCACAGGGTTTGGAGATGGGAGATTCCACTATAATAAGCTTGTTTACAGTCTCTCGTGGCCACTCATCTCTCACTGTATAATGAAAGCTGTTGAGCTATTTTATGGAGAAGAAGTTCTCTTTGGAGCTCTCTGGGTGAAGAAGAAGTCCCCAAATCTGAAGAAGTCGAAGTCGTCCCCAAAAGAGTGTGTCCAGGATCCCGAATCCGTAGGTTTCCCTTGCCTTTTATCGCCTACTCCCCACTTACTTTAAGCCACTTCCTTACTTTTTCTCTCTTGACATCTTATATGTTACTTTATGTCAAATCTCTCATTTTCCTTTTCTGACATTACTTTCCCATCTCTGTAGACACCCTTATGCCATAGTCCCTTTTTGTCCCCTCTCATTCTCTGTCTTTTGTGTATTCTAGTGAGTCCCCTCCCAATTGGCTGGGAAATTCCACAGGCCGGAGAAAAATACTCTTACAATTTGAGTAATGCTACATGTATTTGAAATTTTATTTATATTTTTATTTATAAAGTCATTTTATTAGTTTTTTTTTTTAAATTCAAAATTTAAATTTTAAATTTCATAATTTTCTACATAGGAATAAATGATACGTGAAGAAGTAGGTTTTGTTATAAGGGTAATAATAGAGGGCCGCCCAGCTTGCCCGCTATTGTATTTCAAAATTTTCTTTTATTTTCTTTTTATCATTTTTTTAACATCCTTAATCATTAAAAAAAGAGAGGGAAAAAAAAAACAATTTCACTAATAGTCACTTCCTTAATTATTAAGGTCTCGTTTGATTTCACAATTCCTCTCTGTTAGTGTCTATATTTTTATATTAGAATATATCTAGAACATTAGATCATATCCTTAATTTCCTAGAATTATGCTAGATCATATCCTTAATTTCATGTAATTATGCTAGGTTAGAATCTTTCATTTTAGTTGTATTTCCTTATTTGCTTTGTCCATATTCCACTATATATAGGCCTCCTTTGTATAGTTTGATACACATAAAAATATACACTTTTATGATTTTCTAGAATTCTCTCTGTTTCAACATGGCATTAGAGCCACCATTTTGAGTTTTTTGTTCGTGCAAGCCGTTTCTCTCTTCAGCATCAATAATTGGCTTTCTTACACTTGACATTAGGCTTATCACGAATTTACATTCGGTTTTCACTCAAATTTTCATAAAAAAAGATCATAGTAGTAGTCCTAAGTATTTAATCAATGTTTCCGTGTCAAAAGCTTTCTGTTCTACTGCCGCACGCATCCCCATGCGCCTAACAAATGCTCTACGCATCACCCCCACTCGGCACACGCACCTCACGCGCCACACATCACTCCTGCGTGTTTCCCCCATTTGCCCCATGCACCTCATGTGCCACACATCACTTTGCTGCCCATACCTCCTCCAGCCCAGCCTACTTCCAGCCCATCCCATTTCGTCCATCCCGTTTCAAGTAAGATCCTTTTTTTTTTCCTTTTGATTTTCGGCCCAGCCCAAACACTATCCTATCCCACTTGGGCCAATACAGTTGACCGTTGACCCAAAAAAAAAGTTTTTCTTAGAGGACGAAAATGATGACTCTATGTTTCTGGAGATATTCTTGCACCCAAGCAACAACATTGTGAGAGTCTTGATGTTTTTGCATGCCAGCTTGAAGATTGGCATAGTAATTCATTATAAAATATTGTTTTGGTTTATCAATACTTCTGTTCCATCCATCTATAGCCTACTTCCCAAGCTTGGTGTAAATGCTCAAAATTGGCTAGGATTAGATGACTAAATGATAATATTTATCTTATCATTATAAGTTTGAATTTGGATGAATGTAAAATAATTGTTGACTTTATCTTTAACAACATTGAGTTTATCTAGAAGTCCTTAAGGTTGTTTAGATAAGTCAATCATGTGAAATTCGAATTCAAAATGATCTGCAATTATCTAGAATAGAAACTGAACACAGATCAGTAACCACAGTGAATAGTTATCCCAAAATGTCAGCAATCCGTTAGGAAACATTTTCGCAATTGTCTCTGCCTATCAGTGGAATCCTACTTCAACTGTGACTCTTTCTAGATCTAATATTTAAAGGAATTCAGTTTCATGACTCTTTAAGGAGTTTGATTAAGTATTATTGAGATATTTTTCGTGTGTTTATGAAGGGAGAATTCTCTTGAAGATTTTCACTTTGATTTTCATATCTCCTTAATTGTGATCGTGCTCCGAGTGTGGATGATCGTGTGATTGGACTTCAGCCCCTAGAGTTCTAGGAGGAAAGGCAATATTCGAAAATCGGTAGAGGTTCTGGCTGCTACCGGGGTAGAAGACAAACGAGTCGTTTGTCTAGGCAAGTAAGAGAGTCAAGTTGTAAAAGTTTTGTAATTGATGAGTACTTATAATTGATTTTCAAATAATAAAATTGACTTTCCTGGGTTTGGATGTCCCGTAGGGTTTTACCTTTAAGAATTCTTTAAAGAGTTTTCCTTCGAAATCAATCATTGTGTTAAATAAAGTGATTAATTTATTTTCAAGAATTTGATTTATTTAATCATCATAATATTGAGATCTAACCAATTTGTTCAAGTATATTCGTAGATAATAAATAGGGGTACATTGAGAATTTCACTTGGTAATGCTAAAGCTGCTTGAGATTTTGTTGCTAAACGATACAACTGCATTCATGATGCTTCATTGTAGTTCCAGCTTGAGACTAACCTTTATCAGATACATCAGGAATCAGGCCATCCCATTGCTGATTTCTATTTTCAAGTTAATAATCTTTGGGAATAGTTGTCTGCTGCAAATCCTCAACTCAAATGTTCTAAAGACATTGAGTTGTTTGCAACTTACTGTGATCGTCGCAAATTTATGCATATTATGATGGCACTTCATGAGGATTTTGAATCTACTCAGGCATCTCTTTTGCATTGCACACTTCTTCCCTCTCTTAAGATTGCAGTTGTTGAACTTATCTCAAAAGAGAATCGTCATTCCACCATGAAGATGCAAACTCTGGATTTAGTTGTTGCTGCCATTCCTTAGACTACCTTTGGGTCTTCTCCAGCCTTGGGCCGTTTTCCTTCCTAGTCTTCAAAAATCGTCTTCTGCAAATACTGCAGATGCCTTGGTCACTCTATTACAGAATGTCATAAATTGCAGAACAAAAATTAGTCTCAGGCCCCTTTGTTGCAAGCTACTGCAGTGGCTCCAAATGCTCCCTTCTACTCTTGAGTCTGCTGCTGAGCCTTCTTCAGTGTCCACTACTCTCATTGCTGCTAAAATTAAGACATTAATTCATCAGGTTTTATCTTGGTCTTCTAGTGTTTTGTTTATCACCTTAGGTACATATTCTTGGCTTTTTTATTCTGCATGCTGTAATCACATGACCTCTAATTCTACCATTTTTTCTAAAAAATATATTTTTTCACCCAATCCTATCATATATACTGCTGATGGTTCTCATTTATCTGTTAGTCACATTGGTTCCATTTCCTCCCCTACCTTATCTGTTGATAACACCTATCTTGTTATCAAGTTGTGCTTAAATCTCATTTCAGTTGGTCAACTTTTTGAATTAGGTCTTAAGCTTACCTTTTGTAATGTTGGTGTTGATGTGCAAGTCCACAGATGGGTCAACTCATTAGGACAAGCCGTAATATTGGACGTCTATTCAAGCTCGCTTCTCTGCAGCTTCCAATCCACCTGTCTCACTCCGTTGTTGCTACTACTACTATCTCTTCCCAGTTATGGCATTCTCAACTGGGTCATGTCTCTCTTTCTCGTGTTCCCATTTTGGCCTCCCATGGTCACCTAGGTTCTATAGGGTTTGAGTCTTTTAATTGTGTCTCCTTTCAGCTTAGAAAACAAACTCATTTACCTTTTAATATAAGTGACTTTTTTTCGACTGCACATTTTGATTTGAGTCACACTGATATTTGGGGTCCTGTACCCACTTTTACTAAGGGAGGATCTCGTTATTTTGTTATCTTTGTTGACGATTATTCTCGTTATACATGGCTATACTTGTTATAGCAATGATCTGAGCTTGTTTGTGTTTACCAAACTTTTCACAAAATGGTACAAACTCAATTTTCTCATACCATTTAAGTTTTTCGTTAAGATAATGCCATGGAATACAACGACAAAACGCTCATTGAGTTCCTGAATCAATAAGGCACACTGTCACATCGTTCTTGTCCTTGTACCTCTCAACAAAATGGTCGTGTAGAACAAAAACATTGTCATATCGTTGATACTGTAAGAGCTCTTTTACTTTCTACTTCTTTACCTAAAAAGTTTTGGGGTGAAGCTACTCTTACCTCTGCATACACAATCAATTGGGTACCCTTATCTATACTTCATAACAAATCTCCTTATGAGTTTATCTATGGTATGGTTCCTAACAATTCCTTACTTCGAGTTTTTAGTTGTATCTATTTTATTACTCTTCCTCCTCATGAGCAGACCAAACTTGAACCTCGTTCTCGATTATGCTATTTTCTTGGTTATGGCTTAACTCAAAAAGGTTATCGTTGTTATGATCCTATCTCCAAATGTCTTCAAGTCTCTCGTCATGTGGAGTTTTGGGAACACAAACCATTTACCAATACATCCACATTCTCCCCTTCCTCTTATACCTATCACTCATATTCACTTATCCCTTTTATTGCTCTATTTTCTAACTCGTCGACAAAGATTCCGAGCTCTACAAACAATTCTTCCACTACTGCACCCAATCTAGTTGATGCGTTTAATGGACCACCCACAACAGCACCCATTCCTTGAACGTCGTCGTTCTAGTCGGGTAAGTGCTCGTCCTACTTATCTTTGTGATTATCACTATTTCTCTGTCATTGCCACCCTCCGCGAATCTCACAATTATCATGAGACTCGTACTTACCCTCTTTGGCAGTAAGCTATGTCTGATGAATTGAATGCTCTTGTCAAAACACATTCTTGAGATCTAGTGGACTTACCTCCTGGTAAAGCTGCAGTGGGATGCAAGTGGATTTATACAATCAAGACTCAGGCAAATGGATCCGTTGAACGTTACAAGGCTTGACTTGTTGCAAAGGGGTTCACTCAGAAGTATGGGATTGACTATGAGGAGACTTTTGCTCCTGTTGCTAGACTTACCTCTGTCATATCTTTACTTGTAGTTGTTGTTGTTTGGCGTTGAAAACTTTTTCAAATGGATGTTAAAAACACATTCCTTAATGGTGATCTCATTGAAGAAGTTTACATGCAGCCTCCACCTGGCTATTAGCATCCTTCATATAAAGTTTGTCCTCTTCGTTGCACATTTTATAGGCTCAAACAAGCTCCTCAAGCTTGGTTTGAAAATTTTCAGTTAGTAGTTTCTCAACAAGGCTTTCTTTGTAGCTCATATGATTTTGCACTCTTTCTTCGCACTACTAGGGCAGGTACTATCATTCTTCTTCTCTATGTAGATGATTTGATTATTACTGGTGATGATATTGCTCGCATTCAAGATCTTCAAACTTTTCTTAGTCAAAATGCTGAGATGAAGGATTTGAGACATTTTAACTACTTCCACAGCCTTGAAGTTACTTCGAGTCAGGATGGATATTATCTCACTCAAGCCAAGTATGCCTCTGATTTACTTTCCAAAGGTGGGTTGATAGAGAGCAAGATAACCACTAGTCCACTTGAGTATAATACTAAGCTCCGGGCCACTGACGGTTCCCCACTTGTAGATGCAACACTTTATCAACAATTAGTTGGTAGGCTCATTTATCTTACTATCACTGAGCCTGACATTTCATATGTTGTTCATCTGGTCAGTCAATTTATGAGCGTGCCTCGATCTATCCATTTTGCTGCAATTCTTCAAATTTTACTCTACATCAAGGGTACTCTGTTTCATGGTTTGCACTTCTCATCCCACTCCACTTTGGAGCTCCATGTCTATTCTGATGCAAATTGGGTTGGTGATTCTACTGATTGTCACTTCACCACTGGTTATCGTTTCTTACTTGGTACTTCTTTAATTTCATGGCATAGTAAGAAATAGTCCGTTGTTTCTCGTTCTAGCACTGAGGCTGAGTATCGTGCCCTTGCTGATATGACATCTGAACTTTTGTGGTTAACCTGACTTTTGAAAGATATGGGTGTTCCTCAATCAATAAGTTCTTTTCTTTACAGTGACAATCGTAGTGCCATCTAGATTGCGCACAATGATGTGTTTCACGAGTATACCAAAAATATGGAGATTGATTGTCACTTCATCTGCCACCATCTTTAGCATGGTGTCCTCCAGTTACACTAAGTTTCTTCTAAAAATAATCTATTTTTACGAAATCACATCCACCTGGTCGGCTTGGTAATCTTGTTTTCAAACTCCAGTTGACTTCGCCACCAAGAGTTTGAAGGGGGATGTTAGTGTATATATTTGTATCTTAGAATATACCTAGAAGATTAGATCTTATCCTTAATTTCCTATAATTATGCTAGGTTAGAATCTTTCATTTTAGTTATATTTCCTTATTTGCTTTGGCCATATTCCAACATATATAGGCCTCATTTGTATAGTTTGATACACATAAATATACACTTCTATGATTTTCCAAAATTCTTTTTGTTTTAATACTCTCAACAAATCTCATTTCATCAAATCATTATAACTTTTTTAAGTTTTCAAACAAATAAATTAAATAATTCAACTTTTTCAAATTTTAAAATAAAAATAATATTAAAAAAGTATTCTAATAATATTTTATTTAATTTTTAACTTTAATCTCAACTTGTCTAATTTAATCTGCAAAAACAAACGAGGCCTTAAGTACATTTAGGCAAACTAAACGTAATCAAGCGGTAAATTTGAGGGCTCCACTAGCATTTTTCAATTTATAAATTTTTCTTAAGTACATTTGGACACGCATGTACACCGAACCATGATCAACTAAATTTTCAACTGAATTTATAACGATTAGGCAAACCGAATGTAATTGAGCGGTAAGTTTGAAGGGTTCCACTAGCATTTTCCATTTATAAATTTTCTTAAGTACATTTAATATTCTTCTTATTATTTTTATTTTTCTATTTAAATATATATATTTACACATCAATATGTATATTTAAATAAAAAGACAATTAATAAATCATATATTAGTGTAGAATGTAAGGGATGATAAGTAAAATTTTTATTGGGATCATAGATTTCAAACGAACACTTCGATATAGTCTAATCCAACGTAAAAAGATTATCAGTGACCCCATCAACCAAACTTGTCCAAAAGGTTATCGATGACCCGATTAAACAAGTTTATTTATAGTTATGTACTTATGAGGATCTGCTTAAGAAATTTTACAAGATTTGGTCTATGTTTTGAACAGATGAATCGATAAATATAATTGGACGAGCTTTTGGACACGAGTTCAAAGGATTATTTTAAAATTTTGGAAGGCCAATAATACTTAAAAAATATGAGGGAAATGTATATATGTTTTAACAAAGAGAATTGCTATTTCAAAATCTTTACATCACACACCATCTAAATAATATAATTTGATATGTAAGATTTAAAATTTAAATCAAATTATGTCACATGAATATTGTGTAGTGTAACCCCTAAGAATTGGCTCAAGTGGTAAAGATATTTGTAACCCCCAGGAGTTTATATGTAACCACAGTTTTCCTCCGGCATAAGGGAGGGCTATTAATAAACTTGAGGTACCGTCCTCTTAAAAAAAAAAAGTGGTAAAGGCCTTGGGCTTGGGGGTATACTACTCTAGGTTTAGGGTTCAACCCCCTTTGCGTCAAATAATTTCTAGGGACCATTGGACTGGAGAATCTTCTTGTTGAGGGTCTGTGCACCGCTCGAGATTAGTCGGGACGCTGTTCCTGGACATCTGGTGACGACTAGTGTTAGAAAAAAAAAAGTTAAAATTTTAAAACAAATAATGATCCACATGGCTGTTTACTCCTTTATCCCTATGCATAATTCCGACAACTGCCTCAACTCGAATTATTTGGTCCAGCTCGTTATCACTAGTATGACTAGTGATAATTGATTAGACCAACTACTTTTTCAACGTTTCATAGAAAAGTTAAAACTCATCTCTTCCTATTTTATACATTTCAATCTAAAAAACTAAACCTATCTCAACATAAAAAGTTAAATCAATCTCAATACAACCCATAAAATACTACTATTCACAACACAATTCCACTCATTTCAACATCCAAATACAGCCTAATGTAAATAAGTTGAAATATTAATTTGAATGTATGGAATCATTAAGTTGAGATGAGTCTAACTTTTTATAGAAAGTTAAAAAAGTAATGGAACTTATCAATAACTAATTTGAGATGAATTGAGGTGATTTTAACATCTAAATGGAACTTTAAAATTATCCAGCTTGTGTTGTTTAATAGATACAGCTAACTTTGAACCTTACCAAAAAAGGACCAAACATGCACACAAGTGAAAATGGTTTCTTTTTTCAATATTTTTTAAAAAAAATAAAAAATATAACTTCACTAATAGTCCCTTTCTTAACTATTAAAAAAAATTAAAAAATTAAAATATATGAATGAGCACATTTGGAAATCATAGTAGTACTTTTCATAAAACATTATGTATGTATACTTCATTTTCAGTCGCCTAATGATCAGCACCATATAATTTATAAAAATCCAAGAGCTCTAAATACTTAAAAAAAAGGGAAAATCTAGCATTCTTTTACCCTTTTTTTCTTATAACTTCATATTAAATTAAGGAGGATTTTATAAAATTAAAATTCATTTATAATAAAGTGACATATTTGTATTAATTAAATATAAAATAAATTGTAAAAAAGTTATAGATATATTATTAAAGAATAAATGGTAGAGTTCCTCTTGGGCAGGTGACACCTATGATCGGTATTTATCGGATACCAGTTGCGAGCTGCCACGTATACAGTTTCTCACTACATCGTGTAAGACGCATAGCAGGGAATCACACTCTGCTATCTCCCCTTTCCGCTCCTTCTCTCTCCTTCATTCTCGATTTCCTCTCTCTCTCTGTGATTTTAGAAACTCCTCTCTTTGTCCAGACCAATGTTTTGAATACCGTACCGGATGCCGTACCGGTCGAGCCACTGGAACGAAATATTCTGGTACCGGTAGCGTTTCGGGATAACATTTCGGTATATGAATAAATTATATATATAAGTTATATTTCAAAATAATAGTCTATATATAAATAAATTATATATAAATATATAAATTATAAATAGCCTAATCTGAATTAAGGGTCAAAAAATGAACTTGTAGTTTAAAAATATAAAAAAAAAAGATAAGGCCGAAATATCGGCCGGTACCGGCCGGTACACAGGCTGGTACAGGCCGAAATATCGGCCGGTACTGGCCGTACCGGCCGGTACGATCGGTATTTCAGCCGGTACGGAACACAGGGTGTACCTGTACTGGTTCGGTGGCCAATACGAAAAATACCGACCGTACCAACCAGTACGGTACGGTATTTGAAACTTTAGTCCAGACCATCACACACCGCAAGGATATATTTGTCTAATCGTTTAAACCGCATAGAGGAAAACAATGGAAGAAATTATTACTGTAACAAAAAGAAAAAACTAAACTAAACTACAGGCCTTTTTTTAAGCAAATCCATCTATATATGGCACATACTTCATTTTATAATCTTTACCAGGAAATCTTTTTATTGGGTTTAGCTAAGAAGCAGAGATAGATCAGGCATTAGTGCGAAGAAGATGAAGCATCTGGGTTTGGCGCTCGTAGTTCTTATTTTGGTCCAAAACCATGGTGTTTTCCAACATGTCGGAGCAGACGATGGATTTGTGAAAACCTAAAAACCAGAGGGGTCCAGCTTATGTTGAATGGGAGCCCCTACTATGCAAATGGATTCAATGCGTACTGGCTAATGTACGTGGCCTCCGACACATCTCAAAGAGACAAGGTCTCTTCTGCCTTTGCAAGAACTTGAGTTTCAATGATGGAGGTCTCCTGGCTCCTACAATGAACAAATGTTCTAGGTCTCAGTTTTGATTCTTCCTTTATTTTCTTAATTAAAAAATATTTGTTAACTCATAATCCAAACATTTATTTGTTTATATTTTCGTTTTAAACATTGATTTCGATGCGTCTGGCAGTAAGAGGTTGACTCCGATGGCCTATGTTAGTCACGGTTCAGGGCTAAAGGGGCTACGGCGTGAAGAAGGGCGACCGAAAACGGGGAGAAGGGATGAGCAATTGGCGTGGAGGCGCAACCTGGAGAGGGTGAAAACGACAGGGAAGATGGTGCGGCTGAGCAAAACGGAGGACGAATAGCGACGGCCTGCGGCTTGGTGACGCACAACAACAGCATCAACAAACCAGAAGAGGGAGGCGGTGGCAAACGGTCGGCGTCGTAGTGGAGAGCTTGGCCAACGGTGGTGGGTGGCAGTTACAAGAATAAGGAGACACAGAGAGAGTGGCGGGATTGAAGGGAGAAGGTGAAAAAAAAATGGAGAGGTCGAGAGGAAGAAACAGAGGAGTGAGGTGCGGGTGGATCTGAAGTGATGATTCCCTGTTTCGCGTCTGTATCTCAACTTCTTGTACCGCACACGTGGCGAGCTGCTATTGGATTCTGATAAATGCAGGTTGTAGAAGACACCTGCGGTAAGATTTTCACTACCAAACATATTTTTTACTGAACTGAAAGATTTCGGGTAATCCAAGACCGGTGCAAAGGGAAACATAGACCTTGAAGTTGCAGAAGTACTTCCTCGAATCTTCATCCTGCCACACGAACTTTGGCAATCGTACGAATCCCAATGAGACCATAATGAGATACTCTTTAATTATTATTTTTTATTTTATTATTATTTTTAATCGATTTATTATTATTTAATATTTTATTATTTTCTTTTTCATTACTTTTTTACCGTTATTCACAAATATTTATAAATATTCTCATTTTCACATAATATTTACATCACATAATAATAAATAATTTATTATTTGAGTAATGCTACATATATTTCTAATTTTATTTATAAGACTGATTTCTTTAATTCAAATTTTGAATTTTGAATTTCATTATTTTCAACATATCATTAAATGACATGTGGAGAAGTAAGTTTTTTACAAGGGTAATGATAGCGGGCTGCCCAACGGGCCTGTTAGTGTATTTATTTATTTTTATTTTTATCATTTTTTCACATCCTTAATCATTATAAAAAGGAGAAAAAAATTAAACAACTTCACTAATAGTCATTTTCTTAACCATTAAGGCCTCGTTTATTTTCACAATTCCTCTCAATTCATCTCTTATCATCTCATTTAATTATTATAAATTTTCCAAATTCTTATACAAATAAAATAGATAATTCAATTTTTTTAAATTTTAAAATAAAAATAATATGAAAAAAAATATATTTTAACAATATTTTCAATTTTTAACTTTAATCTCAATTCAATTCATCTCATCTCATTTCATCTCATCTGCAAAACAAATGAGGCCTTAAGTACGTTTTGGCAAATTGAACGTAATCAATCGAAAAGTTTGAAGAATTCCACTAGCATTTTCCAATTTATAAATTTTTCTTAAGTAGATTTAGGCACGCATGTACACCGAACCACGACCAACTAAATGTCCAATTGAATTTGTAATGATTAGGAAAATTGAATGTAATCAAGCAATAAGTTTTAGGGGACTTTCCACTAGCCTTTTCCTTCTTATAATTTGTTTTTTAAGTATGTTTAGCATTATTATTATATTTAAATATATATTTACATATCAATATTTGTGTTTAAATAAAAAAGATAAAATTGACAAATCATATTGTTGACATCGTGTTTCGCAAGCCTCTGCAACTTCACGCAGACAGTGTATGAGCGATCACTGGCACAAGAAACAATGGAGGGGGAGACCTTGAGGTCCGTTGATCTTTTGATACTTAAGTCAGTGATTAGTGATGGAGATGATGAATAGTAGTCAAAACAGGAGTATAAGATAGTAGTGATAAATCGATTACCTTGCCTGATGCTGATAGTGTCTTATTTATAGCTACCGACCAGGTCTCCATCATAGTGGAGTGTTGCATAGCAGGAAATAATTTGCTCGTGTTGTTGATTCGCTGAGCTACAATGTGTCCAGTGTTGTTGTACAATACTCAGGTCTTGGGCCGCATTGAATGCAGCACACTTTCTGCTTTGGGCCGCATTTATGCTCTGTGCCGCATTGAATGTGGCATGCTTTCCCACTAATGCTAGGTGTAAACCGCCATAGGTCTCTTCATATGACAGTGAGTGTTGTGTTTCTTCCCTCTCAAACTTTGCCTGTGTCCCTTGTCCTATTGCTCGTTACGAATAGGGTCAGGCCTGGACATACCCGGGCCTTGATCCTGGTATTACTGTCTGACCTAGTCCATACTGTGTACTTGGACCTCAATCTGGCCCATGTCTTTGGTCTGGTCTAACCCAAACCTTATATTTGGGTTGTAACCTAGGCCCTGCCCTTGGCCCAGTATGAGGGTTTTTCCCCCTTCACAGTACCCCGCGAATTTTTAGCACACTTGTGGGCTGGAAATTATAAAAATTTTCTTTCTTTCTTTCTTTTTTTTTTTTTTTTAAATTTATAAATGGTCTCTGATTTGAGGCGCGCAGAAGGTGAACGGGTACTTGCCCGTGCATTGTCGATGTGAACCAATCTTTGGTATTTTAACAAGCTCAAATAATCATTAATGTTGTCCTCATTAATTAAAGCTACTTCTTGGCGTGCCAACGTTGCCCAGGATTGGTTCATTCCACGTACGCGTGTGGTAGGTGAAACGCCATATCATATCCTTAGAACTGAGGCATTCCCTTCGAGTTTTGTGCCACCGTTTCGGATATCTAGCCTTTCCATCACGTCATTCCTATTTACTTATTCTTCCTCATACTTCCTTTCCTTTCTTTTCTTCGACGTTTTTGTTACGGCTTCCTTCTTATCTTCTTTGAGACCCTAAACCGCTCCGAGCTTTCCATCCATTGCTACAATGGCTAAAAAGGGTGAGAACGATCCACGATACAAGTAATTCGCTAGAAAGGGGTGGACGCCAGCTAGACCAAGAATGAACTACGTACATTCTGCAGAGAGTTCCCCATTCCAGATGAGACTGCCCTCATACTTCCTCAACCCTGCGAAACAATGGTGGATGGGGATGGCCTGTCGACGAGGGTGGCTTTTTATCCTCATATGTTCAACATCGGACTGTGTCCGCCATTTTGCAGTCTGGTTCGTGACATTTTGGAATTTTTGCAGCTTGCTCCGGCACAACTTAATCCTAATGCTTGGTGCTTAATCATGGCCAGTTGCGTAGCCTTCCGGATCATTCTGACTGGTTTAGAAGATTATCCTGATCTATCCGCTCGGGAGTTCCTGTCTGTGTACCGAATCAATCGCATTCCGGGTAATATCTGTAGTTTTCAATCTTACTCCGCTGATAAATGTTTCACTATTCTGGAGAGGCGATATTCATCACTGAAAGAATGGCATCGACGATTCTTCTTTATTAGGGGCTCAGGTTGGGAACGCCTGGAAGAAGAAGTTGATTACAACGAGTTTTATGTTCAATTCGTTTGGGGTATGGTTCCAACCACCAAATCTCTCTCCATTAAGTTGTCGGAGAGAGAGGAATTTAGGATTGGCTCTGTAATGTTCTGGGTGGCGGCTCATCCTTCTTTAGCGGAGACTGATTCTTTACTAGATGATGAGTACATCAGGCATTACATCGTTTCTCCCCACCGCAACCATGTGTTAGGTCGGGACTTCTTGATGGGCCCATCCTCCCCCCCGAGAGAGATCGAAGGCAACTGCAAGGTGCAGTCCCGAACGGAAGAAGGTGCTTCTATTCCCACCCAGTCGTTGCCTACTAAGGAGGTCCCTGCGAATCCTCTGCATCCCACCAAGCCGAGGGCTCCTCGTAAAGAGAAGAGGGGTTCCTAACAAGTCACCCAGGAGGGTAGTTCTCCCATACCTGCTAAAAAGAGCAGGCCTAACCGAGTTGTTGAGGAGAGAGGTTTTGAGAGAGCTGCCAAAGAGAGAAGTTCTCACCGAGCTACTCCTGACACTTCCCGAGCTACTCCCTCGAGAGGTAATTTGTTGAAATTTTTGAAATTCGTCTTCTCTTGCCACGTTCGTTAAGACAAAAGACTATTGAATCCTACCTTTTCCTTCAGGCCATGATAAGGGTGATGAGGCAGACGTTCCCATTGCCTTTTTTCTTTCTCTTCGATTTTTGACCATCCAGTTCCTCGAGGTGCCAGTCGGGCGTCAGGAGCTTTACCATCCTTCGAGGAAGTTCTTAATCAAGAGGGGGCTCCACCCAGCAAGCCCTCAACTCCCTTTCAAGAGAGACTCACTGTTGAGTCTAAAGTTTCACTCAAAATAATGAGTAAAAATCCAGATCAGTTTTACCTGCAAGTATACAGGTGTTGTAGTATCTTTACAGGATCGAATCCACAGGGATTAACTAATGTGATAAAGTGAATAAAGTAAAAATAAATTAATAAAAAGAACGAGCAATCGAAAAGAGAAGATTACTGGGATGAGGATTTTAAAGTAACAAAATATAACTGAAACAATAAAATAAATTAATACAAAAAATGACTGAGGTTTCGAGAATTCATCTAATAATTTAGAATATTATTCTCAATCAATTTAGCTCAGTTAGACTGGAATAATGATTCTGTCTAACTGGAGGATTTAACAATTACGCCCAAGAAAACTAATCACGAATAATTAATGATGTAAACATTTAAAAGTCCAATTGATTATCACATAGATTCTTCAAGCATCAACTGTCACAATAGATCAAGAAAAATATATAGATAATCAAAGTTTCTAACATCAAAAATTCTTCCGATCACTAAAGTTTGAATAATTGATGAAATAAACATTTAAAAGTCCAATTGATTACCACAGGGATTCTTCAAGCATCTACTGTCACAATAGATCAAGAAAAGTATATAGATAATCAAAGTTTCTAATAATAACACCAAAAATTCTTTTGATCTCTGAAGATTAAGTTTGAACAATTTATGGTAGAAAACATTCACAAGTCCAATTGATTACCACAGGGATTCTTCAAGCATCCACTGTCACAATGGATCAAGAAAAGTATATAGATAATCAAAGTTTCTATTAATAACACCATTCAATTGATCAAACTCACAATATAAACCAAAATAATATTTAAATCAGTAGACTTCACCTCTAACCTCAGTACGAAAATGTAGACATGTAATTTATAACTCCAAACTGAATTAATAATAAAAATAATAAAACAAAAAAAATATAAAATCACAATTAAAATATTATTTCTACTCTACTCCTAATTACAGAAAAACTACAACTAAAAACTCTAAAATTATGATGCTCTCTACTCTATCTAATTTCTGATCCCTCTTCGTTCATTTGAATGCCTTATATAGGCTCCATAACTGCACTGTGCTACGTGCTGTTTTCCACTGCCGAAACCTCTCTTCTTTCTTTTTTTTCTTTTTTAATCTTTCGTTGTCACGAAACTGCACATGCATGACTGCTTTCGGCCGAAGCACATGCATGTTTTCTTTTCTTTTCTTTTGCTGCACCCGACTCCTACTTGTTTATTTATTCTTCTTTCTTGTGCCGAGCACTGAGTGGGCTGTTTCTTTCTTTTTCTTTTCTTTTTTTCTTTGCTTCCAAGCGAGACTGCACTAGTTGTTTATTTCCTTGCACCGAAACCACATGCTTGTTTATTTTCTTTCTTGCTTTCCAGCCGACCGAATGCACTGCTTTCTTCTTCTTCTTCTTTTTTCTTTGTCTAACCGAACGCCTAGCATGCACCGAACACAGCACATGCACCGAAACCGAGTGGGGACCTGCTGTTTATATTTCTTTTTCTTTCCTTCCTTCCACTGCTTTCCATTCGGCCTGTGCATGTTTGTTCTCTGTTCCCCACCGAACTCCAGCTAGCTCTAAACCGATTATTCTCCACTTTGTTTCTCTCCCAGCTTTTTATTTCTTTTCGGTGTAATGAAAATGAGAGAGACCGAGAGGTGGCTGGGCTGACATGGCTTGCAGCTTCGTGGAGGTGCTTGGAGGCTGTTGTTGCTCGCAAGGTGGAGGCCTTGTGAAATAACTTCCTCTGTTTTCTCTTCAAAAAACAGAGTATGCATGCTTTCGGTTTTTACGTGGAGGTGCTGCCGGGCTGTGCATGGGACCTTCGGACGATGACTCACAGTGTACTTCACGTGGAGGAGACGCCGTGCAGTGGAGGATATTGGGCACGACTGGGCTGAGGTGGTCCGAACGTATGCTGGAAGTTGAAAATGGTGATGCTGTCGGTGCTCGGTGTTTCCGTGGAGTGCTGCTTCCGAACGCCGTGGAGAAGTGATCTCCGGCGTCTTCTGATGTTTCTGGCGGCTGCAGGTGGTTGACGGTGGCGTTGGCAGCAGCTGTTTGGAGCTGGAAACCGCACGGCTGGAGGTTGAAGATGAAGGAAAACGGCGTCATTTGGCTTGCAGAGCAAACGGCATGTCGTTCAGCTCAGACGACAGCCGGCTCCTCGAGTCAAACGACATGTCGTTTAGATTACAGGCCGAACGACATATCGTTTAGCCTGCGCAGTAAATAAAAAAAATAAAATAAAAATAAAATAAAATAAAATAAAATAAAATAAACTAGAACAAATAGAATAATAAAATAAAATAAAATAAAATTAGAAAAAGAAAATAATTAATTTAAGAAAACTAAACTAAAATATAAAATAAAAATGTGTTGTGCATGTGAGACAATAAAATCAAATTAAATCACAAGTTATAAAAATAAGCATAAACTATGCTTTTAATCAATTTAAATCACAACTTGGATTTATTGCCTCTTGATCATTTTTCTATCTAAAATCACTGATAATATGATAAAATAATTAAAAATACATTGATTTTAACTATATAAATTATGCAATAATGCAGCTCAATCACTCACCGAGGTCGAATCCTTACTTGGGGAGTGCTTGAATAACTCCTCTACTTTGCCACCGGAGCTCCTAGGTCTGATTCCTCCTAGTTCTTCGTCGATGTCAATTCTAACTGTTCTAGCCACCCCTCTAGTCCTGCCTATGGACACAGAGGTTACTCTGGGTGGGAGGCTAACTCCTCCTAAAACCATGGAGCTGTGCTCCGAGGAGGCTATGGAACCAATTCTTCCTAAAGTTCCAGTCTCCTCACTAGTGAAGGAACAGACTGCCGATCTTTTCAGGTATTTGCTTTTCCCATTGTCTATTTGAACTGTTTCTTTTCCTTTTTTTTTTTTTAGCGTCTTATGCCAAGCCTTTTGCTTCAGGAAAACGTCGTTCCCCTGGCCTCGTCTTCATCTTTGTTTAATGAAGACATTGTTGTGGAGGTGGAGGATAATTCTTCTTCTGGGGGCAATTCCCCTCATTCGGGGGCCTCTTAGGGAGAGAGTTTGGCCCAGTTGAGGAACAGCCAAATTCCAAGTTCACTCTCCCGTAGGATCCCCCAGTCGAAGTTTCTCAACAAAGCGAGGAGAAATCCGGTTTGCCTTCTTCGCAAGCTAAACCCATTTTGCCTTTGGTATGTGTAGAACCCTCCTCCTGTTTCAAGTAAGGAAGTCTCCCAGAATATAAGAAGGCTTGGTCGAAATCTTGTGTAGCTCAGGCCCAGAAGTTTAGGCCCTTTTTCGCCAATATAAGCATTTTTCTTTCATTGATGGGTTCTTGTCTTTAGTATTTTGGCAATAAATGTTATGCCTTGCTGATCTTTCAAGCTTACGATCAGCTCGCCGAGATGGTTTCTCAAGAGCGGGAGGCTCTTGAAGAAGACTTAAAAACTCAGAGCGCATTGAACAAGCTATTGAACCTGCGAGGAGAGAAATTGATGGCTAACCTTCGTACTTTAGAGGTAAAAAATGAATCCCTAAGAGGGGACAATGTGCTTTGTCGTGAGAAGATCCGTGCCCAATGGAAGGAGGCTAAGGGGCTGGAGCATAGGATGAAGGTAATGGCCCTAGAGCTCAGGCTTAAGGATATGGAGATTCGGCTGAAAGATATGGAGATCGAAGTAGCCCATACGAAGATATCCTCAATGGTCAAAGATTTAGAATCTAGCAGAAAGAACTTGAGGTTCTGAGAGGGGAAGTGCCTAGGCCGAGGTTCTAGAGTGTGAGCTGGAGTCCGCCCAGGAAGAGTTAAGGCAAAGTAATGTAGCTTTTGAGAAGTTGACCAAGGAAAAGAAGCGTGCCCTCGAGGTTCGATATCTCCTGTTCAACAAATATTTGGGCATAGCCAAACAAGGAGATAAGATAAGGGTTGTTGCTCGGGCGGCCATTTCTCGTTTGCAGTCTTTTCTAGAAGCTGCTCGGCTTTGTGGATACCTTGCTAAATCCCAACTCGAAAACATTTCGGATCTGCGTGACCAAGCCTGGATGTATGGGTATAGGGAAGGTCTCGAGTGTCTCAGGGAGCTGATACTTGAGAACCCCGAGACCGACCTTCGTACCCTGGATCTTCGAAGTCTCCGGCAGAATAAGTTTGCCTAAGAGGAAATGCTGACGTGGGGTGTAGACAACCTGCCTTTACGTTCACATGATGCTGCTCCTTAGTCTCTAACCCTTGTTTTTGTTACTCGAACCCGCATGGATTTTTGTTGTGAAATTGATAATTTTTACATAAACATACATAAAACTGATTTTGTATATATTTTCCATTCTGTATGTACCTTTGACTTTCCTTTGTGGAACTGCACATTTTTTTTTTGGTTGATGGAGACTGAACAAACTGTCGTTTTGTTGATGGGGTTCTAGTTAGTTCTTGTCTAAGGGAAATCAAGGTAGGGTTCCCTTGCTTGATCGTTTACCGAGGAACACCTCCATGTTAGGGTTGTCTCGGGTAAGACCATTTTGTATAGATGGGTACCAAGTAGGTACCTTTGCATGGGTGATTGTCGAGGGGAAACCCTTTGAATAGGAGGGTATCAAGCTGATACCTTTTGTATGGGTACCGAGCAGGTACCTTTTGTATGGATACCTAGCAGGTACCTCTTGTACGGGTACTGAGCAGCTTCCTTCTGTGTAGGTTCCGAGTGTGGGTACCGAGCAGGTACCTTTTATATGGGTAACGAATAGGTACCTTTTGTATAGGTACCGAGCAGGTTCCTCTTGTATGGGTACAGAGCAGGATCCTTCTGTGGGGGTTTCGAGCAGGTACCTTTTGCGTGGGTTTCAAGTGGGAACCCTTGGGGCCGGTTAAGTCTCTTGTCAATTCCTTATATTTGTCTGTATATGCGCTGACTCTCTTCATACCTTTACCCACATGAATCCTTCAACCTTCTTCTGACTCCATGTTGGTCCGGAGACTACTTTATCAGCATCTCAGGTCTGTCATTAACTTCGTTATTAACTCTGTCACGAACACCGCATTTAATACCCCATTAAATGCGTCCGTTACTAATCCCCCATTTACTCCGCATTTAACTCTGTCATTAACTTTGTGTCGGTTAGCATTTATGTATCTTTTGAGTTCCAAGGGACAATGGCTCCCTATGGGAGACACGTGGTCGGCTGGGGAAGCCTTTGGATAACATGGACGGTTAGGGTGACTTGAGGAGTTATGGTGCCCTGGGATGCCAAGTGCCATTCTTGCCTATAAAATGGGGGCCTTTCCAGTCTTTGAGAATTCATTCAATTATGTTTTCTCCTTTAATTTTCTGAACTTGGAGGACTCCCGTAGCTTCCTCTTTTTCTTCCAAACCTTTCAAAGGGCGATGCCTTCTCCTTTAGTGTTCAAGCTGTCGTTGGTTATGGTAGTTTGAATACCGAGGAGATTGGTCGTTTGTATTTCTTGTTCTTGCCCTTTTTCTTATGGTGCTTCACTTGTTCTTACGAGGGTTAACTCCCGAAGCTATTGCATTAGAACTTGTTACCTGTCAGTTCTGATTTTAGCTGGAACAAGGAGATGGCACGACGGTGAGGCGGAGGTGGATAGGAACAAACGGACAATTCAAGGTGGTAATCAACTCTTTGGAATTTGTCAGTTCCCTCAGGGTGTCCTTCCCATCCAACCTTGAATCCTAGTTTGCTCTTCTAGGATCTGGGTAGGGTTCCATTGAACTTTGACCTCCTCTTTTCCTTCCCTTATCCTTTCTGAGGAGGGAGATATTGGAATGCTGAGCGCCCTGCTCAGTACCGTGTGGGAAGATACGACATCTCGTTTTTGCACAGACGAACCTGGAACTTGTTTGGACGAAATCTCATGTTCTTTGTTATTTTCGATGATGTAATTATCTCCTTGTAATCTTGCTTGGATAATAAAACGACTAAACGTTACTTTTGTGTAGCTGTCTGCACCTTTCCATGTTGTATTCTGTTTTTGTACATTGGGGTTTTAACCTGAGCTGTTCAAAATCTGTCGATGTGGAGTTTTATCAAGCTGCAATTTTTCTAACTTTTGTTCCCTTCAGTCAAGTGACTGTCCTTGTATTCTACAAAGGCTGGACTGTATGATAAAATAATTTTGCGTACCTGGCTTTTCGATCTCTTCCATTGTTGTCTTTCACTTGTGCTTTCTTCGTGGCTGCTCTAGAGACCGAGCTTGTATTGTTTTTCTGCACCATTACACAAAGCTCGGCAAGTCATTTAGACTTGCGTTGAGAATAGCTATTAGCAGGTTAGAGCTCATGGCTTTGTTCCTGTGTTTTATAATTTGTGGATTGGCCTTTATAGGTTGGCAGAGCCCGTGGGCCGTACTCCCTCACCAACACATCTAGTTCTGCACCATTGCACAAAGCTCAGCATGTCATTTAAACTACATTGAGAATAGCTGTTAGCAGCTCCAAGCTCGTGGCTCGGTTCATGTGTTTTATACTTTGTGGGTTGGCCCTTATAGGTTGGCAGAGCCCTCGGAACCTGCTCCCTCATAAACGCGTCCGGTTCTGCACCATTGCACGAAGTTTGGCATGTCATTTAGACTGTGTTAAGAATAGATGTTAGCAGGTCCAAGCACATGGCTTGATTCCTGTGCTTTTATACTTCATGGGTTGGCTCTTATAGGTTGGTAGAGCCCTAGGGCCTTGCTCCATCACCAACGCATCCGGTTCTACACCATTGCATGAAACACGGCATGTCATTTAGACTGTGTTGAGAATAACTGTTAGCAGGTCCTAGCACGTGGCTCGGTTCCTGTGCTTTATACTTCGTGGATTGGCCCTTATAGGTTGGTAGAGCCCGAGGGCCTGGCTCCCTCACCAATGCATTCGGTTCTGTCTTTCTCTTGCATGAAGCTTAGCAAGTCACGGATTAACCCTATTTGTACGAGACACAATGATACGACATTCGAAGTTAGTCCATAAAATTTTAACATATCACAACCTTACATTGTTTGAGCTTGGCTCTGGTTTCTCATACAAAATACTTTCGTAGGTGCTCAGCATTCTAAGGGTGTGGCAATTTAGTTCCCTCGTAGTTCTTAAGTTGATAAGAACCAGGTCTTCCGGTTGGAGTTACTACATAGGGCCATTCCCATTTGGGGCCTCGTTTGCCTTCATCCTTAGTTGTGACTCTTGTTTGTTTCAAAACCATGTCTCCCACTTTGAAGTTGCGGGGCTGGACCTGTTTGTTAAAATATTGTTCGACTCTTTGTTTGTTGGTTGCTGTTCGGCTTATTGCTTCCACCCGTCTTTCTTCTAGGAAGTCCAGGTTTTCTTTTAGTCTCTTGTCATTATGATCCAGATCGAAATGTTGCAAGCGATACGTGGGTACTGCAACTTCAGCTAGTGTCTTGGCTTCCGTTCCATAGATGAGGAAGAATGGAGTTTCCTCTATAGAGGTCTTTACCGACGTTCTGTATACCCATAATGTGCTGGGAAGTTCATCAGCCCATCCCCCCTTCCGGCTTCCCAGCTTTTTCTTCAAGATGTGAGTATCGTTTTGTTGGTTGCCTCCACTTGCCCGCGGGTAGGGGTGGTAATATGTGACATGACCCGTTAACCCAACATGAATATGACACGATAAAAGCGAGTTTGGGTTTAGCCTTAGCTGGTTTGGGTCAAAACGGGTTGACCCGTTAAGATACGATTGCTTAACGGGTCACTAATGGGTCAACCCGTTAAGACCCGTTAAGAAAATTAAATTTACTTTTATACCTAAAATTCAAAAAATCCTAAACCTAAGTTACCTAACCCACGCTGCCCCCCTCACTTATCTAACTTTTTCTAACTTTTCTTTTTCTCACGCCGCGCCCCCCCTCTTCAACTTCAACCTAGTACCCACAGCTCCGCCACGCTCACGACGCTACTCTTGGCCTCTTCACGCTGTCCAGTCCTCTTCAAGCCGTCCGTCACCCACGCAGACTCAAAGTCACAGACTCATGCCGCCCGTTGCCCACTGTAAGTCAATCTAGCCGAGATTTCTACTCTACCTTTACCTATTTTTTGGTTGCTGAGAAAAAAGAAAAAAAGATGGGATCCTCATGCGATTTCTTCTGTGGTTGTGTAAATTAGATGTGTAAATTAGTTTGCCTTTATTTTTTTTTTGGAAGTTTGCCTGTTTTAGAGTACCCTAATCATCTGGATTTGTAACTTGGTGGCTAGTCTTTGATTCTGGATTTGTGTAAATTTGATTTTGGTAAATTAGATCTATAATTTTCATTTCCAGATTTGAGAGGTTTTGCCTCAGATCCCTCTGTTTATTTCTTTTTGTCTTTTTATCTTTATAAAATTTAACAAATTTTTACCTCTACTTTAAACCTGAGTACTTCTTATTCAGATATGTTGGACTACAAATTTTTCCTAAATTTGTACTTCGGATTTAGATATGTAATAACTCTGTGGTATGTGTAATTGAAAGTATTTGGTTGCATTGGCTTCAGTAATGTTTTCATGTAGATCATTCTAAATAATCTGTGTGATGGATGAAATCTAACGCTTGTTCATTTGATGACCATGATATGCAGTTGTGTTGAGCTTTCGTTTTGGGTTAGAGAAGCTTATCATACCAAGCCAAAGCTCAACTTTTGGTATAATCACATGTTTTAGTTTGGTTAGTCTTGGTAGAGCTTCTCAATTGGAGAAATATTTGATTTTTCATTTACCTCTGAGATAAAAGCATGCTAACGAGATAGTATTAGTAATAGCCAGTTTGGTATTTATTTACTCCTTATATTTGGTCCCGCAACGCACAAAATAATGAAATATGGTAAAATGGCATCATCCATCGTTTTGTAGACTCGCAACAAGTGAACATCCAATAGAATATATCAACTAAAGCATTTGATCAAGGATGTCTCATAGTCATCTCAAAAACCAGTTTTTCTTACAACTACATCTCAAATCTCAAAGAGCATTATCCTAGATCTCCAACTACTTAATCACAACTAACATCTAACTTAGGCTTAGTTATGCCACATGAATTCTTTGTTTGGAAGATTGACAAAAATCTCTGAAAAATTGAAAATAACATTATATAATCATATGCAGGCCAATTATAATGTTCTAAGATAAGGTTTCGATAATTCACCATTAACATTCATCTCTTGGTCCAGTGAATTCTCCTTGTTATTACTTATTGCACTTGGAAAGGGTCCCCTGTTTCTTTGAACCTTCAGATCCAATTTTTTGGAGGATCACTTTGTTGGTTGCATGATTATGTTGCAGTTCCTTACAGTTCTCAAATATCTGTGCAGACAAGTTGTTGGTGAAATATGGTGAGGAGCAAGGTAATATTATTATTATTTTATTGAATAAATGAATGTAATTTTTTAATATAATAATATTATTTGATATAAACATTTACTAATGTCTTTTTTTTATTAGAAACACAAGAAGAAGTTAAATTGGACGAATTAACCGAAGATTTAATAGAGTTGGAGAACAACAAGAGCAAGGACTTGGAGGACACTCCACCAGTCCACCTCCTTCTTCAAGCTCTATATTTGTTTAGATTTATGTTTTTATTATATTTGGGATTGTAATATTAATATATTTACTGTGTGTTTTGTTTATTATATTTGGGATGTAATTTTAATATATTATTACAATGTGTGTGGATCATATTTGTTTGTATTGTAATTTTAGACTTGTAGTTAATTTTTTATAGATATTATTTATATTTAAATATTTATATAAAATAAAAAAGGTCAAACGGGTTGTGTCATGTCGTGTTAATTTATTTCTTATTCAGTTAACGTGTCATAACGGGTCATGTCGTGTCAACCCGTTATCTTACCGAATTATGTTCATGTTTGAAAATTTGACACGAAATCTTTAAGGGATCGTGTTCATGTTGACCCATTAAGTGTAATGTATATACCTTAACACGATACGAACATGACCAATTAATACGATTTGACACCCTACCTGTTGGCTTGCAAATGTCCTGAAAAAGAATATTTGGTCTTGATTCTGAACTCTGAGCACCACTCTCGATAAGTAGAATTTTGATTGGATCATAGATTTCAAACGTACACTCCTATATAGTCCAAAAAAACAAAAAAAAATCCAACGTAAAAAGATTATCGCTGACCCCATCAAGCAAACTTGTCCAAAAGGTTATCAATGACCCCATTAAACAAGGTTATCTATAGTTACGTACTTATAAGCATCTACTTAAGAAAATTTTATAAGATTTGGCCTATGCTTTGAACAGATCAATCGATAAATATTACTGGACGAGATTTTGGACACGTGTTCAAAGGATTATTTTAAAATTTTGGAAGGTCAATAATACTTTAAAAAAATGTGGAAAAGGTATATATATTTTAACAAAGAGAATTGATATTTCAAAATCTTTACATCACACACCATCTAAATAATATAATTTGATTTGTAAGATTTAAATTTTAAAATTTATTTTTCAAATTAAATTATATCACGTGAATCATATTGTATAGTGTAAAGACTTTCAAATATAATTATTGTTTAAAAAAACCTAGTAGTGACGCTTGTTAAGATATAAAACTAAATAATAAAACCTACATCTTCGTATCAGTTTAAGTTTAGTGATTTTATATAGTCTCAAAGTAGAGGTCATAAATTTAAATCTTGACTCTATATTCTATCTCATTTAATTAAATATTTCACGTAATAAAAGAATTATGTGAACGAAAGTTTAACCCACTTACTAAGATAAAAGAATTAAATAATAAAATCTCTTTCATCCTATCAAGTTAAAATTTTAAAATAACTATTTACAAAAAAAAGAAAAAATTTTTAAAATAAGTCCTAAGATTTGGCTCAACTGGTAAAAATTTTGGTCTTGGAGTATACTCCCTCAAGTTTAAGGTTTAAATCACTTTAGATGCAAACAAATTTTAGGGGCCATGAAGCTGGAGAAACTCCTTACTGAAGACTTGTGTACCCTCCGAAATGAATCGAGAGACGATGTTTTTGGACACCCGGAATTAATAAAATAAAAAAAAAAGGGTTAAAATTTTAAAATAAATAATGATCCACATGGCTGATTACTACTTTTTGGCCCTACGCATAATTCCGATAACTGCCCGACTCGAATTATTCGGTCCAGCTCGTTAATTTGTATAGAATGAGGTCCGTTCTCCCAGAACTTGTAATCGATCAGTTTCTAAACAAGAGGAGAGAAATGGTGAGAGCCGAAGTTGAAGCCGCACCCAAGTCACATCACTACGATAGAGCAAGTGAATTGAAGGCTTTTGACGACACAAAAGCCGGTGTCAAAGGCCTTGTAGATGGTGGGGTTACCGAGATCCCTCGTATATTCCATTTACCACCAGAGTACAGCTTCGACAATAACTCAGTTTCTGATCATGACAATCTGTTCAGCTCAATTCCTGTCATAGACCTAGAAGGCATCGAAAAAGATGTAACAAACGCAAGGAGGTTGTGGAAGCGGTTCGTGATGCATCAGAGACATGGGGTTCCTTTCAGGTTGTGAATCATGGGATCCCTGTGGGTGTTCTGGAGGAGATGAAGGAAGTGGTGCGGAGGTTCCACGAGCAAGATGCTGAGATTAAGAAAGAGTTCTATACCCGTGACCCCATGAAACCGGTTGTTTACAACTCCAACTTCGATCTCTATAGTGCACCGTCTACCAATTGGAGGGATACGCTTTCGTGTTCCATGGCTCCCAATCCCCCCAAGTCAGAACAACTGCCAGCTCCGTGCAGGTATGCAATTTCTAATTTTTTGGATTAATATTGTAATTTAAAACGATCTCACAAGTTTTTATGAATTTGTAATCGTCTGATCATTGTTCAACTGAGTTATATCACACACATCCAGTTTGAATTAGGAAATTAAAGAATCTACCAAGAATTTTTTAATGAGATAATGGGTTTCGTGCTTTAAGTTGATCTGATTAATACAGGATTGTATTTATTTATTTTACTGTTCAATGGTTAGCTATGGCATGGAATTAATCATGCGTCCGAGTACTCCTTGGCTTATATTTAAATATATACTTTTCTATTTTATGATTTATCACCTAATTTATAAGGATTGTCATGATCTTAATCTTATCCACCATTCAAACAGTGCTTCGGATCATGCGTGGCCCAGATCATGACAACTCCATATTTTTTCTTTTGATATTGTTATAGCATTTTTTCGATGCTGGGGATGATTTGTGGACGGTGGTGCTTATGGTAGTGATACACATCTATGGCTCGACCGAATAAATGAAATACAGATTTTACATAGTTCAGTAATGTAGCATGAGTTCACAAGGCGTGGGGGAGAAATTTCACTATGAAAGCAGTGATTACAAGCTCTCAAATCTGGCATTTAGGTCTGTCGCACAATATTTTTGTCACAGAGGAAGAAGTTGAAGAAGTAAGAGGGAAAGAGTAAAAAACAAAAACAATAAAAAAAAAAAAAAAAGATTCAACCCTTCGTTTCTCTATGTGGTGGCCTACCTCCTCTCGCCTTGCTGCCCCATGCATCTAACCTTTTGTCCTCTATTACATTTTTTCTTTTTTCAGTCATGGTACTTGAAAAAGCAGTGGTTCTACCAATACAACACCTAGAGGGGGGTGAATAGGTGTAGATCGATTTTTCTAGTTTAACAAAAATATTGACAAGCAAGCAAATAAACAAAGAAACCAATCACACAGATAATCAACACAGAGATTTGTTCACGGAGTGGAAACTCATTTGAAAAACCTCTTCAAAATCTAAAACCGCTCCGGGTGTAAGACACCACCTCAAATCCACTATAAAAACTTTAATTGTTACAACCAATTTAGTGACACTTACAAAACTTTTGAAGTTCCTAACTTGATCTGCAACACCACGAGTGACCCACTCGATCTCTACAACGCATGTAGTGTCGGAACTCCGACCTTTCTATAACATCCCACGAGAACCTCTCGATCTCTGCAGCAACAGCAGCTCCGGAAACCTTTCGGCCAATGAACACATCCACTTCGGTGGACTCAAGTGAGGTTTTATCTTGTGTATGGTGTGGTGGATAGATGTATGTCCAAGAGAGATTCACAAGGTGGGGAGAAGTATCTCTCAATGGCTCTTGGAAGCAACTAGGGTTTTTGCTCTATTTCTCCATACCAAAAAATAGAACAAGATGTTCTATTTATAGCCCCTATTGATCACGGCGCTTAAAACAATGAGATTTCAGTTTCTTGAACATTGGCTTGAACGAAGTATCGAGCGACAGTCGAGCGCAGGTCAACTTCCAGGACTTCGCTCGAGCGGAACATCGAGTGGATATCGAGCGGTGAATTCTGCCTGATTTCGCTCGAGCGCCAGTTGGGCCCGCTCGAGCCGTGTTGAGCACACTTCAGTTCTTTTCATGTGACAATGCATCAACACTAGTTACAACATAATTTTACATAGGTTTTCACACGAACATGCCAATCAACTAATTTTCCCTCAACAGTACTTAATTCGTCTAGTTTCGTCTATAGTTTTTGGCCTTAATTTGTCCCCTACAGATATCATAAAACTTGAGCTATGAAATGCTTATTTTTGTTGACTTGATCTCGGACCCTACTAAATATTTATTTACAAGTTACATAGAAACAGGAGAATGACATATGCCATCTTCATATATACCTGTAAAGACATACTGGAAGAGTACTCGAAGCTAGTGATGGAGTTGGGGATTTCACTGTCGAACTATTATCGGAGGCTCTTGGGCTAAACCCAAAGCACCTAAATGGCATTGATTGCGCTGAGGGGCTCCATGTTCTTTGCCATTACTATCGGGCTTGCCCACAGCCAGAGTTGACATTGGGTGCAACTCAGCACGCTGACAATTCCTTCCTTACTGTGCTTCTTCAAGACCATATTGGTGGCCTCCAAATTCTTCATCAGGACAAGTGGATCGACATCCCCCCGTGCCTGGGGCTCTTGTTGTTAACGTTGGAGATCTTCTACAGGCAAGCCTCTTCACATGAATCTTGTACATGTCTTCTCGGGTATTAATTGTTACTGGATTTGGACATCCTTAAATATTGCACCTTCTTTTCCTTTATTTTACTAATCACATGCACTTCATACTTGTCAATGCATTGTAATTACATACATATAATCTCTTGGTCTCACAGACATGGCACTACCAAAGAGTTGCAGATTCCACCAGGCCAGATTATTGGCTTGTGTTGTGCTCTTTACTAGTCTTCTCTTGCTGGGGACCTTACATTATTATGGAAGCGAACGGTCTAAAGCACAAAATTTAATACGACCTTCTATGATATGGGGCGATTGAAATTGACGTTAATGCCAACAGACCAAGGTTGGTTCTGGTTTAGTGTTAGAATTTTCTCATTTAAGAACAAATGAGAACATTCTACTTTTGATACTAATCAAGTACTAATGATACAACAGTACTTGCTACTTTTGTTTACTTCAATTGGTCTGGTTCAGCTAAATCTCTTGGTATTTCTCAATTTGGATTTGGATGCTCCAAATTCAAGACTGGTCGGACTTCATCTTCTGTAGCTGCTAATTTCAATTTGTTAACTTTTTTCCCTTGGTTTTTCCAGCTTATAACGAATGACACGTTTAAGAGCGCTGAACACACAGTCTTAGGAAGCCGGGCTGGTCCAAGACTGTCTGTGGGAAGCTTTTTTTGCACAGCTTATCTGCCTACCGGAAAAGTTTACGAACCCATCAAGGAGTTATTATCAGAAGACAATCCTCCAAAGTATAGGGGAACCACGACAAGAGATTACTGTGTCCACCTCAAAGGAAAGGGCCTTGATGAGACTTCTGCACTTCTGCATTTTAGGCTTTGAACTCTGATGAAGAGATATGAAGAAGTACCGTTAGTATGATGTGTTTTGGGTTGGATTTCCCAATTTCCCAAATTACTTGTGTGGTTAAATATTACTATATTATCGAAAGAATTTAAATGTTAGGAGCCCAAGTCTACCATATAGAAGAGTAGTGTTACAAGCTGGGCAGCAACTTTAATTATATGTACTCTACAAGCTCATTTATTATATGTTGTACCCTATAAACTCATATGGCAGTCCATGCGGCAATACCGCGTAAATAAAAAAAAATTCATACGGACAAATCGTCTCTTTAGTGATATGTGAACTAACTAGGAGCCAGGAGGCATGTTATCATCTTTTGGGTTTATTACAGAATTCAGGGGTGAATTATTTACATTTTTATAATTGAGACATTGATTTTAATTTTCACAAATTGTTTTTTGAATTTAAAACACTCACAATTCGATCTCTCAATCAATTTTTTGTTAATTAATAATTTCATGTAACATTAGTTTGAAAACTTTATAATGATTAGATGGGAATTTTGTGAATTCTCATTTGGGAGTGAGATAAGATGAAAATTTTACGAATAATAATAAGATAGTTTGTAAATAATAGTAAAATAGTTTAAGTTGAGTATTTTTTAGATTTTGAAAAATGAGAAAAAATAAGTTGACTAAAAAATATTATAAAGATAAAATATTGTTATAATATAGTTTTATAATATTATTTTTATTTAGGGATTTGAAAAAATTGAATTTTTATTTTTATTTTTTGTTTGAAAGTTTGGAAAAATTGTAATGATTAGTTTGAAAATTTTGTATTTGAATTATATTTGAAAAGAAGATGAGATGAGATGAGAATTTTGGGATGAAATTTATTTCCAAACAAGGCCTAAAGTCATCAATTTATAAAAACTTTCTCAAACTCACAAACAAAATATAATAAACAATCCAACTTTTTTAAATAAAAAATATTAAAAAATAATATTCTAATAATATTTTATTTAACTTTTAACTTTTATCTCATCTCGTCTCATCTCAACTCACTACCCAAACATTCCAAAAAACTCATGTATTGATTTTGTAATTAATCCGAATTTTTTAGTAGTCGAGCTAAGAACTATTGTCTAAATTAATCAATAAATTACGGTTTGATGATGATTTGTATTTGTATTTGTTTTCTAAATCTTTGAGAAGAGAGTGTGAGCTCTGATCAAGATTCTCAATAAGTTTTTACCAACATTACACGAAATAATAAATTGAAGTTATTTTTAGTATGTTTTATAATATTAAATATTATTCATATATTTAATAAATTTTTTGTCACTCTCGTTATTCTGAGAAAAAAAAGTTTTCTTGTTTCTTATTACATACTAGTACTGCTCGTCTTAATTTATGCAGCAGTTGGTCCGTTTGAGCAGAACTTCCGCGGATACCGAACATGAAAAGAAGAAAAATGGTTGTCCAGCAGAGATGAAGTTACAACCCCACTCAAGCCGGCGTATCGGAAAATTGATAAACTCATGATATATATACTGATGTAGTTGATAATAGATTAGATTTATTTGAAGGCTTGTGATGGCACAAAAGCTGGTGTCGAAGGACTAGCAGATGCTGGCGTGTACTTACTGAGATCCCTCCTACTATTCCTGTCATAGAACTCAGTTTCCTTATCAGTTATCCTCCCAGGTCAGTGCAGTTGCCCACTGCATGAAGTTATATATGTGATATATATATATATTCTCATTCTCATTTGTTAATTGTACTTTCATTCATCTAGATATAATTAGGCCGCTTTACATGTTAACGTCAATCTCCCTCCCAATTGCAATCAATTTTTGGACATATATTGATACAAAGCCGCTTTGCAATGGTCGGGCTAATAAACGGAGAATAGCAGCCCTCCATTCACTACTTGTCACGTAAGGAAATACAATATAAGAGAAATAGACTCCACCACACATAAACCCTTCCAAGCAAAAGCAGCCCTCACTGATTTCGCCCAAGACCACTTCGTGTTTTCATCTCTTCATTTTCCTCGCTGCGCCTCTCTTCCACAGCCACCATCTCAATCCGCCGCCCAAGACCAAACTTCAAGATCATGCATCTTCTTTGTGCTGAATAAATCTCAAAGAAACTTCCATAATTCTTGTTGTCTTCTACTTTCTGTAGAACATATCCACATGATCCACATATTGCAGTAAATATTTTTTTTCTTTATAAATATGATACAATATAATACATGATTAATGAATATTCAATATTTCTCCAAGCTATATCAGAATCCTATACCAGTTGTAAGAGTTCATTATGTTTCACATTTTCCCTAAATGCATTTAATTTGTGTTCATATCTTGCAAAATTACAGGAGCCTAACCTGTTGAAGCAGAACCCTAAACCAAAAATTATAGCTTGTATGCATAAATTTGAAAGACCAGAGAAAGGGGACTGATGAGACAGATGAGAAAGACCTACAACTGATTGCAGACGCAAATTTAATAGATTTATTCTTAGTATCCCAAACTAATCTTTGGTTTAAGGGTCGAGATCTCACAGCCAGAAAAAACAAGACTGTCGCTCTGGGTCGATATCTCACAACAAATAAACTGTATTACAAAATCAAAAAGTCAAAAAAATACAGGTAAAATAGAAAAATAGTGATGATCAGTTTGGTTTAGGGGTGGAGATCTCACATATTTCTCTGGAAATCAAACTCTGTCCGTGCCACCGTCTGGGTTGAGCTTCATCAGGGGGTCAAGTTGCCGTCAGGATGAGTGTGGGGTTGAGATCCGAGCTCCGTCGAGGGGTCGAGTTGCTGCCAGGATGAGTGCGGGGGTCGAGACCTTTGTTTGGGAATGAGATGGAGTGGAAGACGAAAAAGTGAGGGAGGCACGGGAGGGCTGTATGAGGTCTCTGATTGGGTGTAGGCAATTGCAAACTAAGTAAAATAAGCCGCTTACGTGGCACCCAACTATTGGAAAACTGTTTATTGAAGTGGAGTAGCCAGACCGGTCTTCAGGTATTCTCATATTGATAATCGTAGTCAACAAGGCTAGGGGCTTAAAATAAGAAGGAAAATGTCAGTATGTTGCTTGAGTTTGGCCTCTCATTTTGATCACTCATATTTTTAATTTTTAATTTTTTTACTTAATGATTAAGAAAGTAATTTTTAGAATATTAATATTTTTTTTAAAAAATATTTAAAAATATTAAAAATATATAAAAATAAAAAAATAACTTTGTACTAACGGACACGCCTAATGGTTAATGGGCACTAGTGTAGGTTACAAGTTATATTTAAATTAATTGATTGTAAAATAGACTATAAATAAATAAAAATGTACGAGCCTTATGGATATATTGTTAAAGAAAAATGATATCACCAACGCAACTAGCTGAAGTTTCGGTCTGATCTATTTAAGTTGCGTTTGGATGTTGAATTGAGTTGAATTGAGTTGAGATGATAAAATATTATTAGAATATTATTTTTTAATATTATTATTATTTTAAGATTTGAAAAAAATTGAATTGTTTATTATATTTTTTGTTAAAATTTTAAAAAAATTATAACAATGAATTGATATCAGTTACCTTAATTTGGCTGTGACCACATATATAACTGAATTGAAAGGTTTCAATAATCCAATACCAGTGTTCGGTGATATTGTATATTTTAAAAACATTTAGTAGTGTCGCCCGTCCTTTTTGGCCACATGCATACCTGCAACCGAGTTGAATTATTCGTACATCTATTAGAAAACTGTTTATTTATTATAAATTATTTTAACGGGCACCAGCTCGTTATCACTACATCCTGTGTTAATTTATATACCATAAGGTCTGTTCTCCCCGAACTTCTAGATCTGTTACCAAACAAGAGGAGAAAAATGGTGAGACCCGAAGTTGCAGCTGCACCAAAGCCAGATCACTACGATAGAGCAAGTGAATTGAAGGCTTTTGACGACACAAAAGCAGGTGTCAAAGGACTGGTAGATGCTGGGGTTACTGAGATCCCCCGTATATTCCATTTACCACCAGACAGCTTCGACAAGAACTTAGTTTCTGACCATGACAATCAGTTCAGCACAATTCCTGTCATAGATCTCAAAGGCATCGAAAAAGATGTAACAAAACGCAAGGAGGTTGTGGAAGCGGTTCGGGATGCATCAGAGACATGGGGTTTCTTTCAGGTGGTGAATCATGGGATCCCTGTGGGTGTTCTGGAGGAGATGATGGAAGGGGTGCGGAGGTTCTACGAGCAGGATACTGAGATTAAGAAAGAGTTCTACACTCGTGACCACATGAAACCGGTTGTGTACAACACCAACTTCGATTTCTATAGTGCACCGACTACCAATTGGAGGGATACGTTTATGTGTTCTATGGCTCCTAATCCTCCCAAGTCAGAACAACTGCCAGCTCCATGCAGGTATATATATGTTCGTGCTATGCAACTTATAATTTTTTTTTGGATTATTTTAATTTTAAAACGATCTTAAAAGTTTGTATGAATTTGTAATCGTCTTTATCATCTGCTCAACTGAATTATATCACATACATCTAGATTGAATATGTTAGAAATACTAGATCAAAGTACAGCGGAAGCGATATTACCTCGTTGGAAATATCTCGGATCTAGTGCGGTTATTCCACGGATTCTCCAGCGTCGTTATTCATCCACGATCTTCACATCAATGGTGGAGTGTGCTACGTGGTAATACCAGAGCAACACTCACCCGTTCCACAGCCTAGATGCCGTGACTAGAGAGAACCATTTTAGAGAGAGATCGTTCTTGGTGTGTTACATGATTCTAAGAGGGGAGGAGCTATGTAAAAAATAGCCCTTCTTAGCGTAACCCCCGGCTGGCCCTTAATGGCCAGCCATCAAGCCTCATGAAGTGGTTCTTAAACCACTTCATAACCTTCAAGAGAAGGTGAAGGGGTGCCCACTATGGGTGCCCCTTTCTTACATCTCCCACTCACACATAGTGGGCAAGACCCCAGGTCTGCATCTCTCAATATGTTCTCAATCTTGTTCATACTGGCAAATAGGCCGTGCGACCATCGAGCACAGCTGTAAAAGAAAAATGGGAGTACTATACTAAATCTCTCCAAGAGAAGACCAGCATAGCAACATCCCTAAAAAATGTCTCGTTATGCCCCGACTCATTTGGTCACATCAGACTAAGCATCCCTAATCCCTCTCGAGTCAGAATGACTCAGAGCAATGCTCAATCTCCATAAAATATGTTGTACTCACAGCTATATTGCAACTCCCAAGAAGCAACATAGCTTGCCGGCAATGAGTACACATCATTATTGATGTGTTACCAAATAGTCTTCCCTTCGCACTCATGTCATTTAGTTTCAGTCCAGTCGCTTTCCCAGCAATGCCTCTTTAGACCGCATCATTCATGGCCATAGATAACATGCCAAAGTAGCAGACACTAAAACATCAACCTCGTGACATAGTCAAAGGTTTCCTAAGGGCATAAATAAATTAAGGTCATCAATTATGACCTACAGGACTCACACGGTGAGGAAGTAGGGAACTATTCACTCACCTCTACTGTTGGTCGCAAAAGCACATGTAGTATGAAATACATGTTACGGTGGATTTCTCTTTCGGAAGAAAAAGCGTATATCTAATCTCCATGCACCATACAGATCTTAGTCTAGTCGCTATCTCAGCGCCTAACCCGAGTCCTTCCATTTGCTCGCTATCAAAGCGCCAAAGAGGATCTCGCATCTGGCTAAACCACAGGCTGCATGGATTGTGGGTAACCATGCACGGTCCTTTTAAATATGATGGACCTCATCTTAGCTCCCACTAAGGCGACATATCTTTTGTGTCTTACAACTTATCCCTCATTGGACAAGTACCGAGTGACACACTGTCTCATCTTTGCTCGCTACCCATTTGTAGCGTCAAAGGCGATCGCTCGTGTGAGTGAGCAGATCTAAACCTGTCGATATACCTTTTTTCACCATAATTACTAAATTTATGGTGAATGTGTATGCTTACAAAAAAAATGCTTCTAATCACGCCACATGATCATAGAACATATCAATATCATGTGCACGACGAGCAATACTATGAGATAGAGAGAAATTACATGGTCAATTATTAAATCACAACTCTCAAGTGATGTTTAATGACCATTTCTCCCTATGCGCATTCTAATGTGTAGTAACTTTCCAAAACATGCTCCTACCAAGAGACTCTGCTTTTACATATAAAAGTCATTTGCACAACCATGAAGTCAGCGACGACTCATCGCGAATCTCATTTGGGTCAAATTCACAATATAAACCTTAGATTCTAATCAGCAAGTCTTACTGCGACTTTTAAGAATCTACAAGGTGACCACAAATGTCATTCAACAAACTTAATTTGCGACTTCAAGGTTTTATATAAATCTTTTATACTCAACAAAAACATGTAAGATAACCATAATTTATTTTTCATTAAGGGTAAAGCGATTAGGCTCTTTGCCCCAAAGACAATTTAATAGTCTAGTCATTACTTTTAACGACAATCGCATCACAAACTTACTTAATCAAGTAAGTCATATTTACCCTCTAACAAAATTTTAACCTCTAACTCCCATGAGCAAACCATAATGGAAACACCAAATAGTATAGGCAAAACTAGATTCTTTAGTATTTTCCATCTCATTAATTGTCTATGGATTTTGAACAAGAGCTCGTAGAAACTGTTTTTCTCATAAATAGTCTCACAAGACATGAAGCCTGAGCTACTTTTCACAAATCCATGTTCATTACCTCGTAGTATGGACACCTCTTATTAGGCGACAATTAATTATCTAAGACAACCAGATCGCAATATCTCTCAAGATGACACTTTTCTAAGACTGTCAACAACGTTCAAAGAACCCTATTTAATTCAATAGGTCGTTTTAAAAAAAACGACTAGGTACATTGGGTATCTTTGAATAGATGGTTCGTTTAGGCCGCATGTAAACAGTACCAGCAGCATTCATTTGCTTTATGCACCAAAATAGTACTAGCAATAATCATGCGCTCCAAGTACTTCATGCCTAAACATCACAAAAGCTAACCATCTAATTCTCCTATGAGACTCAGCTATTTAACACCTTCAAGAAAAGTTTCAATAATATGCGATCAACAGCTATCTAAATGCAACTCAATTAGTGCCAAGAGATGGATCTATACCTCTATTAACTCCACTTTTCCTTTATCAATTAGATCAACAACCCCAGGTTGGATCATATAAGTGAAGCGAATCTAAGATTCTATGTTGGGATTCCTACTATGTGAATTCAATACCTTTAGCGGAGCTATATTACAAATATTCTCTTCTAGTCTCTAAACGACGAGAGAATATTGATATAAAGCTACCACGCTTTTTATGAGGATCCTTATATTCTATAACTTTTGGGAGTCACTATCACTAGTAGTATACCATCACTCAAATGTATACTCACACTAGTTATTGAATTACTCCCACTATTTTCGGCGATTTTTTGTAAAGAAATTTTAGAAAAAATTAAGGTAGTGTGGAATGAAACGTAATGAAATATTTTTTCAAAAAATAAGTGTTTACAAAAATTCACAATTCCCCACCCTCGCCGAAAATACGAGTAATTTTCTTGACTCAACCAAAAAATGATCAAGCTTAAATCCTCTAGAATTCACGTTTGCACAAAATAGTCACTCAGCCTTTCTCAAAAGCGAATGAACTCTATCTAAGGATGGAAAATCAAAATTAAGGCCGCAACACCATATTATATCAACCCAAGTGTGATATAAAAAATTGTTTTGCGCCATAATTTATTTATAACTCCTTCCTCAGCAAGTCGTCATTAAACTGCGAGATAATTATTCTCATCATATAACTCATACGATTTCAATTTAAAAAATATATATATTTTAACTGAAAAAATATAGTTTCCTTAAAAATATTTGGAATCGTATTTATATGATGAAACAATTTTTTATTATCCAAGTCCTTAGTGTGCATGTATAGGAACTTTCACATAGAAAATGCTCATATTGCCTTTTCTCTTTGACTCTTCTAAACTCAGGAGAGGGATCTCATTAGCGAGAAAAACTTCAATTTCTCAAGCTTCACACCCATCATCCTATGCCTCTACGGCATATTGTAGCATACCATCTCTCCACTTGAGAAATAATATCACTGAGTCAATGAGTGACCATCCAACTTTAAAACTCTTGAAATTCTCACTGACACCACTGTTTTCAATGAGTCTTAAATCAAATTAGGTATAGACTTCACTAATATCGCATTAAAAGCGCTAATAAAAAACATCGTTTTGTGCACAAATGCAGTATGTGACGTTTTAGCTGCTAACTAGCGATATATCCTTATTTCTCGCATACTCAATATTTTTCATATTCTCCAATCCACTATAGGAGAGAAAAGAAAAAAAACTTTACGAGAAATTATCTTAGCCTAAAACCTATCTTGCATCAGTGCAACCACGAGCAAAAATTTTTTTTTTTTTTTTTTTTTAGGTGAGGCTTAGATAAGTCGTACCTAATTATTTAGATTTTTTTTTTTTTTTTTTTTTTTTTTTTTTTTGCCACAGTTACCATGCAAACCTCCAAGGTGCTTGGTATTACATTACTCTCAGGGGTTGCTCCAAAGTTTATATATCTGCAAGAACCTATTTGTTCTCGCTAGAGAGAAATAAAACTTGAGCAAGATTACCAGTGCTAATACCACATAAAGGTGCACTGATAAAACCTTTAAAAAATGAATGTGCCAATCAAGAATGTCCTCAACAATCTTGCACACTCAAATTTTAATATCCTTACTTGTCAGACATACTAGCAAGTAGAGAGGATATATGTTTTATCTGTGAGTTAATCCAAGTGGCTTCAAGATTATAATGCTCAACCTCAAATATAGGAGCAATTTAATCTTTGCATCACCAAAAATAACGCACAACTTTTGTTATTACTCACAAGATTCTCAAAGGCAAAATAGTGGTTTAGCTCTTATTTGACAGTTGATCCCATCAACTTCTATAAAAATTGTAGTGCATGCGTCTCACGCACACTTCCAATTTTATTCTAGACCTTTCAGAGGTTTCACAATAATGATGGTCTAAGACTATCTGACACTGATAATAATCTTTATTTGTTTCCAACTATTGCTCATGGAGGAGATTAATGCGACGATTAAATCGCATAAATAATCTCTAGGCTTTCTTCTTGGTAATCTCAAAGTTACTAAACTATGCGCATATAATTGCACACACATCTAAGAAATTTGCCGCGTTAATCTAAATTAGAACAAAAATAATTAATACACGTCGCAAGATCGAAAATTCGCTAAGCTTCCTAATCATCTCTTGCGCCTCAATGCGTAATTATTAATTTCTAACTTAATTTTCGCGCAAATTTATATTGTATAGGAGATTAATTCCAAATCAATCTCAACCATACTCCCACTAGGATAAGTAATCTACCGAGTCAGTCACATGTAAAATAATTTCTTCCTAGATCGAAGAAATCAATTTCAGCCAATCATAATCATGGACTAATCAAACTCAGGCTACTTAAATCCTTTATTTTATCACATTTTTAAAAAATTTGAAGACTAATTCTTAAAAATTAGCCTAACAATACAAGTGATAAAACTCACAATTACATGCAATCACAACACATGTACGAAAAATAATCACATCACATTTCATCCAAATAATTATTATTCACCAAAAAATAATAATCTAGGCAATTTATAATATAAAAATAAAAAGCCTAACAAATGTGACAAGATTTATCTCATTATCTCATGGCATGCATATATTCAATAAGTACGTGCAAAAAAAATATTTCAAACAAATATTTTATGCCACAATAACATGTTGAATAAATAAATACAATCAGTAAACTTACCAATAATAAGCTCTAGCCCAAATGGTTGAGCTTAAATGTCCTTGTGTGAGGTCTTGGCAAATCACCATCCAAGCATTTTGCACAAAAAAAAACATATGCCACTTAACTTTGGACAGCCAATGGGCCGCACCCACATGGTAGCCCAGTTGCTGTGCAAGCCTGAGCCTACTGGGCTTCTCGGCCCAGTTCTCTCAATGGCCTCTTATTTTTTATTTTTTTATTTTTTAAATTAAAACAGATGGATTTAGCAGAAAACAAATTTACAAGGCTAGGCCCAAAGCTTGATTTAAAAAAAAAAACACAATGGCCCAAATCCATTTTCCAGCCACATGTATATATCAACCCAAACAAAATTTAAAGCCCAAAGGCCATTTAATCACAAAAGAAATGAACACTACTGTTCATCTTCCTCCTTCAGCCGACGGTTACAGTTCATCCAAACAAAAAAAATTTGTAACCGACGCCACAACTTGTAACCGACTATTGCTGCTTCATGTTGGCACGAAGATACTCGTTCGGCCACTGGTTCTCAACGGCCGCAGCACCGTGGGCAGAGAAGCACCGTGGGCTGCGCTGCACACGTTCGCAGCACGCAGCACTGCGGGAGGCAGAAACTGTCGCACCATCCGTGCGCAGCTCTTCCTGTAGCAGGGCTTGCCGTGCTACTCTGCGCGCAGCACCATAGGCGGTGCAACACCCAGCTGGTGCGCCCACGCTGCAGTGCTCGATGCACTTCGTAGCCGTGGCAGAGGCGCCCAGCCGAGACTACGAAGCTCCTGGCAGAGGCGCCCATCCAAGGCAGCGCCACCCCCACGCATTCCTGGCAGCATTCTTGAGGCGCTGGACTGCTTCAGTCCCCTTGAGTGCGGCTCTGTGTGGAGCAGAGCTCACCGCTCCCAAGTGGGCAGCTTTGTGCACAGCAGGACCAGCCTTGTCGCTGCTTCTCATTGTGGTGCAGCTGCTCTTGGTATGCAGTGCACCATCGCGCCGCTCCTCTTGGTATGCAGCATCAGCTCGCTGCACCTGGTGCGCGCTGCACACAGTGCAGGTAGGCAGCACCACCACGGTGCTGCATAGGCTATGCTTCCAACAGTTGAGCGCGATGCACCAGGCCATACACCCAGCTATCGCCACCTTCTCAGCCAACATCTGCTGCCGACTCCATAGCAGGCAGCTTTACTGCTGCATTTTGGAGAGCCCAGATCCTCTGCGCGCAGCAGAGTCTGCAGCACCACCATGGTGCGTGCTACTCTGCGCTCAGCAGAGGACATCGCCTCGGTGGAGAAGCGTGCGCCTCCATGGTCCGCGCAACCCTATGCTTTAACATGGTGCAGCGTTCAGCATGGGTGAGCACTGCACCACCAGTGCAGGTGGTTTGTACCCAGGCACCTGCTGCGGCGCTACTTGTCGCGCAGCACTGCTGGTTGCGCAGCACCACTTTGGCAGCGTGTGTAGCCAAGATAGATCCCTACATAAATGGTGGTCGCCACGCCGAGGCAGTAAGCACGGTACCCGTGTGGCACCACCCAAGCGATGCACATTACTGCCTCATATGGTGCAGTGTAGAGATCTGAAGAATCTCCACGTGCAGGGATCCGTGCTGCTTTGCGTGGGTGGTTACAGCCATTGCATGTGCAGCAGCGCTACCCCCGCAATGACCAACCTCGGCAGCTCAGGGTTACAAAACATTGGAATAAAAATTCATATCATAGAAAAAATATTCCATTAAAAGAAATCAGCACAACAAAGCATAAATCGAGAACAACCGATCAGCGTGCTCTGATACCAATGTTAGAAATACTAGATCAAAGTACAGCGGAAGCGATATTACCTCGTTGGAAATATCTCGGATCTAGTGCGGTTATTCCACGGATTCTCCAGCGTCGTTATTCATCCACGATCTTCACATCGATGGTGGAGTGTGCTACGTGGTAATACCAGAGCAACACTCACCCGTTCCACAGCCTAGATGCCGTGACTAGAGAGAACCATTTTAGAGAGAGATCGTTCTTGGTGTGTTACATGATTCTAAGAGGGGAGGAGCTATGTAAAAAATAGCCCTTCTTAGCGTAACCCCCGGCTGGCCCTTAATGGCCAGCCATCAAGCCTCATGAAGTGGTTCTTAAACCACTTCATAACCTTCAAGAGAAGGTGAAGGGGTGCCCACTATGGGTGCCCCTTTCTTACAGAATAGAAGGAAAAAAAACTTACCCATAATTTTGTAATGAGATAATGTTTAATAAAGAGATTTTAATGTTTATTTAAATGTTCAATGGTTAGCCATGGCATGGAATTAATTAATGCGTAGGAGTAATCCTTGGCTTATATTTAAATACTATTCTAATTTATAAGGATGGTGATTTTAATCCTATCTACCATTCAAACAGTTCCCGGATCATGACCCATAAAAAGATCATGCAGATCATTACAACTGCATGATTTGTTATAACATTTTTCAGATTCCGGGGCGTTAGATGATTTGTGGACGGTGGTGCTTACTGCTTATTGTGGTGAAACACGTCTATGGCTTGACCAAATAAATGAAATACATATTTTACGTGGTTTAGTAAAGTGGCATGAGTAGACAAAAAGTCGGGTCTCTGTTTTCCACAATATTTTTGTCATACTAGAAGAGTTGAAGAAGTAAAAGGTAGAGGAAAAAAAAGACGCAATTAAAGATTCATTCAACCCTTCCTTTCCCTCTGTGGTGGCCTGCCTCCTCTTTCGCCTTGCTGCCCCATCTAACATTTTATCCTCTCTTGCATTTATTCTCTTTTCAGTCACGTACTTTGTTTACTTTTGCGTATTTTTTAAACATTCTATAATTATGATTGGTCAAAATCATTATTTATATTAAAAAAAAATGCAACTAATTATATTAATAGAGTGCATAAAAAATACATAAAAATTAATACACATAGAATTTTTGTAAAAAACAACTATGAAAGCCTTACTTTTGTGGACTCGATCCCTGGCCCTGATTAATATTTATTTTAATTTTGAGACTTCAACGTTTAGCATAGAGACAGGAGAATGACATATATCATCTAATATATACTTGTAGAGACATACTGGAAGAGTACTCCAAGCAAGTGATGGAGTTGGGGATTTCATTGTTCGACCTATTGTCAGAAGCTCTTGGGCTAAACTCAAAACACCTAAATGGCATTGATTGCGCTGAGGGGCTCCATGTTCTTTGCCATTACTATCCGGCTTGCCCACAGCCAGAGTTGACATTGGGCACAACTCAACATGCTGACAATTCCTTCCTTACTGTGCTTCTGCAAGACCATATTGGTGGCCTCCAAGTTCTTCATCAGGACAAGTGGATCGACATTCCCCCCGTGCCTGGGGCACTTGTTGTTAACGTTGGAGATCTTCTACAGGCAAGTCTCTTCACATGAATCTTGCACATGTTTTCTCGGTATCAATTATTATTGGGGTTGGACATCCTTATTGCATCTTCTTTTCCTTTATCGTAGTAATGACATGCACTAATTCATAATTTTCAATGGATTTAAATTAATTACATGCATATAATCTCTCGGTCTCACGTACATGGTACTACCAGAAAGTTGCAGATTCTAGCAGGCAAGGGCATTAATTTGGGTAGCTTGTGCTCTGCTCTTTTGACTCTCTTATTTCTCTTGCTGGGGATCTTGTCATTATGATGGAAGTGAACAATTAATTATAGTACACAATTTATTAACGACATGTTGGTCTTATCTACGGTAATGAGAACATTCTACTTTTGATACTATTTAGATACTAATGATACAGCATTTGCTACTTTTGTTTTGTTTACTTTAGTTGGGGTGGTTCAGCTAAATTTTTTGGTATTTCTCAATTTGGATTCAACAAATTCAAGACTGGCCTTCATTTTATGTAGCTGCCAATTTCAATTTGTAACTTTTTCCCTTTGGTTTCTTCAGCTTATAACAAATGATAGGTTTAGGAGCGCTGAACACAGAGTATTGGCCAGCCTGGCAGGTCCAAGAGTGTCTGTGGCAAGCTTTTTCTGCACAGGTTTTCTGCCGACCGGAAAAATTTATGAACCCATTAAGGAATTATTATCAAAAGACACTCCTCCAAAGTATAAGAAAACCACAGTGAGAGATTACTGTGTCTACCTCAAAGCAAAGGGCCTTGATGGGACTTCTGCACTTCTGCATTTCAGGCTTTGAACTCTCATAAAGAGAGATGAAGAAGTACCGTTAGTTTGAATATGTGTTTGGGTTGGATTTCCCAATTTCCCACATTACTTGTGTGGTTAATTGCTATATTATCACAAGAATAAATGTTAGGGCCCTAGTCTACCATATAGAAGAGTGTTACAAGGGCAGCAACTTTAATTATATGTTCTTTACAAGCTCATTTATTATATGTACCCTATAATTAAACTCATATGGTAGTCCATGCGGCAATACCGCATAAATTAATAATAATAGAAAAAATTCTACGAACAAATCGTCTCTTTAGTGATATGTGAACTAATAATTAGGAGGCATGTTATCATCTTTTGGGTTTATTACAGAAAGGGGTGATTTTTTGCATATTTATGATTGTGACCTAGATTTTAAAACAAATGAGGCCATAGTCATCAATTTATCTAAACTTTTCTAAACTTCTACACAAAATATAATATATAATTTAATTTTTTTAAATAAAAAAAATATTAAAAAAATATTCTAACAATATTTTATTTAACTTTCAACTTTCATTTTATCTCAACTCATGCACTATCCAAACCTCTCAAAAAACTCCTGTATTGATCTCGTAATTAATCTGAATTTTTAGTAGTCTAACTAAGAACTATTGTTTAAATTAATCATTTTGAGAGTAATCACAAAATAAATTACGGTTTGATGATGATTTGTATATATATTTTTTTCTAAATCTTTGAGAAAACAAGATTCTCAATATTTTTTTACCAGCATTACACGAAATAATAAATTGAAGTTATTTTTAGTATGTTTTATTATATGAAATATTATTCATATATAAGTTATCACATCTTTCTTAAATTCTCACATAAAATATAATAAATAATTTAATTTTTAAAATTTTAAAATAATAATAATATTAAAAAATAATATTTTAATAATATTTTATTTAATTTTTAATTTTTATCTCAATTTATTATCTAAACCGTCCCCAAAGGTAAACACGTTTTACTGAAAACTGTACGGACGCTAGAACTTTTGGATAGGATCCTCTTGTTCGGTTGAGCCGCCGTGCGGTCTAACGCAAATTGTGCACTTATTTAAATATTTTAAAAAATACACTAATATATGCACGGTATGAGAACATTAGAAGAAAATTGTACAGTCCATAGTCCATACGATGGAGTGGGAGGGAAGCGGAGGATTAGGGAAATCAGAGCAGCATGCTCAAAATAACACATACGAATTTTCTCGTAGTGGGTCACCGTGGCGCTTTGCAAGCTTCCACGGGAGTCCGATCCTCATCCCACCGATCTTTCTTGCACCGAATGAAGCCACGACACGGGGGCTATCGAGACGAACCTACGTGCGTACTTTCCTGTAGCCCTCTAGATCTCTTCCTTTTTCTATCCGGTTAGTTTATTTCGTGTTCAAAATGTTCATTCCAAAATCGGCAATGATTGATGATCTCATATGCCATTGTTGACTTTAAACAACCCAAAAGCCACGTAAATGCCAGCAGTACTGGCGGCTTAAAATAAGGAACGATCAAGTGGTATAAGATTTTTTTTGTCAGGATTCAAGTACTGGGTAATAATGTATGTTACAAGTTTTGTTTAAATTAATTGATTGTGAAATAGACTATAAAAAAAGAAATTATATTAGGAGTCGGCTCTAAATATTTCTGTCTCTACAAACCCAAGAAAAGAAACCACTTCGGTGGGGGGAGGTCCCTCCCTTCGTTCTCCAAGATGCAGTTTTGTTTTTTACAAGTGTTTATTTTTTCAATCAGTGATTAGATTTTGTTTTTATTTTTATTTTTTCTAATCAAAGCATGGAGAAACACTGTTTAATATTTTTTTAGTGGCCAACAACCACTACATGCTCTACCGTGGACAGGGGCGGAACCAGAAAATGTGGTTTGGGAGGGTCAACTTACAAAAAAATAATTTTGGGAGGGTCAAATACTAATTTTCATATAATCTCTTATAAAATCACCTTTCAAAATTTAATTTTTTTAAAATTTTGAAAATTTTGGGGGGCCAAGTTCCTTAGAGCATTGGTAATGGTCTAGCCATTGCCAAGTTTAAAATTTAGCTAAAATTTCAAGTTTTGGCTATAGAGTTAAACTTTGGCTAGGTGAATCCACGTTGGACTAGCCATATTAAAGTCAAAATAATAATATAATATTATATATTTTAATAATATTTTACAATTTTTTTTTATATTTTACAAATACACTCTTTATATTAATTAATAAATATAATACATATGAATCAAAACCAAAAGGAAAAAAAAACGTATAATAATTATCTCCTTAAAATTAAACAAAAAGAAATTTTAATAAAATATGAGAGAAAGAGAGAGGAAAGAGGGAGGAATAATAAAATATTCATTTGATCCTTGAATAGTATATCTCCAAACATGGCTAGGAGGAGAAATTTACTGTAGCTCAAAGTTAAGAAATATGGCTTTGGCTAGTTCAATGTAGGAATTTTAATTCAACAAAAGGTAAAATTTGGACTTGAATTTGGCAATGGCTAGGCCATTGCCAATGCTCTTAGTAGTTCCGCCCCTGACTATGGAGTTCCTAAGCCGCTGATCCTTCTGAGTGCCGAAAGTTTTCACCAGAGAGAGCAACACATGATCCACACACGTGGGTCAAAGCTCGTGAGGGCTCTGTTGCCGCCACGCATGGCGTTTTCTGGGATCAACGACTTTGGTAGCTCAAGATCGAAGGCCCGACACACTCCTAGCATGGCGTGTTTCCTTCACGCACCATTCCATGCTCATTATTTTTTCAATTTTCAGTACTTTTCAAGTTTTTATTTTGTTATTTTTCTGTTTTCTTTTGGTATTTTCTGTGTTTTTCTCGGTTGTTTTGTATTACATAAAAGTAAAAAGAAGTAGGTTATTGGACTTGTTGTCCATAGCACGTGAACTTTCTTCTCCTTTGAAAAATGGAGGATGGTTTTCCTGCTCCTCCTTTGGAGAATGGAGGGTGATTTTTCCTCTCTTCCAGTCCTTTGGAAGATGGAGATTGGTTATGTCAGACAAATCAGGATTGAATTTTCTGTTCTTACAGAATCTCATAATTTCAAAAAGTTTTGTTATTAGAGAGCTTATAAAAGTTAAAACAATGTCCATCACAAAGAAATTTATGTGTTGGAGAGCTCCAAATAGATTAGTAAGTTGGCTTATAATCTAGACTTTTTTTCTGTCTTTATCAATCATAACTGTAACTTCAATTTATTGAATCAAATGAAATCTATTTAAAATAAATTGTACGAGCCTTGTGGATATATCGTAAAAGAAAAACGATATCACCAACACAACTAACTGAAGCTTCGCGGGTCTGATCCATTTAATTTGGCTGTGACCGCATATATAACTGAATTGAAAGTCTCTCTTTAGGACTCTTGCAGTTAACAGATCTACTGTAGCAATATTTCCCTCCCGATAAAGGCGAAAAAACTCTTCCTAGGGTTTGGTCGTGAGGGGGGCTCTCCTGCCGATGGCCATGTTAGCTGGCCATACGGTGGCCTCGGGGAGTGGGGGAGAGGTTGTTTATGATTCGCAGAAGGAGGCTGGAGCCTTGCCGCTCAGGGCCGCTGTAGATGGGGATCGCCCAGGGCTGGTGCTGGGAGGGGGCGGACGCTCTTTCGCCCAAGCTTTGCAAAGACCCATTCCGATGGTGAAATATAAGCTCCCATTGAGAAAACTAGAGTTGATTAATGGAGATTTAGGCTTTGTGTTCACAGAAGTGGAAATGGCTAGGGCGGCCGAGGAGTTGAAATTCGCCTTGGTGTTAAATTTTTTTTCAAAAAGGCCTTCCATAGATGTTCTGAGATTACAGATTATTAAAACATGGGGCTTTGTTGAAGTACCGATGGTAAGCTTCATGGATGAGTTCCATGTGCTGCTTCACTTGACCAACGAAAAAGATTATCTTCACGCTTGGGCCAGAGAGGGTAGATTCGTGGCGGGATGCCAATTCCGATTGTTCAACTGGACAGCTGATTTCGATGTAAACAAAGAACCATCCATTGCTCCTCAGTGGATTTTTCTCCCTGGCCTACCTCTGCACTTATATAGAATGGATTGCTTGCAAATCCTGGCAGCTCGGTTTGGAAGGTTTTTGGGTTCGGACAACGCAACATTATACAGGACGAGGGCGACAGGGGCAAGATTATGCGTAGAAGTGGACCTCAAAGAAGAACCAGTGGCGGGTTTTCCTCTGATAACAGGTAAAAAACAGTTTTGGCAGCGTGTAGTGTACGAGAAAAAAGGTTTTTATTGTAAGAAATGCTATAGACAGGGACACACCGAGGTAGTTTGTAGAGCTGGGGATAGTGTGAATAACCAGAACAGTAGGAAAGGTGGGAAGAAGGTGATCGACAGGGAGGAAGAGGATAAAGTCTGGAAAGAAGTGGGGAGAAAAAATAACAAAGAGACAGGGGATGGGGAGGGTAGTAAGCAGTGCGAGGCAGGGGAGGGGCGCAAACAAAACGAGGCAGGGGAGGGGTGCAATCAGCCTGAGACAGAGCCTTTAAGAGACTCTAGGATAAGGGATGGTAACAATGGAGAAGCACCCGAAACCACAAACCAAAAAACAAGTATGGAGCAGGGCCCCAACATAACAATTAGAATAGAAGAGGAGGTGGAAGAGGAAAACTCCCTAGTAAATTATTTGAAGTTGGTCGAACAAGTAGAAGAAGAGGAGGCCCGTAAGAAAAGCAACAATTCTGGGGGAAATTTGAATATTTGTGTAGTGGAGGAATACGAGAGTGAAGAGGAAGAGGGGACGGTTTTATGTAAAAATAGCTTTGCTATATTGTCGGAAGAGGAAACGGAAATAGTCAGAGAAACACAGAAAGATTATTGCTCGGACCCAGGGACAATACCACAAGATAATCTGGGAGTTCAGAATTCTGATGATATGCTGATAAGGAAATCTAGAAGGGCAAAAGCCCAACCAAAAAAACTTAATCTATGATTGAGAAAATTATGGTGTGGAACATTAGAGGGTTGGGTACGTCAAGAAGAAGGATACGGAAGTTGGTGAGGAAATATGAGATCTCTATCCTGACTGTTTCGGAACCTTTCCAAGAGATTTCTAAATGACACAAATGGACGACTAGTATACAGCTCCCCAACAGCTGCTCTAATGTAGAGGTAGGAGGGAAATTATAGGTGTGCTGGAAGGAAGATATTATTTTGGAAGGTATAGAAATGAACAAACAGTCCTTGACGGCTGTTATAACAGATTCTAGAGGACCTTTGCTGGTAACTTTCGTTTATGCTAAGTGTTCACAAACTGAACGCAAGGAACTTTGGGAGACCATGAAAAGGATGTCGGGTACAACAGAGGCATGGATGGTCATAGGGGATTTTAATATCATAAGATCAAATGAGGAAAGAGTGGGGGGTAGGCCTAGACCTACTACAGCTATTGAGGAATTTAATGAGTGCATTAACAGTTGTGGGTTAATAGAATTATCAATGGAAGGGAGACAATATTTTTGGTGCAATGGGCAGCAAGGCTTGGCTAGAAGCTGGGCGAAGTTAGATAGGATCCTTATTAACTCGAAATTTGGGGAGATTCACAGCCAGGCCACATCTCGGCTTCTTAGAAGAAGAACATCAAATCATTCTCCAATCCTTCTGCAGCTGGTTTCAGATGTAGGAAGGAACGGGCCAGCTCCTTTCAGATTTCAAAACATGTGGATTTCGCACCAAGGGTTCCTAGAAATGGTGAAAGAATCATGGGATGAACCGTTGGGATGGGAACAAGGGCTATACAAACTGGCTAGTAAATTAAAAAGACTAAAGTGGAAGATGAAACAGTGGAATAAAGAGGTCTTCGGCATAGTTGATGGAATGATCAGAGAATTGGAAGAAAGGCTAGACCAGTATGAGAAGGCGCTTCAGGAGTCTTATTCGGAGGAAATAGAGGAGGAGTTCCTAATCACGAAGGCAGAATTGGAGATTTGGTACAAGAGGGAAGAAACAAGAATTGCCCAACAAGCAAAAAAAGCATGGTTAGAAGAGGGAGACCAGAACACAAAGTTCTTCCATGCGGTTATCTCACAACGCAGAAGAAACGCAAGCGTTAAATGCATGAATCTCCCAGATGGATTGGTGCTAGAGTCCATGGAACAGGTTCATGAAGGGGCGGCTCAGTTTTTTGAAGAATTCCTATCCCATGAAGATATAGGAGAGTTTCCCAACTTGAATGATTTGTTGCTACCAGTGGTGTCGGAAAGCATGAAGAATAAATTGAGGGAAGAACCAACTGAGAAGGAGATTTTTGAGATGTTCAGATCTATTAGAGAGGACAGCAGCCCAGGCCCGGATGGATTCGGCTCCGCTTTTTATGTGGCGTGTTGGAGTATTATCAAAGAAGATGTCAAAGAGGCAGTAAAAGATTTCTTCTCAGGTCAGCCTCTCCCTAGATTCTATACCTCTTCTTTCTTAGTGCTTATTCCGAAAATAAAAAACCCTCAGAGTTTTGACAAATTCCGTCCCATTAGCCTATGCAACGTGGTTTACAAAATCCTATCAAAACTCTTAGCGAACAAGATGACCTTGGTCCTGGAAAACATAATCTCCCCGGAACAAAGTGCTTTTGTTAAAGGAAGAAATATTCTGGAAAGCATTACTCTTACGCAGGAAATGGTAAAATGTTTACAGCGGAAAAATAGAGGTGGAAACGTAATGGTTAAAATAGATATGAGTAAGGCTTACGACAGGGTGGATTGGAGATTTTTGGATCAGATACTAAAGAATTTTGGGTTCCCGGAGTTCTTTTGCAATTTGATAAAAAATTGTGTTACATCGCCTTGGTTTTCAGTTATGATGCACGGCACCTACAAAGGCTTTTTCAAGGCGAAAAGGGGTCTCCGTCAGGGGGATCCACTATCACCGTACTTATTTATCATCATGGAAGAGGTTCTCTCAAGACTAATCAAGGGGAAGATGATGGAGAAAAAGATAACACCGTTTTCACAACCGAGTGGGACTCCTCTCATCTCACACCTTTTATACGCTGACGACATAATGATTTTTGCTAATGCCAGCAAGGGGTCTATTCGGAATCTAATGGAGGTGTTCAATACTTACGAAAAATGGTCTAGGCAAAGGGTGAACCATGAAAAATCTGTAATATTTTTTTCTAAGCAGATTAACCGAAGGAGAAGGGGAGAGATTCTGACTGAAACTAGTTTCAAGGAGGGACATTTTCCTTTGGTTTATTTGGGAGTTCCGATAGTGGAAGGAAAGCTGAAGGTCAGAAATTTTGACCCACTGATTTTGAGCATAGAACAGAAACTTGCAGGGTGGAAAAGCAGGCTCCTATCACAAGGAGGTCGACTCATTCTAGTAAGGCATGTACTCTCTAGCATGACTCTTTACCTGTTATCAACATTGCATACTCCTAATGTGTGATTCGGAAAATCCAAGGTCTTTTTGCAAACTTTTTCTGGGGCGAGCAGGGAGGAAAATTAAAAAAAAAGTGGAGAGCATGGAGGAAACTTTGCACACCAGTGGAGGAAGGAGGAATAGGAGTGAGGGATATTTCGGAAGTGCAGATGTCTTTATTTATGAAATTCGGATGGAACATTCTTACTCAAAAATCCATGTGGGCAGACTTCTTTCGAACCAAGTATATAAAAAACGGTCACATTGTAAACTGTCTAGACAAAAGAGTGGGTTCGAGATTCTGGAATAAAGTCGTAAAGGGTCTTAAAAAAATTCTACAAAACTCAAAATGGAAGGTGAGAGAAGGAAATATCTCGTTATGGTTTGACAACTTCCTTAGTACTAGTCCTCTGTTTGAATCGGGTATTGAGGTAGTAGAACCAAATACCAGATTGAAGGAAATGGTTGACAATGACAGATGGGAGGACAATAGGATTATAAACTTGTTGGGAAGCCAGGTAGCAAGTGAAGTTATTGAGTTGAAAGGAAACCTAAAAAATACAAAGGATATTCTTATTTGGCTACATGAGAAGAGTGGGAGATTTTCCACTAAAACAGCATGGGAGGTTGTAAGAAAGAAAGGGCCGAAATTCGAATGGGCAAAATGGATATGGCACAAGTTTCTTCCAAGAAAGATCACAATCTGCATGTGGAAGGCGGCTTTCAATTGTCTAAGCGTAGATGAGCAGATCAGGAAAATTGGTATACCAATGGTATCGGGATGCAATTGTTGCAAGCAAAGACAATGCGAAGATTTAGAACATATTTTCAACAAAGGTGAACTGGCAGAAAGTGTGTGGAGGAAGGTATCGGCAGAGGTGGGGGTTCCTTTTTTCCCTCAACAGAGCTGGAAGGAGAGAGTTCAACTATGGTTTAATAGAGCATCTAGAAAGTCCCAGCTGGGTGTCCTATTGGGGTTAATCCCAAGCATTATAATCTGGAAATTATGGAACAGGAGGTGTGCAGCTAGGATGGAGGGGAGAAACGAAAATGCAGAGGAGATATGGGGTTCTATTAAATTCTGGGTGGGTTCAATTGCCACAAGAATTAATAAAGTCCATAACCTATCAAACTGGGAAGCAGACCTGATGAAAAACATAGGGATTAGAACCATGAAAAAAAATAAAAAAAAAGGTGAAAGTGATCAGATGGAAGAAGCCAAAGCCAGGACGTGTAAAGTTAAACTTGGACGGAAGCAGCCTCGGCAACCCTGGTCCCGCTGGTTGTGGGGGTGTTTTACCGGATGATAGTGGACATATGATATTTGGATTCTCAAAATTGCTGGGGGACCTGTTCCAGTACAGAAGCGGAACTAAAAGGGGTTTTAGAAGGCATCAAACTGTGCAAACATTTCGGTTACACTGAGATAGACATAGAATGTGATTCATCCGTGGTAGTAAACTAGCTTTCATCAAATAACTGCACGGTATGGCATCTCTGGGAATACTGGGATCAAATACAGGTGATTGTTCGAGAGATTGATTTCACTATAGCTCACTATTACAGAGAAGGAAACTTAGTGGCAGATTCGTTGGCAAGAAGGGGAGCTTCTGGGGAATCCATCATTTACTCAGAGTGGTGTCAGCTGCCTTTACTAACCAGAGGGTTAGTGAGATTGGACTTGATGAACACGGCCTACATTAGAAGTAGATAAATAGGTTTTTTTTGTATAGATGTCTGAGTACATACTCCCCTGAAACGGGGTAGAAAGGTTTTTTGTATAGCTCTGACAGCTTCATGTAGATTTTTTGTGGTTGCTCTTCGAAAGTTGTATGATGGTTTCCCTCTGCCTAAAGTGAGGTTAGTAATATAGTTCTCAGTTGCTTAAAAATATATATATATATATATATATATATAATATAAATATATAACTGAATTGAAATGTTACAATGAATCCAATACCAGTGTTCAGTGATATTGTATATTTTAAAAACATTTTAGTAGTGTCGCCCGTCCTTTTTGGCTGCAACGCCGAGATGATTATTCGGTCCATTTCAGTTATTTTTTTATAAAAAATAATTATATTTTATTAAAATAAATCTATTTTTATTATAAATAATTATTATCACTGCAAATAATCCGTCCTATATACTTCTTACAACCAAGACAGCTCGTTATCAGTACATCTGGTGTTAATTTATATACCATAAGGTCCGTTCTCCCCGAACTTCTTGATCTGTTACCAAACAAGAGGAGGAAAATGATGAGAGCCGAAGTTGCAGCTGCACCAAAGCCAGATCACTGCGATAGAGCAAGTGAATTGAAGGCTTTTGACGACACAAAAGCCGGTGTCAAAGGACTGGTAGATGCTGGGGTTACTGAGATCCCTCGCATATTCCATTTACCACGTACCGGACAGCTTCGACAGGAAGTTAGTTTCTGACCATGGCAATCAGTTCAGCACAACTCCTGTCATAGATCTCAAAGGCATCGAAAAAGATGTAACAAAACGCAAGGAGGTTGTGGAAGCGGTTCGTGATGCATCAGAGACTTGAGGTTTCTTTCAGTTGGTGAATCATGGGATCCCTGTGGGTGTTCTGGAGGAGATGACGGAAGGGGTGCGGAGGTTCCACGAGCAAGATACTGAGATTAAGAAAGAGTTCTACACTCGTGACAACATGAAACCGGTTGTGTACAACACCAACTTCGATTTCTATAGTGCTTCGACTACCAATTGGAGGGATACGTTTATGTGTTCTATGGCTCCTAATCCTCCCAAGTCAGAACAACTGCCAGCTCCATGCAGGTATATATATGTTCGTGCTATGCAGCTTATAATTTTTTTTTTGGATTATTTTAATTTAATAACGATCTTAAAAGTTTGTATGAATTTTTAATCTTCTTATCATCTGCTCAACTGAATTATATCACATACATCTAGATTGAATAGAAGGAAAAAAAACCTACCCATCATTTTTTAATGAGATAATGGGTTCGTTCTTTAAGTTCTGATTAATAAAGGGATTTTAATGTTTATTTTAATGTTTCAACGGTTAGATATGGCATGGAATTAATTAATGCGTAGGAGTAATCCTTGGCTTATATTTAAATACTATTCTAATTTATATGGATGGTGATTTTAATCCTATCTACCATTCAAACAGTACTTCTCGGATCATGGCCCAAAAAAAGATCATGCAGATCATGACAACTGCATGATTTGTTATAACATTTTTCAGATGATTTGTGGACGGTGGTGCTTATTGTGGTGAAACACGTCTATGGCTAGACCAAATAAATGGAATACCAAAAATAAATGAAATACATTTTTTACGTGGTTTAGTAATGTGGCATGAGTCGACAAGGCTTTGGGTCTCTGTTTTGCACAATATTTTTGTCATAGAAGAAGAAGTTGAAGAAGTAAAAAGGGAAAGAGTAAAAAAAAGGAAGCAACTAAAGATTCATTCAACCCTTCCTTTGTGTCTGTGGTGGCCTGCCTCCTCATTTAACCTTGCTCCCCCATCTAACATTTTGTCCTTTCTTGCATTTATTCTCATTTCAGTCACGTATTTCGTCTAGTTTCATGCTTTCATCTGTTCTTTTTGCCCATAATTTGTCCCCTACAGATATCATAACTTTACGTATAATCATTTTTACGTATTCTTTACGATTTTATTGATGTGATTAGTTGAAACAATTATTTTATATTAAAAAACGTGATGCAGTCAATCACATTAGTGAAGTGTGCAAAAAGTAAATAAAAATGACTACACATTGAATTTGTGTGAACAAGATTTAACTATGAAATCCTTACTTTTGTCGACTCGATTCCGGACCCCCGATAAATATTTATTTTTAGTTTGGAGACTTCAACCTTTACCATAGGGATAGGAGAATGACATATATAATCTTAATATATACTTGTAGAGACATACTGGAAGAGTACTCCAAGCAAGTGATGGAGTTGGGGATTTCATTGTTTGACCTATTGTCGGAGGCTCTTGGGCTAAACCCAAAGCACCTAAATGGCATTGATTGCGTGAGGGGTTCCATGTTCTTTGCCATTACTATCCAGCTTGCCCACAGCCAGAGTTGACATTGGGCACAACTCAGCATGCTGACAATTCCTTCCTTATTGTGCTTCTGCAAGACCATATTGGCGGCCTCCAAGTTCTTCATCAGGACAAGTGGATCGACATTCCCCCCGTGCCTGGGGCTCTTGTTGTTAACGTTGGAGATCTTCTATAGAAAAGTCTCTTCACATGAATCTTGTACATGTTTTCTCAATATAAATTGTTATTAGGGTTGGACATCCTTATTGCATCTTCTATTCCGTTATCGTACTAATGACATGCACTAACTCATATTTGTCAATGGATTTAAATTAATTAGATGCATATAATCTCTCGGTCTCACGAACATGGTACTATTAGAGAGTTGCAGATTCCAGTAGGCCAGGGCATTAATTTGGGTAGCTTGTCCTGTGCTCTTTTTACCCTCTTATTTCTCTTGATGGGGATCTTGTCATTATGATGGAAGTGAACGATTAATTATAGCACACAATTTATTAACGACGTGTTGGTCTTATCTATGGTAATGAGAACATTCTACTTTTGATACTGTTTAAATACTAATGATACAACACTAGCTACTTTTGTTTTGTTTACTTTAATTGAGGTGGTTCTGCTAAATTTCTTGATATTTCTCAATTTGGATGCTACAAATTCGAGACTGGCCTTCATTTTATGTAGCTGCTAATTTCAATTTGTAACTTTTTCCCACTGGTTTCTTCAGCTTATAACAAATGATAGGTTTAAGAGCATTGAACACAGTTGAAGATGAATCAGGGCTATGCAAATTGGCTGGTAAACTAAAAAGACTAAAGTTGAAGATAAAGCAGTGGAATAAAGAGATTTTTGGCCAGGTAAATGGAGTGATCAAGGAGTTGGAAGAAAGGCTGGAACAGTATGAGAAGGCGCTTCAGGAGGCTTACTCAGAGGATATAGAGGAGGAGTATCTAATCACCAAGGCGGAATTGGAGATTTGGTACAAGAGGGAAGAAACAAGGCTAGCCCAACAAGCAAAAAAATCATGGTTAGAAGAGGGAGACCAGAACACTAAGTTCTTTCACGCGGTTATCTCACAACGTAGAAGAAACGCAAGTGTAAAGTGTATGAATCTTCCAGATGGATCGGTTTTGGGGTCCATGGAACAGGTCCACGAAGGGGCGGTTCAGTATTTTGAAGAGTTCCTATCCCATGAAAAAGTAGGAGAGATTCCCAGCTTGGAAGATTTGTTACAACCAGCTGTGTCGGAAAGCATGAAGTGTAAAATGAGGGAAGAGCCAACAGAGAAGGAGATCTATGAGGCTGTTTTGTCAATAAGAGTGGACAGCAGCCCAGGTCCGGATGGATTCGGATCCGCTTTTTATGTGGCGTGCTGGAGCATTATCAAGGAAGATGTTAAAGAGGCAGTAAAGGAGTTGTACTCAATTCAGGCTCTCCCTCGATTTTATACCTCTTCATTCTTAGTGCTTATTCCAAAAATAAAAAACCCACAGAGTTTTGACAAATTTCGTCCTATTAGCCTGAGCAATGTGATATACAAAATCCTATCAAAACTTTTAGTGAACAAGGTGTCATTGGTCCTCAGAAACTTAATCTCACCGGAACAAGGTGCTTTTGTTAAAGGAAGAAATATACTGGAAACCATTACTCTTAAGCAGGAGATGGTAAAGTGTTTACAGCGAAAGAATAGAGGAGGAAATGTAATGGTAAAAATAGACATGAGTAAGGCTTACGACAGGGTGGATTGGAGATTTTTGGACCATACTTTAAGAACTTTCGGATTCTCGGAGTTCTTTCACAACTTGATAAAAAATTGTGTAACATCGCCTTGGTTTTCAGTTATGATGCATGGCACTTACAAAGGCTTCTTCAAGGCAAAAAGGGGTCTCCAACAGGGGGATCCGTTATCACCGTACTTATTTATTATAATGGAAGAGGTACTCTCAAGACTGATCAAGAGGAAGACGATGGAGAAGAGGATAACACCTTTTTCACAACAGAGTGGGACTCCTCTCATCTCACACTTATTATATGCCGACGATATAATGGTTTTTGCTAATGCTAGCAAGGGGTCAATTTGGGATCTAATGGAGGTGTTCAATACATACGAAAGATGGTCTGGGCAAAGGGTGAGTCATGAAAAATCTGCAATCTATTTCTCTAAGCAGCTGAACCGAAGGAGGAGGGGAGAGATTCTGGCTGAAACTAGATTCAAGGAGGGTCATTTTCCATTTGTTTATTTGGGAGTTCCGATAGTGGAGGGAAAACTTAAGGCTAGAAACTTCGACTCACTGATTATGAACATTGAAAAGAAACTTGCAGGTTGGAAAAGTAGGCTCCTATCACAAGGAGGTCTACTCATCCTAGTAAGACATGTACTCTCTATCATGCCTCTTTACTTGCTTTCAACATTGCATACGCCTAAATGTGTGATTTGGAAAATCCATAGTCTTTTCGCAAACTTTTTCTGGGGTGAACAGGGAGGTAAATAAAAAAGAAAGTGGAGAGCATGGAGGAAACTTTGCGCTCCAGTGGAGGAAGGAGGTATAGGGGTGAGGGATATCTCGGAAGTGCAGATTTCTTTGTTTATGAAATTCGGATGGAACATTCTTACCCAAAAATCCATGTGGGCAGATTTCTTCCGAGCCAAGTATGTAAAAAATGGGCACATCGTAAAATGCCTTGACAAAAGAGGGGGGGTTGAGGTTCTGGAATAAAGTAGTAGAGGGTCTTACAAAAATACTACATAATTCAAAATGGAAGGTGAAAGAAGGTAATATCTCGTTATGGTTTGATAATTTCCTTAGCATTGGTGCTTTGTTTGAATCGGGTATAGAGGTGGTAGAACCAAACACCAGATTGAATGAAATGGTTGCCAACGACAGATGGGAGGACAATCAGATTATGAACTTGATGGGAAGACAGGTAGCTAGTGAAGTAATTGAGTTGAAAGGAAACCTAAAAAATTCAAAGGATATTCTAGTTTGGTTACCTGAGAAGAGTGGGAGGTTCTCCACTAAATCAGCATGGGAGGTTGTGAGAAAGAAAGGGCCGGAGTTTGGATGGGTTAAATGGGTATGGCACAAGTTCCTTCCAAGGAAGATTGCAATCTGCATGTGGAAGGCGGCTTTCAATTGTCTAAGCGTAGATGAGCAGATCCGGAAAATTGGTATTCCATTGGTCTCGGGCTGCAATTGTTGCAAGGAAAGACAAAGTGAAGACTTAGAACATCTGTTTGGCAAAGGTGAACTGGCAGAAAGTGTGTGGAGGAAGGTATCGGCAGAGGTGGGGGTTCCTTTTTTCTCTCAACAGAGCTGGAAGGAGAGAGTACAACTCTGGTTTAACAGAGCATCCAGGAAGTCCCAGCTGGGTTTTCTATTGGGTTTAATCCCAAGCATTGTAATTTGGAAATTATGGAGCAGGAGGTGTGCAACTAGGATGGAGGGGAGAAACGAAAATGCAGTGGAGGTATGAGGCTCTATTAAATTCTTGGTTGGTTCTATTGCCACAAGAATTAATAAAGTCCATAATCTATCTAACTGGGAAGCAGACCTAATGAGGAATATAGGGATTAGAACTGTGATTGCAAAGAAAACAAAAGTGAAAGTGATCAGATGGAAGAAGCCAAAGCCAGGCCTTTTGAAGCTAAACTTGGACGGAAGCAGTCTTGGCAACCCTGGTCTCGCTGGTTGTGGGGGAGTCTTACGGGATGATAGGGGTCACATGGTATTCGGGTTCTCAAAATTTTTTAGGATCTGTTCTAGCACAGAAGCTGAGTTAAAAGGGATCTTAGAAGGTGTCAAACTGTGCAAGCAATTTGGCTACATTGCTATAGACATAGAGTGTGATTCATCCATGGTAGTAAATTGGTTCTTCTCAAATAACTGCACGGCATGGCACCTTTGGGAATATTGGGATCAAATTCAGTCGATAGTTCGAGAGATTGATTTTACTATAGCTCATCACTATAGAGAAGGAAATCTTGTGGCAGATTCGTTGGCAAGAAAGGGAGCATCAGGGGAATCCAATATTTACTTAGAATGGTCTCAGCTACCTTTGGTAACTAGAGGGTTAGTGAGATTGGACATACTGAACACAGCCTACTTTAGAAGCAGATGATTAGTTTTTTTGTATAGCTATGGCAGGTTTACATACTTCCCTGGAATGGTGTAGATAGTTTTTTTGTATAGCTATGGCAGCCTACTTTAGTTTTTGTTGTTGTTTTCCTTCGTGTTTTGTATGACGGTTTTCTTCCGCCACAAGTGAGGTTGGCTATATAGCACTCAGAGGTTTCGCCAAAAAGAAAAAAAAAAAAAAAAAAAAAAGAGCGTTGAACACAGAGTATTGGCCAACCTAGCAGGTCTAAGAGTTTCTGTGGCAAGTTTTTTCTACACAGGTTTTCTGCCGACTAGAAAATTTTATGAACCCATTAAGGAATTATTATCAAAAGACACTCCTCCAAAGTACAAGGAAACCACCGTGAGAGATTACACTGTCTACCTCCAAGAAAAGGGTGTTGATGGGACTTCTATGCTGCTACATTTCAGGATTTGAACTCTAATTAGAGCACGTTTATGTATTCTATTCTTTAAAATATATTATCAAAATTTACTTTTTCTATTTTATATACTAACTTTTAGAATATATCATATATCAGTTTATCTATTTTTTCTTTAAATCATTTAAATGTTATATTATTTAATAGTTTGTTGGAAAAAAAAGTACAAGGAGAGAGAAACTATTGTGAGAGACAAATACATGAAAAGAGAAAAAAATAAATAAAATATTTTTCCATTTGTATACAATTCACGCTACATATAATACTGTAGCAAAATGGAAAATTGATTAGAAAATACATTATCAGTTGGAGGCAGTTATGAACTTCTTTTTTTCAAATTTTACATAAAATGGATTTTACAAAATCCATTGGGAGTGCTCTACATGTTTCAGGTTGGATTAGTGGTGGGCAATGGGGCCCCGCACCCCGCCCCCATCCAGGCAACCCCGCTCCGTCCATGCGGGGGCGGGGCCCCAGCCCTGTATCTAGACCCCTTAGCGGGGGCAGGGAGGGTCCAACCCCACCCCGCATACATTTTTAAATATATATTATATATATAAATATAAATATATATTTATATTTTACAAATTGTGTATATATAAATATATATTACAATTTGTTAGACTTGTTTACAAAATATGCACTAAAAAATTTAAAAATTACATAGTTTAAAAACTAATACACTAAAATTTACACAAAATATGCACTAGCAAATTTAAAAATTACATAGCTTTTAATTTATAATCATATTTACAAATTTTAAATTTACAATTCAGATTTAATAATGTATTTTTAATCATTTTTAGACTTAGGAATAATTTTTAAATATAGTAAAATATAGTATTTTTTTTTAAGTGGACGGAGGCGGGGCGGATTGGGTATCCGCCCCGCACCCCGCCCTATGAGGCGGAGTACCCTGCCCCCGCACTCGGGTGGAGTGAAAACCCCACCCCCCGCCCCATGCAGGGCGGGGTGCAGGGAAGGGGTGGCCCCACCTCGTAGGGGGCGGGTAGCACTCCTAGGTTGGATTTCAAGATTTCTCAAACTACTTATGTGGTTAATTGCTATATTATCGAAAGAATAAATGTTAGGGGCCCATGTCTACTATATAGAACTTAGAAGAGTGTTGTTACAAGGGGAACAACTTTAATTATATGTAGTCTGCAAGCTCATTTATTATATTTACCCTGTAAAATCATATGTCAATCCATGCGACAATATCGCAATGATCTTTTTTATGGTTATGCGATCGATGATAGGTACTTAATTTATTTGGAACCTTCTGAGGATTTTCTATAGAGAATGGCCATAATTTATTTGAAGCAGGATCGTCATATGTACTTAAGTGGTGATTTTTTTTGTTTTTCCCCCTCTTTTGGTGTCCCGGACTCCCCGAGCGTTAGCGAGTTCATGTTCTAAGATGCATAGTTGAGAAAGGGAAAAAAAAAAGTCTTTGTGGGAGCTAAAACGCTAGAAGGAGGGCTCGAACCTCCGACCTTGTGGTTAACAGCCACACGCTCTAGCCAACTGAGCTATTCCAGCTTCCTGATGTTTCATCTGGAAGCTAGTAAACTTAACCCACCTGAAAATGCTTGGAATCTCGTCCTTACAGACCGCCATACGTAGTGGTTGGTTTGCTGCACATCAATCTTCATTGAGATGGGCCCCCGGGTGGTGGCTCAACCCTTGTTTGCAATCAATGAAACTCATTCCTGAACAAAACACCCGTCCGATCCCTGAATAGACTATCTACCCATCCTATCCTGACGTCAATATTACTGAATTCGAAAGATCGAGCGATGAGAACGGTATGCTTTCCATTTTTCCTTGCTGTGGGTTTATATTACTATGATGCTTAGATATTTTGCCAAGACAAGCTGATGTCTATGTCGTTAATAGAATTTAAGTGTGTACTGTTTTCCCAACAACAGTCGTGGTTGGTTGCGGTATTGTTTAATTCCTGTCACATAAAAATATCTTACGAGTCTACGGAGTCTGGATTGTTTACTCTTAATGTGAGGGTCCATCACTCGTACTTCTAACTAATACTCAAAAGCTTTTAGGGATACAATCATCAGTGTTGTTCCCTCTTTTGTTGGACTTCTGGTCTTGCAAAGACGGCGGTCACAGCTACAAGTGAATATCAGGGCAGAAATCGCTTCCAATTACGACCGGGAAAGAGAGCTAAGAACATTTGATTAGTCAAAAGCCGGTGTGAAGGGAGTACTAGATGCTGGGGTGACAAAAATTCCACGTATGTTCTACACTGCACAATTTAGCCTGCATCATAAGTCAGGAAGTGACTCCCAATTCTGTATTCCCGTTATAGACCTTGAAGGTATGCATAACATGAACTCAATTGTACGAGCTGAAGTCATTGAGAAAGTCCGAAATGCTTGCGAGAAATTCGGTTTCATGCGAAGAAAGAATTATATTCGTGCGATTACGGGAAAAAGGTGCTTTACCTTTCCAATTATGATTTGTACCAATCACCGGCAGCTAATTGGAGGGAGACAGTTCTTTGTTTCACGGCACTTAGTCCCCCCGAACTGGAAGAACTGCCTGCATTATGTAGGTAGTTCGCGAAGTTATTAATCTTAACATCTGGTAAAATAGTTTATCCAATCCTAACATTTTTGTTCTCTCTCATTAGGCACATAAAATCCCCTTTATTTCTTTTGACATAATCTAACATGACATCCCCCTTATGTTGTTTCATCTACCACAAAAGGCATAAAAAACTTCTAATGTCTGCTTGATGGGGTGGCTTGTAGAGAGACAGTGAATGAATACTCAAAGCAAGTTACGAACATGGGGCTTGCTCTGTTCGAGTTGCTATCCGAGGGTCTTGGGCTAAATCCCAACCACCTAAAAGACACTAATTGTGCCGATGGGCTTCTCCTTCTTGGCAGCTACTAGCCGAGATGCCCTGAGCCCGAATTGACTTTGGGGAGTAGTGACCACACTGACGGCAGCTTCATTACCATACTTCTACATGATCAAATTGGTGGCCTCCAAGTTCTCCATGAGAATCAATGCGTTAATGTTCCTCCCGTGCATGTAGCTCTAGTAACCAATGTTGGACATCTTCTGCAGGCAAGTCTATCTCTTTGAAATTACCAATGTATCCCAGTATATTTACAAGATTGTGTGCCAATTCACTTGAACAACTTGGTTAGTTCTCAATCTTGTGACTATTTAAACAACCAACATAGTTAAAGTAAATAAATAAATTTGCATAAGACAACGAAGAGAAACCTTTTGAAGAACTCCTCAAAGGTAAAATCTTATGGGACAGTCAAATCCAGAAAAGACAATTTTATTATTTGAAAATCAACTTACAAATAAGTTCTCAATTACAAAACCTTTGTATTAACTCTCTTACTTGACCAGACTTGTTTGTCTTCTACTGCAGTAGTAGCCAGAACATCTGGCAATCTTCAGTTATTGCTTTTTCTTCTAGAACTCCAGTGACTAAAATCCAATCAACGATCCTCCAAGCTTTAGAGCACAATCACACTCAAGGAGAAATGAAAAACAAAATAAAAATTTTCAAGTGAATTTTCACTCTCAAGCACTCAGAATATACTTTTGATAATTCCTGGCTAAAACTCCTTAAAGAGTTATTAAATAGAATCCTTTTAAATATAAGGTCTGGAAAGAGTTTCATTTGAGATAGGACTCTGCTAACTGATCAAGTTAGTCGCGAGGATGTCTCCTGACAGGTTGCTGACATTTCAAGATAACTCTTCACAGTAGCTTCTTATTTCAATTCAATCTTCTGTTTTGGATAAGTGCAGATCCTTACGGACTTGATTTACACATAACTGACTTATCTATACAAACTCTAAGACTTCTAGATAAACTCAATGTCGTTATAGATAAAGTCAATAATTATTTTACATTCATCGAAAAATACAAATATAATGATAGGATAAACTCTATTATTTAGTCACCTAGTCCTACCCAAACTTTTGTAATTACAATCTCCCCATTTGGCGGATTGGTGAAGAAACCATCTTGATTAATGTAAAGTCCTTGTAAACATTTCAAACAGCAGACCAAAACACAAACAAACAACAGAAATTTCTAACTAGTCACAACTCAGTAAAACTACTGATTTAGAAACTTAAAGATACTATCAGAGTTAAACAAGTTCTAAGTATTAGAGTAAAACATACCCAAATGAACAGAACATATTGTCAGAATTACATTCGAACAAAAATACTAAGAATAAAAGAAAATGATAGATTTTTCTACTGCTGCTACTTCCCCTTAATAACTGCTCCCCCTCAGTTGCTACTCCCCCTTTTTGTCATCAATCAGCCATGAGATTCTATTGCTCTTCATATGAACCAATGACATGGTCCACGACTTGTTGTATATTCAACGAAAGCTGAACCAATCTATCATTTGCTTGAAGGCAATCAGAATGGACAACGGCTAGTTACTGCTCTATCAGGGTATGTTACAATTTCACGCCCTAAACCCAATGGGATTTAAAGGTGAACAATTTCTTGATACCCCGTATTTACGTGTATTTTAATTGAATGGTTATTTTAATTAATTTAGATATTAGTTCGCTTGTTTTAAAGATCAGGGTACCGGACAATTTCACGCCCTAAACCCAATGGGATTTAGAGGTGAACAATTTCTTGATACCCCGTATTTACATGTATTTTAATTGAATGGTTATTTTAATTAATTTAGATATTAGTTCGCTTGTTTTAAATTTATTGGATTTCTCGTTGGTTTATTTTATGATTTTTAAGTTGTGAAATTTATTTTGATATGCTTTCTTAATATTAATTATTGTTTTGCATTTAAATTACTATTTAATTTAAATTAGTTGTTTGTGGGTTTTAAAATTACTGTGTTTAAATTAGTTTTATTTAAATTACTGTTTTGAAATCATTTTTATTGGATTATTTTGTGACCCAAATTGTGAGGATTGGATCTCATTTATTTCCCTTCATTTTCTTTTTCCTCTTTTCTTTCTCTCTCTTTTCTCTTTTTCTTATCTTTTTCTCCTATTTCCTCTGCTTCTCCCAGCCCATGCAACACCCTCTCTCTCTCTCTCCTTCCCTTACGTCTGTTTCCTTCACCTCCACCCAGCGCCACCGGGGCACTGCCTAGCCCACAGCCTCCCCCACCCACCGGCGACCTCACCCCCTGTTTCCAGCTCTTCCTTCGCCACTGTGAGCCTCCATGCGCACCTCCAAGCCGTGGCCTTCTTTGCTTTCCAGCGCCGTCGTCGCTCTTCCTTTGGCCACCATCTTTTCACCACAACACCGGTGACCTCCCAGGAACCTAAACCACCCATCCTCAATCCCGATCTACCACCGGTGAAGTCCATCTATCTCTATCTTCGATTTGGGTATTTTGGTCTTCAACCGCCGCCCATGCCGCCATCCACGGCAAAAAACCACCACCATTAGCTTCACCGACATCCCTAAGCCCTTCCCTAGCAATCTCTAGTTTTTGTTTGACCCCATTCAAAATCTACCATTTTGAGACCCACAGCCATCGTGCATTTTGCACTACTCCGTTGTTATGCTGCCACTTCTAACACTTCTGTGATCCTTTGAAAATTATATTATAGCACAGTAAGTATTTTCTCAAATAACTTTTGAGATTTAAATGTATTTTTGCACTAACTCATATTTAATGTGATCTAGTTGATAGTGTCGGACTGAGTCCAAGGAGTAAGGGGGTCAGTTGGATTGGAAGATGGAATTGTGTGTATGGATTGTGCTGGGTTTTGTTGGCTGTTGGATATTTGTGTCATGTATTATACATTGCATATTTGCACGCATTGTCATATTTGTAAGTAAAAACTAGATTTTCGCATAATTGCATGCATATTCATGTGTATATTTGAAAACGAGATTTTTATATGAGAAAAATGAAAAGAGACTGTCGGGATGGTGGTATAGTCCCGCCTGTGATTCTCACCTACGGTGCATTCAGTAGGAATGGTGGTAAGTAGGGATGGTGGTAGAGTTCCGCATGTGATTCCCGCCTACAGTGTCCGATAAATGTTTTTATATAAATCATTTTCTAGAAAAAGGATGAATTATTGTTTTGGGCCATTTTCGAAAAAAAAATCGTGGAAAATGTTTTAATGGGAATGTTTTGGACCAAAATGGGATTTTGGCGTGCGTTGAAAAATATTCATTTTCGGAAAAAATGATGTTTTGGGTCTAATGCATATTTCATCATATGCATGCATGATGGTTGGTTGCATTAATGTATTTTTATCTCGTGAGTTGTTTGGATTATTACTTACCTGTGGTGCCATTTTATGGTACCGTAGATTTTGATGCAGATGAGGACGAAGAGCCTTTGAGATCGGCTCTGCAGAAGGAGTGGCATGTAGTTGCTTTTTGGATTATGGGATTTGCTTCCCTTTTGTTAATGTGTTAGGCTTTATATTTTATTTTACGGATAATTGTATAATTTTTAATAATACTTTTATGTTGATAGTCTTGCATTTAAAAATTCTAGTACTTAATTGACTTATTTAATTTATGCGCTTCGTTTTGTTGTACACTTTTTGCATGTTGCACACACTTAAGCACTCATTATTGGGATGTGTGACCCTTGTTGTCATCAACCCGACGTCACGATTATCACGTTTCCTTACGTGGGAGTCAGGGCGTCACAGGTGGTATCAGAGCAGTTCAACTTTGGGTAAAATCACATGTCCCTTAGGTACAGTACAGAAAGTTTTAAAGTTATGATTTGAAATTATTTTATTTGAAATATGTTATTTTAATTGTTTTAATTTATTGTATGTTATTATATTTTGTTGGTTTTATTCTATTTTATTTCATGTCATTTTGTTGGATTTTAATTTATTTTGTTATAATTATATTTTAATTTGTTTTGAGTTGAAAGTGAGGTTAATGATTACGCCATGGTAGGAAGATGGTACGATAGAGAATGCCATTGTTAGGCATAAATATTTAGTGCGGTAGGCTTGAACTTTTATTGACTTGGTTTGATTTTGTAATATCGAGGCTTGAACGGAATGACATAGTCCGGGTGATATCTTTGGGGAGTAGGATAATTGAGGTTTTAGATTTCGTGGAAATATGATATGAGGTTTTAGAGCAGCAAGTTGTAAGTTTAACAAATTTTAAAGATAGATTTACGAGAATTTCACTAAAGGTTCAAGGTTTTGTAGACTTCAGGAGATTATTTGTTATCATTTAATGTTTTAGATTTTGAAAGTTTCAAGAGTCGATTGTTTTATTATTATATATAAGTTCATCGATCTTGCAGATTTCGAAGATTGATTCTTATATAATTTAAGGTTTTAAAATTACATATTTGAATGATTGATTTGAAGGCGTGTTGGAATCAGGACAGGGAGTGGTGACCCCTATACGGCTGAGCATCCTTCACAGCTATACTATACTCATGCTGGCTCCATACCCAAAGGTCCTTCGGGATAGGTATGAGAGGGGCTTTGAAGTTCTTTAATTTGGTATTAAAGAAAGTCGCATGGAAAAGGATCCTGACTCCTGACTCTTCCCACCCTCTCTTGGGTTGGTGGGAAGAGAGTCAGGACTCCTAACCCTGTGTGCTGAAGATGTGGAGATCCCCTATTGTGAGTTTGACGTTTACACGAGTGGAAGTGAACCTCGCTAGAGGGGGCTGGGGCCATCTTGGTTGCTATATATTCTCTTTTGGCCTTATTTATTTTTTTAATTCAACCATAAGTCATGTTAGACAATTGTTAATTTGTTTGGAAGAATAGGTCAACGAGACTTGTTCATCCGCAGAAGACTCCGCTACTTTAAGAGTTCAAAACACTTTAACATACTCCACTTCTTTAAGAGTATGGCTAGCAATTTTAAATTCATACAATATATAGGCAACTAAGTAGGATAACAATTAGAGTTATATTATATTTCAAGTCCTTGTATGCGCATAACTCAAACATAAAAAAATTCAAGCATTTCAGATTTTTATGAAACTTAGTATTCACTACATGGTATCAGAGCGATAAGTAATTGTTGAAGCCAAGGAATAATATTCCTGGCCAAGTCCCACAAGCACATAGGTAATCATGGTCTTTATTTATTTCAGCGGTGCTACATTCTTGATCTTCTTATACGCTTTAAAATGGATAAAGCAAAGCCTTGTGTTACTCCAATGTCGATCTCACAGCCCATAACAAAATCTGATGGTGTACCTCTTCATGATCCTCATTTGTCTCGAAGTGTAGTTGGAGGGCTGCAATATCTTTCTTTTACTCGGTCTGAACTTGCTTTTGCAGTCCATAAAGTTATCAAGTATATGCAGAATCCAATGGAGCCGCATGGGGCAGCTGTCAAACGCATATTGCGTTATTTGAAGAACACCATTTCTCATGCTTTACTGATACAACCTACTACTGATCTTCAGCTTCAAACGTTTAGTGACGTAGATTAGGCATCTGATCGTGACGACAGAAGTCCATTGGTGCTTATTGTGTTTATTTGAGCAAAAATATGATTTTGTGGAGCTGCAAGCAAAAACAGACTGTTGCTCGCAGCAACACAGAAATCGAATATAAGGCACTTGCAAATGCTAGTGCAGAAATTCAGTGGATAAAGTCTGTGCTAACTGATCTTTGTGTTCCAATTGTCCACTCTCTGATTCTCTGGCTAACAACATAGGAGCCACTTATTTGACCAGTAATCTGCTATTTCATGCTCGCATGAAACATATTGAAATCGACTTTCACTATGTTCGGGATCAAGTCCTTCGTGGTCAACTTCATGTTCGATTTGTTTCTACCAAGGACCAGTATGCAGATGCTCTTGCGAAGCCATTGTCCTCTATTTGATTTTATCTTCTGCGTGACAATCTCAGGGTTCATTCCTTACCCTTTCGACTAAGGGGGCGTGTAGAAGAACATGTCAACGAGACCTGCTCATCTGCAGAAGACTCCTCTATTGCAGGAGTTCGAAACACCTCAACAGATTCCACTTCTTTAGGAGTATAGCTGATAATTTTAAATTTTGAATTAATACGATGTATAGGCAATTAAGTAGGATAACAATTAGAGTTATGTTCTATTTAAAGTCTTTGTATACGCACAACTCAAACACACAGAAATTCAAGCATTTCAGATTTTTATGAAACTTAGTATTCTCTACAATTTGTGTTAGCTTCTTTTAGCAATTTACTTGATAGAAAGGGCTGTGAAAGTCTAAAATATTTCATATAAAAACTAGGATCCTAAAGTTTTTTCTGTTAGAGGTGAAAAATCAAAGCATTTGTAGCTGTTTTCTGAATTTTCCCTGTAAACAACTGCTGATATGATTACTTTTTTTTCTTCCCCTCCTTTTGCTCGCCGCGCGATCGCTTGGTTTTTCAGTTGAAAACTTCAAGACCAGCGCTCAACTTTCTACTGTTGTTATCTTCTTTTTTAATAGCCAAGTGGTTGCAGTATTCTCCATCTATCCATTTAAAAGACAAGAGGTGGTAGCAGGTGGCAGCAGTATTCGCTGTCTATGCTGTCTTCTTATATGGAGTCCTTGGAAAAAGAAAAGATTCTTTTGACGCCAGAAGAGCGTTAGACAAGCAGCTGATCCATTGATTCATTGCAACACATGAAAAAGGAATTTTCTGTTGGGTTTGCTCCTTTGGAGTCCCACATTGGTGGGAAGTGAGGAAGAGGCAAGGCCTCAAGGGTTATAAATAGAGGGGTTTGCCTCTTGGTTAAATACACCAATTACAAGTTATCAAGTAATAACTTGTGACTAAAATTCTCTGTTGGCCTTTTCTTGTAAAAGGGAAAGAGGTGAGAGTTAAAGTTTTCTTAGTGAGAAAATTTTGTTGGTGTCATTTGTGGTGAGGAGAAAAATTGTGTGATTGTAACAATTTTTCACATAGTGTATTTTCTTCTCTGGGTCTGCTGGTTTTTTCCTCCTGCTTTGGGAGTTTCCAGGTAAATTCTTGTGTTGTTATTATTTCTCTATTTTTCTTCATATTCCTGCATTTTGTGGATCCTGGGGGTGAATTTGGGAGGTCCAAATTCTCAACAATTGGTATCAAGAGTTGGGGTCCTTTTTTGTGGGGTGGAGTTTTGGTGTGGTAGTGTGGATACGTACAATCTAAGGAGGTTCTGTCTAAGGAGATTGGAAATTCTAAGTGTGTCCGTTGTGACCCTCCAATCTTTCCTGGGAACCTTGAAGTTCTGTCTAGGAAAGAGTGATCTTTCCTGGGAACTTACTTAGTGAGTACTATTCATTTCTACGGTAAAAAAGCCAAAGTTTGGGTCTAAGGAGAACGATGGCTGGAGATCAAATAAAAGCACACGGGATTGAGAAGTTCAACGGCACTGATTTTGGGTACTGGAAGATGCAGATTGAGGATTATCTCTATGGGATGAGACTTCATCTTCCACTGTTGGGAAAAAAGCCGGAGAGCATGAATGATGCTGATTGGAGCCTGTTGGATCGACAGGTTCTAGGGGTTATTCGGCTAACCTTGTCCAGAACAGTGGCACATAATGTCAGTAAGCAGAGAACCACGGCGGATCTCATGGCGACTTTGTCAGATATGTATGAAAAGCCGTCTGCAAACAATAAGGTGCACTTGATGAGGAAATTGTTCAATCTAAAGATGTCGGAAGGTATGTCTGCAGCCCAACACTTGAATGAATTCAATACGATCACAAATCAATTGTCTTCTGTAGAGATTGAGTTTGATGATGAGATTAGAGCATTGATTCTGTTGGCATCATTGCCAAATAGTTGGGAGGCCATGAGGATGGCTGTGAGTAGTTCAGCCGGCAAGGCAAAACTGAACTACGATGACATACGTGACATGGTGCTTGCTGAAGAGGTACGGAGGAGAGACTCGGATGAGTCCTCGAGTTCAGGATCTGCCCTGAATGTTGACAATAGGGGCAGAGGACATGATAGGTCAAGCTCCAAGAGCAGAGAGAAGAACAAGACGGGATCTGGGCAGCAGATCACGTGCTGGAGTTGTGGCAAGACGGGCCACATCAAGAGAAACTGCAGGAATCAAGGTGCTGATGATGATGCTGTGAATGCAGTGACAGAAGAAATTCATGATGCCTTACTTCTTGCAGTGCACAGTCCGAGAGATGATTGGGTGTTAGATTCAGGGTCCTCGTTCCATAGTACCTCACATCGAGAAATCATGCAGAATTATGTTGCTGGTGATTTTGGGAAGATGTATGCTGCTGATGGAAAGTCACTGGATATAATGGGAGTGGGTGATGTGCGCATCACACTTCCAAATAGGAGCGTGTGGACTTTACAACAAGTCAGACATGTTCCAGATCTTAAGAAAAACCTAATCTCTGTGGGACAACTTGATGACAACGGTTTTGCAGTTGCGTTCTCTGGAGGAGCTTGGAAGATCACCAAGGGTGCGCTGGTTCTAGCGCATGGTAAGAAATCTAACTCGTTGTATTTGACATCAGGGTCCAGTGATGGACAAGGAAATACAAGAGTGCAAAAAGGCAGGCTTGATCGCACGAAACATATGAGGAAGCCAAAGGGAGTCAGTTTCGCCGTTCCTCATGAAAGCCTGGGAAAATTGGCTAGGGTTGCCAAGATCGGTTCGAGACCGGATACTCCTAGCGCAACAGGAGTTGTGAGTCGCCCAGTAGATGTGCTGACTAAGGGCGATGTACGTGGAAAACTGAAGTCGGGCTTGACTTCAGTGCGTCTTCTAGCATGAAGACAGGGGCAGAAAGTTGCTATGATAGCGGAAGCTATGAAGATCTTCATCTAAGTGGAGCATGGCTGTGAGACCAGTCAAAGTCGCAAGGTGGAGATTGTTGGGTTTGCTCCTTTGGAGTCCCACATTGGTGGGAAGTGAGGAAGAGGCAAGGCCTCAAGGGTTATAAATAGAGGGGTTTGCCTCTTGGTTAAATACACCAATTACAAGTTATCAAGTAATAACTTGTGACTAAAATTCTCTGTTGGCCTTTTCTTGTAAAAGGGAAAGAGGTGAGAGTTAAAGTTTTCTTAGTGAGAAAATTTTGTTGGTGTCATTTGTGGTGAGGAGAAAAATTGTGTGATTGTAACAATTTTTCACATAGTGTATTTTCTTCTCTGGGTCTGCTGGTTTTTTCCTCCTGCTTTGGGAGTTTCCAGGTAAATTCTTGTGTTGTTATTATTTCTCTATTTTTCTTCATATTTCTGCATTTTGTGGATCCTGGGGGGTGAATTTGGGAGGTCCAAATTCTCAACATTTTCTGGTTACAAAGCTGGATCAGCAGAATTTATTGTAGACATGGAACACAAATATGACTGGAGAAGTGATCTGAAGGCATTTGATGAGTCAAAAGCTGGGGTAAAGGGACTTGTGGATGCTGGGGTAGCAAAGATCCCGCGGATATTCGTCCATGATGAGCAACATCAGCAATATTACGACTACTCAGGTTCCAGCTGGGAGCCCAAGTTCAGCATTCCGATCATAGATTTCCAAGGCATCAATGGAGATGCTAGTCTGCGTGAGAAGGTAGTTAACGAAGTCAGAGTCGCATGTGAAAATTGGGGTTTCTTTCAGGCAGTCAATCATGGAGTTGAGGTCTCTGTGCTGGATGAGATGATCGACGGGGTACGCAGATTTCACGAGCAAGAGCATGCGGTTAAGAGTGTATTTTATACACGCGATGAAACGAAAAAGGTGACATACAACACCAATTTCGATTTCTACCAAGCACGAGCTGCTAATTGGAGGGATACCCTATACTGTGCTATGGCTCCTTCTCCACCGGACCCTGAAGAATTTCCCCAAGTATGCAGGTATAGCTTTCCCAGTACTGATTTTGTTTACAGGTTCGGGAAAATATATTTTGCAACCCCAAAAAAAAAGTACACCTTGCGATCTTTAACTACAACAAAAAAAAAAAATGCAACTGATAAATGGCACCGTAGTCTTATTCTAGCGGTTCAGATGGATAAAAAATAGATGATGTTTTCCTTCTCAGTCTTAGTATTTGTGAATTGGGGAATTTCATTCATGTACTAGACCGATTTGCAGAGATATAACGGTTAATTACTCGAAGAAAGTAATGAGATTAGGCCTTACTATACTCGAGTTGCTGTCGGAAGCTCTTGGACTTAAATCCAACCACCTCAAAGACATGGGTTGCGCTGCGGGACTTTATGTTTTAGGACATTACTATCCAGCATGCCCCGAACCAGACTTGACTTTAGGCCTCAGCCGACATACTGACAGTGCCTTCCTCACGGTGGTTTTACAAGACCAAATGGGTGGCCTTCAAGTCCTCCATGAGAATCAATGGGTGGATGTTGCCCCCATCCCTGGATCTCTGGTTCTAAACCTGGGAGATATGATGCAGGTAACTAATTTTCATTCCTCAAGAACGAACCATGTCATAATTATCATTTCCATTGCAAAAGAAATTTATAAATGACATGATACTATCATTCTCAATTTTGCATTTTCATTCTCAAAAGGTTAAGAGTTCTCATGGGCAAATTTGCGAAGAAAGAAGTCGTAGATGTAAATTCTTAAGTGGTCTCTGTACATGCATATTGTTCTTCAACTTCAAATTTGGTTCAATTGTCAATATACCCGATAGACTCAACGCTGAACCCAGAACTAAAATATGTCGATGGCGAGAACATTTATTTCTTCTCTGAACAAATTAAAAGATATCAAGCAATCATATTGCTGAACTGATAAAAATGTAGCTTTTAGTTTTGATGTGTTTTTGTGCAGTTAATCTCCAACGATAAGTTCAAAAGCGTGTTTCACAGAGTACTGGCAAAGAATGTAGGTCCAAGAATATCCGTGGCTAGTTTTTTCAGAACACATTTCAAACAAGAGACTTATACCCCCAGGCTGTATGGACCGATAAAGGAGCTGCTATCAGAAGAAAACGCCCCAATCTACAGGGAAACCGCCATAAAAGATTACGTTGCTTATATCTACTCGAAAGGACTCGACGGGACCTCCGGACTTCAACATTTCAAACTTTGAAGTTTGTCATGCCTGCATGTGGGCTTAGCTGTGGCGGCTTATAGAGTTGATTATGGTTCATCTTCATTCTTTGAGCTTCAACTCTGAACTTTAACGTTTGCTGCGAGTGTACTTTTGCAAAAACCAACTTTGCTCTGCTTCTCCATGCTCTACTCCGATTCTTATATGAGGTTTAGATGGTGAGTTAAAATGAGATGAGTTGATAATTGAAATAAAAATTAAAAATTAAATAAAATATTTTTAGAATATTTTTTTTAATATTATTAATAATTATTATTTTTAATAATTAGATTAGATGAGTTTGGGGATTTCTTAATCCCAACCCGGCATTAGCGTGCATCTCTCTTGTACAATATAATTGACCTATATTGTTGAAAGCTTGTGCATGGATTACTTGCACACATTGTGCTTTAGGTTATGTTTGATTAGTGAGATTACCTTGACTACCTCACTGTTATTCACTATTATTCATAAGTTATTTACTACTTTTTTATTTGTAACATCCAGGCCCAACACCGAGCTCAGGCCAAGCCCGCATTCTATAAATTTTATTTTTAAAAGTTAATATTTATAGATAAGCTCGCAAGTTAATTTTATTGAAATTTAATTAGGTCCATAAGCCCAAAATTTTATTATTAAAATTGCTAAGGTGTAGTGATGATTTTAGAGTATATCAATAATATCCATAGAAGCCCAAATTAGATTAGTTGGAAAATTTTGGAAAGACTACGGATCCATAACTTTCTATAGTAGATTATAAGAGTTTTATTGGGCTCAATGGACAAAAGCCATTTTAATATTTATGGACCAAATGAGCCCTAAATAATTAAAAAGTGGCCCAACTACTCAACAATTCTATGCATGTTCCTTCCTCCTCTTTCTCTGGAGTTTCCAGCTGCCTTTATATATATATATATATCACTTTCATGCACATGTAGAAATCTCCCTCAACTAGGGCTGTTGCACATCTAAAATTCCTTTACTTTCATTCCCTTTATATCTTTCCCACATACAAGCAGTTTGGAAACTACCAGTATCAATTTATCAAGTCGCAACACCCTCCCACGTCAAACCAAACCAACCAACGGCCACCACCCATTCAACCTTCTCGGTCCCTTCCTCACTGCCCAATGGCCATCATAAAACCTCCTATCAAGCCCCATGTTGCTGCCATCCTCATCAAAACCCACACTCCTCCGCCGCAACACCTAGTCAGGTCGAGAGAAAGGAAACCAACCTACCAAGCAGCCTCTCATCATGGCCAAAGAAGCCCACGCGTATGCAAAAGCCCGACATGTCTGGCCGGATGACGAATTGGGCTATCAATTTGAGCGAGTTTGACATCGAGTACCTCCCCTGCACAACCATTAAAAAGCAAGTCTTGGTAAACTTTGTGATCAAGATCTCAGCCTTCCCTGAAGAGTTGCACCCCAAGGCAAGCCTTGATAAGTTTACATTGACGGCTCATCCTATCGGGTTGGGGGGGGGGGGGAGCAGGGGTGCATATAGTCACAGAGTCCGGAGAAGAACTTAATTACACGATCAAACTTGGTTTCAAGGCCACCAACAACGAGGCTGAGTATGAGGCGCTACTGGCAGGATTGACAGTAGCCAAGTCATTGGGAGCTACCGAGGTTGAGGTAAGGGTAGACTCATAGGTGGTGGTCGGTCAAGTAACAGAACAATTTGCTACCAAATGAGAAAAACTTAGGAAGTACCTCCAGCAAGTAGGAGTGGAGCGTGACCTTTCCAAATACTTATGTATCCAGTACATCGCGAGGGGAGAAAACCACAAGGCAGACCATTTGGCGAAGGCCGCTTCAGGCCAGGAAGAAATCCCCTTATGGACCACACCATAGCCCCAACGATTGACACACCAGCCATTGGATCAGAGTATCCACAATCCAGTCATCGCAATCCCCAGAATGGGCCATTGACATCATAAAGTTTCTTCGCGGGGGCCTGGTGCAAAATCATCAGGAGGAGGCATGGAAGATAAAAAAACAAAGCGGCAAGCTTCACATTGGTGGAAGGAATCTTGTATAGGAAAGGCTTTGCTGAGCCCCTCTTAAGATGCATATTGCCCGAAAAAGCCCAATACGTGCTGGCCGAGATATATGAAGGAGTCTGCGGAAACCACTCTAGCGGGAGAGCATTGGCTGAACAGGTCACGCGCATAGGGTACTATTGGCCCAATTCTCTTCGGGACGTAGAGGACTTCGTGAAGAAATGCTCTAAGTGCCAAGAGCATGCGTCGATCCCCCATTGTCCACCTGAAGAACTGACTTCCATTGTCTCCCTATGGCCCTTCACACAATGGGGACTCAACCTTATTGGTCCATTTCCTGAGGGCCAAGGAGGAGTGAAGTTCATGGTAGTAACGGTCAATTACTTCACTAAATGGGTGAAAGCAGAAACATTGGCGATGATCATGGCCCGAGCCATAACAAGGTTCCTTTTCGCCCAGTCCCTTGGCTAGTCGTGATGCATTGGCTAAGAACTATAGCTTCTTGAGCTCTGCCCCTTCACAGCCAGTCGAAAACAAGTCCCTAGACTTACTGACTTTTGTGCTACAAGCCTAGTCCATTAGCCAGCCATGATGCATTGGCTAAGGACCAGAGCCTCCTGAGCTCTGCCCCTTCATAGCTTGTCGAGAACAAGTCTCTCAACTTACCAACTTGCATGATACAAGCCCAGTCTCGGGACTGGCCGTGATGCATTGGTTAAGGGCCAGGGCCTCCCAATCTCTGCCCTTTCACAACCAGTCAGGCACAAGTCTCTCAACTTCCTGACCTTCATGCTGCAAACCCAGTCTCTCGATTGGCGGTGATGTATTGGCAAAGGGCCAGAGCCTATCAAGTTTTGCCCCTCCGCAGCCCGTCGAAACACAAGTCTATTAACTTGCTAACCTTCATGACACAAGCCCAGTCTCTCAGCTGGCCGCAATGCATTGGCTAAGGACCAGAGCCTCCCGAGCTCTGCCCCTTCACAGCACTCGGACACAAGTCTCTTGACTTGTCGACCTTCATGCTACAAGCCCAGTCCTTTGGCTAAGAACTAGAACCCCCCTAGTTGTGCCCCTTCAGAGTTAGTTGGAAACAAGTCCCTTGACTTGCCAACTTTCATTCTACAAGCTCAGTCCATTGGCTGGCCATGATGCATTGGCTAAGGACCAGAGCCTTCTGAGCTCTGCCCCATCACAGCTTGTTGGGCACAAGTCTCTCGACTTACCGACCTTCATGCTACAAGCTCAGTCTCTAGATTGACCGCGATGTATTGGCAAAGGGCTAGAGCCTATCAAGCTCTACCCTTCCGGCAACCCGTCGGAACACAAGTCCATTGACTTATTGACCTTCATGACACAAGCCCAGTCCCTCGGTTGGCACCGATGCATTGGCTAAGGACCAAAGCCTTCAAAGCTCCTCCCCTTCACAGCCAAACGGACACAAGTCCCTTGACATGCTGACCTTTGTGCTACAAGCCCAGTCCCTTGGCTGGCCGCGATGCATTGGCTAAGGACTAGAGCCTCACGAGCTCTGACCCTTCACAGTTAGTCGAACATAAGTTCCTTGACTTACCGAACTTCGTGCTACAAGCCCAGTCCTTTGGTTGGCCGCGATGCATTGGTTAATGACTAGAGCCTCCCGAGCTCTACCCCTTCATAGACAATCAGACACAAATCCCTTAACGTGCCGACGTTCATGCTACAAGCTCAGTCCCTTGGCTGGCCGCAATGCATTGGTAAAGGACCAGAGCCTCCCGAGCTTTAACCTTTCACAGCCAACCGGACACAAGTCTCTCAACTTGTCGACCTTTGTGTTACAAGCCCAATCTCTAGACTGGCCACAGAGTATTGGCTAAGGCCAGAGTATCTCAAGCTCTGCCCCTTCATAAGTCCCTCGACTTGCCAACCTTCGTGTTACAAGCCCAGTCTTTGGATTGGCCGCAGAGTATTGGCTAAGGACAGAGCATCCTAAGTTTTGCTCTAACAACAGCCAGCCGGAACACAAGTCTCTTGACTAGTCAACTTTCGTGCTACGAGTCTTGTCTCTGGGTTAGCCATGATGCATTGGCTCAGGGCCATAGCCTCTCGAGCTCTACCCCTTCCACATCCAATTGAACACAAGTCCCTCGACCGGCCAACCTTCATTCAACAAATTGAGTCCCTAGACTCGTCATTGTGAACATGATAAAGGCCAGAGCCCTCCGAGCTCTGACTAGCCCACAATCAATTGAACACGAGCCCCTAGGCTTGCCGAACTTCAAAATAAAGCAAACAACGAACAACGAAGGCAAGACCTAGAGGATAAGGCATCAAAATAAACGAGAATGCACGGCCACAAATGCAAAGTATGTATATATATTGGTGTCCTTGTTACATCGAAAGCCCGAACAGGCATAAGAGTGCAAAAAAAAAATAAAAAGGAAGCTAAGATCGCAAATCGAGGAAGGCTAGCAGCATCTGCTTCTTGCCCAGAGACTTCGCAAAGTGGTAGGCTAGGCAATCTGGTAGGAGGGAAGAGAGGTCGAGAGTGCTAAGGTCAGTCACGGGGTTCTCCCTCAGGTGATCTCACAGGCGCTCAAGACCTTCCCTATCGCCATAGCCCCAAGCCTCATCTAGGAGGGCGGGAGCAGGTAAAAATGTGACTCAATGAGTTCCGCATGCTGCCGAGCCGCCTCTTGAGAAGATTCCGAGAGATAAGCTTGAATTCAAAACTGCCAATCAGAGGTCCTCATTCTCTGCACAGACTTAAGTGAGCCCGATACAATTGTGGAGCAGCTGGGAGCGCTCTTCGGCAACATACACCTTCTGCCTCGCCAACACCTTGCCCGCCCTCTTAAAAGCATCTAGCTTTTCCTGGACAGACTCCAATTCGCACACACCCTCATGATCTGGTCAATGGCATGTCCCTTCTTAGTAAGGAGGACCTCGAACCCCTTGCAAAGATCAGCAAGGTCCTCCTTGGTGGATTGCAGCTCCTGGTCCATCGACCTGATCTCCCGATCCATTGAATCGATCTCCTTGCGGTGACCGTGCATCATCTTATGAAAGATCTCATTCTCTTCCGCCAAGGAGTCATGCTCTATAGAAGTTCGCAAGAGCCAAAGCAACTTGAGGGAGCACCACCCATGGTCCAACCCTCTCCTCGCCTCCAGGGAGGGACACGAACGACCTACAATCAGACCCCTCCACCTCCACATCACCTCGGGCCGGAGCCTTACCCCGAGGAACCTCTGGATGGCTCGACGTGTTGCTTGTCATTGGGCCGAAGTCACCTTCAACCATAGAGGATGTCAAGGAAGAGCTATCCTCCACCATAATGACGTCAACCCTAGTTGGGGAAGACGCCTCGACTTGGGTATTCGCGACCCCCTGAAATAGACGACACGGGGTAAAAGCGTGAGTTAGCATCGGGCTCGGGAGAAAGCTTAGTTAGGAGTAAAGGGATAGATACCTGAGAAACTAGAGGAAGAGGAGGAGTTAACTCCAAGACCTGGGGAGGGGTTGGCTCAGGAACCTCGAGATGGGGCGACTCAGGAATCTCAGGAGGGGTCGACCTTTGGACCTTAGGAGGGCTCAGGGGAACATGACCTAGAGACACTGAGGGAGGAAGAGGAGTCGGCTCCCTTGCGGGAGATTCACCATGTGCAGCTGGAGGAAGAGGAGGGGTCGGTTCCCTATCCAAAGACTCACCACGGCAGCCTTCTCTTGGGCAAGAGTCTCTTTGATGGAAGGGAGGGCTTCCTTCGTTGGGGTAGGCTGCAAGGGGGTGGGGTTGTTAAAAGTATTAAAGAAGAGGGACAAGATGGCGATGTCGCCCTCATCATATTCTTCCGCGGAACCTGATAGAGAATGACTTAGAAAGCATAACAAAAAAAAAAATGGCATGGACCAGGCAGAATAAGAGCAACCAATCAAAATTAAGAGTACTACCTTTTGGAAGAGTCCCAAGCAGAGCTTGTGGAGGGGGTGAGGGATTCATTATGGGATCAGCTAGATAAGAAGAATTGCCCTGCTCCTTACGAGAAGCACTAGTAGGAGGTAGATGCAAGGAACTACCAGGGGCCTTCTACGTTGGGACCTATAGAGTTGAGCAAGAAGTGACGTCGTATGCACTAAAGGGGGATCCCGTGAGCGGACGACATGTTGAACCTGAAGGCTCATCACGAGTTTGGATGGGCGGCGTGGTCAGAGGAGGCCTGGAGGATCAGAAACGAGGATCCCCGACTCCTGGACGTGAAGTGGCCCCAACAGCAATGTTGTTGGCTCGGGACCGCTTCTCTCGATTGCCTTCTGGTGGGGAGGTGGCCTGACATTTCCTCCTAGGAGAACGAGGGACCATACAAAATTCACAACCAAGTACATACAAGCATTTGGGGAGCGTCAAGTAACGATGAATGTTGCCATCCGTCAGCAGCATCTCGGTCTCGGATGTCATAGGGTGAACCGTTGCCCAAGACATGATGGTAAGGACCCTGAGCTCCTCCCTCTTTGACAACTTGATGGAGATGGACTTTGAAGTTGGTACATTGGACCAGATGGCTCAAACAAGAAACTCCTGGTTAATTCCCTCTTCTTAAGGGAACTCCCAACTCGGGCCAGAGATAAAGAATAAGCGACGCTGCCAGTTCTTGACCAAAGAATAACGCTCCTCCAGAGTAATGAAGCATTTTTCCTGGGATTGAGGCTGAAAGCTACAAATGCTCACGTCAAGGTGAAGGATGTGGTGCACAGCTAAAAACTCGCAGGCTGTCAAATCTAGATACTTCTCAAAATCCTCCTTAAGAACATCCTAAAGGAGATGCAGCTGGCCACCATCAGACGCAAGAAATTAGGGTTGAGCTGCATTGGGGCCAATCCTAAGAAGTCCAGAATGTCCCTCACAAGGCGACAAAATGGCAGCCACTTCCGAAACCCGTTGTTGAACATCAAAGGGTAAAGGGCAATGCGCGTTGCCAGTCTGTCGGCTTCCATTGCTGGAACATAGGGACCAAGAACCTCCAGGACAACCTCTGGAGGAATGTGGTATGACCTTTGATAGGCATAGAGGTCATCTCTAGTCATGGAAAACTCCCAAAGCCTCCAGACAAAGCAGTTGAAACCAGCTTCGACGTCACCACGGTCAGCCATGGCAGAAGTAGTGAGCAAAGTAGGAAGAGATATGGAGTTTCGAGAACAAGGAAGGAAGAAGACGGAGGAAAAACCAAGAGAGAGAGAGATGGATTTTCAAAAAGTAAAGGAAGGAACAAAGAAAGGAGACGACGGGCTTAAATAAGGGATGAGGTGATAGATGGCATTCCGCAGACAGTGAAGAGACGACAACACGGAATCTGAAAAGGTGTGACAGTTCTAGGGAAGCGAATGGGGTAGCACCAGTGCGGCGTGTGGTCGGCATGTCCAATCTTGAATGTTGCATATGGGCGGGAATCCTTCTGATGGAACAGACTCGATTAATGAAGGCGGGAATGACCGTTCACTTTTTACATAGAGGAACGAGGCATCGCAGGGTCATTTTGAATCATGGAGTCCTCAAGAAGGCGAACAGGGGGAATGCACGTGTGGAGACCGTACCCCCCCCCTTTTTCGCCTCGACACGTGGATGAAAGACAACATTAACGTCTCCCAAGTTTAAACACGTAGGAACTTGGAGAGTCCTTCTTAATTCCCAACCTACAAGTATGCTAGGAATTCGAGGGATACTGTGAGGGGAGTTTTCCCCTGGGTCAGACCAGGAGAAGGGCTCAAGCCCAAATCCAAGGATAAGGCCTATGCTGGGCTAAGCTAGCCCAAGAGTTCCAAGAAGAGGGATGACTAGTTATGGTTCACTGACGAGAGGACAGAAGGTAGGATATTCTGACACATCACTGGCCGATAGGAAGGGACATCCGCTAACCCTGAATGTCGGCGCCCAGACATGTCAAAGAGATGGGTATGTTTGACCAAGACTATGCTGCATTAATGGGATGGAGAAAGCCACTCTAGGAGGTGAACCACACCACATTTAATGCATCTTAGGGCTCGATACGCCACAGTGTGAATCCTGGGTGTCAGGAATAATCGCCATCAGATTTGACTAATCTGCGGCGCGGCAAGTGAACGGCAGGAACACCCGATCTCATATGGAATGACACGCCCACTACCATGAGGGTCAACCAACCAACCAGGTATAAATAACCTCCTCCCACGACCAGTGAAAAGGTTCATACTGATATACACTTTTATTGTCATTCTTCTTAAGATATTCTCTCTTCATCTCTCACACTAAAATTGACTCGAGTGTCAGAGGTACTACATACCCCGAGCCCCTTGTTCCTCATCTTAGTAGGAAACTGATCCGAGCCCCAAAAGCGTGGAGTTGCCCAGGTCGTGAAACACGACATCAACAAAACTAATATTCATGCAAATTACTGTAGAAATTTGCGGATTGATGGGAGTACTTGAGTGATCATTATGAGATTTTTTATAGCAAAAAAAAAATAATAAGATAAAGAAAACTCAACCAGATGAAATTTTTTTTTATATACTGTCCAAAACAAGAACAAAACTCGTGGAACTAATTCTTGCGTGCCTTAAGCTCTCTCTATACTCACTCCCTTCCATTCCCCTTTCTCGACCCATGGTTTAGATGTTGAAAATTTTTTTCCCTATTCCAGAATGAGAAATTATCGATCTATTGCCTTCGGTCACCTTCAAACGACACGCACTATACCACCAACTTTCCTAGACGTCAAATGTACGAAATTTAAGAAATTACCTCTCAAAACTCAAAATTACTTTTTAATTGTTTATCATTTTGGGTTTTTCTGAAACCATAGTACGGACACCAAACTCACCGACTACAACTGAGATTATTATGGTATAATTTGCGTGTAAAGTTACTGCTCTTGCCTAAATATGAAACAAGCATTCGACACGCGGCACCAACATGTCTAATAGTTCTCATAAAATCCGTCATCAAATCTTATCTCTCTGTCCTCCGCAACCCAAAACGTTCAAGAAAAATGACGAGCACGGGCGTCGGAGAACCACTGGATGGAAATTTCATAAAATATGATCGGCTCGAAGAGCTAAAGGAATTTGACGAATCGAAAGCTGGTGTCAAGGGCCTTGTGGATGCTGGTATCGCCAGAATCCCCAGAATTTTCGTCCGGCCCCCAGAGGAGCTCGCCGGCGACCATCCCAATTCTGGCGACCCAACCAATACCCAATTCACAATTCCGGTTATCGACTTTGGCGACACCATAGGCAGGCGTGCAGAGGTCAGGGCCAGTATACAGCGGGCCGCTGAAACAGCGGGGTTCTTCCAGGTGGTGAATCATGGGATCGCTAAGAGAGTGTTGGAGGAGATGTTGGAAGCAACGCGTCGGTTCCACGAGCTTCCAAGGGAGGTAAAGGCTGAGTATTATACTAGGGATCTGGCGAAGAAGGTGCTGTTTGAGAGTAACTTTGACTTGTACCAGTCGAAGTTTGCTAACTGGAGGGACAATGTGTTCTGCGTTATGGATCCCGAACCTCCCGAACCTGAAGAATTTCCTCCTGTTTGTAGGTAGAGTTTGGGGATATCATGAGTCGATATATACTGATTTACATATATCGACTAAAACTAGCTTTAGTCCTAGTATCTTGTTTCATTTTTCATCATAAATTATCAGTTGTCATTACCTGAATTTTCTGGTAAAATAAAGTTTGTGACGAAGGTTAAAGTGCACATGAAAGTTTCTATTGTTAAAAAACTCCATAGTTTTTTTTTATTATTATTAAATAATATTATTATTATTTTATTTTTTATTTAGCTTTTGAGGACTCTTATTAAAATAGTAGCCAAATCTAATTTTTAACTAATATGAAATGAATCTGTCTTTATCTATTTTATTCACATCTAATTTTTATATTAGATTATTTATTTATTTTTTATATAATAATAAAATAATATTAATTTAATATTTTTTTAAAAAATTTAAAATTTATTTATTTTTATCATATTTTACTATTCTACCGATTATATGTTAATTAGTAATCAGATTCTAATTAAATTATTGGTTAAAAAATCATATTTGTAATGGTCATTTAATGCTAATAATCACAAATGTGGTGATGTAGTCCATTTCATGAGGGTAGAGCCAAAAAGAAAAAACGAAGAGGAAAAAACCAAGTTAAGGATAAAGCAACAGACTTCGGTACAAAGAGGAGTAGGACAGAATAATAGTAAACAATTGTTTTGGCACAACCAAATACGACCGAAGGCTTGGATTTACTGTAACTGAAAGTTACTCTTAAATAAATTTGCCTAATTCAATGTAGCATATTTTCATGTCCTATTAGCAATTTGAGTGACTTTATTTAGATTTGATTAGTCCAATAAGAGTGCTCTTGACAATAAAATTGCTATTATTGATGTAACTCCTAATTTGCTAATTAGTATGCTCATTTATCTGATCTGCAGAGACATAACAATTGAGTATGCCAAGGAAGTCCAGAAGCTGGGGATCACCTTATTTGAATTGCTGTCAGAAGCACTAGGGCTCAAAACTGACCACCTCCTAGAACTGGATTGTGCAAAGGGCCAAGCTTTGCTTCTTCACTACTATCCAGCATGCCCTGAACCCCAACTGACTATGGGCACAAGCAAACACTCGGATCCTGATTATTTAACCATATTACTTCAGGACCATGTTGGTGGGCTCCAAATTCTTCATCACGATCGTTGGATTGATGTTCCCCCTTTACCTGGGGCTCTAATAATCAACATTGGAGATCTCTTACAGGCAAGAGTTTTTTTTTTTTTTTAATATTTCTTTCTCCTTTCAATGTTCACTTCATGTATATATATCTGGGCCAATATGACTGTCACTAAGTAAGTAGAATCAGGATCATTTAGATTTCTTAGGATAACTCCACCGTAGATTCTAAAATACATCGGATTCATAATTTAGCTGCCGGCCGACTAGAATTATTTGTCTTTTTGTTTAAAATGCTTTTTCATTCTTCGTGTACTAGTGGAGCACACACTGAGCCATTCTAAAGTACGTAGAATTCAAATATCTAAGTTTCTGAAAAAAGCCGAGCTTTTCAGGGTGAACAGTTATTTATGTTCATGATTGTTTGTGAATTGGTACAAGGATTGTTATGCTCATGTGTTCTTGCAGCTCCTGTCTAATGACAGATTTAAAAGTGTAGAGCATCGAGTGCTGGCAAACAGTGTAGAACCAAGAGTGTCTATTGCATGCTTTTTCACTCCCAAGCATTACCCGTCAAGAATTATTAATGGCCCCATCAAGAAATTGTTATCGGAAGATAATCCTCCCGTATACAGGGAAACCTCAGTGCAAGAACTCATTGCATCCTTCTATGACAAGGGAATTGAAGGGAACTCTGCCCCAAGGCCCATAGCACGCTTCAAGTTGCAGCAGTCAATGGAATATTAGCAGACTTTTAATCTTATATCCTATAAGAACGAACCTACGTGAGATGAACAATCCATACTAAGACTCACGTTATTTGCAAAACATACTAAACTAAATAACTGTGTATGATATAAGATGCCCATGTTTTACTCCATGCTCTTGGCAAAATACTAGTTGTGTTGCAGCATGGAATCTATAAAAAAATATGCCGTTATTTCTAAAACCTGTTGCTCTTCTTCGGAATGTACTCATCAGCCTAGTCATAGGGGTAACTTGTGCCTCGTCTGAAACACGAATGTGGCTCTGTTTAGTGATTTTATTAAAGTTCACATGTTGATATTACCATATAGATTGCAAAGACTTTTTTATATTGTACAATAGATTTAAAGTCTTCAATTTAGTCCTATTAAATTATGAATTTTAATTTTATAAAATCTCTTTAAGAATAGCGCTTCTCTTTGTTAATCGATTCAGGTAAAAATATTCAACAAAAATTATATTGTTTGAGAATTTTTATGATATTTTTAATATTTATTTTTATGAAATATCTGGCCAAACTGCTAGGCACAGAACAAGTTTACTGCCCATTGACAGAGACGAGAAGGACGATGACTTTAGCAGGATAATTCGTATCGACATTGTTGACAAAAGATAGATAATTGGTCTTGACAGTGTTAAGGAGTATTTTTTTTTAATGAGTGAGATATTGACTATTGAGTGACAAAGACGAACGTGGCGCATCCATGTGCGTCGACACTCGCCGCAGACTTTTTGTTCAGCTAGATAAAATAACCTATCGTCCAATTGTTCTCTATCCAAAACATAAACAATAATTATGGTGATAACCGGCGCCGGGGAATCACTCACCGGAGATTCCCTCAACTATGACCGTCAACGGGAGCTGAAGGCCTTCGATGAGTCCAAGTCCGGTGTCAAAGGCCTTGTGGATGCTGGTGTCGCCAAAATCCCGAGAATTTTCGTCCGGCCGCCGGAGGAGCTCGCCCGGGAGGACCAAAATTCCGGCAATCTAACCAACACCCAATTTGTAGTTCCGGTCATCGACCTTGGTGACATCATTGTCAGGCGCGCCGATAAAGTTGCTGGTGTCCGGCAAGCCGCCGAGGAGGTGGGGTTCTTTCAGGTGGTAAACCACGGAATTCCGAAAAAGTTATTGGAGGATGTGCTGAAGGCGGTGTGTGGATTCCACGAGCTGCCAAGGGAGGTGAAGGCAGATTATTATACGAGGGAATTGATGAGAAAGGTGAAGTTTGGGAGCAACTTTGATTTGTACGAGTCCAGCTTTGCTAACTGGAGGGATACTTTGTTTTGTGTTATGGGTCCTGAGCCTCTTGACCCTCAAGAATTGCCTCCTGTCTGCAGGTACACTTTTATTTTAGAATCACAGGTTCAAGGATTAATAGCTTACAGTTTTATTTGATCTCTCATTTCATTTTTGCATTAAGTTAATAGTGTTCGAACTAGGGATAATTGTTTTCAGAATTTCCAGAACTATCCAGTTTAGGATTATGGGTTTGATGGATTGATAGATCATAACTGAATTTTATCCGTTTGATTAAAGAGACACTCTGTTTCACTCCTTTTATTTATTCCCAAAGTTTTACTGAATAAATTATATAGCTTTTCATTCCAAAATTGGCATCATGGTTAAATGAGAGCACCGGGCTGTCTTTGTCTGAAAATCTTAAATTAAGTCTAAAGTTCAGAGACGAACTTTTTCTTTGTTTGATTCTCTCTTCTGGTATCTTAATTTTCCTGCATGCTCCTCCAAGCGTGTGTCATGAAGAATTGTTGTATGTATTTGGAAGTCGCTGCCACCAGCATTATTTCAATAGTAGTTTGGATGTGTTCTTTTATCAAACTTGCAGAGACATAACTATTGAGTATTCTAAGCAAGCCCGTCAATTGGGGATCAATTTGCTTGAATTGTTATCTGAAGCACTTGGGCTCAATCCCAACCATCTTATAGGCCTGGATTGTGCAAAGGGGACTGTTATTCTTAGTCACTACTATCCTGCGTGCCCTGAGCCTGAACTGACTATGGGCACAAGCAAACACTCAGATCCTGATTTTCTCACCATCTTACTTCAAGACCACATCGGTGGGCTTCAAATTCTTCATCAAGACCGCTGGATTGATGTTCCACCTGTGCCCGGAGCTCTAGTGGTAAACATTGGAGATCTCTTACAGGCAAGATTTTGATATTGTTAACTTGCTTCTTCACACACGCGCTTTTTTACACACAGATACACGTATTTATATCTCTGGAGTCTATTTCATATTATCACTAACGACCAGTTTCTGCTAAAATACATTGAATTAACCAACAAGAAATTGTATTTGGCATGTCATTTAAAGATGCCTTTTCATTCTTGTAAGTGTGTAAAGCGGACAAAAAGCCCCACATTAGCTACCCGGAAACACTTTCTTTTCTTTCCTTAAAGGCATTGTATACAAAGGGTGCTACGGAAAGAAAAACTAAATAGGAAATAATGGAAACCTGGTAGAATCATTTCTGATGTTTAGATAAATGTTATTACGCATTTTCAAGTTGATATTTTGCATTTAGTTCTCACAAAATGAGGAAATAATATGGTAATTTTGTTTGTAATGCCCGGTTACTATTCGAAGTTATGGAGCCAAAATTTTAGAAGAACAATTTGATTTATAACTGCTTATCAAATGTTTTTAGGATTGTTCTGTTGCATTTTTGCAGCTCATATCTAATGACAGATATAAAAGTGTAGAACACCGAGTCCTAGCAAACACTATAGGACCAAGAGTATCTATTGCATGCTTTTTTACTCCCCACCTTTATCCGTCAACAAGGATTTATGGCCCCATCAGGGAATTGCTGTCAGAAGATAGTCCCCCTGTATACAGGGAAACCTCGATGCAAGATTTCATCGCTTACTATGATCAGAAAGGACTTGACGGGATCTCTGCCCTAACGCATTTCAAGTTGCAAAGGGGATCTGACTCTTAACCTTTGTCTCTTAATGTAGTAATTTATAAGAACCTAAGTGACAAACATTTCAATGTTCAATCTGCTGTTATTTACTAAATGCCCAAGGAAAAATAGGTTGTGCATGATACAAGTTGCCCATGTTTTACTTCGATGCTTGTTATTAGTAGAACCTGAGCAATTAGAATGATTACGATAATATGTTTGTTGCATGAAATCCTAGAGGCAGATCTCTGTGTGATGACAATATGCCTGTCTCTGACTCCGTCAGAAGTGAGTGTTAAGGTTTCTGTTAAGGAAGTCCAAGATCATCCTTCATCTGCTGCAGATTTTTGTGCACAAACTGATGCTACATCATCGGCTGAATTATCTACTAGTACTCAACCGTTGGACTCTTTTGACTTATGAATTTTTGTAAAGATAGAATAGACAACTGTAAGCTAATTTAGTTCCTAGTTTTTCTCCACCTTTTGCTCCACTCTGTTATACTGTAAATCTATATATTCAAATTCAATACACAGTGTTTTGGTAAGTTGGCCAAACACATTACAAAGATTTTATTTGTTTCTAACTTGGTATCAGAGGCAGGTTGTAGCTCACGCTACTTTTCTTTCCTGGATTTGCTTCCGCATAATGTCTTCCTCCTCATATTCAAATGATATCAATACCAGCAACCCTCTCCATCTCCCCCACACCTCACCACCAGCATCCTTCAAACTCGATGGCCCAAATTACTTGGGCTGGCAGTCTCAATTTCTTCCATTCCTTAACAGCAATGATCTTCTAGGGTTCGTGGAAGGTTCTGATCCCGTCCCTGAGAAGACTAATGCTGATAATTCACCCAATCCTTCTTATACAATCTGGTATAAGAAAGATCAAGTTTTGCTTGGAATTATCTTATCCTCAATCAGTCCAAATCTTGTTGCCTCCGTGTATGGTTTAAACACATCTAAACAAGTGTGGACTGCTCTTAAAACTAGATTTTCTAGCCAGTCACGTTCTCGTATTGCTCATATGAAACGTCAGTTGCAGACTATCACACAAGGTTCAAAAACCTGTTCTGCATATCTGGAAGGTGCTAAATCCATTGCAGATCAACTCGCAACAGCCGGGAAGTCCATTGATGATCAAGATTTAATTTCATTCATCCTTGGAGGTCTCAACCAGGAGTTCAATCCTTTTATAATTTCTTTTAACTTTGCTTCAAGGGATAAAGACTTCACTTTTGAAGATTTCAGTGCTGAATTGCTTAGCCATGAAGCACTTCTGGACACTCAACGCCTGGCAGTAGTGTCCAACACTACTTTTGCCTTTACTGTCAATAGAAAAACCTCATTTCCACCAAAGAAGAAACTACCTGTTTCTGCTGCTCTACCAAACAACTCTCAGCAAGGTCGTTCCTCAGGACAGCCTGCTGTGCATCCACCTTCAACTCAGGTCCTTACTAGTACACGCCCTATATGCCAGATATGTGGTCGAACAGGTCATACTGCTATTGACTGCTATCACAGGTTTGATTTTGCATATCAAGGACGTCATCCTCCTTCTGAACTTGCAGCAATGGTGGCTAAATCAAATGCTCAGTTTGAACATCAAGTATGGTATGCAGACAGTGGAGCTAATGCTCATATAACGTCCGATGATCAAAATCTCTCTCACCAACTGCCTTTCAATGAAGATTACAGAGATTTTATTCGTTTCTAATTGTGAGAATGCTCTTAAGATACTAAAATAACTTCGATATGATTCAGGATTCATAGGAGACATTAGGTTCATTGGAGGCCTTGACATCTTACAAAATGTCTACTCTTTGCATTTGCATAAAACCCAGAAACAATCCATCAGTTTTGAACCTTGATGCAATTAATTCAGACCAGCACCAAAAACGAAGAAAAAAGTAAGGGGCGGGGGCTTCACGCCTCCAAGTAGCCAGACTTATCCCTTCAATACTTGATAGTTCAGGTTCATCCAAGCCTTCGACAGCTACACAAAATAATAAATTGTGAAAAATGTTGAAACATATATAGCAGCTAGGTTCATGGGATAATCAAACACGCCGAAGTTGACCAAACTGCTATAGAAACTATTAAAATTTTAGCAGAAGTCCATCGAGTGCATTTTTATCATTTGATATAAGATAACCCCTTTGCCTAAACTACCGCGATTGTCATCAATAATCTTATTAGAGGACCGGCAGCAACACTGTTTTTCTCATTCTGCATCGGAAAAGATAATGGAAATCACAGCCGATGGAGAGGTTGCCGGGGAAACGCCATTAAGTAATGATCGTAAGAAGGAGATAAAGGACTTTGACAACACAAACGCTGGTGTAAAAGGACTAGTAGATGCCGGGATATCCAATATTCCAAAGATATCCATTAGACCAGCCGATGAGCTTGCTGAAGAGCTGAGTAGCCACCGAGGCAGCGTTCAAGTTCCTGTCATAAGTCTACTTCATCCAAGGAGATGCAGGGCGCAAGGAGATCATTCTCAATGAAGTCAAGGAGGCTTCTGAGAAGTGGGGCTACTAATCATGGGATCCCATCATCTTTGTTGGGAAATATGATAGAGGGGGATACGCAAGTTCAATGAGCAAGATCTTGAGTTGAAGAAGGAATTATATTCACGAGATCGCACAAGAAATGTTGTTTTCAACTCTAATTTTGATTTACATCAATCGCGTACCGCCAATTGGAGGGACACCTTGATCATAACTTCGCGAGCTACTCATCATTTTGATCCATCGGAATTGCAGCTGTTTGCCGGTATGCACGTTCAAATCAGAAATCTGCATGTATATTCTATTTGCGCTAATGTTCTCGAGCAGGATGATGCTTATTCTTGTGTTTCTTGAAGTTTTGCTTGTTAATTGACTTTAGTGCTCATCATAAAACAAAATTTTCCCTTTCCCTCACATGGCGAAAGATGTTCTGATCTAGTTTGAATACAGCAATTTTTAGGGGCATGTTTCTGTTTCCCATGTTTCCCATGTTGTTTCCAACTTAATAGTACCAGCTTCCACTTCAATAGCTATATGATATATAACCCCCAACACTTTTTGCCTAAGACTCTGGAGTTTCATTTTTTAATTTATTTATATTTTCTGCAAGATATATCTTATTTTCTGCAAAATAGATCTTCTCCACAATTTGCTGGATGTTTAAATTGCCTCCACTATAGCCTAAGGATGTATATAAAAAAACAAATTAAAAAAATGCTTTATGCGTAATAACACCTAATTAACTTATTGCGAACGTAGTATATTAATTGAAGATGATAGTTATCGCCTCTAGTAATGATACCATCCTAGTCCCTTGCTAATGATTCTTTACTGCGCATATTGAGGCTAAAAGTGTGGAACTCTACTGCAAAAAAAAAAAAAAATGGCCTAACAAAGCATATGAGAGGAACTCTAACAGCTGACTCGTTACAAAAGACCGTTTTCACCTGCACCACATACCGCCTTAGGAGATGTTCATTTTTTCCCCTGATCATTGTAATAAAGATACTCAATACGTTTGTTACTCTGATCAAAGATCAGTAAGATCAAAACATGTTCACATGACTTTGCAGAGAGGTAACAATGGAGAATATGCAGCATGTTAAGAAGTTTGGGGACACTATCTTTGAGTTACTATCTGAAGCTCTTGGACTCGGTCCGGAACACCCAAGAGCCCTGGACTGTGCCCAAAAGTGCAACTTTGTCTGCCGATACTACGCACCATGCCCAGAGCCAGAACTGACTTTGGAACTAGAAGGCACTCCGACCCTGACTTCCTCACTATACTTCTACAAGACCAAATCGGCGGCCTCCAAGTCCTTCATGAAAATCAATTGGTTGATGTTCACCCTACTCCTGGAGGTCTTGTTGTAAATATTGGGGATTTTCTGCAGGTCTATTCTCGCCAGTTGTGGGTTTACATTCGAATGTCTTTTCTCATTCGAAATTAATGTATCTTTCTTATGATGTAGATCGTATCAAATGCCATGCTTAAAAGCGTTGAGCATAGGGTGCTTGCCAACCGCGTTGGACCAAGAATTTCTGTGGCCACTGGCATTCTTTTTCAGAGGAAATGAACAGACACGGCCCAATCAAAGAGTTAATATCCAAAGAGAACCCCTCTTTATACGGGGACTTCCTGCTAAGTGAATATCATGTCAACTACAAATCCAAGAAACTTTATGAAAAGTCTAGCCTGGATTATTTCAGGCGCTGAAGTTAGCACTAATATCCCATGATTGTACATTTGATTGAAGATGTTGGTGAAAGTTGCTTGAACTTAGATCATCCTATTAAGGGATCTTTAGATGCTGTATTCACTTCTTTTTATGAGGATAAGCATAGTCATTATGTTTGTTTTGGGAATATAATGTGGCGGGCAAGTTTTATAGATGCATTAGGAAGCGCTAGCCCCTCCTAAATAAGTAGAATTGGCTCACTGAATTCTATTGAAACATTGTGTTCTGTCAGGCCAGTGTAGCTATCTTCTTTACTCACAAAAAACACGTTTGATCTGTTGGAGCAAAGGGGCTGCAAAATAAAAAATAGTGAAAGAAAAGTTTGCTTCAAGGCATGTTACAATGTCGCTTTCCTTGAGACAATATTTGCCCTCACGAGTAATGATATGCACACGGGTTACAAGTGAATTTGCCTCCAAGATATAATAAAACCTAAAACAAATTTGTTTATTTAACTGCGTTATGCACATACGAAATTAGATCCCGAATTCCTTCAGATTTTGCTATTCAACCAAGAAATAAAAAATTTGTTTTCTCAAGAACAAACAAATTCTAACAAGTTTTGAAGAAGTGAAAAACTTTTGTGTGTGTGTGTGTGTGAGAGAGAGAGAGAGAGAGAGAATTTCGAAATTAATTTATGGGATACTCAATTAGCAAGTCAATGGGTCTATTTATAGATGGTCAAAAGTTGTGAATGAAAAATAATGACTTTTCATTTTTTTGAAAACTGATCGGAATAAGTATATATATTATGTATGTTGCCATAAGATACAATAATTGGATTTAGTCCAATGGTTGCCTTGTTTCTCCTCCAACTAGTTAGCACTGGTTCGAACTACGGTGAACGCGCTTTGTGAATTTTATTTTTTCTAGGCATTGTAGCACCTCGCTGCTTGTGCCCTTAAGAGCATTGGTAATTGCTTATGCATCTTCATATTCATTTTTATATTTACATAATATCTCTCTAAATTGGTCTACATTAGATTGTGCATCTTCAAACTTTTGCATAGATATGAATAGTATTTCTTCAAATTTAAAGAAATACTATTCACTCTCCAAACATTATTTTATTATTTTTTTCTCTCAAACCCATTAAAATCAATTTTGTGGAATTTATATTAAGATGATTTTGATATATGAAATTTGTATTTAGTTGATGAAACAAAGTGTTTTTTAGTACATATTAATATTTATTGATAAAATTGATCATTTTGATATATGAAATTGGTAATATTTAGATATATAGAATTGGTATTTTTGAGCACATGGTGCTACTTGTAAAATATATACAAATAATAATTTTAAGAAAAAAATAAAAAAATAATAATATTTTTTTATTATTTGGTTCAAAAATACGTAATCTAATGTGAGAATTTTTCTTGATATGCAAATCAATCTTCAAAAGATGTGATTTTGAAGATGCATATAGAGAAATCAACGTTAATGCTCTGACGCATCGCAATGCCTCATGCCCAGCGCCTCATGCACGCCCCTTGATACATTGTTAGGGACCTCGGACTAATCCTTAAATATTAGGGGTCCGCTAGCTTGCCTCGCCTTGTGATGACCGAATGTGCCTTGCTAACTTGCTTGGCCTTGAACGCTTGATGGCAATGGAGGGTTTCTAAGCTGATGGAGGTATGGTGTTTACTGGTAGAATTGATGATGATGATGAGTTTGGGTGATCTAAGTAATGACTTTGTGTGTTTGATGCAATGTGGAACGGCTTGAAGGTTGTTCTTGATGTTGGCGCCACTTGGATGATGCTTAGGATTGGTATGGTGAAGTGAGGCTAGGGTTTTAGGTGGTGGCTAAGGGAATTACGAATTTGGGATGAGGTGGACTAGAGATTAGTGTGTAGGATGAGTTGCTAGGGTTTGGAAGGATATGGATGAATGAGGCTAGGACTCCTAAATTGTTGGCGACAATTTGGGAATGATGGGAATTCTGCAGGATTTGGTGGTGTTTGAATGAGTTTAGGGTTATTCCTAGAATTTAGGGATTTGGAGATGGAATATAGGATTTGTATATGGTAAGAGGGTGAAGGTCTTTAGTTGACTTAAGTGATTTCAGGAATGAAATGATTTTAGGGATTAAGTGATTTGAGGGATGTAGTGATTCTAGGGATGGAATGATTTTAGGGATTGGATTTAGAATATGAGATAAGGATTCCTAAAATGTAGGAATTTCCTTGTGGGACTCTATGGATTTAGGCTAGGGTTTAGTGGGATGAAAGGAGGCTAACTTTGGAAAGTGAAAATTATGCAAAATATGAGATTTGAAAGATGGAGGATTGAAATGTGTTTGTGAGGCGAGCAAGCACAAGAAAATATATGAACAACAATGTATTTTTGGATATTTGGATGGAGAATGGAAAATGTGCAAAAGATAGATAAATGACTCAACACATATTCACGAATTGCGAGGTGATGTTCCTCTCTTTGGGATTCACGAATTGCACCCAAGTAACCCAACTGTAAAAGCACCAAAAATGTTCTTAAGAACAAACCAAACCGTCCACAAAATGATTTGCCAAAAGATCAAAAAATGTAAATGAAATAACTAAGGGTCCTATTTAAAGCAATAACATAGGTGGGAAAACCGTAAAAGGTCCCATAGTAAAATAGTCTTGGATGGGCCCCATGTTGGCCCGTGGCATAGGTTGGCCCTTGGTAGCCCAGGCTAACTCATGGCATGGGCCATGGGCATGGCTGGCATGGGCCTGGGCTCTGAGTTGTGTGGCTGCTGCTACTGTTGTGGCATGGCCCAGGGAAGGGCCTTGGGGGTTGGTGTTGCGCTAGTGTTGCTGCTGGAATGGCCCAGGTAAAGGCCTTGGGCGTTGGGCTGCTGCGTGCATGGGCACGCTGGCCTGCTAGTGGGGAGCATTGGGCTAGACGCATAGGGATGCTGGCCTGCTGGCATGCTGGTGGGTGTGCTGGGCTATTGCACTGTCAAAACCCCAAGTTTTGTGGCCCACGGCCAAGCTGCCAACCATGTCATGACAAGCCTTGATGGGCCCATGGCTAATGCCTTGACACTGTCAACCATGCATGTTTTTATTTGGATGAAAAACAAACAAATGATGGAGATGGATACGTAATCAATATGAGAAAGAGAGAAGGCGTTTGGGGTGGAAAGCTTTTGAAAATGAATTTTTGATGCAATTTGGCTCATTTTCCATTATAAACCATCATGGCCAACTTGCTAAGTTGAAGCAAGAAGGGAAGGTGCACAACTATATTGAAGAGTTTCAGCAACTCCAAACCATGGTAAGGGGTTGGTCGAAAGAGGCCCTTGTGGGCACCTTTATAGATGATTTGAAGCCTTGGTTAGCCAAAGAGATTAAATTGAAGCAACCTACAAGGCTTTAAGAAGTTATGAGGATGAAAGAGATTTTGGAAGAGAGCACTCAAATGGAGAAACGCCAATCTAAGAAGATGGGGAGAAAGCTTACTAGTTACTACACCCTTACAAACCGCTGTTTCTTGGAAAGGCAATGAGGAAATAGGGAATGTTTCTAAGTCCAAACCACTTGAAGTGAAGAAGCTCTCAAGGGAAGAGGTCCAAGAAAGAATGAAAAGGGCTTTCGTTTCAAGTGTGGTGAAAAATGGGGCATAGGGCACAAATGTAGATCGGGCCAAGTGTACATGTTGATAAATGAGAGAAATAATGAAGATGAACACCTTGTTCAATCATCGAGTGAGGAGTCTGAACAAGAGGGGGCCGAACCTAGTGACAAACTAAAGGTGGTTGAATTGTCCCCTAACACCATGTCGGGGATCCAAAGGCCCACTTGCATGAGGGTAATGGCATGGATTGGAAAGTTTGGAGTAACCTTGTTGGTGGATGGTAGCTCTACCCATAATTTTATCAACTCCAACATTGTCCCCAAGGTTGGTTTGAAACCGATTGCTATAGAGCCATTTGAGGTGAAGATGGCGAGTGGGGACAAGTTGAGATGTGAGGGGCTAATAAAAGAAGTAAAAATGAATGTTGAAGGGGTGAGAATAGTGGTAGACCTACATGTGCTTCTTTTAGTAGAGTTTAATGTGGTCTTAGGCAATCCATGGCTCAAAGGCCTTGGAAGGGTAGTGCTTTACTACAACAAGATGACCATGGAATTCAAACTTGGGTCAAATAAGAATGTGTGGACAACTTTTGCATCCAAGGAAGCCAAGTCTATGAGGCCTCCATGTTAGAGAAGTTGGGCAAAGAAGGGGCACTTGCTTTGCCATGAAGATGGCCAAGGAAGGATATGAGGAGATAGCATGGAGATTTTCAAATTTGATCCTTGAGGGCAAAAATGTGCTTGAAATGAGGGGGAATGTCAAAACTCTATATTTGTAGCCCATAGCCAAGCTGCCAACCATGGCATGACAAGCCTTGATAGGCCCATGGCTGATGCCTTAACACTATCACTGACAAGGCTAGACAGCCCCACGGCCCATGCCTCGACACTACTGCTGACATGCCCTGACAACTCCATGGGCCAGGCCTCGACACTATCACTGACAAGCCTTGACAGCCCCTTGACACAATCGCTGACATGTCTTGACAGCACCACAACAACCCCACAAGCATGCCATGGCCCCTACCATAACATGCCCAGGATAGCCCCACAGGCATGTTATGGCTCTTGCCATAGCACGCCCATGACAACCCAACGGGCATGCCATGGCCCTTGCCATAGGACACCCAGGATGCCTTGCACGACGCACAGCCCTGGCACAGCACAGCACGCACACGCCCTATGCACGCATGCCTTGCACTTAGCAGCCCAGCGTGTGTGCCCATTAGCAGCCTAGTGCAGGATCAACACCCGGGCCCCTTGCCTAGACCATGCCAACAGGCAGCTCAGCGCCCAAGCCCACGCCAGCCACTCGCTAGCAACCATGCCAGCCATGCCATGGGCCAGCCAAGGCCACCAAGGGCCAACATATAATACAGGCCATCATGGGGCCCACCCAAAACCTAATTTACAATAGGACCTTTTAGGGTTTTTCCACTTATGTTATTGCTTGTGTGCTCTTGAGATCACTTTTGGTGCTTTTGCACTTGGGTAACTTAGGTGCAATTCGTGAATCCTAATGAGATGATTAACACCTTACAATTCGTGAATAGGTGTTGTCTATATATCTATCTTTGTTTCATCACCTTGCAATTCGTGAATAGGTGTTGATTTATTTTATCAATCTCTTGTTTATTTTCCATTCAATCTTCAAATTATCCATTTACCAAATTGTTGCATATTTTCCATTCTCTATTCAAATATCCAAAATATACATTGTTGTTCTTATGTTTTCTTCTTCATTCATATATTTTCTTGCATTCTTTCGCATATCAAACATATCCTAAGCCTCCATCATTCAAATCCCATATTTTCCATAATTTTCACTTTCCAAAGTTAGCTTCCCTTCATCCAACTAAGCCCTAGCCAAAACCTTAGAGATTCACAAGGTAATTCCTATATTTATGAATCTTTATCTCATCTTCTAAATTCAATCCTTAAAATCACTCAATCACTCAATCTCTAAAATCAATCAAACCACCAAAAGACTTTCCTCATCTTACCTTAGCCAATCTCTAAATTTTAGGAACTTTCCTAGAATCACTCCATCCCTAAAATCACTACATTCCTAAAATCACTCAAGTCAACCAAAGACTTTCATCCTCTTGCCATATATAAATCCTATCTTCCATCTCCAAATCCCTAAACTCTAGAAATAACCCTAGACTCATTCAAACACCACCAAATCCTTCATTTCCAAGGTTTAGCCGAATTCCTATCATCCCCAAATTGTCTCCAACAATTTAGTAGTCCTAACCTCACTCATCAACATCCTTTCAAACCCTAGCAACTCATCCTACACACCAACCCCAGTCCACCTCATCCCAAATTCGTAATTCCCTTAGCCATCATCCAAAACCCTAACCTAACTTCACCATACCAACCTTAAGCATCACCCAAGTGGTGTCAACATCAAGGGTCATCATCAAGCTGTTCCACATTGCATCAAACACACAAATTAATCACTTAGATCACCCGAACTCATCATCATCATCATTAATACCACTATTAAACACCATACCTTCATCAACACAGGAACCCCCTCTATTGCCATCATACGTTCAAAGCCAAGCAAGTTGGCACGAATCATCCTATCATCATAAGGCGAGGCAAGCTCAAGGACCCCTTATGTTTAGAGACTGGACTGAGATCCCTAACATGCGCACTGCGCACGCTGGACGTACTGTGCGCGCTAGCAGGGTTATCACTAGCCTCGTTGGGTGTCCTAGGCATGCCTACCATGGCATGCCTGCGGGGCTATCCTGGGCATGTGGAGCTGTTGTAGGGTTGTCAAGGCATGTTAGCAATAGTGTTGAGGGGCTGTCAAAGCTTGTCAGCGACAATGTCAAGGCCTAGCCCGTGGAGCTGACCAGCCTTGTTAATGGCAGTGTCAAGGCATCAGCCATGGGCCAATAAGGCTTGTCATGGCATGGTTGGTAGCTTGACCATGGGCCACAAAACTTGGGTTTTGACATGCATGCCTATGCGTTGCAGTGCTTCATACAAAAGCACACCCATAAATAATTTAAAAACCATATATTAACATAGAGGTGACTCAAAGTCCAGCCCTCTGGGTAACCCAAGGACATAAATACTATTGAGCCAGTGAATGACTTGTGATGCATATATAGACCCAAAACGTTATAACTCTCATAAACTTTCCATGTCTTCTCTCTTTCCAAAATAATTCACAACTTTCAAAATCAACCTAAAAATATTATTAATAAATATAATATAAAATTAATTATTTTGAAAATATTTTCAACAATCCTCTACCATTTTCAAAATACATCCTGGTTAGAATGAGAAAACTTATATAAATGAATGTGTCTTTTGGACTTGAACCTTCACATAGTGAAAATACATCAAAGCTAATCAAAATGGCATAGTAGACATGCTTTGAACTAGCGATTCTATACGATTAGCCAAATATATCTCACATATAAATTTTCTTCTCTTTGAGTAGTTCATAAAAGCCAACACGTGGATTGACCTTGTGTCTATAATTTGGTTTCATGAGCGCTCTAGAGACAAGACTTAATTCGCATAGGAGGCGTCACCACCCCCGACACTCATATAGATAGACTTATCGAAAGTGTCCTGTAATTAAACACTTTAACAGAACTCTATTATAAGTTTATTAAGAGCTTATTGCTCAGCCTCTCCTTTTCATTACAGTACCAAGCACTTCAAACCTTGGGATGATAAATTATTGAAAATTAATGTTAATATCACAATACTTGCAAATCACGAACATATAATGTACTTTGCTCATTGAACTCAAGTCTTGATATGTTATTTTATTATATAGGCTTTAAACTCATCCCCCTTGATGTCTTTCACATCAAATCCCTTGTAAGTCCTTTAGTTAATAGATCTGTCAAATTTTGACAAGATCTCACAAAATCAATTGTAATTACTCTATTTGAGAGTAATTGCCTTACATAGCTATGTCTTAATCCAATATATCTAGACTTGCCATTATATATATGGTTATAGACCCGTGACAGTGTAGCCTAACTGTCAAAATACAAAGATATTGGTGACATTGGTTTTGGCCAAATCGAAATCTCTATCAATAAGTTTATTAACCACTCTGCATCTTTGCTACAAAAAGCCAATTCTATAAACTATAATACCATGGTAGAGTCACTTATGTATGTCTGTTTCTTTAATCTCCAGGAGATTACTCCTCCACCAAGGGTGAATATCCACCCACTGGTTGATTTGTGATCATCATGCTCAGTTATCTAACTAACATCCATGTATCCTTTTACTACCGACGGAAATTCGTTGTACTCAATACCATAGTTTATAGTATTTTGTAAATATTATAAAACTCTTTGTATAGCTATCCAATGAATATGACTAGGGTTACTAGTGTACCTACTAAGTTTGCCCACTGCAAATGCAATATCAGGTCTAATACATGTTATAGCATACATTAGACAGCCAATAACTCTAGCCTATTCAAGTTGATCCACTGTTCTCCCAGTATTAGGATACAATTTTAAATTTTAAGCAAAAAGTATAGCCATGGGTTTGCAATCAAAGTGATTAAACTTTTTCAATATTTTCTCAATATAATGTGATTAGGTTAGAATTATACCATTATTATTTCTTATAATTCTAATACCCAAAATCACATTTGCAATACTCAAATCCTTCATATCGAAATTAGATGACAAAAATTTCTTAATACTTTCAATGCTCATATTATCAGTGCCCAAAATCAACATGTCATCTACATATAAGCATATTATAACACCTTTATTCCATTGAATTTGTTGTAGACACATTTATAAGATTATGTATCTTAAAACCATTGTTCACTACAGTTTTATCAAACTTTTCGTGTCATTTTTTTGGTACTTGTTTAAATCCATAAAGTGACTTAACCAATTTACAAAATTTATGTTCTTTGCCAGGCGTGACAAACCCCTCAGGTTGTTCTATGTAAATTTCTTCTTCTAATTCACCATTTAAGAATGTAGTCTTAGCATCCATTTGATGGATTTCAAACTTGTAGATGGTTGTTAAGGCAATCAAAAATCTGATAATAGCAATCCTAACAACTGGTGCTTAGATATCAAAATAATTTAACCCTGCCTTCTGGGTAAAACCCTTTGCTAATAGTCTTGCCTTAAACTTTTCAATTATTCCATCTACTTTCATTTTTTAAAAATCCATTTGCAACCAATAAGTGTCAACTCAGGGGGTAAATCTACTAATTTCCAAGTATTATTACCCATGATTGAACTCATTTCATCATTAATAGCTTCTTTGCAAAAAGCTACATCCAGAGACTTTATAACCTCTTCATATGTCAAAGGATCATTCTCAATATTATGTGTAATCATGATTTGGTTTCAAGATGAATCTCTTGTACCCTCTACTAAGTATACAACAAAATCTGGTCTAAATGAATTTTCAGTTCTAATTCGTTTAATCTTTCTTGGTTCAAATGGTTCACCAGATTCACTATTATTTTCAAGTGATCTGTCTAATTCCACTATTTTATCATTATAAAGTTGAATTGCATTGAATCTATTTTTGAAAAATTCAGCATCCCTAGATTTAATCACTGTATTGACATCAACAGATGGTTAGATTCCATAACTAGGAATCTATAACCAACACTATGGCGTGCATAACCTAAGAAAATGCACTCAATGGCTTTTTGTCCTAACTTCTTTATCTTAGGTTCAGGCAATCTAACTATGGCTCGACAACCCCAAATTTTAAAATGATTTAAGTTTGGTTTTCTTTTCTTCCATAATTCATATGGAGAAACTTTAGTTTTCTTGTGGGGTATTTTATTCAAAATATAGCATGTTGTAAGCATATATAGCTTATCCTAAAAAACTACTGTTTAAACAAAAATTGGTAAGCATGACATTAACCATTTCTATTAAAGTTCTATTGTTCCTTTCCACCACTCCATTTTATGGTGGAGTGTAAGCCATAGTAGTTTCATGAATAATGGCTAAAGATTCACAATAAGCAAGAAAGTAATATTCACCTCTATCGTATCTAAGACCTTTTATTTTGACATCATATTGATTTTCTACTTCATTTTTATATGCCTTAAAATTATCCAAAACTTTGTCTTTCAAATGCATCAAATAAACATAACAATATCTAAAGAAATCGTCTATAAAAGTTACAAAATATTTTTTACCTCCTCTAGTAGGCTTGCTATGCATGTCACATACATCACTGTGTGTTAATTGCAATAAAGATGAAGTTCTATCTACTCTAGAAAATGGTTTTCTTGTAATTTTTGTTTGCATGCATATTCTATATTTATTTATCATATCTTTAGCATATTTAGGAATTAAATTTAAATTAACCATGTCATCTAGCATGAATATGTCCTAAACGAAAATGTTATAAAGAATATGAATCAAGCATATAAGAAGAAACATTCACTTTATGATTAATATTGAGTTTGCACATGCCTTCACTCAGGTATCTCTTCCCCACAAAATTATCCCCTTTGGTCAAAGCAAATTTATCTGACTAAAAAACTAATTTAAACCCATACTTATTCAGAAGATATAAGATTTTTCCTAATTTCTGGTACATGATATACATATTTGAGAGTAAGCACTTTTTCAGAGGTGAACTCTATAAATCTATTGTGTCTTTGCCTTTAACTATAGCAGTTGATGAATTTTCCATGTAGATAACACATCCATCTTCTTCCGACTCATACCTTTTGAACAAACTCTTGTCTTTGTAAATGTGTCTTGTTGCTCCTGAGTCAATCCACCAAGAGTTGTCTCCTTCGAGAATATTGACCTCAGAAATCATGGCCACAAAATTATATTTAGAGTCAGAGTTTTGTTGTTTCTTTTTAAGAAAACGACAATCTCTTTTGTAATGGCCCGGCTTGCCACAATGGAAGCAACTCACCCTCAATTTCTTCTAATTCTTGCCTTGGAAGTGACTTTGTTTCCTTCCAAAGTTATTCTTTCTCTTCCCATTTTCATATTTGGATTAATTGAATTGTCCAATTTTGTGGGTCTTCCCTTCCTCTACCATATGCATATTAGAGGTCAAAGAGTCACGCTCTTCCTTACCATCTTTAAGCCTTATTTCTTCTTCTATATGAAAATGTTGGCTTAGATCTTCTAGAGACATTTCCTCATTTCTATGCTTTAGACTTCTTTTGTAGTATTTTCATGATGGAGGAAGTTTATCAATAATGGATAAAACCGATATAGAATCATCTATTTTTATATTGTGTTGAGTGAATTGATCAAGAATATGCATAATTTCATTGAATTTTTTTAACAATAGGCCTAGAATCTACCATTTTATAACTAAAAAATTTGGTAGTCAGAAATTTCTTACCTATGGCATCTTCTTAAAAGATACTTAGTCTAATGTAATGCGTCAAACATTACATTACAGATGTGACCTTTGCAAATGTAGTCGTCTTGTTCCCATTTGATTTTTGCCCGACTTTCAGCAATTGTCTCATCCTCATTTGTGAATGGCCTAGGAGGAGTTAGAACATACACCACTTTAAGACTGGTTAGGAAAAAGTGCATCTTCTTTTGTTAACTGAAAATTGGCTCCATCAAAACGTTCGAATTTAACAAAATCCGCAGGAAACTCTCTCAAACTATGTACCATTAGTAATCGAATATTGTCTTAAGATTGTTGGAGCAAAAGGGCCGCAAAATTAAAAAAAAAATTAGTGAAAGAAAAGTTTGTTTTAAGGTGCGTTATAATGTCGTTTTCCTTAAAACAATATTCGCCTCCACCAGTAACAGTATGCACACGGGTTACAAATGAATTTGCCTCCAAGATACAATGAAGCCTAGAACAAGTCAATTTGTCTAACAACGTTATGCACACATGAAATTAAACCTCAAAGACCCTCAGATTTTGCTATTTAACTGAAAAATTAGAAATATGTTTTCTCGAGAACAAATAGATTCTAACAAATTTTGAAGAAGTGAGAAATTTAGGGGGAGAGAGAATTTTAAAACTGATTTCTAGGATACTCAATTGGCAGGCCAATGGGTCTATTTTATAGATAGCCAAAAGTTGTGAACGAAAAGTTATGACTTTTTATTTTTTTGAAAACTATTCGGATATATATATATATATATATATATATATATATATATATATATATTGTGTCTATTGCCATAAGACACAACAGTTGGACTTAGTCCAATGGTTGCCACAACAGTTGGACTTAGTCTAATGGTTGCCTCGTTTCTCCTCCAACTGATTGGCACCAGTTCGAACCACGGTGAGTGCACTTTATGAGTTTTATTTTTTCCAAGCATTGCAGCACCTTGCTGCTTGTGCCCCTAACACATTACAACACCTCATGCCCAGAGCCTCGCGCGCGCCCCTTGATGTATGCCCATGCGTTGCAGTGCTTCACGCGCAAGCACACCCATAAATAATTTTAAAACCACATCTTGACATAGAGGTGACTCAAAGTCCAGCCCTCTAGGTAATCCAAAGATATAAATACTAATGAGCCAATAAATGAGTTGTGAAGTAATATAGACCCAACACCTTATAACTCTCATAAACTTTCTATATCTTCTTTATTTCTAAAATAATATACAACTTCCAAAATCAACTCAAAAATATTATTAATAAATATAATATATAATTAATTATTTTGAAAATATTTCTAACATGATCTTCTAGCGGCCACCAATGTAAAGAGGATCGAACAACAAACACATCAATGGAGTGTTCATTTTACAATGAGATTTTTTTCTCATCATCTCCACACACCATACTTATTTTTATTCTTTTTATTTTTTTAATTTTTTTTAATTTTTTAATTTTATTCTTCTTAAACTAATTGAATTATTCTACTCATCATCCATATATCACACATTTTGTAAGAGAAAAAAATAAAAAATAAAAAAAGTATGGTGTATGAAGATGATGAATAGATTTTTTTTAACAATAAGTGATGTATGTTTTTCGATAATGATTTAGACATATTGTGAATTCATATAAGAATATTTTCCACAAATCTAATGTTAGAAACTAGGTTCCGTTTGGATTTAGAAAGTGTTTCATCTCATGTCATCATTATAATTTTTTCAGATTCTCACATAAAATATAATAAATAATTCAACTTTTTCAAGTCTAAATTTAATTTTTTTAAATCTTAAAATAATAATAATATTAAAAAATAATTTTTTAATATTTTTTATTTTAATTTTTATCTTTTAATTAAAACTATCTCATTTTATCTCTAAATCTAGACGGATCTAAAGCTACCATTAATTCACCAGAAATGCTACGTACAACCGGCATGTGCAACCGCCGCGACACCGTTGACTGCCACGTCAGCATCTGTCAGAGAAATTAAAAGAGCAGAACCAAAAAACACCATGGTTCTCTTCCTTTCTCGCGAAGGTTCTTTTTTTTTGGGGTTCCGGTTCAGAATATTACCTCAACAGCAAAGCGTGCCCATACTTTGTCATTTCGAGCTTCCATCACCCCTTTCAATATGTTCAAACCCAATCCTCTGATTATTTCAGCTATTTCTAGGAAGAAACCCCATTCTTCACAAAGCATTTGTAAGAATACGAAAGAAAAAAAAAAAAAAAAGATCAGTCCTTTAGAACCACAGGCTTAGACAAAGAGAATGAAAAAAAAGACCCATTTGAGAGCACAAGGACTGTTGAAAAACTCGAAACCCACCAATGGCTTCCTCCAAACAATCCATAGTCAAGAAAAAGACCAAAGAAACCAAACCCACGAAATCACCTAAGAAGTAAAATAATCTTTTGCGCAACAAAGACTTGCAGAACCTAAGAATTGCAGAACCTAATGGAAAGACTTGGCAACAAAGACCCATAATAAAAAATCTCTTATTATGATAAAACCTTTACAACGAAACGGAAAGTATGCAACACCAACCCATTACGTAAAAGCTAATATGAGGTAATTACAAAATGAAAAACTATAATATGAGCAAAACGGAAAGTAACCCAGAAGAGATTCGAGCATAGAAATGAAGCAAAATATTTCTACATAGGAGAAAGAAGAGCTAGTAGTTGTTGGGTTTGTGTTTGCTGCTCCAAACCCAGTTTCTGAGTTTTTCTTTTTCTTTTTCTCTTGCTTCATTTTTCTGGGTTCTTTGGTTTGGTCTTTGAGCGTGTTTGTCTTTGTGGTTTACCTGTTTAAGTATGGATCATAGAGTTCAGATGGCTTCGATGTGGAGATGATGAAGGGGCTTCGCTGGGTTCGTGGAGAAGACGAAGGGATCTGCTTGGCTTGAGTGGTGAAGACGAAGGGAAAGGGGGGTTGGCTTCGTGGAGAAGTCAAACGGTGCGTGCGTTTTGAGTCATCAAATGAAACGTCCCGTTTCATCTCCACGTGGAAACCGGTTCCGCAAAGGTTTCCCAGAGGCGGTTGTATATAGCATTTTTCTTAATTCACACTCCTCAAGGATTCTGTAGGCCCAAGGGTGGTCGCTATCCTCGACTTTTACAAAAACAAAGAACATAGATTTTTGGATATCCGCTTTACACCGACCTCGTTTTGTAGTGCTTGTACAGATGAGATGGCATTACAAATTTACACAAGTATTACGTAATGTGCTATTGTGTAGCTTATCATATTGCCAGGGAGCTTATAAAAAGATAAAAGCTGATTAGGGTGTGTGGCCCTTATTGTGTGGTATAAAAAGAAATATTCTGTAATTCACTTTTTAATTGGGATATATTCATAAGGTGGCCGACCTGCTCTGGGCCACATAATGTAAGTTCCATAGAATGTAAAAAAAAAAAGAGAGAGAAAAGAGAATCCGAAGCCGGAAGCAAGTGCCAAACTCTGGTTGGCAATCTAGTGGCCAGTTCAATGTTAGTGTCATTTCGAATTGGGCGAAACAATTTCACACGTTCTGATTGAACACAAGTAAAGAGCAGGCAAAAGTTTTATTTTTGGTATTCTGTGAGAACAGTGAAAACGTATCCTATGTGATCCTAAACTGAGTAAACTCCCAGGGCCAGATTTGGAGTTCATAACGAAATGAAATGAAAGGAAAGATCGCATTTTATTTCTTATAAATTATGGGGGAATTACGCCAAAAATACTAACCGATTTACCGGAAATGAGCATGAAGGGGGGGCTGGTCACACGCGCCTCAATGGGGGCGTAGTGACACTAGACTTTCCTTCCGGGGTTAGAGCATGCCAGATTGCCCACGCCACTCAACTATTGGCATATACGTTGTCTGAAGAATTGAATAACGTTGCTCGGTACTTATTAGAGACCTGGCTCCAGTTTTGCTTTGCTGTTCCCTTTTTATTTATTTATTATTCAGGCTTTCATGCCCTGTCCCTCTCTCTTGCTGTCTCTATCACGCGCACGCACTTTTGGGCTTTCCTTGTTCATGGCTAGTCACTAACCCAGATGTAGATTGATACCAACCATTGAGTTTGGTTTCTGGTTACCTGAATCATTTGCTTCCTTTGTGAGTTTTTCTGGTTCGCTGTCTCAGAAAAAAGTAGGTTGCAAAGCATTCTCTTTTGAGTTTTGTTTTCCTGAAGATGTGTTTTTTAATAAGTCGGGAGATGGGTTCTTTCTCCAATCCATTAAGAATCTGAATTTGCTTTGTACTGGAGTGAAGGATGAAGAATTTTCCTGGGACGCCTGGGACTTTGACTGGGCTTGTTCTCAGGATTTCACAGTGCGTTTTTGCGGTAGGGTCGATTGCTTCTATGGCCACCACCCACACTTTCTTCAATTTCACAGCTTTCTGGTATTTTCTCCCTCCTCAACTCTCAAATTTCTTATTTATTGAAGTAATTTTCCTATTATTAATCTTTTGTTCAACACCTAGTGGATCGATTTCACTGTACTGTCCCTTCGGTTTTAAACCGACATGTTAATCTCTGAGTTGTGCCCAAATTGGTCATGGGTAATCTGTCCATTACAATATGATCTTCTTGCTTGGTATATTGAAATTTATGATATCACAGGTGGGAAAATGCTGTTTCGAAATAGAGTTATGGCAGAGGACTGTATGCACGAATTAGCTTGCAGATGGATTGGAATTGATCTGCCGCTCAAAATTATGCCAACACATTTTACTGCCAAAAAAAAAACAATCAAAAACTCACTAGTGAGCTTCATTTCTTTGGAAATTATGAAGAAACTTATTGATTAAAAAAAATTTAAGCATGTGTTTCGCTTCTTGGGTTTACTGGAACTCTTATCCTCGAATTGTACTGGGTGAAAGACCTGACATCTAGTTTACTTGGGAACTCATCCGAGTTGTGACATGACTGAGTTCACTATAATTTGTTGACATGTGTCTCTGTAAAGAATAATTTTGTAAGTTAAATATATGTTCAAAAAAATTACTCAGGCAATCTGTGCTTGCCATTTATTTTCTATCTTACAGAATGTCTACATTCACCATATCCTCCTTCCTTAATGGTGGATTCTATGAAAGTAGGGAGGTTGAACCATTGAGAGTTCATACATCCTTGGTCATTTGATAATGGTCTTGGATTGTATATATGCATTATTGGTATCATGTTATTCTCGCAAAGAGCACTTGGCATTTCCGGGCAGCCCTTCTGTATGGTGATTGTGCATTATTGCCAAACAGGAAGAGGGATAAGATGGAAAAAGGGTTCTGTTTATATTTGTAATAAGCTCCATGGAGCTATTGATATGCGAGAAAAAAAAAAAAAAAGACATCCTAGTTACTAGTGCTTTTCATTCTAATTAGTTTCACCCAGGATGTGAGGACATTACTGTCTAGACAGCAGTATACCTCTCTTTGTCAAGGAAATGTAGCTGGGCTGATAAAATTGATGAAGCATTGTTTTATTCATTTTGCACATATTATGCTTCAGATGATAAAGAAGTGTCAGTCAAAGTCATTATACTTGTTTGGCAGTGTTTATGCTCCATTCTCAAAGAACTATTAGTTTTGGACCAAGTTCCATTAAGCATATGATGAGAACTGCATGCCCTTTTTAAGCTCAACTTTTTAATTGGTTCTGTAGTTTATTAGCTCTTGAAATCTGCTCAAGGTCTCGTGTAATAATTACAATTTCTTTTTTAAGTATATTTATGATACCATTGCCAATGGAAATTTATGAACTTTTGATGTGGAATCTTTTTGCCCAGTAAGCCCTGGGTGGAATATGCAAGATATGTTGGGCTTAAATGCAGTAGCCCCCGTACAGGCTTTCACAACGTGTCTGGAACTAGGGTAAAGTTGGAACCACGAAACCATGATATGGCATTTGCATGAACTTTGTGCCTCAATTTGTCTCTTTACTGTTCTGTTAGACAGTTACTGTATGATCTTAGGAGTTCCAAGTATCTCTATCTATGCCCTACTGTCTATGTTCTTTGTCACCCACGCGATTGTACAAAGATAATTAGGGGCTCAGTAATAGCAGCAAAGATTGGATGAAATGGGAATAAGATCATAACACTTGAGTTCACAAAACATGGGTCCATGGGTGAAGTCAAGAATATCATCTAGGGGGGTTGGAGTTTTTTTTTTTCTCCTTTTTTATTGGTGGGGGGGCTGGAATTGGCTGAGAGAATTACTTTTTGGACAATAACCATTAAAAAAAAATGCCAGAAATGCCTTTAACATTTTGTTTTTGTGAACACCATTTATTGACAGGGTTAAATGCGCTATTTTGTGCTCTAATTTCTTGCAGCTACCTGATTGCTTCAATGGGTTTACAAGTCATCTGGAGCTTTGTGCTTGCTGTATTAGATGCATATTCATTGGTGAGCAAGAAGGTGCTGCATAATCCTGTTTTAGTTAGCCTCTTTGTGGTTGGAGACTGGGTCAGCCTCTATGAAACTTTGACCATACTTGATTGTTTCACTTGTTCCAAAAGAGTTCTGTGTTTTTAGTGTTTTTCTCTGATAAATTTGAATTTAACAGGTGACCGCAACACTGTCTCTTGCAGCGGCTTCTGCTTCAGCTGGCATTACAGTCTTGTACTTCAGTGACTTGGGAGACTGCAATGCAGGAGAAGAATGCCAAAAGTACCAGATATCAGTTGCCTTGGCCTACCTGAGCTGGGTAACAATTGCAATTTCATCTCTAATTATGCTTTGGCTATTGGCTGCGGGTTAGACTTTTTGTTGTACATAGTCCACTGCATCTTCAATCTCACTGAAATCCACGTGTCTTACAGAAGTTTTGATCATTTGTGATGTTGATAGAAAAGGAAACACGAAGAACAACATTACAATACTCAACCATTAGTTTGATTCCTTCAGTTTTTCCCGGGTGGATTGGGAAAAGAGGTACAATTTGTATTTTAGGGTATCTTAATCGGAAGGTGGGAATGTCGAAATGAGACATACTATTAATTTGTATAATTACTTCTTAATTTTGTATTTTAGTGTACCAAAAATTGTTTGGTGGCTACAAAGGGCCTTTGTAAGTTTAATGGGCTCATTTGTGTGCCTACTTTAGTCATGGATCTTTGGTATTATGTGGGGCCGTCTTTTTCAGGAAAATAGCTTGCAGACACCAAGCAGCATAAACGTCACGCCTCTCATGAGTATGCCATACAGCCATGAGTTGCCCTAGGAAAATAGCAGACAGAACATCTAAAGCTGGAACAGATTTTGCTGTTTAAGGATTGCATCTTCAGTTCCATCATGATTCATGAACAAGAAAGTAATCAAATATGGGAGGTAGAAAAGAACCTGTGAAATGGGGAATAGCTCAACAGGCAATGTGTTTTGCCAATTGTTCTATTCAATCTCCATGGCAGTATAGCCAAATGTTCAGGCATTGAGAAAACATGAAAATCCAACCCAAAATGGTTTGTCCTTTTTCGTTGCAAGGAAAGCTAAAATATATTGCATAGACAAGGTAAGACAGCCTGTTGGTAGTTTTGCTTTTCTATCAAATCATAAGACGTGCTTAAATTATTCATCCTTACTCATTGTAATGGGAATTAGTGGGTACTGAATGGATTATGGAACCCAGATGCTTGATTAACATACAGCAAGGGGGGGCCACTGCTTTTTTCACAAAGGAAGGATTCCTTTGTCGTAAAGAAAAAATGATATTATAGAATTGCAATGGCAGTTCGTGGTAATCAGTGGCCAGAGAATTGTAGAGAGTTATGCCAACCATGTTGATTGTGAAAGTATACTGTGGTGTTAAAGCTGGAATGTAGTTGGAAGGGATGTGCATTTGCTATTTGCCAACCACAGCAAGTGGAAGCAGTAAAGTGGGTCTGTGTTTGCTTTCAGACCCCACAGGCAGGTAAAAGGAAAGTTAAGAGATCGCATCAGATTTGATGCTGGGACCGGATTTTACTGAATATCAGATTTAATCTGTCCTTTTAAATCCTTCAGGGAGACATGTATATGTAGGGTCATTTTCTTCACACCAATTAGTTTAAGAGCTGATCTACTGAACAAACTGGTAGTACCTTATGTACAAATTGTTAAGAGTACTACTTATTGGTAATTCATCAGCATCCTCATGCAGAGCAACAATCAATAAAGCTACTAATTGCAACGATCCATCAGCAACAAAAACAATATTTGCTTCCCCAAAGCTTCTTGTTTGTAGAAAGTAGCTTGTGGCCAGCAGTCTTGACCACAAATGATCAACGCAGTGCACCACACTTCATCAAAACTATCCTACTTTAACGAAACATTCTAAGGCATTTTCCTGGAATCAGTTCGATAAATTCCATGACGCTAGGACGCTTCCATTCTCACGGATAGATTTACCTGAACGATTCCTTTGGTGAAGAAAGTAGTAAGGGAATCTGCACAGTGCCAAATTGTCTGGTTTCATAAACTGAACAGTACATGTTCTGGAATAATAATGCAAATGTCAAATTCTCTTATGACGCATTCATATTCATCTTCAGGAATATTTTGGTCCAGCGTGAAAAAAACTTGAGAAGAATGATAATATCAAAGAACGTGAAAGTTTTTGGTAAAGCAAAAAGAAAAAAGAAATCCATAAAATATAATTAAGAGTCCTCCATCTAATCAACCTGTTATTTCATCCACTAATGCAGTGATATTAATCAATAAATTAAGATTTCATATTGGCCAGGGTAGGGTGAGAACACGTTATATAGAGTCAGTTCTTTCAGGATCATGTACTGAGTTAATGCATGCTAAGTCAAGAAGCAATGGTGCTTTACCAATAAGAAAAGTTTTAGTTCCACGAATCCACATTGTCCCAAGAATCTGACGTCACTTTGGCAAAATCTTGAGCTGCTTTCAGTTAGATTACTCATACTGTGGTCCAATCAAGCTCTTAGAACGTTGGGTTTACTGTTTAGGAGTCCATGTTGGCAAAGCAGGCATGAGAATATGTGCTATATATCCTGCCCACCATGTCAAAGCTCAAACTAAAGTCGGGGAATTTTCTGCAGATCATACTGAATTTGTACGAGAACACGATACTAACAAACAACATGCAAAGAGAATCAATTAGTCCGCTTCTTTCATCGTCTTCTATATTTACTTGTGCCTTTGTGTGTTCCTTCAGCTTGTGAAAAATCAAAGAGGAAGAACAAGAGCTATTACAAGAGCTTATGGCACTAACGAATGGCTCTTCCTTCCAGAGCATTTACAGGAAGTTCAAGCCGCAACTCCTCATGGTTCTGGCTCAGATTGGCTATACCTTTCTGTATTTTATTACAGAAGCCTCCTTCAATCATGGAATGAATCCTCATGTCTATATTACTTACAGACACATTGTTTCTGGTGTAGTGATGTTACCTTTTGCCTATTTTCTTGAGAGGTATATATATTAATATACATATTATACGGTTTAAATAACAGATACAGAATGTCTGTGTGTAGAAATGCAATTGATAGCAATAGCCAGCTGCAAGTATATACCTTTCCTAGAATGATACCTTTATAAGTTATGAATATGAGGCCTCTAAGAAAAAGACAAATGATAATAACACAAGCCTCTCAATGTTTCGAATATATCATGTTTGTAGCTATTGATCATCTTTAGTCCTCGATCTCCTGCAGAAAAGTAAGGCCGAAGCTGACAGCAGCTCTTATGCTCGAAATCTTTGTCCTATCTCTCCTTGGGTAAGGACGAATAACAAGTTTGCTTCTTAGTTACATGATGAAAAACAATTAATAATCGGCTAATTAAACGTCTTTCAATCATTGCAGGGTTGGTTTGACTCTGAACATGTATTTTGCAAGCTTAAGATACACCTCCCCAACCTTCGTTGCATCAATGGTCAACACCATAGCTTCCGTGACTTTTGTAATAGCCGTTGTACTCAGGTTGAAATGGTTCTTGACAGGCAAAATTCCGCTATTCTATTTAAAAGATTCTATCATTATTTCCATCATTTTATATTTGATTGTATTTGCATGCAGGTTAGAGGTTATTGATATTCGACATCCTCGAGGGATGGCAAAGGTTCTTGGTACCTTGATCTCCCTGGCTGGTGCAATGACCATGACACTGTACAAGGGGTCTCTAATGAGAGATCTATGGCAGCCTTTAATTCGTATTCAAGGGAATGCTACTACCCACGAGAACTGGTTAGAGGGTTCTCTTCTAACAGTTGCAAGCTGCATAACATGGTCTATATGGTACATTATGCAGGTCTTTATTCCTATCTCAGAACTATAGTTTATTGGACTAGTTTCCTGCAGACATTTTTTCTTAATTAGGGGACGCAGTACCTCATTATTTTTATTATTAACTCTCATTTATGGTGGAAGAAGTTTCTTGCAGATTGGCTAAATAACTCTGACAAAATTTTCATAGACATCCAAAAACAAAAACAAAAAAACAGAAGTAAATTATCAAAACAGACCCACCTCATTCAAACATAACGATATCTCTCGGTAACAAAAGACCGCAGTTCTCCCACATATTTCTATAGAATTTCAAATCAAGTGATAGTCACTATACTGACATGCAACGTTGGTGGATAATCCTCTGGAAATCTTAGGCATTTACATTAAAAAGATATCCGGCCCAACTGTCACTGACTGCATGGATGAGCTTTATCGGAGGAGCACAATCAGCAGTATTCACAGTGATCATAGAACATAAACGAGCAGCTTGGACCATAGGATTCAACATTGACTTCTGGTCCACCATATATGGTGTAAGTACAAATAGTCTCTTAATGTAGAAATACAGATAAAATTTCGATAAAATCTAGATCATGGAGATCACATGACAGGGAATAGTGGTCTCTGGTTTGATCGTCTTCATTCAACTGTGGTGCACGGAAGAAAGAGGTCCAGTTTTTGTGACCATGTTTAATCCCCTTTCAACTATATTAGTAGCGATTCTGGGATACTTTGTCCTCGGAGAAAAACTTTACATGGGCAGGTAATACTGCGCCGTTCTACTTGTATCTATATGCAGTACTTACAGTTTATGCATTCTTATGATCGCCATGCATGATTCACAATAGCTTCAATTTTCAGCTTTTACGAACAGAGAAACAAGAAGAATTTGATTATTCTAAACTTCGTATGTGCATTGTTCAGCATACTAGGGGCAATCATCGTCATCCTTGGCCTATACATGTTGCTGTGGGGGAAAGATGGTGACCAACAAGTTCACAGCGACTCCCAAGAGCAAACTTATTTGACTTCCAAACAGCAAAAGGAAAGCAAGAAGTTGATTCTCCCTTCAGCTCTTAAGGAAGGATCACAGTGCGAACCTTAAAGATTTAAATCGTTCCCGGCCTGATCAGTGTGGCGAAGGTATCGTCGTGCGATAAACATACAACTGAAAAAATAAAAATAATATTAAAAAAATATTAATATTAAAATACAACTATTCTAATCTCATCATTACAACTTTCACAAATTTTCACATAAAATAAAATAAATAATTCAACTTTTGTTAGGAATATGATGCAGCACACCGATTTGGAGAAATGAGATTAAACGGACAGCTTCAGTAATCAGTGCTATACGCACCATTTGGCATCCTAAGAGAATTTCAACTTATTATTGTATTTTATCTCTTTGTAATAGTTAGTTGCTAGATGTCTGCGTGTCAGTCCTAGTCTTTTACTTGTATGGTTTGTTATTCTGCATGTGCATATGGGAAGGGACTGAGGGGAGGGAGATTCATTCTGGAATTTTTGTGAAGAATTGATCAGTGTGTGGAGGTTTGGAAGCCCTCAAAGTCTTCCTTTTCAATACGTATGACTCTATGAGTATTTTTATCAAACAGCTCTCCTGCATGAATTATTCCATTTCATGAAGTAACTCTTTATAATTTCAAGGCTCCTTATTACATTCAACAATCCATTTTATTACAACAGAAACATCGCAACACCCTTCCAATCACTCACTCAACTCAGCCTTCACTTAATACATCTATTGTAATTCTTAATCTGCGCATAACAACTTTTTCAAATTCTAAAACAAAAATAATATTAAAAAAATATATTCAACTTTTAACTTTTATTTCAACTTATTTCATCTAATTTGCAAAAACAAAAAAGGTCTAAATTGAAGGAGATCAAAAGTCAACAGAGGAATTTGAAGAGTAGTTTGCATCAACTTCTGCTTCAGAGAAAGCAGGGAGGACGAGAAACTAATGGACTGTAACATGCCAGAGCGAGTCTGTACAGCAAATTAAGCAAGCAAATCAGATTGAGATGAAAACTGATACCTTCTTGTAACCTTCACCTCAGATCCCCCAATAAATCATAGAATATATATTCATCTACAACTGTCATTTTATTAGTCTTTTGAATTGTTGGTACTCCGGTTCATTCCTTCTTCGCAGCTAAACTTGCATGTCTTCAGCGATTCAGAGTCTTTTCAAAATCTCCACCTTTGGCAAGAAAGAAGAAAGGCTTGCAAAAATAGTAGTTAAATACCACGCGCAAAAGTTTCTCGGAGAGACATATTTTATGTGCGCTTGAGATCAGTTGACTCAGATGATTGAACTTGGAAGATAAAGTCCACCAGACTACACATTTTGCCAATGCTGCAACAAAATTACAATATCTGCAGCTCATTATGTTCTTCTAAACCACCATCTCTCCCTCCTAGGATTTGTTTAGCTTTTCTCAAAAGAAACAAACCATTTAAAGGAAAATGCTTGTGTCACCGAGACATTCTCCCAAGACATTTTTAAGGAAATATTTTTTAATGATGTTGTATTTTTTTTTTTTTAAAATGTTTAAAGGTATGAAAAAAATGTATGAAAAAAAAAAGCCAAACGGTGAGTTTTTCCAACCATTTAAATCAACTCCAAGTCATCTAAAACCTACAATGGCTTCCGATCCAAGAGTAGACATATACACTTGAGAACACATCATTTTGTTGTTGTAAAGAATTTTCCGACTGACCACTTCTTCCCAAATTCTGACGCAATATGTGAGAGCCACTAAATAATTCATAATACAACTATTATAGAAAGAATCGGTTTCTATAGGTATAATTGGTAAGCCCCAAGATACATAAATGAACTTGGCAATATCCTCACTAAGCATACATATCAAAAGCTAAAACAAGAGCGACAAACTTATAAATGACATCATTTAAGGATAACACATGGTATCTAATATCAAACTAGAACAGTTCTCCCAGATGAAGTTTAAGGGTACGAACATGTGCAAAATGGATCATTGTAATGCAAATAAGCACACTATTATTAAATGCCCGCAAACATCGAATCTTTCGCTTGACCTTTCCAGATTTCATGGATTTATGACTCTAATATATGGAATGCGATAAAAGTTCTCCATCAGACAGTCTAGCAATATCTGCGAAAGAATTTTTCTGGTTCCGTACGTTGACCTCACCTGGATAAGTAATTTGTTGCCGAACCAAAAACATGAGTTCACCCATTGAAACCTCACTGTAATTCAGCCTTTTAATTTATAGGCACTCCGGTTTACATTTTCATAGTAAATAACAAAGTTGCATCTCTTTGGAAAGTTAAGAGACTTTCACACATCTGTCTTTGGCAAGAAAAGAAAGATAAAAATAGAAAAGAAAGCTTGCCAATATACCATTGAAAAGTTTATGGGAAAAAGACGATTATTAGACTTGCACTTAAATCATAGAGACGGTTAACTAAAACAATTAAATCTAGAAGAAAAAGGCCACCAAACTACACATCTGGCCAATCCTGCATGCAATTGCCAATAGTTGAACTATGAAATAGGCCCTACTGAAACAGCAACTATATATACATGTTAACAGGTAACAAAAATCTTGAATAATAGTAAAAGAATGCATTTGATACCAATATCAAAAAACTATGCAGCAGGGGGCCTGAGCTCATGATCATGAGATGTATCACGGGCAGCTGGAGGCAAGTATTGCCACATTGGAACAAACCCATAGCTGGAAAAAACTGCCATCTTGTTTGGCCCAGCATGATATGCAGCTGGATGGCCTGGTATAAACCCAGCAGGAGGAATAGCCATAGCTTTCAATTGCTGTTCCAACCTTTCTTTATCTGCCTTCAGCACAAGCTTCTCTTCACGAAGTTCATTCTTCTCCGCCTGTTTGCAAAGGAAAATAGCTTAAAAGTTGCCAGTATTGAGCCATCAAGCATTGCAAATTCATACAGAATTCACCTCCTTAATCAACTACATGCAGCAGAAAAATTAGAAATAAACTCAAATAATTAATCAAGCTATCACATAAAAAAGAATAAATATTTAATTTCAAAATATTGCAAAAGCAGGGACCCAATACGTTTCAATCCTTATTTTTCCTCCTAAACCTCCACCTCTCCCTTAAGATCTGTTTATCTTCTCCAAAAAGAAACCAACCATTTTAAGTAACTCCAAGTCCTCTAAAATCAACGACTTCTACGCCTGGAGTATTTTCACGCAACACGCTTGTGGGTATTCCATTTTGTTGATGTAAAGCACCTACCAACAACGACTTCTTCGCACATTCAGATGCAAGTACATGTGAAAGCTAGCGAACAGTTCATTATACAATTATCACTAAACAAACAATTTATATACACATAATTGATAAGCCAAAAATACATCAATGAACAAAGTTATATCCTCACTAAACACACATGAAAAGTTTTAAAAAAAAAAAAACACAATTTATTAAGAATATAGGACAAGGACAACACGGTAACTGAAATCAAAGCAGAAGAATTCTCCCAAAAGGAATATAATAGAATTCCTATTACGAACATCCGCAAAGCACAAGCTGTCAAAAGGAATGATAAACTTCACAATGCAGTAAAATTATTTATTTTTTGATAAGTACAGCAAAATTATTTATATACAACTAACCTTTAGACTTTGTATTTCTCCCAGTAGTTTCTCATTTGTCTCTTTAAGTTCTTGAGATTCAGATCTCAGTTGCTTCAAAATTCTGATTGCATCATCAAGTACTGCATGCTTGTCAGTTTTGACAGTTCTCCCAGGATCCAAAACAGAACTCAACTCTAGAAACCTGCATGAATCATAAACAAGACCTGGCCTTTCATTATCACCTAAGAGAGAGAGAGAGAGTATAACATTTACACGGCGCAGAATTCCATGACTTCAAAACCCTTTACAAAGAATAAGCATTCTGACAGCAATCATTCTAGTGCAAAATGTACATTAATTTTAAATTAAATTTCTCACAAGACAGCCAGAAATAATGGAATTCCTTTTTGGATAAACAAAAAAGGAAAACAAAATGGTTATACCGAATGCTTAAACTCAACACCATATAAAAACCATGAAAATTAATAGAATCTGATGGAGTAAGTTGCTTGCCTGTCATTCAATCTCTCCCTTCGCAATCGCTCACGGCAAGCTTTAGAGACAGGCCTGCTGCATGAATCATTTCTCCCCCTGAAAGTTATTAGCATAAGAATTATCTGAGGATGTAAGAGCACAATGATACAAGCAGATCAAGTTGTCGCTACCAAATATGGAAATGAAAAAAATTGCAAAACTTACTATGCATCACATAGAGATGGCTATAAATGAAAGTGATACATGGATATTATCACCATCCAACTATACTGTTTAAACCCCTTCTCGTTATTTGGTGATCAGACTCACTGTAGGAAACTGAAATTCGGGTAGCAAAACTAGAGTTCAGAGGCAACTATGCACTGAAGCACTGTGTTCTAGCAAATTCATAAGAAGATAAATGAAAATACCCTGATTAGCAGTGACAAATGGCAAGTAATGACAAAACGCAAAAGCTACAGCTACCGATTCCACCAAATAAATGTAAACATCAAATATTTGTTGAACCAATTTTATGTCCGGATGGGCCTAACAAATTAAAAAGTGAACAGAAAGAATAAAACAATGAAAGAACTCTATGCGGTAAACGAATATAATATAAGACGCTACAGAACTATGATTTATCAGCTGAGCTTTAAAAAAAACACAACAGAACAGAAAAGTTTAACTTGTACAGGATTATTCTCGCAATTTATCCTACGAATGCAAAAGAAAGAGGAACAACAGAACAGAAAATTGGATTTTGCAAGATTATGCCTTGCTATTTATCCTATGAATGACAACGGAAGACAAACACCATAAGCTGTAGCTGGTAAGATTACAAGTCTAATTTTCGGAAGCAAAAAAAATAAGAACTGAAATATAAAACCATCTCAATAATACCTCTTCCGCGAGCACTCTCTTTCCACGCTAGCACTGCAACCATATATGATAATAAATAATAAATTCTGAAGAGAAACAATCTAAGAATTTACGGCATCAAAATCTAGAATCCGAACCAATAATTATCATAGACTCGAGCAATGCGACATGGAATTCAAGGATAAAGTACAGAAAAGAAAGCCGTAAGGAGAGAAAGGAATTGGATTACCTATGATCGGGCAAACAGAATTCGGGGGAAGTGTTGCCGCCGATGAAGGTATAATCAAGAAAATCCCAAGAGATACTGTCCTCTAACAACGATGGATCCATTTCATTTGGGTTTTGGGATTTTGGAATCGGGAAAATGGAATTCCAATCGCTGTTCAGGACTTTTTGGGAGCTGAACTAAAAATAAACCTATGGGGGAATCTTATTTATTTAATGTGTATAAATGCGCAGGCCCAAAAAAGAGAGAAGGGAGCACCAATAAAGTCCCACCACGTGGAGGGAACCTCGCCACCGCGTCTTTATTCCACGGAAGTTCGGAATTCATGTCTGCCCGACTCTGCCGCAGGTAGAACTGTGCAAAATTTCGAAATTTTTGACTGTCTGATTTTCGTTTTGATTCTGACACCGATGGAGTTGGAGTAATTGAAATTTGGAGCCAGAGTCGAAGTAGCTCCAAAAAAAACGTCGTCGGAGTCGGAGTCGGAATCGGAATCGGAGTTTGGAGTGAACTGGAGCTTCGAACTCTGACTCCGATTTTAAAAAAAAAAAAAAATCACTAAACTAATGGCGTCGTTTCATCTCACGAGAGGTCCAAAACACAGGACCCCCCTTCTTCCTTCTTCTTCTTTCTCTTCTCTTCTCCAGTTCTCCGAAGTCTGAACAAGTGATTGTTGATCTCGCCACCTCGTTCCCTCGCCGTCATTCCTCATTGCGCCTCCGTAGTTCGTACTTCGTAGTCTCGCCGTCTCGTTCTCAGGCCAGCCTCCGTAGCATTTGAGTTTTGGTATGTTTCCGATTCCGAGCCTTAACTCGATTTAATTTTATGTTTATTTTCGGATTACCTAGATTTAGTTATTTTCAGATTACCTAGATTTAGTTATTTTCGGATTACCTAGATTTAGTTATTTTCGGATCATAAAGGTGGTTATTCTAGTGAATTTGAGTTGTACTTGTTGAGTTTGGCTTGATTTCATCTCAAAAATGTCATTTTTGAGATTTGGCTTGACTGTGGCTCGACCCTCTAGCTCGAGCCATGTTCGCTCGACCATTCGCTTGACTTCGCTAGAGCGAATATGAACCCGAGAGTTTCGCTCGACAACCACTCGACAGTCCGCTCGAGCTAATATGAACCAGAGAGGCAGAGAGCTCCGCTCGACACTCACTTGATAGTTCGTTCGAGCTAATATGAACCCAAGAGCTCCACTCGACTCCTGCTCGACATTCCGCTCGAGCTAATATGAACCCGAGAGCTCCTGCTCGACATTCCGCTCGAGCAACTATGTAACTAGTCGAACCCGAGAGCTCCGCTCGACAGTCTGCTTGAGCGGGATTACAAAGCTGATACCTAGACTATTTTAGAGATAATAACAAATCTTGTTTTGAGTTCTATGACTTTTGATTTTACGATTCGAATGGAAAATACTGAGATAATAACAAACCTTGTCAAAAAGCATCGATATTTGAATTTTGGTTACAAGCTAATTTTTTAAACTAATATAGCCTAGTTATTTTTTAAACTAATTTCTTGGTTCTAATTTATTTTTGCAGCTTCTTTGATTGTGATATGGATCATAGACCAAGTGGAAATGATCGTCCACAAGGGGATGTGGCGGATGCCAATGCTACAACTCCTACACCGGTGGGTGCTTCCACCCCTAGAGCCACATCTAAGGCAACCACATCTAGAGGAGCTACATCTAGAGCAGCCACATCTTGTGCAAGTAGTCAACTCCCACTCCCAGTGGATATAGAGGGTGATGATGAGGATATGTTCAACGAAGAGGAGGAGATGCCCATTGAGCATGATCAACCACAACGGGCTTCTAAAAAACGGTCGTGGACATGGAATCATTTCACCAAAATTCCTGGTGAAATTGCAAACCCGCAATCAAGATTTCACTATTGTGGTCAACTTTGTAAATGTCATTCGAAGAAGCAAGATACCAGTGTGATGATAGCACATCTTCAAGGTTGTCAACGATATAAGATCGCGAAGGGATTGACGGCCACTGATCAGACCAACCTCAGTTACGAAACTTTTACGGTCACTGATGGTACACATGCTAAGAAACTGGTTTTGAGGGATATGCTTGCAGAGATGATAATTATTGATGAGATGCCCTTTACCACAGTCAAAAAAAGAGGCTTCCGAAAGTTTCTAAACTTTGTTGAGCCACGCTTTCCCATTCCATCACGGTATACGGTGATGTGAGATTGTATGAAAAGGCATGTGAAGGACAAGGCGGAGATGAGGAAGATATTTGTTACCACTGGCCAGAGAGTGTCATTTACGACTGACACATGGATGTCCATACAGAACGTCTGCTACATGTGTATCACAGCACACTACATTGATAGTGAGTGGAATTTGCATAAAAGAATTATTCGCTTCCAAGAAATTGTGGATCATAAAGGTGCATCTATTGGGGCGAAGATAGATGATTGTATAAAGGAGTGGGGGATTCGAAAAGTGATGTGTATTACAGTTGACAATGCTAGTGCCAATGAAACAGCAATTGATTGGTTTAAGTGGAACACGACGGTGAACGATGATGTCATTCGGGACCACGACTTTATTCATGTTCCGTGTTGTACTCATATCATCAATCTCATAGTTGTTGAGGGGTTAAAAGAGGTTGATATTTCCATTACATGAGTCCGCAACATTGTGCGATATGTGAGGGGTTCCCCCCAAAGGCTTGTCAAGTTTAAGACAATAGCAAAAAATCTTCAGATTGAATGCTCTAGTATGTTGTGCTTGGACGTTCCGACTCGATGGAACTCTACATACATGATGTTGGATGTGGCACAGAAGTACCAAAGATCGTTTGAGCGGATGGAGGTCGAGGATAGGGGCCTGAGATATGCTTTGTTGGAGCCAGTAGGACAGGGGCTCGGTGCACCGGACGCACATGATTGGATTAGTGTAAGGTACTTTGTTCAATCTTTACAAGTTTTTTATGAGATAACCATGCGGATATCTGGATCCAAATATACAACTGCAAACTTGTACTTCACCGATATCTCGGAGCTTCACTTCCACTTGGAAAATAGTTGTAATGATTCTAGGGGATTGTTATCTGCTATGGCTACGAGGATGAAGAACAAATATGATAAATATTGAGGGAATATTGAGAAAATAAATAGATTATTATTTGTGGCTGTGATCCTTGACCCCCAATATAAGTTGGTCGTTCTAGAATTTTAGGTAAATTCCATCCTCGGGGCAGTGAAGCCTGCAAAGTTTATTACAATGCTTAAAAGTGATATTGATGACTTATATCATCACTACAACAATAGTTGTCAACCATCATCTGCAGTTGGTAGCTCCTCACATTCGAGGCCAATGGGATCGACAGTTTCCTTCGATGATACTGACTCATCCAGACTTGGGTTTACACGCCATCGTATTATGTAACAGTATCATCAACTCATTGCAATGAGGAATATTATGCAATATACATCTGAGGTTGAACGATATTTTATAGAAACTGTCGAGGCATCTAGTGATGTATTTCAGTTGCTAACTTGGTGGAAGGTTAATTCCACCAAGTATCCAATCCTTTCCCGTATACCCCGAGATGTGCTAGCCATTCCTATCACTACGGTCGCCTCAGAGTCGGCATTTAGCACTGGAGGTCGCGTGTTGGATGCTTATCAGAGTTCATTGTTATCGTCAACCGTGGTGGCCCTCGTTTGCACACAAAATTGGATCAGTGAAACACCCATTGGATTAGATACTGTTGGCGTTGATGCCGAGAGCTATAGGCTTGAATCGGGTAACTTTATAAGTTTATATGCTTTTAAATTTTCATTTAATTAATTTTAATATTTCTAACTTCTACTTTTTATATTTTATAGACCTAATTGTGAACTCTAACATAATTGCCGATAATTAAGAATTTGAGAGTTTGAGATGGACGCCCCTTGAGAGTTGGGATGGAGAACCCTATTTTTTCAAGAAACCCCCTTTATTGGTAAGAATCAAATGGAGAATCAAATTATACTTTTACCATATTCAATTTGTTATTATCAGTTTTTTTCATTTATTGCTTACAACTTTTTATCTTTACTTATGATTATTTAGTTTTTAAGTTTTTTTTTTCTTTTCAATATTTTTTTTTACAGATTAAGATTTTGGACAGTTGTTATAAATGAGACTGTGTCACTGTATGAGATTGTTATAACTTATGGCTACTAAATAATTTATAGTTATTTAGTTTTTAAACTATTGGATTTATAAATTTTTTTTTATCTTTTCATTAATTTTTTTAACAGATTCGGACTTGGGCAATAGTGAGCCCAAAAGATGAAAATGGCATAAATTTTGCCCAATAAATAAACTACATGGCATTGGTAGTGTCACGTTAAAAATGTTAGCTAATATGATTTTTTTTTCTCAAAGCAAGCGTACGTGGAGGATAAGGTCATGATCCATGTTCAATTGATCGAGCTGCATGGTGTGATGAATAATAAACCATGTTGTACAGGAAATTAAACCAAGCTACCTAATTATTTATTTATTTATATAATTACTATTTTTTGTTTTATTTTTTGGTAATTAGAGTCATTGCAAAAACTAAAACAAAACAGTATTAGTGTTTTAAACTTTTAACCTATCATATGATGCCATGCACATAGAAAGATAATAATAAGGAGATCAATCATGGTTAAAATTACAATGGTAAACAGTACTGCTTTCCAATTTTCTTTTCATCTTTAACCATAACATTATTGTTGTTAAACTCTAATTAAGCATGAAATTGCAATTGTCTTAAATTTAGGTGTTAAATATATGTGCTATGTTATATATTACATTATTATATATCCTACTTTCGTCACAATGTATTAATGCAACGTTGTCCATTAATTAGTACTATTAGATCAACTCTTTTATATATATATGCACACATACACAAACAAATATAAACATACACAGATTATTTACATATATCCATGTGTGTATGTATAATGTATGGGTCAACTTGCATAAATCTCATAGAAAGCAATATCAAGAGTCAAAACATGGGCCACATACGCCACCATGAAATTTTTAGGTGCCTTACACGCCATACTTCATTTTTATTTTTGTCTTTTGTTTTGATTTTTTTTGTTGAAATGCATTGTACTTAATTAAAATGATTTTCAAGGCCAGGGGTAAAAGAAACGTGTTCTTTAGTAGTTTGCTACACACACACACACATTGGTGGCTACAATTTGGTAATTAATATCTATATATAAGTTTTATCCTGCGTGTTTATTCAAATGTTGGTGGCTAAATAACTATAAGTTATTTAGTTTTTAAACTATTGGATTGGATTTATAAATTTTTTTTTATCTTTTCATTATTATTTTTTTACAGATTCAGACTTGGGCAATAGTGAGCCCAAAAGATGAAAAAGGCTAAAAGGGCATAAATTTTGGCCAATAAATAGTCGGAGCTCTGATCGGAGTTTGGAACTCTGAACTCCGATCAGAGTCGGACTCCAACTCCGAATCCGACTCTGTTCGGAGTCGGAGTCGGAGTAAAATTTTCGCTCCGACTCCTGTCGGAGTCGGAGGTCGAAAACGACTACTCCGACTCCGTTGGAGTCGGAGCTCAGCCCTAGCCGCATGTGTCTCTCTTTTTTTTTTAAAATAATTCTAATTGTTTTTAAAAAAAAATGTCACCTTTTTCTTTGTTTATCAATTTTCAGTTACTTGTGGGCCTCTTCCTGGGCGGAATAAGATCTGCTTGCTCGAGAATAAGGCCGCCTGTTTAAGCACCGAGTATGAGCCTGATCAGCGCAGCCCCATGACAATGGATCATGATAATAAGAGAGTAAAAAATCTTCACGACCTCTTACTATTTACACAACACTTCATACTCTATATATTTTTTTAATTTTTTCTTTTATCAAATATTTATTATATAAATAATGAATAGAAAATTTGAAATAGTTTAAAAAGAATAAACTCAAAAAAAAATTAAAAATATTAAAAAATTAAAAAAAGTGGAGCGTGGAGTGTGGTGGAAGTTGTGTAGTAAAACCTTATTCCGCCCAGGAAGAGGCTCACGAGTAACGAAAATTGATAAACGAAGAAAAATGTGACATTTTTTTAAAAAAACAATTAGTATTATTTTTTATTTTAAATTTTATATTGACATCATATTTTAAGCGATTATGATAAAAATGAGAATAACAAAATTTAAACGCATCTTTAATGCTTGCACGGCCTAAGTTTATATATATATATATATAGAAAAATACTAAATGGCTCCTCAAGTTGTCCAAGCTACCCGCCCAGCATGCCTCTAGTGTAATTGCATTTTTTTTATTTTAAAATTTTTTTGAACATCTTTAAATATTTAATATATATATATATATACAAATATACAAATTCACTAGTAATAACTTGTTTAAATATTAAAAAAATTAAAACACACTAGCGAAACTGAGAAATAAAACTAGGAAGCAAACTAGCATTTTTCTATATATATAAAAGCTATATCAGATTGAAACAATGAAATTATTATTTGAAAAAATCTACTCATTTAGAGCATTAGCATTGGTCTATGCAAATGCATATGCAAAATTACCTCTTTTGCATAACCATTTGACCATTTGCATATGCATAAGTAAAACTCACACATTGGCTTATGCATATTTGAAACCAAATAATAATAAAATATTATTTTTTTATTATTATTAATTTTTTTCTAAAATCAAAATTTTTATATATATTTTGTAATTAGCATCCACTATATACATTTGAGATTAATAATACAAATGCAATAATAAAAAATATAATTTTTTTATATATTATATTAAAAATATAATAAAATGAAAAAATATATATAATATATTATAATAATAAAATGAATGTGTATGTGAATATTTGTTGTGTTGTTGAGGGAGGGAGAAGAGGAAAAGATTGAGAGAAGGAATGGAAGGAGAGAAAAAAAACAATTAAAATATCTTTGATGGAGTGAATAGTTGTTATCCAAATTTGGATAACAACTGTTCACTGCTAGCCAAATTTATGCATATGCATAAGCCAATGTGGATGTTTTTTGAGTCATATTATGCAAATATGGCTTTGCATATGGATATGCATAGACCAATGCTAGTGCTCTTAAGTAGCGTTCCTTCAGCGTCTGGCTCAGAACAAAAAATGCATAGAGAGAAATAACTGCTCAGCAAGTCAGCATGGTTAATGGTTTTGATAAAGAAGCTATAATAAGAAAATCAAATGGCATGAGCTTCATTCTTAAGCTTGTGAAGAAGCTCGTCCACGAAAGAAACAATAACCCCAGCTTTTCTCTTGGGAGGTTCTCTTGGGTTATCGGATTTTATTTCCGCCTTCAACTCCTCTTTATGACCTACGACTTCGCTTTCATTAAGTTGGGGAGTGTTGCGTAGGATATTGGTCCGGTCTGGTCTGGTTTTAGGCTGTTTTGTAGACCGGACCGGATCTATTCGGTCCAGAGATTTTCAACCCTAGACCGGACCGAGTATAGATAGAACCGGTCCGGTCCGATCCAGTCCTTGGTTGGTCTATTCGGTCTGGACATGCTCCAAATGGACCATTCAGCGCATCTAAATTTGATTTTTGTTGGGCCCAATTTCAATTATTTTCGGTCCACTTCAAATTTTGTACATTTTTTAGCTAAAAATACTAAAAAAAACTTGATATTGAAAAATACAATGATAAAAGAAAACTAATCGATATAAAAAACTAGAAAAACAAAACAAAACAAAATAATAATACAAAAGTTATTATAAATTACAAATTATAAACTAAAGTGAAAATTGGAAATAGAAAATTACAAAGGAAGGAGAGGTGTTCTAAATAATATTTGACAAATCTCAATATTTGAAGAAACCATGGCTAACTTCCAAAAGTTTTAAAATATAATAAACTAAAATATTAAGCAGTCCATATCTTTTTTATAATTGCTTCTGCTCTGCAATCTAAGGATTTCAAAAGAGACCATTTTTGCAACAGTTCACACGCTCGTTAAGCTATAATACAACCTCTTCTTTCTTCATTATCTCTCTTACTTCACACATCTGGGTAGAATATGCTTGAAGCAAAATAAATCTGAACAGACAAAATAAGCATTAATGCAAGGAGAGGGGTGGGGGCCAATTGATTGAAATATATGAACACCAAACACAAAAACGACAAAATAAAATAAAAGAGAAGATTCCGATAAGCAGAGCTTTCAAATGGAAACTTTTCCTCAACGCAACCAATTGTATAATACTATTTCACTCGCACGTCTCTTTCTTAATTCTTAATAAATAAATAAGGATGTTTTACATGCATAATAATTTTGAAATTTGTATTCACTCTAGTCCCTACCAATCACATAACACTACTATGTACTTGTAAAATCAGACTTTCTTTTTTATGACATATTAATAATCTCAAATAAATTATTGGAAATAACTCATTTGACTAAATTATATATACTTTATAATGTATAGGAAGTCGTAATTGGGTTTATTAATTATATATATAGGAGCTAGCTAAAGAATTGCTCTTCATGTACTTGGCGTGATCTTAATATCATGATTAATTATATAGGTTTATAGTTGGATTCTAGTTGGATTAAAGTCGATACATGCATGAAGTTAACTAACTTTAGGCAGGCATGAAATAATAACTAGATAAGCCTCTTTGGTTTAAGTTACCTAAGTCTCTTATTCTGATAAATAAATCTGAAAAACCAAAATGGTAGTACGTACACTTGTATACCAAACTACACAAAAATTAATACTTGTCAAACAACTCAAACCCATATAAAGAGATCATCAGAGCTTAGCTTACCAACAATTTTCTCACATCTTTAGTCTTTAATCAAGATTGGGTGTAGGGCCAGTAAGCGTTGAATTTGATGCCTCCACAGAATCAATAAAGTTCAGTTCTCCAACAAAGTTCATTGGACTTAAACTACTTCGGAAGTGTCAAGTACACAACCCGCAGTGCTAAATGTAGATTCAGAGGCCACAGTAGATACCAGTATTGCAAGTACATCGCGTGCAACCTTTGAAAGTACGCAATATCTAGCTGAATTCACATTCCACCAAATTAGAAGGTCAAAACTATCATCTTGATCCTCACATCTTTTAGCTAAATATCTATCAACCTTTGACTTACTTTCCAAACTGTCTTCTGACTGTAACTGTTGCTTAAATTGGGCCATTAAATGTGACTTTCTACTCATATTCTTGTCAGCTGAAGGAGATACATCTTCATGTGGGGAACTTGTGCGCTAAGGAGAATGCCCTTCTTCATATTCTCTGTATGCCTCATATATGCGGATAAATGCATTTCTCACCTTCCAGTTAAAATCAATTTTTTTTGCATGATCATATGCATACATTTGTCACAACCCAAAATCAAGATATCGCATCTTGTAACAAGGATCAAGAAGAACACCAGCATAGAGCAACATATTCTGATTTTTTAAGTTCTCCCAATACTTGTCAAACTTCTCTTCATATTTGTGGTCATTAATCCTACAACGGGATTTCGTTTTTTACACTCCATGCTAATGACATCTTTAATAGTAACCAACTCTAAAAAAAAACATTGCAAGTTACATATTCACCCCCCAAGAAGGGTAAAGTTGCATCATGAAATAATTGAAGAAATCTCACAAACAACTTTACCTTCTCCCAATCGGATGCATTGGGAGGCCCTAACTTCTTTGACTTTCTCCTATTCACCACATGGTCCAAATCTTCATCATCGATATCGTCATCTTCGTCATCTTTAATACTACCAAGGAAGCACGGATCTTCTTCCTCCAACCGATCAAAAGCCCTTCTAAATTTGGAAGCCTTCTCCAACATAAGATAGGTGGAGTTCCACCTAGTTGGTACATCAAGGCAAACTTGGCTTTTGGATTGAATATCTTCCAACCCCACACATTTTTTAAATATACTACACCTTTGAGGGGAGGATTTAACATACTTCACAACACCCCTCACCTTCACAATTGACTCATCATATTCTTTCAATCTCTCACGAATGATTAAGTTCAAAATGTGAACACAACATTGAATATGCAAAAATTCATGTTCCAAGACCGTGTCTCTCCTAGACTTGTTTTTTTTTTTAAATAAGAAACGACCCCATTATTAGAACTTGCATTATCAAGAGTGAGTGCAAGAAATTTTGGTCGCCCCCAATCAAGCAAACACATCTCTATACCCTTACCAAGTGTATCACCCTTATGATTTTCAACCAAACAAAAGGAAAGAATCATTTCGTGTAACTTCCAGTCATCATCCATAAAATGTACTGCGAGACACATATAGTTTAGATTTTGCATGAATGTCCATATATCCGTGGTGAGGGAAATTTGCTGCCCTCGAAGAGCATTTCTCAACTTTTGTTTTTCCTTCAAAAACAAATTAAAACAATCCTTGGCAACCGTCATACGGGATGAAATCCGTACCCACTTAAGGCAAATCACAAGCATAAACTTCCTGAAACTCTCCCCTTCAGCATGCCTAAAGGGCAACTCATCAAGAATAATCATCTCTGCTAAGACTTGTCGGCAAGCCTCAACACTAAATGCAATAACAAGTCCCCCGCTAACACTACCACTTCCTCCCTCCACCTTCCAACCTAGAGTTGTCTAGGATTTATTAGTCTTCCTAAACGGATATTTCTTACATTGATTTTCAATGTGATTTTTCATGTTTTTTACCTTCGTATCACATGCATACAAAGCACCACAATAATGACATGCAGCCCTAGGTTTACTTGGATCACCTTTTGGTATTATTGTAAAGTGATTCCAAACAAAAGACCTAACTCTATCTCTTTGTGACCCACCAACTGATTTATCACTTACATTGGATGGGGGTGGAGGCATGTTTGCTATTGACTCTTGCACATTATTTGTAGAAGATTTCATCTATAAAAAGGACAAAAGGACAAGTGGACAAAATAATTAGAAAACAAACATTAATTAATGTACAAGTGTTTACAGCTTGTACAATGTCCAAACATTGATAAATGATATAGAGCAATAAGGACAAAAGATATTATGGAAACTTTTAGTTTTAAAACATCTCTCGGTACATCAATATTGAATATACAACAGCCAAAAAAAAATGTAACAAAAAAACAAATGTTTGTTCAACACAATAGCCAAAAAAACCCCATTATGTGCATTCTGGACACATGCTAGAATGCATTATTATAAATTTATAAGCATTCTATGCATATTTATAAACAAGCGTTCTGTGCATATTTATTATAAGCATTCTGTTTTGTATTATATAAAAAAACCCAACAACATATTTATCAAAAACCATCATTCTGTGCATGGCATCATCTTGGTTGTTGTTTAAACATAATTTAGTAGCCTCTACATTCCTCTGTTTTAGGAATTACTTCCATTTTTATGAAATGTCAACATTTTTATAGCATTCAAATTCTGACTATTAAACCAATAACCATCCATACATGACTCGTTTAAGTTGGCCAAGAACTAGGATTGCAGTCATTTTGATCGAGTTGCTTTTTCCTTTCAACCAGCTATGAGCTAGCAGTGATATTGAAAGATTTTTGAAATATACTGAGAGAAAGAACATATTGAATAAGATGGCTAATTTGACAATCTCTAATAGATAATAATTAATATGAAATAATAATAATTTTTTTATTGTTATTAATCTATAAACAAATGGCTCTTTAGAGAACAAAACCCTTAATTCGTACAAGGAAATTACTTACCTTGGCTGCTTGCATCCTCCTTGGTTAATATACTTATTATTATTATTATTTATAACAACATAAGTTAATATACTAAATGTGTTAATAATATAAAACATTTAACTGGGTTGAAGAACTCAATTGGAGCATAGAGTCTTGACGTGGAGTCTAGGAAATGGACAAGGCTGAATAATGCGATTTTGGTGTTTGATATGAATCATCCATTACTGCTCATACATTGTATATAAACAATATATAAAATAAATACAAAGATAAATACCCAATTTAAAACCCTAGCCAACACTATGCATCTGCCATCGACAGACCAAAATGGTGCAACTATAGACTACCACACAGAGAGAGAGAGAGAGAGAGAGTACCAAATTTGGTTGCCTGCTGCGATGAAGGGGACGGAGCCAACGGAGGAGGGATCTCGGCACTTAGGGTTCGCAGGAGGTGAAAGTGAAGTGAAAGTTGAAATGAAAATGAAATGAAGGGGGGGAAGCTCGAAGAGTTGAAGAACAAAGGTAAATTCCCATAAACAGCGTCGTCTGGGTCCAAATTTGGATCCAAACGGCGCCGTTTTAGCCAAGTAAAATTGAAAAAAATAATTGGGTTGCGTGAAACTTAGTTATTTTTTTTCCTTGCAGTGACTAAAATGGCGCCGTTTGGGTCCAATTTGAATCCAAAAGATGCCTTCTCTGGGAAGGCAGACTGCAAAAAAAATTAATACAAAAAATTATTTAATTTAGTAAAATTAAAATTAAATTAACTATTTAATGTGGATTATTTAATTAACTCATTTAAAAAATAATTAATGATAATTATTTATATGATGTTAAATGTTAATTGCTAATTTGTTACTAACTTAGAGTATGTAAATGACTCAAATTCAATATATTATAAATATTACAATTTATGATTCTATGAATCTATGATTAATAAATTTGTAATATGATTAATAAATCATTGTATTAGCCTATAAGGCTATTAGGTATATATAGTTATAACTTATAGTGATATTAATACTATACTATTATACATAAATTATGCTATAATCCTATAACTCTTATGACATATTAATATATACTAATACTATATATTATATAATAATACATAATATATTATATAATCATACTATATATTATATAATAATACATAGTCTATATTAACGGCGCCGTTTTAGCCAAGTATTACTAATACTATTATTACTATATACTATATTAATAATTTAATAGTGATATTAATACTATATAATAATATATAGTCATAGTCTCATAAACTCATAGTGATATTAATAATTTAATACTATATATAGACAGTACTATAGTCTGTAGACTTATAGACTTATAGTGATTTAGTTATAATTATATTGACGATATTAATTATTATTTTATTACTAACTTAAAGTATATTAATGCATAAGGACTCATGAGCCATTGAGTCATATACAACTTTTATATTATAATTTATACTATAACTCTTAATACTTAATAGTATTAGACTATTAGTAATATATTAAAGAATGTATTAATACATTGATACTAAATAGTAAATATATATAGTTATAGACTTATAGTGATTAGTTATTATGAATCATGATTGGTATAACTATATAATAGTATTAGTATAAAGTATTAGACTATTACCAATCCACTTTAAGTCTATATATAAATTACTATATAAATCACTATAGTATTAGTTATACTAATACTCTAATACTATATCACTATATGATACTATTAACTATAGTGATATAGTAATTGTAATACTAATACTAATATTTATACTAATACTAATACTAATATAGACTATAGTTATAACTTATACGTATACTAAATCACTATAACTTATACTAATATATTATATAGTTATACTAAATCACTATAAACTTATATTAATATATAATATAGTTATAATAAATCACTATAATATAGTATAACTAATATAACAACTAATATAACTATTAATATAACGATATAATAGTATTAGTATAAATTATTAGACTATTAGTAATATAGTAGATTTAAAAAAAAAATGTAATATAGTATAGCTATATATTAGTAATATTAGTATAAGTATAATTGTATAAGTATAACTATAGTCTATACTTAATTATAATATAGTATAATTATATATTAGTTAGTGATAGGATTATGTTAGATGAAATTTATATAATTAATTATATATATAAATTATAAAAAAATATAGGTAAATTATGTACATTCGGTCTGGTCCGAAAAACCTCCGGACCGCGGACTGGACCGAATATACTCGGTCTTATAAATTTCGGAGTCCGGTCCGGTCCAGTCCAAATTGACCGGTCCAGTCGGTTTTCCTAATCCGGACTGCCCCTCACCCCTAGTGTTGCGTACCTCGACCGATTATGTAATTCGAAGGAGTATGATCACCAAACTGTAAATTTCTTAGAATGACACTCTCTCTATCATGGTAGTTTTTATAGGGAGTGATGGTTGATGAAGTGTCAAGAGACACAATCTTTTAATTTAAAAATACAATCAAAAGATTGTATCACTTATTAATTGTTGTGTCATTTACCAACCATTATCTTACCAATAGTTATGCCTTTGTTAGCTAGTGCCTCATGACTTATAAATAGAGATCATTGGTGTACAATAAAGGTACTCAATTCTTCTTTATCCATCACTAATTTGTAGAACAAATACCTTCACAGAAGTGTTACCATATTGTCGAAAAGATTTTCGTCCAGTTTTCTTCTCCATTTTTCTACAGATTCAACCTCAAATCAGTGCTGCATCAGAATAACAAATAAAAGTCAGCACAGTCTCAACGCATCTGCACGTGACGCCCATTCACACATATTTGAAATGTAAGGCTGGCTCCGGATATCATCGTTGTCAAATTCATATTTACAGGTGCATCCTCATTTTTTTATTTTTTATTTTAAGAAAAATCCAATGTTAAACGCCTCTTAAACCAAGTCTAATGAACACGGATTTGTCCTTCACTAACCCTGTTTTTTTTTTTTTTGTATCCATGCTTCCACATAACAAGTTAACAACAATGAAGATGAAGAATTTTCAAAAGAAAAAAAAATTAATAATATAATACATGGAACAATGACGTGTGATGGGGTACATAAATAGACATGGAAAAATCCTGTCTCTTCTAGACAAAACATAAATTAAATGCATTGGCAACAGTAAAAGAACTTCATGACTTGAATTGCATGACCATCTGAAAAAGTTGAAGAGTGCTGGATCACCGATCAATTTATGTTCTTTAAAAGTTTATTAGTCTCTGTCACATGATTAATCAATTATAATGATTTTGCTAGGAACACCGCATCAATCTCAAGATATGCGAAGATGTCCTCGTCTGAATGCACTTGTCTTAACTTAATAAGATCAACTCGAGTAATAAGTGGTGCCTATTTTATCCACGTGCATTTGGCATGGCTTTTAGGGCCATACTGGAATATTAACCTGACATCCATGAGATGGTTATGGAATTTCTACAAATTAGCAATATGTTTCACTTCCAGCTGTTGCAAATTGTTTTAGGGTGTTGTAGCATTCACTTCCTCATATCAGTTTCTAGCAACTTCCAATCTAAGCCAGGCATTTCCTTTTGCAAAAAAGATTGTAGTGGCTTTCCAATGATTCTCATTCTCTAAAAACTTAACTGCATTTTTACCAGCTCTCCTAAGGGATTGTTTGGAAGTAATTTTCATCTTATTCCATCTGATTCCTTTCTAAACAACATTCAAACACAAACACCTTCAAACTAATCATTACAATTTTTCTAAACTAATCATTACAATTTTCTCAAACTTTCAAACAATATACAAAAAATAATTCAACATTTTCAAATCCTAAAATAAAAATTATATTATAAAAATATTTTAACTTTATAATATTTTTTATTCAATATTTTCTCTTTCATTTCTTAAAATCTAATAAGTATTTAACTCATACTATCTTACTACTATTTAAGAAATTCTTATCTCATTTCATTTATTATGCATCCCTAATTGGCTTCAATTTCAAGGATATGTAGGACCAAGTATGAGATCAATCAATACAAATTAGGGGTGTAAAACTAGATTTGGATTTTAAAAACGGACGGTTATAAGTCTGAAAAAAAAATCTATGTGATAACTGGATGTAAACTCGGATATTTGGGTTTATTAACTTTTTTTTAATTTTTCTTTTAGAAAGACTTTTAAAAAATTTTAAAAATGTTTTTATAGTAATTTTTTTAAAAATTCAGATATCGTGTTTAATATTTAGATTTAAAAAATATATATTTTAAACACTTTTTAAAAGGTTTTTCTTTTTAAATAAAAATCTTTTTAACAATTCAAAAGACTTTTTTGTAGGCCTTTATATTTATTATTTAAAAAATAAATAAATAAACACTACATTTAATTGCCATTACCTGTTAATTTTCACTTCATTTGATAGAACAATTATCTAGGCCACGCATGGATCAACTCGATCGGGGTGCGTCACATCATGTGAGCTAGGAGCTTACGCCTTACGGAATGGTCCCATGTTCATATGCAAGCTTGTCTTTCTTTTTAGTTTTTTTAAAGGTATGATTTACTGTTGACTAATTTGTAACTCTTGGATATTTATCTTTTGTTGTTTTATATTAGATTTTTTAGATGTCTGAGTTTTGGTCCTTTATGATTATCTGTAACTCTTAGGTATCTGTTTATAATCATGATTTTCCTCCACTATAAATGATAATTATTAATAAATTTAAAATATCGTTTTCTTAAATAAAAAAATAAAAATAAAAAGACAAATGACAAAGTAATAATTATGACAAAAAAAATTATAATTACAAACTGATATAATTACACAAATCACATCAAACTTTTTAAAAGTAAACTAAACATTTTTCTGTTCTTTATTATTTATTTATTTTTTATCATATGTTTTTCTGTTTTTTGATGCACAATCGTGCTTCCACTAATATGAAATGGCTTGGAAGACACTTACATTATGGCCACATTGTTGTGATAGCACACCAAAGCAAGATTAATTTTTTTTTAATTAAAATAAAAAAACAAAACCTAACACTTGAGATTATTAGAATGAGATGAGTATTCTTGATCTCAGATTCAGAATTCTTGATTTCAAAAGTTTGGAGATGAGATGAGAATTCTTAATCTCATCTCAAAGTTTAAAATATTATGTTTTAATATTATTATTATTTTAAAATTTAAAAATATTGAATTGAGATTTAAAAAAATTGAATTATTTATTATATTTTATATGAAAATTTAAAAAAGTATAATGATGAGATGGGATGAGATGAAAATTTTATATTTCGTCTTGACATCCAAACGTCTATTATATAAAGGCTTGGATTTTTCAAGGTTTGACTATTTAGATCAAATGATTGCAACTTCCTTAATGCAAAACGAAGAGATTTCCAATTGAAAGATCTATTGTGGGTTTTTTATATTTATTTTCCAGCCTTTTCATGCGTTTTTTTTTTTTTTTTTTTTAAGAAAGAAAAAAGACATGGTTATGGATAACCCAATGACATAACCGGTATCCGTAATCGGCCAGGTCCAATCCGGACGATTCATCCCGATTTTCGAATTTCAAATTGGATTGAAAAGAAATCCAATCCGCATTCTTAAATTACAAATTACAAATTAATGATAAATGATCCGAGAGATACTCAAGCAAAGACTGGTAACTGGTTATATATAAATCAAATTAAAATAATCATTCATCTATGAAAGTGCACTTCCAATAATATGACAATGGCAACAGGAATCTGCGCTTTCTTTCAAATGTAGCTATAAAAAACATCTATCTATCCTTCACACATAATAGGAAGATCAATTTTTTTCCCAAATGAGCTTAAAAATCCACAAAATATAATAATTGAATATATTTAGCACAAGCATATGAAAAATAACAATAAATAAATCTAAATTAGAAACACTGAAAATATTAGTTTTTAGATTCGACCAGGTTAAAAAAAGAATGAAAAAAAAAAGTGCATGAGGAATTTTGGACCACGATTCTATTATACAACAAATAGCAAGAACAAAATGCACTGACAGAGACCCATTATACCATCTAGCACAGGTAATTTAAAAATAGGCATAAGAAATATCAAATCTGTACCATTTCAAATCAAAGTAGAAGTAACCACATCACTGCGAGGAGCAACCTCATTACTAGTGTTTAAATTCAAAATCATGAGAGGCTCTAATACAGCTGGTAAGTCTAAAGACGAGAGGTCTCAAGGCCACCATCCACTTCTCTATCGACATCCACCGTTGCAATTGATTGTCCTTATCCAACACCACCTACTAGATAGAGTTAGAAGAAATTTAGATAGTGTGTTGAGATGAGATAAAAATTAAATAAAATATTATTAGAATATTATTTTTTTAAAAATTATTATTATTTTAAGATTTAAAAAAGTTAAATTGTTTATTGTATTTTATTTAAATTTTAAAATTTTAAAAAATTATAATAATTAAATGAGATAAATTGAGAGATTTCTTACATCAAAACAAGGCCTAAGTCAATCAAATAAGGATATATATATTAAAAAACCAGGAGTAATTTGCCGTTGTGCTATGTGGTTCAATAAGAAAGGAGAGAACAACAAAATTAGTTCATATAAAGTGTAGTGGTAGCATATACATCTTATAAAAAAAAATAAAAATAGAAGCGTATACTTTCCCCGGACTAAATAATGAACCATTCTTCATGTAATACGTCCAGAGAATTCGACTAACCTTTGAAGCAAAGGTTCCCTGCAGCCAACCAATAAGCCCTGCCACCATTTGCCCTGTTTGATTCCAATCATCATCATCAATGGCCTTCACGCGAAATCGTAAATAGTCCCGGCTTTGTTGAGATGTGTTAAACAAAATATTATTAGATTATTATTATTATTATTATTATTATTTTTATTTTTATTTTTATCATTTTAAGATTTAAAATAATTAAATTATTTATTATATTTTGTATAAAAATTTAAGAAAGTTATAATGATCAGATAGATGAGTTTTCAATCCAAACCAGAGCAAAATGTTACACTTCCATAGGAAACCCGGTGCCCCCAGAGAAATGAACAATGTTAGGAGAATAATGAAGGTCTTCAAAGACATTAAAAGCCAACAAATTCAACGGCATATTTAAAATGTTCAATATATGCCACAGAATGTTCTCATTTCATTCATAATTCAACGTGAAACTCAAAATCCACCAGTTACATTCAACTTCCATACAAAAAGATGTAATATTCATACCGAACAAAGAACAGCCCAAAATAAGGTTCCAAAACCAAGCGTACGGCTCAAAACGAACCTCAAAGGCGCAAAATTTTGTACCGCAACTTCAAGCAAAAACCAAAAACCCCTTTTTTACATTACTCGAATTAAAAAGAAAACAAAATCTATTTGTCAACAATAATAAAACAACAAACCACACCATACCATGAGTTGCAGGACCTCATAGCATCAAACAAAAACAAAGAAAATCATTTACCCGACCCCCACAAGCGCCTTCAAAAGCTTGGCGACAGAGAGAGGGAACAGAGCTCCAGTGGCCTCAACTTGAATGCTCCCGAAATGAAATATTTCGTAATATTTTTTTCGCTCTAGGTCTCCCAGTGGCCTTCACGTTCTAGGTCTCCACGCTCGTCTGCGAAATGAAATAGTTTTTTTTTTTAAATGTAATCCTCACAAGGGGAAAAAATGAAAGACGAAAAAGCATGTTAATGCGCTAATTACCACGTCGGGTTTGACTCGGATTTTCACGGCGTGACAACATTTCGCATAATTCCAGCTCAACAACACACGAGGACCTCAAGCCACCTCAGCTACAAGAAACTTCTAGCACTACCTCTCTGTGATTCTATTAGAATAATTCCACTCTGTAAATTTATGTTTTGTATCAAAGGCATCTTTTGGTTACAGCATCATTGGACAGCTAGCTGCAAAGCACCAGAGCACTATCTGTTTGTTAGAATACCAGACTCGACTAAGACGTGCTCCCATCTATAAATAGAGCACTGTGTAAACAATTTTATTTTTAATGAGAAAAGAACTTATCAATTCTTATGTTTTAACATGGCATCAGAGCCATTCTAGACAAACGTATACCATGGAGGGCAACACTCCTCCACCGAAAAACTCAGATCCAAACCCACCCTCGCCTTCCCTTCTTCCTCATCTTTCTCACCTTGTCTCTGTCAAACTCACAAATGAAAATTTTCTGCTATGGCGAACTCAGATGGTTCCCTATCTCAAAGGCCAACGACTGTTTCACTTCGTTGATGGGTCAAGTATTCCTCCCCCACAGTTGCTTCCCGGCACCACCACTCTCAACCCAGAATACCTTAACTTGACCCAAACAGATCAACTAATCTTAAGTGCCATAATCTCCTCCCTCTCAGACAACCTTATCGCACAAGTTGTTGGTTATCCCACTGCCCAAGCCGTCTGGTCAGCTCTAGAAAAACTCTTTGCTTCTCAATCCCATGCTCGAGTCACCCAACTTCGTTACCAGCTTGCTTCCGTCTCAAAAGGTTCCACTTCCATCTCAGAATATTTTTGAAAAGTCAAGCATCTCTCCGACACTTTGAGCGCAGCTGGAACTCCCCTCTCCTCTGCCGAATTTGTGTCTTATTTACTTGCAGGTCTCAATAGTGATTATGATGCCTTTGTTACCTCTGTTACCACTCGTGTCGAACCTCTTTCTCCTGAAGAACTATACAGCCTCTTACTCACCCATGAAAGCAGGTTATCTCATTCTAATCATCTCCCTACCCCCAACAAACTTCTCAGCTAATTTTACCTCTAGTTCTCCTTCACGTGGCCGCAGTTTCCATCATGGTGTTCATCGTGGTGGCTATCGTGGTCGAGGTCGAGGTCGAACCAATTCCTTTTCCCCTCAGACTTCCTCACATAATCCCTCACCCCAATCTTTGTCTCTTCCCCACTCTAAACCCACCTGTCAACTCTGTGGAAAAATTGGCCATCTAGTCATAAGCTGCTATCACCGATTCGACCATGCTTATCAAAAAGATCCACCGAAAAATTTCACAGCTCACTACACGACCTCTGCTTCATCTCCTGACCAATCTTGGTACCCCGACACCGCTGCAACAAATCACCTCACATCTGACCTAGCCAACCTCAACATTCACTCCTCTCCTTATGGTGGTCATGAACAAATACGGGTTGGTGATGGCACTGTACTACCGATCTCCAACATTGGTGACTCTACCTTCTCTGCTTCTTCTCATTCCTTTCTTCTTAAAAATTTGTTGCATGTGCCTAATATCACAAAAAATTTAGTCTCGGTCAGACAATTTTGCCATGATAATTCTGTGTTTTTTGAGTTTCACAGTTCTCATTTCACTGTGAAGGATTCAAAGACGGGGACCCTCCTCCTCCATGGTCCTACGCATGATGGTCTTTACACTTTTCCAGCTCAACTTTCCAATCCTCAAGCTCTTGTTGGCGAGCGCACTACCTCTACTCAGTGGCACTCATGACTTGGGCATCCCTCTCTTCAGCTAGTCCACCGAATCATTTCTCACAAATCTCTTCCAGTCTCCACTCGTGACCCTCCATCACCATGCTCAGCTTGCTGTCAAGCCAAGAGTTCTCAACAGCCTTTCCGAGATTCTCATCAGCACTCTACAAAACCTTTGCAACTTATTTACACAGATGTATGGGGTCCTGCCCCGGTTCTTTCAAGAGATGGTTTTCGATATTATGTAGCCTTTTTAGATGACTTTACTCGTTACACTTGGTGGTTTCATTTAATACAAAAATCTGATGTTCTTCAAGTCTTTACTCATTTCCAAAATCATGTTGAGTTATTCTTTAATTCCAGAATTTTGTCATTACAAAGTGATTGGGGTGGTGAATATCGATCCCTTCACACCCTTCTTGAAACAAAAGGAATCTCACATCGATTATCATGTCCACACACTCACCAACAAAATGGTGCAGTGGAAAGGAAACACCGCCACATCGTTGAAACCGGACTTGCCCTCATGGCTCATGCATCTTTACCTCAACACTTCTAGGCTGATGCCTTTCACACTGCCGTCCACCTAATAAATCGGCTTCCCACTCCAATTCTTCATCACCAATCACCCTTTCAAAAACTTTTTCCACCAGATTACAAGCTACTCAAGGTCTTCGGCAGTGCTTGTTGGCCTCATCTCAGACCATATAATCGCCACAAATTGGACCTTCGCTCCACACAGTGTTTATTCCTTGGATATAGTGACTCCCACAAAGGCTATTGCTGCCTTCATGTTTCTTCTGGAAGACTATATATTTCTAGAGATGTCATCTTTGATGAAAATCTCTTCCCCTTTTCGGATAAACACATCACTTCACAAACTAAATTCACACCAGACTCAACTCCACTTCCCTCTATTCTTGGCCCACCTCCTCATTCTACTTCGGATCACTCACACAACTTAAATTCAAACCCTAGCACCGTAACTCCATCCACAACAACAAATAGGCCCATTCCTGAAAGCCCATCCATACCCCCACAACATAACCTCCACTTCAGCTCCTCTACTCCCTCGACCCACTACCACATCAAATCCAGACTCTTCCTCATCCTCTCCAAACTCATCTCCTGACTCGTCTTCTTCCTCGCAAACACTGCTCCCAGCTCAAGCTCAAAATCCAGCACCCATCATCACCAGATCACAGAAAAATTCTCTTCGTCCTCGAAAATTCACCGACGGCACAGTGCTTTGGCCACCTCCTCGTAGCTATCTTACCATCACTGGTTCTATTCTCGAATCCCCCACTTCCTATACAGAGGCAGCAAAACATCAACCATGGAGACAAGCTATGTCTGACGAATTCCAAGCTCTTTTACAGACCAACACCTGGTCTCTAGTTCCCTCATTTGGCATCACAAATCTAGTTGGCTGCAAGTGGGTCTTCCGCACCAAAAGACTCTCAGATGGATCTGTCGAGCGGTACAAGGCACGATTGGTAACCAAAGGATTTCATCAACAGGCAGGTATTGACTTCTCTGAAACTTTTAGTCAAGTTGTTAAACCCACTACCATCCGAACCATTCTCTCCATTGCAGTGTCTGAAAACTGGTCCCTCAGGCAATTAGACATTAATAATGCCTTCCTCCATGGGGATCTTCAAGAACAAGTTTATATGTGTCAGCCAATTGGTTTCATCAACCCAGATTATCCCAATCATGTGTGTTGCTTGAACAAGGCTATCTATGGCCTCAAACAAGCACCAAGAGCCTGGTTCTCAAAACTGAGCACCCGACTCCTTGAACTTGTCTTTACACCTTCCCTTGCCGATCCCTCTTTGTTCATCTACAATCACAACTCAGTTACAATTTTTCTTCTCGTATACGTAGACGACATCATCCTCACGAGCTCAAGCTCAGATGCTATATCTTCTGTCCTCACATCTCTAAATACATCATTCCCAGTCAAAGACTTGGGTCCCCTGCAATTCTTTCTTGGTCTCGAGATAAATCCATTGCCCACTGGCTTACATTTATCTCAGACAAAATACATATGTGATCTTCTCAAGAAAACAAACATGGACTTGGCTAAACCCGTAAAGTCCCCAATGGCAGCCTCTACACATCTTTCACTTACTGATAGCCAACTTTTTCCGATCCCACTCTCTATAGAAGCACAGTTGGTAGTCTCCAATATTTGTCTCTTACACGACCTGATGTTGCCTTTGCTGTAAGCAAAGTTTGTCAGTTCATGCATGACCCAAAACTCCCTCATTGGCAAGCTGTGAAGAGAATACTCAGGTATCTCAAACACACATCCCACTATGGCTTGCACATTCGGCCATCTTCTTCTTATCATCTCCATGCATTTTCTTATGCGGATTGGGCAGGCTGCCCAGATGACCAACGTTCCACTGGGGGTTATTGTGTCCTTTTTGGATCAAACCTCATCTCTTGGGGATCCAAGAAGCAACAAACAGTAGCTAGATCAAGCACTGAATCAGAATATAAGGCTCTTGCAAATACAACTGCTGAATTACTTTGGTTACAGTCATTGCTAAAAGAACTTGGACTGTAACATCCCGAATTTTAGTGTATTTTAATGAAAGATTTATTTAATTTATTTCATGATTAATTATCTTGTTTTAAAATTTTGGGAGTTTTTAAATACTATTTTATAATATTTTTAAGTTGTGAAAATTATTTTATTGGGCTTTCTTATTGTTAATTATTGTTTTGGATTTAAATTGATTTTTTTTAATTTAAATTGGTTTGTTTGTGGGTTTTAAAATTTCTATTGTTTTATTAAAACATTTCACTGTGTTTGATTAATTTAAATTAGTGATCTGCAATTTAATTTCTTTTTATTTTAAATGATGTTTTTGTCAGAATTTAATATTTCATTTTAGCTAATTTTGAGTTAAATTGATTTATTTATTTTAACTGTTTTAAAAATAGTTATTGTTTTATTTAAATGGACTTGTTTTTGGATTTTAATATTTTTACTGTTTTAATTGAGTATTTCATTGGGTTTGAATTATTTTATTTATCTAGTGATTTTAAAATCTTTCTCGTTGGATCACTTTCGAAAACCACAGTTGAAAAGCTGGATCTCCTTTTTCTTCTTCCTCTTTTTCTTTTTTCTTTTTCTTTTTTCTTCTTTTTCTTTCTTCTTCCTTCTTCTCCCACGCGAGCAGCCCCTCCTCTCTCTCTCCTCACCCACGCCTCTTTCGGACTTCACCTCCCTGCACCGCCGCCGGCCGACGGTGGTCAACACCGCCGGTGCCGTTCGGCTCCCCTCCGACCGGCGACCTCACCCCTAGATTTTCAGACCACCCCGAGCCGCCGTTTGTCTCCGAGAGCCGTGCGAAGCCGCAGGCTTCTCTTCGCCATTTCGCCGCCGTCCGGCCACCTCCGGCCACCATTTCTTCACCACATCTTCACCAGCCCAATACCAAGCTTTTGGACCCAAACCCGGCCCCGATCCGTCGCTGGAGCCGGTCATACGAGCATCACTTCCGATTTGTATTTTCTGATCTTAAAACCGCCCATTTCCGCCACCATTCTCGGCCAACCACCACCACCATTAGATTCTCCACCTTCCATAGGCCCTACCCTATCAATTTCAAGTTTCCGATTGAAACCGTGAAAAATTCTAATTTCACTGCATTTCGGCCAGTGTTTTTACACTGTGCATTTTTGCTGCCTTGGTGATTCGCTGTGCCTCGGATCCTTCCTAAAATTGTTTTAAAGCGCTGTAAGTATTTCCTAAACATTTCTTTGAGATTTAATTATATTTATGTAATTAACTGCTTTTATTTATATATGTATCCTGGTTGGTTTCCGGACTGAGTCCGAGGAGTTCGGGGGTGGTTTGATTGATCGGAGTACTTGTTGTGTGTGATTAATTGTGATTGGATATTTGTTGGAGTTCGGTTATGTTGTGGTTTTGGATTTGGATATTTGATATTTTGGTTGATTGTGATTTTGGGAGTTGATAATTGGTTGTGAGGATTGATCTGGTTCATTGCATATTGCACACATGGCATGTTTGTAAATATAAAACTGGGTTTTCGTGTATTGCATTCATGTTCATGTGACTTTTATGAAAACTGAGTTTTCATGTGTTGACTGGATTTGTGGGTGCGTGTGTATCACGACCCCAAGCCGAGATGGGGCATTATCTAGGTGGAGCTCCTCTGGTCACTCGGGAGCGCAATATACTGAGTGACGTCCCCTGGGTTGTCGCCGGGCGACAACGGGATCGGACGTTGGACGTGCCGACTCCGTGGCCCTTCTGCTGGCGGGGGCTAGAGGATGACCTGGCCACGAACGCACCGGGTGCGGAACTAGGCATCTCTCGTAAAGTAGCCAGGACGTGCAGATGGTCCATAGGGGAGGCTATGGTGCATATGGTTAATTGGATTAAATAGAAAAGAGCTGTTTTCTGGGAAAATAGCGTGAGTTGCTTTTGTGTATCATTTTCTGGGAAAATGATGGAAATGATTTTTGTGTACCATTTTCTGGGAAAATTGTGGAAATGGATTTTACTGGGAATGATTTTGAGCCAATGAGATTTTTGGCGTGCGTAGCATTATTTCATTTGCATCATGGGCATGTATGGTTAGTTGTTTAGATATGGTTATATCTCTGGACTTGGTTAGATTATAACTTACCTGCGGTACCATTTCATGGTACTGCAGATTTTGTTGATGATGCAGATGCCGAGCTTGAGGATCTGGCTCCGCCGGAGGAATGATCTAGGATCACTCGAGCTGTAGTTTTTATTTTCAGACTTGTGTTTTATTTCTGGGACTTTGGCTTTGTTTTAAGGTATTCGTATTTTAGATTTCTGTATTAATTAAAATTCTGGTACTAGTAGACTTTATTACCTTCCGCTGTGTTTTTAATTGTGCACTGTTTATTTGTTGCACACACTTGACACTTGTCGTTGGGATGCGTGACCGGTTGTCATCATCCTGACGTCACGATTCCCGAGGTTTGTTGTACGTGGGAGTCGGGGCGTCACATGGGCTATTTCTCTCAAACCCCCCCACTCTATGGTGTGACAACTTAGGGGCTACATATCTCTCCGCCAATCCGGTTCTCCACTCAAGAACAAAGCACATGGAAATTGACTTCCATTTTGTACGTGATCAAGTTGCATCCAAGACATTACATGTTGCTTTCATCTCTTCCCGTGATCAAATTGCTGATGTGTTCACAAAGCCCCTGCCCTCATCTCGGTTTCTCACACTCAGATCGAGTCTCACCATGGTTCCCTTGATGGACTCGCGGGAGAGTGACAACATTTCACATAATTCCAGCTCAACAACACACGAGGACCTCAAGCCACCTCAGCTGCAAGAAACTTCTAGCACTACCTCTCTGTGATTTTGTTAGAATAATTCCACTCTGTAAATTTTTGTTTTGTATCAAAGGCATCTTTCGGTTACAGCATCATTGGACAGCTAGCTGCAAAGCACCAGAGCACTATCTGTTTGTTAGAATACCAGACTCGACTAAGACGTGCTCCCATCTATAAATAGAGCACTGTGTAAACAATTTTATTTTTAATGAGAAAAGAACTTATCAATTCTTATGTTTTAACACGGCGTAGTCGACGACTCGCTTCACGGCCACCATTATCTTCATCTTTAGTCTATTGGGCTCGGGGTTGCGTCGAAGAAGGCTCGATGGACTTCGAGTCCGAGACTGAATGCTAATGCTATTGCTAGAGATAACTTAAATAATTAAAATTTGTAAGATAATTGATAATTTAATGAGAAGATACGTAGGCAAAAACACCATTGTGCCAAGTAATGGTTAATGGTTTGAATTTCTGCTCATAGTAACTTTAAATGAGGATGCTTTCTGAAACAGTTTCGTTCAACTCATGTTATTCATGCCAAGAGGGATGCTAAGTTGCAATTCATTCTCTAGCCAAGTCAGTACTAGATTTATCTTCTTTTCGTGTACAAATGGAGGATGCTCCATTCTGTGTTCAATCCGTTGTACTCTATGAATTGTATATTTCGTAATGAATGAAGTTATTAGTTTTTTTATTATTATAATAGGCAAACTTTATTGATAACCTCTATAAAAAAAAAAGAATACAATGAGGAATTTCTTTCAAATCAATAAAAACATCATTAATGCCTAAAGCATTTTTACCCAAGGCATGAGCAGCCTTATTATTAGTCCTCCCAATATGGTTAACAGACCATTGATCAAAGTAGCCATAGCTGCTCTAGTATTAACCATAAACACTCCATTACAAGTTCCAATTTCTTCGATCCTCTGAAGCCCTGGACAGCTTGAAGTGCATCACCTTCTACTATGATATTCTTGAACCCAAATCCTTGCAAAAAATGATAGCCAGAAGAGCTGCAAAAGACTTAGCTAGAAGTGGAGTCTACTCATCCCCATAGTTGCCAACACTGCATCTTCCCAGTAACGGATAATAGCACCAATACCAACCTTGCATTCGGCTTTGTCCACTGAAGCATCACAATTGAGCTTAAAAACACTTTGAGAGGAGCCTGCCAACCTGTTTCCACAACCTCATGACTTCCTTTGGGATTACTAGAAGATCAATCGATCTGTTTGAGTTCTTGCAAAAATTGTAACGATTGTTGCACTAACTTGTTTGGATGTGTGAGTTCATCTTTGAAGACAAACTCGTTTCTCCATTTCCAAATATTCCAAGAGATCATTGAAAATTCTTCCAGTTCATTCTTATCTAACAATGAATATATCCCCCACCATGTCCTTGAAAGCCTGCCTTTGAATCATGCTTTTTTGGAGTTTGTTAGAGCATTGCCCCCACACATCTCAAGTTAAAATGCATTCCCATAAAGCATGCTCCACTGTCTCTGATTCTTGACAACTCAAAGATAGGACACATTGAGTTGTCAGCAACCATTTTCCTGAGGTTGTATCTAGTAGTGAGGGCATTTAAGCAAGCTCTCAGCAGAAAGGTTTTGCAAGCATTAGGGATGGCCAGATGCCAAATCTTTGTCCAATCTTCTTTCTTAGCCTGCATGATAGAGGGTTGGCGTTTTATACGATCTTGCAATTCTCCTTAGCACTTTTAACGAGGACGAGGCCATTGTTGGTGCATCTCCAAATCAGTTTGTCAGGTCTATTGCAGGGACTAATAATAGGTGTAGTTCTGACTAGATTAGCATCTTTTGTAGAAAAAATGACATTCACCAGATAGATTCTATTGATTTGTGTCTATCAATAAGTGCTGAGACCTTTGTATCTTCTTCGTGGAACCTTATTGAGCTTTGAGGCTTGAAAGTATTAAGTTGAGGGATCTACTTGTCATACCAGATGCCAACTCATTCTCCATTGCCTATTTTCTAAAAATAGGTCTTCTTCAAGTAAAGGTCTAGCTGCAGCATTCTTTGTCAAATATAAGAAGGATTGCTTCTTATTTTTGCTTGAGAGAAAGTAGCATTTGAAAAGTATTCTGATTTTAGGACCTATGATGCCAATGAGTTAGGATTTTGAACAATCTTCTAACATTGCTTAGCTAGCACGACAATGTTAAAATTTTCAAAATCCCTAAACTCGAGGCCACCTAACCTCTTTGCCTTCCTCATTTGATCCCAGCTCACACAATGGATTCTATTCTCATGAACTTGTTGACCCCACTAGTAGTTCTTCACAACTTTTTTGAGTTCCTGGAATAGTTGCTTTGGAAGTTTGAATATAACCATGCACCAAGTAGGAATTGCATGGATTACAGATTTAAACAAAACTTCATTACCTGCTTGAGAGAGAAATTTTGTTTTCCAGTTGCTCAATCTTGTTCTCACCTCTGAAAGTACACATTTGAAATTAGAGCTAGATCGAGATCTTCCTGCAAGTGCTGGCAAGCACAGGTACTTTTCATAAGAATCAGTAGCTCTAATGCTTGCAATTCTAGTGATGATATTTCTTGTTTCTTCCCTTGTATTCTTGTTGAAAAATATTGAGGTTTTGTCCTTGTTCGGTCTTTGTCCTGGGGCTTGCTCAGATGAATCCAACAAGTTGTAAAGTATGCTCCACTCCAGTGAACTAGCTTTGCAAAAAAGTAGGTTATTATTTGCAAAAACAAGTGATTTATGTAAATCTGAGCCCTTGCTAGAGGAAGGTCAGTAATCAAACCATCTACTTCAGTCTTGTTCAAAAGATTATTGAGGAATTCTGAACAATGGATGAAAATGTAGGATGAAGGGGGATCACCCTACTAATGCCTCTAAAAAGAGTAAAACGAATTCCATTAATGAGGAGGACGGCCAATCCATCTTTTAGCAATGAGCGGCAAAAAGGAAAAAAACAAAAAGATATGTTATCCTTGCCCCTACGCTTGAGCACATACATAGTCAAGAATCCAAAGGAAATATTGGTAGATATCTGTCATCAAGCAGCACCCAACTTCCTAAAATTAAGGAAAACTTGCACTTTTATCTCATCATAATATTGTTTCTTTTTCAATTTGGTCATCGACTCATCCAGTTATCAAAGCTGCGATCACTGATTCACTTTATCCTACTTCTTAAGATCTGGTCACTAGATGGACGAAAATAGGTGTCTAATTGGTACAATTTTAAATATTATTGTCTTAAGGAATAGACAATTTTAAATAACAAAGTAGTTTGTGAGGTATAGTCGATGGTCATGTTGCAAATTGAAGGAATACTTTGGGAGGGTAAAATAAAATATAAGATACTTTTTCTTTTCTTTTAATAACCATATTAATTAAGTAAAATGCCTCCTTAGTTTGACTGTCAGTATATTTTATTTTTTTAAAAAATTCCCCTAATAAATTTGTGTATTTTTTGGGCGACACAGTACTAGGGCATCCCATTAATTAACAGAGAGAACTGAAACTGAATTCAGGATAGACCCATATTAATTACAACGGAAACTGAACATTAATTACTACTGTGGCTTGCCATTTGGAATAAAAGGAAATCATCGAGGGAGTTGATATTATGGGTTATTGCTCGGAAATATTTTCAATACTCCAAAACTTCTTTAATAGGGACTACATATGTAGGTGTCAGTGACTCAGTACATGTAAATATTTACCATGTATTTAGTGGTTATATATCCACCACCTTAATTTGTCCATGTTGGGTTTCATTTATGCAGGAATCTATATGTCATGCCGATGCTGAGTCTTATGTCACCCTGTAACCATTTCCTGAGCCCACCGTATACATATGGTCCTGCACTACTATATATGTATGGACCATGTTCAATTTGTTGACTAGTTTCAACCACAAGTGGTCTAGGCATTAACCTATAGATCGAGACTTTGAAACTTGACCAATCAATACACTACTACCGAGAAACTACTTTGTACAATTAGAGAAGGATTTGAATAAGTAAATGATGGTTAAAGTTAGGAATAATTTTATTTAAAAGTTTTTACACTATATAATATATACGTGGTATAATTTGATTTATTTTTTAAATTAAATTACGTTATGTGGATGTTGTGTAGTATAAAAAATAAGACTGCTGAATAGAAAAATTAAACTATTTATGTGAAGAAAAATTCTACTTAACAATCCTAAACCATATATCTACTTTTATTTTTTATTTTTTTCTCAGCACACGTATAGTGTAAGACTGAATAATACTATTAACACAACTAAAATATAATAATAATAATAATAAGCTTTTTCACGACTCATATCGTAAGCCAATGAGACACAGCTATAAAATACACACAAGTACTCAATAGCCTAAAAAGAACTCTCCTCTATTTGAGAAATGAACATTATTCGAGACTTGAGAATGATTTTTAGCCATATATCGTTGAAAAATATGGACTATCGAATAAGAACCATTACCAACCATTTATGACCAAACTATATTCCTCCGCTCAACCAACAACATTATTGACAGAGGAAGCTGTTGGCTATATGATTGTTTCAATGGAAAAGGACCCCTCCTCTACTTCTGCCCAATCAATGGAGGGAGACCTATTGCTTTCTGCACTTTTTTTCTTCTAACCTTGGATGCTCTTTAGCTAGTTGGTCAATCCCATAAGTGGGCCCTTATGATCTTATCATTTAATTTTGAATAATACTAGACATAGTGATATGTGCGCGTATTTTTTAAAAAAATAATTGAAAAATTATGATATCTACTTTTAATTTTTTTTATATGAATGTAGTATTTACTTGCTTATTTTAAAAGTAAAAGAGTACGCGACTCTTACAAACTGACTGAAAATATCAACATTCTCTCTTTAATTTTTCCTCCATCCAGGGCTTTAACATCGTTATTCCTGTGGTACCCCCTCTGTTTCACTAAACAATGACACATGGTATGGACCAAATTATACTAAAGAGAATAAATAAATTGAAGAACACCCCCAGGAAAAAAGTGTTGATTTCAGCAATGATGTTCGTGATCATGGCTGTTAAGTCATTTGGAACACATTAGACCAGCACCGAACCCCATGCCATCATATGCTGAAAAAATTCAAATAGAACTATTCTTTCAAATTTCAAATGAATGTTTCTAGTTAATTAAAAAAATCCTATATCCTCTCAATAGTACATTCAAAATCTCTAAAAAAGAAAAATACTAAAGAAATGCCGAAAAAGAAAACAGAAAAATAAAGGTTCTATGGTTCTGAGTAAACTGGAAGAATGGAACTTCTGGATCTACTACCATGCCCAAAAGAGAAAAATGATCTTCGTACTCTACTACTGCAACCTTCAATGGGACTGACCTCACTCGCTTGTGTATTTTGTCTTAAAGCCTCTTGAATTGCTAAATAGAGCTGCCGGTCCGTGGATGAGTCCATTGAGAAAGACCTCCTGATGGGTTGGATTGCAAACTGATCATCTTTGCCTCTAGTATCGATGCATTCATCCCCCATGCTTGTAACCTTATCAAAATTCCTTCCCTTCGTCTGCACAATTCTCTGGTACTCTAACTTACTCGGCGAAGGACTAATGGAATTACTAGTCGATAATTCTCTTGAGTTCAGTCTTTGTTGGGCTCCAAGCAATGTTTGATTTGGAGAATAATCGTCACCCAATTCAATTACCACGAAGTCTTCATCGCCACCAATGAGATTATCGGTATACGGAGTTGGGTCTTCAGGGGTGGAGTTCGGAGCAAGAATTAGATCGGTGTGGAACCGGGATGTGGCCGAAATGCTGGTTCTACAAAGTGGGCAATTAGCATTGCTTTGAAGCCAAACATCGATGCAATCGATATGAAATACATGGCTACAGTTCGGAATGATTCTTAGCTTCTCATCCTCCTGAAACTCATTCAAGCAAACTGCACACTCGCAAAAGCTTCTTTCTCCGAAATCTCTTTTGCCTTCTTTCTTGAACTGCAGTATTGGGATTGTTCGGATCACAGACTCGTCGAGTCCTCGAGACTCTATCCCCGGAGAGTAGACCATCAAAGGCTCCTCACGGCGTCTTGATAGCGAAAAACGTCGTAGAATATCAATACGATGCCAACTGAGGCAGCATTTGATGACAAATACGTAGTAGCTAACTAGCAAGAAAGCTGTGGCCATGATTCCAATCACGGCAATGGCTATGATGGGGAAACTGGTGTCCGAGGAATGCGCGGTGGGCCGAAAGATTGATCTTCCGGGACTAGTGATTGGAGAAATAGCTTCGGAGCCATGGATCAGGTAGCGTTTGCTTAAAAGATCCATGACGGAGGGGGATCAAGAAAATGCAAAGAAATCAGTGAGCTAAGATCTTGGATACATACAAAAACACGTGCAAAGATGCATTACAAAACGTAGATTTAAAGATAGAAATAAAAGTGATGAACTCGGAGATATATTCTGGAAGAGGTAATAGAAACGAGTCAATTAAGGAGCTGAACCAGAGAGAGAGCCCACTTTCATTTCTTGAAGAAAAATATATGAAAGAGACGCGTAAGGAATAATAAAAGTTGCAGAGGTCAATCGAGAAAGGAGCAGAAGAGAAGCAACCCAAGTGGATATAAATGAGGGTTGTGCTGTGGGGGACACCAAAGCCAGAAAATTGCTTAAACTATTTTTTTGTTTTTTGGTTTTTTTTTTTAATGGAGTATTCTGAGCACAGACTACGTAGTTGGTGAATTTCATTCGGGTTCCCACGAGAAGTTTGGCTAGAAAAATGCAGAAGTGCCTCGATTATTGTAAGTTTCTTTAATTTATCTATTTTTTTGTAGCAGGCACGTATGAGCCTAATTAAAAAAAAAAAGGAGAGAGATTACAGGTCGGACGGCTCTCTATCAGGAATCATAGGGGCCTTGCATATTTGCATATATACCAAGAGGGTGGGCGACCATGATGCATGATTAAACAAGGTTTAAATGCTTAATTAATGACGCCAACTTTGCTAAGCCAAACACCATATAGACTATCTCGTTGTTTGTACCATTATTATTAATACCTCAATTTGTGGTAGGTTCTATTTAGCACAATAATAAAATAGAAACAACTCATGTTGTTGGTTGACATTATTATTATTTTTGTTTTAAAAAAAGACCTTTGGATTAACCCGTAGAGTAATTTTTGCGTTATTTTCTTTGAAAACTGACAAAGCATGTCTTTGATATCGGTGTACATTGCCTATTGTCCTGCATAGGTTTGTCATCAAAGCACTATAATTGTATCTACATATATAGCGATTGACACAAGTAAATTATAGCAAGAAGACAAACAGAGAAACACGAATTGTGAACATAAAACAATGAATCCGTGGGGCACGTAGCTTGAATTTATAAAGATAATGAATCAAAAGATCCTGACTTTTCATGATCTCTTCGCCATCATCAATCAAAAAAGCAAAAACTGTACAATTGTCATCATTCCCACATGCGAACCAACCACCTTTGACTCTCTTAACCCGTCCTGGCCAACTCGTACAGAGCATGGAGTATGTGCATGTCCGAGTTAGCTTTCACATGATCTTTACGCGTCTTCCCCGCTACTCCTATTTGAACATCTTGAGCCAAAATCGTCAGTCTAGATTTTGGGATAACATTCCAGCGGGCCCAGTCAGAACCTTTTCGTCAAGTAAATGGCTGATATAATGCACAGACAAGTCAGTACAATCCTAAAAGAAGACACAATTAAAGCAAAACCAACACTATCTCCACACTTGCGTGTTGACAATTTGTAGAAAGACAAACTGATTAGGTGAGAATTACAGCAACAAGCCACTCCTTTTTCAAAAAGTTTTTGGTTCTGCCATTTGCAGTCAAAGGTTGAGGCCTCTGCTAGGGAAACTTCCCCTAACTTTTTCTTTTTTTCAACACTTTTTTCTCCAAACTTTCCATACCATTCAAGTTTTTCTTTCAAATCACGTCACCACGAACGTTTTAGAAAACCAAAAAGCTGAAATCCCCCCCCCCCCCCCCCCCCCCTCCCCTCTTCTTTTTATTTGCAGAATGTTTCCATCGCTAAATATGCAGGATGGCCAAAATTCGTCGGCAGGAGTGAAAGTCTGGAACTTCATTTTTATCACATATTGCTAATAATATCCCATATATATGGACGTTAATATGTTATAGCATAAACAATAAATAAAATTGAGCTAAACTCTGTACTTTTCATAGACTAGCTGTATTAACTCGTTCATGGTTTGTAGAAAAGTTCAGCAATAATAAAAGTTGCTATATCAGGAATAACATTTATCACATTTCGATTCAATATATATATATATACGCGTGTGTGGAGCATATTATAATTTTTATTATTTCTAAAAATTTGTGTTAAGAAAGTATAATTAAAAATTTTCCTGCTGGTCAAACTATCATGTTCAGCTGGTCAAACTTGCACCATTTCGTTGTAAATTGTAAGTCAACTAACTTGCGGAACAAGACATGGGTGTCTGGGTTAGATTTGAAAAATGAGTCTGGTTATTCATCATTTTTATACCTCACATATTATATTTATATTTATTTATTTTTTAATTTTTTAATTTTATTCTTTCTAAATTGATTGAATTTTTTTATTTATTATCTATATACTATATATTTAGTAAGAAAAAATATTAAATAAAAAATTGTGTATAATGTGTTGGGAGAATTTTGAATATAATTTTTCATAGAAAATAATAATGTTAGCTGTTACAATAAACAGACAAGTTTCGCAGGCTCCATGCAAAAAGTGCATCCCAGTAAAAAGAAATAATTTAAAATAGAATCGACTTTTCTGCAAAATGACTGTGCGAGAATTGTCTAAGTTGAAAATGGTAGGCATAAAATCATAACTAATTAAGAAGGGCATGCGTGCATTTTACCTCAGATCAGAACTGACAGAAGCCATCGTCACTACAGTAAAATGAATATATCTTTGATCTCTAGATGTTTCTGTTGCGTTTGCTGCCTAAAATCATCTTTACCAAATCAATAACACATTATTAGACGACACCTTATAAACTAATGCTGCCCATACCGAGGGCGAGGACGTCGTATACAGAAATTGTTCCAAAAAAAAGGAAAATTAGTGTAAGTACAGATTATGTCTGTAAAATTATAATATTTATGTTGTATGAAATTAATACCATAAAATAATCGACGTTGATAAACTCGTTGCAAAAAAAATAAAAAATACACACACACACTCAAATCTTAAAATATTGATCATGCCTTGTTCCTCTCAGTTTGACCGCAATTTCCAAACCCTGACAAGGAAATGATATTTGTAGATTTTGAAGGCCGGTAGAGCTAGTAATTAAGAAAGAACATTAATGAGTCGTGTATATATATATATATATATATATATTACTGTGGTCAATTTTGTGCATTCTATAAATATATATATATCACGTTGGTTCTTCTTCCACTGCGGGTCTGAAATCACGTGACTCCACGAGCTGGAACCTGGAACCTAAGATCTTATAGCGGAAGACCGCAACATGTTTTCTTTCTAGCTTTTCATGCATTTACATGTACCGGTTACGGCAGAAACGCAACGTGGGCGAGACCACGTGCTGTCATGTGTTTCAGAAGCTGTCCATACCAAGTTTCTTGCGCATTCTTATCTTATACAGTCAACACAGTCAAACGTTGACAGAATTCAGGATCTGTGTTAATTTTTTTTTTTTTGAGCTTTGAGCTGTGTTAATGTTTTTGATGCTAAGGATCTTTGTTTTTTTTTTTGTTTAAATATTGAGTAGATTAGTCTATTTAGATTAAGAAAGTATTTCATATTATCTCAACATTATAATTTTTTTTAAATTTTTATATAAAATATAATAAATAATTCAATTTTTTTAAATTTTTAAATAATAATAATATTAAAAAATAATATTTTAATAATATTTTTCTCAACTTTTATATTTCATCTAAAATCATCTTATCTCATCTCTGAATCTAAATCAATCTTAAAATTCTTTCAATCAGGCGGAATGGAAATGAGTAGGACTTCTAATAGTCGGGGCGATATATAAAATAAAATTTATATTATTTATTGAGAATTTTAAATTATTCAAGAAATTTATATAATAATTATATATATTTAAGATTCAGTTTATATGATTATTTTTTCTCTCCATAGAATATGAAGGAAAATTCAGGTTATCAAATCTGAAAAGGATAGCCACGAGTAGTTCTAAGGGCAACACTGTCATGTCATGTAGGTATTACATAGAATTTAACATGAATCTAATGCCCTTCTAATTTGAGAGCACTTATGTTGAGAAGACGTTAAATATCAACTCAATATCGATCAAGACTTTAACCAGATACTCGGGCTCGTTTGGTTATAGATTTCTTGTCGTGGAAACACATAGTTGCTTTCCTCCATGGGTATTACATAAAGGAAGCTTTCCGCGAGTTCTCTTAAGAGTATTGGCATTGGATTAGCCAAATACCTTTTCATCTTCAAATTTAACCAATATCATCCATATTTGTTCCACATTGAATTAGCTAAATTGTTTTCATCCAAACTATGAGTAATAGTAAATCTATTATTTTTTTCAAATATGAAAAGAACTATAGAAAGTCTAAAAGTACTTTTTAAGATTATTATATTATAAATATGATATTTTTATTCATATAAGATTTTATCATCTATATTCATATGAGATTATTATATTATAAATTGTTGGATTGTGAAAATGAAAATGAATATGATTATTGGAGGTTATTGAAGATTATGAAAATAAAATAAAAATTAATTAAAAAAATATAATTAATAAAAAATAATAATATTTTATTATTATAGAGAATAGAATGACTAATCCAATGTAGACTTCAAGTTTTGAATGATTAGCTAAAAGTGAAAAAGCTACATATTAGTCAAAATTTGAAAAATAAAATAGTCAATCCAATACTAATGCTCTAAGAACGCATTACCTTTCAAGTACTTTCTATTTTCTAATATCTACTCAGATAAGGTCTTCAAAGAAAGCCTGTACCCCACTTAGAATGGTTATTGGACAAGCGCGGGTTTGGTTGCATCCCCATAACATAACTCGAAGCCAGGGGTTGATGTTGCTTTCAGAAACTAGGAAAACGAATTGATGAGAGATTAAAATTAAATAATATATTATTAAATTATAATTTTTATAATTTTTATTTTAGAATTTAAAAATATTGAATTGTTTATTATATTTTATGTCAAAATTTGAGAAAATTATAATAATTAGATTAGATGAGATAAAATGAATTGAGATGGTTTTAGTAAAACTTATATCTAGACTATTTTCAACTTTAAACATTGCTTGTGTTTTAGTCCTAGTGGGGAGCTTGGAACACGAGAAATATCACAATATATATATATATATATATATATATATATATATATATTATATGAGAATAATTTTATGAGCTATTCAACTGATCAACAGTCTTACATCACATATTTGTTTAGAGAAAAAAATAAAAAGATAAAAGGTAAAAACAGGTGTGTGGTTTAGAACTAATGAGTAAATTTTTCTAATTTTATTGATTAGACTGGTTCCAGCTTATTACTTTATTAGAATTTCTATCGCTAAGGACTTAGAAACTAAGAAAAATGAAAAATCACTCAATCAATATATCTAGAGGGGGTGAATAGGTGTTTTCCAAATTTTCTGAACTATTTAAATTAATAATCAATCAATCAACTAGATCACAAGAAATAATCAACACATCAATTTTGGTAACGAAGTAAAAACTCATTTGAAAAATATATTCAAAATCTAAAATCACTCAAAGTGTAAGTCACCACATAAAATTTACTATAGAAATTGAGTTCGTTACAACTAATTTAAAAACACTTACAAGACTTTTGAAGTAACTAAATCTAGTTTGCAACACCATGAGTATTCCACTCAGTTTCTACACCCTGGTAGCTCTGGACCATGACCTTTCTATAGTTTCACCACGAGTACCAACTCGATCTTTGCACTTAGGCAGCTTTGAAAATCCTACCAACCAATGAATATGTTCACACCAATGGACATAACAGTACTTGAACACTAGCACAATTTGATGGAGATATGTTTAACAAAATAAAATCGATCTTGAAAGCATGATGGATCTCGTTAGGCTTCTCTCAATAATATAATGAATATAACAATTCTAGCCTCTCTCCACGACCTAGAAGTAATGAAAATTATTCTATATATACTTAGGGCATGAGTAGACCACTTAGAGAGTCTAAACCCTAATGCAAAAGTGAATATCAGAATTTTCACTCAAGCGAACTTTCTGTCCAGTTTTTCTATATCGAAATTTTCACTCAAGTGAAGTGTCAAGTGAGTATCGAGTGAATTTTCTATCCAATTTTTCTTGTCAGACTCTTTTTGTTGTGAAAACAATGATGACAAACAAGTAAAAGCAAGCACAGGCAAATCAATCACATGATACACAATTAACGTGGTTCGGTAACCTGCCTACGTTCACAGAATTATGGAGAATTTTGTTATACTGAGGAATTCTAAAACATACTTTGGGGCGAAATCTTACTGTTTAGAACGTTCAAGGTATACTAAACAGTTCATTAAGTATATATTTATAATGTCACACGACAAAAATCCTAATTTCACTTTTCTGCGTTATTCGCTCAAGCGGAGTGTCGAGCATGCCTCGAACTAGATCTCTGTTTGATGTTCATTCGAGCTACCTGTTGAGCAAGACTCGAGTAAACTTTTTGCTCAAGTTTCAACTTGGGCCTATCTACCCAAGCCTCCTTGAAAATCTATCAAAAAACCATAATGCATCCAATTCAGGTCGGATAATCAAATCAAGTTGACACACTGACAAAATTAGGCTCCACAAACCACACACTTTTGACCCTGCAATCGTTATAATTTGAAGATCCATGTGAAACATGAGCTTGTAGATAATTGAGTTATATTTCCAAAGCCACCAAGATCACCTTAATTTGATAAGGGAATCAAAAGTTATGACGGAGACTCCTTTTTTGCCCTCACCTCAAATTTAGCTAATAGCACTAGCCAATATCTTTTTTTGCTGTCGCATTTTCTAAGTCATATACAAGTAACAGAGCATTAACATTTTTATGTAAAGACCTTCAACAACTTCACTAATGGTTTTATTTAAGGACATTTTCTAGGCAATAGCTATAGACATTGAACTCAGCTAAACTTTTTTTTTTCCATCATATTAAAGTATTTTATTTTTATTTTAAAACACAAGTAAAAATTACTTTAAAGACTATAGTATAAAGAGATGTACTACTGCCACAAAGAGATCTCACAAAAATAAATTCATAAACTGATATGATTTCATATGATACATTAGATATATTTTACAATAAAATTAACTTTACAATCTAACGGTCGTATCAAGTCATGTTAGTTTGTGAATTTATTTTTATGGAATCTTTTTATGGTTAAAGTATTATTATAGTATAAAACGCCTACAGTTTATAGAGTGTAACGCCCCGGTCTCGGAGTTCAAGGGAGTTAGCTCCTGTTATCTAAAATCATCTCTCATAACACATTTATATATACTCTAAAGATTCCATAAAATATAAATTTATGAGTACTTTTATTCATCTATCTATTTCCCTCATACACCACACGAAGTGTGATGTGGTTTTTTTTTTTTATCATCTGTTTCGAATTTATTTTCCCTCCCCCCCACGCCCACATTCTTCCTCCGCCAGCAACATCTTCTTCCTCCGCTGGCAACCTTTTCTTCCTCTGCCATCAGCTTCTTCACGTTCGCCACCGTTTGGGACCACCGACGAGAACCTAGCCACGACATACCCACCGCCACGTCAGCTCACATCCATGAATCTTCACCTCCACATTCAACCTCACACCCAGAACAACTCACATCCATGAATATGCGCCTCCACATTCAACCTCACACCCAGTACAGCTCGCATCTATGAATCTTCACCTCCATGTTCAACCTCATAGGTTTTTTACTCTTTTTTTTTTTTCTGTTTTATAATCTTTGAGCCATTTCTGTTTTTCTTATGTGTGGGGCTCTCATTTGAGACATTGCTCTCTGTCAACTCTTGCAAAGAAAATTGAAGCACCAAAAACCACAATAGATAAAATTTGGGTTTTCTTTACTTTTGTTTTTTTTTTTTTTTTTGTCTACTAGAGTTTGAATTTTATGAACTGTGAATTCTTTGAGTTATGACTCGCTACATATTTTTTTTAGTGTTTTTGTTTTCCCTCTCTTGTATAATCATCATGTAAAATGTAAGTATTAGAATTGGTTATCGCAAATTCATTATATTAATTTTTACTCTTTTGTCTATATATTTGATAGATTTCATTTCTCAATCTGTTTGTGAACTTGGCACTTAGGGTGTTAGTGCAGGGTAATTTTTTTTATGCACTGTGTAAGAGTGAGAATTGCATTAAAAGCCAATTGGGTTGCACATATGAGTGCTATTGCGGGTTTTTTTTTTTTTTTTTTACGCACTGTGTAACTTATAAGAGTTGATGAAGTATGAGAAAATTGCATTAAAATCCAATTACTTTTTTCTTTTAGGTTTCAAATGTATGTTGTTTGTAATTTAAATGTATGAGTAATCATTTTTTTGTTGTTGCTCCATCTACATTTATGAATATCAAATATCTTTATTTCTCAGTTTCATGTATGAATAAACATGCAGTGCAGGGATTCCTACCTATTAATGAAGATCACTGTAATTCATTTCAAAACTATGATTCCTCTATACTTGTTTTTTCTAATGGGAAATTTATATGGTGATTGTCTATTGATTCACTAAAGTAGAATCTATTGAAGTTCATAAAAATTCTACTTACTAAGGGGTGGGAGAAGTGGGGGAAGAGATTTATGGAATTGCATTGGATAGAAAGCAGCGACAAAGCCAGCCAAATATTCAAATAGAGTTGAATACATAATTGAGCTATTGAGTGCAAAATGCAGGATCTACCAACCCCCTTCCCCTTCTTTTATCTCCTCATTTTTGGGATTTATAAAAATAAGTTTGTAATATTTGACAAATAAAAAAAAAATGGGCAAGAGAAAAAGAGAGAAGTAGTGTACTCAATTGTGGAATGATTTATGCTTTTAAAGTATTCAACCACCATGCTTTTAAAATGAAGTATTTAAATTCTAGATTTAAGTTGAAGATTTATGTTTAACCACTATGCATTTAGCGTGCTCAATTGTGGAATGGTTTATGTCTTTTTGTTTAGTAATTTTGTCCTAAAAACTTAGTTGAAATAGCGGGCTGGACAAATAGGAAGATGAAACGGCACCTACGCCTTCTACATCGATTTCACCAATTTAGGTAAGAAACATATTGATCATTTGGAAATGTCGTTGTGTCCGATATTGCCATTTAGTTAAATGTATTTTTTATTTATGTATTATAGGGATATTATAGTCCAGAAAACCCGTACTACCCACCATTTCTCATGCCTCAAAATGCATATCTAAATCCATATACATGCACCTGGGGTAGCTAGGTAGATTTTTTTAAAACATTTTTAGGTTTTTTTTTTCTTATATGCATTTTGAATGTTCTAACACTATGCCTAATTACAACTTTCGTCGATGCCACCTTTTAGACCAATGATGCCTTACCCTCCGTCGAGTAGTTTGGAGGACTCCACACGAGTTTAACATACCTACCAGGTATATTCATTTTAATCTTTTTTAGTTTTTTTTTTTTATCTTATATGTATTGAATTTATTTGAACACCGTGCCTTATTACAACATCCATCCATGCCACCATCGAGTAATCTGGAGTAGTCAACAAGAGCTAAAAAGACTTCCCAACTAGCAAGTGAATCATCAACTGTGCCATTGCCATTGGGTGTTGAAAGTGAAAAGAATTTTAGAGATATATCACACATAACTGATAAAAGCTGTCATCTAACTAACGGTATTAGACTTTTAACCCAATTAGTAAACATCCAGTGTTATAATATAAATTATAATACGAAACATACATTTTCATTTTTAGAAACTTCGTTGGATATAAATAAAGAGGTAGAGGCCGATGAAACTAATGAAGTATCGGATGATGATGAATGAGTTAAGGAGCTAAAACCTGATATAGAGTTTGCCACTGATAAAGAGCTTTTGGCATACTATAAGCGATATGCCTAGCAACAAGGTTTTGCTGTTATCACACAAAGGACATAGAGAGATGCATCTGGGAAATCGAAGTATGTGATAATTGGGTGTGCACGTGGTGACAAGTACCTTCTGAATCACAGTAATATCTCGAAGCTGCAACCAACAATTAAAACGGACTATAAGGCAAAGGTAAAGCTCACTTAGATAAAAAGGGTGTATAGGTTTTGACCACTACTTAAAATACTCACAATCATAATACTGTCAACCCACAAAAGTCTAGAGTTTTTAGAAGTCACAAGTATTTAGATGAATACAGTAAAAAAATGCTCAATCTGAATGACAAAGCAGGTATTCGAATGAACAAAAATTTTGAAGCACTCATTGTTGATGCGGGGGTTCGAGAATCTTGAATTTCAAGAGAAAGATTGTCAAAATTTTATTGACAAAGTCAAACACTTAAGACTGGGTAAAAGAGGTGGCGAAACATTTTGTGATTATTTTAAGAGGATGAGGAAGATGAATGATGGATTTATTATTGTTGTGGATGTGGATGACGAGTTGCGACTCAGAAATGTGTTTTGGGTTGACGCACTTAGTCGAGGCGCATACGAATATTTCGGATATGTGATCACCTTCGATACAACATACTTAACAAATAAGTACGGTATGCCTTTTACTCTCTTTGTTAGGATAAACTATCATGAGCAGTCCATACTGTTAGGAGCTGGCTTGATTCAAGTGAGAATACAAGTACTTTTGTGTGGTTGTTCCGAACATGGTTGGATTGCATGAATGGTTAAATTTCAAAAAAGCAATCATAACAGACCAAGACTGGGTAATGAAGAGTGCCATTGCGATGGTATTCTTAGAAACTCGCCATAGATATTGTCTATGGCATATCATGCGAAAACTATCCTAGAAATTGAGATGCCACTCCCAATTCAACGCAGGGTTGAAGACTGCCATTCATAGTGCCTTATATGATTCGCATACTTATGTAGAATTTGATGCCTAGTGGGGGGAACTAATTTAGAAATATGACCTTAGTGATAATGCGTGATTGTAAGAGTTGTATACTGAGAGATCATTTTGGGTACCAATTTACTTGAATGGTATATTTTGGACTAGTATAAGTACTACACAACAGTATGAAAGTATGAATATTTTTTTGATAAATATGTGCATTATGGTACAACGTTGAAGGAATTTGTCGATCAATTTGATAATACTCTGAGGAAGAAGGTGGAAGTAGAGACCATAGTTGATTTCAATTTCTGCAACCAAACCATTCCATGTGTATCCCTATTCCACATTGAGAAATAGTTTCAAGCGGTGTATATAAATGACAAACTTAAAGAAGTCCAAAGGGAGGTGTGGGGGATGATTTGTTGTAATTGCATACTTGTTAGCAAATATGGCTGTATTTCCACCTTCGATATCTTGGATGAAATTTCTACTGATGACTATGTCAAAACCGTCTAGTACGTAGTTTATTATAACGAGGAGGAATGAATACGCGTGTGTACTGTTTAAGATGAGGGACATTATTTGTAGACATGTATTTAAAGTTTGTCTAATGAAAAAGATTCATGTGTTGCCATAGAGGTATGTCTCGGATCGATGGAGGAAAGACTTAAAAAGGGGATACACACTTGTCAAAAGTAGCTATGATGACTTGTGGGATAATGCAGATGCACGAAAGTACGAGGTCGTGGTTAAAAGATGTCTGAAATTAGTGACGCGTGTATCCCCAAGTAATGACCATGTCAATGTATTCATGCAGGTTTTGGAGCATAATTTTAAAGGATTACTCCTTGAGTCCGGTTCAACCAAGGTCAACGAGAGCAACGTTGTGGATAAGGGTAAAAAAATATTAAGTCTTCATGTTGTTCAAGAGAAAGGGAGACCCCAACTAAGAGAAAAGTTGTGCTTGTGGAGAAGATTGCAACCAAGATAAAGAAGAAACAGGTACTCGATTTTTTTCTAGTAATTGTATATATGTTGAACTAGTGTTTGTTTCCTTTCTAATAGATGTGTATTTTCTTCATTTTAAAAATTAGACTTGTAGAAAAATATTTGATGACGAACAAGTTGGAGTTGGTGAAGTCTCGGCCCCCGAAGTTGGTGTTAACGTTGAAGACATTGTTATTGGAATCCAATATAGTATTGTCACACAACAAACACCATCGAAAAATGATGAGAATTTGTGAAGTATTTTTTATGGGTTTCTTGAAGTATTTTGTGAAAATTTGGAGGTTTTCTTTTGGAGGTTGTGGTTGTTAAGAATATATAAATTTGTGGGTGTTCAACTGTATGAAAATCATTATTCTATTTTTGATGAATTTCTTAAAGTATTTTATGAAAATCTGGAGCTTTTTTGTTTGAGATTGTGATTGTAAAGAATGTATAGATTTGTGGGTGCTCTACTTGTATAGAAATCATTATTCTATAAATCATAGAAATCTTGAAATATTTTATGAAAATTTATTTCAAATTCTTTAGAGGTTGTGGTTGTAAAGACCCTTGTGTCAAAACCTGTCCAACACATGTACATAACATACCAAAATATTGACAAAAGCTAACTTATTACATCACATATTCATTTAATTCAGTAAACACGACTAATTACAAAACATGTTCATTACAAGCAGTTGTCCAAAACTAAAACAACTTACATGAGTTGAAGCACTACCCAACATATAGAAATTTTTTTGGGATACATGAAAATTACAGTAAAAATCACAATAAAAAATAACCACGATGTCAATAAAGCTTTCAAGGTTCCCTTATACTTCTTCTTCATTACTTTATATTTGGCTTGTTCGATCTTTACATGTTCATGAAATAAACTCTCATTCATTTGTTGAGTTAACTCCAACGACATCTTACAACATGAATTTTGTTGACTTTCAAGATCAATCAATTCAAAAAATTCACATTGTTTATTGATCTTATAGTTTGGACACTTGTAAAACTTTCTGCTAAAACTATTACCTTTTCCAGAGATTCAGTGTTTTGATGGAAGGCCATAGTAGCAAAGTGGCTTGTCCAAACTTGCTTTGTCTTTCCCTCTTGAAGTCTAAGTACTTGAATCGGTATTGGTACTTGAACTTGTCATTTGCTGGAAAATAGATAAACATTTTCATTGGTAAATAGATAAACATAGTCCACAATAAAGAAAATGAAGCAACAAGTTAGGCTGTTGTGTCATGTGCCATTGGTAAATGGATACTTTGGATGCACATTGCAAGATAAATGAGAATTCAAGAATGCAAAGTCTATTTACCACTATAAAAGTAACAACATTATAAATTGTTCAAAATGTTATTTTCTGTTTACAATATCATTACATTTCATGTTTTTTATACAAATAAATTTTTCTTATATATATTTTTTATCCTTAATGCTTCTAGTACCTTTAGTAACTTGACTTGATTGTTTTTTTTTATCAATGCAAAAAATAAAAAAAATTAAAAAATAAATCCGGAAAGCTAGTACCACCTTAAGTAAACATGGTAAAGTGAGCTTATAGTAGATGGTCAACAATATTTGAATAAAAAGTGTTCAAGTCTAGGGCATTTCCTAAAGCAGATAAATGGCTTGTTTATGATACACAAACAATTCTATCCATTGACATTGATAGCATCACAACATTATAGTGGGCACAAAATCAAAAGAATGGAGAATCATAGTTTGAGCAACTCTATGTGAAACAATATTTAACCTCAACTCACCTCTGCCTAATCTGTATAACTCGGCAAATTCCAATGACATAGTTTAAGCATAGTTAGAAAGATTGATAGTTGTAGATTTCAATTTTTATAGGATACAGAGTCATGGTATACATAGTTAAGAGATGAATAAAGAAAAAGGAAACCTCATATTTCACTAACAAATGGATATCTTTACCTCTGACACTTGAAGTTCAATAGAAGCTTGTCTCAAAGGATCGAATACGACCTCAGGATTCTCAAAATCTAGAGAGAAAAAAAGATAAAAAATGAGAGGGTAAACTAGCTTATAAATCTTAAAAATATAATTTACTTGACTAAGACTAAAACCAAAACTAGGTCAAATGGGCATCTATGCACATAATGCGACCACACTAGCTTTACCTACAAAAACACTATGCTATGTCCAATTCAACCGCCTCAAAGATACTAATGCTAAACTCAGCTACACTTGGGTCTCAGCTCCATCCTCCCCATATTATAAACAATAAATCTTTCCAACTTTTCAACACTCCACACTCTATCTTTTTTTAAATTTTTTTTTAAATTTTTTTATTAAATAATTTTTATATGAATAGTAAATAAAAATTTTGAAATATTTAAAAAAAATAAATTCAAAAAAAAATTTTAAAAAAATATTAAAAAATGTGGAGTGTGGAGTGTGGATGAATAGTAGGAGGTTGTGTAGCAAAACCCTATTATAAATAATTTCCCTGTCTTCATGCTCTTTCATGCATTTTCTAATGAATTTATTTGAAAACATAATTATCGTATGCTTTAAGTTGTTACAACATATGGAAAACAGATCTATTTTCTATATTAGAACTTATTGATTTTGGAAACTAATTTATAATGGTCACCATAACACCCAACATCCAGTATATGAGACTCGGTATAAACACTTTACCACATATCTATACCTTTGCGTAGAAATGGTTCTTGAATATGTCTAAGTATAGCAAAAAACTCTGATAAAATAAGGAGAAGATGACACATTGTCAAAGAAAGTGGTCATTTAGTTTTGGGAGTTAGCTTTTGTTACCTAAAATGATTTATCATAAGACATTTATATATACTCTAAAGATTCCATAAAATATAAATTTCTTGGTTTAACACACACACACACACACATGTTCCTCCTCAACATAACAAATTAAAATATCTACAAAGAGTTAGAAACATCCATGTCTCAAAATATCTAAAATAACAGAAAATAATAAATCTACTAAATAGGACTCTCCAACAATTACTTGTATCCTTTATGACTTATTTCTCTACAATCGGTAAGTTTTGCTAATACTTCATACTCTTGATTTTCAATAGAACCATCACAATTATTTGAAAAATATTGTGGAGATAAGGGATAAGTACTGAACGGAACAGAACAGAACAGAAACATAATCTGACACCAAATCAAAAAATCGTGCCAAAAGTTTTTCAAATGCTACATCATATCAAAACAAAGTATTGAACAGATTCTTATCATTCTCATATAATCAAAACAAATTTGGAACATCTTTACATAATCATGCAAAAAAATTTCAAATTTCATATTAGTTCTCTTTGCACCTTTCAAAAACAAAATACCAAAATATTACTCATATCTACACCAATCATGAAAAAATACATTCTTCTTATACAAAGTTTCATAAGTAATGCAGAACACATAACTAAGGTTATTTTCAAAACATATCATGCACATTTTATTTTTCATAAAATCAACCATAAACCATTTATTTCATGCAAAGTCTAGCATAGGAATTCCGCTTACTTGGAATTTGTATTTTCTCTGAATTTTTCCACAACAATACAGAACAAAATCAATCGTCACCTATAAAATAGACATGTAACTTACTTAAATATCTAATTAAACCCATATTTTAATATTTAAGCCTGAAATGTTAAAATAACCTGTTTTCTTAAAATTATGAAATTCTTGTAACCCTCAAATAAATCAACATCTACCCAATATGTCCAACTATTACATCAAGAATCTAAATTATTTTCATCCTTCAAACACCTAATTCTTCTGGTTTTATTAATGATATCATAAAATATAAATCCTATGCTTAACAATTATTGGCAGAGATATTTACGTAATTTAAACTAGTGGCTTTTTTATAATAATGCTAAACTTGGGATACAAAATTATAATACGAAAATAACACAAAAAAAGGCTTGTTTTTATGAGAATAACAAAGTGGAGAGCACCATGCGAGGAGGTCTTAGACTTATAGGGAGAGCAACATGTGTGGTGGTAGCCTGGGTGAATATCGACAGCAGCAAGGTTGGGAGCAGTTGCAGAGCACGTTGGAATGGAGGGAGAGAGAGAGAGAGAGAGAGATTACCAAGAGACAGTGAGGAGGCGTGCAACGAGAAGCTTCTGGCAACGATTTTTGTGGAGTTTCCAGCATGGACGATGGCTTAAAGACGGTGGGTTGGTTGAGTCAAAACTACTATGTTTCGAGGAGCAAAAACATAGGCCTTTGTTGTGAGCCACCTGCTCGAATTTTGGTGATGGCGATGGACGTGCAGCAAGGTGCTAAAGGGAAGAGATGACAGTAACATGGTGACTGATGAGGGCGGCATCATGGTGGCTAGGAGAAGTGGTTGCTGGACTTCACGTAGGGGCAGATGTTCTCAACGGTAACAACTTGTTGTTGCGTCTGAGGTTGTGAAGGGGGGCTTGTTGTGTGGGGTTGCTACGTGGAGAAACTGGGTGGCTGGCGTGGAAGAGCTTGGCAATGGGGCTACCTTACGATGGTGTAACGGCAACCCTAGTCTAGAGGTTGATCAATACATGCATAAGGGTTTGTATGCAATGTGTATATATATAGCGTTGCTATGAACCCTAATGGGAAAGAGATGTGCATGGTGCGAAGACCTGCATGGATTCTAGACCTGGCTCATGGGCTTGGATTTTGGATAAATTTTGAGATATTTGGCCCTACATCATGGGTGGTGTAAAGATTTCATAAATGGGTTGGCCCAGTTAGCATAGTCCAAATAATCTCTTTAGTTTAACTGTATTTTCATAGTTCAAGTATTTAACCAACCCTAATGGGGCTCGATTCAACTTCTAAAGTAATCCAACTTGTTCCATACAATTTTCGGGCAAATTTCTACTTGGTCCATTAAAACATTTTTTAACCTAATATCAAGCCCAATAAAATTCATGCTCTACCAAAATAAATTTTGGGTCTGTAGCATGTTCTAAAATTACACGTTAAATCTCAAGGGGACTTTTCATACTTATTAATCCAAATAAAAAAAATTTTAAACGCAAATTTCATGTTGGACCTGGGCGTTACATAGAATCGACGGAGCATTGAAGTATCCCCTAGCTCGGCGACAGGAGAGACAGGCTTGCAAACCTAGCTGCATCTTGTTCCTGACTTCTGTCTTTAATCTGATTTGGGCCTTCTTGGCAATCATTTCTCATAAAAGGCCAGCACAACACATTTACATTTCGCCGGTAGAAGAGACAAAAGCCTCAAGCAAAAACGACCGAAATCTGGCTTCAAACGTAGAGCCCATTTCTTATTTTTGCGTTGTTACATGGCTCTTGGGTCCTCCCATTCTTGCACATTATTTGGAATGCTCTGTTCTTGACCGTGTGTTGTTTCCTTCTTCAGCCTACTGGTTTTATCTGCAAAACTTGCCTTAAACAAAGTTTGAAAGATGTACGTCTCAATGCGAAACAAAGTTTTAAATTCACTATATTCACTTTGTGTTTATTTTTGGCTTTTCCGTATCTAATTAAGGGATCAATGAAGCTATATATGTATAAATTATAAACCGCAACAGACAAAAAGTATAGCCCAGAAGAACGACATGAAACTTTTTTTCCCAGGAATAAAGGCAAGTAATGCCTGCAAAAATGACGAACTAGATCATCCAAGTTCATCTCTTTTGATATTTTCAAATCTTTGAACACCATAAACTTTTCTGTTCTTTTTTTTTTTTTTTTTCCTGTCCTTGATTCCGTTCCGTTCCTTTATACATTGATGTAATTCATTGTATTCAATAACTCCCATTTGACTTCCACAATAACAAGCCAATTATTGATCTTAAAAAGGTGCTCTAATTGTTGTAAGACTCGCATAATTCATTCATCAAATTGGTCATCATTTCTCCAATTTCATGATCAACGAATAAACCCGTCTGTTCAAGCTTAAGCTTAATTTATTTTGCATATTCACGTTGGAAGCAGCATTACAATATGTAAGGTCCAAGCCTTGTAAAAGGTTAGGCCCCCTTGCACATCACTCTCAATGCTCAGATCATAACACCAGAAGACATTCTGATGCTTACACCATCACGAATCAAATTCTGTTTCTGGATTATGGAATCCACACATTTTAGAATACTTTTCTTCTTTTGCTTTCTAGCGCAGACCGGACCTTAATTAATATAATTATATAAGTGGTATGTTCAGGACCACCTAAATAAACCTTTCTATCACTACACCACTGACAAGAATATCAAAGCCAATACAAATCCAATATATAATATCTACAGTATATGAAATAAAGCTACGGTACCTCGTGAAAATTGAAGCAGATCAGTAATTAGTTGATGACATGGGGGGTGGGGGTTGTAGACGTAAGCTATGGCGGCTTCAGCTCCCGCGCGTGACATTAATTAAGCTTGTAGAATTCTAAATATCTGTCTTCTTGTTGGTGGCAGAAGAATACAATTGTTAATTATACAAAGATAGAACGGAGCGCAAAATAAGCAAAAAAGAGTGCCATTACACAGGGAAAAAGGGCTTCTAAGTTCTAAGCTCTGAAAGCCATCGGCTTGACCAGCCAGATACATTGGATTTGCCTGGCTAGAACCGTGGTCCTTGTAGAAGTTTTTCTTGAACACGTGCGAGCAATTATCATCCACTGCTTATATCCACGTGGCTAAATTTGAGAGCCATCTTGATCTAATTCTGCCAAAAACCAGGTGCTTTTTCCACGCATATAAAAGCCCAACTCCTAGACAATAGTTAGCCATGCAAACATAACATAGATGAGGACCCTCACAGAGGGATGAGTGCCACGGTAGACAAGGAAGGAGGCGAGGTCAAATACCGCGGAGTGCGGAGGCGGCCGTGGGGTAAGTTTGCGGCGGAGATTCGAGACTCGACTAGGCATGGCGCGCGCGTGTGGCTCGGGACTTTTAATACTGCAGAGGAGGCTGCTAGAGCTTATGATCGAGCCGCTTATGCCATGAGGGGTTCTTTAGCTATTCTAAACTTTCCGAATGAGTACCCTTTAGCGAGTGGCGGCTCTTCTGCTCCTTCGTCTTCTTCGGCTGCGTCTTCTTCCTCAGGGCGTGGGAATATGGGGGAGAGAGGTAGAAGTGAGCATGGGCAGCAAGTTTTTGAGTTCGAGTGCTTGGATGACAAGGTGTTGGAGGATCTTCTGGATTCGGAAGAGAAAAAGAACAAGAAATGACGATCGAAGGGGGTGTTCCTTCTTCTTCTTCTTCTTCTTCTTCTTCTTTATTATTATTATTTTTTTTTTTGTGAAAAAAAAAAAAGGATTTGCTCTTGTTCTCGCTATGAATAGTGGCAAATATCATCGAATTTTTGTCTCTCTTAGGAGGGAGTTCACCTGAAGCGAAAAGGGGAAGCAGAACACTAGTGACTTCCCTTTCAAAAAAGGTGTGGTGTTTTTAATGATTGTAATACGTACCCCGTAATTAAAACATCTGCAAAAACTTTCTTTGGGGGTCCTTCCACTCCCAGCATTATAGCTTTTTAATCCCCGATAAAAGAGCTCATTGGAAACTAGCTTGTACACACTTCATAAAGAAAAAAAAAAACTTGTCCAGAATATTCTTTAATTATTTTGCATTGGCTGCAATTGAAACTGAGAAAAGTCCAGAGAGAAGTCCGGCTTTTCTTTTCTTTGGTTATCAAATCTCGAAGCAGCTGTCTTCTTTCAATTTCTGGGCTTTGTTCTTTTATTAAGAGGATTTTACTAGTACGGTTTCGTGGAGAATATAACTGTTACAACTCAACTGAACATTGTCTCATGCTTGTTGGACGGACCGACTTGTTCTGAAACTTCAGGTGGCTTTAGGGGCTGTTTGGAAATGCTCCAACGAACGAAACAACAACTGGTCAAGAGCCTAGCTAGTATGTATGACAATCACAGTTGTTTGTGTCTTGTGGTTTTCTTTTCTTTGTTTTTTTTTTCTTTCCCTAGTCTCTGATTTGATTGTATAAGGTACAAGTGCAACGAACTCCAGGGGAGGAATCTTGTTGGAATTATATATAGCAGAGAAAATGCGTTTAAAGCCAAACTAAAGCCAAACAACCGTACAGAGTATTCTCAGAATAGTTGAGATATCTCCAACACCCAAATTCAGGTAAAAATATAGCTTGCTTCAACTGTGATAAATGTGATACATAGTGTTTAAGATTCTCTAACCAGTATTACCAGTCAGAATGGTCTATTCGAGGACAGTTCCGTTTAACTAGAACCGGAGAAGGAAAGAAAAACAGCTTAATCGTACTCACATGAGTTATCGTTCTGGTCACCAAATGCCATATAAATTGAACAACAACACTCCAAAATCGAAGAACACATTTTTTTTTATAAGAAACATAGTGGGAAGACAACGAGAGGATATAACAGCAATTAGAAGCATACATAAATAATATTGGCGCAAAATAGCGTACGACCAACATCAATCAACGTGGTGCAGAGTTGTCTTCCCAGTTGTATTCTAGGTGGCGAAATGTTGGTAAGCACAAGTGTCGAACCAACCTGCACTCATGTAAAGTTCTATGAATTATGTCAAATGCTTGAGATTGGACTAAAACATTATCCAATCATATAATTAGCTCTATAAAGTTTAAACGACGAAAATGCATTAGGGAATTGTTTTTTCATGGCAAATTAAGACTTTTGCCAAACCGGTAGAAAAACATGACAAAACTGAAAAGTTGTGAAAACAATCGCATACCCGAGCCACAAGTACACGATATTTACTGACCAACTACAGATCAGTAATATACTAATATCAATAAACGTACTGAGATAAAATGATGAAAAACGCGAGTTCCTATGGCTAATATACCCAAGACCTGAAAACCTATTAAACTACTCCATGTTTTAAGAGGGCCCACTTTGGACTGAAGCTCCCACTTCTGCCTGAAGTTCTTATTAATTTGGAGTGGCTCTACCAATCCTTGAACTGGTTTGAAGTCTGTCTCTGTTTTGATTGACGCCAACTCCCCAACTACATCTTCATCAATCTTTGACGTACGGAGGATTGCCACGGCCCACCCTTATATATACGATTTAAATGCCTCCAGGCTTTTCTACGTTTTGACGTAAGATTTTAACAGAATTTGAGATAGTTTGCTACAAATTCTTCATCTCCACTCAAAATTATGTCAAGTATTCAATCTTTTCCATGATTTTCCCTCTTGATTTGAGCTCGATCCGTCAAGCTAAGAGGGCAAAGTCTTCTCAAGATACCTTCTCCAAAAGACCATAAAAACAATCACAAACCGAGAATACCCATCAAGCTTCAAGGCTTGAACTCTACAGAGGGATCAATGCATAGGGTCGATTATCGTGTTTGATAGAATGATAGCTCTTATACATCACAACTTATCTGACTACGTACAATGGTTTCATGAGATACAATCTCAATACATTCGGCCCTCTCACGATGCATGCATCTGATTTAATAATTTGATGAGTAGAAAGATCTATATATGGTTGTCCCGATACATAGCAGCCAGGCGGCGGCCTCCTGCTCATGTAAGCCAGGATTACCAACCAAGCCTCTCAACCAAGCTTCCTTCAGCACCTTTAAATATTGTCACCGCCATATACTCTCTCTTTCTATAGTACTACACAAAGCAAACATGAGTAAATCAGAAAGTGTGAAAATATTACATTTTGTTATAGATTTCCTCTTATATATCCAAATCACAAGTATAATCGATCATACTTTATAAAATCCAATAACAATGTATACCCTAAGTAACACCGCCCGAGTTAAACACAAAATTTATACCTAGTATGGTATCTCATACCTTTTGTTGCCGCTTTAATATTATATAGGATGCACCAGACAACCATGCACTACCAGCTCATGTCATGTTCTCCTTTTGGAAAAACATCGCCATAGGATAGCCCTTGAAAGTATCACAGCCAAGAAGTACTGCTTACTGTTGTTATGCCATGCATGCTATATATATGGCAATACAGCCCACCGTATATTTCTTGCGAGCAACTACTTTAAAACCTAGTTTCAACCTAACACCTTGATACCACTTAGCCTACATGCGTGCACAGTCGATGCACCTATCTTCCTTCCCATCCCAGGCTGTCCAAAACTCTACTAATTAACTATATATGCTAGTAATCAGTACCCTAGCTAGCGACCTTGTCCACGCCTTTACTCTAATTAGTCCGCATGCATGAGCGAAGGATCTGGCGATACCAATACCATCTCCATTCTTTGTTCATCAAACCTAGCTACAACAAATATCACCACGCATATATATTCAGAACAAAGTCATAGAAAGTACTATGAATGAGCAAGATATATATGGTCCAGCCCACACCATTCCTATATTTAGTAAGCACCAACAGCCAATTTAATTTGCACACACACGACACCCACCGTGTCATATGTTGCCTTGCTTGGCTAGCTAGCCTACCCAAATCTTCCACAACATCGTGTGCATACTGCCTTGGAAATCACAAGCCTGTAATTCCTGCCAGCCCATGCCTGAGCTAACCGCAAGTATAAGATCGAGTAAGTTCTATACCCTAGCGGCAAAGATGAAAACAAATTATCCATAAAGTTCCATATACATGCTAGTGGCAACATCGCTTATAACTGCCACCCCCAAGCACCACTTAAGATACATATATATACTTAATTTAGTACCAGGCCGCCTATCTCCTGCTCATGAGGTTCCAACAAAAAATCAAGAGAGTTAAATAATGAAATCCGAACACTCACACATGCACGAGCGCCCGTCCCCGCGGAGATCGATGCTATATCACATAAATTTCAAAACCAGCTGACTGTACCAATTAAATTGGTATACTAGCTAGCTGGTGGTGAGTGAGGTGCATCATGCTCTCTATATATGGAGCTATCCACAAATTAAAACTACGTTACGATAATCAAACCACACAAGCGCGCATAACTCCTCAAAAAGTATTGATGCCTATGTGTGTAATTGGTCGTATCTTAATTTCAAATTAAGGTTTTATATATGTAGTCTCATATAACAAACTGAAAGCAACTCTAATATCAATATTTTGGAATGACAAATTAAGATCTTAAGTTAGAAATTAACAAGCGAAGAAGATAAATTAGTAAAACAAATATGATATCACCCGCAAAAGGACACGATATATATTGACGTAATTAAAAACAAAAGCGGACGTTTACAAGCACAGATGATTAGAAAAGGACGCTTCTAATAAAAAGATGAATAGTACTTTAGAGACGCCCAAAGCTCTAAACCCTAGAACACCCAAAGCATCAAAGTATACACAAATTAATTACTCTTATTCGGGGATCCACTTGGTCCTAATCCTAAGAGTGCCCTCACTAATCCTAGTATCAAAACACACACATGTATGCAAATAAGTTCCGACCTATAACTCATTCTTCACTTTCCTCTACAGCTCTGTGGACGTAGGCGCGTTGTTAAACCACATTAATTTTGTGTCGTGTAATTGATTCGTAGCTTGTATTTGTTTTGCGTTGTCTGTCATATTTTCCCAACAAGGGATCGATCAAGAAATTAGAAATTATGTGACACATGGTGATAAACTGGTTTGGAAGATCAAGATAATTAAGAATACTTGCTATATTGGGTGTTTTTTTTCTCGACAAAAAGGGTTGGAGTGGGCAACCAGAGATGATTTCCTTATAGGACGTGACCATAGTAGCACCAAACCCGCTGGAGAGCTAGACAAGAGGGGCCTAGACGGCGAGAATCACAGGCACTCCCTAGAAGTCGAACTTGAGTCATAACTTGACCCCAACCCCACGAGGGCATCAATGATCCATGAGCCAATAGGTCACCAATAATCCTGAACACTTCCCGTCGCGGGATTCAACTCCAGAACCTAGTGCCCACTACCAAACTCATAGACCACTAAGTCACCACCCTCAGTGATTGCTATACTGAGAGTTAATTGCATGTATATATGATTTTATTGTAAAGTTTCTATGTTTTTCATTATTAAGTCATCAATTGGTATAGACCTAGAGTTTCACATATAAAAATTGTTTTAATTTTTGCGTTTTCATGATGTTTTTCCCCATTGAATCTAATCCTTAAGGATTCAAACTGTTTTTTTTTTTTTTTCAACATCATTCTCGTGTATCTGATGGAGGTTGATGATACCTTAATTTCTTACAGTAAAAATGAAATAACCGTGTTATCACACGCAGTTGCTTCAATTTAGTGGAATTTGCCTAGGAAGACTCATGGAAGGAAGATTCAGAATCATGTATATACGAAGATATTACTTTTGATCCCATATATATATGATCTATCTCCAGGACTAGTCATCTTTCTTCTCAAGTCGATTAACAGTGCATACAATTTTGGAAGTAAATTTGGAGATCGCATTGTTGATCAACTTTCACTATACTATCAGTATCACACTTAACATTTGAGATTCTTAACCTTTATTCTGGCTTATCTTAGGATGCTAATTTTATTCACTCGAACAATGGCCATTAGGGGAAGTAAGTTGAATTGCTTTATGGTTGGATGCGTTGATCTAATCTTCATACTGTTTTCTTCAATCGAGTTTGCTAGTTAGTGTTGCTTCGTATGCATTCTACATAACTCAATTATCCAAATGTTCGTTCGCTTTTTCTGAACTTCAATGAGAGATTTTCACTTGCTGGATTTAGAAGAATGAAGTTCTTTTATTTTTGTTTCTTTGGTCATCATCGTCATCTTCATCATTTACTAACTTACTAGTTACATTTTTTTCTCCTTTCTGTTCCAAGTCCCATTCTATGCAAGAATGGTTTCTTCATATTCAAGACTGCATCAAAATAAAATCGCTCTTGTGAAACTTAATAGTCAACAAGACAAACACGAACCATACTTGCATCAAAGCATAAAAAATCCACAGCAACAACGAACTTATGCCAGTTTTACCACTTTCTCCTAACAATCAAACCCTAAACCCAATTTATTTTCTCATTATTTTTCACTAGAACATGCGATGAACGTGAAACTATATATTGGGCAATGAAATTCACTGATATGGTTGAGAAAATTAGAAGCTGGGACCTGGGGCGGGAGAAAAATAGAAATGGTGAAAGTACTCAAACCTTATTGTCTTCTACGATCAGCCTTGCGTTCGTTTCCTTTTCTCCTCTTCTGACTCAAGAAGGTCCTCCAACACTTGGTCATCCAAGCACTCAAACTCGAAGACTGGCCGTTGTTGTCCAGTGGATGAACTTCCCCTCTCAGAAGTACTCCCACTAGGAGCTGAAGAAGAAGTAGACGATGAAAATTGAGGAGGATGAGGTGGAAAGCCTGCGACTTGAGGATAATACTCATTAGGGAAGTTAAGAATTGCAAGGTGACCCCTTAAGTTAAATGCAGCGCGATCATATGCCCTAGCTGCTTCTTCAGCTGTATCGAACGTCCCAAGCCACAGACGAGCACCATGCCTTGATGGGTCTCGGATCTCAGCTGCAAACTTCCCCCACGGCCTCCTTCGGACCCCCCGGTAACGCACTTCTTCCCTGCCCTTCTCTTCTTTCTCGCGCTTCTCCTCCTTTCCTTTGCGAGGCTCTTCCATGCTGTGCTTAATTCGATCTTTTCGTTTTAATTCCCCTCTTCTCTTAATAGATAGGGTAATTACGCTTTGGTTTCAACTGGGTCAGAGATGTGAGTCTATTTTATAGTGGGGGTCTGACTAAATGTGGATCCTCCAGAACGTGGATTGACCGTGTTGGCCTTTCTCGGAAGTTTCACTATGGCAGTGTAAAAATTCGATTCTTCGACTAAATCTTACAATGAAATTCAAAAGAGTTAGTGAATCTTTTTCCACTTATCAGGAATTTTTTTAACTATATTTTGTTCGGATTCTTCTGGTACATGGGAGAATATTAGAATTTGTAGCACTAGCATTAATAGTTTGGGACTATTAACATGAATTGAGTTTTGATGCTGACTTTACCATTTATATGTCACGTCTCTGGGACATATCGATACCGCTATCACGACGATCATATAAAGTGTAAATGCAATGAAGATATCTAGGGAGATTTTCACTTTATTTATGGTAAACTATATACATCATTCTCTTACGAGCTTTGTAAAACTACAGGAAGCTCTAATTACCACTTCGGCCTGTTTTTAAAAATTAAAATTTAAACACTTGAAGCTATTTATAAATATTTTTGTTTTTAATTAGTATTTTAATTGCTAACTCATATTACTTTGGGTGAATTTGGTCCCATGGAATACAAACTAAGCTAGCAGCTGAATATACACACACACACACACACACACACACACATATATATATATATATATATATATATATATATATATTTATATTGTTTCTGAAAATACATATCTGGTCAATTCTAAACATGAATTATCAATCCGAACTCGGAGGGAGATTGATATCATTTACCCATCTATTAATTTAGATCATTCGTTAGAATTGTATTATATACAAGTCTGGTGTGTAACATGACCCCCACACACAACTTACTAACGCTGGACAAAATAACGATTATTCTTATGGCTAATTTCAACAAATAATTCACAGGAAAGAAAACAAGAGAATCGCCCAAAAAAACATAGAGAAAACGTCTCTGATGTTCAATCAAAATTATCAATATTCAAGAATGATGAAATCCACCCACAAGTCGAGCTGTAATAGCTGAAAATCGACTATATCAGAATTTTATCAAAAATAACAAAATCTCAATAATAATGTCAACATTAAATACATAATAAAAGAAATAATCTACCAAAAATCTGGCTCAAATCAAGTTTAGAATCACTTCCAAAACACTAAATGAAATATTACCATAAAAGACAAAAAATAACTAAAAATAGGAAATTAGAGTGAAAAATAGTGAAATTTGGTCTCGAAAATGATGCACACAGAATGTTGCTAAGTGCCCATGACGTACACGTTGAAAAGAGCCTTCCGACTTGGAGTCATATGCACGATTCTGATACCCGTAGCCAAATTTATGACCAAAATACCGAAACGTGCCCAAAACTGCACCAATCAAGGAAAGATCATGATTTCTTGTCCTCTTTGTGCTGATAGCCACCTCAAGGTATTTCAACACAGTCAACATGCAGTCTGACAACTCAGTATCATTTTACTTAGATCCTCCTATATTACTTACTGTGTGACTTATTATATTCATAAAAAAGAGGGTACTTAAAATATACGTATTTTTTTTATATATAAGTTGATGTAATAAGTTTCTATATCAGTAGTGTATGTGTTTGGTATATCAATAAATAGTCTAATAAATATATTTATCCTTATCCATATATAATCTTTTAAGCTAATATCATGATCTTCTCCCTTCAAATATATCTTAAAGGTTCGAAACGTTTCCTGATTCAACCGATCGTAAATGAAAAAATATTTGGAGTTATGACATTTTTTAACATTTGAATAAAGCTAAATTCAGATCTTTTCAACTTTTACTACATTCGATACGAATATCATGCTTATTATATATATGTGTGTCATGTACATATATAATACTATATATATATATATATATATCATGTACAGATCATTTCATTCTTATTTCTGTAGCACGGTACCCTAACCTAACTAAACGGCGGCCGTTTCCTGACTCCAGGTAAATATCTTTAGTATAATATGAACTGCATTCAATTTCCCAAAGCAGGAAGAAAATGCCTGAATGGAACGCATTCCTTTATGTCATGTTATGAACCCTAGTTTTGTGCTTTTCCAACCTTGTAATTTCTTCTTGTTGGGATTATATGATATTGGAGAATAGAACTCCAAAATCAAGTACGTACCCATGCAATATCTACCGGCCTAACCAAAACTTTTTCCTGTTTTCTTTTTTCGTTGGTCGACTTAGCTAGCCAGATGATGATCATATACAACGTTCCAGCCTTTTAATTAGTGTTCGAAGTTTACGACGTGAAGTATTTATATATATTTATATATATAATATATATAATGTTAATTAAATCGAGGCATGCATTGTCAATGGTAATTAATTTGTTGTGCCATCTAATGATCTGTTTGAACCTTAAACATATTGAACCTTAATCTGTTTGTGTTCCAGTTACACAGAGGTTGAACCACACTTCAAATTGATACCAAAATGTTAATGGATACATCTACGTACATGCATCTACAATTTTTCCTAGATAACTTAAATTAAAGATTAATTGAGAGAGGGGAGGACCTTCAGCTAATAGTACTGCATGCTATTGTTGTTATTAATAATAATAATAATATTATTAGTACTATTGATCTTTTTTTTTATTATTATTAATCTTAGTATTATTGTTGTTATCATGCTATTATTTTTTATTGCTTATATATAATATTGTAAGTCAAACAATAGCTTTCATGATTTTGTTTTCTCAGGCGGCTAATTGTGAATGACAATTATGTTTCGAAAGTTGATGTAGAAGGTTTCATTAAGATGAATATGGAGTCAAAATACATATGATGAAATGAGAGTTGGTCCACAGAACGCGCGTGTGAATGGGCCCAAATAAACATCGTTCAACGTAGGAGGACGCTTTGCGCGCAAGTTTAATAAGGCTAAGGCTAAAAGCTTAAAAGCCATGGCGACCAATTAAGGTCAAAGGCCGGGTACTTGCTATTGCTCTACAACTTGACCTCATGCCCCACCCAAAGCTAATGCATGCACACGTTGTCTAATCGGAGGCCAATTTACGTGTAGCTCAGCTACGAGCTAGCTTGGCCAGTATTTTAAAATTGTGTTTGAATGTTAAATTGAATTGAGTTAAATTAAGTTGAAATGAAAGTTAAAAATTGAATAAAATATTATTAAAATATTATTTTTTAATATTATTATTTTGATATTTGAAAAAGTTTAATTGTTTATTATATTTCGTGTTGAAATTTTAAAAAATTATAATAATTGGATAGAATAAGTTGAGATAAATTAGGATGGGTTTGGGATTCAAACTGGCCAAATCTATCCTAATTCTTAACCTCCAAGGGCCATGAGGTTGGCCAGGACATCTTTACTTTTTCAAGTTCTAATCGTTTGAAAAAGTAGTCGGGTTTTTTTTTTGTGTGTACCACCTAAAATCAAACGGCAGATGTCAATCCACGAATAGGGCAAAAATCATAATTTGTTTCTTCTCTTTTACTAATGATCATCTTTCCCCGATCTATGGTTTCGTACTCGTTTTTCCTCGGATTCGTGTCTGAGTCTCATTGTTTGGTGGCCGGACTGAAGTGAGATAATAGATAAAAGAAAAAATGCAAAAACATTTTAGATAGATCTGTTAATATGAATACTTATAAGTCATAACCGTTCGTCACCTGCAAAAGACTAATTGTACACAGCTTAAAGAGACTTCTATCATATGTCATTGCTGCTGTAATCTTATCAATATCTATTCCATAAATACAAACTCTCTGTAATACCCCTAAACTTTGGCGCGCAATTGGCTTGGAATGTCGGCCTAGAACATGGCGACCGGACAGGACTAGTCTCATGGCTGCCAACACTATTTCGGTAGTTCATTTTCCATGGCATGTAATTAATTAGTATCATTAGGGAACCTTTGCATCTAGCCGTTGCATGTCGTGTGCACGTACGTGTGTATATGGTGATATTAATAATAAATTAGACGAACTTGAATTTCTTTTGCCAAGCTTTGTTTGTTAAAAAAAATAATGTTTTTATGACCATGCCAACATTTCCTTTCCTTGAATGTCGTCCGTCCCCTTTGACACGTTCTTGCTAAAATCATTTGCTTATTTATATACAAATTGACATATGTAGTCTTTGGTGCCTTTCTAAAAAGGTTGAGTTGTCCTGCAGGAGCTTCAACTTGGCAAATTGCAAGATCAGCTAGTGAGACTGGCCCGTAAATTGAAGCTGACAAGATGTGTATTGCACGGGTGCATTGGACCCTATGGCATTCTCAGTACCCGGCCGGAGTGGGAAAGGCGCTCAAGATCATCACGTGTGCTAAAAATTGAAAATGATTTCTAGCATTGCACGTAAGTGTGTAAAAACTTTGAATGATCATGGACACGTGACATGAAGTCGATTAAAGTGGCCACATAACGTTTCCGGCCATTGTAAACAATGTGGCTTTCTTTATTTATTAATCAAATCTCTATATATATCGTACGTAGTTAGCAAGTGTTTCAAATATCTGACCATATGTTATTCAAGATAACGATCGAATAAGCAACGACAGAATCAGGAATGCATGTATTTAATTTTTATAGTCAGAGAATTGATATTATGATTGTTGATATATATATATATATATATATGTATATATTTTTTATATGACATATTCTTTTATTATTTATATTATAATGATATATAAAAAAGTTATAAACATAATTCAAGATTAAAAAACTCTGATAAATATATGATCTAGTGAAGGCGTGTCTATAATGGTAAAAGCATGCATGCGAAAATGCGCGCGCATGTATATATATTTTCTAAGACTTGAAATTTGATTATATATATTGAAATCAAGAACAATTTATTATTTTTCAATGCATCTATAGAATTAATAGCATGTCGTTATATATATTTATATATATATATGATTAAGCCCCGGCACGTTTGGATTACTAGGGGTGGGCAGCGCTGCCCCACTCCATTCGCCCCGCCCCGCATTTGGCCCCCTTAGCGAGGTTGAGCGGTGGGGAGTACCCAACCCCGCGCTGCATTTTTCCTGCCTCGCACTTGTATATTTTATTATATAAATATATATTTATACTATACATATTTATAAACATTTATTATTTGTACTATATATAAATATAATAATATGTATTAAGTATAACTTTTACTTATTATTTTTGTCTAAGTTATAATGTAGTAGGGTGACCCTTTTATAGATTGCCAAGACAATACGAGAGTCTCACTTTCTTTAAATATGAGACTTATATTGTGAAAGCAATCTATAAAAATGTCACGTCCTTACTACACTACAACTTACACAAAATATGCACAAACAAATTTAAAAATTACATAATCCTTAAATTATAGTCATATTTATAAATTTAAATTTATAATTTAGGTCTAAAAATGTGTTTTTTTTTATCACTTTTAGACTTAAGAATAATTCTTGAAGTGGGCGGAAGGTGGGGCGGATTGGGAGTCCGCCCTACCCCCGGCCCATGCGGGGTGGGGGTTACCCTGCACCATATGGTGCGGGTAGCACCCATGGTTTGGATATAAAATGTATTTCATCTTATCCCTAGAATTTTTTTCTAATTACCATACAAAATATAAAAAAAATTCAACTTTTTCAAATCTTAAAATAATAATAATAGTCTAGTTTTTATCTATTAATAAAAAATTTCTTTTATAAAAAAAATTAAATAATAATATTAAAAAATATATTTTAATAATATTTTATTCAACTTTTATCTTTCATAATTTTAACTCATCTCATATCATCTCAACTCATTTATTCAAACCGCACCTAAAACACTCTTTGTGATTTACACTTCAAGCTGCTATGCAAGCACATGCCCTGTAAGCCAAGTACGTGTATGCGACGTTGCGTTGCGTCAAAAGTACAAAACTAGCAAAAAGTGGTTCAATTCAATTCTAAGAGAAAGATTATTGGATAAGAGTCCTTACGGTGGAAGAATGAATGAATGAATGAATGAATAAATAAGAGTCCAAAACGACGGGGAGAGAACAGGAATACCAGACAGGAGATCAGGGTGAACCCACGACATACTCTGACAAAACTTGCATGGTTTAATTACTAGTAAGTTATCACTACACCCCACGATTGTAAATATATAGCGGCCGGTTGGAGTCGTTAGCTCTCACAATTGCATGTGTAATGTTTGATCGCTAAACGTGAATCTTGGTTCCGCAAGGCAGTTGCTAGTTTTGGAGACGACCAAAAGTAGTCTAACGTACGTGGACCGCTAATGTGTCGAAAACTGGAATACTTGTTTTGATTCATCTCTATATAATATATATGTTCATTTCTCACGTGTACGTCCTAATTGCGGTTGACTACACATTTTCTAAGGACAAGTGGATCCTTCACTATTCTCTCATATATATATATATATATATATATATATTCTTCTATACAGTAACTCTATAACACACATCCCTTAAAAAAATAAAAAATAAAAATAGGTATTAGTGTAAGGTTGATGATTTAAATTTTTCTAAGTATATAACTGTAGCCAAAATTATGGGATGTTTGGACGTACGTAAGTTTTTCTTGAATGTTTTTTAATTTTGTCAGAAAATAGGTTTTTATGGGTTTTATAAAAGTGGTAGGAATCCATTAAAAAATATGTCATGATTGAGAAAAGGGTTGAGCGGATACCTGATAATGAGATGAAAAGAAAATTTTATGAATAATTATAAGATAATTTGTGAATAATAGTAAGATAGTTTGAGATAAATATTTATTTAGTTTTGGGAAATGAGAGAAAAAAATTGAATACAAAATATTATAAATTTAAAATATTGTTATAATATTATTTTTTAATATTATTTTTGTTTTGAGATTTGAAAAAGTTGAATTGTTTTTTTATTTTTTATTTGAAAAGTTTGGAAAGTTGTAATGATTAGTTTAAAAGTATTTGTACTTGAAATAAGATGAGACGAGATGATTTTAGATTAATTAAATAAAATATTATTAGAATATTAATTTTTAATATTATTATTTTAAAATTTAAAAAGATTAAATTTTTTATTATATTTTATGTAAAAATTTAAAAAATTTATAATGATGAAATAAGATAATTTTTATATCTGAAATATTTTATAAAATAAAATGAGATGTAATGAAATGAAAAATATTTACAAACTTTTCAAATAAGATGAGACGAGATGATTTTAGATTAATTAAATAAAATATTGTTAGAATATTAATTTTTAATATTATTATTATTTAAAAATTTAAAAAAATTAAATTTTTTATTATATTTTATGTAAAAATTTAAAAAATTTATAATGATAAAATAAGAGAATTTTTATATTTAAAATATTTTATAAAATAAGATAAGATATGATGAAATGAAAAATATTTACAAACATCGCCTAAAGGTGTCACGTTGGGGTTCAATTTCAAAAAAGTCGTAAAGTATATTGAAAATAGCAATACTACAGTTAATCTTAATTAATGTTTGTCGCCACGATCGCATAAAAATTATTATTTTAATGTTCATTTCTATGCCATGTGCCATGACTCTTTGTGGCCATCTATCTGACGAGCTAGAACGTGGGCCTGAAAGTTAAAATGATAAGTACTTTACAATTATAATATATTTCCATCATGGTTGGCTCTGTCAATCGGGTCATATCGAGTTATTTGTGTCCGATTTATTTTTCAGTCGATTAAAACCAAACATCAAAAATAAGAGAGATGATATTTTTTTGTAAATATTGTATAATTATTTTAAAAAAATTAAATAAATATGAGATTAATATAAAAAAAAAGATTTATTAGTAAAGAATTCTATTTTTTTAAAAACAATTACACGTTGATTTATGTATTCTACGATTATATTTAATATTATTTAATAATTAAAGAGTTCAATTATCTTAATCCCAACTCAACGTATTCATTTTACGACTTGTTAGATATGATCACATATTTGATATGTAAAAATAAAAATAAAAAAAATTCAAAAATATGCAAATACCTTTTATCTTTTCTTACGTACCGTCGGATGGTAAGGTAAAGATTATACAAAAAAACAATTTAAGTGAAAATTTAAAATAAGTGCCATTATATGTTTCAATCTAAAACTTAATTTCTGACCCATGACTCGAATGATTTGAGTTTTTTATTTTTTTGTAAATTGTGGGTCACTTGGACAAACCAGTAAACTAAATATCAACATGACTCGATTATTAATTGAACCAAATTCGAGTTGATCTGAATTGACTTAGGCTTCGTTTGGTTCTTAAACCAAACTCATCTCATCTCAATAATCATTACAACTTTTTTAAATTTCAACATAAAATATAATAAATAATTCAACTTTTTCAAATTTTAAAACAATAATAATATTAAAAAATAATATTCTAATAATATTTTATCATCTAAACTCAACTTAACTCAACTCACTTCAACATCCAAACGCACCCTTAAACTTAGTTATGCCAATCCTTAATATTGGCAGATCACTTCCTCCAATCAAGCAAAGATCTCTTCCACCAATCAAGCAAAGATTTCTTCCATATTTGCAACAACATGATTTTAGGAAATCAATCATTAATTTTGTTATTGTAAATTCATACCATACTCAATTAGTTACATAGATAGATTAACTCCTTGTATCTATTTATTTTACCATTCTCAATGTAAAGTTATAGTTTCATAAATATAATTTTTGAATTCTTGACATGATATCAGCCTAACCGATCATCAATCTCACGTTTCCATGGCTTCTTCCTCAAACCCTCCTTCCTCCCCACACCTCCTTTATCCCTCTGACTCTCTTAGCCTCATCCTTGTATCTAGTCTTTTCATAGAAGACATTTTTTTCAAATGGAAAAAAGCCATGACCCATGCACTTAATGCCAAAAATAAACTTGTTTCTGTCGATGGCACTCTTTCTCCACCCGAACCCACCTCTACCGATTACACTTAATGGAACCAAACAAAAGATATGGTTCTTACCAGACTCCTTAATTCCATTAGCCCATTTATAGCCAACTCTCTTGAATTCCATACCAATCCTAGAGAAGTGTGGCTTGATCTTCAGTCACGGTTTTGTCATGGCAACAATGCCAGAATTTACCATCTCAAACGTGAGTTATCCTCCATGCAGCAACACAATCACTCTGTCCATGAATATTACAACCAAATCAAGCAATTTTGGGATGAACTCAACCACTTACAAAAAACCAACGACCTCAAAGAATTTCAACAACAAGCTGAAGATGAGAGAGTTTACCAGTTTTTACTTGTTCTCAACGACTCTTTTTCCCGACTCTGAACCCAAATCCTAGCTATGCACTCCCTTACCCCCATCACCAAAATTTTTCTATTCTTTTTCAGGAAGAGTAGTAGCGCCTCCTCCAAGTCAGGCCACCACTGTCGGAAGCCCACATCTCTGCCCCTCACTTTGGTTGACCCACAACAGGCCCTCTGCGCTGCGTTGAATGCGAGGAGAATGGTCACTCTCGTGACCATTGTTGGCGTGTTATCGGGTACCCAGCCGGATGCGAACCCCGTGGATGGCAGCAACCTTCTTTTCTCGGCAAACCCCCCACTGGTTTGCCATTGATGGCTCACCAAGCCTCCACCTCCTCTCCATTCCCTGGTTTGACGCTGGACATGTACCAAAAACTCCTTGATTTGCTCAAACCGAACACTCCAACTGCCAATTTTGTGGGTAATGTATCATCTTCTCCTCTCTTTGACAACCATCATGACTGGGTGGTGGGTAATGGCGCCACCGATCACCTATGCATGACCCATGTTTATTCTCCTCTCTCAATTCTTCTTTTTATGACTAAATGGTCACTTTACTGAATGTCCATAAAATTAAAATCGAGGGTGTCGGCACATGGACACTAGCTGACCACCTCACTTTGCACCATGTTCTTTTTATCCCTCAATTTCTTTTTAATCTCATTTCTATCCCTAAGCTCACTAATACTACTTTTTGCATTGTTTCTTTTTCCTCTTCTACTATTTCTTTTCAGAACCCGCATTTAACGAGACTGATTGAAGCGGATGAACCTTGCAATGGACTTTATGTGTACTGGTCCCCACCCACCATGGCTCTTTCTACTCAAATCATTGCTAATAAGATTTTATGGCACCAACGCCTAGGTCATCATTTCCGCTTAGTTATTCTTAGTTTTTTTAACGCTCCCTGTGTTATCTCTGATTGTGATATTTGTGCTCATTTTAAGCACACTAGACTACATTTTTCCCTTCATGCAAATGAAAGTGTTACAGCTTTCAATAGAATTTTTTGTGATATATGGGGTGGTTATCATATATCTTCTATTTGTGGTACTCATTATTTTCTTACTATTGTTGAAGATTTCTCTCGCACCACTTGAATCTATCTCATACGCTATAAATCTGAAGCATACACTCACCTCATGCATTTTTTTGCTCTTATCCAAAATCAGTTCAACATCACGATTAAAATCATTCGCACTGACAATGACCAATAATTTCTTTCTCACAAATTTCAACAATATCTCCATAATCACGGCATCATTCATGAGTGTACCTGTGTTGAAACTCTATAATAAAACGGTGTTGCAGAACGTAAACATTGACACCAACTCAATGTCGCTCTTAGTTTGCGTTTTCAGGCTCATTTACCTTTATAATTTTAGGGTGAATGTATCCTCACCGCTGCCTATCTCATCAACTTCTATTCAACACTCCACCCAACTATGACCACCAACGAGTGTTTGACTATCTTTGTTATGCCCAAACTCTTCGTGCTTCCTGCGATAAGTTTTCTCCCATTGTCTCTAAGTGTCTCTTTCTTGGTTATCCTAACACTTATAAAGCATATAAACTCTACAATTTAGACACTTAGGTTGTTTTTTATTCTCTTGATATGACCTTTCACGAGCATCAGTTCCCTTTCCAGAACATTCCTCACCCTTCACCCACATTTCTACCTATCATTTCTCTCCCTATCCCTGAATCCATCTTACCATCCCCTCATTCTCCTATTACTATTTCTGAGTCTTCCTCTTCTCCTCCTCCTCGTACTCATCCTTGTCGCACCACTACTCGATTCGCTTATCTTCAGGACTATATATGCCCAACCATACACACCGAACCCACTGCATCTTCACTCACTGCATCAAACTCAAGTACTGCTCACCCTCTATCTATTTTCTTCCTTATTCTTGTTTCTCACCCTCTCATCTTATTTTTTTAAATGCTCTCACTTTTTCTGCTAACCCTTCTTGTTACTTCGTTGCTATTCGTCATGCTCATTGGCGAGACGCCATGTCTGCTGAACTTCGTGCTCATGAAAATAATTCCACTTGGACGCTGAAGCCTCTTCTCCCTGGCAAGAAATCCATTGGTTGCAAATGGGTGTTCAAAACTAAACTCAATGCAAATGGCTCCATCGAAAGATACAAAACTTGGCTAGTCGCCAAAGACTATACTTAAGTTGAAGGTCTCGGCTACCATGAGACTTTTGCTCTCGTTGCCAAGATGACTACTGTTCGGTATTTATTGGCTTTCGCTGCTTCTTGAAAATAACTTATCCACCAACTTGATGTTAATAACATCTTCTTACATGACGACCTTGATGAGGAAGTTTACATAAAACCCCCTACTGGTTATTGTTCGAAAGGGGACACTCATGTCTATCGCCTCCCGCAACTAGTTTTTTAAACTAACCATTGTGCTTTTTTATGTAGGTTTTTCTCAATCTCAGGCGGACCATTCTTTATTCACTTTGGTTACTTCTTCCAGTATCACTTTTGTTCTTGTCTATGTCAACGATATTTTGGTTGTCGGCAATGATTGCTCACAAATTGAGGTCTTCAAAAGTGTTCTCTCCACTCACTTTTAAATTAAAGATCTCGGTTCTCTCAAATATTTTCTTGGTCTCGAAATTGCTCACTCACCCCAAGGCATATTTCTCAACCGATGCAAATATGCTCTTGACATCTTATTTGATAGTGACCAACTCGGTGCTCGGACTGCTTCTTTTCCCATGAAACAAAACCTGAAGCGCACCAATCAGGACAACACTCTTCTTCATGATCCTTGTACTTATTGACGATTTGTTGGTCGTCTCATATATCTTACTATTACCAGTCCTGATATTGTCTTTGCAGTGAACATTCTTAGTCAATTCATGCACGCTCCTCATGCCCCTCACATGCAGGCTGCCACTCGAGTTCTTCGCTACATCAAAAGCAGTCTCGGGCAAGACATTTTTTCCCTTCCTCCAACACTATCCATGTTACTGCCTACACTGATTCTGATTGGACCAGTTGCCCCACCACTCGTCGATCCACAACGGGCTACTTTGTTCAGATAGGCACCAGCCCTATTTCCTGGTGCACAAAAAAAAGACCACAGTGGCCCGTTCATCTGCTGAAGCTGAATACCGCTCCATAAACGTTACCACCTGCGAACTCACTTGGTTGAAACACCTCCTCACTGATCATGGTGTCCCTCACTCTGAGCCTATCAACCTATATTGTAACAATCAATCTGCTCAACACATTACTCACAATCTTGTGTTTCATGAGTATGCTAAACATATTAAGATTGACTGTCACATCATTCGTTATAAAGTTCGGTTTGGACTCCTTACCGCTATTCACACTTCCTCATAAGAGCAAGTTGCTGGCATCTTCACCAAAGTATTAGGCAAAGATCTCTTCTACCATTTTCTCTGCAAGTTGGAGATTACGGATCTTAATGCGCCAACTTGAAGGGGAGTATTGATAGATCACTTCTCCCAATCAAGCAAAGATTTCTTCCATATTTGCAACAAAGTGATTTTAGGAAATTAACCATTAATTTTGTTATTGTAAATTCATACCATACTCAATTAGTTATCATAGATAGATTGACTCCTTGTATCTATTTATTTTACCATTCTCAACGTAAAGTTTAAGTTTCAGAAATACAAATTTTGAATTCTTGACACTTAATTTCATTAGTATTTTTCGAGTCTGCATGTGTTAGATACTTTTAAGTCATGTAAACATTTAGCTGCCCTAAATATATATAAATATATATATATATATATATATATATATATATATATATATATATATATATATATATAAATATATATATATATATATATATATATATATATATATATATATATATATATATATATAGTACTAATTAAACAAACTCCAGTCGCATTCATCCATGTCAGCATCTTTCAGTCACAATAGATAATTGTCCGTATACTTTCCACAACTTTAATACCGTCGTTTAATTTTTCTAACGCAAGTCTATTATAAGTTTTCTCAGATCATCATGCGTTTTTAACTTCGTGGTGGATAAGAAAGTTATTAAATTTTAGAAAGAACTTTTTACTTTGTCATCCCATATATATAAAAAAGTCCATTTTCCCACTAAAATAAGGCAATTTGTTACATTTTCCATAAGTAACACTCAAAACATAAATAGAGATGAGAAGATAAAAGATTGAAATGTTTTTCTAAATTTTAGAGATCAAAGTATCATAATAGACGATCTCTGAAATATTGTCTATTAGAAAATAGTTTTTTATACAAAATCTTCTTTAAACTGAGTTGGAGCATGTCATTAATTTATAAGTATATATTATTTTTTATTTAAGAAGGATTCATGAACTTGCGAGATGCACATAATTTAAGAAGCAAGTTATTAGTGTCTATGAGCTTGCGAGATGCACATAGTTCACTATAAGAAAACTGTTTATTAGTGGTCAGCTAGTTCCTACGAAAATGACTATTTCTTACTAAAAATGAGTTTGTTTTCATCGCAAATAATCATTCTCATCGCAAATAATTTGTTACAAATATTCATTTTTCTTGTAGTAATTTTTTAAAAATTTAAGTACTTAAAAAACTACTATATATATCTCTTCGTTTAAGAAACATGTATTTATCACATGTTCAAAAAATATTAACAATTTTTTAAATGAATTTGAAGAAAATTCAATCGTCATCTTCTATATATATAAATGCAAATGTTAGAGGAACGGTATTTTCATCTAACATTTTTGTTTCCAATTTTGCCCTTACTTATATTCTTAAATTACGTTCTATGCAGTGGGTGAACATCCTTTGTCGGTAATAAATCATACCTAGTCGGATTTGTATAAAAAAAACCATTAAAAAAAATATCAATCCAATTTTTCTCACACCATTACAAAAAAAATCACTCGGATTTGTACCAAACAAATCTCTTCAAATTTCTAAGGATTCACAAAGAAAATTTCTAACAAAAAAACCGACACAGAGAGAGGGAGAGATGCAAGGAAATCATAAAAAATTTCATTTTGAAGACTCCAGACAGAAATACGTTTAGATATCAAAGAAACAACGCAAATCCAAACAAAATCCCTTCAATTTTGTATAAACTCACTACATATATCATACCCATTTACACTGACATACTGATGTACACCAAAACAAACCAAATTGAAAAATCATCAGTAATATGTATAGATCAAAGACATTCTTAGACCCAGACTCAATGGCTACCGTTTTCGTCGTCTATGTTGTAATTAGAGGCAGTTTTCTTTGATTTTCTATAGGCATTCGGTTGGTCGTGGAGAACTAAGTGACGCAGTGGAAGGGCTCGGGATGATTTTGGTCTTCAAGCTTTTGGTAAGGAGAGAGAGAGAGAGAGAGAGAGATGTTTGAGAAAATGGTGAGGGTCGACGTCGAAAGAGAAAAAGGAAAGAGAGAGAGAGAAGAGAAATAAAGTTTTAGGATTAGGTGAAATTTGAATGAAATAGATAGTGATATTTACTATTTACTATTCCTTTAATAATCTTAAAAGGTTGTACTACCTATTTACTATTTTTATTTATTTTTTATTTTTTTCTCTGCATATCAGGGCTTTAGGTGCTATGTGCAAGAGGGCATACATGCCTTGCACGTAGGTCCTCACTAGTATATATTTATAAGTATATATTATTTTTTATATAAGAAGCATTCATGAGCTTCTAAGAATTACGGTTTCTTCCTTCAAATTACTTGCTTACTCATTGTTTTACAGAATTTGTAGACCGCCAAAAGGACTTTATTATTTTAGGGTTAATTAAACTTTATCCTTTTGAGTTTTCACTCAATTTATAATTTGCCTATAAAATTACTTACATTAAAATAGACTCTCAAACTTTCAAAACTTCCCAATCCCCCATTCTGTCTACTAGCAGCATTAAATCTAACGAAAATTCATTACACGTACGGCTCATGTGCATAACATTCACTGCAAGGATGTAATTTTCATCTAATTTATTATAATTGATGATATAAAATATAAAATAATATATACTATCAATTAATAATAAATCATAAATCATTAAATAATTTTTTTATTAATTTATATATGGTTAATGAATATCAAATAATTTCATTGTGTATATAGATTATTCATACTTGCTTGCAACTTATGTATAATATAATTTTATGTATGGTTAATGATTTATTATTAATTAATAATATATATTATTTTATATTTTATATGGTCAATGATAATAAATTAGATGAAAATTATATTTTTACAGTGAATATAATTTTATAACTCTGTTGGTAGATGGAAGGGAGAGATTGGAAAGTTTTAAAAGTTCAAGAGTCCACTTTGATACAATTAGTAGTTTCGAAGGTACATTATAAATTAAATAAAAATTCAAAAGAATAAATTGTAATTAACTCATTACTTTATAATCGATTAACCGACAAGTATATATACGCTCGTAAAATTAAAATTGCTAAATTCAAGCACCGTTGTTGGGCCTCCGACTGGTTTAATGGCTCGTTAAAATACTAATTAAGGGCCCACAAGGCACAAGCCTTGTATGTCACACAGCAATCATTTTTGTTTTTTTGCACATACGTGATCCAATGATCTTCATCCCAACCTCCTCCGAGGGAGAGGATCCTTCGTGACTTGACACATGCTACTTTCTACTCTCCTTCTCCCTTTCTCCATTGATTTCATTCGACCCCTCTACTCCCATTGTGAGTTTCATTTTTAGTCACTTCTCGAGAGGAGGGACAATTCGCTACAAGACCTCCATATATAATTTATACTATGATCATCATTTACTCTTCATCACTATTTACATTTTTTGTGTTTATTTTCTATTTATTGCATCGTATCACCACTACAGACAGCCATCATGGGCTTTGAACTGCCTCGTCTAATTTTGAATTACCTTAATGGATCGGAAATGACTATTTCTCTCATTCTAATATGTTTTGCGATTTTCAGCATTAACATCCTTGTTTCCTCATTCTCCTTACCTCCCAGCACAATACCTAACTCATTAAATTGTCGAAAGCACACATTGATGGCCAAGCTTATTTTGTCCCAATCTAGCACTCTTGAGATGGTTCAGCCATCTTGAACACCTCTCCTTGAAAGATTGATTGACTACCACCTATCGTACGTCTTTTGACGATCCTTAGCATCAACAAGAATCAGAACATTTCAGCAATATGGATTTCAATTATTAATATAAATTTTCAAATTTTCGTTGAAAAAAAAAGAGATTAATCTTCATGATACACCTTGCATGGTACAAACCTTAAATAAGACCTGATTATGGTAGCACCTTCCCTCCCTCATGTTTTGTTCTTAATCTAGGAGTCCATACCATAGCGGATCCTGCATGGACTGAAAGAAATTTTTTTTTTTTCGTGGATTGAACTATGATTGTAAGATAGAAGTCTCACACATCCGCTATTGATGAAGTTGGTATTTTTCACAAGTAATGACTCAAATCTTGGATGAATCACGTTCGATAGATCTTCTAGATGGTCGTAGTAATGCTGTTTAATCATTATCTTGAAATAGCATCGATTTTATAAATTAGACTCAATAATGGTAATGTATAGTGTTTGCATAGAATAGCTTGATTCTTTACTGGTAGTTAATTGGTTGGCAAAAGGGAGATGTGGCATGTGGTATCTTGAAGACTATTGGGATGAAATTCAAGAGATTTTGTCAAGTTTGCAAGTCAAGATCAATCATGTTTACAGAGAAGAAAATTCAGGGGCTGATTTTCTTGCTCGTATGGCTTCGAATCATCAGTTTGGTACCTGGATCAATTTTGATGATGTTCCGTGGAAGCTCAAAGGTTTTAAAGGTGGATTTATTAGGCCTCCCTTCTTTGAGGTCTTAGGTCCTTGGTGGTTGGTTGTTGGCGTCGAGTGGGTTCTGATGATTCTCTGTCTTTTGAATAAGGTTTGTGTTGGTGTTTGAGGTTAATGGTTTTTAGTTACACTTGAGTTCGTGTGTTTTTTGTTTATTTCTCTTCATTCAAGTGGTGTTTTGTTATACGGTGTTCCTCTGTCAAAAGTGAGAGTTTTTACTAAATTTGAGACATGAGTCATTCTTGGACATGCGACCCTGACTCTTATATATATATATATATAAAGGTATAGTGTTTGACTTGAGCATGGTTATGTTTGTCCGCGGCTTGGTTGATAATCCGATCCGACAATGATCTATTGCATTTTTTTTTTGTGGATTTTAAATTAGGCTTGTCCATGATCGCTCAGGGCTTGGGCCAACGGAAAAATGTTTTGATCACTTAGTACACTTGATCTGACCTGATCCTCTAATTAGGGTTTATTATATTTTATATTAAACCCTTGTACAATTGTCATACTATATTTACTTATCATCTAAAATAAGATCTTCTACAGTTTCATGGATGTAGACATGTTATTGAACCACCGCGTAAATAATCTTGTATCGTATCATGTGATTGATTCTACGTTTTTCTTTTCCTTTTTTTTTTCTTATGGTTCTTAATATATAGATGAATTAGGTTCAATATATAGATATTCTCTAGATTGGTCATAGGAAGGCATTTAACATCTTACAGATTTGATTCACTTATCGGTAATCATGAATACCAAAGAAATAGTCATCTCCATTGATATTCTGAGAATAAACATAATCATCTAAGCATTTTTGGGTAAGTGGGGATTTTAAATCTTTACGCATGCATGCACATATATATGCACCAAGTATTAGGATTTATAGTAAATTTATACGCACTAGAAGGCGGCGATTGCTTTACACCATCTCGTTAATTAATTAATCTTCAAGTTGTATAAATGGCACTAATTAGACAGCAATTACGATGTACACATTTTCGTTTTAAATATTATTATTAATTGTCGAATCATATCATGCACGAGTAGCAATCTAGGAACAACTTTGTCGTTCTTTTGAAGGAAAATGACTTTTTGGATGGGGTCTTAACAGATAAGCTTATCATTTCACTGAATCATATATATAGGCAGGTACATTGAGCCTAGCCATGGCAGCCAAAATGCTCCAACTATACAAGACACGACAACCAGCTAAGCTAATGTTATAAGCACGTCATGGGTATGCATGTTTATAATGTGAATCCAAAACTAGGGTTAAGGTAAAATACGTAAAGAGTGTTTATTTAGACTGAAACTCATGAAAGGGGGACCCATGTGGCCTAACAACTAATTATTTCTGCACTATATACCTTGACTTCGCCTAAAAGCATTCTCAATTTAATATTTAAAAAAAAAACTGAATCATCGTATCTATGATCAATAACTTTGTCTCACTTTAGAACTTTTTGATGGATTTGATAGCCCTAGTTTGATGAAATATACAGATTCATGTACCCATTACATCTGCAATAGAGAAAGTGCTTAACCCCTTAACAAGCATATGTTCCATGTCACAAACTTTGCTTCTTGTTCATTCCCTCTCCATCTTTATTTTATTTTTTTTGTGTAAATGTTAATTAAGAATATTTATTTTTGGTAATGGGCCATGGTGTTCGTACGTGTAGATGAGTACCAAAGCATACGCTTAGTTCAGATCTTCTGCCAAACTTTCATGGAAATTAAGGAAAATAAATATTAATTATATATAACCAAATTGAGAAAAACAGTAACAAATTTATGTCATTAAACCTACTGCATGCCTGATTTTGAGGGTATTTTCAACGTCGAAAAGGGAAAATGACAGTTTTTTACACAACCATTAATTCTATGATACCCAACTCACGTGGGGGCATCTATCTTTGTCTAATTCAATTGCTTCCAGTTTTTTGTTAACCGATTAAAATTCCTGGTCGTGACTAACGAAGCATAAGATTCTGTTTATAATAATGATTGTAACGTTGTAAAGGGAATTAGCTACAACCATAGGCGCGCGGTAAAACAGGTCATGCAAGGAGGGGAGTAAATATACAGGAATTCAGCTTCCTTCAAGAAAATTAGCAAGTAAATATATGAAAGATTAGGCATATAATACGATCGAAAACGATACGTCAAAAGTGGAAGTATACCAGCATAATAATGTATATAAATACGAAAATGATAGATCAAAAGTGGGTATGTACCGGTATAATATTATATACAAATATATCTAGTTTCGTATTAACACTCTAGATCAAAATTTTCATTTGAAATAGTCCACTCTAATATTACAAATATCATTTCTCTTATTTAGAATAATCATACTAAAATATATATAAGATAATTCTCGACTTAATTCAAAAACCCTAACTAAAATTAATGGTACTAAAATTGTTGGAAAAAAAAACTAACATGTCAATTGCCATCCTTTCGAAGCATCACGTTCTACGACTTCAGCTGATTCATATAAACATTACAAGATTGGCCAATAACCATGAAAGATCTTCATCTTGATTACATCATCGCCATGTAATCAACTCTGTATCAAACCATAAATATTATGAGCATGAATAGAGATCAAAGTAAAATGTAAATAGGGTGCTCCTACTATGCCGCCCAAGTTTGATCGATGGGCGTGCTCCCTAATGTAGTTTTTTTTTTTCAAATATTTTTTTAAAAAAAATGTCAATAAACTAATAGTCACTTCTTTAATCATTAAACAAAAAAAAAATAAAAAAAAATATATGAGCGGTCAAATTGAGGAAACAAATTCAGGCAATATAATATCATTTTCGATATAAATAATACACAACAAATACAGGAACCTGGTTCCCATGGGTCGCCTCTATTACAATTTACAAACAAACAGGTTAATCAGAGTGTGTTATAAGGGTTTTTTTAGCTATTACATATATAGATTCCTAAACATTTGATTTGGTCTTTATTAAAACAAAAGGTTATATTCTTTGATCCGTTCGAGCGATAGGTTGTGGACATGAGTAATAGGACATATTGTATGAGCAGAGATGAGATAGTTTGATTTTGTATAACCAAACTAGCCCGCATCTACTTTCTTAAGTTTACTTCTCCCTTCCGAACGTTCATATTATTTTTCTCATCCTGATTTCTCTTATTCCTTGAATAAAATTGATCCAAACATCTACAAGTTCTTCATTTTTCCTCTATCTCTCCTCCAATCCAAACATGGGTAAAAAATGTAATATAAAAGGTGAAATCTATTATAAAAAGATGTAATATAAAATTCAACTTCCATATTCGCCCTCTGTCACAATAAGCTAGAAGAGCTATAAAAGAGGAAGATACAAAGATGTCTAGGGAAAAAGAAGTCAGCCTTTTTTCTTTTTCTTTTTTAATCCTATCATGTTGCTATCAACTTTTTCATTTGTTTTCTTGATTCTTATATTTTTCTAATCGTATTAACTCTCTTAACAAAGTCTTTATTATGCGGGGCACGATTAGATTTTGTCTCCCAACAAAGTTAATTTGAATTTTTTAAATATTAATTCTTTTTCATATTCATGATTTGGCATTTGACAATATATCTTGATTTCATCCCTATCACTTCTTTATTATTATTACTTCTCATTATTATTATTATTATTATTATTATTATTATTATTATTATTATTATTATTATTATTATTATTATCATATTGCTCCACTTTATATATCTCTGAACAACAGAGTACAACTCGTCAAAACTGGAGTTCAAACTTAACTCATGTAGAGTTTATGAAAAAAACTAAAAGAAAGCATGAATGATTCTTTGATTGCCAAAACCTTCTAGAATGCACCTTCGGGATTTTCTCCCTTTCCAGCGGCTTGATTAATGCCAAATTTGATATCATAATTGAACTTATCCTCGAGGCTCGAAGTCCCTTATCCATGCAATTGATCATCTACAAATTAGTCTTAACTACGATCGAATTACTCTATATATCCTTCCTTGTTGTCATGTCACATGAATAGGTTAGTCAAGAAAATCAAGTCTAGTGCCAAACCCCTTTTAACATACATTTGTATCCAAACTTTAATTTGAAGCTGCCAATTGGTTTCATTTAAATGGAATCAAGATGAGATGATTTTGAGAATTTATGCAATTTTCTTCGGAACAAAATTTATTTTCTTAATTAAAAGATACTCTGATTGAAATTGAAAACATTTTTCAAAAAAGAAAAATTTTGATATTTGCGAACATGGGTTTAATTTTTTATGCTAGCATATGCTAATTGACAAGTTTACAATTACTTGAGAGTTGTGGGTCCGAGGGCTCTGTTTATATACTCATTTTTCCTCCCATCCAGCTCGACTTTGTCAAACCCAAAATTTGATAAGAAAGAGATAAAAAGTAGTCCAAAACACAAGAAGAAGAGACAAATGGATATGAAAACTTCTACTCATCATTTTCACACTCCACACATTATACATAATTTTTTAATTTTTAATTTTTTTTCTCTTCTAAATGTGTGATATATGGATGATGAGTAAAAAAATTCAATTAGTTTAGGAAGAATAAAACCAAACAAAATTTTAAAAAAATTAAAAAAATTAAAAAAAGTGTGGTATACATGTGATGTGTGGGATGGTGAGTGGTAAAGCCCAATGGATATTTGAAGCAAAACACTGATCAAATTAAGAAGAGTATTGCTATTGACCCATCTGAAATTTAAGTGCCATTTAATTGGTTCATTAAAAATAAAAATAAAAACATAAAAAAATATATTCAAAATATAAGGGCGTCCGAAAATATAAAAAGATGAAAATTGAAACTCTAAGTTCCCTCTAACACTTTTGTATTTTTGTTTTTTTTTTTAATTTTAATTTTTTAATAAATCACGTGGCAGCACATAGTATTCTCACATTAAGATCATAGTCATCCGAGCAGTAAATTTCAGATGATCAAATAACATTATTCAATTAAGAAAATTGATATATACATAAATCCGACAGCAAGCAAGGAACAGCGTAATTGTGGTAATGAGAAGGCGCAGCAAGGTGGGTTGAGTATGAAAAACAAGACTAAGGTAGGTAGAAAGGGCACGGGTGCATGGGGGAGTGGCCCGTGGGGCATACTCACAGTAACCAAGTGAAACGTGAAAAATCCGTGAACGGACCATGTACCATGAATCTGTAACCATCATGCCTTGCCTAACGACTTAGTCAAAATAATTGTGATTGTTTTGGCTTTTTTGGGCTTTACATTTTTTTAGTTTCGTTTTTAATATATATATATATATTATATACATATCCCTTTTCATGGTGTTAGGAGGAGTGAGGACTTAAGATCTCGTTTGTTTTTATATATGAGATGAAAAGAATTGAGATTAAAATTAAAAATTAAATAAAATATTATTAGAATATATTTTTTTAATATTATTTTATTTTAAAATTTAAAATATTAAATTATTTATTTTATTTTATATATAAATTTAAAAAAATTATAATAATTAAATAAGATGAGTTAAGAAGTTTCTGAAATAAACTATGCCTAAGTTACGTGATGATCATATAACCAAGGACCCCCACGCTATATCATCAGAAAGCAACCCTCAAAATCTGATCGATCATGCACGTGTTACAAAATTAAATGCAGCTAATTAATTTTAGTTAATATTAATGGAACAGAAATGACCTCGAACTTTCCTTTTCCTTATTGTTCTTATATTGTGGATATATTTTAATCTTTCTGTCTCCGTCGTCTTTATTTCCATTAAAAAAAAGAAAGAACTGTTCGTCCATCTTTAAATTTATATTCTTTGAATCATGTAAAGCAGAAGGTGGGAATTGTAATGGTGTTAATCCTTTCTCTTTTCTGTTCTGTTTTTGTTTTGTTTTGCGTTAGATGGTTGTCAAATTTGAAAATTCCCATGCGTGGAGACCAAGGAGGCAAGGATGAGACCCCAAAAAAGATGCCCGGAAAAAGGACCAATATTAAATTTCTTCATAATCATCGACTCTCTCTCTCTCTCTCTCTCTCTCTCTCTCTTTAATTTTGGTAAAGGGCACTTTGATGTTTTTGTTATGCCCTAACATTATTCGTAGTTCTTGGCAATGCAAATGCCTACGAAGAACTTGTTGGAGGAGGAGGAAATCTAGCTATCTTGACCAGCAGAAGCCTATTCATCATCCCCATGCAACTTGCTCCCTCAATTATCATTTGTTAATTATCGTACGTACATAAAGTAGTATGAACCAAAAATTACATATCATGATGGTTTAGCTCATGATTTGAACATGACTTGATAATATCATCCTAAATATGCTACAACATTAATGACATAACATCTTCCAATATAAAAAGAGTGTCGCCAGCTCGTCTATACAATAATGCAAAGGAGTTATTTTAAGTCTCATTCCAAGAGAAATGATTAGAGATCAATTCGTCCAATATCCAAAAATAGGTCCGGTCTTCAAACAAATGAAATTACTATTTTTCCACTTGAAGTTAGAGGAAATAAGTAATATAAGCATGGAATATGGAGTAGAAAGTAAATTTATTGTTGCATGCCAATAGTATGAAAATTCCAAGTTCGATGTAAGTTTCTTTGTCCAATGTCCATATAGAGATACACATGATGGTAAAACGAATTATCCCAAAATGCATGCATGGGATCTTTCCCAGAAGCTACATATGAAAGAAACTCTTGAATTTCAAAGATGCCTTGCAGATGGCCTCGTGGAGAGAATTGAAGAATGGTCACTCTCAGACAATAGTATCCATTGTTTTTGGAGGACTTTCAAACTTGAACAAAATCTCCTAGTTTTGATGACTTTGACACATGATATCGTATTCTCTTGAAGGGGGGCCTGTATCTGGACCTTTCAAAGCATCAATTTCTAACTCTTATTGAAAGGTAATTGTATTAATTATATATAGGATAATGATATTACATTTATGTCACCATCTATAAACAAGTCTCGAAGAAAAGTTTGGGTATTTAATTAAATAAGGAAGTCACTGTCATTTGCGTGCTAATACGGAGGAAAGTTTTCGTTGATTTGGCTGCAATATGTGATTTTTACCAACTGATTTCACATGAATCCCATTGATCTCCTGCAATCTGCATGCCAAGGATCAGGAGATCGAGAGACGTATATAATATGGACTATGTAACCAAGAAAATGGTTGAAATGTCACCAATAACCATTATCTAGTGAAAATAAATGACGTTGAAACGCTGTTATTGAGGAAAACGAGATTCGAGGAGAGTTGCTCTGAAGAATATTTCAGGGGGTGCGTGACTCCCTTGCCAGCAGCAAATTTACGAACATCTTTTAACAGGCCAGGACATGAAGTGAATGATTTACAACAATTTTAAGGTTCGTGTTTACAAATGATTTACAACCATTTCAAGATCAAGGCATCGCAAAATGGACCAACCATTTCCATTTTAAGGCCTAAAATACTATTTATTGAAAGTGATTTATTATACATCAATTATTATTCTTCACATTTTATATTTAAAATTTTCTTTTATAAGATGTGAAGTTTAAGAGTGTTTTTCAATAAATGCCCCCAACGGTCATTCAACTACCGATCGAGCTTATTGTCCGTATGATCTGAACAAAACTCAACATCGCTCACGTGGGTGACACGTACACCAGGTCCCACACAAGCCCTGAACGACAAAAGTGAGATCACAGGCTGACCTCACTGCAAATTGCACTCCCGAGTTCTGACCCAGCCGCCACGATTCAATTGACCCATGTGCCCAATTAGCCCATCTGGTGTGCAAACCAAGCAAATTATAATTAGATAATATCAAACAATTAACCTATTAAAATACTGAAAGAAATAAACAATTAAATATAGCCACCATGGCACCACATCCAGCTTGACAACTTTTTCCCCCTACTTTTCCTATTTCTTTAACAGTTTTACCTTATTACTTTTTTTTTTTTTTTTTTTACTATTTACTGCCTCAGTCCTTATATATATAAGTGGGTGAGGTTTCGAACTTTTAGCTAACCACAACATGGGCAATTGAACAATAGTGAGACCCATGTACACAAGCACATTCAAAGCCGGAAACTCGTTCCAAAGCTCATTCATTCAAATGGACTCAACAATTTTCCACTCCCCAAATTCTGCTCTCTCACCGGAATCTTCCTTCGGGTCACCGGATTCTTTCTCTTGGGATGGCCTGAATTTCGACCATCCCAATTGTTGTCTTCCTTTCAATGAGAATGACTCGGAAGAAATGTTTCTTTTGGGTCTGCTTTCTAAGGCTAATTACCAACAAGCATCAGAGACGTACTCGAACCTGATTAAGGAAGAAGAGGTTAGTTCTGTAGAAGAGGAAAGCCCCAAGAAGGAGAAGTCCTATAGAGGGGTTCGGAGGCGGCCATGGGGGAAGTTCGCGGCGGAGATAAGGGATTCTACAAGGCATGGCATAAGGGTATGGTTGGGGACATTTGACAGTGCAGAGGCAGCAGCTTTGGCATATGATCAAGCAGCCTTTTCCATGCGGGGTTCCTCGGCTATACTCAATTTTCCAATTGAGAGAGTCCGGGAATCGCTTAGGGAGATGAACTATGGCTCCTCTGAAGATGGGTGTTCCCCTGTGGTGGCTCTTAAGAGAAAGCACTCCATGAGAAGGAAAATTATAAGCAAGAAAAGTAAACAGAGAGATGTTAGGATAGAGAATGTGGTGGTGTTCGAGGATTTAGGTGCAGATTACTTGGAAGAACTGTTGAGTTCGTCTGAGATTGGTAGGAGGCCAGGGTGAGTCAATATCAACCACTTCCCGGCCTCATCTTAATTAATCTTTCCTCCTGTAATCTTCCAGCTGGCCTTGTGTTCTTCTTTTAATTTTTATTTCTTTTTTTTTTTTTCTCTCTTCTTCAAAGATTTCATTGTAATGGTAGAGATCATGATCATGCTCTGAAGTCATTGAAATCTTTATCCTTTTTTTGTTTTGTTTTTTGTAAAGGTCGAATTGATAAGGAATTTTGTAGTATAAAGCTTGTTGGGCTTAATTATATATGTCTATTATTAAATCATGAGGTGACTAAAAGTCAACCAATATGGCGGAGTGGGACAAGCGCACCCGTGCAAAGAACGCATAGGAGCGAGGTATACGGACGATGATGAGGAAGTGCCCACAAGTCACAAGTACTTATATATTAATCCACTTCACTGCTAAACACATCCTAATCATTTTTGGCAAGTATGTTGTATGTACGTGGTAGCGCCTCATTTTTCAGAAAGTTGTCATGTCCCATGTGTTGAAAATGAAGCGCGCGTTCGTTATTTGAATCTCATCAGATGAAAGTGTAGTTTCATGCACGCATGTATAATATATAAGTGCTATCCACCCGCATGAAAAAGAGCAATAAATTTCAATCGATTGGGGGGGGGGGGGGGGGGGTTGGTTTCCTGCATTCTTTAACTTGCTTTGAAAGCGGTGGATTAGGATGTATGCGGTGATGGGTTACTGTTGAAAGTATTAGAAAACAAAGATAAATATATATATATATATATATATATATATATATATTTATTTATTTATATAAAAGGAAGAAGACAAAAGCAACTCGATCGGAAGTGGGGCCATACAAGGTTTTGAATTTCTTTTCGTATCGGCTGATAACGGGTATTGAGAAATATATAGTTTTGTATTAGTAAGAATTTTAGTCATTTTGATCTTTACTAGCCGATTTTTTGAATTTTGGTTGATGTACAAATTTCAATCTTTACACTTTTTTTTTTCTTCAAACTACAAGTTTATTTTTAAACTCTCAATTTAAATTAGATTATTTATAATTTATATATATCTATAAATAATTTATTTATATTTAAACTATTATTTTAAAATATAATTTATATATAAACTATTCTAAAATGATATCTGAAACAATACTTATATTGAGGTATCTCATTTTAATAGCTCAATTAAAACGATCACTGAATCAATATTCAAAACATTATTTTGAAGAAAAAACCCGTATAAAAATCCAACACCACTTATTGTGCACGCGGCGCCCTACAAAAAGGTTTTAAGGTCTAGTTCTGTACTTCCGACTGATCAGGAATACAAATTTTTTTAATCTTTTTTATATTAAATCAAACATCTCTAATCCTTGGAAAAAGAATTATATTTCAATTTTTCATCCAATCTTAAAAAAGACAACACAACTTTTACAACTTCCAAAATAAAATTAAAAAAAAAATCTATTCAAACTACTTTTCAATTTACTTATTTACTTTCATAAACTCCAATTTAAAACCATTTTCTGATTTATATTTTTAATTTCCTCGAATCGATAATAGTAGCTGAATTAGGGTGTATTTTTGGGTCCTTTTCCTCCCCACTAATTAGTCTAATTCTACCCTTTATCAGTCTCAATATATATATATATTGCCATGTACCCCACCCCCTCCCCCAAAGAAAAGAAAAAGAATTGGCTGGCTATGTATTAAAGCTTCTTTTTTTTTTTTGACAAAAAAAGTTGGCATGAATGACATTACATGATCAGATCAATCAGCTTGAATATTATTCGATCGGGTCCAATTTCAAACCAAAAGAACATTCTCGCTGGTATTATGAGATTTGTTGGAATAGTACAACTGCAATATATGACTAAATTAGATTGAAACTACAACTAATTGGTCTATAGATTATCTTCACGTGGCGTCTCGTGTTATCAAAACTATTGTAAAATCATTATTTATGTTTTCAAGTTCTCCTTTTCTCTCTCTTTTTCAATGATATGCAAATAGTTTTGCACTTTCATTCAATCGATCGGAAGTTTCCTCGAAACTGCACAATGATTTAGTGTAAATAATTGATGGAAGATTACACGATGATGTCGGTAGGTATAAACGGGCTCGACTCGAAACCTTGATATTTATATATATAAATATATATATATATATATATATATATATATATATATTATATTTATATATATGGTGGTAAGATATTCATGTTTGGGGGCTGAAGATCATGGTTTTGGTTCAATTAAGTTCTCCGCATGTCCTTTTGGAAGTGGCACTACTGTCAATGGTATATATCGAAATATATTAATTACATTTATTAATGATCATTATTATATTTAATACACACACACACACAATTACATCTCTTTTTTTTTTTTTTTCTATATCGCAAATTAAGAAATGCCAAAAAAAATCCCACTTTCTCTCCAGTCGTTTTGTCCCTTATCATCAATTTTGTAATAGATATATTGAGTGGTGTAGTGCATTTTATGCGAATCTCATTTTTATATAAGTGGTTAATTGGATAAAAACTCTACTTAAAATGTGAGATAATATTAGTGGATTATGGTGAGATATTATCAATGGATTATTATTGAAGATGACAAATTGTCCATAATGAAAAATACCGATGTTCAAAACTCTCACTTTCCCAGCGCAACATAAGACCTCGAAATTAACACAAACAGAACAACTTTGAAAATATAAACTTGAAGAAAATTCCAAGCCAAACACCCGACATGATTTGATATTCATACCTCATTGAAATTCAAGTAATAAATTTGGACGTGTTAAGAACATAAATGGTGCAAAAACTGATCTGGACAAAAAGAATATGTGTAAGAAAATGATCAATAATGCCATACCGATCAAAGTCTTCACAGTGGCTTCTTATCAAAACTTCTCATGCGTAGTTCCAAGTAGTCATATAGAAAGCTGAAAAGAGCTAAAATAGAATCTGGCGGATTCAATCAATCGATCGTAGGAGAATATAATCCAAACCTGATCTTTTTCATGTGATATTAGCCGATGATCCCTTCTTCTTTTTTTTTTTTTTTTTTTTTTTCTCTCTCTTTTCTGTTTTCTTAATTAATTTGCTTGAAAAGATCATAAACACTTTCAATCGGGCCTGGGATGTGAGAGTAAGGAGTCTAAACAAAAACCAGAAAAAAAAGAAGAAGCTTTATTTCGTGTCTTCAAATCAACACACTGGTTATTTTTAGTTTACACCCTAAAGTACTACAAAATGGTATTAAGTCATATGGGCGAAATATTTAGTTTCTCCAAAAAAAAAAAAGTGAAACTAAAACATTTGTAGCATCATGTCAAGGTTAGAGAATGAAGGGAAGAGAGAAAAAGCCACATTGATCCAAATAAATTAAAAACCAATTATTAAAAAAACAGAGAACGTAAGATTCAGGTACTATATTTGGGAGGACATTCTTCATTTTAAAAGTGTTCTACAATTTGATCTTTTTCATGTATATAGAGAAGTCAATGCCTTAGCAGAAACCCTTGCTTCTTTCGGTACAATGGGCAATACAGTAATTCTTTTATCCCTAAACAGATGATTGGTATATTTTCTTTGGATCGTTCAGGAACTTTCACGTTGCGTTATTAATTTTATTTTCTCTCATTCTCAATTGTAACTAGATTTTATTAAGGGTTATAGTTTTTTATAAGAACTTGATTTTGAAATTTTTGTAACCCCCTTACTCTTATTTGTATAAGATATTCCTTTTCTATAACTATAAATGAAGGTAATCAATAAAATTGAGATTTTATCCTTAATATATATATATATATATATATATATATATATATTCAAGTACTGTATAGACACTAAATGTGTCTCACCATTTCTGTAAAACTTCATAAAACATTCTTTAAAGTAAACTTTCAAAGAAAATCTTAATTTCAAACATATTCTAAAACTTAGAACCGGCCGCTTGAGGGTAAGAGGATCGAATATGTAATTAAACTTTCGGTGGTTTCAATCTAAAAACGTTAATGATCTTGTTTCTATTTCTTTATTAATTTTTACAGCCAACATTGAATATGGTAATAGATGATAATTTTGTCGCATGCACTTGCTTTTAGAGAGCAACGAAACTGTCGACACAGACAAATTTTGCGATTTGTTTCATAGAATGATAAAACACTTTTCTAAACAAAAACAAAAATGATCTCATCCTCCAAATTGTCACGTGAATCTTTTATTGTGCTGAATAAAGTTCAAGGTCAAAGTCCTAGCAGAAACAAATCCGTTGGAAGGTAATGTTTGGTCTAGATTGATGGAACTTAATAATTATTTAGTACTTAACCAATCATTTTAGCTTTGATAATTGGGTTTCTTTACCAAATAGTTAATTGAACTTGGACACCCTACCCTAAGTTGTAAAGAAGGAACATATTGAAATCTAAACAAATCTCTGATTAGTGGAACCAACTTGAGAGAGAGAGAGAGAGAGAGAGAGAGGGGGTAGGTGGAGACTACAATGTTTTATAATTTTAATCAATAATAATAAGAAGTCATTGGGTTTGAATAGAGTTTGGACTAACATTGAATGAATTTTTCAAGGGATATGTTTTATTAGAGTTGGAATTTGAACGTTCAAATTCTATCTATTTCTTTGTTACAATCGACATCGTCCATTTAAGTAAATAATATGGCATATTCAATGAGCAATTTACTAAATAAACATCAAATTTGTCTAAATAATGGACATAAATTCCATGCTCCGCGAGCATAGCCATATATATTAACTTGATGAGCTCTTGAACTCCAATTTACCAAATTATATAGTAGACATTAGGGCAATGCTATATATGGTTGTCTCTATAGTTGGTATGACCACCTGTTTCACGTAAATATAAATACTTAAGAACTTTTTGATTGTCTATCTAAACATGTGTGTTTTGGGTTAAAACGTAATAATCGAGTCGGGTTGGAATACTCGATTCAATTCAAAATCTGCTTTCTTTTCAAATTTGATTTCGGAAGTTTGGAACGGAAGTGTCAAGCAGAAGAACATCCTTTTTGAGTCAGGTCAGAAGACTCAAATTCAGATCAGATAACCATTCCTACTTTTGACATGTCCAATATTAATTTCTTCCTGTGATTTTTGAATCCTTTTACTTCTCTGCTTTCATTTTGTCCCGGCTTTCATATAACCCTTATTGGACTTGAACATACACCATGGTCCATAGAGATGGCTTCAAAGTTTATCTCATTGCCTATTATGGATAGCAATTTGCTAGCCAGATACAGATTCTTTATAGATAATACCGAAATGTGACCACATTAAGAGTGCTTGTTCAGGCGATAGCACAGTTCCTAATTATTCAACTTTCACCGACACTTGAGAATCATGGAAGCAATTATATATATATATATATATATAAATTAAGCCTAGATGCAACACCTTGGGTTCCTATGGAGTTGCATTTTAAGAAAAAGAGAAGGGTCAATATTTCGGCTATACTTTCGCAGGAGGCTTTTACCAAAAACAGCAAACAACCAACACAAGAAAATAAAAGCACAGTAAAGATTGTTTATAAAAAAAACTAAAAAAAAAAATTAAAGAGAGAATCGTTTCAGAAAATAGGATTTAAAAAGTAAAATAATATCAAATCCCAGGATCAGGTAAGAAGTTGAATTTAGGCATATCATCTTTTAGATGGAGAACAAATACTGCTTTATTAATTGAACTTCAACTCTTGTCGTCCTTCCTTGCCTCTTGCTATTTATTTATTCGTAGATGTCAATATTTTTTTCCCCTCTTGTCGGATAGCAAAAGCTACTTAAATCCGCCTATATTACTGTTACTCGTTTGGCCTTATCTGTATGAGAATCATGTGATTATCCTCGACTGTCTGCAGACTGCACTAAAGTATCCTTGGAATAGGCCGAGAATATTCTCCCTTTCTCTGCGGAATGGGGACTGCTTATGGGCCCATTGTCGCTGTCTAATTTTAAATGAGATGAAAATTCGGATCCAGAATGAGATTTTATGCTAAGAATAACATTAATGATAGACGTGAAAGACTGATTTGACACTAATTGGGCTGTAGTTTGGAAAAATAGAGTTAGATTTTGAATGTTTGCCCAAGATTTTTCTTAAGCCTTTATTTTCTATGCACTTCTCGAGTACCCACCCAGACCCAGTACAGCCATGAATTTCCTTTTGCTTTGTGTAAACATAGATTAACGAATGCCATTTCTATTTCAAATTGAAATTTGAGGCTTGAACGAACATAAAGTGGTCAATTTTTATCGGACAAATACGTGTCGGGACGACAAGACATGGGGACTAATAATGTGGGGAAAATTTCCTAGCCGAAGCCGGACAAACCTCCGACATCTCGTTGTGTCATGTGCCTCCCCCGAAGTAGAAGGGCACAGCATTTGTAGGCCCACTTTTGTACCATTAGATCTTGGGCTTTTATAAGTGGTGCTTTTCAAAGCCTGCAACTTCTGTTAAGGCCCAAATATTATGCTACTGGTAAGTTGCCCAATTGATTTCGAGTAATGATAGAGGGAATTTTTACACACAATTATGCCGAAAAAACTTGCTTATACGACACGTCATATAACAATAAAATGTTTTCAATAAAGACCAAAAGATTATTAATTTTTTTTATTATATTGCAGTGCCACGTAGGCGGATTGTGTAATAATTATATAAAAGTTGTCTGTCTCTTTAATTTTTTAATTTATCAACTGAATTTGACCTTAATAAGATTTTGTACTTGAGAAAGGTAAATAAAGAGGGAGTGATCCGAGTTTTTTATTTATTTATTTTATAGCTAATTGTTGTTATGTCCAAAAACTCTGTTTCCGGTCGGGATAATTGAATCTGCTCTTCATACATCTTGGATGGGGATCTGGCCCAATCAACCGGAAGTAATTAAAAAAGGGTAATGTTATCATTACACGTCTTTTATTACTGTTTTACTGTCCAGTTATTATTATTATTATTATTATTTTACTATTTTAATTTAGATTAAAAATTTTAAAACATAAAATTCTTGTAAAATGTAGAAGAAAATAAATTCAATTAATTTACGTAACGTCGTAATCATGTAATTTAATTAAAAATAAATTTAATTTTATAAAAATTGATTTACGTTTCGTGATTAAATTTATTTTTTTCTAAATTATATAAAAAGTTCATATTTTGGGATCTTTAATCCAAATTCAAATAGTAATAAAAATAAAACAGTAATAAATAAAGTGCAAATGTATCATTGTCTATTAAAAACATATATACCAGTTTAATTAAAGCCCAAACTGTGGACACCGTAATCAAGTTGGAATAGCGAATTCATTTGGGAATTGGGCCACTCTCTCGCTCACCGTTTATATTTTTTAGATGGACCCAAAAAAGAGAGAGAAAAAAAAAAAAAACATTTATGCATCCGCATTGCTATGGATATCATTCTTTGGAGTCCAAGGCCTTGATTCATGCTTTGTCCCCCTACATCCAATGGTTCTTCTTTTTCTAATTATTTTTCTTCATTTACTTGCTAAGCTCTATCATTAGCTTATTAGGGCTGACGGCTCGTATTAGTAGGTTAGATTCGAAGCGTATTAAATAAAATTTGGATTGTATTTGTGTAATTTGCATTTGATAACAATTTGAATTAATTTAAAGTCATTTTATTTAATTAAATGGGAAAGACTAACATCTTTATATGTTAGGTTTGGTTGATATATTAATGAACCTAATCTAACATATTTGATTAAACAGATCAAACTCTTTTAAGTTTTAGCCTACGATCATGATGAATTACGTATTTTGTTAATCTAAATGCGTGCGTTATATCAAAATTTGCCGAGGCCAAGTGTCAATCTCATTTTGGGCTTGAACTTGATGTAATACTAATATTCTTCTTCCCTTCATTGAAAAACCGACAAGAGTGCAGATTAATTCCTTGCATAAGTACTCCATATATCACAGCCCAACAAAACAGCCCCATAAAAATTGTTAACTCTTTCCGGATAGATGGCCGAGTCTGCGATGTTTTGCTCTGAGCGTCGTGCTTGCAAAGTGATCAGTTGGTGTGACATGGGAAATGCATGGGATACTCTTTATTTATGCTTGGCAAAGTACGTGCTTTTATATATAGAAAATGCTAGTTGCCACTGGACGGCCGAGTAGCATTGTACTCATCATGTCTTTGTGTTGCTCATTGGTATTATATATGCTGTGATTACTGGGAAACCTAATTGTTTATTAGTGGATATTTATTAATTACCCGCAAACCTCCCGGATAATATGTTGTTTAATTTCACCGCACGCACACTTAGAGCACTGGCATCGTTATCTTCAAAATGGAGAAATCTTCAAAATTTGAATGGTTTACGGTGAAAAAAGCTGCATTAAATTCGGTAAACAATCAAAATTCTAACTTTGAGCTACATTGTATTTACTTTCATCTCTATATTTGAAGACACACTGTTCATGATCTATTATCATTATTTCATTACAAAATCACTTCCTCCAACTTTCAGATTAATACCATCACGGTTTAAGTATTAATTAGGATTTATTAGGTTGAGTAAAAAAATTAGTTGGAAAACAATAATTTAATTATCAAATTAAATTATTAATTAACATATGGTTAGTGTAATTGTAAAATATGAAAATAATAAATTAAAAATATTATTATTAAAAAAATAATATTATATTATTTTTTTGACTAATTTAATGGCTAATCTAATGTGGGGTTATGGCTAGGGAAGTATTTGAGTTATGAAAAATATATATTTTTCATCAAATTTTGGAGATGGCTTTGATGAAGCCAATGCCAATGCTCAAGCATTTCCATCCGGTTGTCTAAAGCATCATTTTTCCTAAATTATAGGGTTTATATTTGGAGTTTTCTCCAAATACATGTTCCATTTGGTTTCTTATTTTAAGGAAAATGTTTAGGATGCGAACAATGGTACTGTTCATCCCCTAGCAATTAAAGATGTAGAAATAAAATAGTAGAAATAATAATAAAGAAATAATAGGTAAATATTATTTTAATAGAATAGAGAAATGATAGGAAATGAGATGTAGGAGATTTTTTAAGATGAGTAACATTTAGGAGAAAATTATAGGAAGTATGATTTCTATCTAAAATTTAGGCTGTATTTGGATATTGAGTTGAGTTGAGTTCTTTATAAATAGTAATAAGTTGCAATGGTGAAGTAAATTTTGTGGACCCATTTAAGATGAGTTTAGATGTGTTTGAATGTTAAAATGAGTTTAGATATATTTATGAGAATTTGAAAAAGGTTGTGGGTTCCGTGTATAAAGAGGTATTGAATTGAAAAAGGTTGCGGATTCCACTTGTAAAGAAATTTTGAGTTAAGATGAGTTTAATGATTTGAGAGTTGGGTGTTTGGATGTTAGACTTAGCTTAAAATTAGACTGAATTAAGTTGATCTCAGTAGAATCCAACAATCAAATGGGACCAGAAAATTATAGGAATCATTCCCATCCGGTCCCCTTCAAAATTCCCTATAATTTAGCAAAAATTCACATTCCCTAAATTTTACTCATCTTTCAAAAACCTTATATATCCAATTTCCTATCATTTTTCTCTATTTTATTAATTAAAATAATATTTCTCTATTCTTTCTTTATTGCTTTTTTCTCACTTCTATTTACAAACTTGACTACTCAATATTTTTTCTTATGTTTTGAATTATTATTCTAGTAAATATTTTAACAATAATGCTTCCCATCATTTTAATTTTCATAGTTCTCTCATTATCTTTTGATGTGACATTAGATAATTGGAGATTATTTATTATATTTAACTTGTGAAAGTATCATCTAATACTGCATCATGGGATGATAAGAGAATAGATCATGAATAGATTTTTTCATATTTTAAAAAAAAATTTAAATTATTTTTTCCCGGGTATTTTCTATTTTTGTAATTATTTAAATTATTTTTAAAATTATTATTTAAAACTATAACAAATATGAGTATGAGAGAAAGTGTAGATGATTGGAAGAAGAATTTATTTTATTTATTCGAATAAAATATTGATAAAAAATGATTTAGGAGATAAATAGTGATTCCTTATATTTGAGAAACCATTGTTTATCTCCTAAACCTTTTTCCTAAAATAGGGATTCGGATGTAGGGGAATTTTAACCAAATTCCTAAAAATTTTCTCAAATTATAAGGAAAATCTCTTTTAGATGGGAATGCTCGGTTCTCTAAATTTTAGCTAAAAAGGATATTCCCTATAATTTTATACTAAATTTTACTCATATTCAAAAAACCTTCTACATCATATTTCTTATCCTTTCTCTATTCTATTAAAATAATATTCTTTTACTATTTCTTTATTACTTTTTTCTCTTACTTCCATTACAAACTTAACTACTCAATATTTTTTCTTATGTTTTGAACTATTACTTTAGTGAATATAATAAATAAAAATTTAAATTATTTTTTTTATGGGTATGATAATATTTTTAATTTTTTTTTAAATTTTAGTAATTATTTAAATTATTCTTAAAATTATTATTTAAAATTATAATAAATATGAGTATAAGAGAAAGTGTAAATCATTGGAAGAAGAATTTATTTTATTTATTAGAATAAAATATTGATAAAAGATAATTTAGTGGATAAATAGTGATTTTCTATATTTAGAGAACTACTATTCATCCTCTAAATAAAAAAACTAAAATAGAGAATGAGATGTGAGGAGATTATTCAAATTTTTTTTTCTAAATTCTTCTCTATAATTTAAGGATAACAATGATATAAGGCATGGTATGAGAATGCTCTGAGGGAGGAGTTATAGGCTACCTAGTGCGGCAGAGACATTTCATTAATTAACCATTGCTATTAATTAATTAATATCTACGTACAATTAAAAGAGGTGCTTAATTAAGGATTCAAGTCATGACCACTTAACTAGAAAACTAATTAACGCTACTTGTTGAATGGAACGTACGATCAGTGACGAGTCACATGATGATATTAACGATCATGACTTACCATGCGCATAAGCAACACTGGCCAAGAAAAAAAAAAGGTACATATCACTTGGCATGAATTTGAATGCGTTTGTATTGATGTCTTCGCACATTAATCCTAATCTCTGTTTACAGTTCTTTGGAACTCTATCGCACCAGTACCTGAAACCTCAACTTAGTAGGTACAATTTCTTTGTAATCTACATTTTGAAATTCTTATTTCTTCGTATGTAGTGTCGACTTTAGAGCATGACGATTTGGGCGAGCTAGCATATATACCTTCCTAGCTATGACGTTCAATGAATGTAGGCTGTAGGCAGCATTTCGACCCGTTGCCATGGTTTAGTTGAATTTTCAGATAGAAATAGGTTGTACTATCTCTTCGGCTTATTTGGGACTTCAGATGAGACATATGCAAATTTTTTTATCTTTATTTCATTTTATCTCATTCCATCTTATTTCTAAACATAATTCAAATACAAAATTTATAAACTAATCATTACAACTTTTTCAAATAAATCATAACAGTTTTTTCAAACTTTCAAATAAAAAATAAAAAACAATTCAAATTTTTTCAAATTTCTAAATAAAAATAGTATTATAGACTTATATTCTTACAATAATTTAACTTTATAATATTTTTTATTCAACATTTTTTCTCTCATTTTTTAAAACCCAAAAAAATATTCAACTCAAACTATCTCACTACTATTCACAAAATTTTCATTTTATGATCTCAGGGGTGTAAATTTAAACTAAAAAACCAGACCGAAAGGCCTGATTTTGAACCTGTCCGGTCCTGGATTGGTTCTTGTATTAGGGAAACCGGCTTGAACCGATCCAGTTTTGAATCTACAATTTCCCGGACCGAACAGGACAGGTTGGAGAAATATATATATATAAATTAATATTTTATATATAAATTTTATACAAAATTAATATTATACAAAATATTTTTTATACATAAGTTTTATATATAATATATAATTATATGTGAAAGTTGTATATATAATATATATATATATAATTATATATCATATATGAAATAATTTCATTTTATAATTTATAAATTATAACATAAAATGTTAATCTTAAATGTGAACATTTATAATTTGTTTGATCATATACTATTAATATAAATTATAATTTTATATAGGATAATGTTATATAATTTATAAAATAAAAGTTTAATCTTAAAGATGAAAATTAATTGATCATATGCTTTAAACATAAAATACATATTAAATTATATTATATAGATATACTAATATACGAATATATAAGTTTATAACTAATACTAATATATAACTATACTAATAGTATAATATTAATACTATTATATAGTCTAATATATTATATAGCAATACTAATATATAACCAATACTAAAACCCTATTTCATAAGGCAATAATGCCAATAAACCCTAAAATCAAACCTCACTCTCGTCTCTTCCTCGCCACTTTGCCAACTGCCTCACTCTCTGCCTCGCCCCTCTGCCCCACTCTCATCTCTGCCACACCAGTCACTACCTCGCCTCTCTTCCTCGACGCACATACCTTCAGCCTCACCTCACAATAATATTTCTCCATTTTTTTTTCATTTCATTACTTGTTAGATTTGGTCTTTTTGATATTCATTTCGGCCATATGACAGAGAACTAAGACTTAGTCGAAGCCATAGATTTTCTTTCTGATAAGAGAACTACAAAAGTAATTTTTTCAACTTAGCTTGGGTTCAGGGACAGAGTAAGTGGGAAGGGGAAAAAAAGATAGTAGAATGTTATTTATATTTTTAATGCTTCCTGTTATTTTAATTTGGAAAGGAATTGTTATCCCATATATAAGAAGTAGAACTCAGATGTGAAGGATGATTATGGATTTTCTTGTAAGAACTTGTATTCATTTCCATTCCATTTCTTGCAACATTCCAGCCGTAAATACATCATTCCCCATTTACATTCAATCATCACATCCCCATCACAATGGAACCTAACATAGAACTTCATTATGAGATTTATCAGAGGTGTGTTATGGCATGTAGATCATTCAAATGTTTTATTAGGATTTTTGTAGTTGTGTCCATGTAATTTATAATCTGTTATGGGATATTTGCATCTGGTTTGCCTCACGTTTTCTGCTTCTCCAAGAACAAAAATACTAAAGGTTTGGTTTTAGAATGGTGGCTAGCGTGATCATTAATAAAACAACCCATAATTCATCATTATCTTGCTTAATTACGAAATACTGATTGGCAATAGCAACTCAATCCTTTAAATGATCAAGTGCTTACTCCATATATATATATATATATATATATATTTATAGTTATAGCTGCTTTTATTAATTTTATTTTTGTTATTACAGATGGATCCTTCAAATGAAACACCTGTCGATATTCAACCTTCAATGGAAAGGAGTCAAAGGACCATGAAATCAACAGCAACTAATAATTCGCTTTCTCCCAAATCTAATGTAAGTAAGCCATCTATTGGTCCTAGGAGTGGTAGGAAAATATCAATAGTTTTGGATTATTTTACAAAGATTAATACTAAGGATAAGTCAAAACCTAGGGCTGCATGTAACCTTTGTGGAATGACTAATGCTTGTAATTCTAATACAAATGACACAAAAAATATGTTGGGTACTTAGAAAAAATATGTAAGAAGTCTCCACTTAGGAAAGTGGATAAAAACCAATTTGTATTGGGTTTCCAGTCTGGATTAGGGGGTGGGGGGCTTGTACCTATTGCTTTTAGTATTGAGGCTTGTAGAGAAGCCTTAGCAGAAATGTTGGTTGTTGATAAGCTTCCTTTTAGACATGTGGAAGAGTAGAGGTTTAAGAAATTTATGCTTGTTGTGCAACCTAGATGGAATGAGATTCCATCACGTGTAACGGTTGCAAAAGATATTTTTAAACTTTATTTGAGAGAGAAAGACAAGTTGAAAAGTGCTCTTAAGGGGTAGTGCATTTGTCTAACCAAGGATACATGGACATCCGTGTAAAATTTTAACTACATATATCTCACCGTACATTTTATTGATGAAGATTGGAAAATGTATAAAAGAATAATAAATTTTTTAAGGTTGAAAACTATAAGGGTGACACTAGGTAAAAAAATTGGAATGTGTTTCCTTGAATAGGGGAGGCCCAAAATATTGACAATTACACTCGATAATACAAGTTCAAATAATGGTGCAGTTTCGTATATCAAAAGAAAGATAAGGAATAGAAAGGATACGATTTTGAAACATGAGTTATTGCATATGAGATGTTGTGCTCATATATTGAACTTGATTGTTCGGAATGGTTTGAAAGAATATGATCAATCAATTGCACGAATTAGATGGGCTGTGAAGTATGTGAAATCATCTTCACAAAGGTTGAACACATTTAAGTAATGTTGTGATAGTGAGGATATTACTTGTAAAAGTAGTGTATGCTTAAATGTAGCAACTCATTGGGGCTCCACTTATATGATGTTGGATAGGGTTGAAAAGTTTCAAAAAGCATTTCAATGGCTAAAGGATGAAGATTTTGGATATGTTGAGGAGGATGATAGTGAGGATGATGATGGTGCTAGTGAGTTGGGTAAAGGAGGGGCATCCAAGTTAGGGCTTTTAACCATAGATGATTGGGATAAGAATAAGTTGTTTGTAAAATTTCTAAAACTTTTTTACAATGCAACATTGCATTTCTAGGGAACCAATTATGTCACTTGCAACATTTTTCTATTTGAGCTAGCAACAATTCAAGTTACAATTAATTTGAAGTGTGTGGAAATGCCTCATAATTTGAGGACAATGGCATTTAGTATGAAATCTAAATGTGAGAAGTTTTAGTAGAATTTTGAAAAAATGAATCTTTTGTTGTATGTTAGATTGGTTATTGATCCTCGATATAAAATGCGTTGTCTAACATTTATTTTTGAAAGAATATATGAGGATAATAATTCAAAAGTTCTTATATTGGTGGATCGGGTTAAAGATGTTTTGACTCGTTTATACAATGGTTATTGTGAAAATGATGGAAGTGATGTTGGGGCACAATATCAAACTATGAGCCAATCAAGTTAGGGAGGGGCTAGTAGTACAATTTCAACTGCTTGGGTAAGTCAAGGTGATTTCAGATCCTTTATCCGTGAAAAAATTAAGAAGCGTTTGGAGTCGGAGAACTCTTTGGAGAGTAAATCTGAACTGGAGAGATATTTATCTGAAAAATATGAAGAAGATGGTGTGAAATTTGACTTGTTGACTTGGTGGAAGGTCAACTCCATTAGATACCACGTGCTTTAAAGACTTGCGCGGGGTGTTCTTGCAGTTCTAATATCTACATTGGCCTCTGAGTTGGCTTTTAGCACAGCAGGTCGAGTACTTGATTCTTTTTGCAGTAGCCTATCTCCATTTATGGTAGAAGCCCTTATTTGTACACAAAATTAGTTCCGTTTTTCTACCTTGATTAACATTCACACTTTAATGGATGATGTTGAAGAGTTTAAGAAATTTGATACAGGCATGTAGCATCATTCACATTTTCTTTAACTATCTCTAAAGTGTAAATCATATGAGTAATTTGTTTTAATTATTATTCTTATTTTTTTTTCCTTTTGTGTATAGCTCATGGAATACCTAGGGAGTTCTTCATGACATACTTATTTGGTTGGAGATAATTAAATTTAATGTAAGTCAACTTGTATAACAACTTTCCTTAATTTTTTTTTTCTATTTAATGTAATTACTAACTTTTTATTGGAATTAATTGCTTGATTTATTTTCATACAATTGCAAGATTTATTGAGTGGACTATTGGAGTTGGTGGCTTGGTGCATAACTATTGGTTCTAGTTGTAAAGTTTTTTGTTGGATGTTATAAGTTAGTGTAATTTGGACTTCTAATTTGGATATGTAATTTGGTCTTGTAATTTGTTGAACTTTTAGACTTGTAATTTAGACTTTTAGTGTTTGGACTTGTAATTTGTTAGATTTTTAATCTTCTAATTTAGATTTTTGAACTTATTGTATTCCATAGGCTCACAACAGATTATTCCATATAACTTATATTTATAAGCTTGTAGTAGATTTTTTTTTTTAGTAAAGCAGTCTTTTGGAAATCAGTTTTTAATAAAGTAGATTTTAGTAAATCAGATTTTTTTTAATAAAGCAGATTTTTTAGTAAAGTAGTTTTTAGTAAAGCAGATTATATTTGTAAAACTAAAACAGATTTTTAATAAAAGTATAAAATAGATTTTTTTAAATCATTTTTTTATAAACAGATTTTTAATGAAAAACTGTCAAACTTATATTTTAAAAAAATAGAAAAATCAGACCGGACTGGATCGAAAATCAAAAAAATCGGAAGTACCAGTTTAGGAGGGTAACCAGTGCGTAATTGGTTTTGAAAAATGCAAAATCAGTACATACTAGTTCGGTTCTTGATTTTGTCCAAAACCAAACTAGACCGGACCAGTTACACTTCTAGATCTCACTCTCCAAATCAACCCTAATTATTTAATGAAAATTCTTATCTCATTTCACTCCTAAGCTGTATTTCTAAATTTTATAGTCTTTGCCTTTTATGTTATTGAAAACTTTATTAGTGTCATAGTTCTGTACGTGGGCATTTATGCCTCGACCTCGATTGCTCATGACTTAGAAGTACTGTAATGAGCTCCACTTGCCTTTTTTTTTTCCCAAAAAAAGATGGATAATATCCCAATTTTCGAGGATACAAAAAAAATCTCAAAACCAATAAAATAGAGCTCAAACTCATATATAGCTTACTAATGTCTAATTAAATGAGTGTAGCTTGGTGCTCAGAGAACGAGATTACACTATACAACATGTCTTCCGAGAAGGGAACACCCTTGCCAATTACTTAGCTAAACTTGATGCTCAGGGACAAGATTGAGTATGACATACTCTTATGTAGGTACCTAGTAAACTATGAGGTCTCATTTGAACGAATAAGCTAAACCTCCTCTATCTATGTATCCGTTAGTAATCTTCAAAAGTAGTCTTTGTTGTCTTTTTAAATTTGGAATCCTTTATTTTGGCGTAAGTGTGGGTCCTGTAAACATGGGTTTTCCTCCACCTAAAGTGAGGCATTAGTCAATATAATAGAGGCTCTGCCCTCGTTCATAATTAAATGAGTGTAGCAAACTCCACTTAATAATATTGGTTCGAAATATGCCCGATATTCATGAGTGATCTCTAATATGAAGAATTAGCTGCCTGCCCATGACAATTTATTCAAATTTCTCCATGACATGATGAGATATAACGAAGTTCATGTTGATCTTTTGCTAATTGGTTGCTAGGAAATAAAGTATTACAGCTTGTTTGTTAAATCATTTTACTAATTATTTGTTAAATCAAATAGGCCAATAAACTCGTCCTCCACATCTGCTATATATGATCATTTTACTAAGAATCTCATGAGATTCTTAAGAATTTAGCTTGGCTTGTCAATCCCCTATCTGCCATCTTGTAATTGAAAATATTAGTCAGTAATTCGAACTGGTACTGCTGTCTATAACAATATTAAGCTAAGTAAAAATCTCGGTTCTTACTGGGGAGATAAATTGTTTAAAGAGAACAACTTATAATTGATCATGTTAGCAACTTTCCCCATTATAGAAATATAAATCACAAGACCGATATTAAGGATGATTGCATAAATTATGTATAGCATTTATTCAGCATCAACTCTACCCAAGTCAACAGATCCTTTCCAAGATTAGCATTCTAGCTGTACCAAATCTTTTCATTCATTGTAAATTACTTTCCTTCTCAATTACAGCAATCGTACAGGTGTATTAGTTACCTAAAATAGATTCTGTTTTCTGTATATATCTCATTCAATAGTCAATGAAAATGTGTGGTGGTTTTTCCATTGAAACCGTGTGTATCTTAAGTTTCTATATGGTATCAGAGCAAAGACTTTTTATTTTAGCTTGGAACCGTTTCTCAACAAGATTTTTAAATTGAGGAAAAATGCTCTTAACACAGGATTTTGCATTAATGGGATAAAACCACATATATTTTGTGTAATGGTCAACAAAAAGTAAATAATAGCGAGAACCATCTAGACCAACACAATGAGCGGGTCCCCACACATCAGTATAAATAATATCAAGAGGAGCATGACTTTAAAAACTCGTGGGCCGAAAAGGAAGTTGATGGGCTTTATTAATAGAACAAGATGAACACAAAGAACTCATTTTATTTTTCACAATAGGAAGAGAGAAATGATTGACAAGACTTTGAACAACTTTGAAAGACGGATGTCCAAGACGCTTGTGCCATCCATCAAACGAGGTTCGTTCATGCATATTTGCAACAATTTTACAGGAGGAGCCCACCAATGAATTCGGAAAATGATAGACGCCGCTTTCACATGCACCTCTTAGTAAGATCGCCCCCGTAGTCCGATCCTTCACAAGAAAATGAAAAGGATGAAACTCAAGGAAAACATTATTTTGAGATGTAAAATGATGAACGGAAATTAAATTTTTGCAAATATTGGGAACACAAAGGGTGTCACGAAGAACAAATGTCCGTGTGGGGGATTTTAAAGTCAAAGAACCAATATGTGAGACTGCCAAACCTGACCCATCACCGATAACAACTTCATCAGTGCCATCATACTCAGAATGAAGAGATAAATTTGCCAAGTCACCAGTGATATTATGAGAGGCAGTAGAGTCAAGAAGCCATTTCTCATCTTGTTGACTGGATGTATTTGCACAGTTAGCCGTGGCCTCTGATGGACGGAGCTGCGAGCAAGACTTGGCTGTATGGCCAATTTGATCACACAATTGGCATTTCGGTTGATAACGCCTCTGGTTGGGCTGAGTTGTTGAAGACTTACGGTTGTCTTTGGATGGGCCTTGATGAGTTTTTGTTTGGCCTGGAGAATGAGAAGGCCCGTTAGGTTTATAAGAGCCCTTTGGATGAGACCCACCATGAGAACCAGAGTGTTGCTTGTGACGATGAGAGTAATTTGCAGAGGCCACAAGCTGCTGAGTGGAAGACTCCAACTGCCGCAGGTAACTTTCATGCCCCACAAGAATATCGTGAAGCTCTTCGAAGGCCAAAGAGGATTCCCGTGCTCGAATTGGTGCTGCAATTTCCCTGAAATCATAACCCAATCCATTAAGAATATAAAGGGTAAGATCATCATCAGATATTGGATGATTGATGAGAGCAATCTCATCGGCAAGGGCTTTCACCGCATGCAAATAGTCAGGAATGGAACGATTTCCTCGCTGAATCAAGGTAAGTTCTTCCTTTAGTTGCATGGCTCGGGTTCTAGATTTACTGGCATACATGTGGTGAAGTTTCTTCCAAGCCTCGTGAGAGGTTTTGGTAGTGGCGATGAGGGGGGTAATGGTGGTTGAGGTGGAAGCCAGAATAGCACTCAAAATTAATTTATCCTGATATTTCTTTTGCCGTTAACAAGTTGTCTCAATTTATGCATAAGCCCACAAATACACACTGGACAGCAGTTAAAAGACTACTTCGTTACCTGAAGCAAACTATATTTCACGGTATCCAGCTTAAAAAGGATACCATTTGGCACCTCATGACGTATTCTGACGCTGATTGGGCTGGGAATATTGATGATGATCGTACCTCCACTTCAGCTTATATCAGCTTTATAGGCCACAATCCCATTTCCTGGAGTTCCAAGAAACAAAAGGCCATTGCACGCTCCTCTACCGAGGCCGAATACAGATCACTAGCAAATGCAGCTTCGGAAACCATGTGGCTCCTTAGTCTTTTCAATGAACTCGGATTCCCTCTCAAAGATCCCCCTTCACTGCTGTGTGACAACCTTGGAGCCACTCATCTCAGTTACAATCCAGTTCATCACTCTCGAATGAAGCACATCCAAATTGATATTCATTTTGTACGTGATCTGGTTCAAAAGGGCACTCTTAATGTTCAGCATGTTCATACCCAGGATCAGCTTGCGGACTTATTAACCAAACCTTTGTCTCGGCAGCGTACTGAAATTCTCAGATCCAAGATTGGCCTTACTGACGGAAGTCCTATCTTGCGGGGGCATATTAAGGATGATTGCATAAATTCTGTATAGCATTTATTCAGCATCAACTCTGCCCAAGTCAACAGATCCTTTCCAAGATTAGCGTTCTAGCTGTACCAAATCTTTTCATTCATTGTAAATTACTTTCCTTCTCAATTACAGCAATCGTACAGGTGTATTAGTTACCTAAAATAGATTCTGTTTTCTGTATATATCTCATTCAATAGTCAATGAAAATGTGTGGTGGTTTTTCCATTGAAACCGTGTGTATCTTAAGTTTCTATAACCGACACAGTGGCAGAACTACAAATTTTCAAAACTCTCACTTAATACTAATTAGTTTTCCAAGTTTCTTTTATTTTCTCTGCAATGTTTTCTTACTTTCACCTATATGTTTGTCATCAATAAATCTCACATTCTGACGTTGATTTTTTTTTTTCACATCTCATAATACGTAAGAAAATATCTCAATCTCTTATTACAAGTTATTTAGTAAATAATTTACAACTTCATTTTTCCTATTTAGTTACACTTTTCATTTTTACGTACGTCTTCTACTAGATAGCTTATTTTGCTTGATATTGTTAGTATCATCTATGCTACCATTGAGTTAACAATTAGGAATGAAGGCAAGAAATCTCATATGGCTATTCCTATCTATATTATAGAATCTTTATTGCATTCAATCTTAAATGCAACAAAAATGTTAGGAAGACCCTTGATCTATAGAAGTCTAGCATCAAGAAGATCACAATTCTAGATAGAGAACCTCTACCTTCTCTCTAAAAACTCCCTAATCCTGAATTTAGCTTGAGGGCAGCGGGAGCTTGGCTCCTCCCCCCTCACCTTCCTCTTGCCCATATTTTCGATCTTTTCCTCTCTTTTTTCAGGTTTATGTTTTGTTTTGTGTGTTTTTTAAGTCTGATAATGGGGGAACATTGATCTGAGATTCTAATCCCTGTCGGGCATGCACCCCATCCCATGGTGGAGAATGGATGCTAGAGAACACTGATCTAGCCTCCATCCCACGGCGTTCGTTGGCCTAAGCAGATCTAAGCCGCCTGGAAAGGGTGGGCACGGGCAGGGGTAGTAGTAGCATCAGAAGATCGGAGAAGAGGCGTGGGCCATCTATGCAGTGGTGGAGGTGGGCGAAAAAGGGCTCGTGCTTGTGCGGCTTTCACCCACCACCATCGATCAAACAACGTTCTTTGGTTCAGCCTAAGTAGATCTGAGTTGCCCGAAAAGAGTGGGCGTGGATAGGGGTGGGTGAGCAAGGAGCAGTGGAGGGGTCAAGGCAAGGGAAGAGGAGCGGCCACCTGCGCAGTGATGGAGGTGGGCGATAGGGTGCTCATGTGAGCGAGACGGTGGTCGTGGTGGAGTTGAGCGAGCAAGACGGTGGAGGGGCAACTCAAAGCTGATGGAGGAGATAAGCGACGGTTAAGGCATTGAGGAGGGGAGCATGGGCGAAAGCAGTGCAGGAGAAAGATGGAAAAGAAAAAAAAAAAGGAAGAAGAATGGGGTTGGCGGGAGAGAAAGGAGATGTAGCCCTAAAGGCAGTGGTTTTCCTCAGTGTTTTTTATTTTCTGTGTATTTACAGTTTTGGTGTTTATTTTATTAATAATAAAAAGAAATAAGCTATTAGATTTATGTTCATAGCAGAAGAACCCTGCCTTTTTTGGAGGATAGGATGGTTATCTCCTTCTCCTCTTTTGGGAGGATGGGGGTTTGGATACCCTTCCCTTATTTGGAGGTGGAGGTTGGTTTTTTTATCTTTGTTTTATACAAAGACCGATACTCTCTTATGAGAGTTTTTACAAATTAAGATAATGCCCGTTGTAAAGAAATTTGTGTGCGGGGAGGTGTACAACAGATATGTAGCTTGGCTTGTATTTGGAGTTTTTTTTTCTGTATTAACTAATCATAGCTGTAACTTATTTCATAGATGAAATGAGGTCTATTTCCTAAAAAAAAAAAAAAAATGCAACAAAAACATTTAATTTTAATTTTTTTTCTTAATTAGTTCTTATCCCTTGCTAATGCTTTTATGATGTATTTGTCTAATGTTAAGGAAATTATCAACCACACTTTTCAGTGTGTTGACTGTATTATTAATAGAGAATTACAAGTATGGTAGTAGTAGAATTCGTAACAAAACGAGAAGGGAAAGTATAACAACTAGATTGCAGCTAGATAACTAAGTCTACTGGAATTGAACTTCTAGTCTCCTACGACTTCTTTATCTTCTATGGCTTCCTTATCCTTAACACGCTCCCGCAAGTCCAATAAAGTGGAGACTACATTGAGCTTGGATCGAAGTGCCGCAAACCTAAATGAAGAGAGGGGCTTTGTAAAAATATCGGCTAGTTGATCTTTGGAGGATAAAAACTTCACTTCAATAGGTTTCTTGGCTACCATATCTTGCACAAAGTGAAAATCAATTTCTATATGCTTTGTATGAGCATGAAAAACTGGATTAGATAATAAATATATGGCTCCTATGTTGTCACACCATAAGATAGGAAGAGCTAATGCTCTAAGACCAAGTTCTTGTAGTAAGGTTGAAGCCATTAAAGTTTAGCGGCTATATTTGCAAGTGCTTTATATTCCGCTTCAGTGCTTAATCTAGTGGTTGTTGCTTAACACGTAAAAACCATGAGATAAGGTTTGGCTCGAGGAACACACAAAAACCTCCAGTTGAGCGTCTATCTTCACAAGACCCAGACCAGTCAGCATCTGAAAATACTTGTAGAGTGTTGTTGCTTGACTTGCTAAATTCAAGACCATAGCTGATGGTCTGTTTTAGATACCAAAGTAGGCGTTTTGCTGACTACCAGTGAGCTAGTTTCGGTTTATGCATGAATTGAGATAACTTGTTAACTGTGAATGCTATGTCTAACCTAGTGATTGATAAGTATTGTAAAGAGCCAACTGTGTTGCAAAATAGTGTGGGGTCATTGAAATATTCATTGTCAAAAGTACTAAGATTGGTAGAGGTAGCCATGGGAGTACTAATGGGTTTGGCCTCATTCATTTTTGTCTTTCTGAGTATATCCATAATCTACCGATGTTGAGATAATATAAGTTACCCATTAGACTTAATAGCCACAATACCTAAGAACAAATTCAGACTGCCCAGATCCTTGATAGCAAAGTCACAATGCAGCGATTTTAACAATTCATCAATGGCATGCTTGTGTGAGCAGGTGATCAAAATGTCATCCACATAAATGAGGATATACATAGTGAACATGGATGAAGTGTGAATAAATAGAGAAGCATCCGATCGTGACCCATGAAAACCAAGGTCCAGAAGCCGATTACTGAGGCCGGGCTTGTTTTAGGCCATAAAGGGCCTTTTTCAATTTACAAACATGATTTGGAAATTGTGGGTGAGTACACCTTTGAGGCTGGGTCATGAAGACCTCCTCTGTCAATGTGCCATGTAAGAAGGCATTGTGCTCATCAATTTGTCTAATTTCTTAGCCTAAAGAAATAGCAATAGACAGAATTGTTCTTACCGTGGTGGGTTTGATCACTGGGCTGTAAGTATCTGAGAAATCAACTCCAGCCTGTTGAAGGTAGCCCTTGGCTACTAGATGTGCCTTGTAGAGTTCCACATCGCCATTGGCTTTCTTTTTATCCGATAGATCCATTTTGACCCAATTAAGTTTCAAGCAGTAGTGAGGGGTACTAGAATTCAAGTACCGTTTCTAAATAGAGCATCAAATTCCTGGTTCATGGCATGTTTCCATTGAGGGTGCTTGGCCGCATTGGTGTAACAGGATTGTTCAACCATGAGGGACTCTGTTTCTACAATTAGGGCCATCGAGAAAGGGTATCTGATGGTGCCGTCGGTATGGGTTTTTCTATTGGTGATGTTGTGCTTCGAGTGAGTGATCATAAGGCATTGGGATGGAAAGGTATTTGAGGTTGAGTGAGTGCAAGGGTTTTCTGGTGGATTCGGTGTTGGAGAAATTGGCAATGGTAATGAGGGTGAAAGGTCAGAGGAGATACAGGAGGCAGAAGGATCCGTATGGGTTAGATGGGTTTGGGTGTTGGAATGAACTTGATGTGGAGGGAGGGACTTGCACAAATAGGGCCTACTCTACTGCACGGGATGAGGAAGGATTGGGCCTTAAAATGGGTATGACAAATGGTGCTGAGGGAGACTCTTGTTGGGTTGGAGTGGAGGACTGAAATTGAAATGGCAATAAGGACTCTTCAAAGACAACATCTCAGAAAATAATTATTTTTCCAGTAAGGTGGTTGAGACATTTATAACCTTTATGATTGGGACTATACCCAAGGAAGACACAACAAATGGATTGAGATTGTAACTTTTTGGCGATTATATGGTTAGAGGTTGGGCCAACAAGCACAACTAAAAACATGAAGGAATCACTAATCTGGATCATTGTGGAAAAGACGGGTGAAAGGAGATTGGTTGTGAGAGATGGGTGATGGCATTCGATTTATTAAATAGCATGCAGTATCAAATGCATCATCCCAATATTTACAATGTGATGATGTTTACGTTTTATAGCACCGTTTTGTTGATCAGTGTGAGGGCAAGATCTGCAATGGGAGGCCAGCAACGAGGATAGTGAGTGAAATTCACCACCCCAGTCAGACTGAACATATTTAATTTTATAATTAAATTGTTGTTCTACATGAGGCTGGAATTTGCAAAAAATGGTAATAATATCACTTTTGCAAGTTATGGGATAGAACCACGTGTATCGACTATATGAGTCTAGAAAGATAACATAATATCGGAAACCATTATGAGAAATAATAGGAGACGGACCCCAAACATCACTATAAATTAATTCAAGTACGATTACATGACTCAAATAGTAACTGACGACTTGTAGCACTTAAACATGCAAAACACGATAGAGTAGACTTAGACGCAGCTACTGGTAAAGAAAATTTTGATAAAACATGACGAATAATTTTGAAAGCTGGATGACCCATCTGAGAATGCCATTGAGGAAGCGAGGCTCGTTCGCCAAGAAGAGCAGATGAAGGAGAAGTTTTATTTGAAATAGAGAAGGGATAAAAGCTATTCTTACTCGGCCCATGCAGTAGAATTTTCCCCATTGCTCGATCCTTCACAAAAAATAAAATGGATGAAATTCAAAGAAAGTGTTAGTGGTTGCAGTGAATTTTTGAATAGAGATTAAATTCTTGGTAATTTGTGGCACATGAAGGACATTATGAAGTAAAAAGGAAAGTGTAGGGGTAGAGAGCTTAGAGGTGCCGAGGTGTGTGATGGTTAAACCAGTGCCATTGCCAATGTGAATTTGATCTAAGCTAGTGTATTCCTTAGCAGTGATATTGAGATTGGAGGAGATATGGGGTCAAGTGATGAGTAGCACCCATGTCTGGATACCAGTTTAGATTGTTGGATGAACACGACCCAGCGTAATAGGCTTGCATAGGAGATGGATTGTAACACCCCGTATTTTAGTATATTTTTAAAGAATGATTATTTTAATTTATTTAAAAAATTTATTCTCTTGTTTTAAAAATAAAGGAGTTTTGATATATTATTTTATAATATTTTTAAGTTGTGAAAATCATTTTTATGGATTTTCTTAATATTATTTATTGTTTTACATTTAAAGTGATCTTTAATTTAAATTGGTTTGTTTTTGGATTTTAAAATTATTATTGTTTTAATTGAGCATTTCATTGATTTTGAATTATTTTATTTAGTTTATGGTTTTAAAATCTTTTTCGTTGGATTACTTTTGTGACCCAAGATGTGAGGGTTAGATCTCATTTCTTTTCCTTTCCTCTTTCTTTTTTCCCTTTCTTTTCTTTTTCTTCCGGTTTTTCTCCTTTAACGCTCGAATTTTCTCTCTCTCCAGCCCGATACTCTCTCTCTCTCTCTCTCCCCACGCCGTTCGGCTTTTGCACCCAGCCCGCCGCCGCCGACCACCGTGGCTGTCACTGCCCGGCCAAATCGGCTCCCCACCGACCGGCGACCCAGCCCTTCAAAACTCAGCTCACGTCGCGCCGCCGTTAGCCTCCATGGCTCGTTCAAACCCGCGGCGGTCTTCTCGTTGTTCTGCCGCCGTCCGGCCACCATTGGCCACCATTTCTTCAACACCTCTTCACCGGCCCTCCAGCAACCTTTTAGACCCAATCCCGGCCCCAATCCATCGCTGGAGCCACCCCCACGAACACCCACTCCGATTTGAACTTCGTGGCCTTAAACCGTCCCTTTCCGCCGCCACCCACGGCCAAAGGCCACCACCACTAGTTTCACCACCTCCCATATGCCCTACCCTATCAATTTCAAGTTTTCGTTTGACCCTGTGTATTTTTAGGTTCACTGTGTATTTCGGCCAGTGTTTTTATACTGTGATGTTGCTGTTTTGGCGCTTCCAGCTCTCTTGTGATCCTCCGAAAAATATATTAAAGCGCTGTAAGTATTTTTTCAAACATCTTTTGAAATTTTAATATATTTTTGGGCTAACTTATTTAATATTACTGTGATTGGTTGGTTGTGCCAGACTGAGTCCGAGGAGTTATGGGGGTCGGATGGATTGAAGAAAGGGTATTTGTGCGTTTAGTTTTATTATGATTGGATCGGTTGTTGGATATTGTTGTTATTCTGGTACATTGTATGTGCACGCATGTTCATGTTTGTAAATTGAAGGCTGAGTTTTCGTGTAATTGCATTCATGTTCATGTGTTCATTGGAAAACTGGATTTTTGTAGGAAAAATGAAAGAAACTGTAGGGATGGTGGTATAGTCCCGCCTGCGATTCCCGCCTACGGTGTACCCGTAGGGATGGTTGTAAGCAAGGATGGTGGTGTTGTCTCGCCTGCGATTCCCGCCTACGGTGCACGCGGTAGGGATGGTGGTAGAGTCCCACCTGTGATTCCCGCCTACAGTGCTCCATTGGATTTTTGTGTTGTGTGGAAAGGAACTGTAGGTATGGTGGTAAGTAGGGATGGTGGTATAGTCCCGCCTGCGATTCCCACCTACAGTGCTCCATTGGATTTTTGTGTTGTGTGGAAAGGAATTGTAGGGATGGTGGTATAGTCCCGCCTGCGATTCCTGCCTACGGTGTATGTGTAGGGATGGTGGTAAGCAGAGATGGTGATGTTGTCCCGCCTGCGATTCCCGCCTACGGTGCACGCGGTAGGGATGGTGGTAAGCAGGGATGGTGGTAGAGTCCCGCCTGTGATTCCCGCCTACAGTACTCCATTGGGTTTTTGTGTTGTGTGGAAAGGAACTGTAGGGATGGTGGTAAGGAGGGATGGTGGTATAGTCCCGCCTGCGATTCCCGCCTACAGTGTATGCGTAGGGATGGTGGTAAGCGGGGATGGTGGTGTTGTCCTACCTGCGATTCTTGCCTACGGTGCACTCGGTAGGGATGGTGGTAAGTAGGGATGGTAGTAGAGTCCCGCCTGTGATTCCCACCTACAGTGTCCAATAAATATTTTGGTATAAATCATTTTCTGGAAAAATGATAGACTTTTATTTTTGGGCCAAAAATGGAATTTTGGCGTGTATTGAAAAAATATCTATTTTCGGGAAAGATGATATTTGTGGATTTTGGGTGCATATTTTATCATATGCATGCATGTTGGTCGCATTAATGTATTTTTATCTTAGAGATTGTTTGGATTATTACTTACCTGCGGTACCATTTTTGGTACTGTAGATTTTGTTGTAGATGAGGACAACGAGTCTTATGGATCGGCTCCGTGGAGAAGTGGTCTGTGATTGCTACTGTTTTGGTTATGAGATTTGTTTACCATGTGTTTATATTTGGTTTTATTGTATTTCTTGGATAACTGTTGAACTTTCAGTATACTTGTATTTTGGATATTTGTATTAATTAAAAATTATGGTACTTAGTGACTTATTTATTATTTTAGCCGCTGCGTTTTGTTGTGCACTTTTGTATGTTGCACACACTTAACACTTGTCGTTGGGATGCGTGACCGTGTTATCATCATCCTGACGTTACGATTCTCGAGATTTTTTGTACGTGGGAGTCGGGGCGTCACAGGTGGTATCAGAGCAGTTCGGCTCTGGGTAAAACCACATGTCCCTTAGGTGGAGTACCAGAAAATTTTAAAGTTGTGATTTGAAATTATTTGATTTGAAATATGTTATTTTTGATGGTTTTAATTTATTGTATGTTATTATATTTTTGTTGGTTTTACTCTATTTTAATTTCTATGTCGTATTATTTTATTTGAATTTGGGTGTTACTTTTACTCTTATCTGAAATTTTTGTCTGGAGACTTAAGTGGGGTTAAGGGTTATGCTATGGTAGGAATATGGTACGACCAAGAATTTCATTGTTAGGTATTAATATTTAATGTGGTAGGCTTGAATTTTTTTTAATCTGGTTTGCTTGGGTATTATCGAGGCTTGTAAGGAACGTTATGGTCTGGTGATCTCTTTCGTAAGATAATTGAGGTTTTAGATTTTATAGAAATTTGATAAGAGGCTTTAGAATTGGAGGTTGTAAGATCAACAAACTTTAAGGATGAATTTATGAGAATTTGACCAAAGGTTCTAGGTTTTGCAGACTATAGGAAATGATTGGTTATTATTTAATGTCTTAGATTTGAAAGGCTTCGGGAGTTGATTGATTTATTACTGGATATAGGTTCTTCGATCTTACAGATTTCGGAAAGTGATTTTATTTTAATTTGAGGTTTTAGAATTGCATATTTGAGAACTGATTGGTATTAAGATTTAAGTTTTAATTCTGCGAGCTTGGTGTACTAAGTTGATTTATTTTGCAGACTGATTAGGCTATAATCGTTAAAATAGGATTGATCAGAGTTGAGTTAGTGATATAGGAATTTTTTTTAAGGAGAATATTTCTTTGGGGATTGAAGGTATTGATTTAGTTTGTATATTTATTTGAGGATTGTAGATTTGGATTGGATCCAGGAAAATAATTGTTATTAGTTCGAGATTATAGTGACAGGTTTCAGGATTGATCGATATTAAATTCAAGGACAATAGTTAGTGCAATTTCAAGAAGGGATTCTAGATGAGTTGAGGAAAGTGTATTAATTCATGGTTTTGATAGATTAAGAATTTCCTACCAATTGTGGTGAGAGTTTTATGGTTAGTAAGTGTTGAGCTAACTCGTACTCTATAGTGTGGTGTTGTGTTATGGTTAGGGATTTAAACCTTGTGTTGATCTTAAGGAACTATTAGTGATTTGAAAATTTGAGATGATACTTGTAAGTAGGGATTGATAATCTGGTTGTGTAAATCATGCTTATGGATGGTTGACTTTGAGAGTGGTCATTAGGTTACCAAAGGTATAGAATACAAGGAAGGTTTGGAAGTTATAGAATAAGAGTTGTTTGAGGTTAGTGGTTTATTGGGGTGAAGATAATCATTGGAATTTATTAAGTGTTGTATTAAGGTTCATGTGAAATGGAGATTTCAGATTTCATAGCCACCCTAGGAGTACTGGGAGAATAATGCGAGTAATATGGGATTGTCTATGGGAGAAGTCATGGAAGAGTATTACTCCTGCTTGTTGGGAGTTGTCGGTGGCATGGTCTTCTCTAGCAATTTCGGAGTTGTAGTTGTAACTGTTTTAGTATTGATGTTTGACCCTGCAAATTTTGAGGACGAAATTTTATTTTAAGGGGGGAGAATGTAACACCCCGTATTTTAGTATATTTTTAAAGAATGATTATTTTAATTTATTTAAAAAATTTATTCTCTTGTTTTAAAATTAAAGGAGTTTTGATATATTATTTTATAATATTTTTAAGTTGTAAAAATAATTTTTATGGATTTTCTTAATATTATTTATTGTTTTGCATTTAAAGTGATCTTTAATTTAAATTAGTTTTTTTTAATTTTAAAATTATTATTATTTTAATTGAGCATTTCATTGAGTTTGAATTATTTTATTTAGTTTATGGTTTTAAAATCTTTTTCATTGGATCACTTTTGTGACCCAAGATGTGAGGGTTGGACTTCATTTCTTTTCTTTTCCTCTTTCTTTTTTCCCTTTCTTTTCTTTTTCTTTCAGTTTCTCTCCTCTCTTGCTCGATTTTCTCTCTCAAGCCCGATACTCTCTCTCTCTCCCCACGCCGTTCGGCTTTTGCACCCAGCCCGCCACTGCCGACCACCGTGACTGTCACCGCCCGGCCGAATCGGCTCCCCACCGACCGGCGACCTAGCCCCTCAAAACTCAGCTCAAGCCGCGCCGCCGTTAGCCTCCACGGCTCGTTCGAACCCGCGGCGGTCTTCGCGTCGTTCCGCTGCCGTCCGGCCACCATTGGCCACCATTTCTTCACCACCTCTTATTGGTTCTCTAGCAACCTTTTAGACCCAATCCCGGCCCCGATCCGTCGCCGGAGTCGCCCCCACGAACACCCACTCTGATTTGAACTTCGTGGCCTTAAACTGTCCCTTTCCGCCGCCACCCACGGCCAAAGGTCACCACCACTAGCTTCACCACCTCTCATAAGCCCTACCTTATCAATTTTAAGTCTTCGTTTGACTCCGTGTATTTTTGGGTTCACTGTGTATTTTGGCCACAGTGTTTTTACACTGTGGTGTTGTTGTTTTGGCCCTTCCAGCTCTCTTGTGATCCTTCAAAAAATATATTAAAGCGCTTTAAGTATTTTTCCAAATATCTTTTGAGATTTTAATATATTTTTACGCTGACTCGTTTAATATTACTTTGATTGGTTGGTTGTGCCGGACTGAGTCTGAGGAGTTATGGGGGTCTGATGGATTGAGGACAGAGTATTTGTGAGTTTAGTTTTATTGTGATTGAATCGGTTGTTGGATATTGTTGTTGGTCTGGTACATTGCATGTGCACGCATGTTCATGTTTGTAAATTGAAAACTGGATTTTCGTGTAATTGCATTCATGTTTATGTGTTCATTGGAAAACTGGATTTTTGTGAAAAAAAGGAAAGAGACCGTAGGGATGGTGGTGTTGTCCCGCCTGCGATTCCCGCCTACGGTGCACGCGGTAGGGATGGTGGTAGAGTCTCGCCTGTGATTCCCGCCTACAGTGCTCCATTGGGTTTTTGTGTTGTGTGGAAATGAACTGTAGGGATGGTGGTATAGTCCCGCCTGCGATTCCCGCCTACAGTGTATGCGTAATGATGGTAGTGTTGTCTTGCCTGCGATTTCCGCCTACGGTGCATGCGGTAGGGATGGTGGTAGAGTCCCTCCTGTGATTCCCACCTACAATGTCCAATAAATATTTTGGTGTAAATCATTTTTTGGAAAAATGATGGACTTTTATTTTTGGGCAAAAAATGGGATTTTAGCGTGTGTTGGAAAAATATTTATTTTCAGGAAAAATGATATTTGTGGATTTTGGGTGTATATTTTATCATATGCATGCATGTTGGTCTCATTAATGTATTTTTATCTTAGATATTGTTTGGATTATTACTTACCTGTGGTACCATTTTTGGTACCGTAGATTTTGTTGCAGATGAGGACGACGAGCCTTAGGGATCGGCTCTGTGGAAAAGTGGCATGTGGTACTACTGTTTTGGTTATGAGATTTGTTTCCCATATGTTTATATTTGGTTTTATTGTATTTCTTGGATAACTGTTGAACTTTCAGTATACTTGTATTTTGGATATTTGTATTAATTAAAAATTTTGGTACTTAGTGACTTATTTATTATTTTAGCCGCTGCATTTTGTTGTGCACTTTTGTATGTTACACACACTTGACACTTGCCGTTGGGATGCGTGACCGTATTGTCATCATCCTGATGTCACGATTCCTGAGACTTTTTGTACGTGGGAGTCGGGGCGTCACATGGATCACGCTCATAAGATTCATCATAGCAATAATAGCATCGTAAAGCAGTGTGACCCGGTTTGTTACATACTTGACAAACAGGCCAAGAGTCAGATGGACTAGGACCTCGACCATGACCCCTGCCATGATTGGAGCAGCCATAACCATGGGCACCAACACTGAAACCAGAGGCACGCTCAGAACTGCGTCCAACACGAGATCCCTGTGAACAGGATGCAAAATTAGCAACTCCCAGAGTGAGATCATGGGGTGCTTGGTGATGTTCCAGTCGAATTTCATGGGCTAGCAGATGGCCATATAGATCCTCCAAAGAAAGTGGGTCAACATAGGTTGTCACAGATGTAACAAAAGAGCTGTATTCCAGTCCCAGAACCTCAAGCAAAAATGAGACCAACTCAAATTATTGAGAAGTTGATCAGCAACGTCTAATGTATTAGAAAGGGTAGTAAATTTATGGAAATAGTTCGAGGTTGAGGAACTACGTTTCTTGAGCGTGGCTAATTGATAATGAAGATTTATGGATCTAGCACGGGATGTGGAGGTGAACATCCGTTCCAGTGTTGACCAGACCTGATGAAAAGTTTGGCATTTGATAACCTGGGCAAGGACCGTTTCGGAGAGGGAGGAATTTAGGGCAGAAAGAATCAATTGATCTTGCATGATCCATTGCATAAAGGCAGGATTGGGCGCGGCTTGGTTGGTAGCGGTAGTGATCATGGGGGGAGGACAGGGGGATGATCCATCAACAAAGGCAAGCAGATGTTGACCTTTGAGATAGGGGTCATCCTGCACTTTCCATAACAGGTAATTACGAGGAGGGATGTAGTATGTGCAGGGAAGGTGTTTGTAAATACGGGTGGGTGAAGAAAATGATAAGTGACGTTAGTCTTTGATATGGGTGGACTGGGATCTGCCATAGATGACGTTAGTGTTAGGCTCTTTGAATTTGAAATGGCCTCGGAATTACTGGAAGAAACACGTGTAGGAGTAGATAATGATGAGGGATGATTTGAAATTGAATTGAGTTTGGAGTTATTTGGATAAAGGCCAACTGAATGATTTGCTTGGGAATTTGAAATATTTGTGGAGTTATTTGAAGAACCACGTGTAGGAGTAATGGAAAGGTTGGTAGGTAGGTGGGTCCATGGCAATAAAGACGGTGAAGTTGAAGTTTGCTTGGAGTGATTTGAATTTGAAGCATTAGGATTTGAATTTGAAAAAGGAAATATGCGATCATCAAACAAAACGTGTCGAGAGATGAAGACACGATTTGACTGAGGGTCGAGACACTTGAATCCTCGATGGAATGGACGGTAGCCAAGAAAGACACAGAGTTTTGAACGAAAATCCATTTTGTATTTGTTAAATGGACGAAGATAAGGCCAGCACGCACAACCGAAAGTTCTAAGAAGAGATTAATCAAGAGGACTGTGAAACAATTTTTCAAAAGGAGAGAGAGAGTTAATGGATGTGCAAGGAAGACGATTAATGAGATAGGTAGCCATCTGAAAAGCAGAGTCCCAGTGAGATGAGGGAACATTAGAGTGCGAGAGGAGGGAGAGTCCAACCTCAACTATTTGACGATGACGACGTTCAACGGTTCCATTTTGAGGAGAGGTGTAAGGGCAAGAAATACGATGTTGAATACCAGTTTCCATGAAATGCTTATGGAGAGGTTGAAATTCACCACCGCCATCCGTTTGAACAGATTTAATTTGACAATTAAATTGGCGTTCAACGTGTTTTTGGAAAGTAAGAAAAATAGAGAAGACATCTGATTTATTAACCATGGGAAATATCCATAGAAATTTACTAAAATGATCGACAATGGAAACATAATATTTATAACCATTAAATGAAAAATTGGGAGCCGGTCCCCAAACATCGACAAATAAAAGTTCTAAAGGAGAGGACGACATTGATGATGACGTAGGAAAAGGCAACCGATGACTTTTGCCTTGCTGGCATGCGAAGCAGATTGTAGGCTCTTTATTTGACGAGACGGGAAGGTTGAGCTGAGACACAAGACACTTTACAATGGGGTAGAAGACATGACCTAGACGAGAATGCCACACATCCAAAGGAACACGAACAGAAGATAATGCATGGAGGGAGTCGTTGGAGAAGGGAGAGATGGTGAGTGGATAAAGGCCACCCCTAGTCTTGCCATGGTGCAGTGTTTTCCCCGTGAGCTCGTCCTTTCACACAAAAATAATTAGAGTGAAATTCAATGAAAACAGTGTTATCACGAGTGAACTGAGAAACCGAAACTAAATTCTTTTTGATGTTGGGCACATGAAGCACATTGCTAAGGCGCAAATTTTTAGAGAAAGTTGGGAGAACGGAGGAGCCAACATGAAAAATAGATAAACCTGTACCGTCGCCCACTTGGATTTGATCAAAGCCCAAATATGGTTCGGAGTGGATAGTTAAATTTTGCAGTTCATGAGTGACATGGTTGGTGCAGCCGGTGTTGGTATACCATGCCTGATCCGAGGGAGCTGAGGAAGAGGCAGCAAAAGCTTGCATCTGAGGTGGATTCCCTTGGTAGTTATTGTCAAGACGATAATAGCAAGTCGATGCAAGGTAGCTAGAGCGACCACAAATTTGGCAGGCTGGGCGTGATTGAGACTGGCGGCCACGCCTATGACCACGTCCACGTCCACAGTGTTGCTGATGTTGTGGTGAACGAAAGTTGAAGCCACCACGAGAAGGAGGACCACAAGAGAAGTCCCCACGAGTAGGAACATTGGCGGAGCCAACCGCCATATCTATAGTCGATTGTTGTTGTTGAAGGCGCAACTCATGAGTAAGAAGATGGCCGTAAATCTCATCTACAGGCATGGGATCCACACGGGTGAGGATGGAAGTAACAAGAGACTCATAAGAAGAGTCAAGACCTCCCAAGAGGTAGTAGGTGTACTCAAGATCATTCAAAGGTTGTCCAGCAGCAGTAAGAGAGTCCGAGTAGGACTTAACCTTGTGATAGTATTCAGAAATTGAGCTGCTGCCTTTCTTAAGAGTAGTCAGTTGTAGTCGAGTGGTCATCACTCGAGCACGGGAATTGGTAGAGAAAGATTTCTCAAGGGACGTCCAAACTGCATGAGAGGTGGTGAGCCCAACCACCGTTGCCATAATGTCCTCATATAGAGAGGAAAGTAAGGAGTTGAGAATAACTTGGTCTTGATCCACCCATTGAGTGTAGGCAGAATTGAGTGTAGGTTCGGAAGTAGTAGAAGGCAAAAATTGCGCAAGGCAGGAAATGCTTCCATCAACATAGTTAAAAACTTTTTGGCCACAAAAATAGGGAACCATTTGAGATTTCCAAAGGAGATAGTTATCTTTGTTAAAGCGAATGGTGACAACATGATGAAGACTGACAGTTGGTGGAGGAGAGGGTGTGATGGTGGTTGACAGGGCTGAATTGTTTGAGTCAATGGCCATAGGATCGAGGAAGACGCGAGTCAGAGAGAATTCTTTGATACTATAAAGAATTAAAGAATGGTTGAAATCACTTCTACAATACATAGAATGGCTGCCATATATTATTTATATAGAAAAAGGGTTGTTACAAGAGATTACATAGAATAAGTATGAGATATGCGGTTACACAAGCCTAGATAATATTGTTACAATCAGGGATTGTTTGGTGAGTGTTCAATAGATACCATGTTAAGGAAATTATCAATCACACTTAATTTTCAGTATGTTGACTATATTATTAAGAGAGAATTACAAGTATAGTAGTAGTAGAATTCATAACAAAATGGTACGGGAAAGTATAACAACTAGATTGCAACTAGATAACTATATCTACAGGAATTGAACTTGTAGTCTCCTACGGCTTCTTTATCTTCTACGCCTTTCTTATCCTTAACATCTAATAATGTTGACTTTATTATTTGATCGATTTTGAACGTAACATATTGATTTTTTACTTCAAGCCTTTAAAGTTTAAAGAATCTTTGATAATGCACGCATACTTATTATATAAAAAGCGACTACGAGAACTTACTGCATGCTTTTATATTTATGTCAGTTGGCGTTCCAACATAAAATTCCTAGTTGCCCCTGCCGACGCATAAGATATTCGAAATTTAATAAATAAAGAAAATTGGTGGACTAGCGTTATGAGTCTTGCTGTGCTACTAGCGACATCGTTCTTGCTAGTTTGACTATTCTCCTCTTCCAAACTTTCATCTCTGATGAATATATACATTGAGTAGGCCGATGATAATTACCTAATTCATGCCCTCTTTCTAGGTGTAAATTGAGCTGGAACATATTTCATTAATGGTACCAGATGATCGGATGCATATGGAGAAAGAAAACACTCGCATATGTAAATACACACACACACATACACCCTTGCGCTAACGAGATTGAAACTGTCACTAGCCTACAGTACCTGTATGCATGGTCGCCCGTGTGCTATATTATTTATTTACGGCCTTTGGCCTACTTATATTTTTAATGGCTTGTACAATACATATGAATAAGCTTCCAGCTTGTATATAATCATGTAACAGCAATTAGATGATATTTGATCAACTGCCAGGCTTCTCCTGGCCACGCGGAGTACTGCATGCAGAAAAGTTAAAGGGGTTATATACTCGAGAGATATTTAATTTTGTTTAAGTCTGAAATTGCTCATCGCCTGAAACTCACTAATTGGCTTCCATCATCATGTTTCTGGAGAACCAGACAGACTAGATAGATATCAGCTATCACACGCACACACCCACAACTGTAATCTACTTTTATCTCCAAAAATACCTTTTAGTCATAAGATATATAGGTAGATGTAAGTGCCCTCACTGTATTCTCTCGTTATAAATTAACGCGATCTTCTTTTTCTGTCTGCCAAGAAATTTTCCATGCAGAGAAACCACGGTGAAATTTCCGGAGTCCGCAGTTTCAAACAAGCGAGAAAGTACGTACATATCGCCGAGAGGAAGAAGAAGAAAATTTCACAATATAATATAATATATATTATATTATAATATCATATAATATATATCAGTACCGCTGGTAGTACAACGGAATGAGAAAGCCATGAGCTCTTCTCACAATAGATATAACAAGTACACGGTTTTTCTGGATACATTATTCGAGTTGGCCACTGCACTTATTTCTCGCATTATATAATCTTAACTTTGTTGGCCTGCTGATGGCTTGTACGGCGGCTAGATTCTACGGGACAGCTTCCACCGGAGGGTGTCCCGGGTAGTGTCCTTTAGGTGGGTATGGCTTCTTATATGAAGGAGGCTTGTACGTTGGCGGGGGCTTGTATGGGGGTGGTTTCTTATGTGAAGGAGGTTTGTACTTGGGTGGTGGCTTCTTATATGGAGGCGGCTTGTACGTTGGTGGCTTCTTATAATATTTGGGTGGCTTGTACTTGTAGTCGTCTCCAAGAGCTGGAATGGTGAGAACCACCAGGCCAAGGAACGCCAGTACTAGCATGTATAGGGGAGACATGGTTTTGATTGTGCAGAGTATCAAAGAGGAGAGCACCTTTTTATGCTGTTTTGATGCATGTAATGGCCCTTACAGGTGTCAAAAGATGGTTCATTCGTTCGTCATCTGGATTCACTACAATAAATATGGGTTTTTCCCACATGTCAGAATATGGTTCACTCGTTGGGTCTGATTCATTAATTAAAGCGATAGGGACTCTTGGTCCCACTGAGTCGTCAAGTTGGACTATTAGTGCTAGGTTAAAGGCATCATGCATGGGGTTCGAAAATGATGTTTTTATTGGTTTGCTGACAATTCCAAGCTTTAATAAACGGTATGCCTTAAGGTCGAAGAAGGTAAACGGCATGCCGCCCTCCTTCAGAATAGGTAGATTCTGATTTATGGAAGGGAAAGATTATGAAAAGAAATTTATTTACTGAACTTATATGGTCTACTCCGACTTGTGAACTTTAAATTAAGCTATCAAAATTATACATTCTCATTAATTAATCTTGGACAGTTTTTCTTCGAATTTGAGTTTTGAGTAAAAATTTTGCATATCTTTCCCACGTACGGTCGGAAATTTTAGGTTCAAAACATAATATAGTTGAATTTTTATTTTTGGACTGTGCAGGTATTCCCCACTTTCACATTAATCTTATAGCCTATTTTATTATAGTGGGTTTTTAATGTATCATAGACAATTGCTTTTGATCTCTAATAATAGTTTTTTTTTATAAGAACTTGATTTTGAGCTGATTTTTAATTGTCAGCCCCAAAATTCTGTTTAGGTAAAATATTCTTTTACCTCATAAAAACTTATATGAACCTCTTTTTTAAAAAACAATGAGCCCTATCTCATTAAAAATGAGTGAAAAGTGAAAAACCAAGAGCCGCGTGAGATTCCTGAATTAAATTGCATTGTTCAATAATATGACCAGCTAGCATGTATAATTAGTAGTACTTACATTATTGGAGCTAGATCTAGACAGATCATCTGTATATGTAATTAAATTTCTAAGACACGTGAGAAACTTTTTAAAGTTAACAAAAGGTTTTTAATAAAAAAATAAAAGAAGGAGAAGAGGATACTTAATTCCTGCGCGCCAAGTGCCACCTGGTGATCACCCTAGCCTGATCTCGATCGGCCATCACCAACCACTACGGGCGTGGGCCCACAAGGTTTAAATGTGTTTTTATTGTTGGCTGAAATTATTTCAGTTGCTGAAGCGGAAAGAAATTATTAGGCCAATTTAAAGACTACGCACTGATCTAGATGTCCTCCCCGTACTTAATTGTTTGTCTAGATTTAAAGACTACGTACTGATCTACATCGTTTCTTTTTAGGAATGAGATAAAATGATTTAAAATTAAAATTAAAAAATAAATAAAATATTATTAGAATATATATTTTTAATATTATTTTAATTTTAATTTTTAAAAAAGTTAAATTATTTATTTTATTTTGTATTGAAATTTGAAAAAATTATAATGATTAGGTGAGATAAAATGAGATGTATTTAAAAAGTTGAATTGTTTATTTTATTTTATATTAAAATTTAAAAAAATGTAATGATAAAATTGAAATGAGATGAGATGAGATGAAATATTTTTAACTTGTTGGCTTTAACAACATTGTTCACTCACGTCATGTATTTTTAATTGCTGTAGTGCGCGCGGTAGCAACTTCTTGATCTTCTTATCACTCGTTTACCCCTTCCCCAAGTTTCTTCTGGTGATCTCTTTGTGTTTTCATTTACATTTTTGCTTCTTTTTCTTCCCTTTTTTCAATTAATGCTTTGCAACCTATCTTGATTCAGCTTTGAACGCGTAAACAACGACAAAGAGGTTAGGTTACGATTTGGCAACATCATATTCATGCATTAGCTAGGACAAAGGACTTTCCCACTCTAAATAATTAAGGATAACAAGTCACCAAAAAAAGCTGCTCAAGATCCATATTATATATGATTGATTTCATATTGGAAGATATTCTAACTAATTATGATTTACAATAAAAACGATTACTTGTGGTGAATTACTTGTCATGAAAACAACAATTTGCAACAAAAATATACTCATTTTGATATAAAATAATTATTTTCATTACAAATAACTCATCCTATATAAGCATTTTTATTTTAGTGGAGTTGAACTCTGCCATTTCTCTTATTTAGAGAGACCAGTCCATTTGTTGATGATATACAGTGAAAATTAATCCTTCATATCTCTTTTTCTTTAATAGTTTGCTTGAAAACCGTAGACGTGCATAGTTTGGATTCCATCCGACGGCTCCTCATACTATAAGAACTAAAACCATGTCTTCTGCTCAGTTCTTTGGACATTGCATTGTGGTTCGCATCGTAACCAAGGTTTGAGTTATTGGCAATCAAAAGAGAGGAGGGTGGGGGAACAAAAGCGAAAGAGTATCACAATGATAATGATCTCCATCGTACGTTTCTTAGCTAAACATCAAGTCATTTGAATATTATAAGCTTAGCTAGCTGCTTGGCTGACTTTAATTCATCTAAATGTTATAACTTCTTTTAGACTGCTTCGATGTTCTAGTAAATGTCCCTCCATGGTGGATTCCAACCTTTGCAAGCCACAATGGGGGTTTGCAGTTTCAAATTTACACTTATTTTTTCGTCATAATCATCATCACTGTCCGAGAATATCTACAGGTATTCACGCAACCTGGTTCACAGTGATCACTACTTACCACCGACACGAGATCAGGTTTGATATATTTGGAGCAATGCAATCTTACCTCGTAATAACCTCTGGCTTCTAGTAAAAGTGATGACCTGTGCAAATTTTTTAGTTTGGCAAATCTAGGTCATTTTTTTGGCCTTGATTTATCCTGTTGACTTTTGGTGAACAGAATGGATGAGCTTAGCATCTATTATGTTATATGTGAAAGGCACAAATACGTGAATAAAGGCAAAAGGAAATATAAATATTATAATTTGCTATAAATTAATACTGAAGATGAAACTCACTGCATTAAACTAGAAATTCGGATATGCTCAGCATTTACAAGTAGAAGCAACACTATAATGAGCAATGTGAATTGAGCAATCATCCGCTAGCTATAGACGAACAGAACATGACACAAGCTAGCTAGGACGCGTAATGATCATGAGTACTGCTACGCTCTTATTTTCTTGGGAATAAGATGTGATATGGATAGGTGAAGGCTGGTGGGCCAGATTAGGCATTGGTAGGTGGCTTCTTGTACGGTGCCGGAGGAGGCAAAATCTTCTGAGGTGGTTTATGGGGGTCTTGACCCTTCTCGACTGGAGGGTGTCCTGGATAGTCATGACCATAAGGTGGCAATGGCAGGTGCTTTGGTGGTGCCTCTACAATGGGAGGAAGAGTTGGTGGCTTGTACTTGGGAGGTGACTTCACGACCGGAGGAGGCTTTTGATAAACTGGGGTTGGTGGCTTATGCTTAGGGGGTGGCTTCACGACCGAAGGAGGCTTTTGATAAATTGGAGTCGGTGGCTTGTGTTCTGGGGGTGGCTTCACGATGGGAGGAGGCTTTTGATAAATTGGAATCGGTGGTTTGTGTTCTGGGGGTGGCTTCACGATGGGAGGAGGCTTTTGATAAACTGGGATCGGTGGCTTGTGTTCTGGGGGTGGTTTTACGATGGGAGGAGGCTTTTGATAAACTGGAGTCGGTGGTTTGTGTTCTGGGGGTGGCATCACGATGGGAGGAGGCTTTTGATAAATTGGAGTCGGTGGTTTGTGTTCTGGGAGTGGCTTCACGATAGGAGGAGGCTTTTGATAAACTGGGGTCGGTGGCTTGTGTTCTGGGGGTGGCTTCACGATGGGAGGAGGCTTTTGATAAATTGGAGTCGGTGGCTTCACGATGGGAGGAGGTTTCACGATGGGAGGAGGCTTATAAATTGGAATTGATGGCTTGTGTTCTGAGGGTGGCTTCACAATTGGAGGAGGTTCAAGAGGAGGCTTCTCATATTGATAATTAGCACTGGAAGGAGTGGTGAGAACCACCACTGCTGCAAGAAACAACACTAGTAAGTGTGTCGTCATAGATGTCTTTGGCATTTAAGTTCTGATGTCTCAAAACTATAGGAAAGAATGTCCTTTTTATAATGGATTTGGCACCTCGTCGGCAGTTTACAGTATCAAACTCAGCCTTCATCTCACACGTTAATTGTGACACAAGTAACATTTTACTATTTTTAGTTGAAAACGGGTCCATTTTGTGGTCCCTTTTCGTATGAAAAGTTGGAAACAGAGCAAGGTGGTTAGAGTAGAGAGAAAATTATGATGGGACCTAATAATATGACTGTTCCTTTTTTTCCGTGCGCTTAATTTCTACGTAGTATGACTTTTTCAATGGTACGTAGTAGAACTTTGTAATTTGATTATAGTTTAATTCCCTATATAACACAGTGTCACTTCAAAATTGCACATAGTTAGGGATAAATAAAATGTCGGTGGTAATTTTAAGATTATGTTGCTTTTGTTAGGTTTAGAGTGTGGACCATCACACTTTGTCCTATTATGGAGATTTTGTTAATCTCTTGCAATAATGGACCACTATATTTTGTATTCTCGATCTGGCGTTTCTTGATTTCTCATGTTGATAGTGACTTTGATTTGTGCTGATTCATACCCATAGTCATGGTTAGCGAGTGGTTGAGCTAGGGATGGCGGAACCTTGTGGCCGCGCGCGACTTGTGGACTGATTGCTAGATTATACAGAACCCAAATAAATGAAATAAGATAGAAAATAATTAATATACTTATAATATTTTTACAATTAGTTTATAATTTTATTTTGAATCGATGAGAGTAATGAAATATTGAGTTTTTTAAATAAAATATTATAATTACATTGATTAGTTGTCAATGAATTATTAAATAGTCATAAAAGAGTGTATTATTGTTAAATAAAATAAGACAAAAAAGTTTTAAAAAAAAATCAAATTTTCGACATTTATTGCATGTTCTGTATTAGGGGGCAGAAACGATCATCCACTCGTGGGTTCTATGTCCCAATCGATAGTAAATGCATGATTATCTTCTTTAGCTGTTTGAATAGGTAACCAATGGCTCGTGTATGTTAAAATACACACACACACACACACACACACATATATATATATATATATATATATTTATGAGAAGTTGGTCCTTCTATTATATGAGGAGATCATTCGATAATTAATCAAAGAGGAGAGAAGTTGGCCCCCAAGTTTTATTTTATTTTAATATACCTGTTTTGCAATTGATTATATTACATATATTGCGCATAGTCCTCATCATGATCCGTTTCTGAAACACTTTGTGCGTCTCTTTTGCATCATCTTTTTCTTTATCTTTCTTTTCAAATTCTTGAACCCGTTGCTATTAGTTGATCAGCCGCCCTCGATCGAGACATTTTAAATCAGTGTTCCATTTTTTTCTTTGTACGAATCTTAATCTGCCTAAACCTTATCTTTTTTCTTGGGATATTATAAAGTGATTGGAAGGGCTTTAATGCTACTATAAGTGCTTGCAGGGTGCCACCTTGGGCCTAGGTCATAATGTCTCGACAAATCGCTCTATTCAAGACTCAAACCCTTCCTGCCCTGATAGAACTCATGCCAGTTTGTTAACGACAGTCAATCTAGTTTGTTAAGGGCAGAAGTATCCATCTGCTTATCTTGAGACAATTATGATATTCATTCATTCAAAATGAGTAAACAATAGCTCGAAAACTTATGAGTTCAAATTTCAAATAGTGGGCAAAGCAGTTAGCCTAAATGATCCTAAGAAAAAAGGTTCTCTATTTAAAGAATCCAGATACGTTAATGAAAGCTCTCGAATAATTTTGCTCTAAGAAAATTCCTATTGTTATTGACTTACACATCATAGGAGTCTCATCAAACCCCTCAAGCCATCTTACTTTTTAGTTGCAAGAGATCAAAAATGTATAACTGTGAAACACGTCCATAATAGTGATTATGTTTATTATTTAGATAATTTTACGCGGAAATATGTGCAGTGAAAATCTCCAAATCACAGAAATCGAATTATTGGCCAGTCCGAAGTAATAATGGCTTTCGATTGGGTCTCTAAACTGGCATCCAAACCCAAATCTGATATCGTATAAGGTGTTGAGTTTGTATTGAGGTTCTCGACCGGCCCAACGGGCTGTTCAAACCCAATTTGTAAAAATTTATTTATAAAATAACTTCCTCTAGAGAAACAGTTTTTTTTTTTAAATGCTTGCATTAAATATGTTTTCCAAACTGAGAATAAGTTTATTATTCGTTCCCATTTTTTCGAAAAATATAATTCAAAGCTTTCTGTTTCCCAAGTTTAAATTATTTTTATTAAATTTTGTTTGAATTTTTTCCTTCTTGCATTGCCAAAACATGTCAAGGGCTTCAGATCTGTGTCTAATAAAGTCGAAAAATTAAATCACTTTGCTTTGTTGCATACTGTATTCTTGCTCTGTTCTAGAACAGAGTAACAGAATATTACTGCTGACGAGATTTATGATTCCGTTTGTATTTCTCCTTTCCCCTTTGCATGTTCGATCGATCAGAAGTTCAGAACCATCCTCTTATTGTAGTTCTCCACAAAATCACACATCCATAAAATCAGCAAATACATATATAGTTCTAAAGTTCAGATAAATTTCTTATAAAGGGTTGATTTTTTAAGAAGTAACATCAAAGTTTAAGGATGATTTTCATAATTAGTTAGTACCTCCATTCACGATTCACCTCATTCAGTAACAAATTCATCTTGAAGAGGATATTTATATATATATTTGAGTAATTTTACCAAGTGTATACAGTATATTGACGGTTAACTTTCTAGATCGATTTCCGCTAGCAGCACTGTCTTGAGCGTATATTTTCTTCTTTATTTTTTTTTAAAGAAGTTTCTGTTTGAGCGTATATTTTGATCGTACGAGGTATCAAATTTCACGATTGCCGTTTCGATATGGCAACATTTAAGAACCGTTACTTTATGATAATTCCTCGTCACCGGCACGGCCTTGGGTGTTCTTCGCAATATTAAATATTTGATAGAAAACGATTGATAGTAGTAGCGGGCGAGCAGCGACAATTCATTACAAAGGGGAGCGCAGAACTGCACGTCATTGCTCATAATTAAACTACAAGGCAAAGTACAAAAACCAGACGATCGAGTAAAGAGCATGAACAGAGTTACGTAGAACACTACTAGTTGTAGCAATACTGTTTTAAACTTTCATGGATAGAACAGTGCCCGACGGGAAAGATAACATAAGTTGAAGCTCTTATTTATACGCATGTACACATGCGTGGGATCAGTTTGCAGATGGAGGTTTGTGGGGTGGCTTGTGAGAGTGAGTCGGCGGCTTCTTTCCGACGGTTGGAGGCTTCAACTTTCTGGGTGGCTTGTGGGAGTCTTTTGCGTCCTCCACTAGATGGTCTCCAGAGTGATGATCATGAGGTGGTTTGTGCTCAAGAGGTGGCTTCTCTCCATTTCCCTTACCCTTGGGAGGTTCTTCACCATGGGTTGGTGGTTTGTGCTCTGGGAATGGCTTCTCTCCCTTGGCCGGAGGCTTGCCAGACAAACTTTGTGAGTTTTGTTCATCAAGGGATTGAGACTCGAGTAGAAGTCGTCCAGGGTGATGATCGTGAGGTGGCTTGTGCTTTGGAGGTGGCTTCTCTCCCTTTCCCTTACCCTTGGGAGGTTCTTCACCATGGGTTGGTGGCTTCTGCTCTGGGAATGGCTTCTCTTCCTTGTTGAATGGGGTTGGTGGTTTGTGTTTTGGAGGTGGCTTTGCTCCCTTTGCCGGAGGCTTGCCAGTCAAACTTGGTGAATTTTGTTCATCTAGGGAGTGGGACTCGAGTAATAGTCGTCCAGGGTGTTGATCATGTGGCGGTTTGTGCTCTGGAGGTGGCTTCTCTCCCTTTCCGTTACCCTTGGGAGGTTCCTCACCACGGGTTGGTGGCTTGTGCTCTGGGAATGGCTTTGTATCCTCATTATCAAGAAGGGTTGGTGGCCTGTGTTTTGGTGGTGGTTTCTCTCCCTTGGGAGGTTTGCCATGCAAAGGTGGCTTGTGAATTGGAGGTTTGTTCTCGTGTTTGGGAGGCTCATGGTGATCAGCTAGTACTGAGGCAGTGCTGAGAAGCACCACTCCAAAGAGCAACACTAGGCAGTATTTGGTGGTCATCTTAATTTGGTCTCTCGGTGGTTCAAAACAACAAAAACTACATGTCTTTTATAATGGATCAGAGCTAGCCTAGTGCGTCAGCTCACATGTCACTCCGCATCTCATGAATTTCTACGTACATATGAATCCAAAGCCGATACGTTTTCTTCTATTAACAATCTATTAGTGTAGGGTCGATGAATTGGGTCCTGGGGAGTTGAAAAGTTTGACAATGTCACAAGGTTGTCTCTGTGAAGGGAAGTGGAAATTAAGTAACGTATGAGCTCTTCTAATTGCACGAAACCCATTTAGTGGATCATGTTCAAAACTTGGTTCTTCGATCTACTTACTCCCTTGAAGATAGAAGTCTTCAAATCCTTGGAATCCATGTCTCTAATTCTCACCAATAGGCTGGAGATTCGGTGAAAAACGAAAACAGTACATTCATATAAAATTGATCAAATGGAGATAAACTTGTATCACTGTTAACACAAGTACTTTTGATGGCACGTGGAATTGGAAGTGATAGTGATCCGACATCGTGCGTAGATTCGATACATATAGATCTGCCGGCATGAGAAATGTACAGTAGCATTAGCTAGCTAGATACATTAATAAATAAACCTAGCAAATTAAGCTATCGAGATCCCAAAATCAGCGGTTCCATTTCCCACTTAGGCTGGTGACTTCCGCTAGCCATGCTAGCCATGTGACACTAGAATACAAAATGTTAATGCCTTAATTTGCATAACAAACAGGAAGGGAGAAAAGAATTATCTCGGACTCACGAGATGATTTGAGTTTCGATGTGTGACTCTTCGCGTTCATCTATATGATAAATAATAACTAAGCAAGTAAGAGTAAATAAATAGAGACACATACAAAGATTTATGTGATTTGGTATAATGGCTACGTCCACTGATTATTTGGGAGTAAAATCTACTATGATAGATAATTTTACAATTACTCATTGCTCACTTATCGCTTAAGACAATATAATTCAAAGCTTTATGTTTCCCAAGTTTAAATTATTTTTATTAAATTTTGTTTGATTTTTTTCCTTCTTTGTATTTCCAAAACATGTTAAAGGCCTCAGATTTGTGTCTAATAAAGTCGAAAAATTAAATCACTTCGGCATTTTGCTTTGTTGCATACTGTATTCTTACTCTGTTCTAGAACAGAGTAACAGAATATTACTGCTGACAAGATTTATGATTCGGTTTGTATTTCTCCCTTCCCCTGTGCATGTTCGATCGATCAGAACTTGCATCCTCTTATTTTAGTTCTCCACAAAATCACATATCCATAAAATCAGCAAATACATATATAGTTCTAAAGTTCAGATAATTTTTTTTATAAAAGGGATGATTTTCATAATTAGCTAATCCCTCCAGTCATGATTCACCTCATTCAGAAACAAATTCAACTTGAGATGAATATTTATATGTATTTTAGTAAGATTACTAACGAACTGAAACAAATTCAAAGACTACTGATCTAGATGTCCTCCCCGTTCTTAATTGTTTGTCTAGATTTAGTTGTTAACTTGTTGGCTTTAATAACATTGTTCACTCACGTCATTTTTTTAATTGCTTTAGTGCGGTAGCAACTTGATCTTGATCTTCTTCTCACTCGTTTACCCCTTCCCCAAGTTTCTTCTGACTATCTCTGTGTGTTTTCATTTATGTTTTTGCTTCTTTTTCTTCCCTTTTTTTCAATTAATGCTTTGCAGCCTATCTTGATCCAGCTTTGAACGCGTAAACAACGACAAAGAGTTTAGGTTACGATTTGGTCACGTCATATTCATGCATTAGGATAAAGTAGTTTCCCACTCTAAATAATTAAGGATAATAAGTCACCAAAAAAAGCTGTTCAAGATCCGTATTATATACGATTGATTTCATATTGAAAGATATTCTAATTAATTATGCGCAATTTACAATAAAAACGATTATTTATGATGAATTATTTGTCATAAAAATAATAATTTGCAACGAAAAAATACTTATTTTGATAAAAAAAAATAATTATTTTTATTACAAATAACTCGTTCATTTTTCTTATAACAGAGTTGAACTCGGCATTTCTCTTATTTAGAGAGACCAGACCATTTGGTGATGATATACTGTGAAAATTAATCCTTTCGTATCTCTATTTCTTTAATAGTTTGCTTTGAAAACCATAAAAGACATGATAGGTTGGATTCCATCCGACGGCTTAACATGCTATAAGAACTAAAACCATGGCTTCTTCTCATCTCTTTGCACATTGCATTGTGGTTCGCAATATCGTAACCAAGGTTATTGAGTTTAAGGGGATGCTTGGGGAATAAAATGAGATAAAAAAATCTGTAAATAGTAATGAAATAGTTTGAGATATGATGTTTTATGAGATTTTGAAAAAGAAAATAGAAAAAATTGAATAAAAATATTATAAAATTAAAATATTGTTATAATATAATCCTTATTTTGATATTTACAAAGGTTAATTATTTTTATGTTTTATTTGAAAGTTTGAAAAAGGTTGTAATGATTAGATAATTGATTAGATGAAAAAATTGAAGATTGGAAATTAAAAATTGTATGTTTGAGTGATGTTTGGATGTTGATAACTTGATATGAGATAAAACTATCTAAACATCCCAACAACCCCTAAGGTCTAGTTTAGTTTGGTAGATGATCTCATCCCATCTGAATAACCAAACGAATCATATGTTTCTTAGCCGACATCAAGTTATTTGAATCTTATAAGCTTAGCTAGCTGCTTAGCTTGGCTTTAATTCATCTAAAAATGTTATAACTTCTTTTAAGACTGCTGCGATGTTCTAGTAAATGTCCTATTGCAGTTTCAAAAAATATTAAAAAAAGAATATTTAAATAATATAGAGAAAAATAGATAAATTGATGTATGACCTGTTATAAAAATCAATATATAAAATAGAAAAAGAGTAAATTTTGATAATATATTTTGAAGAATAGAATAAATGAACTATTGAAAATGCTCTTACGTTATTCACAAGTTTATTAGTGTCATAGTCCTGTACGTACGCATTTAAGCCTCGACCTCGACTGCTCATGACTCAGTAGTAGTACTGTAATGAGCTCCACTTGCTTCTCTTTTTTTTTTTAAAAAGAAAGATGGACAATATCCCAAATTTGGAGGATAAAAAAAATCTCAAAACCAATAAAATAGAGCCCAAACTTACATATAGCTTACTAATGTCTAATTAAATTGAGTGTAGCGAGCTCCATTTACTAATGCCCGATATTCATGAGTGATCTCTAATCCGAAGAATTAGCTGCCTGCCCATGACAATTTATTCAAATTTCTTCAGGACATGATGAGTTATAACGAAGTTGTTGATCTTTGGCTAATTGGTTGCTAGGAAATAAAGTATTATTACAGATTGTTTGTTAAATCATTTTACTAATTATTAGTTAAATCAACTAGGCCAATAATTAACTCGTCCTGATCCTCATCTGCTATGTTTGATCATTTTACTAAGAATCTCATGAGATTCTTAAGAATTTAGCTTGGCTTGTCAATCCTCTCTCTGCCATCTTGTAGTTGAAAATATTAATCAGTAATTCGAACTTGTACTAATGTCTTTAACAATATTATGCTAAGTAAAAATTGGGTTCTTCCTGGCACTACAAGAGATTGGGTTTTTCGAGACAAAAAATTATCTAAACAAATCCAAATTTTGTCCCAAAAAGTTTTTGGAGATGAAAAAATTTGTCTCTATTTTGTCTCAAAAAGCCTATCTCAACGTTTTTGGAGACAAAAATTAAATTTCATCTAAAAAAATGATTTTTAGGGACGAAATTGGGCAGACCAAATCAAAACTATTTGAACTGGATTTTTTTTTTAGACGAACCAATTTCATCTCCGTTCGAATGGAAATATTTTAGTTCGAACCGACACGTCCGTTTGAACAAAATATAATTTTGATTCGAACTAATAACTATATTTGATCATGTTCGAACGGATGGAGTGTTCCAACATATTTTATGCGTTCAAACTAATAAAGTTTTTAAATGACTTGTGTTCAAAAATAAATTCTGTCCGTTCAAACAAACATTTTATTTTCGATCATTCTGTCCGTTCGAACGGTGTTTTGCATATTAATGTTGTTCGAAGAAATATTTTACTGTTCGCACAACCGTTCAGACTTTATTTCTCGATTATCGTTCGAATGGGTTAGATTTTGTTCGAATAGATTTATTAATGGTAATTGATAGTTCAAACTGGTTATTTACCATTCGAATGGTATTAATCATACATAACAGAATTATATTAAAAATACCATAATAATATTACACAAATTGTAATTTAAACATCACAATTGTTCAAATGTTTTGGAACGTTGTAATAGAAAGACAATTAAAGAAAAAATAAATTTTCAGATTGTGGTGGTGGCATAGAATTTTGGGACATAATTGACTGCAATTGTTCAAACATAGCGTTTTATACCTCTGTCTCCAGTCTCTTCTGTGTATTCTCTTCTAATCTTACCTCTAAATCCACTACTTGATCTAATCGGGTTAGCAACTTTTTCTCCTTGGATCTCAATCGTTCTATCTCAAGTGTTGCTTCCTATAATTTCTTAGTTTTGTCGTCATTCGATCTGGCTCTAGAAGAGGATGATAAGGTTGAGGATGGTTTCACGCAATGTCCTAATCTCCTCAAATATCCAGAACGTGATCCAAGAACTTAAGAAAAGATTTGAGCATCGTTGACAGATGATTCATCAGATGGATCCGTAGCAGTTTTCTTAAAAGATATCATCTTGTCCTACAAACAAAAAACATTAAAATTAGTATACTAAACAAAAATATTATTAAACAATGAAATTAAATAAATTTAAACTTACGTAATTTGCCTCTACTTTGGGATTAGTCCAAACATCATCATGTTTTTTATGTGCTTTACCATACAATTAGGTCAGATCATAGTCAGCAGAACTTTCTTTTTTTGGCAAAGGGAAAGTCTATATTAGAACTTAAATCAGAAAAATGTATTATGCGTTAATATTTTTAACGGACACTAGAATAATTTACCACTTTCTTAAACAAATGATGAAAAGATCGAGAACCTGCATGATGATATAGCGTTAATTTTGATCTATTTGTTTGTTCACAGTACTCCGTTGCTAAAACGATAATATTATGTCTATATGTTTAATACATCTATCATATACTATTAAAAAAAGATAGTAGTGAAATTACCTAATAAGCAGAATTTTCAAATATATCACAAACTTTCTCCCATTCGTTTGGTGGCATTGTTTGGAATGAATTTTAGCGCGCCTCTATTGTAGTACTGAACTTCTGATAGTGTGCATGGCATCGACCTTTGTATCCTCGGAATGCATTCGACATCAGTTCCTCAACTGTTTGTCGATCATCTCGTCAGCCAAAATTAAGTTCAAACTTAACTTTTCAAACAATTATAAAAAATTAGTATAATTACACAATAACTAACATATTATACTTAGTTTCTTAGGTTGTAGTTTATTACTAGGCAACGATTTTTTATATGGTCTTTCACATCTTGGAAAACTTTAAACCAAGAGGATGTAACCATCGGTGTATACGTATGAGTAAGCATACTAACATAAAAAGCAAGTCATGCTGTCGAATCTCTAGTGCCTCGACCTCGACGCTGGCTTACAACAACTATATATATAGTAATTAAAGCATATATTTTAATTATATTATTTTTTATTTTATAGATATATATTACTTAAATCAAGCATTAAATATTATATTTAATTTGATATACTATACCTCGTTTTGAGTCTGGTGGTGTTGGCCCACTACTGATGGCAGGTGAACCACACAGGGAGTCGGTAATAGATAAGGATGTCGCATGTGTTGCTTTACGTTTGAGAGGCATATCTGTTTAAAATTGTAATAAATTATTATTCAAACAAACGTTACGGATATTTATAAGAATGATACTTACATAAATATCTATTTGAAATTTATTCACTATCAATGCTGCTGGACCAGTCGCCCTCATCCTCACTAGACACTTTAGTTGATTCATGTTCTTCCGACACTTTAGAATGATACTTACACAAATATATTCTCTACGCAATGGGACCATGTCATATTGGCTTAGATCAACAAATAGATTGATGTCCGATTCATTTTCTTGATAGGACTATCAACTTCTTTATGTGGTTCGTCTGCCTCTAGAATATAATCATATACATTTCTTGGTGCAAACTTCTCCACAACCCATCATGAGTTCCTGTATTCCAGATCATCTAAATAAAAAACTTGATTCGCTTGGCAAGTGAGAACGAAAGCATCATCCTCATACCATGTGCAAGATGTATTGACACTCACAAAATATTCATCCTTACGCACTCTCAACCTAAGATTTGAGACATCCCACCAATGACATTTAAACAACCAGACCATATATCCTCCCACGTACTTTAACGCTATGATATCTTCCACAATTTCATAAAAGTCAATGTAATCATCCCCATGGCTTCCTTTGAGTACGACTTCACAATTTTAAGTTTTCCTATATCTTTCTTTATCAGCTGTGTGAAATCTATATCCATGCACCAAACATCCTGAGTATTAGATGGCCCGCCTGGATGGACCACATGCCAGAGCATACAATTCTAGTGAGATTTCTTCAGAATTTTCACCATATTTCAATACAACCTATATCAATCAATATTATTATAGTTAAATAAATGTTAGATAGAAAAAAAAAAGTGGAGTTTAGTGGTATGTAGTTCATATTATTCGATGGGGTTTTACAGTAATACATTTTGCTCAAACCACAAGGCAAATTCATTTTCATGCATTTTTTCTGCGTCAATTACACCATTCATGCAAATTAGTTATATATGTTCAATCTGTATGTTTATGTGAACTATTACTGTGTATCAAGTTATACTATAGTATTATATATGAATTTAATTATAATATTGATTTAGAGGATCATCACTAACCTTAAGTAATGGTTAATCTCTGCACAGTTATTCAATACATACATTCGAGCTCTTTCAAACTCTCGTTCACATAGGTCGTAACCCCTTTATATGCCTATGAAATGTACGGTCTGAGAAAACAAGTAAAATGATAATGAGACTCTCATTTTTCCACCTCAAAATTTCGATCCGGTCTCATTAATCTAGTATCATTCTTATGAAAATATATTGAACAAAATGTATGCTACTCATTATCATGAACCAATCGAACCTTCCGGACGAGCTTTATTCCCCACAAATCATTTAAGTTTTCTAAAAAACCGTTCAATAGTATAAATCCATCTATACTAAACCAGGCCAGTGACTAAAACTTCACGAGGTAGGTGCATAGCCAAATAAACCATTACATCAAATAATGAAGCGGGTACAAACTTTCCAATTTGCACAATATTATTGCAATGTTAGCTTCCATTTTTAACAATGCATCAACTTTCAACGTTCTACTACAAACATCCCTAATTCTGTGAGAGTGGCACTAACATCCCGAGTAAGCTTTCCACGCACACCAACCGGCAACAAACGCTGCAAAAATACATGACAGTCATGACTTTTTTTTTTGTCCAATTCAACTTTGTTGCTTGTCATTTTCTCTTTCAAACTCTTACAACTTCTCCAAATCTGTTTTTCGAAACATCCTCCAACTACACAATAATATCATTCCCAGACAACTCTGACGATGATGATCTGCGCTCAACCCTTCCATCAAATATCGTTCTATTTGAACGCCAGCTATAATCATGTGGCAAATATCGATGGTATCTCATGAATCATAATTTCCTACCATTTGTTAACCACTGAGACTATGTATCTTTATTGCAAGCATGATAACTCATTTTACCTTTTGTGCTCCACAGAGACAAGTTTTTATGCGCTAAAAAATCATTTATTATCTACATCACTGTAGCATACATCTTGAACTCCCGCAACAAGGCCGCATCATATGTACTGACACGTTGATCCCATAACTCTTTTAACTCTGCAATTACTGGTTGCAGACATATATCTAATTCGTTCTCTAGTGACCTTGGCCTTGGTATCAGTAGAGTCATTATAAAATACTAATCATTCATACACTTCCAAGGTGATAAGTTATAGGGCATTAATATAACAGGGCAAGTACTACGAGTAGTGCTCATATTGTCAAATGGATTAAAACCATCTATTGCTAAACTAAGACGTATATTGCGAGATTCATTGGCAAACCATGGATAGCCGACGTCAAATTTCTTCCTTTGTAAGGAATCTGTAGGATGCAAGAGGAAGTTTTGATTTTAGACTCATTCTGTGTGATGCTAAGACATATCTTTCGCAGTCAACTAGGACGTAAACAATCTTTGAAGTCGAGAAATTAACAGAAAATGTCTTAACACCTTTTGGGGTACATTACGCATATCAAATGTCCATCTTGACTCATGACACACTGGACATGAATCAAATTCTGCATATTGCTGCCAGAAGAGAACACAATCATTTTTACAAGCATGGATGATATTATAATCAAATCTTAACCTTCTCTTCAATTGATTTGTTTCATAAAAATTAAAAGGTACTATGTTATCTTAAAGGAGAACCTCTTTAAATAATTCTAGCAATATGTTGATGGCCTTGGAAAATATGACAAATAGACTTAATATGGAGAGTCTCACCGTGAAAGACAACTTGTTGTGACAGATGCACTCCTTGTAGAACTCTCGTTGTGCATCCTCCCACAGTCTTTCAAAGTTTCCATTTCCCTCAAGTGATTATGTAGATGTTCATTCTCCATCCTCTATCCCAAATATTCCTGTACCCAGATCGCCTAACATCTCAAGCATATCCTTTTGATTGTCGTTACTGTCATCAAAAGCATCCACATTTATATCAACCATGTCGATGTCGTTATCTTCCTGCATTTGATTGGATTGACTGCTAATCTAACTCTTTTAGGAAAAGGTTCGCCATGCAAGACCCAAAGTGTGTATTTAGGATCGATCCATTTACAAATAAATACTCCTCCATTACTACCAAATTATAAGAACTAAGATTTTTGCACTTCTTGCACAGACATCTTATAAATCCTTGACTGTCAACACTCATGCATGCAAATTCTATAAAAAACTTCATCCCCTGTGCATAATGTTTATAGTCTCGCCCAAGTCTATCTCCCAACAACATCCAACTCTTATCCATTGTATTTCCATTACCTGTCAACCATCTATAAAAAAAACTTAATTCATGAGATAAACACTATCAAAATTATATTCATACTTGTTTACCATTTATTTTATAAGGTAGTTGGTTGTATCTCATTCGAGAGACTATCATTTATATCGCATATATACTCAGTCAAAAACTCTAATGTTAGAAAAGTTTTTGGCAACATTTCCTTACAATCCTCCAAGTATGCTAGTCACGATAAGTCGTCGACCCTATTCATGGGCTAAGAAACTTACGGACCACATACCCAAAGAATGTAAGAAAACACCAAATCAAAATTTTAATTGATTAACACAAGACTTTAAACTGAATACATCTGTCATATAGATGATATAATCTCAAACTGTCCACTTTGGACAATTCAATAATTGTACCCAAACATTCTTTAAGAGAATAATTGGCTACAACTCTCGAACAGGTCTAAGGTTGAATTGCATATAAAAATAACTCTAAATTCCATCACCTAAGTAGTAAACCAACCCATTAGTAAACCAACTCCTACAATTATTAAATTTGAACTCAAATCACATTCCAAATCACAAATACAATGCAAAATCACATTACAAATCACTAATATATTATCATTATTTTATAAGTATTAATTATCATTTAAGTATTAATAATTCTTATGATTATTTTATTTTAAGTATTAATTTTAATTTAAGTGCAAAATATTTTTTAATTATATATTATAGTTTTTTAATTAAATATTTTATAAGTATTAATTTTGATTGAAGTATTAAATATTTTTGAAGTATTAGTCTGTTCGAACATGATAATATGTTCAAGTATTAGTATTTTCGAACACTTATTAGTCTATTCAAACGGAAATCAAAGTGTTCAAACGGGACCAACCCAAACTTCAAACACAAAATAAAGACAAAACAAGATACATTTCATATAAGTTTTACATACACAATCTCATAAGATGCATATTTCAATAGGATACATTGCACATGAGATTGCATAAAAACAAATATACCCAAAATCTAAACATAATTAATTAAAAACTATAAATTATCAAAAATCTAAAAATTAGAATTCTTACCTCTAATCTTTGCAATCTAATAAAAATATGAATCCACAATGCCTACATATGCATAAAACACATAATGAGAAAACCCTAAATCAAATTCAATAAACCAACATTAATGAAACTCGAAATACAAAAAAATAGTAAACAAATAACTTGTACCTCTTTTAAACCTCTCATCTCTCTCAAGAATCATTTCTCTCTCACTAAGAATGTTCTTCTCTCTCTCCACAACACTCTCTCACACACACAAAATCGCCTCTTCGTGCTTTACCCCTAAAGGAATCCAATTTCGTGCATGAAAATGAACTAAAAATTGAGGTATTTGAATATGTGAAGTCCTGTTTGAATGGATATTTACACTTTTGAACACGAAAATTTCAAAACACCACCAAATTCCGCTGCAATTTAATTCAGATTTTAACGTTCGAACGGGGAAGATAGTAGTTCAAACTAAAAAATAAAAATATTTCTTGACATATTCTTCAAATGTAGAGAAGATCAGAGGGTATTTTCGTAACCAAATTCCACTAGTGCGTTCGAATGGGGCATTTCACGTTCGAATAAGTGAATTTTCAGAGTATTTGGCGTGAAATTTTCCCCCAAACACATTCTATAAGATAAATTCGTTCGAACGGGACAGTATGTTGTTCAAACTAATATGTTGTTCAAACTAATATTTATATTATTATACTTATAAGAATTTCCTATAATTTTAATAATCTATTATATCTAATATTTTAATATTGTATAATATATAATATCTATATACACTATGGAAACAATTTTATATTATAATTGATATATATATATACACACACACTATAGCAACTAATTAAAAGTATAGATTACAATTTACTTATATGCTATATACTATACTAACTTTATAGATCACTAACTGTATGGTATAGATTACTATACTAAGATATATATATTATATATACTATACTACCTATATATACTATACTAAAAGTTTATTTTACCAGAAGTTTAAATACTATATAGTTTATATTACTATATATACTATACTAAAAGTTTATATATTTATAGATTACTGTACTAACTATCTAGACCACTATAGTTTATATATATTCACTATAGATTATTAAGTATATAGACTACAATATAATAATAGTATAAGTATATTATAAATAATAGCTATAGATATAATAATAACTACTAACAATACTTAGTGTTATATTATTATATAACTTATATGAGTATAGTAATTATCATAACTTATAATAGTTATATAGTAACTATATATAATACTTATACTATATAGTACTTACTAATATATAGTAATTATATTAACTTGTATAGTTATCATAACTTATAATATTAGTCTCCTTGTAAGTATTATGTCTTTAATGAAGTTTATTTTGTATATCTCTTTTATCTTATTATTTTCTCATGCATATGGTCGATTATACCGCCTATTTTGCTTATTCTCATGCATATGGCTGGTTATATCATCTATTATTATTGTTAAGTTATTATTAGTAACTATTTATTACCTGGGATTTACGTCTTTGGTATCAGAGCCATTTGTGATTATATTGTTATTTTATTGCTATATTGCTATTTTATTTTACTGTTTTATTGTCTATTTTGAGTAATATTTAGGGAATATTATTTTGCTCCTTGTGCTGGTTATCAAGATCTGTATGATTTAAAGTGTATAGATTATAATCTAATACTTGAATTATAAATATTGATAGATGATATAAAAGATCTTACAGAGAAATTTTCATTAATGAAACAAGATAAAAAATCAATGATAGCTAACTACCTTCTATATCAAAGAAGAAGAGAGTTATTAGAACATTAGAAAAATCATTGCAAATTCTTAATAAACGAAATTAAAAACATAAGATATCATTTAAGTATCCTTGCATTGTAAAAAAAAAAAAAGCAAAAATTGTTGATACAGACTTTTACAAAGATAACCCATAGAAAAAGAAAATGAAGTATATTGGAAGACTTGTGTTGGTAAGTCATGAAAATCTGTTGGTCAGCCCATTCATGCTAAAAAGTTTTAAAAGTGGTCCCCGTAGTGTTCCCTCAAGTTCGTAATCTACTTATTTCTGTTTGAATATAGGAAATTTTTGTTTTAAATCTTGTCTCAATGAACTCTTTATTTAAACCTAATGAATCTACTACTAATATCCCCATAGAACCTGATAATATCAACCAAGACGACTACAGTATAATAGATATAAAAAGAAATTTACAAGATTGGATAATTCCTAATGTTCTAAAAAATCAAATATATAAATATTCTACTTTTTCTTCTAAATGATCATTTCTTACAAATTATACTATTAAAACAGTAGAGAAAACTATTAGCTTAAATAATGATTATGAATCATTACAATTATTAACAAGAGAAGCTATCAAATATCACAAAGAATAGAAATACTCTTTCATACATATTGGATTAGTATAAGTGGCTATAAAACCACTCACTAGAAATGGATTAAACACCTCAGTATTACTCTGTCCAAGAGATGGAAGACACTATAATTTTCATGATTCATTACTTGGAATGGTAGAATCAAACTTGTTCCAAGGTCCAGTTTATTTTAATTGTTATCTCAATTATTCTCTTTCATTATTTGATACTAATATATTACATGCCTTAATATTAAATATTAAAACAAACGGTAATAGTATGATAAAAGGGTCACATCCTTTTACCGTAGTATATAGGATCCATTATAAATTGATGAAAACAACATTAGAACCACAAGCTCTTATTACCAGTCCAAAAGGATATACATTATTATTACAATCTAGTACACAAAACTCTAGCGTACAATTCCTAAACAAATTAATTGAAATCAAATTACTCTTCCTAATGAATGGCAATTAGAGAACATTACTCCATTACCTAAGATAGAAAATAATTCTAAGACGATCTTGAATATATATAAAAAAAACAGACGGAACAGTCCAAATAACTTTTCAACCTTTTAGAAGATTTTTATCACATTATTCTTCTCAAGCACCTTCTAATTATCATACACCCAGATTTGTTCTTACATCAAAATCTCAAAATTTTAACAATAGATCCCAGAGTCTAAACACACAAACTAGGGGAATTATTCTTAAAAATATTATTGATATACCAGTATATACTGTAAGTCATCCGGATAAGGCATCCACCTCTTATAATCTTGGAAAGGAACATTCTTCTCCAACATATTCACAAGTGATTAGATATGATGCTCAAATATACACCTTGAGTAAAGAAGAATTTAAAATTAACAAAGAATATCTAAAACAAGATTATATGAAAGAAGAAAATAGTTACAAAAGATTAATATTTTTCTCAACTTTTACAAAAATAGAAAGGGACTATATTCAAGAAAAATATTACCAATATTTAGAAGGAATACAAATTAATATACTTTTCTTTACATAGTTCAAAATTTATCAATCAAATCAATTATCAACCATAAACATGAATACTAATCAATTGATTAAAGAAGAAAACAATTAAATTGTTTATGAAGAATATCCTCCTTTTGAAACTATTAAATTCAATCAAAGAAATACTTATATATTGGCCTCACCAATAAAAAAAACATAAAAATTCTGTAGAAGTTAAAAACACTGATAATATAATCCAACAAAATAATTACACAAATTTATATATAAAAATCATGAGTAAACAATTAGAAAGAATTGAAACCCAAATATCTCCTATTAATCCCCTTCATTTGTCCCTCATGAGATCCCATCTCACCTAAAAACTCAGTGATTTATTGATTAATTTAAAATGACCTCAATTATCTGATTTTTGTTGGTATAAAGATGTATTTTTAACTAAAGTTATAATCAGAAATGTTGCCAACAATCATACTATAAGGAAAAGTTCATAGCCGGACTTCCATATTACTTCGTCCAAAAGGTATGAGAATTATTAGTAAAATCAGATGGTACTATTGATTTTTATAATCTCACATATGGTGATATAATAACTATTATTAATAGAACTGGTTTAATTATGTGTAATGATTTAAGATTAAAAAAACAAATGGATAAAGAAAAGAAATTTGCTAAAAAAGAATTAGGTACCTTTTTGTGAACAATTTGGTTATACTCCATTATTAGCCCCTTCAAGAAAACACAAAAATAGAAAAAGAATTTATAAGAATTATTCTAACAAAAAACAAAAATATAATAAACCTTATAAAATGGATATATTCTAACAAAAATAGAATTATTCTAAAAGATAAACAAACAGATATATAATAAACTAATAAAAATCCCAAAAAAGACTAATAAATAGAAAAAAAAATTTTTATTATAAATATGAAAAAGTTGGGCATTACAGATCAAATTGTAAGGTTAAACAACAGATTAATGAATTAAATGGATCTGAAACATTAAAAAAAATTATTAAATATTTTTATAATACATTCAAGTGAAGAAGAGGAAAGCTCTTTAGAAAAAAAAAAGAAATCTATCAATTAAAAGAATTAAGTTTTTTGGAACAATCTTTTCAAAGTGAATATGAAGAAGATAAGATACAAGTCTACAATTGTTTAGATAAAAATAATTATTTTTGTAATAAAACTATTAATGTACTTTCAAAACAAGAAGATATTATATTAGAATTAATAGACAAGATTAAAGATCCACAGGAAAGAAAATATTATTAGAAAAATTAAAAAATACTTTTAGTAATCAAACTCCTTCAATAACCTCTTCAGCACTTTATAATTTCTCAGAATTAGTAGGAAGATTTAAAATAGAAAAATAAAGAATCATATTACAAGATCTACAACAAGAAATTAATAAGATAAAATAAGAGGTTAGAAATGTAAAAAATCAAATCTTAAACTAGAAGTTTCAAAAAAACAAAAAAACTAGAAGTTTCAAATGAACAATTATTACAAGAAATTATATTATTAAAAATAGAAAAAAATGTAGATAATTCTCATAACAAAGAACAAAGAGATTGTTCAACAATAATTATTAAAAATGAAATAGACAACTTTATTAATATTCTCGATAAGATAAATTTTCAAAAATAGTATACAGAAATAACGGTATCTATTAATCAAGAATTTTCTTTTACTACAATTGCCCCAATAGACACAGGAGCATATTTAAATTGTATACAAGAAGGATCAATACCTTCTAAATATTTTAAAAAAACAAAAGAGATATTATCCCAAGCTAATGGAATAAAATTAAACATAATTATAAATTATCTAATGCACATATTTGTAATAATGAAATTTGTTTTAAAATAACATTCATTTTAGTAAAAAATATTACTACCAAAGTAATATTAGGAAATCCATTCCTTGAATGACTCTACCCTTTCTCTGTAACAAAAGAAGGAATTTCCACTAAAATATTTGGACAAAAAATTCAATTTAAATTCTTATTCCCTCCTATATCAAAAGAAATTAACTCCTTAAAAGAAGTTTTGTTAACCAAAGAAATTAATTTTTTAACAAAAAACAGGATTAAAAAAAAAAAAAAACAGATAAATTTCTTAAAACAAGAATGAAAATATAAAAGAATTGAAGATCAGTTAAAAAATCCATTACTAACTCAAAAAATTAATAATTTTAAAACTATAATTGAAAATGAAGTATGCTTTAACCTGTCTAATGTTCTTTGGAATAGAAAACAATATATAGTTGAATTACCTTATGAAAAAGAATTTTCTGAAAAAAATATTCCAACTAAGGCTAAACCGATTCAAATGAATAATGAATTAATAGAATTCTATAAAAAGGAAATAAATGATTTACTAACAAAAAGATTAATTAGGAAAAGTAAGTCACTATGGAGTTGTGCTGCATTTTTTGTTCAAAAAAGGCAATATTAGAAAGATGAGTCTCTCATCTAGTTATCAACTTTAAACCTTTAAATAAGGTATTACAATAAATTAGATACACAATTCCAAATAAAAAAGATTTATTATCCCGACTATATAATGATACGGTATTTTCAAAATTTGACATGAAAAGTGAATTTTGCCAAATCCAAATTACTGAAAAAGACCGTTATAAAATAGCATTCACAGTCTCATTTGGAGATTATGAATGAAGTGTTATGCCCTTTGAGTTAAAAAAATACTCCTAGTGAATTTCAAAATATTATGAACGAAATATTTACTCATTTCACTTATTTTTCGATAATTTATATAGATAATGTATTAATATTTTCCATATCTATTGAACAACATTGGAAACATCTAAATACTTTTGTCCAAATAATTAGACAAAATGGATTAATTGTTTCATCACCAAAAATAAAATTATTTCAGGACAAAATTAGATTTCTTAGACATGACATCTATCAAGAAACTATTACACCAAATACCATAGCAATAGAATTTTCTGATAAATTTTTAGATGAAATAAAAGATAAGCAACAACTACAAAGATTAATCTAATTCTTTTCCTGCTTTTCTATTCCGAGAATTTTTACAGAAAAAATCATGTATTTCTTAAAGTCAAAAGTAAAATTTAAATCTTCTAATGCAGGACCAACATCTCCACCCTATCCTTCACCATGTCTTTCTACAACTCCAACACCATAACGATATTGGGGTAATTACCATAAAATATTAAACCATCTTACAATTCATTCTCACCTTTCACTTCTCCAAAATTACCAACATACTACAAAGCTATCTCCCCATCTTCCTCTTTTCCTTCTCAAATTATAAATCATCCATTATTCTCTCAACATTCTACATCTTCTATTATCATTAAATCTCACTAGCATCCAGTCTTTTCCATCGAATCTGAAATTCAATACCTGTCTGACCTCCAAAAATTACTTAATGCCTTTCTTTTACCAGATTGGTATTATGTTTCACAACATTTTTATAAATTCATTTTAGTAGACACCGACTCAATTATTCTCTCTGAGATCTCGTGTTCTTTTTAAACTTACCCTTCTCCACTTGCATCTACAATTATTACCTTTCATAAAGTTACCATTAAATAGGTTCTCACATTGGAACAATAGGGAAAAATCCCTATTTAACAAGAAAGTTGTCTCATCCTTATGATCTGTCGTATTATAATTATTATGATTACCAACAGGCATGGACAAAAATGTTTTTGAAACAAAATAAAAATTTGCATCATTCGTGATTCCTTCATTTTGACAAACTACAAGAAATCAAGACACTCACAACATGATTTTCACTATGGTGGGACTATTATGGACCCAAACTTCTTCTCCTTCCTCTCCCCCTCCAGGAAAGTTTTCAAATTTTTATTTCACAAGATGACAGTCCACCAACATTAAGCCATTGTTCACCACTTCTTCTTTTCTTGATCAAAACAAAATTAAATTATATTATGAAATGAGAATATGTTATCAAATCTCATCCCTCTCTCAAAACCATTATGTTTTTAGCTCGCTAAGTTTCTGTTAAATGGTGGAAAAAAATACAATTATGATCATGTCTTAAAACTGTTTTAAAAAATTACCAAAACTCCATAAGTTCTAGTCCAACGGAGTAGATTTCAGGCACAATTAGCATCCATATTTACCAGCAAGAAAGATTTGAAAAACTTAGCCGAAACAATGTCACAAGTTTCTGATAGTGATGATGAAGAAGATGCACAATATCCAGCCAGATTATCTCCATTACAGCAACTTGCATTATCACCAATCCATCAGGCCTCTCCTTCTCAACAGGCCTCTCACTCTCAGGGTAACCCAGCCGTCTCCTTCTCAAGATTACTCACCTTATCATCTAGTACCTCTCATAGAGTTCCAAGACTCGTTCAATCTGGAATTAGCAAATTAGAACCCTCAGATTATGTGGTTCTAGAGGTTACTACTTTCTCAATTACTCAGCATGACAGATTAAAGTTGTCAAAAGTATTATCTCCTCAGAAGAATAAAGATAAGGAATTTCATCTATACTATTCACCTCAGGTTATTGACTACACTGTTCACGTCAGATTATTGTCGTTGCTAAAATTATTATCCAAGAAAACGACAAATGATTTTGTACATATTGTTCATTTTTACGTGTTGGTACTATTTATGTATTATTAGAATTACTGTTTTATACTGTTAGTACTATTCATGTATTATTAGAATTACTGTTTTGTACTGTTCTAGTGTCTAAAAACAAAAATGATTTATTAGAAGAAATCTCTAATAAATTAGAAAAATTAACTATTAACAAAGTATCTACCTCAAAACAACCCCATATTAATGTATTAAGTAAAACAAATTCTCCTGAATTATATAATTATGAAATAAGTAATATTGAAAACCAATTTAAAAATTTAGACTTACAAATAAATAAAATTAGAGGAGACCATGTTAATAGTTTTTCAGCTAGAGATTTTAAACATCATATCTCTATTACTTGCCAATTACTTATTTAAGAATCAGATAATTTAGCAGAATCTGCTTTACTTAATACATTAATATGAGGTTGTTTTAAGTGGATGCTGTGTTAATAGTTAATTTTTCTAATTCATTAGAGATTTGTTCTAATAAATCATTTTTATTTTTTGACACTAGATCAGTACAAAACAGTAATTCTAATAATACATGAATAGTACTAACAGTACAAAACAATAATTCTAATAATACATGAATAGTACCAATAAGTGAAAATGAACAATATGTACAAAGTCATTTGTCGTTTTCTTAGATAATAATTTTGAGCATCGACAAGAATCTGACGTGAACAGTGTAGTCAATAATCTGAGGTGAATAGTATAGACGATGTTCCTTGTCTTTATTCTTCTAAGGAGATAATACTTCTGACAACTTTAATCTGTTATGCTGACTAAATGAGAAAGTAGTAATCTTTTAGAATCATATAATTTGAGGTTCATAATTTGCAAATTTCAAATCGAACGGGTTTTGAAAATCCATCAGAGGTACTATATGATAAGGTGAGTAATTTTGAGAAGGAAAGGCGGCTGAGTTACCTTGAGGGTGAGAGGCCTGTTGAGAAGGAGAGGCATGATGGACGGATGATAATGTAGGTTGCTGTAATGAAGATAATCTGGCTGGATGTTGTGCATCTTCTTCATTATCGCTATCTGAAACTTATAATGACATTGTTTCGGCTAATTTTTTAAATCTTTCTTGTTGGTAATAGATGCTAATTGGGCCTGTAATTTACTCTGTTGGACTAGAACTTTTGGAGCTTTAGTAATTTTTGAAAACATTTTTAAGACATAATTATAATTGTATTTTTTCCACTATTTGACAGAAACTTGGTGAGCTAAAAACATAATGGTTTTGAGAGAGGGATGAGGTTTGATAACATATTCCTATTTCATAATCCAATTTAATTTTATTTTGAGAATAAAAGAAGAAGTGGTGAACAATGATTTAATGCTGTTGGACTGTCATATTGTGAAGTAAAAATCTGAAGACTTTCCTGGAGGGGGAGTGGAAAGAGAAGAGGTTTGGGTTCATAATAGTTTCACTATAGCGAAAATCATTTTGGGAGTGTCTTGATTTCTTGTAGTTTGTCATCAAAATGAAGGAATCACGAATGACGTAAATTTTTATTTTGTTTTAGAAATATTTTTGTTCATGCCTATTGGTAATCATAATAATTATAATAGGGCGGATCATAAAGACGAGAAAAGTTTCTTGTTATGTTAGTATATTAGTATAATATATAGTAATTATATTAACTTGTATAGTTATCATAACTTATAATATTAACTAGTAACTATAGTTAGTAATATTATACGTATATTAAATATAAGTATATTTAATAATAATTTGTTAAAAATAATAGTATAAGTATATTACAATAGTTATATACCAAGTACTATATTAAGCATCACTATATAATATACTTAAAATATATGTCGTAATGGAAGATACTATAATATACTAAGTATCACTATAGAATATACTTACAAGTTACTTATAAGAAATAATAAGCATTATACTAAATATATTATAAGTGTTTATAATATATACTAACTACTTAGTATGTTATAGGTAATAGAATAAGTATATTACAAATAATATACTAAGTATATTAAATACAAGTATTATAATACTAATATTAGTATTATTTTTTTACTTTTGTACTTTGTAATATTTGTATTATTATATATTAGTATTAGTAATATAATTAGAAATATATGAGTATAATCACTGTTCGAACCAATTTAATGTCAGTTTGAACAACATTTATTATTATAATAATCATTCGAACCCATTTTTTGCTGTTTGAACGAGACGTCCCAGACATCATATACCTAATTCGAATAGATTGCCATTTAGAACCTAGTTTGAACAAACTCACCGTCGCGAGCTCCGCAACCCATTACTCCTCCGCCACGAAACTTGCCACTAAATCCACCGTAGCAAGCCTACATTTGAATTTTTAAAAGGTATGGGTCATTTCTCTTATTCTATTGTTTATTTTATTGTTAGAATGGGTTGTGTTTGAGAGGTTTTGATTTCAAATAAAAAATCTCCCGTTTTGTTGTTTTCCTGCCAACTAACACCAAACTAATCGGTAGAAATGATGGGTCTTCACTCCTTAACCATTTTTACTGATTAAAATCAAGGATCCTCACTACGAGAAGCTTTTCTGTTCGGGGCTGAGTCGACTAAGCCATGACTATTTGGCTTTTTCCCGTTCGAACGAACCCTAATCCGTTCGAACTCTCAGTTGCCAAATAGATTTGTGTTCATTCGAACATTTAAATTCGTTTGAATGAACACAAATCTCCTGTTTGAATGAACAAAACATTCCATTCGAATATAGATTTTTCTGGTTTGAACTATGAAGTTACATTACAGATGGTTAGTTTGAACAGATTATGTTTTGTTCAAACGAGTTATTTCAATATAGTATAATTCTTCAATAATATAATTACAAAATTATTCTAATTATATTCTTACTTTCATTGTGGTTAAACAGTATACTAATGATAACCAGCGGAAGAAAACAATCTGTCAGAGATCAGACCGGCCAAAGTAGTGGAGTAGCTCATGCTCAAGAGACGAGGCCTATACTTGTTGAGAGGGAGATCATTTTGGATGACTTCTACGATCTTGCTTGGGAGGGACGGAGTATACACTCCATTATCACTAAATGGGGATGGACACCAATTTGTCAGCAGAGGGGGACAGCATATCCGAAGATGGTCAGTGAGTTTTACCGTGCCATGGGAGAGCATAATGCTAATACTCTATGCTACACCTTAGCATTTCGGGGAGTGAGTATTACTTTCTCTCCCCGCATTATTGCTGAGTTTCTCGATCTTCAGCGAGTGGCAGGCAGATATCCTATAGCGGCTACGGCAGCTACACTTGGAGCAGTGGTTGCACCATCTGATTTGGACATACCAGTTGCATCCTCATTGCTAGGCCGAATGTAGAGCTAGATGCTAGTTCGGATGATAGTGAGGATGAGGATCTACCCTGTGATAGTCTCACAGACAATCAGGATCGTCAACTAATGTGGGACCCTTTGGCTCCTCCATATGATAGGGGCAAGGTGATCCTTCAGGCAGACCGTATAGCATTTTTTAGAATGCTTAATTTGATTATTAGGTACAACATCGATCCGAAAAAACACAAGACTGATTTCTGGATTGAGCAAGCCAAATTTTTGTTGCGGATAGCATGGGGGAGCCAATTGATTTGGCATTGTATTTCTTCCTCCACATTCGATCGAAGTCACGTTATTCCAGTGGAGGTAGTCTGCCATTTGCACTGCTGATATCTAACCTCCTACTCCGATCGGGGGCTACAGTGCCTGGGACTGAGCGAAAGTCGCCACAGATGGGGCCCCTTAACAAGATCACATTCAGCAAGAGTAACGGGTACTTGCGGAAGACTGCAGCAGAACAATCTAGTGGCACGTCGACCGATCCAGCTTTTATACTGCCAGTGTTGGCAGACAACCTGTTGGAGTTACTTTGGATTAACTACGAGCTCTGTTTGTAAAGTTCATTGAGCTCATAATGGAGAAGTTTAGGGATCTGGATGGATGCATTAAAATTTTACAAGAGGATTTTGATCTACTTAGTAAATAGATCATTTTAGTTATTATTGTACTTTTTTATGTTATATAGAACATTATATATTTGGGATGTTAATGTATGGTTTTTATTTTTAGTGTTTGCTAACTTGTTTATTTTTTTCATTTTACTTACCGTTCATGATAATATAAAAAATGACATTATCTTTAAAGTTATATATTGATATAGATTTAAAATAAAAGTACAATTTTGAAATTAATTACATAAAATTAATTCATGAATTTATAAATATTTAACTCACCGTAAATAATAATCAATAATATATATAGATTTTTTATATTTTGAAAATGATAACAAATTATTGGATAAAATATTTATTACTTTAATGGAAAAAATATATACACAAATTAATGATGATAAACAATTTTTATATAATTTCCAACCAAATTAGTCGTTCAAATGAATAAATATGGTGTTCGAACTTGCTCGAATTATATTGTTTTGTTCAAATGGTACAACAACCTTACTGCCATATTTTTCCATCAAATCTCTTTCGTTCGAACAAATAGTTTTAAGTGCGAACGATTATGACCTTTTTCCTGAAAAAATAAATTAATTTCCCCCCGAGATTATTATTCGAACAACTTATATACTGTTTGAACAGACATTAGTTCCCTATTCAAATCTATGAAAATCCATCTGAATGGTTTTGCATTTTTGAGACGATTTTATTTATCACAAAATATCTTATTCGAATGGATTTTTATCCGTTCAAACGAATTTATAAACTTAGCCAAATTTTAAGACAAAATTTAAATTTTATCTCCAATAATTACTTTTAGAGATAAAATTTAATTTGTCTCTAAAAAATTTCATCCCTAAAAGTGAAATTTCTTGTAGTATGGAGAGATGAGAACTCAAATTGTTTAAAGAGAACTTATAATTGATCATGTTAGCAGTTTTCCCCATTATAGAAATATAAATCACAAGACCGACACGGGCAGATCAACTACAAATTCTCAAAATTCTCACTTAATACTAATTAGTTTTCCGATTCTTTTATTTTCTCAGCGCTTTTTTCATACTTGCACTTATATATTTGTCATCAATAAATCTCTCATTCTCACATTGATTTTTTATGTATTTTTTCAAATCCCATAATACGTAAGAAAATATTTCAATCTCTCTTTAATTTACAAGCTATTTGATAAATTTACAATTTCATTTTTCCTATTTAGTTACACTTTTCGTTTTAAGTCTTCTACTAGATAGTTTATTTTACTTGATATTGTTAGTATCATCTATGCTACCATGGAGTTAACAATTTGAAGGGATAGCAACAAATCTCATATGGCTATTCCTATCTATATTATAGAAGCTTTACTACATTATTCAATCTTAAAAGCAATAAAAATGTTTAATTTTAATATGTTCCTTAATTAATTCTTATCCTTTGCTTTTCCTTTTATGTTCATGTATTTGTCGAGCAATGTAGACTTTATTATTTGATCGATTTTGAACGTAAAATATTGATTTTTTATTTAAGCCATTAAAGTCTTTGATAATGCACTACACTTACTTATTATATAGACTACGAGAACTTACTGTATGTAAGTTGGCCTTCTAACATAAAATTCCAAGTTGCCCCTGCCGACGCATAAGATATTCGAAATTTAATAAATAAAGAAAATTGGTGGACTAGCGTTATAAGTCTTGCTGTGCTGCTCGCGACATCGTGCTTGCTGGTTTGACTATTCTCCTCTTCCAAATTTTCATCTCTGATGAATATATACATTGAGCAGGCCGATGATAATTACCTATTAATTCATGCCCTCTTTCTAGGTGTAAATTGAGCAGGAACATATTTCATTAATGCTACTAGATGATCGGATGCATATGGAGAAAGAAAACACTCGCAAATATATATATATATATATATATATATATATACACACACCCTTGCGCTAACGAAATTGAAACTGTCACTAGCTTACAGTACCTCATGTATGCATGCCGCCCGTGTGCTATATTATTTATTTACGGCCTCTCGCCTATTTATATCCTTAATAGCTTGCAAAATACATATGAATAAGCTTGCAGCTTGTAAATAATCATGTAACAACAATTAGATGATATGTCAACTGCCAGGCTTCTCCTGGCCACGCGGAGTACTGCATACAGAAAAGTTGAGGGGTTATATACTCGAGAGATATTTAATTTTGTTTAAGTCTGAAATTGCTTATCGCCTGAAACTGACTAATTGGCTTCCATCATCATGTTTCCGGAGATCAACCAGATAGACTAGATAGATATCAGCTATCACACGCACAACTGTAAACTACTTTTATCTCCAAAAATACCTTTCAGTCATATAGGTAGATGTAAGTGCACTCACTGTATTCTCTCGTTATAAATTAACGCGATCTTCTTTTTCTGTCTGCCAAGAAATTTTCCATGCGGAGAAACCACGGTAAAATTTCCGGAGTCCGCAGTTTCAAACAAGCTAGAAAGTACGTACATATCGCCGAGAGGAAGAAGAAGAAAAAGGAAAAGGAAAGTTACATATCAAAACAAGGAAATCTATAATATCATATGATATATATCAGTACCGCTGGTAGTACAACGGAATGAGAAAGCCATGAGCTCTTCTCACAATAGATAACAGGTACACGGTTTTTCTGGATACATTATTCGAGTTGGCCACTGCACTTATTTCTCGCATTATATAATCTTAACATTGCTGACGGCTTGTACGGCGGCTAGATTCTACGGGACAGCTTCCACCGGAGGGTGTCCCGGGTAGTGTCCTTTAGGTGGGTATGGCTTCTTATATGAAGGAGGCTTGTATGTTGGCGGGCTTTTATATGGTGGTGGTTTGGGTTTGTACTTGGGAGGGGGCTTCTTATATGAAGGAGGCTTGTACGTTGGTGGCTTGTAATACTTGGGAGGTGGCTTCTTATAATATTTGGGTGGCTCGTACTTGTATTCGTCTCCAAGAGCTGGAATGGTGAGAACCACCATGCCAAGGAACGCCAGTACAAGCATGTATAGGGGAGACATGGTTTTGATTGTGCGGAGTATCAAAGTGGAGAACACCTTTTTATGCTGTTTTGATGCATGTAATGGCCCTTACAGGTGTCAAAAGATGGTTCATTCGTTCGTCATCTGGATTCACTACAACAAATATGGGTTTCTTCCACATGTCAGAATATGGTTTACTCGTTGGGTCTGATTCATTAATTAAAGCGATAGGTACTCTTGGTCCCACTGAGTCGTCAAGTTAGACTATTAGTGCTAGGTTAAGGGCATCGTGCATGGGGTTCGAAAATGAAGTTTTTATTGGTTGCAGAAAATTCCAAGCTTTAATAAACGGTATGCCTTAAGGTCGAAGAAGGTAAACGGCATGGGGCCCCCCTTCAGAATAGGTAGATTCTGATTTATGGAAGCGAAAGATTATGAAAAGAAATTTATTTACTTAACTTATATGGTCTAATCTCCACTTGTGAACTTTAAATTAAGCTATGAAAATTATACATTCTCATTAATTAATCTTGGAAAGTTTTTCTTCGAATTTGAGTTCTGAGTAAAAATTTTGCATATCTTTTCCACGTACGGTTGGAAATTTTTGATTCAAAACATAATATAGTTGAATTTTTATTTTTGGACTGTGCAGGTGTTCACGACTTTCACATTAATCTTATAGCCTATTTTATTATATAGTAGGCTTTTAATGTATCATAGACAATTGCTTTTGATCTCTAATAATAGTTTTTTTTATAAGAACTTGATTTTGAGCTGATCTTTAATTGTCAGCCCCAAAATTCTTTTTAGGTAAAATATTCTTTTACCACATAAGAACTTTTTTTTTTAAGAAGAGCCGGTAGTCACCTACATAATAGTCTCATCCTAATTTATTAATAAATTCTCACTTGTAGCGGAAGAATACCGTGGTAATAAAAGGACACTTGAGGATTACAGAAAAACCCCATGCAACAAATCAAACAATCAAGAAACCAAGACCAACAAGATTATAAAATAAATTAATCTCTAAAAGACGGAAGACCAATCTTGTTAGGTCAAACCATGCCTCTCACCCCCTGTGGTAACAACTCACCACCTCTATACATCCAAGTGATCCCAGATTCCTCTTGACGAGCAAAGAAATCTGCAATTTTGCTACCCTCTCTATAAATATGAGAAGTAGAATAACACGTCTTCAAGACCTTCAAGTAGTTGCTCGCAAAAGTCCCATAAATACCACACGTTATAGAACTTCAAAGACAACTAGGGAACAAGTAATGAAGAATCACATTCGATCTCCACTTGGAATAACCCGAATTCTTTGCAAACAGCCACACCTCTGGAAATGGATCTTAGTTCAGCAACATTATCCGTCCCATGACCAGATATTCCAAAAAAGCAACTCTTAACACTTCAAAAGTTCACCCCACCCCCTCCACAAGTTCCCGAGTTGCTCCTGCTACTCCCATCAACATTCAACTTCACCCATCCTTCCTTTGGTTTACACCACACCATTGCACGAGGGCATCTAGTAGAAACCTGCGGTATGGGCAAATTAACAGCTCTTAGAATATCACAATCACTCGGTGAAGCCTGATGCATTTGACAATATTCTCAGAGATTTGCCCAAGCCAGAACCTTATCGCAAGCCAAACAGAATCTGCCGATTCGTAAACCGACTCCATTTGTGCCTTACAGCAACGAGCCCACAACCTCCAGGTTATCAGACACAGTATTAAGCCTACAAGAATACCACGATGTTATGAGCGTTTAGCACTACCACATAAAAACTTATATGATCCTCTTTTCTTTAAAACAATGAGCCCTATTTCATTAAAAATGAGTGAAAAGTGAAAAAATAAGAGCAGAGATTCCTGAATTAAATTGTATTGTTCAATAATATGACCAGGTAGCATATATAATTAGGACAGATGATGAAGTACGTTTGGATATCAAACTACTCTCAACTCATCTCAACTCATTATTACAATATTTTCAAATCTCAATATAAAATATAATAAATAATTTAACTTTTTCAAATCTCAAAATAATAATAATATTAAAAAATAATATTTTGATAATATTTTATCATATCAACTCAATTCAATTTAATATCTAAACATAGTCTGAGGCTGCTGCACAAATGAGTTCAAATATAGGCCATCCAATTAGGATAGCCCCTCTCCTAGGGCTGTACAATGTAGGAGAACTAGATAAAGAAAAGGGTTTTGCTATTCATCCTCCCCACACTCCACACTCCACACTCCACACTTTTTAATATTTTTTAAAAAGTTTTTTGAATTTATTTTTTTTAAACTATTTATAATTTTTTATTCACTATTCATATAAAAATATATTTGATAAAAAAAATTAAAAAAAATTAAAAAAAAGATGGAGTGTGAAGTGTGGTGTGAATAGTAAGAAGTTGAGTAGATTTTTTCTAAAGAAAAATGCTACTCTCATATCAACGATAATTGGGTCTCTATTGATGTTGACATTTTTTTTCAAACTTAGTAATTAAATAAGTATATTTTAATGATATTGTAAATTTTTTTTAAAAATATTTAAAGGTATAAAAAATATAAAATAATATAAAATAAAAACTGTTTTACCCGTTTATACTCTTGTTGAGTTTTTTAAAGAAAATGGTAGTCTTACTACTAGTTCTTAGTCTTCGGTGTTATTGTTGAAATTTTTTATTTTTATTTTTATTTAATGATTAAGAAAGTATTTTTTAATTATATTATATTTTTTATTTTTAAAAAAATATTTAAAATGATAAAAAATACATATAAAAAAAAGCAATATCTTTCTATTATAATAAGCGCCTATCGCGCTTCTACAGGAAGAAACAGTAAATTTTCTAATTCCGTTTAGATAATCCGTGTTTAACGTGTTGTGTCTTTTCTATCCTTTTATTATCTTCTTTTGTATCTGTTTATACGAGGTGTTTATGGTCTTTTAACTCAACTGTGTCAGATGTTGGCAACTTTTTTTGTGTCAACCCCTCAAATCCTCTCTCATTGTCGGCTCTCTCCCTCCCAAGTTCCCTCTCTCAATTCAGACCCTCTTTCTTTTCTCTCTCCGTCTTCTCTGTCCTGTGCATCTTCTCTCTTCTTTTGATTCTTCAAATTTGTTTTTCAGTGTTGGGTTTTTTTTTTTCTTTCATTTCATTGAAGTTGATTTTTTTTGCTTGTCTGATGTGCGTGTTTTCATCTTCAGGTTTGTGGTGTTCGATTTGTGTTGATCGACTACGTCTTCAGTTTCGTGGGGGTCCAGATCTGATTGTGTTGAGGTCGAGGCTCTCAAAAGGAGGAACTACAGGCTCTTCCTTTGGTCTTCATGTTTCTTCCCTCACCACTTTCTCACAAAACTCTCTCTCTCCTAACACCCCATCTTCCATATCCCTCTCTCGCTTTCTCTCCCTCTTATTCTCTCTATTACTGAACTACTCTACCTCTCTCTTCTCTCTCTCTCTCTCTCTCTCTTCATGTTGTTGAAATTGATTTGAGGATTGTAGGTTTTTTTTCTCATGTTTTGAGGATTGCAGCTTTTTTTTTTGTTTTGCAGGTTCTTTTCGTTGTAGTCTTCACAAAAATATGTGCAAATCGGCTATGAAGAACTCGTTGGTTAGGATCGGAGGTGTGGAAGGAGAGTGAGTTAAGAAGGCCGACCGCTCTCATAGATGTCTCTCTCTTTTGTTTGCTTGTCTTATATGTTGTGATCTGGTGATTTTTGCAGTTTTTATGATTTGATGGTTTTTTGGATTTTTGTGATCTGATATGCAATTAGTAGAAACAAGAAAGTAGATTAAGAAACTGGGTCGATTGTAGTGATCTGAGTTGCAATTGTTGCAGACTGGGTTTTTGATGATATTTCTTTTTTCTGTGGGACATAGATGTTCCATCCTTTTCTTTCTCATCCACATTAACCTATGGAGATTGCCAAAGAACATGGGGGTATCATGAGATGCATTCAAGTTTCTTGCTTAGGGGCATCTCCATCTTATGGGAAAGCCCTTGTCTCATATTAAAAGGGTCATAGACGTTGGAGTCCCAAATCTTCAAGGAATTTCTCTATTTATGTATGTAAATATTTTACTTTTTTGAGATTTTATATTTTGAAGATATTTGTGTTTTTTATTGCATTTCTAAAACTGATGCTCTGATTTCAGGCACAAGCATTAATCTCTGTAAGCCAAAATATGAGATGGTGGGAGAAGACTCTCAAACCCAACATGGTGGATTCAATCGGCGCAAGAAATTTTCACCTATTTTTTCATTGAGGACATGAAGTCGAAGAATCTTTATTGAGGACCTACTTTTTCATATGGCTTATTAAAAATTAAAAACATAAATATAAAAAATATTTGATGATCAATACTTTAATTAAAGTTGTTACATTATTGGCGTGGGGTTTGGATTGATGCAATTGAAATGATGAGTGTTCTTTCAAAAAAGAAAAGAAATGAAATGATAGGTGTCAAATCAAGTTTGATATTTAATTATTGTGTGTGAGTAATTGGTGTTTGGTAAACTTTTTTGAACTAGAAGCCGAGAGGGTTGGGTGCTTTTCTGGGCATTAGAAAATATATGAAATTTTAAGTTTGTAATCTAATTTGACTCAGACATGTTTTTTGCGTTGCCTTTCGGCTTTATCTGTTCTTCACACTCTTCCCTATCACTCAAAAAAGTTCACAAGCAAATTCACAATTTTTTTTTTTTGACAAAAGCATATAAGCAAAACAGAAGCAAATCCAAATAGACAACCACTTTTACTATGCCACTTGATAATACCAAAGGCTAATAGCCATTATCTCTCAGAATCCAATGCTCATAAAATGAAAATTCAGTCCACTACTTTTATTATTATATATAACCATTATTTTAAAATTAATTATGAAGAAAAGTAGTACTGATATAATACTAATTAGCAATTACATGATGATGGTGCGGTGGAAAAGAGAGAGGGGGAAAAGAAAATGGGGCCAAGGCCTTAAAGGGAAAAGAAAATGATGGCCGAAAAGAAAATGGGGCCAAGGCTTAAAGGGAAAAGAAAATGATGGCCGACATGTTGGTAAGTTTCCTTTTTCTTTTTTTTGTTTAACGCATTAACAAATTGTTAAAATTTATAAATCTTTTCGTTAAATTTTTTAATTTTACGAGTTTTGAACCGCAACCGTCGGAAAATTATAATTTTGATTTCTTTATTTACTAAAATTTATTTTTTATTTTCATTCATTAAATTATTCATTAATCATTTTTTTAAACATATTATCTTTGTAAAAAAAAAAAAAAATATTTCACTCAACTAGACAACGTGCTTTGCACGTTGCTCCGACCTAGTATAAATATATATATATATATATATGTATATATCAATTACAACTAACGTCGGTGGATCCAGCGGGAGCTATGAGCGGTGTGCGTAGATGCGTCCGTAAGTAAAAAGCAAAATTAAAGACATTAGTGCTTGCGTTATTCGAGATAGATCTAGACAGATCATCTGAATATGTAATTAAAATTCAAAGACACGTGAGAAACTTTTTAAAGTTAACAAAAGGTTTTTAAATTTATAAAATAAAAGAAGGAGACGAGGATACTAATTCCTGCGCGCCCAGTGCCACCTGGTGATCAATCTCGATCGGCCATCACCCACCACTACGGGCGTGGGCCCACAAGGTTTAAATGTGTTTTTATTTTTGACTGAAATTATTTCATTTGTTGAAGTGGGAACAAATTATTGGGCCAATTCAAACAGTACTACGTACTGATCTAGATGTCCTCCCCGTACTTAATTGTTTGTCTAGATTGATTTAGGCGAGTTTGTGTGTCGAAGTACTTTTAAATATTTTTATTTTTATTATTTATTTTATTATTTTTATTATTTATTATTTATTATTTACTTTTTACTATTATTTAATATTTTATTATTATTATTATTATTTTTTTACTATTATTAAAAAATATTCTCAAATATTTTCACTATCCAATATGCTATACCTATTTAGATGTTGAATTGAACTGAATTGAGTTGAAATGATAAAATATTATTATAATATTATTTTTTAATATTATTATTATTTAAAAATTTAAAAAAGTTAAATTATTTATTATATTTTGTATTAAGATTTGAAAAAATTATAATGATTAGTTGAGAATAGTTTGGGATCTAAGTTCTCTTAAGTTTTTAACTTGTTGGTTTTAATATCATGATTGTTCACTCACGTCATGTTTTTTTAATTGCTGTAGTGCGTGCGGTAGCAACTTGATCTTGATCTTCTTCTCACTCGTTTACCCCTTCCCCAAGTTTCTTCTCATGATCTTCTTTGTGTTTTCATTTATATTTTTCCTTCTTTTTCTTCTCTTTTATTCAATTAATGCTTTGCAGCCTATCTTGATCCAGCTTTGAACGCCTAAACAACGAGAAAGAGGTTAGGTTACGATTTGGCAACATCATATTGCATTAGGATAAAGTACTTTCCCATTCTAAATAATTAAGTATAAGAAGTCACCAAAAAAAGCGGCTCAAGATCCGTATTATATATGATTGATTTCATATTGAAAGATATTCTAACTAATTATGCGCAATTTACAATAAAAATGATTACTTGTGATGAATTACTTGTCACGAAAACAACAATTTGCAACAAAAATATACTCATTTTGATATAAAATAATTATTTTCATTCAAATAACTCATCCTATATAAGCATTTTTATTTTAGTGGAGTTGAACTCTGCCATTTCTCTTATTTAGAGAGACCAGTCCATTTGGTGATGATATACTGTGAAAATTAATCCTTCGTATCTCTATTTCTTTAATAGTTTGCTTGAAAACCGTAGACGTGCATAGGTTGGATTCCATCCGACGGCTCCTCATACTATAAGAACTAAAACCATGTCTTCTGCTCAGCTCTTTGGAGATTGCATATATTGTGGTTCGCATCGATCGTAACCAAGGTTTGAGTTATTGGCAATCAAAAGAGAGGAGGGTCGGGGAACAAAAGCAAAAGAGTATCACAATGATAATGATCTCCATCGTACGTTTCTTAGCTAAACATCAAGTTATTTGAATCTTATAAGCTTAGCTAGCTGCTTAGCAGACTTTAATTCATCTAAATGTTATAACTTCTTTTAGACTGCTGCGATGTTTCTAGTAAATGTCCCTCCATGGTGGATTCCAACCTTTGTAAGCCACAATGGGGATTTGCAGTTTCAAATTTACACTTATTTTTTCGTCATAATCATCATCACTGCCCGAGAACATCTACAAGGTATTCACGCAACCTGGTTCAGAGTGAATATCACTACTTACCACCGACACGAGATCAGGTTTGATATATTTGGAGCAATGCAATCGTACTCGTAATAACCTCTGTCTTCTTTTAAAAGTGATGATCTGTGCAATTTTTTGAGTTTGGCAAATCTAGCTCATGTTTTTGGCCTTGATTTATCCTTTTGACTTTTGGTGAACAGAATGGATGAGCTTAGCTTCTATTATTATATATGTGAAGGCACAAATACGTGAATAAAGGCAAAAGGAAATATAAGTATTATAATTTGCTATAAATTAATACTGAAGATGAAACCCACTGCATTAAACTAGAAATTCGGATATGCTCAGCAGTTACAAGTAGAAGCAACACTGTAATGAGCAATTTGAATTGAGCAATCATCCGCTAGCTATAGACGAACAGAACATGACACAAGCTAGCTAGGACGCGTAATCATGAGTTCTGCTACGCTCTTATTTTCTTGGGAATAAGATGTGATATGGATAGGTGATGACGGCTGCTGGGCCAGATTAGGCATTGATAGGTGGCTTCTTGTACGGTGCTGGAGGAGGCAAAACCTTCCGGGGTGGTTTGTGGGGGTCTTGACCCTTCTCAACTGGAGGGTGTCCTGGATAGTCATGACCATAAGGTGGCAATGGCTGGTGCTTTGGTGGTGCCTCTACAATGGGAGGAAGAGTTGGTGGCTTGTGCTCGGGGGGTGGCTTCACGACTGGAGGAGGCTTTTGATAAACTGGGGTTGGTGGCTTGTGTTCTGGGGGTGGATTCACGATCGGAGGAGGCTTTTGATAAACTGGGGTCGGTGGCTTGTGTTTTGGGGGTGGCTTCACGATGGGAGGAGGGTTTTGATAAACTGGGGTCGGTGGCTTGTGTTCTGGGGGTGGTTTCACAATGGGAGGAGGCTTTTGATAAACTAGGGTCGGTGGCTTGTGTTCAGGAGGTGGCTTCACAATGGGAGGAGGCTTTTGATAAACTGGGGTTGGTGGTTTGTGTTCTGGGGGTGGCTTCACGATGGGAGGAGGGGTTTGATAAATTGGAGTTGGTGGTTTGTGTTCTGGGGGTGGCTTCACAATGGGAGGAGGCTTATAAATTGGAATTGGCGGCTTGTGTTCTGAGGGTGGCTTATCGATTGGAGGAGGTTTAAGAGGAGGCTTCTCATATTGATCATTAGCACTGGAAGGAGTGGTGAGAACCACTACTGCAAGAAACAACACTAGTAAGTGTGTCGTCATAGATGTCTTTGGTATGTAGGTTCTGATGTCTCAAAACTATAGGAATGTATGCCCTTTTTATAATGGATTTGGCACCTCGTCGGCAATATGCAGTATCAAACCCAACCCTTCACTTCACACGTTAATTGTGACATAAGTAACATTTTACTATTTTTAGTTGAAAACGGGTCCATTTTGGGATCCCTTTTCGTATGAAAAGTTGGAAATTAGAGCAAGGTTGTTAAAGTAGAGAGAAAATTATGATGAGACCTAATAATATGACTTCCTTTTTATTCCCTGCGCTTAATTTCTACGTAGTAGGACTTTTTCAATGGTACGTAGTAGGACTTTCTAATTTGATTATAGTTTAATTCCCTATATAACACAGTGTCACTTCAAAATTGCACATAGCTAGGGATAGAAAAAAAAAGTCGGTGGTAATTTAAAGATTATGTTGCTTTTGTTAGGTTTAGAGCGTGGACCACTACACTTTGTTCTATTATGGAGTTTTGTAATCTCTTGCAATAATAGATATGATCTAGTTGAAAATCTAGGCCGTTCTCTGGCGTTTCTTGATTTCTCATGTTGATAGTGACTTTGCATTGTCCTGATTGATACCCATAGTCATGGTTAGCGAGTGTGTACACCTAACCAAATTAGCTGAATGTTTGAGATAGGGATGGTGACCTTGAGGCCGCCCGCGACAATTCTGGACTGATTGCTAGATCATACAGAACCCAAATAAATGAAATTAGATAGAAAATAATTAATATACCTATAATATTTTTACAATTAGTTTATAATTTTATTTTGAGTCGATGATAGTTATGCAATATTGAGTTTTTTTTAATCAAATATCATAATTACATTGATTAGTTCTAAATGAATTATAAAATAGTCATAAAAGAGTTATAAGTGTATTATTGTTAAATAAAATAAGACAAAATAATAATAATAATAATAATAATAATAATAATAATAAAAATAAAATAAGGTCTCGTTTGTTTTCAAACTACTTGAACCCGTTGCTATTAGTTGATCAGCCGCCCCCGATCGAGACATTTTAAATCAGTGTTCCATTTTTTTTCTTCATACGAATCTTAATCTGCCTAAACCTTGTCTTTTTACTCGGAAATATTATGTGGAGTGAAAATCTCCAAATCACAGAAATCGAATTATTGGCTAGTCCGAAGTAATAATGGCTTTGGATTGGGTCTCCAGACTGGCATCCAAACCCAAATCTGATACCGTATAAGGTGTTGAATTTGTATTGAGGGTCTCGACTTGCCCAACAGGCTGTTCAACCCAATTTGTAACAATTTAATTATAAACTAACTTCCTCTAGAGAGTTTTTTTAAAAAAATGCTTGCATTAAATATGTTTTCCAAACTGAGAATATATAAGTTTATTATTCGTTCCCATTTTTTCGCAAAATATAATTCAAAGCTTTCTGTTTTCCAAGTTTAAATTATTTTTATTAAATTTTGTGTCTAATAAAGTTGAAAAATTAAGGACTCGTTTGGATACAGAAACTATCTCATTTCATCTCATCTTATTATTACAATTTTTTCAAATTTTTACATAAAATATAATAAACAATTCAATTTTTTCAAATCTCAAAATAATAATAATATTCTAACAATATTTTATTTAATTCATATAAAACTATCTCATCTCATCTCATCTCATCTTATATCATCTCACTATTCAAACTAGCCCTAAATCACTAATTTGGCATTTTGCTTTGTTGCATATTGTATTCTCTAGCTTACTCCTTTCTTGAACAGAGTAACAGAATATTACTCCCTTCCCGTGTGCATGTTCGATCGATGAGAACCTGCATTCTCTCATTTTAGTTCTCCTCAAAATCACATATCCATGAAATCAGCAAATACATATGTAGTTCTAAAGTTCAGATAAATTTTTTATAAAAGGGTTGATTTTTAAAGAAGTAACATCAAAGTTTAAGGATGATTTTCATAATTACTTAATACCTCCATTCACCATTCACCTCATTCAGAAACAAATTCATCTTGAAGAGAATATTTATATATATTTTTATTAATTTTACCAAGTGTATACAGTATATTGACGGGGAACTTTCCAGATCGATTTCCGCTAGCAGCATGCGCACTATCCGTCTTGAATTCTATGTTCATATAATGACTTTAAATTTATTTTCTTCCTTATATTTTTTTAAGAAGTTTCTAGTGTTGAGTGTGTATTTCGTTCGTACGAGGTATCAAATTTCAAGATTGCGTTTCGATATGCCAACATTTAAGAACCGTTACTAATTTATGATAATTCCTCGTCACTGGCGCAGCCTTTGGTGTTCTTTGCAATATTAAATATTTGATAGAAAACGATTGATAGTAGTAGCGGGCGGGCAGCGACAATTCATTACAAAGGGGAGCACAGAACTGCTTGTCAGTGCTCATAATTGAACTACAAGGCAAAGTACAAAACCAGACGATCGAGTAAACAGCATGAACATAGTTACGAAGAACACTACTAGTTGTAGCTAGTAATACTATTTTAAAGTTTGGAAAACTTAAACTGACAGAAAGATGTAAATTTTATTATTTATTTTATATCTTAACATCTTCCTCTGAGCATAATACTTTTAATTTCCTCGTACGAGGTATCAGATCTCAACAATAGCGACGAACTTCAAGCGACAGCTTTCTAGGTGGCTTGTGGGAGTCTTTTGCATCTTTCATCGGATGGTCTCCAGGGTGATGATCGTGAGGTGGCCTGTGCTCTGGAGGTGGCTTCTCTCCCTTTCCCTTTCCCTTGGGAGGTTCTCCACCATGGGTTAGTGGCTTGTGCTCAGGGAATGGCTTTTCTCGCTTGTCGAGTGGGGTTGGTGGTTTGTGTTTTGGAGGTGGCTTTGCTCCCTTTGCCGGAGGCTTGCCAGCCAAACTTGGTGAATTTTGTTCATCTAGGGAGTGTGACTCAAGTAAAAGTCGTCCAGGGTGTTGATCATGTGGCGGTTTGTGCTCTGGAGGTGGCTTCTGTCCCTTTCTGTTACCCTTGGGAGGTTCCTCACCATGGGTTGGTGGCTTGTGCTCTGGGAATGGCTCTATATCCTCATTATCAATAAGGGTTGGTGGCTTGTGTTTTGGTGGTGATTTCTCTCCCTTGGGAGGTTTGTTCTCGTGTTTGGGAGGCTCATGGTGATCAGCTAGTACTGAGGCAGTGCTGGGAAGCACCACTCCAAAAAGCAACACTAGGCAGCATTTGGTAGTCATATTAATTTGCTCTCTCGATGGTTAAAAACAAGAAAAGTTCTGTCTTTTATAATGGATCAGAGATAGCCTAGTGCGTCAGCTCGCATGTCACTCCGCATCTGAATTTCTACGTACACATCAATCCAAACCTGATACGTTTTCTTCTTTTAACATTCTTTTAGTGTAGGGTCCATGAATTGGGTCCTGCAGAGTTCAAAAGTTTGACAATGTTACAAGGTTCTCTTGGTGAAGGGGAGTGGAAATTAAGTAACCATATGAGGTCTTCTAATTGCACGAGACCCATTTAGTCACTACAACAAATACCCTTTTTTCTTAGGAGGGACTGTTGTCGGAAAAAGTGTATGCTTAGTGAAAAAAAAAAGAGTTTTCCCATCAATTTGTGTCATGGGAGACTCGTGGCATATAACTGGTGAAGAAAAATCCTTTATCTATCAAAACCATAGTTCATGAAAAATGCCATCTTTTTGTTATGAAATCAATGATGGATAAAGTATCTTCATTTTATGGCAAATAAGGTCTCTAACATGACATTGTGGTGAGAAATAATATCGTTCTCCATGGAAGAAGTTTGTGACAAACATTCTATGTCCATGAATTTCCTTCGTGGCAAAAGTGGTGTCATAATATTTTTACTCACCAATTCATTCATGGCAATAGATTTTTTTGGATGATGAATTATGGTGAAAATTACAATTTACATATACATTGGTCGGAAAAGAGCATTTTTTATGAACTTAAGTGATTGAAAATAGTAATTGCCCGTGAAACTTCTTTGTAGCAAAAGTGATCTCCACTTTTTCCCCTGGCCATTACATCATGGCAAAAGAGGTTTTGTCATGACAATTGTCGGTGGAAATTACTATTTCTCTTAGTTTCAGGGAAATTCAGTTTCCATCAAAATCATATATCGAAAAAGATAGCTTTCCCATAAACATTACTCATGGGAAATACTATTGTGCAAAAAACCTGTTTTGTGAACAAATCAACTCTTAAAATGTTTGTTGTCACCAAAATTTGCTAGAAGGAAAAAAATCTATTTCCTACAGTTATCCCACAAACAGGCCTGTATTGAACCTCTTTCAACACAGCAGACCATCAACAAATAAAACCCACACCATATCAAATTAATCCAACCAAAATTTCAGATAACCAACATATTATACATAATTAATACAGTAATTTACAAATTTGTTCTTTGGGTTAACCAGTCAATTAAGGCCACATAAATACAATGATGTTTGCAAATAGAACCCAAGTACAGGAGAGAATTACAAATCCTTGTGCCAACAACATGTATGATAATTTTGAGACATATAGACACATTACTGCAATAAACACATCTTATAGTAATATGTTCTCCAGACAATCTCCATTCTGGAATACATCAATATTTCTCTCTTAATCCACAAAGCATGGTGTCCTAAAATCTACTTGGAAAAATTGTCATGTACTTAACTATATTAGCCAATAGAAAACATTTAAAAAATTCTTAGCTACAAGCTAGGACATTATTAGAGCAAAACCAAAGGGCAAACTAATGCAAATAAGGATCAATTAGATTAACCTACTAGCCTAATAAAAACTAACGTCCAGGTTCTTTTCCCCTTCATTTCATACACCTATTCCCAAGTCCGGCCATTCTAGTTGGGAGTTGATGGCAAATGTAATGAGAATTATGTCAAACTCAAAAGACTTAATTGGTGGAGGAAGTGACATGTGTTGGGAAGCTTATATAGAAATTGTTGTAAAATGTTGTACATAGATTTAATTAATTAAGTGCATTAATCACAAATAATTAATGGTCCAAAAAAAAAAATAATAACCTAGGGTGATGCATGGAAAATACCAAATGTCAAGAGTTGAATCTACATGAATTTATATAATATATATATATATATATATATCTACCCACTTTTATACTACAGAAAATACTGTAGTGACATATACCAAGAAAAATTCTATAAATTATTTTGCTATAGCTTGGTATATGCTATAGTTGTTGTAGGGTTAGTTCTACTTGATCTGCATGATCTTGCCCTTCACATTATCTTTTTTACATGGCAATGGACGCATGTAACTTTGGCTTATGTATATACACATATCTATATATAATATTAACTTTACTAATGACCATGCTAAATGTATATTCAAGTACAACCTGAATCTTTCATCTCCACATTATATCTACTCAGAGAGAGACCAAAATAGAGTTATATTCTGATTTTCACATATCCAACTTGTTAGAAGTGGGTCTGAACTACTTGAGAACCATAATGTTATATAAGGTTATTAAACACTAACCAAACTACAAAGCACATTAACACCTTTAGATATGTGCCAACCATGGATGTAGTATGATAATTCATCCACTATGTATTTGCATAAATAACTTGAAAAACAACAATTCCAAGTTTTATACTTACAGCTATCAAAAGTATACAATGCAAACTAATGCCTATTAGTTGAAAGCCTCCTCATCTCCACCAACTACTATTCTACCTTCCATGAAATTTGAATAAAGTTATGAGAGAGCTGAAACCTGCATAGAATGAAAGATGTTGATATTAGCCTACTTGGTCTGGTTTAATAAATACATAGTCTACAAACCATTAATTAAAGGAAAAAGTATAGACAAATTACTCCTTCATAATAACTATGGAATTTTGCAGATACTCTGGTTTCACATCCGAAACACAAGCCTGCACTAATGCTGAAAGATCTGGTAGCAAGCATCCTTGTCTCGCTTGAAGGGACTACTCAAAATGCTCTATTACGCCATCATGAATAGTTTCTGGAGACGATAACACTTTACCATCTCTAAGACACATCTTGTGGACAATATTAGTTTTCCAAGATTGAACCGCCTTGAAGAATGAAGAGTTAATCTCACCATGATCAATCCAAGACTGCTTGACCTACTGAGCTAGGCAGGTCTCCTCCCTCTTCAACCAAGCCGAGAGCTCTACTTAAGCAAGAACATCACACTCAACAGCTTCCGAAAACCCTCCTAGAGTCATGCTTCCCCTTCCTTTACTTTCTCCTCTAGCCTTTTAATATGCACCCACGTCCAACCAAAAACCTCTTTATTCTAACGTCAAAGAGCAATCTTTAACCGCTTTATTTTATTCGCTAACTTCCAAAGTCCCTCACCCACGACCTCTTCCTGCCACACTGTTGATACACAATTTTGAAAATCTTCATGGGACTTTAAAGAACTCGAACCATACCACGTTGAAGGCTCAGACAAACCAAGAACCATCAGTGCGTGATCCGAAGTCAAACGAGGCAAGTATTTTAGAGAACTGCTTGAAAAAGAATCCAAACATTTAAGAGTTACATAGAGGTCTATCCAAATGAGCCCAACTTCTAGCCATCCCGCCATCACCATTACACCAAGAAAACCTGTTCCCACTAAAAGGAATTTCCACCAAACTCCCAACATCCAGAAACCTACAGAAATCCTCCATTGCACTTGGCAATCTAGGATTACCACCCCTTCTCTCACTATCTTGCTAAATAATATTAAAATCCCAAAGAACCACCCAAGGAAGAGCAAGCGAACTAAAGCCTATCAAGTCAGACCATAGAGACCTTCTCTCTAAATATAAACATCTTGCATACATAGCTGAAACCACCAAAGATAAATGCTTCTCAGAAATCAGTATCATCACCTGTTGATTAAAAGGTCCAAGAACACTAACCTGGACCTTCACTTCCCAAAAAATCCACTGCTTACCCTCCTACGCACCATTTGAAAAACTGGCATCAAACCTCAACATATTCTGCCATCTTAACATCTTATTATCCTCCCTAAAATGCTCAGCCACAATAAGATCCTTAGGTTTAAACTTCTTCAAGAGAGACCGAAGTCTACTCTTCAAGGTCCTAAGCCCTCAAACATTCCAGAACATAATCTATCTATCATAAGTCTAGACGAGAGGGCCTGGGTAGAGCTACGTAATATTCTTCCATTTTTCCTGTCCTTACAATTCACAATTTTTGAATCTAAAGAACCATCCCTCTCATTCCCCAAATGAGGAAAACCTCCTTCGCCATCATTCTCCGAAGCCACTTTCTCCTCACCCCCATAAAAAAAAACAACAACCTGCAGTCGCTTTTCAAGATCGCCTATCGCTTCAACCCTCACAAGAGTGGCCTCCCCTATACCATCCCAACCCCCTAAAACAATTACTTCCACAGGAACCTGGGCCACCAAAACTAGAGAAACCGAGTTTGCCCCAGCTTTTTCCAAGTCTTCATGTGCTAGAACATCACCTTTAAGCAAGACCACCTCCTCATGGACCCCACCAATATTCCCATGCACTAGACCACCATCTGCCCAGGTAACCACGTGCTCTTCCTCCTGGCTGCCATGCTGATCATGCACGATCCTAGGCCCTGCACTCGAACTTGCACCCATAAAATGCATCACACCACCCATGACTGGAGCAATCACATTATCTCCCCCGACAGATAGACCCTTATCATTCACTAATTCACCCTCTACTATACAAACATCTTCTGCTATACAGAACCTTTGATTTTTTTCGAATTCAAACATGTCCCAACTTCCCCACATCCTTTTTTTTTTTCCGTCCACCTCCAATTTTTGAAGCCCATTCCATCTACATGTTTTATGATTATGCCCTTGAATATGGCAGCGCCCACAAAAAGCCGGCAAGGTTTCATACACAACTTCTTGAAAAAAAAAAACTCATAGGTTTCCTCGGCATACCAGTCCAAAAAGACTTAATCGACTCCTAAGAAATATAACGCAAACCTTAACCATCAGTGTGAGTTGCACATCTAGTAGCATTATCCCTTCACAAATACATTCCTACAGGTGCCGTAATACTTTTAAGAAAAGATTTGTGATAGAAATTTAGTTGAAGGCTAGGAAGCACAACCCACACTAGAACCATAGCCGGTTTTGACTCCTCACTAAAATTTGTGGACCAATGAAAAATAGAAAAAGAAACTCCTTCAATGTCACAACTCTCCCGATTTATCGCTTTTAGGAAATCCTTCTCATTAGAAAACCTAACAAAAACGTTACAAGACTTCCTCATCGTAGAAACCACCAGCTGATACAATAAATTCCAACGCCAATGGATAAAAGCCCTGATCCTATCCAGTGAAGGCCTCTACCTCAAAAACTTCAAAACCACAACAAACTGAAAGGGCTCTACCAATCCATCCAATTCCTCCTTAGAGAAATGAACAAATACTTCACCCTCCAGAACTTTTGGTTTTCTAAATGGCACAATCACCTCATGAATGGCTTGAGGGGACTGTGATACTAGATCTGCAAAAGATCGAGGTCTTCCTGCCGACGTTAAGGGGGCAGACAAACCCCCGATGGTAGCCATCGAAAACAGCAACTAGGAAACCCTAGCGGAAAGCAACAGAAGACCTAGTTGGCTCTTGAAGATTAGTAATACATTACCAAAGAGTTAAAGGTAGTAGAATGGTTGAAAATGAGAAAGTACTTAAATTAGCTCAACGTATAAACTTTTTCATTAAGTTGCAACTCCACTAGTTGTCCTCAATTTTCTTTTCACTGTGAGTTCAAGAAGCAAAAATAAATCAAAACGATGATATAAATTGGGCAATAGAGAGTTTATGTGGCTTCCTAGATTAGTTTGCACAAACAGCTAGGTCACATGCAAAGGGGTTTTGATGACTATCGAGACAAGGCCAAGCTAGGCTTTCCATTTGGCATCATCTTTTGGGCCTTTTAATTAATAGTTTTATACTAATCATGGGACTCACCAATGCGTGAATCGCGTTGGGTTCTAGATTTGTTTTCAGAAATGGGCCATCGAGGGACAACCCTCTGTCTCTTGTCAATAATCACAGTACTAACTTGCCAAAGGGCAATCGAGAGACATCTTGCTCATATTCAGATTACATAAATGGTTCGGGTCCCGAGATTAGGTTTCTACCGACAACATTTTTTTTTTTAATTAGTGATTAAATAAGTATTTTTTTAATAAATTCTAAGTATACAAGGAAAATTTGTCAATAATCCTTCGGAATGTGCACTCTTTGGTTTCAAGTTTCTTGATTGTTTCATAGTTATTTGGTTTATATATTTTTGGTTGGTCAGTGTAATTGTTTCAATTGCATAGATGCAAAAAACCCAATGGTCATATCTTGAACTTAGACGTATGCTAGTAAGACTGTACTTTTAGGTCGGATTTTTTTTTCGACGTGGTGCATACCTAGATTCCAGTTACTAGGGGTGTAACCGGTCCGGTTCAGTCCCGTTTTAGACAAAATTTAAGGCTGAACCGGTATAACCAGTTTTGTATTTTTCAAAACCAATTACACTCCGGTTACCCTCTTAAACCGGTACTTTCGGTTTTACCCGTTTTCAATCCGGTCCGGTCTGATTTTTTAGTTTTTTTAAAATATAAATTTGACATTTTAGATTATAGTATAAGTATAACTATAGTCTATATTAGACTATTAGTATTAGTTATAAACTTATATATTAGTATAGCTATATAAATTATAATATATTAGACTATATAATAGTATAATAGTATTAATATTAGATTATTAGAATAGTTATTTATTAGTATTAGACTATTAGTTATAATATGAAATTATTTCATATATGATATATGATATATAATTATATATAAAAATTTCACATATAATTATACATTATATATAAAACTTATATATTAATATATATAAAATATTTTGTATAATTTTAATTTTGTATAAAACTTATATATAAAATATTAATTTTTATATATTTTTTATCAACTGGTTCGGTCCGGTCTGGAAAATCTTAAAATTGGAACCGGACCGGTTCCGGCCGGTTTAGGAATTATAAGAACCGGTCCCGAACCAGTCTGGTTTACTGATTTTTCGGTTTAAATTTATACCCTTACCAGTTACGGGTTCTAGATTGCATTGGAAGACAATGACGAAAGAAGTAACAATGATGATTGGTATTAAATAATATATAACTCACCCGCAATTGCTTAGTCAAGCCAAGCCAAGCAGGGAGAACCTTTGTTATTGTACTTGGCCACCACCCCAGATGCAGTAGCAGCCGCTTTAGTCAGGGATGAAGGAAGAGAGTAAAAGTCTATGTACTACATGAGAAAGGCTTTAAGAGGAGCTAAGAAGAGGTACCCGAAGATAGAACTAATTTCTTTCCCACTTGTAAGATCTGATTGGCAATTACGCCCTTATTTTCAAGCCCCCTCAATAAGAGTTGTTACCTCATTGCCCTTGCAAAAGGTGCTGCAAAGGCCCAACACCTAGGGGCGACTTTTCAACTAGTCCATGAGTTGAGTGAGTACGACATCATCTATGTTCCCAAAACTGTTGTCAAAGGACAGGTCTTAGCCGACTGCATAGTAGAATTTACAAACTTTCCCGAAGAAGTACTAAAAGCTCCCGAGAAGGCATTGTGGCAAATATATCTCGATGGCTCATCTTTTCGAGCTGGAGGAAGATTAGGCATCCACATGGTAACGGGCAATGGGGTCAATTCAAATCATGCAATACAACTGAATTGTAAAGTAACAAACAACAAAGTGAAATATGAAGTGGTGCTCGTGGGGTTGGCCATAGTTGAAACTTCAGGTGGGGAAAAGGTTGAGATATGGGTAGATTCCCAACTGGTGGTTGGACAAATCACAAGGGAATATTTGGCAAAAGGGCAAAGTTAATAAGGTACCTCCATTAGGTTCAGGAAGGATGTCGTTGCCTTCGATATTTTCAAATCGAACAAATTTCCCAAGGGGACAGTTGGAAAGCTGATAGGTTAGTGTGGGCAACATTCGCCAAACAAGAAGAGATGTTGTAGGGGGAGACCTCTGCACTATTGATGCACAGGAGGAGACCTTGGAAATTGAAGAAGATGTGCCAAGGTGGGCGGATGATATAATTAGGAGAAAATCTCACTTTGCCCTCTCGAACTTTGATACAATTCTTAATGTGCCCCCCCAACTGATAATTTCATCATAGTGGACTCTCTAACTTTCAAAACTTATCAATCCTCCTTTCTGTCTACCATCAGCATTAAATAGAACTGAAGGTTGAGCACATGCTGCTCACGTGCAACTTCTTCACCTACAAAGACAAAAGCACCCCTAATGGAAAATTTCACTTTGCCCCCTTGAACTTTTACGCAATTAAATTCCCCCCCCCCCACCAAAAAAATGGGAATGTCACCATACATATCAAAAGACTCTACCAGATATAAGAATATCACTATACAAATACGTTTATACCAAAATTAATGGTTGTTAGTAAATAAAGGTATCATATGTTGTTCCTTAATGGAATAAGAAGTCTATTGCATGCTGAACAACCAAAAGTAGTCTACTACCTAAAGTTTTCTAATACCAGTAAAACCATAAACCATAACTACACAATTACAACAAAATTAGTATATTTCTGTTTCCTAATACCTACTAACACTAGTCTATTTCCATTCCTAATAACAACAGTAGTCAATATTGCCAGTTGGGTATCTTCCCTTTCCCATTTTGATTTTGGTTCATCCTCTCTTGTACTTGCCTAATTATGGGTACCACCACACATGAAGATGACTCTACACCCTTCCCTTTCTGCATTGATGCATTAGCTTTGGCATAAGGCACTTGGGTGTTGGGTGACACTTGACCAACTTTGAATTACATCCCTCCCTTTCTAGGATTACCCCAAGAACATAGTCTTCCTTATGCTGGAGTACTTGTATCGATGTCTAAGTCTACCAACACAGGTGGCCGTTTACTAGTCTGTGAGTGGTGGCCCTCAAGTCTTCTAGACTACCTCCTTCTAGTCCTTGATGCTACACTAGGCTGCTATGGATTCCTCATGGTATCATCGGTGACTTGTTTGGCTTTAGATGTGGTAGTTGACTTGGTGATCGTTTGGGGATCAACTTGGGCCCACGACCCTTCCCTTGTAGTTGACTAGTGTTGGATGAATTCTGCACAACACATCACAATTATCAATTAAAATAGCTCCTGAAATATTACTAACATTCCAGGACTACAAAAAAAAAAAGGTATATGCAAAGTGAACGGACCACAGTTTGGTTGTTCAACATGTAATAGACTACTTATTCCATTAGGGAACAACATATGCTGCCTTTATTTATTGCCAACCTTTAATTTTGGTATAAATAGATATGTATGGTGACATTCTTATATTCGGTGGAGCCTTTTGATATGTATGGTGACATTCCCATTTTTTTGGGGGGGGAAGGGGGGAATTGAGAATCGTGTGAAAGTTTAAGGGGGCAAACTGAAATTTTCTCTTGAAGGGTGCTTTTGTCTTTGCAGGTGAAGAAATAGCACGTGAGTAGCACGTGCACAAATTTTTGTTCCATTTAATGCTGATGGTAGACAGAATGGGGGATTGATAAGTTTTGAAAGTTAGAGGATCCTCTCTGACGAAATTATTAGTTAGGGGCACATTAAGAATTGCAAGAAAGTTCCAGTGGGCATAACAAAAGGGGAAGTTGAGTATGTGATGAGGGAGGTACTTGAACATGTGTGTGGAAACCACTCTAGAGGAAGAGCACTAGCAGTGAAAATAATGAGGGTAGGATACTACTGGTCGAACGCCTTAAAAGACGTAAGAAAATTTGTGAAAAAGTGTCCAGTGTTAAATGCACATGCCCATGCCCATGCCCATCCCAACTATTCCTCCCGAGGAGTTGAAGTCAATAACTTCCCCTTGGCCATTTGCTCAGAGGGGCATAGATTTGGTCGGCCCTATGCCCTCGGGCAAAGGCGGAACGAAGTTCATTATCGTCGTTATCAACTACTTCACCAAGTGGGCAGAAGCCGAAGCAATGGTGACTGTAACGGCCCAAAAAGTAACAAAGTACCTGTGGAAGGCCATCATATGTAGGTTCAGGGTACCACAAACCATCGTCTCTATCAATGGCAAACAATTTGTCTCCGAACACTATGGCAGGTGGTGTGCAGAACTCAAAATCAAAGTCAAGTACTAATCTCAAGGACACCCATAAGCAAATAAGATAGGATAAAGTAACCAACAAAACTATCGTGGGGATACTGAAGAAGAAGTTGGGCGAGAAGAAGGGGAAATGGGCAGATGAGCTCCCAGAAATCTTGTGGGCATATAGACAACACCAAAAATCTCAATGGGTGAGACACCCTTTGCCTTGGCATATAGAAGTGAAGCTATGATACCAATGGAAGTGGGTTTACCAAGCTATAGGAGACGAAATTTCGATACTGAGACGAATAATTGAAGGTTGGAAGAAAATCTAGACCTGCTGGAAGAAGTGAGAACAAGTGCTGAAACTAGAGTGGGTGCCTACAAAAGGAAGACAGATGAATACTTTAACAAGAGAATAAGGACAAGGTCTTTCAAGGTAGGCGACCTAGTACTAAAGGAGGCCAAGGTGACTACAACGGAAGAAGGGAAGCTAGGGCCATATGTAGTGATAACCAGTCATCACACCAAGAGCTTATCGCCTCAAAGACGCCATGGGGCATGAGTTGCCCCACCCTTGGAATGCCGAGCATTTGAGAATATTTTATGTTTAAACTTGTTAGTTTTTTCACGATGGGTTTATTAATTTGATTCAATAACAATTTGTTTCTTTTGATCACTTGACTTTATTACTTTAGTAGTTGCCTAGTCAACACCTTCTCGACAAGGCTACATGGTTAAGGAACTCTCCCGTTATGCCTTTCGCCACTCGAGTTGGCCAGTCTCAATCTAAACCTAGGGCCACGTCTCCCCTTTCTGGTAGGTGCAAGCAATAAAAGGAATATCATTTCAATATTATCATTCTAATAAGTAAAGGAATAGTTCGTCTCTTAGCTAGGTATGAGTTACGCTGTCGATGTACCCTCCCACTACACCTTTTTCGCCAAGGTTACACAGTCGAGGAACTCTCTCGTTACACCTATTCGCAAAGGTTATACAATCAAGGAACTCTCTCATTACACCTCTCGCCAGAGTTACACTGTCGAGGCATCCTCCCGCTACACTCTTTTTGTCAAGGTTACGCGGTTGAGGAACTTTTCTGCTACACCTTTTCGCCAAGGCTACACAGTGGAGGAACTCTCCCGTTACACCTATAGCTAGAGTTATGCGATCGAGGCTCCCTCCTGCTATATTTTTTTTCACCAAAGTTAATCAATCGAGGAACTCTCCCACTGCATCTTCTCGCCAAGGCTACACGGTCAAGGAACTCTCCCATTACTCCTCTCGCCAGAGTTACGCAGTCAAGGCACCCTCCCAATACACTCTTTTTGCCAAAGTTAAGCGCTCGAGAAACTCTCCCACTACACCTTATCGCCAAGGCTACACGGTCGAGGAACTCTCCCTTTATGCCTCTAGCCAGAGTTACTTGGTCAACGCACCCTCCTACTACACTCTTTTTGCCAAGGTTACATTGTCAAAGATCTCTCTCGCTACACCTTCTCGCCAAGGCTACATGGTCGAGGAACTCTCATATCCTGCTATACTATTCTCGCCAAGATTATGCGTCGAGGAACTCTCATGCCGTGGCATTCTCCAATTACGACTTGAAATCAAAAGAACATCAAACGAAATGAAAATAAAAGCACAATCAATCAAATGAAAGGAACCAATCACCACGAAACCAAGAGCATAGCCGAAATCAAGATAATAGAACACATTGTTCAAACACAACAATTGTCCAAAGATAACACTTGTCCAAATAAAATATAACATATGTGTCTAACGTATACAAAAATCAGGGCTAACTACAGAAAATCAAATTTTAGAAATGACGAAGAGGAGGAAAGGCATATGGCATGGTATCTCTCCCAAGGGAATCGAAGATATGATAAGCAGTGGGTCTAGCCCGTGTCTACTTCCACTACAGGGTATGAAGGTCTACCTCAGGATGGTTGAGCAAGCACTCACATAGCTGCTTGATCCTGAACTTGAACCCAAGACCCCAAGCTCGACCTTAAACTACATGGGTAGCACTAAGTTGAGGAAAAACATGACTAATTTGTTCTTGCGAATGGGCTAACTCCACGGTCAGTTCGGTTATTTTCGATTCCAACCTAGACAGGTTCTTTTTGTAAGTCTCCAAGACTTGGTTTGGCTACAGATAATGCTGATCATGCTCTTTGAGCTCTTTCCTCACCGCGACCAAGTCGCACTCGGCTTGGGCTTTCGCTCCCTCAGTTATGCTCAGTTGGGTGTTAAACTCCCGACTTCCATCCTCTGAGATCACAAGTCGAGAAATGGTGTCCGCCTTCACCTTTTTTAGCTCTTCGATCGCTTTCTCCATTTGACCGAGCCAAGCAACCAAGCTGTCCCGTTCTGTTCTGTTAGTTTCCACTTCAAGTCTATATCGTTTGATCTCCTCCATAGAGTTCACCACTTCAGATTTGAGGTAGTCAACTTGGCCACGCAAGGAAGCAACTTCATCTTCAAGCTGGTGAGATGTACATTTTGCCCAAGATAAGTCCTCAGCCATCTTTTCTTTCTCAACCCGAGCAGCGACGACAGCACCATGAGCACTGCCAATAAAGGTCCGCATATACTAGTTCTCCTCCTCTAGCTCTAAATGGTCTTCAACCAGTGAGACCGCCAATTGGTCCACTCCATGAAAAACCCAACCAAGTAAAACAAATAGCAGAATAAGGGAAATTTCAAAAACAAAAGAACTAACCGGCAAAAGAATGTTGTGAAGATTGCAAACGATGGAATGAAAACCCTATTTATGGCGTAAACTGGCACCCCGAGAAGAACCACTTTGGCAAGAAGAGGAAGCACCTTGGCAAGAACTCGATGAGTTATGGATGTCAGGGACATGGAAAAGCACACCAGCAGCCTCTTCTAGGACAGACGTCTCCTGATCAAACATAATTGGGGTTGTCGAAGGATGAGAGGAGACTTAAGGGGGAGTGTTAGTGGTCGCCTGAGTGGATAGTCCTGCCACTCATTCAGGCGGGGTCATTGTGTCTTCTTTTTGGGCAGGCGATACCCAAGATGGTCAGCCGAGAGGGTCGTGTGTTGGGAAAGTTAGAGAGGGTTCATGACCTACCGCCTGAGAAGTGCTAAAGAGCGAGGAAGGTATCGACACCTTACTCCCACTGGTGAAAGACAGATCGGGAAAAATGAAAGGCATCTCTAGAGTGATCCCACCTAAGACCGTTGAGGCAAAAAGTTGCTCATGTGAAAGGACTCCCTGAAGCGATCCAAAGAGGGAGGAAAGTCGCTCATGTGAGGCACATTCAGGCGGTCTGGGTTTAAAACGGCAATGACATCGCCCTCCTCCAAATGAAGTTCATCTTCTAGGGCTGTCGTGTGTTGAGAAACCTAAGACAAGACTTTGGTAGGGGCTGCTGGAGATAAGTCAAATTCAGCTTCTATCACCAACTCCAAATCGGCTTTAACCTGGGCCATGAGCTCATCAAAAGACTTGGTCTCAGGTACTTGGGGGCAACCTGAGATGTCTCCACCACTTGCTTGAGGGGGTGAAGTTCCACGCCTAGTGGAACTAGACTCATTGTGACGCCCCCAGATTCTGCTTGGGATCTGACAGACATCTGAAGCGTCAGAAGATGCAACACAAAGTTACCTACCACCGTTCATGACATATAAGATGCAATGTTCCTAACATGCATATAGCATTATGCATTATTCGCAACGGATAATTTTCTTAATAAATATTCACGATTACAGTACGGGTTTCAGAAGACTGTAATCTCAAAACATTGGATACCTGGCTCCATTATTACATTGCTGCAATACACTATTAGGTTAGTTCATTGAGTAACTCTTATAACTCGACTAAAGATGCTAGAATACTACCCAAAGACCAAACTATAGAGGCTGCAAGCTCCGCATGGCGTCTAGTCAACCTCCTTCAGTCTGCCAGTGTTTACTCCTTGCTCTAATCCTGACACATTGCCTACCGTTTAGGGGGAATGGTAGTTGGGACTACCACAGTGAGATTTGATTACAAATCTCAGCAAGTTAACAGGAAACTTCCACACAGATTAATGATGCATGCATAACAGTAAAAGCATAAATGAATAATCAAAGTCATCAGTAAGTATAGCATAACTTGACATATAGTATGGCATAAAAGACATAACTTGAACTGAAACTGAAACTTAGATTGACGTGACATGACATGTACGTGAATTTAAAACATAACATGGACTAGCAACATAGCATGAACGTGAACTTGAAACATAACATGGACTTGAAACATAGCATGAACTTGAACATAGATAATTTGAACATGAACTTGATCATAACATGAATTTGAACATAACATAACATAAACATGAACTTGAAATATAACATAGACTTGAAACATAGCATGAACGTGAATATACATAATTTAAACATAAACTTGAACATAACATGAGCCTAAACATAACATAACATAAACATGAACTTGAAACATATCGTGAACTTGAACATGACATAATATGAATGTAAACATAACCTAACATGAACGTGAGATTGAAACATAATATGGACTTGAAACATAGTATGAACTTGAACATACATAACATAAACATCAACTTGAACATGACATGAACCTAAACATAACAGACATAAATGTGAACTTGAAACACAATATGAACTTGAACTTGAATTATTTACTTAACATGAACTTGGACTTGAATTCTGACAGAATATGAACTTGAACATAACATGAACCTGAACATAACATAACATAAACGTGAACTTGAAACATAATGTGAACGTGACCATGACATAAACATGAACATAACATGACATAATGTGAACTTGAAACATAACATGGACTTGAAACATAGCACTAACGTGAACATACATAATTTGAACATGAACTTGAGCATAACATGAACCTGAACATAATATAACATAAACGTGAACTTGAAACATAGCATGAACTTGAACATGAATTCTTTACTTAACATGAACTTGAACTTGAATTCTGACAATTAAAATGATTTCACCAGTCATTTCATCAGGAATAGTGAACAATCAGAATGATTCCGCCCAACATATTTCGTCAGAGATACTCAAACAATCAGAATGATTCTATCATGAGTATTTTAAATCACGTACCCTAGCAATCAAAATGATTATACTAGGAGTACCTAGTAATACTCTGACAATCAGAATGATTATGCTAGAAGTATCTGCATAATTGAACTTGAACTGAATTCTCTACCTAACATGAACATGAGCTTGAATTCTGACAATCAAAATGATTCCACTAGTTGTTTCTTCAAGAATAGTGAACAATCAGAATGATTCTGCCCAACATATTTCTTCGGAGATACTCAGATAATCAAAATGATTACATCGTGAGTATCCTAGACATAACTGACTTGAACATAACTCAAAAGATATGATTTACTTGAGATAAAAACATTTCGTAACATGACATAACATGTAGCAGACAACATACTTAACATGACATACTTGCAACAGTGAATACTACATGATATGACATACATGTAACAGATGACATACTTAACTTAACATGACATACTTGCAATGTATAGCAATACGTAACAGAATATCTTATGTAGCAAATGAATAATTTGGAACAAAATAAATTCTACGTAACAGATAAATATGTAATGACATGGCATGACATGAAAAATATAACAACATACGAATATAGACTGTAGTTCTCTTACCCATCACACATACACAGTAAACTGATAATAAGTTAAAAGCTAACTTACCTCGATAGTCGCATTCTACAAGATTAAAGTACGAAACACAAGAAACTATAAGAGGATATTCTAAAAGTTGAAAATTTAATTACTAACAATTAGAAATGTGAAAAGAGATAATTTAGAATAAAATTACCATTTTACCCTCTACTTGTGGAAAAATGACAATTTTACCCATAACTTGAGGATTTCACATCCTAATTTCAAAAATTACCAAAATTTATATTCCTCGTATAAATTTTTTCCTAAACTCAAATATCAACTTAGAAAAAATGAAAACCATTCACAACTATAGAAAACTCACTTTGGCCGAAACATTCATAGGTCATTTCTCTTGATTTTGGTCGCACTTCTTTTAATTTCAAAACTCATGATCAAACCAAAATTTTTTAACAAAAATCTTCCTATCTTAAGTTTAAAAACACACTTAAAAATATCTATTAAGAAAAAGCTAAACATCAACACCAAACTTTTTGTAAAAAGAACCAAACTTTTTAACAAAAAGTAAACCCTTAAATCACAAATTTTAACCTTAATAAAAACATCTACAAGAATTCCAAAAAATTAAATCTTACTTCTAACACATTCATAACATCATATTAAGATCAACCATGCTTTAAATCATCAAATAAAAGTCACTAAAATTCACAAAACAACACTTAGAGTTTTTGGTTTTACATTTAGTCCAAAAACATAAGTTTTTCTCTTAACTAACTTTGATCAATCTCTTGATCCATGACTTACAGACATGTGATCTTCAAACTAAAACATTACATAGTTTAAAAATGTGTCCTAAAAAAGATCTAACATCAAACTTAAAATCGCATAGCTAAAACTCAATAAAACATGGATCTATCAAAAAAAAATCAAATCTTAGACCTAACCGAAATCCTCTTGCATAGAAAAATCATGTCTTTGCCACTAATATTAAATATATTCAAAATAACATTCTAACATGTAAATAAGAGACCTATAATCATCATATAAAAATATCAAAACCTTTGGAGTAAGATTAATTCACAAAATATTCAAAATTTCTCAAAACAGAAACTGTTTTTCCACCTCCAGTTTTCAAGTTTCTAGATCTTAGGAAATGTATCATCAAAAGCTTTAGTCATGCAATAAAACCTCAAGGAACATTCATAAAACACATGCTAACAACACTCAATAAAATTTTCGAACCAAGATATGTCCATTAACTTGGTCAAAAACTCCAAAACATAACATACTCTCCAGTTTCACGCCTAGAATGACCTTTACATGGTTAAAAATATTTTTTACCAATCCAATGAGGGTGAAATGAGACAAATAAGATATCTACGAAAATTAGACTTAAAGAATAACAAATTTTATGAATGAGTAATTGTGCAAAAATACATACAGTGGGTCGAGAATCTCCATGCAAAAATACTCAAAAATCTGCCTGAGAGAGCTCTTTTGAGTTTTCCTCAAAGAACGGGGTGAAAAAGTAATGAAATGAAAGAAATGGTGCCTTGCACACCTCCAGACTTCTGGAGGTGGAAGTTATGGGTTTGAATGACCATTGTTTGGAGGTGGCTATGTGACATAAAGTGGAGAATAGATAAGGGCAAGGACTGCCTGCAGCAGCTGTGAGATATGGAGGTTGATGAGGTGGATTTCTCCTTCACATCAAGGCACTATTGGGTGCAGCCAATGGTAGTGGATGGTATGCCATGTGTGGGAGGAAACTTCTTCAATAAACTTTGCCAAGGTGGCCAAATTCGTGGGCCTTAGTGACCCTCAACCAAGTGGGCTTCAATTTGGGGTTTAAAGGGGGTTTGGTTAGGGTTTGAAATACTATTAAGCCCAAATCCAATTTTTCTTGGCCCAATCAAATTTTCAAGATTTAAAAGGTTGGATAATGATGTTATAACAAGAATTTGAGAAATTAATAGTATGTCAAATTGATTTAAACGCAGTGCTAGAAATCGGAAAAAAGGTTTGGAGGCCAACTTTAGGGTTTGTGAAACCATTTAGGGTTCGGTTTCAACCAAAATTTTGTAGTTTCAATTGGATTCCAACCATTTAGGATTTCACTAGGGTTGAAACCCTCTTTGGTCCCGCACAAAATCAGTTGATCAGATGAAAAAGAGAATAGGGTTTCTTTCAGGTGGCATGATCTCACACTTTGATTCCTTCATAATCAAACCCATGGTCCTCTTTGTAGTAAGTGTCTCATACTATTTACTCTATGTGGCTAAGGTCTTGCCAAGTGTCCAAATAAAACTTCTCTAACCTAATTTGGACATTCCACACTGTGATTTTAAAAATATTACACTTGATGCACTTATCGAGGTTACTATTCATTCAAAAAAAAAACATAATAAACTTAGTACCAAAAAATTCTAAATATTCATATTAACCTATAGTGAAAATGGTCTATCGAAATTCGACCCCGAACTGCTCCTAAAAATAATTTTGCAATTTCGAACAGGCGTTTTGTCCGAAATTATGAAAATGGATTATTGCGCCATGAAATCCTAAATAATCAACTGAGTCTCATGGTGTAGACCATAACACATTCTGATATTTCTAACTATCTCAAATAATTAAACTCGTAGTTCTAGTACCATAGTTAGTGATAACACTAACTATATTGACAAACTAAAATTTGGGCGATTGGTCAGTTCATGAAAACTTATGGGGTCTTCAAGAAGTTCATAAAGTCAATAGAAGTTCCACCAATAAATTTCTAGCGGGTTGTTACATTCATCAGAAGGCTTGCCACCAAACTAGCCTTCTTCTTTTTCTTGGCCCCTATCGTCGGGGTGGCCCTCTCTTTAAACCAATCGCTGGTGACGGAGCGCCCAGAAACTTGCAGCCAAGTACATGTGCCTTGCTAAGCACCATTAAAAACCTATCAATATTAGAAGGGGTCAAAATGACATCCAGCCCAGTGGAGCTAATGTTTTGTCCTGACCAAGCCTATAGCAACTGAATACGCGCTTCTTCTAGGGGAGAAAGGAGAATCTCAAATTCACGCTCATTGTAAACTAGAGACCAAGAGGCTCTAATGGGGAACTCCTGATTTGAGACCTCATTCGCAGAAAATTCCCAAACTTCACCTAAGACAAAGAAAAATTTCATCTACCAATCGTTGGCATGGGAATATTGACGCTCCAAGTGAACTAGTTTACTACGGGTCCTAAAACAGCCAAAGAACGCAGCAAGCCATTAAAATCCTCCAGGCGTTAGGCACCAGTTGGGTCGGGGCAAGTCCCAAGACATCTAAGACGTCACAGACAAGTCCCACAAAGGGCAAACAAAACCCCATCACAAATATAGTCATATACAAAGCAACAGAAACAGGCATACCTCTTATATCAACGGCTCTGCAGTGCTAGTCAGGCAACCCTATCGTCATCGAGTCTAAGATGTTGAAGTTGTCCCTCGCAGCATCTAGTTCGCGATGGGAGATGGTTGAGGACCACCGAGTACCCTAGAAGATCGAGCGGGAAGCATTTTCCCCTTCTCTAGTAACGTTCATAGCGGCCCCTCCAGGACAAATGGAGGAATCGCAGGATCGCAAAGAGGCGGCCTCACGAGAGAAACCTTTGGGATTGCTCTTTTAGAAAGCCATGGGTTCAAGAGAAAAATTTCTAAGAAAAGTGAGAGAAAATACGCAAAGAAGGTAAGGTGCTCGAAAGAGATAGAGAGGGAATGTCAAAGAGAAGAAAGGGAAAAGAAGGAAGAACCAGAAGATAATAAATAACCGTAATAGTTGAAGAAGGTACATGTGAAATGGTGCAAAGGCGAAACGACTCCTAACAGGCGCATGTGAAATGAAAGAAAACCCAAAGAAAGAAAACGGCGTCTCAATTACAAGTCCCATCACGCTATGCATGATGAGACTTCGTAGGGTAACTAGAAGGAGCGTAATCCTCTCTCAAGGGCCCATTGGGTATTATTGTGGGCTTGGACCATGGGCTGGTCCAATAAGCTAATGAGTATAAGGCCTAAACTCACGCAAGTCTAATATGAATAGAGCCAAACCACTAACTGCCCAGGTATCTCGAGATGAAAGGGTGATCGGCTCATTTGGAGATAAGATAAGCTCTAAATCCTTAAGACTTGAATTTCAAATAACAAACAGGATAGTTATCGAATATAATCGATCCGATGAAATCACAAAACTCTATATTTAGGGGTCATATACGATTATGATCTTATCTGGATATTTAGTTGAAAAAATTATTTTAATATTAGCTGACTTAGGCATCAAAAGTGTCCCAACGAACCTCCTAAGCCTTTTCACCATTTGTTTACAGGTGATCACGTGTGTAAAACTATGAAAGACGTCCTGACCACACAAAAATCGAATAAGAGAATGCTTAAAATATCGTTTAGAGAAAATATTGTCGCCGAAAATCCCCAGTCCGAAGTAATAATGGCTTTGGATTAGGACTCTAGACTGGCATCCAAACCCAAATCTGATCGTATAGGGTGTTGAATTTGTATTGAGGTTCTAGACCGGCTCAACCAGTTGTTCAACCCAATTTGTAAAAATTTAATTATAAACTAACTTCCTCTAGAGAATTTTTTTTTTTTTAAATGCTTGCATTAAATATGTTTTCCAAATTGAGAATAAGTTTATTATTCGTTCCCATTTTTCCGAAAAATATGATTCAAAGCTTTCTGTTTCCCAAGTTTAAATTATTTTAGTAATTTTACCAAGTGTATATACAGTATATTGACGGTTGACTTTCTAGATCGATTTCCGCTAGCAGCACTGTCCGTCTTGAATTCTATATTCATATATATAATGACTTTAAATTTGTTTTCTTCTTTATATTTTTTAAAGAAGTTTCTGTTGAGTGTGTATTTCGTTCGTACGAGATATCAAATTTCAAGATTGCGTTTCGATATGCCAACATTTAAGAACAGTTACTAATTATTTGATAGAAAACGATTGATAGTAGTAGCGGGCGAGCAGCGACAATTCATTACAAAGGGGAGCACAGATCTGCATGTCAGTGCTCATAATTAAACTACAAGGCAAAGTACAAAAACCAAACGATCGAGTAAACAGCATGAACAGAGTTACGTAGAACGCTACTAGTTGAATACTGTTTTAAACTTTCATGGATAGACCAGTGCCCAACGGGAACGATAACATAAGTTGAATCTCTTATTTATATGCATCTACACATGCGTGGGATCAGTTTGCAGATGGAGGTTTGTGGGGTGGCTTGTGCGAGTGAGTCGGCGGCTTCTTTCCGACGGTTGGAGGCTTCAACTTTCTGGGTGGCTTGTGGGAGTCTTTTGCGTCCTCCACCAGATGGTCTCCAGGGTGATGATCATGAGGTGGTTTGTGTTCTGGAGGTGGCTTCTCTCCCTTTCCCTTACCCTTGGGAGGTTCTTCACCATGGGTTGGTGGCTTGTGCTCTGGGAATGGCTTCTCTTCCTTGTTGAGTGGGGTTGGTGGTTTGTGTTTTGGAGGTGGTTTTGCTCCCTTTGCCGGAGGTTTGCCAGCCAAACTTGGTGAATTTTGTTCATCTAGGGAGTGGGACTCAAGTAAAAGTCGTCCAGGGTGTTGATCATGTGGTGGTTTGTGCTCTGGAGGTGGCTTCTCCCCTTTTCCCTTACCCTTGGGAGGTTCCTCACCATGGGTTGGCGGCTTGTGCTCTGGGAATGGCTTTGTATCCTCATTATCAAGAAGGGTTGGTGGCTTGTGTTTTGGTGGTGGTTTCTCTCCCTTGGGTGGTTTGCCTTGCAAAGGTGGCTTGTGAATTGGAGGTTTGTTCTCGTGTTTGGGAGGCTCATGGTGATCAGCTAGTACTGAGGCAGTGCTGAGAAGCACCACTCCAAAGAGCAACACTAGGCAGTATTTGGTAGTCATCTTAATTTGGACTCTCGATGGTTCGAAACAACAAAAACTCTTATGTCTTTTATAATGGATCAGAGCTAGCCTAGTGCGTCAGCTCACATGTCACTCCGCATCTGAATTTCTACGTACACATCAAATCCACAGCCGATACGGTTTATTCTTTTAACATTCTATTAGTGTAGGGCCACTAAATGGGTCCTGCGGAGTTGAAAAGTTTGACAATGTTACAAGGTTGTCAACTTGTCTCCGTGAAGGGAAGTGGAAATTAAGTAACGTATGAGCTCTTCTAATTGCACGAAACCCATTTAGTGGATCATGTTCAAAACTTGGTTCTTCGATCTACTTACTACCTTGAAGATAGAAGTCTTCAAATCCTTGGAATCCATGTATCTAATTCTCACCAATAGGAAGGTGATTCGGTGAAAAAAGAAAACAAAACATTCAGATTATAAAATTGATCAAATGGAGATAAACTTGTATCACTGTTAACATAAGTACTTTTGATGGCACATGGAATTGAAGTGCTAGTGATCCGACATCGTGCGTAGATTCAATACATATATATCTGCCGGCATGAGAAATGTACAGTAGCATTAGCTAGCTGTATACATTTATAATAAATAAACTTAGCTTTATCCCAATATCAGTGGTTCCATTTCCCACTTAGCTAGGTTAATTGGTGACTTAATTCCGCTAGCCATGGGACACTAGAATACCAAAAGTGCTGTATGATAATTGAATAGTAGTGGCCCCATGAATTGGGGGCTCAGCCGTAAAGTCTATGTGAATAGCGGAAATCTTCTGTACCATGCCCAATAAAATTAAATGTTACTAATTATGAAGGAAGCTATATCTTATCGAACGTCCATGTGTCACGCGGTACATGATTAAATTATATATATTCAGACCTGAAAGAGATCATAATAATAATATTTTAGCAAGTCATGTCTCGCTGGTCAGGATTAAATGAGTCGCGTGTGTGAACTATATATTGAAGTTTGGGGCACACTGATCATGTAGACTCGATATTATATTAGAAGTAGTGGACTATTAAGAAAAGTGCCACTGCATTATTAATCTAACCGCACCGAAATCATCATGTACGTACCTTGATCTCTCCTCTCTTGGTGATCTGTCATGTCCGGTTAAGAAAGAAAGAAAATTCAGATAAAATGTATGTATTAATGAAAAGCGTTAATTAGTCGCTGCTTGATCTGCATTATCTGCATATATGCCTCCAATTAAATAACTATAAAGTAAAATTTCCGATAATAAATAGTAAATATGGAACTAATTAATACGTTTGTTTATACGTACGTACGTACCATATATATATAACTACTTTAATATAAGTACCTACCCGGACACTTTATAATTACGTTTCTCATTATATATATATATATATATATATATATATATATATATATATATATGAGGATGTCGACTGATCAGTTAAAGTACTAGTGGAACTGTTTTTCAAAGAAAAAAGTGGATTAGCTCAACAAATTAATTTCTTTTTAATTCACCGACCGGATTCGAACTCCACCGAACTAATTAACTTCTTTTTCGAAAGGCAGGCAGAATATTATCTCCACGAGCATAAATTGTTTTTAGCGTAGACTGGCATATATATATATATATATATGCAGCTAAAGTTGGAATATGAGCCAATATTTTAATTAATAGAACTGGTGTCAGAAAAACAAGTGCATACGTTTAAACCTAGCTATATATGTGTGAATTGTATATATTATATCCTTTATCACCGAATTCAATTACGCTCAAATATCTATATCTATATATATATATATATATATATAAATATACGTCCAATTTTTGGATATGCAGTACTACTCATCCTATGCATGAGTGATAATTTTTAGGTAATTGTGATCTGAATTAGTTGGCTAGCTAGCCATGCGCACATTGCTGCCTAAATACATACATATAATGTGCTTTCGGTAAATTTCCCAACTAATAAATCACTATGATCAGGAGATCAAATGTCCACCTTACACGTGCTCCAATTGTTGATGAATGCCCAAATTCGAAAGAAATTGGAGTCGTCGATCGATTAATCCAACTCAAAACTAATGCATGGTCTGAATTGGACCTCTAGAATACCAGCATCCAAACCAAAATTAACGTGCTGAATTTGGATTCATCGTTGATCTAGACCGGCTTACAAGTTTATCCCAAATTCCAATTAGTAAATATATAGTAATTACACTGTATTTATTATATTTCTATATATATAAAATAGTCTATAATACAGACTATGTGCGGACTTGCATTTTCTTGCTCTATCATCGATTTATCGTTTCTTAATTTCCGCAATCTATCTATAAATTTATTGTTGGAGGCTCTTTCCAAAATACGCAAAAAAAAAAAAAAAATAGAGCACCCCGACCATTTTTCTTGCTCTCGTTTCCGCATTTAACTAACATCTTTTATATAGGCTACAAATACCCAATATAAAGAATGCACTTGGGACGAAAGGGAGTTCATACTACTTATCTTATAATAAGGTCTAGAAAGAATATTGACCTACATATGAGGGAGGATATTGAGAAATAATTTTACATTATTTGTAAATAATGTTTTGGATATTTTTATAAAGAATGAGTAATTATCCCTTGTTAAATTGGTTTTATAAGATGAGTTAAGCCTTGAATTTTTTAACACGGTAATTTTTTTTTTTCTTTTTAAGTTCTTCCTCTGAGCATAATGCTTTTAACTTCCTCGTATGAGGTATTAGATCTCACGAGGGAAGCATATGATGACATATATGTCAATATTGAGAACTATTATCATCATTACGTGATATTTTAATAATTCTCGTCACCGGCATAAGTATAATGCTTTAGTGTTTTCTTTCTGCAACATTAAATATTTGTTAGAAAACGATTAGATAGATAGACATTACGTACGTAGTATCTGGCAACAACGTACACACTATAATAAGAAGCTAGCGCATAACTGCATGTCAATGCTCGTAATTAGGGCACAAGGCCGAGTACAAATAATATAACCAGAACACAACATGAACATAGATCACTACAAGTAGCTGGAAACTGTTCCATGGATGAACAGTGTCTGACAAGAAAGATAACATATATTGCAGCTCTTATTTTTATGCATGTGAACGTGCGTTCGATTAGTTTGAGGACGGAGGTTTGTGGGGTGGCTTGCGAGAGGGAGTTGGTGGCTTCTTTCCTGCAGTTGGAGGCTTCAACTTTCTGGGTGGCTTGTGGGAGTCTTCTGCATCCTCCACTGAATGGTCTCCAGGGTGATGATCATGAGGTGGCTTGTGCCCTGGAGGTGGCTTCTCTCCCCCCTTTCCTTTACTCTTGGGAGGTTCATCACCATGGGTTGGTGGTTTGTGCTCCGGGAATGGCTTCTCTCCCTTGTCGAGTGGGGTTGGTGGTTTGTGTTTTGGAGGTGGATGTGCTCCCTTGGCCGGAGGCTTACCGGCTAAACTTGGTGAATTTTTTTCAAGGGAGTGGGACTCGAGTAAAAGTCGTCCAGGGTGTTGCTCATGCGGTGGCTTGTGCTCTGGTGGTGGTTGCTCTCTCTTTCCCTTACCCTTGGGAGGTTCATCATTATGGGTTGGTGGCTTGTGCTCTGGGAATGGCTTCTCTCCCTTGGCCGGAGGCTTGCCAGCCAAACTTTGTGAATTTTGTTCATCAAGGGATTGAGACTCGAGTAGACGTCGTCCAGGGTGATGATCGTGAGGTGACTTGTGCTCTGGAGGTGGCTTCTCTCCCTTTCCCTTACCTTTGGGAGGTTCTTCACTATGGGTTGGTGGCTTGTGCTCTGGGAATGGCTTCTCTCCCTTGTTGAGTGGGGTTGGTGGTTTGTGTTTTGGAGGTGGCTTTGCTCCCTTGGCCGGAGGCTTACCGGCTAAACTTGGTGAATTTTGTTCAAGGGAGTGGGACTCGAGTAAAAGTCGTCCAGGGTGTTGCTCATGCGGTGGCTTGTGCTCTGGTGGTGGTTTCTCTCTCTTTCCCTTACCCTTGGGAGGTTCATCATTATGGGTTGGTGGCTTGTGCTCTGGGAATGGCTTCTTATCTTCATGACTATCAAGAAGGGTTGGTGGCTTGTGTTTTGGAGGTGGTTTCTCTCCCTTGGGAGGTTTGCCTTCCAAAGGTGGCTTGTGAATAGGAGGTTTGTTCTCGTGTTTTGGAGGCTCATGGTGATCAGCTAGCACTGAGACAGTGCTGAGAAGCACCACTCCAAAGAGCAACACTAGGCAGTATTTGGTAGTCATGTTGGTCGATCGATCCCTTTTGGTTTCGAAACAACAAGAATTCTGTGTCTTTTATAATCGATCAGAGCTGTAGCCTCTTACGTCAGTTCACATGTCACTCTGCACTTAAGTTTCTACTCGCTCCAAAGTCGACACGTTTTCTTGTTTGGCACATTATAAATGTAGGGTCCCATTAGATCCGTGGAGCTGAGATGTTTGACAATGTACCAAGGTTGCACCTGGTGAAGGCAATTAACTGAGAGTTTACACCTCGAATTCTTTGTATGCATTTTTAACATGATCATCCGTATAGATATGTAGTTCTCACGGAAGGGAAGAAAAATAAATAAAGGAAATTCCTGTATGGGTCATTAACGAGTACACACTTTGGCGTTACCATAAGAAATACGTACAAAAGAGACTGTAATGTGCGTACGTAGATTCTCTCTCTCTCTCTCTCTCTCTCTCTCTATATATATATATATATATATATATATAATTGAATGCTATTTTAACTGAATAGTAACTAAGCCTGTGTGAAAACCTTCACTAGTGGCTCATAAAAATGTTAATAAAATCTGATGGGATCAGATATCAAGCTCCCAACTTCATTTTCAATATCCGTCAGTCTTCCTCCGGCACGTGGTGGTCCCCCCCTCGCTAAGTTATGAAAATGGTCCTGTGTGAACTGTTGAAGGCAGAGGCACACTGATAATGTGGGCTTGTTCCTATTACCACTTTGGACTCAATAGCAGTACTGCATGCAGCCAAGACGTACGTGCATGAAGTTGTACGTGGCCAATAAAAAAAGCCATGCAGTTCATCTAATTAACGCACTGACATGTACTTTTTGTTTTAATCCCGTTGGTTTTTCTCTATTCTAATGTAAATTTTGTGTGATTTAGGAAGAAAAATAAAATAAAAATGAAAAATATGTCTCGGTTCGCTAGAGTCCATGAATGGCCACCAAAAAAGAAGGCAATCAACATATGCCCCCGTATTGGAGAGTTTAGCAAAAATGCCTTGTTGCATTGCTGATAATTGCGATAATCATTTCTAGGATAACCGGTATATATATTGGCCTATGAATCTATGATAAGTAACGAAAATACCTAAGAGTTAAAGCTAATAGTAGAACGGTTGAAAAGGAGAAAGTACTTAAATCAGCTCAACGTACAAACTTTTTCATTGAGTTGCAACTCCACTAGCTGTCCTCATTTTTCTTTTCAGAGCGAGTTCAAGAAGCAAAAATCAACCAAAAAGATGATATAAATTGAGCGATAGAGTTTATGTGGCTTCCTGGATTAGTTTGCAAAGACAGCTAGTCCCATTCAAACGGGTTTTGATGTCTAACGAGACAAGGCCAGCTTGGCTTACCGTTTGGCATCATCTTTTGGGCCCTCTAATTAATAGTTTTATACTAATCGTGGGACTCACCAACGTTGGGTTCCAGATTTGTACCCCGAAATGGGCCATCGAGGGATAGTCCTCTCTGTCTCCGATCAATACTCGCAGTACTAACTTGCCAGAGGGCCATCGAGAGACTTCCTGCTCATATTCAGATTACATAAATGGTTGGGGTCCCGAGACTGGGTTTCAAGAGTGGCTACCGACATTATTTTTTTTTAACTTAACTATTTTTTAATGAAGTCTGGGTATACAAGGAAAAACTGTCAATAATCCTTCGGAGTGTGCACTCATTAGTTTCAAGTTTCTTGATTGTTTCATAGTTATTTGGTGTATATATTTTCGGTCGGTCAGTTTAATTGTTCCAATTGTATAGATGCAAAACACCCAATGGTCATATCTTGAACATAGGCGTCTTGAACTTAGAAATGAAAAAGACGTATCCTTCTTTTTCATTTCTTTTTTACTTTACCGATTAACGTGGCATGTATGCATCGATGCGTGTTGTTCTATATATGTGGGCGCTGCAATTCACAACTTTGCGAATGGCGTTTCTTCAATTCCCATTGGGGATGGGGACCCTCAAAATAATAGACAGTAACACGTGAAACTGTCCTTCAAACTAAACTCTCTGAAATTTTAGGGGTGTAGAACGGGGCTAAATTTTTTTCCAATCCAGTCCAAAATCAGGAAATCCAGGTCAATCCGGGTGGGTAGAAAATTCTTATACCCACCCAAATCCGGTTACAGATCCAATTTTTAAACCAGATATCCGTACCCTTTTCCCTCAGCTCTCCTCCAAAAAACGAGTCTTACGAGACTAGCCACCAGCACCATGAGTACTACGGACTCGGGCACGTGAATGTGGGTGGGAAACTACCCTTGGGGCTAGAGAGGAAGACTTTGAAGGTGTTCGATGGACAACTCTATTTAATATCTCTAAAATTCGCCTTGACTTGAAGACTGGAAAGTCCAAGCGCCATCCCATTTTATCCAATTCTGAACAGGTAAACGAGCATTAGCATTGATCTATGCATATACATATACAAAATCACCTATTTTGCATATCCACATTGCCATTCAAGTAAAACTCTCACATTGGCTTATACATATTTGAGACAAAATAATAATAAATTATTATTATTTTATTATTATTAATTTTTTACCTAAATACAATTTCATAGCATCTAGTACATGTATTAATATAATTTCATCCATCCAAATTTAGCAATTCCATATATAATAAAATACATCAAATTTATATACACCAAAAATGAATCTCATGTGCTGATTACGCCCAAAACATAATGCGGTAGTTGTAGCACAACTTTGGGGTGTCGATTCCACAAGAAGACAGATTAAAGAAAATACAACAAATAATAAAAAGAACTAAACGAAAATAATTAATGATTAATAAGAGAAAATTGATTTTAATGTGATTTAGCAAGTAAAATGACAAGGATAAAAATTAAGATCACTGAAATTATAAATAGTAAAGCATCAGGAATTCCTTGCACAAATTGGGTATTTCTAATTATTCTTGATTCAATAAATTACACAATTGGAGATTTATTCAAAGTCCCCAATTAGAAGATATAGAATTAAAACCATTTTAATCGAAAGATAATTCTTTGATAAATCATTCACTACTTTTAAAAACTTTGTGAATTATCATCTTCATTGACAAAATCCAGCGACGACAATATACCCAGTGGGCAATACTGCAGCAAAGAATTAAATCAATAAAGACAATGAATTGCAAAACGAATTTCGATCTTAAAACTAGAGAGAGAACCTCCTCCTTCTCTCTAGAAACTCCCGAAATCTTAAAACTTGTTTGAGGGTGTGGGAGCTTTGGCTCCTCCCCCCTCACCTTTCCCCTTGTTTTTTGTCCTTCCTTTCTTCTCACATCTGCATTTTGTATTGTTCAACTTGTGTTGTTTTAGTTTTTTCAGATCTAATAATAGAAGACACTGTCCTGGGTTTCTGATACTTCTATGATACTTCTCCACCCCTACTTCTCCAACCCATAGTGTTATGAGCTGGTAGCATTTCGGCAGAGGCAGGGGAGGCAAGATCGGCACCATCCATGCGTAGATCGGTACCATCCATGAGCAGATCGGCACCATCCATGTAGATTGGCACCATCCATGAGTAGATCGGCATCATCAACCACCTGGAGCAGATCCACACCGCCTGGATAATGTGGGTATGGGCAGGGGTGGCGGTGGCATGAGATCGGCAGGTGCAAATCGTGGGCGTCTGCAGCGGTGGCTGAGGGTGGAAGGATGAGCAGCGTTCGTGCTGTCTGCGCAGTGGGCGGAGGTGGGCAAGCAGTGGGGGCCCTCGGGCTGACGGTAGCACAGGTCGAAGGAGAAGAAGGAAGAAGAAGGAAGAAGAAGAAAAAAAGAAAAAAAAAAGAAAAGAAAAGAAAGGGGAAGGCGGGAGAAGTATGAGATGTAGTCTAGGTAGTGTTGTTTTTCAGTACATGTGTTTTACTTTTTCCATGTATTAACAGTGATGTTTTGTGCGCTGGTTCCGTTTTCAGTGTTTTAGTGTATTTTCTTTTGTTTGTCTTTAGGTCTAGAAAAAAAAATCCATAAATGTAGTGCCCATTCAGACTGGGTCCGAATGGTGTTTCCTCCCCCTCCGCGTAGGCAGAATGGGTGGGCGTTCCTCCTCCATTTCCCGTTTAATCGGGTATGGAGTCATTGTTTTGTGAGTTTTAGTACCTCTGTACTGTACAGAGGAGTGCTATCTTTTAGACTAGGTCTGTAGAGATGCTTTGTTTGGACTAGACCATGCCAGTCACGGAGGTGTACTGGGATTCTACTAACGCTTGTAATGACTTATTTTTAAGTCAATTTGTATGTCCTACCTTATTAATGGAACGAGATTTTCTGTTGTCAAAAAAAATAATAATAAAGATAATGAATTAATCCAAACATAATCAAGGATCTTAACCATTTTATAGAAAAAGCATGACTGAATCTATGAAGGGAATCAATTTCTAGATTATTTGGAGATAAGAAAATACCATAAATAATTAGTGAATGATAAACAAGAATTTGCATTAAAAAAGAACAATCACATGAATCAAAAATAAATTAAAAACACCATCAATTGTGCAAGTTCATTCCTAGCTTTACTTGAGGACTTAGCTGTCCATTTCAAGAACAACGAAAACTCTCAAAACAAACACTGAGTCCGAAACTCTCTCTCGAATTAATTCTCCAAAGTCTTACTGTGTCCTTCTCATTTGTTTCAAGCCTTTTTATAGAATTCAAAAGCCAACAAGAATTAGTTGCCGTGTAGTCCACTTCCATTTCTTTATTTCATCTGGCCGAACCTTCATTATTGTCCAGTTGTTTCTCCTTTGTTCGTTGCCCATGTGTTTCGGTGTCCCGCATGCATGTTATATTCTTTTTCTTCCCTTTTTTTTTTATTTCTTTCAACATCCACTGATCGGTGTCCCTCTCCTTTATATATTTTTTTCTTTTCTCTTCAGCTTGCATCCACCGATTCACGTCCGTTTGTTGTTCACTGTGTCCCACTTATTTCCTTTATGCCGAAAGCTCATGTGCATTTATTTCTCCATTATTCCACCAAGCAATTACGAGCTATCCGCTTCCCTCATTTTTTCTTTGCTTTTAATTCAGCCCATGTGCAGCAACATGCACCTTCATTTCTTTTCTTTTTTTTCTTACTAATGTATTTCCGTCCGAGGCTTTTCTTTTGCTTTAGCCCGTAGTTCCTCGCTTGAATGCTCTATTCTTGTTTGCAAGTCATGTTATGGAAGTGAGAGAGAAAGCAAACCCGAGAGGTGGAGACCAAGTCGAAGCAACGAACTGGGCGGTTATCTTATAGTGGTGAGGGTGGTGGCAGGGCGTATGGTTCTCTGTTTCAAGGAGGTAGAACAGAGGTTGTTGGTCGTGTTGAGGATGGCTTACAGTGGTAATGCTGCATAGCTCGATGGTGCTCGAAGCAATGCTGCTAGAGGAGGCTGCATGGCGGCTCTCGATGATGCTGGGCAGCAAGGGTGCAACTGGGTTGAACTGCTTGTCCGAACATGCATGGCGTGAGGTTCGTCCAGGTGCAGCATGGTGGCTTCGTAGGAGAATGAACAGTCCAGGCAACGATTCTTGGCCGCGTATGGAGGTGATCATGCTGGAATGGTGGTTTCGTGGAGGAGCCTGAACGCATGCATGGAGTCTGCGTAGAGGTTGGACGGAGGTTGAAGATGACGAAAATGACTTGTTGTTTTCGTCTATTGACTAAACGACAAGTCGTTTAGAACAGAGGAGCTTTTAATTTGACAGACAAAATGACACGTCGTTTTTGTTCGTGGACTAAACGACACATCGTTTAGCAGATGACCGAATTCATTTATAACTCAAAACGACATGTCGTTTTTGTTTGTTGACCAAACGACATGTCGTTTAGCCTACGTTGAAAAATAAAAATAAAAATAAAATAAAATAAAAAGTTAAATAAAATAAAACAGGCAGAATAAATAATAATAATTAAATAAACAAAAATAAACTTAGAAAAAGAAAAATAAATAAATAAAGATAAAATAAAACTAGACTAAAATATTAAAAGTGTGTTGTGCATGTGAAGAAACAATATCAAATTAAATCACAAGTATTAAAATCAAGCATAAATTATGCTATTAATCAATTTAAATTGCAACTTGGATTTATGCCTCTTAATCATTTTTTCATCTAAAATCAATAATAAAATAGTAAAACAATTAAAAATGTATTGATTTTAACTATATAAACTATGCAATAATGCAGCCCAATCATGTACTCATAAACAACACATATTAACATGGAAATACAATACAAATACATTATAATACAAATACAATACAAATTTATTACAATATAAATACAATACAAGATCATTTCAATACAAATTCATTAGAATACAAATTTCTCCAACATCATTACAATACAATATAAATTTCTCAAGAAAGGAAGGAGAGAAAAAATGAATAAAATATGTTTTGGAGAGTGAATAGTTGATCTCCAAATTTACATAGATCCTATTCATAACTAGCTAAATATTTGGAGATGCATAAGCCAATGTAGAGGAATTTAGACTCATATTATGCAAATATGACTTTGCATATGGAGATGCATAGACCAATGTGAATGCTCTAAGAGGCCAAAATGGTGAATCGGAACATGCTCGAGAGGAAAACCCAGTTCGTGTATTTATCCCTTACAGAGCCATGGTCAAAAGTATCTGGTTTTGCCAAAGTTGATTTATTCACAAGAGAACTAAAGATGTACATGTATGGTGACGAGAAGTTCGGAGGTGAGCCTCTGTTCCTTTCCAAAACCCCCAATTCAGAGAAAGAAGACCCCGGATACATCCTAGCTTTCATCCACGACGAGGAGTGGAAATCAATGCTCTGTACGACCAATATTGATGTTGATGAGATTCGAAGGAACATCGAGGAAGGAACATCACCGAAAAATAAAGTCCTCAAAAGGTATATGAGATTATCGTGCAAGAAAAAGCATCTCTGAATTTGATTTTTTTTTCCTTTCCTTTTTAGTTTGGTTCAATATATATATATATATATGTGTGTGTGTGTGTGTGTGTGTATAAAATTTAGATATCTGCCCGGGTTTCAATCCAGTTTACGCTGGTGGATATCTGTTCGCTTCTAAAAAGCCGGATCTAGATCTGGATCTTCCCAGATATCCGGATCCAAATGCACAACCCTATAAAATTTTAATTTTTTACATTCTAAATTAATTGGCTAGACTATATATGTGTGTCTACCTACGTACCAAGTTGTTAATAATCCGATACATGTTCGTTGTGCTGGCATTCTACACGCTCTCTACTTTTCTTTTCTTTTTTGAAAGGAAAACTCATAACCATACCATTAAATCAAAAGCATCTTTTGCTAATAAGTGAGCCATAGAGTTGTCATTTCTCCTAACATGAGAAACCTCCCACTTAACAAAATTTTGAATCAACTACTTTGCTTCACACACAAGCATACTAGCACTATTACAGCCTTCTTTGTCACTTTTGAGAGCATTTATAACTTGTGATGAGTTCCCCTCAAGAATAACTTGTGTGAGGCCAAGATCCAAACTAAACTTAACTGTTTGTAGTGATCCATATGCCTCAGCAAGCAAAGGGTCTGGGAATAGATCTTTTCTTGTCCTCATAGTAGCAATGACCTAGCCTTCACTATCCCTTACACTCCCACTCGAATTATACCCTGTACCTTGTCAACAGCACCATCCCAGTTCATCTTGAACTAGTTCGAATGAGGGGCCTTCCAACTCTCTGCTGATGTGCACACCTTACTAGCTCTGAGAGCTCTGTTAGCTTCCTCCTCAACTAACAAATTAAGAATGCCTGTGACGTCCTTAATAAGTACATTAGGGTGTGCAAAGTCTTTCTTAAAGATGAAATTGTTCCTTTCTCCACTAGATTTCCTGGCCACATCAGCAAATTCTTGTATAACCTGGCTATCCATGGACCTTAATAGAGCTTCAAGCAACTGCAGCATAGACATATGAGGGAAAGAACATTTCTGCAAACTTTTAGAGCACTGGCTCCACATGTCCCTAGCAGACTCACATCTCTATAGCACATGAACAATATTTTCTTCATCCATACAGCAGATAGTACAACTTATCTTTTTGAACAGATTAGATTGGGTAGGGTGAGCCTCGAGACAAGCTCTCTATAGGAACACCTTATCCCCAGGCTACGCTTTGAGTTGCCATATCTGTGCCAAACTTCTTTGAAGAAATTACTACTCAAAGCTTGACCCTTTTCTGCCCAGATCCTTGCAATTTCCATGTGGTAAGCACTTCTGACTGAAAAGCCTCTAACTTTTGATCCTTGCCAAATGATTTTGTCCCTACTGTTAAGACAGCTTATAGGATTTTTCAGGATAATTTCTACTTCTCTCGGCTCAAAGATCTCCTACACAAGGTTAGAGTTCCACTGCTTTGAGACAAGATCAATCAAATTTTCTACTATGACATTACTATCCAACACCTCGACAGTGCTTAGAATCCTGCTAGGATTAGGATGTGTAAGCCATTTATCCTTCTAGATGAGGGCATCACTTCCATTACCAATCCTCCAATAGGAACCTGTCTCCACAAGCCTAGCTACAGGACGCTTCTCCATACAAAGGATGGTCTAGAGCCTAGTTTGCCTCCTGAAAAGTGGTTCTTGGGTAGTACTTTGCCTTCAGCACCTTTGCTACAAAAGAGTCAGGATGTTGAATCAGACTCCAACATTGTTTAGCAAGCATTGCTTTGTTGAATACCTCGAGGTCTCTAAAACTCATACCCCCTTCAGATTTTGACTTCCCCATCCATTTCCAAGAGACCTAATGAATCTTATGCTCTTTTTCTTGCTGCCCCTACCAAAAATTTTGGATGATACTGTTAATCTCTTTGAGAAGAGAATGAGGCAATTTAAAAACACTCATTGTATAAGTAGGGAGAGCTTGGATCACAGCTTTGATGAAGATTTTCTTACCTACTTGAGTCAACATCTTGACTCTGTGATTGCTGATTCTTGACCTGATATTATCCAAAATACCTTTCAATGACTTGCATTGATACCTTCCAACAACAAATGCAACCCAAGATATTTCTCATAAGACATAGCATTCCTCATCCCAGCGATGGATAGAATGTACTCTTGAGTCACCTTAGTTGTATTCTTACTAAAGATAATTGAGGTTTTCTCAAGGTTAAGCCTTTAACCAGAAGCTGTTTCGTACACTCTTAACAAGCTAAATAACCTACTACATTCAATAACATTGGCCTTACAAAAAAGAAGGCTATCATCAGCAAAGAAAATGTGAGAAATTCGAAGCTGGCCTTTAGCAACTGAGACACCATGAATCAAGCCTTGTCCCTCAGCCTTACTAATCAAATTACTTAGAGCTTCAGCACACAAGATAAAAAGATAAGGTGAGAGAGGGTCACCTTAACCAGCTCCACCCATTGATTGCAGAATCCCATCTTGAATAGTATAGCTTTGAGAAAACTCCACTCAATCCTATCATAACCCTTGCTCATATCAAGTTTCAGTGCCATATATCCTTCCTTACTTATCATTTTACATTTCATAGCATACAAGGCCTCGAAGGCCACCATGACATTAATAGATATAAGTCTATTAGGAACAAAGGCAGATTGAGTATAAGAAATAATTAAAGGCAAATTTTTCTTTAACCTATTTGCCACTACTTTAGAGACCAGCTTGCACATCATACATCACATTACAAAGAGAGATGAGTCTAAACTCAGTCACTTTAGAAGGGGCCTTTTTTTTGGAATTAAAGTTATAAAAGTGTTTTTGATTTCTGTAAGGCTGTCATTAGAATTCAACGCAAATAACATTGCTTCACAGACCTGTGCTCCAATAATATACTAGTATTTTTGGTAGAAAGCTGCAGGAAAACCATTAGGTCCTAGGGAGCTAAGGCCATCCATTTGGAAGAGGGCATCTTCTACTTCCAGTTGTGTGTATGGTCTTGTAAGCATGTTATTTTGGGCATTTGTGACACAAACCTCCATAGATTCTAAGCATTCAAAAATGTTACCTGGTTCAAAAGAGGTAAACAGTTTTTTAAAATAAACTTGGAAGAGTTCACTAACACCCTCTTCAATCTGCACTTCCTGTCCATTTTCATCCACCAGTCTGTTAATCAAATTAGTCTTTCTTCTCTAAGAAGCACACCAGTGAAAGAACTTTATATTTTCCCCCCCTCCCTTAACCACCTTTGTTTTGCTCTCTGCTTCCATCCGAGGTTATCTTCTTCTAGCATTCAGTCCACTATATTTTGCACTTGCTTGATTGAGTCATTGAGGTGACCTTTATTACCTTTTTGTAATTCATACAAATGAGTTAACTGAGCATCCATGTCTTTTTTCGAATTGCTAGAGGCCCCCTTGCTCCACTGCATCAGCTTCTATTTACATAAGCTGAGTCCCTTATTAGCAAAACTCAGTTTGTTCTCTGCCATTCTAGGTTGATTCCAAGCTTTCTCCACCAGTTTATTACACTCCTCCCTTAAGTACCAACTTGCCTCAAATCTAAATGGCTCATTCTTCTTGTACATGTAAGAGTGACTTGTATCCATAGTGACAAATAGTGGACAGTGGTCTGAGCTCAAGGCAGGGAAAGTATACACCCTCAAGTTAGGAAAGGACTTTGCCCATGTAGCATTGCATTAGGGCTTTATCAAGCCTCTCTTTAGTGAAAGCCCCTTCATATCTCCCATTTGACCAAGTCCATTTATTACCAATGAAATCCATGTCACATAAACCACATACATCAACAGTAGCTCAAAATGCCTCAATTTGCCTTTGGGGTCTCAAGGCTCCACACATTTCTCTCCAAAACGGAGTACCTCATTAAATTCCCCTACACACATTCAACCTCTAGGAATCACTGGCTTGATAGCTTTGAGAAGATGTCAAATTTCATTTCTCTTAACTATAATAGGATTGCCATAAAACCAAGTAAGTAGCCACTCCATTCCCTATTTAACCCCCTTTACCAGGAGAGAAATGTGGTTTTGGGTATAGGAATTATCTACTGCCTCAATATCTTCCTTCCAAAGGAATGCAATCCCTCCATTGAGACCTTTACAATCAGTTACAAAACTATTTTCAAATCTCAATCTTTTTTTGATGGCTTCAACTTTAGTCTTGTTGCACTTTGTTTTCATCAAGAAAACAAAGGATGAGAGCTATTTTTGCACCATTTGATGCAATTCATGAACTGCCATGGGGCTCCGAAGCCCTTGACAATCTAAACTGAGGCAACTCATTTGGCTTGGTGGGGCTATTCAACAACCTCCACCATGTCTGCATTACTTGATTCCTTGGTGCCACTTCCCACAATTTTAGCTTTTTTATCCTTATTCTAGTGATTACTAGCAAGAAGGCAACTTGCTACTCTCTTGTTGCTGTTTGAAGGGCCTGTGGAACCCCCCCCCCCCCCCCCCGGGGCCAAAGAGAAACTTTCAAAACATATGCTTCTGGCCCTTCTTTTCCAACTAGCACTTTTTTGGGACTATTCTAGCATTTTAACGTGGTCAAAAATGAATTGGTCAAGTGAGTTAATCTAGGCCATCAGACCATTCGAGTCCTCAGTTCCTTTTATTGGTCTATAACAATTGCTAGTATCATGTATTGTCTACTGAGCAATAGTCTCTTCCTTAACTAGGCCAATTTCCACCACTCCTAGCATATCACAAGGTTCCTCTTCGGGTTTGAATGTACCTTAACTTTCTGTTGCAGCTTTTCTTCACTTTCCTTGTTGGGCCTTGGCTTTGACTATTTCAAATCCCTTAAATCCTGAATATTTTCCTTGACATATGTCGTAGCCTTGAGATCAGCAATTTCCTTAGCAGGAACTTGAGACCATTCCCTAATTTCAGCTTTACCTTTTTTGGCTTCATCCCTATCCTCCCATTCCTCCTTCCATGGCTAAGAGTCAGGTTTAGCATACTAAGTATCCCTTTCGCCATTTCTTTCACATTGCAAATTACTCTCCCTAACTACAGGAGCTCTTAACCAAACCCCATATTGTTGCTGTCCACCCCCACTTGAGGCTTTAGAACAAGAATTCGAGGCATGTTTGATGACCCCACATTTGAAACAGATTGAAGGTGGTCTTTCATATTTAAAGTGCACCCTTGACTTCTTACCATCAACAGTTTGGAACATACCTCTCAAGAGTGCTTTAGTGATGTTGGCTTCAACCCTTATTCTCAAGAATTTCCCCCAGCCAATACCTCTATCATCTGCATGGACTTTGATCACCCTTCCCACATTACCTCCAAGCTGGTATTGAGTCTCTTGGTTCATACAATCAAAAGACAAGTCATAAGCTTGCATCTAGAACTCCTCCTTATTGAATGCCACCTCATTGATTGACATAGAGCCATTAAAAATCTAAAGACACAGAAGCCAGAGGTCAAATGACCATGGTCTGCCATTGATCACCCTCAACAAGTCCTTTTCACTATTGAACTCACTGAGGAACTTATTGAAGCCAACTTTTGAGAATTGGATCCAACTCTCACACCTCCAGACCTTAGTCATGGTACTCTTGAATGCTTCCTTATTAATAGTTTTATTAGCCACTATCATCACCAACAAACAGTAATGACTCTGTTGCACAACTTTTGCCATTTAAGGTGATGGTAGAACCACCCCTTCTTTTTCCTTTTCAGTTAGACAAGTCTTTCCCACTTCATAGACAAATCCTCCTCCATGATCCCCTCTTCAAACCAGCAACCAGTCTAAGAGACTTACTCTACTCTAGAGAGAAACCTCACCTGTAAGGAGGACTAGCTTGTAGCCTAGCTATTATTGCTCTTTAATTCTCTTTACTACCATATGTGCACGCTCTCTACTTAGGTTGTTAAGTGTTGAACTACACTTTGATACATAAATAATAGTGCATACTTGATGTAAATATATACGAGTATATTGAGATAATGCATATGGCCGATTGTCCAAATGAAACTTTTGGATTCGAAACCTCCTACGCCCTACCCCTTTTGTAACAAAAAAATATATATTGAAATAATGCATGCCAGGACTGACACGATGGACCCCTACTACAAAAAAAGGTCACAAATTCGTCCCAAAATCACCCGCAAGGTTTTTTGGGACAATAATTTGATTTTCGTCCTAAAATATATTTTTTGGGTCAAAATTGGAGAAAAACATTTGATAGCGTTCAAACAGAAATTGTTTTTGGGATGATTTTATTTCATTCTAGAAATACAGTCGAACACAAAAATTTACACATTCGATCATCTAAATTTTTTTGAATAGATTGGATTATTTGTTCGATTGAATAAATTTGGTTCCACCGAGTGTCTGTTCGAACGTCACCATTTATGTTCGAACGTATATTATTGAATGTTCAAACTAAACATATTCACGTTTGGTTTGATAGTTTGAACTTACTGTTTGACGTTGAAACATTTTACTATTCAAATTCATTCAAACATTTATGTAATGTTTGATTTTCCCGTCGGTTGTTCAAATTTCTTTTATGCATTACATTCGAATGTCTTATTAAACTGTTCAAATGGTTGGCACTTATTAGCTATTTGAACTTTTTTTTGTGTTCGAACAGTATAATATTTTTTCAACCCATTAATAGAAAACAAAATACACATAAATAACATCTTAAAATATATTAGTACATGTTCAACAAAGATAAAAGTAGTCTTGCAAGTGCAAACCAACTAAATAAAACAATAGTTTTCATAATACAAAAGACAATTGAAAATCTTATCTATAAATTAAATTAGTCGCTTGTAGGCCTAAATTGTTGTATAAGCGTCTACATTTGGAGTTGCTTTCTCTCCTGAACTCCGCTTGTTGCTCTTCTTGTTGTTTCATTCGCATCTCCAAGTAAACTCGTTGGGCCACTTAAGCCTCTAACTCATGCTGATCTGCCCTCAATTCTTCAACCTCTAACATCGCTTCCTCTAATACTCTAAAAATGTTGGAGGCATTATTGGACAATGAAGACGAGCTAGAGGGCTTGACTCACTGACCCAAACCCCTCTAATAGCTTGAATGTGGACCCAAAACCTTGTAAAGACTTCAACATCACTTGTTGTGAAATTTTGATTAGTTGCATATTTAGCACGCAAGGAAAATATCTTTTCCTACACATAAGAGAAATAATTAATATTTCCACAAATATATAAATACAATTAATTAAGACAGATAATAATTTTTTCAAATCGTAATTGTTATCTGAGTCTTGCTACACGAGAAATATTTTATAGATATAAAGTCATTAGAATACAACAAACAATAAACTTGAGAAATCTATTATATAAAATAGACTTACCAACTTCATAGAGAGGCATGTTAAACCTAAGATTTCAAGTTTCATATAATTACATATTTACATATGGATTTTGATGATAACAAATGAATTCAAGCATAAAGAAATCTCAACTTCAAGTTGCCTACACAATGAAGCCAAGCATATCAATGAACCAACCATGAGCAAGAAAGGGAACAAGCTCTCAAATGAAGCTCTTAGAATAATTTTGTACATCTCTTGATAAAATTTCAAATTGGATTAAGGCTTAAAATTAATATTTTCTCATAAAACATCAAATCTCATTTTTCACATGTGCATGACATATTTGATAATTAAAAGTTTGAATTTTGAAACTTTGAAAGATAATCGATTGTCATATTTCACATATGCATGTTTTGTTTGATACTTTTCAAAAGTGAATGATGTTGTCTTTGACAATTTTAAAAAGGAGAAACTTTGATTTGAATATTTTGAAAAGTGAATGATGTTGTCTTTGTCAACTGCGAAAAGAAAAATTTTGATTTGAATATTTTGAAAAGTGAATGATGTTGTCTTTGACAATTTCAAAAAGGAGAAACTTTCACTTGAATATTTTGAAAATAAATGATGTTGTCTTTGACAAATTGCGAAAAGTAAAACTTTGATTTAAATATTTTGAAAAGTGAATTATTCTCTTTGACAATTTCAAGAAAGTAAAATTTTGATTTGAATATTTTGAAAAATGAATGATATTGTCTTTGACAATTTCAAGAAAGTAAAATTTTGATTTGAAAATTTTGAAAAGTGAATAATGTTGTCTTTGACATGTAAATTTTTTTAAAATTTGAAAATGAAATCTCATATGCCTATAAATAGCTCATTTGAATTCTTCCAATTTAGAACAATATATACAATAACAAGAGTATACAACATTCATTCAAAACTTTCAATCTCTCTTTTTTAAGCATTGAGTCTTAACCCTTGTTCATTTTGAAAGATATATAGTTTGCGCTATATTATTTTTATTTCACTCATTTAGGAGTGTTTTCTGATAACCTACCCACTATCAACTCTTGTATCAGTAAAAGAGTATGTATAACCCTTGAAAGTGTAGAAGGTGTTCTACATAGGGAATAGACGTTGAATCACCACTTGTAAGGTGATTACAAGTGTAGAAGATGTTCTACACAGGGAATAGAAGTTGAATAATCACGTGTAAAGTGATTGCAAGTGTAAAGGGTGTTCTACACACAAGGAATAGATGTTGAATAACCACGTGTAAGGTGATTACAAGTGTAGAGAATGTTCTATACGGATTCTTTGTAGCGGTACTACTCAAAGGTATAATAGGTTTCTATCTCCACCTGGAGGAGATTTGATAATGAATTTGAAAATTCTCAATGGGTAGCTTGAGGCGAGGACGTAGGTAGTGAGGATGAACCTCGTTAAAATATTGAGTTTGCTTCCTCCTATACTTACTCTTTTTATTTACTGTTACTTCGTGTTTTGTTCATATTTTATATTGTGTATTTAATTTATAATTGCGTATTTTTAAATACAACCCAATTCACCCCCCTCTTGTGTTAGTCTTATGGACAATAAGGCGATTGAAAGATCTTGAGCTTACATGGTAATGAATCTTCAAGTTCAATCTATTTGCTTTATTCATAGAATTTTGCTCCTACATAGAAGTTGTAAACATTAGCAAGAGAAATTATAAACCATAACATGTAAAACAAGTTATTTATTTACCTTAAATTTAGGATCCTCAAATATATCACAAAATTTCTCTCAATCTGAATGTCGAACATTCTAGAAAGTATGTTGGTGTGCATCGCCCTTATTCTCGAACTTATTGTAATGCTCATGACATCTGGCCGCATATTTTCGGAATGCATTACACATAAGTGTTGGAAATATTCTCAAAATAATTAATTATATATTATATTTATTAATAATATTTTTGGGTTGATTTTGGAAGTTGTGAATTATTTTGAAAAGAGAGAAGTTATGGAAAGTTTATGACGGTTATACTATTTTGTGTTTGTTTGCATACAATAAGCCTTTAATTGGCTTAGTGGTATTGAGGCTTCCCATATAATCCATGGAACTGGGTTTGAATCACACATCTTCCAAAGGTAGTTTTGTTGATTTATGAAGAGGCCTCTCTAAGAGGCATGCGACCAGCACAAAGGGATGCATGTGTGAGGCTCTCATTCAATGCTTGGGAAAATGGAAAATAAAACTCCAAAAGTGTGTGCCCCGTGACTCAAACTGGTGCTGGTGCCATCCAGTTGAAATGGAAGCAAGGCAACCATTGGACTAAGTCCAATTGTTGTGTCATATGGTAACAGGCACAATATATGTACCTATTCTGAACAGTTTTCAGCAAAATGAAAAGTCAAAAATTTTTGTTCACAACTTTTGGCAAACTATAAATAGACCTGTTGGTAAATAGACCCATTGGCCTGCCATTTGTGTATCCCAGAATTCAATTTCAAATTCTCTCTCTCTCTCTCTCTCCCAAATTTTTCACATCTTTAAACTTGTTAGAACATGTTAGAATCTGTTTGTTCTCGAAAGAACAGATTTCTAATTTCTTGGTTGAATAGCAAAATCTAAGGGTATTCGGGGTCTAATTTTGTGTGTGCATAATGTAGTTAAACAAACAAACTTGTTCTGGACTTCATTATATCTTAGAAGTAAAATTTCTTGTAACCTGTGTGCATATCGTTATTGGTGGGGGCGAATATTATCTTAAGGAAAACGACATTTTGACATATTGCATAGTGCTTCTTAATAAGCTATTTGACATATTGGAGAACTTTATGCCATAAACTCAGAGTCAAATGTATATAAGTTTGTGTAAGAGCATCCACATGAGAAGCAAGCCAAGCCATTAATTCTCCTTCTCCTTCAGTATGATTGTCAGGAATGTTAACCTTAATCTTACCAATTTTAAGATATTTTCCAACGTCACGCCTCTAGTAGTACCTTGAACTTGATAAAATTGTACATTTAGCTCTTAAAAAAGCATATTTATAGTACACATGAAAGAAATGATGGTTAAAACTTAGTATGCTTATGTGTGATTTATCTTAATTGAAACAATATTATATCAACTTTTTACCTTGGTTGGAGAGTTAAATCTCCAGTGGTTAGTCAGTTGGAGAGCTAGGTATGGGTGAAGATAGGATGCGAACCTCCTTCCTCTTAGGTGGCATGATTTCAAAATACTGATGCATGCAACACATAAAATATTTTTCATAAAAGTGTCATGTGAACAAAAATGCATAAACCATATGTATCAGTTTCAGTGAACCATTTACCCTTCTCATCTATAGAAACTTTAGATGAGTCCACATTTTCCTCAATTGTTGTATCAACAAATTCAGCCTCAATATCTTCCCTATGCAAAGGAATCATCTCATACTGGTTCAAATTCACAAACAAGTTAAAGACAAGCTGACTATCTTGGTATGCTTCTTGAGTAGAGGGATCATCTTTTTCTTCATCTTGTCCCTCCACTTCGAGGATAACATCATATATATATATTTCTTGGAGAAAATTTTTGTACAACTCGTCATTTATTTCCTAACTCGGGATCATCTAAGTATAATATTTGAGATACTTGAGAAGTCAAAACAAAAAGATCATTATCATACCATTTTTTTGATATATTAATACTCAATAAATATTCATCATCATGCACACCCCTTTGAGGATTGCTTAAATCCCACCAATCACACTTACATAGATATATCACTAGCTCCCCCAAATATTTCAAGCCAATTATATCCAAAATAACCCCATAAATATCAATGTTCTCTCCCTCATGAATTCCTTTGACTAGAACACCACTATTTTGAATTTTTCTATAACACTCTTGATCCATTGTGTGATATCTACTTTTTCAAGAAATACATGCAGAATATCAAACTGAAAATCTTGATGGGCCACGCGCCAATGCATACAATTCGTCCAAGACTTCGTGAGGATTTCTACCATGCATTTATACAACCTACATATTGAAGAAAGCATAAATGTATAAAAAATAAGCAGTCACTAGATAAAAATCTTAACTAAAATTTTATAATATAAGGCATTACCCGCTGTTCAAACCATTTTGGGAACTCTTCTTCATGTTTCTTATCTATATCAATTGCTCTTTGTTCTTTGAGCACATTAATATGATCACTGAAATAGAAATATAGTAAATAATTTATAACTTGCATAGATTTTTAAGGAGATTTCAATATCAATTACTAAGTAAAGATAACTTACTTCAAATGGCTCTCTATCTCAGGGCAATTGTTTAGCACGTACCACTGAGCTTTTTCAAACTCTCTTCCAAACAAATCATAACCGCGCTCTGCACCAAGTGGGCATACGTGTCGGGAAAACACAGAAATAACATATTTTTGTCTTACTTGGTCGGCATCAAAGTTTCTTTCTGGCTGATCAAATCTCGTGTCAACTCCATGGAAGTATTTGAACAAAATGTATGTCACTCATCGGCAATATATGCTTCTGCAATTGACCCTTTTGGGCAAGCCTTGTTACCCACTATGTGTTTTATCTTTCCAATGAACTTTTCTATAGGATACATCTATCTATACTGGACTAGTCCTACAAGTCGAGCCTCACGTGGCAAATAAACGACTAAATGAACTATAACATCGAAGAACGATGGCGAGTAAATACTCTCCAGTTTATACAACATTATAGTAATTTTTCATTCTATACATTCCAAAGCTTCTACATTCAAGGTTCTAGCACATCAATATTTGAAAAATACACCTAGCTCAGTCAAAGTCACTCGTACATCTCTCTTCAAGTACCCACGGATACCAACTAGTAAGATATGTTGTAAAAATATATGACAATCATATTTTTTAATCCAATAGTTTTTCAATCATTTGTTTGCACAAACCTTGTTAAATTCGAGGCATACCCATATAATAATTTTATTTTCATTAATTGTGCGTGCATCCAATAAACCCATTCCCGATTCAGGTTTTTCCTCTCTAGGTCTCTGACCCGAGTAGAGGTTTTTTCTCTTCTGGCCCTATACAGGTGGTCTGAACCCTTATTTTCTATACTGACAGACTCTGATTCTCACAATGGAGGAGAATCTGGAGGAACTATATAAACGATTGGCTCTTATGGATCAGAAACAAAAGGAGATTCAAGTTGAGACTCATAAGCTGGAAGATGCTTTTAGTGGTGGAGGGTTATGCTTGATTACACAAGTATTAATAGCATGACATTACAATAGAGAAGCTTTTAAACAGACAATGAGGAGGATTTGGAGGTCGATGAAGAATGTTAGGTTTCGGGATTTGACAGCTACGTTGAGTCTCGTTGAATTTGGTGATATCAAAGATAAGGAGCGAGTGGTCTGTGATGGTCCTTGGTATTTTGACAAACACCTGGTACTGCTGAAAGAGGTGGAAGGTCTTCAACCTATCCACCAGATACGACTTACAGAGGCCCTGTTTTGGGTTCACCTACATGGGTTACCGCTTGGAGAAAGGAATGAGTATATTGGTGAGCTGATAGGAAGCACGATTGGGGAGGTCGTGGAGGTGGATATTGTGGTGGAGAAAATGGTATAGGGAGATTTTATGCAAGTAAGAGTAAAGGTGGATATAACAAAGCCTCTGCTCAGGGGGAAGATGATAAATTTTGGTTTGGGTTTGGGGACAACAGAATGGATTCGATTCTCATATGAGCGTCTTCTAAACTTTTGCTATTGCTGCGGTCAGCTGGGCCATGGGCACAAGGAATGTGAGTTGGGGGGTTAGCATAGGACAGAGATGAGAAACACAAGTTTCCCTATGGCATATGGATGAGAGCAGATGGCTATGGAATTGGAGGTGGGGAACGTCGATGGAAAGTTTTTGCCAAAAGGGAGGCAGCTCCGGTGGCTAATCCGGGGACTGTTGCAAATGATGTTGAAGAGGGTGGTACGACAGAAGAGGGTGGTACTATAGATACGCTGGTACAATCAATGCAGGAGGAAGGAGATGATGACATGGAGGTTTCCAAAACCATGGGGAATATTCTTGCCAAGGAGGGGGACCAATGGAATGCAAACGGATGAGGAGGTAATGAAATGCATGGAACGTGGGCATAAAAGGACAGAAGAAGTGGTGGTTATGGAATTCAAGCAAAAAGGTGAGGGATTGATGCAGAGAGATGAGCTATCATTGCTAAAAAATAAATGAGTTGTAGATGTGGGGAAGAGCCCAGGGACTGTAGTGGAGAGTCCAGTAACACAAAGTGTGCAAAAGCCTAATGAAAAGGAAGCTCGTAAGTGGAAACATCTGTCCCGTTTTAGCAACCTAGCTTTGACCTAGAATGCTGCTTTGATTCAAAAAGTAACGGTAAAAAAAAAAAGCTTGGCGAGATAGAAGGAGAAGAGAAAAGAGTTGCGAAGAAGAACCAGTCACATGGGAGGGTGGATGAAGATCGAAGGGAGGAAAAAGAGAAGATATCGGTGGTGGCTGACGTTCAGCCCCTCCAGGAGCCATGAAACTCCTCAGCTGGAATGCCCAGGGGCTTGGAACCCACGTGGCATTTGATCTCTTCGAGACCTAGTCATGAAGGAAGGGCCCAATGTAGTTTTCTTACAAGAAACCAGACTGAAAGCTCGTGCTATGGAGAAATGTAAGTTTAAACTTGGTTTTATTAATTGTTTAGTTGTTGATTGTGAAGGGATAAGTGGTGGAATTGTACTATTGTGTAAAAAAGATATTAAGCTCACAATTCTGAGTTACTCTAGGAATCATATTGATGCCTATATTAAAACTGAGGGGTCTCATAGAAATGGTGATGAGTATTGGTTTATCATGGGTGTATATGGGCATCCGGATACAAAGTATAGGCATGATTTGATTAAATCTTTATATAGAAGAAAGGAGCCATAGGTAGTTTTTGGTGATTTTAACGAAATAGTTAGTCTCAATGAAAAAATGGGTGGCAAGAAGAGGCTCGAAAAATAGATGGGGGAGTTTAGGGATATGATTAATCAATGTGCCTTAAGAGATTTAGGCTTTAAAGGGCCACAATATACTTGGTGTAATGGAAGAGAGGGGGTGCAGTCTATCAGTGAAAGACTAGATCGTTTTCTGGCAAACACTCATTGGAGTACCTGTTTCCCACAAGCTATTGTTACTCATGGTTCTTTGGCCTACTCTGATCACCTCCCTATTTGGTTAGAGTTAGAAGGGGGAGCATTGCCAAGACCAAGACAGAGATTGTTTCGGTTTAAAGCCATGTGGGTAGGGGAAAAAGTGTGTGAAAGGATTATTGAAAATTCATGGAAGAATGATGCTGATGGGAATGATATGGAAAAGGTGATGGCTATGATTTCTAATTGCAGCCAGAAACTGGAAATGTGGAATCGTGTGTCTTTTGGCAGGGTCCAGTATCAGTTAAGAAAAGCTAAGCAAAAACTTCAATACTTACAAGAGACTGGCTCAACCCATGGTGATAGAGAGGCACACTTATTAGCAAGAGCAGATGTTCAAACCTGGTGGAGAGGGAGGAGATTATGTGGAGACAACGTTCAAAAGCATTATGGTTAAAAGAGGGGGACCAGAATTCTAAATACTTCCACACAAAAGCTTCTCATAGAAGAAGGAGAAATGGCATTAAGAGATTAAAAGATGCTAATGGTGAATGGTAGAAAGGGGAGAAAAAAGACAGGATCGTTGTGGAGTATTTTCAGAATTTGTTCTCAGCTACTGATGAGAGGGGTCAAATAGACTTCTTGGAATGTTTAGATGGAAGGGTGACAGCTTTGATGAATGAAGATTTGACTAGGCCCTATACTAAAAAGGAGGTTATTGATGCATTGAAAGAAATGAACCCCTCAAAGGCTCCAGGTCCGGATGAAATGGCACCAATTTTCTTTCAGAAATATTGGCATGTAGTTGGAAAAGTAGTGACAACAATAGTCTTAAAAGCTTTACAAACTGGTGATTTTCCTTCTGTCTTGAACCACACATTTATTACTTTGATTCCAAAGAAGAAAGTCACTGAAAATGTTGCTAAGTTTAGACCAATCAGCTTATGTAACAAAGTGTATAAGCTGATCTCAAAGGTTATTGCTAATAGATTAAAGAAAATGATGCCTAATATTGTGTTTGAGTCACAAAGTGCATTTGTGTCGGGGAGGCTTATTACTGACAATGTCCTTGTAGCCTATAAACTAATTCATTATTTAAAGCACAAAACAGTAGGTAAGCAAGGGTATATGTCACTTAAACTCGATATGAATAAAGCCTACGACCGTGTTGAGTGGAGCTTCTTAGAAACTATTATGGTTGCTTTGGGGTTTGATGAGAAGTTTGTTGATATGATTATGAAGTGTTTTACTAATGTAAGTTTTTCTGTGCTGATAAATGGTGAGCCAAAAGGACCTATTGTCCCTAGTAGAGGTTTGAGGCAAGGAGATCCCATTTCTCCTTATTTATTTTTATTATGCACAGAAGGGCTGACTGCCTTACTACAAAAGGCTGAGAGAAACCAAGTGCTTAAGGGGATTAAAGTTTGTAGAAGGGCTCCTCAAGTTAACTATCTGTTGTTTGCATATGACAGTGTAATTTTCTACAAAACAAATGTTGTAGAAAATAGAACTGTTCAAAGGATTCTAAATATCTATGAGAAGGCTTTGGGTCAGAAGATAAACAAAGAGAAAACAACTATGGTTTTCTCAAATAATGTGTTAGATGCAGTAAAGGAGGAAATTCTGCAAGTGTGGGGGGTTACTAAGGTTCAACAATTTGAGAAGTACTTAGGCCTTCCTCCTATGGTAGGTCGATCAAAAACAAGGATTTTTCTGAAATAAAGCAGAAAGTTTGGAGTAAATTGTAAAACTGGAAAGACCAACTTCTATCTCAAGGGGGCAAGGAAATTTTGATAAAAGTTGTGGCTCTCTCAATTCCAACTTACTCGATGAGCTGCTTCCTATTACTTGGAAATTTATGTAAAGAACTGGAATCCATGATGGCGAAGTTTTGTTGGGGTCAAAAGAAGGATGAAAGGAGAATACATTGGCTTAGTTGCGGAAAAATGTGTGAACCAAAAGCTAGAGGTGGGCTGGGCCATGTATATTAACATGGCTCTTCTTGCCAAGCAGGGTTGGAGGATCCTACAGGCAGAAAACTCCATGATCTATAGGATATACAAGGCAAAGTATTTTCCATAGAGTACTTTTTTTTATTCTAGGTTGGGTCACAACCCCTCTTTTACCTGGGGAGGGATATGGACAGCTAAGAAATGGTTATGGAAAGAATGTAGGTGGAGGATTGGTGATGGAAAAACTGCAAAGTTGTGGTCTGAAAGTTGGGCTCCAAGACATCTAAACCTCTTAAGGGGTGCTGGTGCAATAAGGTCAGAGGAGGATATGGAGACAATGGATAGTCGGCAGTCTATTTGATAATATAGGGAATGCTGGTTCAAGATGCTGGAATGTAGAAAATATTTGAGCCCTCTTCAATCTAAATGTAGTCTCTAATATTTTAAAAATTGCAATAGCCCCTGGAGATCAACCAAATAGGTGGGTATGGGCGCAGGAAAAGAGTGGTATTTTCACTGTAAAAAGTGCATACAGACTTATTATAAGGCAATTGCAAGAAAGTATAGGGGAATGCTCTCCAGCTAGCAGAGGGTGGTCTTTTGGAGGGCCCTATGGAAGATGAAGATACCTCATAAGGTTAAGGTGTTTGCTTGGAGGGCACGTAAAGATGGGCTCCCAACTCTGTTAAATTTGAAGAAAAAGAATGTGCCAACAGAGGATGTATGCTACTTCTGCAAAATAGGTACTAAAACCCTTCCTCATGCTTTATTTTACTACACTCATATTAGACCTTACTGGTATAGTTTATTGCATGTGGTGGGAGTGTTGGGCAATGAATTGTCAGTTATGGATATAGCAACAAAGATACATGAGGGTGGTAGGGATGATGATCTAGTTGTACTGTTCCTGGTAGCATGGGGTTTTTGGTTTAGGAGGAACAAGTTGGTAACCGAGACAAGTTACTAAGCATGCTTTATCTTTGAAAAAGGAGCTTTGTGCTGTGCAATCTATGCTAAGTAGTGAGTTAAAGAGTTTCTGCAGTTGGAAGCCTCCAGAATCTGGTTTTCTAAAATTAAATGTGGATGGGGCTATGTTTTGTGATTTACATAGAGCTAGTGTTGGAGTGGTGTTAAGAGATGATAAAGGAAATGTTATAATGGCGGCTAGCAAGGCAGAAAATGAGGTGGCAGATCCTGAGGATATTGAACTCTTAGCTATTTTCAGAGGCTTCAACTATATGCTAATATGGGAATTCAGAAGATTATAATTGAAAGTGACTACTTGCTATTGATTCAGGACCTTTAAAAGGAAGCTAGCTTGTCCTTTATGGGTAGTATTTTGTTATTGGAAACAAGGAAACTATTATCGTTGTTTATTGAATCTAAATTTCTGCATGTTGGTAGCTTAGGAAATGAAGTTGCTCATAGACTAGCTCGACATGCTTGGAATGTTGAATCACTTGATATGTGGTGGGATTGTTTTCCAGATTTTCTCTCTCAAGCTATTTGGCTTGATAAATATCTGTAAAATGTTTTATTATGAATGAGAATATTTTATTATAAAAAAAATTGATTTTCATTAACCACACACAACAGCTAACCCTTTCATTACGTGATAGTGTATACCAACCAATTGGCATGTAGACAGATGAATCATTTTGTTGCAAGTGCATTTCTTGTCTAATTCCCAACCGTTTCAGATCTTTCCTTGAGTTTAATGTATCATTTGTCTTGCCTTCAATTGACATTAATGTTTCCAGCACGAACTCACATATATTTTTCTCAATATGCATATATCAAGACTATGCCACAATTTTAACGTCGACCAGTACAGGAGTTCAAAAAATATGCCCTTCTTTATCCAATTTAACTTATTCTCAGTTCCTTTAGCTTTCGTTGTTTTTTACCAAATTCATTACTAGAGACATGCACCAGTTGTGCAAGTACATCTTCCCCATATAAAAATGGTGGAGGGTACCCCCATTCAACAGTCCTATCAAACATTCTAGAGTTTACATGTCATCTATGGTCAACAGGTAAATAGCAACGATGACTCTTGAACAATAGTTTTCGCCCATACATAAGCCACTCAGATTGTGTGTGTTTATTACATGTTGGACATGCCATTTTTCCCTTAGTACTCCAACCTAACAAGTTCCCATATGTGGAAAAATAATTTATTATCCATAAGACTACAGCTTGAATCCTGAACGACTGGCCCGTTGATGCATTAAATGTGTTGAACCTATTCTCCCATAAATCTTTCAACTCCACAATCAATGGATGTAAATATACATCTTTATTATTTCTCGATGATCTCATATTAGCATAAGACTGAGGTTGGCATGGATCGAGCGAGGTTTATAATTGCGTCACTCGTGGGGTGCCTATCGACCTAGTGAGTTATATATTCGTTAAGATTCAATCAGAGGCCCACTACATTACGATGGATATATTGTCATTTGGGATCCTGATCACATGATTTCTGCTAGCTACCTAGGTCCTGCCAGATATTGTTGAGCGTGTTCGTGAGCTAGTTAAACTGATCAACTCCTCAAGCTTATCACACAGCTCGAGACACTCAAGATTCATGCTCCTATTATAGAGCCAATCGAGACTCAAGAAGATGCACACCCGAGAGATCATGGTATCGTTTGGTAAGACATCCACACAGAAGGCATCACACACTGCTATTTATGAGAAGATTGCAAATATAGTGCATGCAAAGATCCATGCATAGACATCAGAGGTGATTGATATAGTGCGTACGAAGATTCGAAGTGTCATCTCTGACTTACATACAGAAATTAATGCTAGCATCTCTCTGACTTACGTATAGAGATTGCTACCATCTATGTGACTCAGGTCACAATTAGTACTTGACTTATACAGTTAGAGATACGCCTAGTTGGAGTTGAGGATGTGGTTAGTGAGTTGGGTTCGTAGTAGTCTGTATTGTTTATTTGCATTTTTTTTTAATTTTTTGTATGGACAATATTTTGTGTTTTGCAAAATTAATTTAATTGTTAATCGTCTTTTTCTTTTCTAAATTAATTATTGATTTCTATTATATTATATTATTTAATTGTTAATTTTTTATATAAATTAAATATTTCTCCATAATTAAGTAAGGTATTGTGTTGGCATCAAAAGTTGTAAAAATTATGTTATCGTTCGAACGTAATGTATAATCATTCGAATGTTTCTCCATTCCTACCAAATATTTCTGCAATAAATTTTCATTAGAACTCTTTATTTTACGTTCAAACAGAGATTAATCTAAATGTTCTAACGGTATAATAATTTGTTCGAATGGTAAGACAAATTCCTGCTAAATTTAGTGACTTAACCCACCAATTCTTCATTCAATCCTATATAATATTCATTCGGAAGTTTATTTTATTATGTTCAGAAAGATTTCTGCAATTAAACTCCATTCGAACTCTTTATTTTATGTTCAAACAGAAATTAACCTTGACATTCGAATGGTATAGTAAGTTGTTCGAGCGATAAGTCAATGTCCCTATAAATTGAGTCACTTAATGTGCCAATTTCTCATTCAACCATATATAATATCCGTTCGACTGTTTGTTTAATTATATTTGAACATTTTAGTAAATGTTCGAGCATATATTTTATTAGGGATGAAATTTCTCGTCGTTACATATACCAACGAATTATAAAAATATATATATATCCTATTTTATTTACTTTGAACTGCTACAAGTACCAAAATTCTAAATGGGTAATTATATTCTTACACTTCCTTTATTATTAATTTACTACTTAGCTAATTTTTTTCTTTTTGCTCTCTGTATCTGAATTAAAAATCTTAGAACATGACATTCTTGCATAATTTAAAAGAAAATAAATTCAATTAAGTAACATAATCATGTAAATTAATTAAAAATAAATTTAATTTTATAAAAATTGACCTTCTTTTGCTCTAAGTTAATTTTTATAACATTGAATTTATTTTTAATTAATTTACATGATTATATTGATTGATTGAACTTAATTTTCTTTTAGATTATGCAAGAAGATCATATTTTAAGATTTTTAATCCAAACTAAGAAAAGAAATAACTGATGAGTAGTAAATCTGTAGTAGCAAACCAATATTAAAGTAAAACATATTAATATTTTAATATATAGTTGTAGTTGAGTTGTAATATAATTAGCGGTGTATCATTGTCCATTAAAAAAGTGGGGCGTGTGCTGAAAATATTGGATTATCCAAGAACTTGCGTGTTCCTAATTAATTATACAATATTAATGTTTGATTTCCTTAATAGTTAATACTACAGGAAACAAGAATATAAAGCAAGATTAAATCCAGGAGAAAAAGTAACCGCATTTTCCCATTTGTAAATGATATCCATCATGTTTATAGTACTGATCAAAATCATGAGTCGGCGACAAAACACTAATAAAGTATCAAAGCTTTATATACTTTATTAAAATTTTAAAAATTTTATATTTTTATTTAAGTTTCTGCATGCAGGTTTTATATATAAGTTGTCCTTCTTATGAAGCAGAATTAATTGTAATATTAATCATTTTAAAAGAAGACATGATGCAGTACGATTAATCTTCAATTTATTCACACACACACACACATATATATATATATATATATGTACACACTAGTTGAAGATGTTACAGGCTGCACTTATGCCCAATTGAATATTTTCTATATTTTTGTCTCATTAATAAGACACCTTTTTAATTTACAGAATTTTTACAAATAGATAAAAAGGTTACAAATTTGACTAAAATGTAATTTTTTTTCTTTTAGCCAATCACTTATTACTTGAAATCTATATTAGATTAGCTATCACATACTCTATAATAATAAAATATTATTATTCTTTATTATTAATATTTCTTTAATTAAATTATATAGATGAACATTACTTATATTATAATTTGTTATAGGATAAAATTATTACATTATCATTTACTTTGGATGATGCATGTTGGATGCTTTGATCTGTCATCGGTGAGCTATAGAGAGCGAAAGAAAACAAAGAACTTGAGAAATTTTATATTTTCTTTCCTCTCCTACACTCTCTTACCCAGCAAGCAAATAAAGAAAAGCTAAAAGATATACCCTACGGTTAGAAAATCTTTTTTCTCTCCTCTCGCATTTCCAAACAAGCAAACAGATCAGGAAAAAAAATTGAAGTGGCTCAAATGATGAACAACTAATTATTTCACATAGTATCTTAAAGTTATAGAATTGGACACGCGAAAAGTAAATCGCAAAAAAAGTACAAAGCCGTAATAACCAAACCACACATAGGCATAGATGGAAGAAATAAAATATCAAACACAGATTACTGTTCATTCCTATTCTTTAGTTTATAGCCTGTTGTTTTAAGTATAAGGAGATATATCATATATGTACGTAATCCTCTGATACTTTTGTCTTTTATCTTTGGCAGTCGATCGACCCGATCCTTCAACTTTGGTAAGAAAGATGCAGTAATGAATATGCCATGCCATAGAAAGTGTCACTGATCATCGAGTAGGGAATTTTTTGCATTCACTTCTCACTGATTTCATACACGATATATCTAACGGTATCTTGCATATACTCGTTAATTAACTTTTATTTTAAATAGCTTCTTATATTATAATCGGTTCTCTCACGTACGATTATGGTACTACAAACGTCCTTGCGCTTTCTTTTTTAAGCCAAATTTCAGTAAACTATCCACGAGTTTTTGTTATACTCTTACAGAAGATCAATATTCCCAAAGATCACATAAATAAAAACGTCCATATATAGAAGAAATCCCAAAGTACTACATGTATAGACACACACAAATACATACATATATATATGGGTGACAAGGTGGAAATAGCAACGCAACAAGAACAAATTTTAAGTGCATTTCCAGGACGCTCTTGATAATTAGCTACAGGCACATTCGGATACTGTACGTACGTACAATGAGTGCTAGCTAACTGCCATGAGCGTAGCCTACTTGTAGTGTAGTACGTAGCAGTACCAGCAGCAAACAAAACGATACTCCCCAAACGGTATGGCTAATACAGCAGCGCCTAGCTCTTATTATTACAAGTATATATATATATATATGGTATTAAAGCATGCAGCTTATATAATTGCTAGCGCGCACTCAAGTGGATGTTGGTGGCTGGCGGGGTACCTTGTGCACCGGTGGGTAAGGCTTACGCGGCATCTCGTGACCTGCAGGGAATGTCACTTCTTTCTCAAGTTGTTGATCAGTCTCACCAACGGTACCGGTTGGTGGCTGCTTGTATTTTGGGGGTGGTTTGTATCCCTTTCCCTTCCCCCCCTTGTGTGATTTTCCATCGAGGGTTGTCGTGATATCTTTATCAAGGGGGGACTCCTCCACTGAAGGTGGCTTGTGTGGTGGTTTGTGGCCGGGTGGTTTGTGGTGGTCCGCAAGAGTGTGAGTGGTGAGAAGCACCACTCCCAGGAGCATTATTAGCAGCAGGTATTTGGGAGACATTTTGGGCTGTTTTTTGGTTTGGGAATGATTCTTACAAACTGGAGTAATTTCGTGGCCATTTTATAATGGGCCGGAGCCTATGTCCTCACGCCACCTGGTTTATTTATTTTTATTATCCTTTAGGATCTTTTTTATCAAGAAAATATATCCCACTGAGCTGAAAAGTTGGACTATCCGCTCTCAAGTTGCCCCTGCGCGCGGCAGGTAATTGAAAATCTTTTGTTAATTCTAGCCTCTAGGCCTGCTTTTTCCATAAAGCATACGGGTCTATCCATTTATGTTTCCATGGGCACCGACGAAATGGTTCAGAATATGGGAATGAAGCAGTAATTAACACTTGTCACTTGGTTCTATATATGATTAAAGTGTACATTGTAAAAGCTAGGCATGCATGCATTGTTTTGTTCTACATAACTAAATTAGCATACCCTGAAGTATTATACAATAAATAAAGTGTAAAATCTTTAAAATAGAGTCAATATATGTTAATATTTTGATATCAAATTTTGGTTGAAAAACTTTTATATTCCCCTTTATTCTTTCTTTTTTAATCATATATATATTAGTGATCATGAGAAACCTCACAAACTTTCCAGTAAAGAGAAGATCATCTAGAAATATTTACAGAGTATGATGGAGAAAAAAAGTATAATTAGTTGGAAAAAAAAAAAAACTGCACAATTACTAATAAAGATAAAAATTAATCATTTAAATAAATAAAATCGGAAACTATAATGCCTCGTTTGTTTTCACAAATGAGATAAGATGAGCGGAAATAAAAGTTGAAAATTGAATAAAATATTGTTAGAATATATTTTTTAATATTATTTTTGTTTTAGATTGAAAAAGCTAAATTATTTATTTTATTTAATATGGTAATTTGAGAAAGTTGTAATAATTAGATGAAATGATATGAGATAAGATGAGAATAGTTGTAAAAACAAACGAGACAATAAAATAGATTTTATTTTTTTATGAGAAATATACTTCATTTCATTCAATGAAACCGAAGTTACAGCTATGAATGATAAATACAAAGAAAAATCCAGATTATAAGTCAAACTACTCATCTGTTTGGAGTTTCAATGCATACAAATTTCTTTGTGATGGGCATTGACTTAATTTCTATAAGCTCTCTAATGACAAAACTTTCTAAAATATGAGACTATGTAAGAATAGATATTTCAATCCCAGTTTGTCTGAAAATATAACACTCTGTAAAAAAAAGATAATTAACTCTCATCCTCCAAATGATGAGAGGGAATACCATCCCCCATCCTCCAAAGGAGGAAAGGGTTCTTTTGCTATGGACAACAAGTCTAATAGCCTATTTCTTTTTATTTTTACCTAACACAAGCAACAAAACAGAAAAACATAGGAAAAATTGAAAAAACAGAAATACAACAAAAACAAAAACTTGAAATACACTGAAAACTAAAAAAACACTGAACAAGGAGGTTGTAATGGCCTGTGAAGGACACGTGCCACGCTAGGAGTGTGCTGGACCGTCGATCCTAAAGCTACCAAGATCGCTAATCCCAGAAACGCATCATGTGGCGGCAGCAGAGCCCTCTGTGTGGTGGCGCGTGGAGTCCATTCGCGCACTTTGACCTTTACATGTGGATCACGCACCGCTCCTTTTGGCGAAACCTTCGATAGTCTGAAAGATCGACGGCTTAGGAACCCCACCAGAAAACATCAAATGCCACTTCTCTATGCTTTGACCGAAAAAAATAAAATCAAAATCAAAGAGTCAACTAAAAAAGTAAACACTTAGAGAAAACTGCATCCGAGATGAGGGAGCTCCCTCTAAGGTGGTTTTCAGTTTGGAATTTTAGAAAGAAAAATTGCTAGATACAAGCGGCATGTGTAACCGCTGAGCAAACAGTGCTGAAGTGGAAAGTGAAATGGTTCCTTTTGGTCTCGAATGAAACGGATACAATTTTGCTCCCATTCTCCCTCCCTCCTCTTCTCATTCTCCCTCCCTCTGAATCGAGAGCTCCCATTCTCTCTCCCTCGTCTTCCCCATTCTCCCCCATCTTTCTTCACTCCGCACTTGAGTGAAACGCCGTTCGGTTGTCCAAACATGAGCAATCATACCCAGGTCTGCACAAACCTTATGAACCACACGGACTCGAGAGCTCGCATGGGTCCAACATCGCCTGGTAGTCCAAGGCCCACACGGATCCATCCTAGTAATATCCTTTGAGGTTCCCGTCCAGTTCTAACCGAAGCCGGAGGAATCCATTGATGGGTCTGTGTAAGTTGTTGAAGGGTTGTATGTCCACTGGTTTGCTTCCATTTTGATACATGCCTAGATATCCGTCTCTGTGTTTACTTGGGCATAAATTGGCCCTTGCCCTTCAACTACCTTTGCTTTGGTCTCCATTGCTGTGTGTTTGCAGTATATCTGATCAAAGTTCGATTCAAAGTTCACATATAAGCCCCAAAATTCGTAACCTAAGCACATTAAGTAAAGCCCATTCGATGAAATCAAAGACATGTTGGCGGTCAAATTTTGGGTCTCGATGAGTGTATTAGTGGGAAAGTCAAAACTTTGCTAGATAACTGAAGGGTGGTCGTTAAGCTTTTGTATTTGGAGATTTAAGGAGTTGAGGAGTGTGACAAGGTCACCATCGGTCCGAGTAGACCAAAACACATTTGAGTGAGGATCTGAAATAACGAGACTGCCATTGAAGAAGAGCTAAGTGGTATTGGACCAACTAGCTAGCTTAGTTAGGTAGGCAAGCCAGAGTGATTCGGAGGACGGCAGGTGGAGGACGGCGAGGGAGAGCTAGGTCTTGTTGTCTCAAAGGAAAGCAAGTGAAAAATTGCCTGTGAAATCGTTAAGAAGAGGTTGGAACGACGACACCTTAGGGTTTGGGTGGCTTTAAAGCCTCGAAGAAACTCTTGCGTGGTGGCTCCAACCCTAATATGCATCCATATAATGGACGTGAAGAGAATATAGGTAGTGAAAGGGAGGAGTCAAGTTTCACATAGACGAGTCACCGATTTGGCAAGTGCGTTTATCGCTATCGATAGAGATATGATGCAAATTGAGTGAGAATCAATTCTCAGAAACAACGACAAATAGTGTTCATAATATCGAGACACACTTGATATAATCATTCATTTTCATCTCGTAGATAGCTAGCAGGCAGGGTTAGATGAATCAAAAGTAAACAATTCATTTTAAATATGATGTGGCATGAACGATTGCACGCCAATTATATGTAACGACTATATATAGAAGAACCGTTTTAGAAATATTTAGGGCCGGCTCTCGTCAAGGAGAGTAGTCCACGCTTGTTTTCTTTTCATTAAAATAGATTTTAAGTTTATAACTTAATGACGTATTGTATATAATAATAATAAATAAATGAAGAGTGAAAGTGAAAGTAGGCTAGTATAAAGGCAATCTAGTGATCAAGATTTTGTATGATCTCAAACATGACGCCGCTCTTCTTCTTTTTTCCGAATCGTTGGATGAAGCTCATTGTAACGCATGTCGGCTCAGTGAACAACCACTGAACGTGGCTTGTTTAATCGTTTAGGTCAAATACGGGAAGTTATGTTTGCTACGGCACTTCTCCATTTCCCAACCAGGATAGCGACCTTCATAGATACTCTTGATTATGATCCCTCTTTCTTTAAAAAGAAAAAAAATGCAAAAAGGGACTGATTTGAATATATAAATCATTGGACGTATTTTATCTATTTATTATAATTTTTTAAAAATTTTAAATAAAATATAATAAATAATTTAATTTTTTTAAATTTTAAATAATAATTATATTAAAAATATAATATTTTAAAAATATTTTATTCAATTCATTTAAAATCATCTTATTTTATTTTTATTATTCAAACGATTCCAAACGTGAAATTTGATTTTTATTTTTCAAGACACAAGATTTTTAGGCAATACAATCTCACCAACTACAATTATATATATATATATAACTGCCATATCATTTACAGTGCATTCTCTCTGATCTCTCTCTGTATATATATATAATATATAATTTCATATTTATGTGTGGTGAACGTATATATGGCATATGCCTTAAGCATCGAATACAGTTTAGGTTATATTTGAATAGTGAGATCATTTTAGATATTTTATAAATAATAATAAAAAAATAATGATATAATATTAAATAATAATAATAAATTATTAAATATTCTCACCATTCAAACTAGCGGTTTCGCATTTTCAAGTTCTCTGCTCTCTTGTTCTGTAACTTCTTTATCTCATTCTTAATTTTATTAATGGATGAGACTGCAAAAAAATCAACGTGATAAGGTTAATCATTGCCCAGATATACCAAAATATATAATATTCTTTTACGAAACGATTTTCGATATGGCAGAACAGCAAATCAGAATAGTGATGAGTTGCATGCCACTAACAAAGTGGCGAGTTTTATTTTTATTATAAAAGATTATCTATGTTCTGAGATGTCAATTCAATCGTGACTCTGATTTCCAATATTTACTGCATGCATCTTCTAAATTCCCTTGTTTCATATGCTAATCATGATCATGTCATCACGCGATCGCTAGCTAGCTATAAAGCTAGGTAATTAGAGGAGACGACTTATCTCCCTCTCTACCATACTAACTTCCACATTGTACGGTTTCTGATAATTTTATTTTATGAAAAATTTATTTCAAACGTCGCGCACCATATTTTTTTTATTAAATATATAATATATGAATAATGAATATAATTTAAAAAAAATAAAACAATAAATAAATAAATGTGACATGTGATAGAATGATGAATTTTCTTAATTTCTTAAGTTCTTTATCTTAATTTCTTCCTAGCAGCCTTCCTTTTCCATCTGCTTTAGACTAAAGGCACAGAAAATTATAAGATAAATGGATTGCTTTGGACCTTATAGGATTGACAGCTTGCAATCGCATCCGACAGGATTTGAAGAAGATAAAGTTCGATCGATCCCTTATTTAGTTCAGGCTAATATTGAGTCTTACTACTGCATCCAAATTAACGTTAAAGTTCAATTTCTGCAACGTGCGAAAAAAAAAATCGAACAAAGTGCGGTTCTGAAAGCATATCTGCTGTGACTTGATCCTTCAAATTAAGGATCACATAAACATGTGTATCTGCTTATTTTTATATATATGAAGGTATATAGTTGGTTTCATGGATAGATACCAAACTGGATAGGTTATAAGACTAGTTGTACTTTAAAATAAAACTTTGTAAACTTAATTTATTCATTTTATGGCGACCCAAAACTTTATAAGCTTTACAAATAAGACTTAAATTAAATTAAGTTCATAATCATTTTGGGTTGTCATGATTAGTTTGGAGCAATATTATTAGCCACATTTGGACCATTTATTAGGCCTTCGATCATATTATTTGGATATGATTCAAGCATTTTGATACGAAACATTTATTGTATTAAATTATAGACCACAGAAAATAAAAGGAGCTAGTGCGATTTTTTCAAGTTTGTAATACTTTCTACACATTAAACAAATGCTAGATTTGTTCAGTACTGACGTCACTGGTTCAGTGCTTTGAGAAAAAATACTAAACTAAATTAACTATACCTATCCCTTTGGTTTTCTAGTTAGAATTAATCTTTACATCAGTCTCTGTTAGGAAGCAGCCACAACATACTCTATATGTCATCATTCAAACCACTCACATGAATTCAAAACCAACAACTATAAGAGAAAGTTGATAAGAGAGACACACAAAAATAAGAGATATGTTAGATATGCTATACATCAACTGTGAATAGAAATTGATGCATAGTACAGCTCTTTCTAGCTAATATTTAAATTAAACCTCAGTCCAAGGAAAGCAGACCCAAACTTCTCCTTCTGATCAGTTTGGTTGGAATGGTCGGGTTGATGGCCATACAAAGTACTGGGAGCCCAAGCCTGGCCTGTACTGGAACCAAAGGGCAAAGCAGTAATTGATTGAGTACTAAGTGCGGAAAACAAATAAATAAGACTTTCTGCTCATCATTTTTATACCTTGTTAAAAAAATAAAATAAATAAAATAAAAAATAGATGTATAATATAGAGATGATGAGTTGAATTTCTCAATAAATAAATAATCACATCTTTAAGAAAAGTAGATTAAAAGGGACGCCATATGATCAGTACTGATTCAACAATGCACTTGCAGAAATATTCACAAAGCATATTCCAGTCATGATCAAGTAACAAAGACCAAACATATATATATATATATATATATATATATATATATATATATTTGGTTTCCAACTTTGAAGAAATAATATAATATCTTGTCAAATTTCGAATGTGTCACTATGTAACTAACTTTCATATTTTATATATATATATATATATATATATATATATTCAACATTACCCCACCAATTACACCCACAATTAATGCTTCTTATTAATTTGTATATGGTTTCTCTTTGTTTTCATTCACTTGTTTAATTTAACACCTCCATCATGAGTTGTATCCCAATATATAGAGTACTATAGGCATTATGTAGTTTTTTTTTTATTACCCCACTTTTATTCAAAAAAACCCTCACTTGTGACAGAGGAATACCATGAAACCATCTTGGCACTTAAGGACCTTTATCCCATGCCTATTATGAAACTGTAGCGAACAAAACAAATCACTTAAAAACCTCATAGGTACAAATCCTAATCACCATACTATAAACGTAAAGAAGGCAAACCCACTTTATTGACACGAAAAATTCCTTTCAGCTTATGTGGCAACCTCACAGGCTCCATCCAAACACAAGAAATTCCCGCTGCACCCAACTTTGCCAAGCTGTCGGTCATCGCATTCCCTTCCCTAAAAACATGCGGAACTATTAAATTAATCGAACTCAACATTGGAAGTATCTCCTCCCAAAAGTCCTCAAGATACCAAAGACCACACTTGCCCTCACGCAACCAATTTACTAGAATCTTGGAATCCATTTCCATCTCCACCTTTGGAACTCCTAGCATTTTGTACTTCCGCAGGCTGTGAAATAATGCCATCAACTCAGCATTATTCTTAGTCCCATCTGCATAAGCAAGAACGAGGGCCCCTTGCTCATCTCGTATGACCCTTCCAACACCCAATCTTCCTAGATTTCCAATACTGCAGCCATCCGTATTTAGCTTCCACCATCCAACTTTTGGTTTTTGCCAAACTACCAGCCGAGCCACAGTCCATTTTTTATGCTTAATAGGCACCTCTGAATTAGCCAATATAGCATCATCATAGGCGTTCCAAGACACTGCTACCTTAAGTTTTAATCCCACCCAAGCAATCCAATATAAAACATGCCGCCAAAGTGACTCTTTCGAATCCACAATGCCCTCCATTCGTTTTTTACAACACCACAACCAAATTTGCCAAGAAATAATAGAAGGAATCAACCCAAGCAACATCCCTCGAGAGGAAGATGTTTTCGCCCTGTTAAACCACTAAGTTATACATTGTTTCCATGTAGCAGATGGAACAAATCGCATACCCAAACGATTGGAAATTTTCCTCCAAATAAACTGCACCATGTCTCCTCTGGCCAGAACATGCTCTAGATCTTCATAGGCTCCTGATTCACAACACACACATTTTGAAGTAATCGGCACCCCAACTTTACACAGCTTGTCATCCACCGAAGCCCTCCATGCAAAGCCTGCCACATTGTCATGGAAATGTTCTTAGGAAGCCCAGAATTCCATAGCCACTGACTCCAAGGTATCTTTGAGCCCCTCACTCTAGTCTTCTCCCAAGCATTCTTCACCGGGAACTCCCCATCAGTTTTCCCCATACAAATTAATTTATCTGGACCTTGCCGACAATTACCCAACTGCATCAATACTTCAAGGGCCTTCTCCCTACCCAGTAAACTAGTAAGCAATTCCTCATTCCAACCATCCTCCAACTTGCAATCTTTTAATGACACTGAAGGTCTAATAACATCTTCATAAGAGTGACCCAACGGCTCTAAAGGAGACCATTTATCCCACCACAAAGAGACATCCCCATCCTTAACTCGCCACCAAGAATTTTGTAGAACCTCAGGAATGCATCGCATAACCATACGCCAAAAACTTGTACCCCTCAATGGATTTACCAAGGAAATATGATTCCCTTTTACATATTTGGCACGGAAGAACGATGCCCATAATGACTTCTCAATCATTACTTTCCAAGCAAATTTCATACTCAATGCTTTTTGAACCTCATATAAACTCCTCAACCCAACACCCCCTTCCTTAACTGGTTTGCAAATTTTGTCCCATGCCACCCATATTTTTTTTTGCCTTCCCATCTTCCACTCCCCAAAAGAAAGTACTAAAAGTCCGATTCAATGATGCAATTGTCGACTTTGGGATATGAATAACAGATAACAAATGAACCGGAATACTTGATAGGACATGCCTTAGCAAGATAAGCCTCACACCTTTTGACAGCAATAGTGCCTTCCACCCTTCAATTTTTCTTTTAATTTTTTCCAACATTTCCTCCAAGTGCTGATTTAACAATCTGCCAGCAACAATGGGAACTCCTAAATATTTGATTGGAAACGAACGTTGCACAAACCCAGTAGCTCGTAATATGGACCTTCTTCTTAGCCTTGAGATACGATCAGAAAAATAAATTTCCAACTTGTCCTTATTCACGGCTTGCCCGGACCAAGCCTCATATTTTTCCAAGCATTCCATGATTGACTTTAAGGATTTTTTTCCCATCATTAGCAAAAATCACCATGTCATCTGCATATAAAAGGTGAGAAACTAACGGTGCCCCTCTCGGATGCAAGAATCTTCCAATAGCCCCAGATTGAAAGTTAGCCTTCAAAATTTTTGAGAGCATCTCCTCCACCAAAATAAACAAATATGGAGATAGAGGGTCTCCTTGCTGTAACCCTCGTCCACCCTTATAGAATCCCTTCACCGTTCCATTCATTACAACCAAATACCAAACATTCGTGACACATTTCTTTACAAGATCCCGAAATCGTGACAAGAACCCAAAAGCATCCAACACATGTAATAGAAATCCCAGTCAATGCTATCATATGCTTTAGCAAAATCCACTTTTATCATTACATTCCCTCCTCAAACATTCGATTCAGGCTATGTATCATTTCTTGTGTTAAACTTATATTTTCCAAAATACTTCTACCTGGTATAAAAGCTCATTGTTTTTTAGAAATCATCTGGGATAAAATAAGAGCCAATCGCCTCACCATCAATTTAGAAAAAACTTTATAGACCACCGAACATAGGCTAATTGGCCTGAACTTATCAAAGCTGGTCGGATTTAAAACCTTAGGAATTAGAACTACATACGACGAGGAATAGAACCGAGGTAGCTCACTGCCTCTAAAGAAGTCTCAAACAGCTTCTACCACATCCTTTTCAACAATCTCCTAGCAACATTTGTAAAAACCTGAAGAGAAGCCATCCAGACCCAGCGAACTTTCTATCGGAATCGAGAACATGGTCTCCTTGATGTCTTGGATTGAAGGGAGCTCACACAACCTATTGTTTTCCACATCCGAAATTTCCTTGTGGACCCATCTTGACAAATCCAGATATGATCTCCCAGCTCTAGCTTCCATAAACTGAGAAAAATGGTTGACAACTTCAACATGTACAGGTTCCGAAGATTCTAGATGACGTCCATCATTCAAAGACATTGCACGGAAAAAATTATTTCCTTTTTTGGCTAAGCTTCGAAAAAACTGGGCATTAACATCCCTAACTTCAGCCCAGCGTTGCTTCACAAGTTGAGACAGCCTCGTTGCCTCTCTTGTCATCCACTCATCAAGCTCCAATTTGGTTTCTAACAGAACTTGCTCATCCTCCTCGTTACCCCCATTCTGCAATTTACAATCCAACTCTTCAATCTCCTTTTCCAGCTTCGCAATATGGGAGTGTGTCCAGCCAAAATCATGTATGTTCCATCTTTTAAGAGCCACCCTCAGTTTTTTTAATTTACCCACCAATCTCCACAAACCACTTCCACTCATCTCTTCTGCCCATACCTTTTTTACACAATTGAAAAAATCATCTTGCAGCGTCCACATTTGCTGGAACCTGTAAAGGGAAGGACCACAATTCTCTGATGGTCTATCGAGCCACATCACCATCAGTGCATGATCCGACTATGTCCGTGGCAAATATTCCATACATATAGTTGGGCAATTATCAACACAAACATTATTTAACAAAATTCTATCCAATCTCACCCAACTCCTAGACAACATATCCTATCCATTACACCATGGAAAAGGACCACCCATGTAAGACATCTCCTGCAACCCAGCAAGATTAATAAATGCATTAAATTCCTCCACTGCCACTGCCGACCTCGGACGACCACCTCTTCTTTTAGCATCTGAACGTATCACATTAAAATCACCCGCAACCACCCAAGCATCAGAAGAACAAGGCAAAACACACAATTCATGCCAAAGCTATCGTCTCTTTCAACCCAAACACTTGGCAAACACCAAAGAATACCTCACACTCCTTGAATTTTCAGTAATAACCACCGTAAGGTGTTGATTAGATTTTGCAATCACCTGACAATCAACCCCCTGGTTCCATAATAACCATAATTTGCCGCCTTCCTCACTATTTGATAAGCCATTTACAAACTGAAAATCCCTAACAACTCTCCTCAAATTTTCCTCCATTTGAAAATGTTTTGCCAAAGCCACCACTTTTGGATTAAACTTCCTCAAAAATTTTCCCAACCTCTGTTTCGAGGTATTCAAATCTCGTATATTCCAATATAGAAGACTACACATTACAAATTTAGTCGTGCGGGCTTGCTAGGAACTCGTTTGGAACTTTTAATTTTTGCAAATTTCTTCTGTAGCTCACATCTTTCTGAATCAGAGTAGCAATCCTGATCTTTACTCCTATTAGCCAAAACCCCCACATTTTCTTCTTCTGATCTCGAACCCAACATCCCCTCTTCATCATCAACAGCATGCACAACTTCCTCAGCAATACCTTCAATAGCAATGCTAACAACTTGTTGAACACCCTCCTCACACCCATGATTCTCGCCCATATCATCCATATTGCATCCTTCACCATCATCAAATTTTCCACTACCCATCTCATTAACTTCTATTCGATCTCATAGAGAAAATTCCGCTACCCCTATCTCGGAATTTTGTTCCTCCTAGCCCACCAAGTTACTTTCACCCCGATTATTCCCCTTACCCAGCTCCATCAACTATACACCATCCACCTCACATTCCTCTGCCATAACAGTATCTGCTAGCTTCTCCTTTGTCACATTACAAGGATTCATTTTAATTGCCTTAGGCACTAGACAAAAAACATCCTCAACCATAACAACATCCTCGGCCTCTGAACCAGAGACCTCACACTCTGCCTCCCGAGCAACAGTATCCTCACATACAGGGCGTTCAATGAAACCAAACGCCTCACCCTCGTTGAAATTTATTCCATTGTCTTTGCTGCCTAAATCTCATCGAAATCTCACCCTCCTCTAATTCCTCTATGATGAGCATCTTAGCACCTTCCAAAGAAGATACCAACTCCTTACCGTCCTTCTTCTCCAATTGTGTGTCCACCTCTCCAATACTTGGCTAACCTCCCTCCGTCTGGTGTGCCTCCTTCGACACCCATTTTCTGCTCTCCTTGTTTCCATCCAGATTTTATTTCTCTCTGAATTAACCTTTTTACACTTTTGTAGATTATGCCCTGAATCTTGCAATGCCGACAATACACTGGAAAATTTTCATACACTACTTTCTGAAGCCTACTTCCCAACTGACGAGGCACCCCAATCCAACAAGAGTCAATAAGATCCTTAGCAGCATTCATCTTAATACAAACTCTTGCCACATCCGTCCGTGTAGCACATCTAGTACAATTGTCACTTCGCACATACTTCCCTAATGGCATGGTGATATTCTACAGAAACGATTCATGATACATATTCGGTGGAAGCTCAGGAAGAGTGATCCAAACTGGAACCTCTAGTGATTCCAATTCCTCTGTACAGTCCATCGACTAGTGAAACGCACAATATGGAACCCCTGTTACTTTGCAAGATTCCCTAGAAAATGCCATCTTAAAATCCATCTCATTGGAAAAATGAACAAACATCGACCTAGGTGAAGCCATAGAAGAAACCACGGCCTGAGAAGCAAGACCCCATCATTTGCGAATACAAGACCGAATATTGTCCAATGAAGGACATTGCCTCAAGAATTTTAGAACCAGAGAAAACATAAACGGTGAAGTCGATTTTGCAATCTCCTCATCTGTCACATTTCAAGGATTCATATTAATCACCTCAGGCACTGGACAAAGAACATCCTCAACCATAACAACATCCTCAGCCTCCGAACTAGAGACCTCACACTCTGCCTCCCGAGCAACAGTATCCTCACATACAGGGCGTTCAATGAAACCAAACGCCTCACCCTCACTGAAATTTATCCCATTGTCTTCCCTGGAATCTCACCCACCTTTAATTCCTCTATGATGAGCATCTTAGCACCTTCCAAAGAAGATACCAACTCCTTACCGTCCTTCTTCTCCAATTGTGTGTCCACCTCTCCAATACTTGGCTAACCTCCCTCTGTTTGGTGCGCCTCCTTCAACAGCCATTTTCTGCTCTTCTTGTCTCCATCCAGATTTTTATTTCCCCCCGAATTAACCCGTTTACACTTTTGTAAATTATGCCCCTGAATCTTGCAATGCCGACAATACACTGGCAAATTTTCATACATTACTTTCTGAAGCCTACTTCCCAATTGACGAGGAACCCCAATCCAAAAAGAGTCAATAGGATCCTTAGCAGCATTAATCTCAATACAAACTCTCGTCACATCCGTTCGTGTAGCACATATGGTACAATTGTCACTTCGCACATACTTAACGGCATGGTGATATCTTGCAGAAACGATTCATGATACATATTCGGTGGAAGCCCAGGAAGAGTAATCCAAATTGGAACCTCTGGTGATTCCAATTCCTCTGTATAGTCCATCGACCAGTGAAACGCACAGTATGGAACTCCTGTTACTTCGCAAGATTCCCTAGAAAACGCCATCTTAAAATCCATCTCATTGGAAAAACAAACAAACACCGACCTAGGTGAAGCCATAGAAGAAACCACGGCCTGAGAAGCAAGACCCCATCATTTGCGAATACAAGACCGAATATCGTCCAATGAAGGACGTTGCCTCAAGAATTTTAGAACCAGAGAAAACATAAACGGCGAAGCCGATTTTGCAATCTCCTCCTTTGAAAAACTAATGTAAATCTCCCCATCCAAGACCTTCAGGGACCTCAACGGAATCACAACCTCTGGAATAGGTTGTGGATTAGAGGCCACCATGTCCTCAAGAATTCGACGAACAGAGATCGCTGAGGAGCCCGGATGGCCCCCAACGGCAGGCATTGTGTGCAACACCCAAAACCCTAGCAGAGCGTGAAAGTCTTGAAAAAAAAAACTGCTCTAATCATCAGCCCTATCACTCTTTGACTCTATAGGCATTATGTAGTTACTTGTTTTAGCCAAATCTCAAATATGACGCTGATTTAGAATGTGACATTTCCTAATTTTTGTGTAAGCACTCAACATATATATGGATCAATAAGGGTCAACCTCCCCCTTTCTCTCTCGATTCTCTTTTCCCACAGAGCCCCTCTCACTTGGCTGCCTAGCTCCTTCTCCAGCCACCTTTTAGCCGTGAGTCCTATTGGAGGAACCCCATGTAGGCCCATGCTCTGCTACACCTTGCTCCCACCCATGTACCTAACCACACTCATGGATGATTGTGCCACATCATGTACTGCTTTAAGTTGTCATGAATCTCGCTCGCCACCACTCCATGCAAGATACTTTCCACCTTAGACTTCTTTCCTTTTATCGGGGCAATATGCTTTGACAACTAGTGTTTCTCCATGGACCAATTGTAGTGAATAAAGTTTAGCTAACTAGTTTAAAATACACCCCTATCAAATTTTCTAAATCTACGATAAATTTAACATTAGAATTTTTGACTGGTCAAATGTAACCAGCTAAAATTGTTGGCCATATATTTTTTCACATTAATATTCTTTCCACTCAGATAAATTTTGCCACTCGCATTTGGCAAAATACACATCTCCATTCCACAATCTCCATTTTGTTTGGAAAATAGGAATAGCAAACAAAGATTGCAAAAGATATACAGTGAGACGATTATTAATCTATCTTTTAAACAAATATTGCCTCTCACTCATATTGAATTCTACAAAAGAGAATTTGGCAACTATGTCCTCAGGATACAATATTGTTTATATAGTGTGCAAATTACAAATTCTGAACACTAAACAATAGAACAAATAGATGCAATAGTAGCAGTTGCAATGTTTCAATTTGAATTTAAATGATACAGTTACTGCTTGAAAAGGTGTAAAATAAACTATAATTGATAGTTAACAATAACCGAAATATGAGAAAGAACACACCTTCTCGTTTAAATAAAAAATTCTGTCACTTGCGACGATGTGTACGTACTAAGTGCTAAGTGCATCTAAAACACTAATGCGTCCATGTGTTGCACGCGTGGTCAATGCTTTGCACTGGATGACATTATTATTATTATGTGTCTACCCTTGTGTTCCATTTTAAGAATAGTGAAACTCATTCACTTATACACCACTAAAAGTTTCTTCATCTTTTCAATGTGGGATATTTCAAATAATCCAACACATTTCACACGAGTTCTAGCAAAATACGTATCTCCATTTCTACACTTGGTCGTTGTCGACCGCCACAGCTAGTTGGAAGCATCGGATAGCCATAGAAACCACTGTCAAACACCTTCCGATAAGCCCACATCGTCAATGATTTTTGTTCCCCTCTACTTCTTGCTGTTTTGGATTTTTGCTGGCTTTCAGTTCCGAAATTTTTTGCTGGTTGTTGGTTTTCTATAATTTTTAGTCTTTTGCTTGTTGGTTATGTATTGTTGGTTTTTCAGTTGTTGATTTTGCAAAAAACCTTGAGTTGAAATGAATAAAATTGTTGAGGAAATATTTTTTTATAGTGAAAGAATATAACCATTGAAGAAATATAGCTGTTAAAAAATATTTCATTTGGAAGAATATGACTATTGAAAAAATATATCTACCGAAAGAATATAAATGTTAAAAAATTAATGTGCATTTTTTTAATAAGGAATAAATATTTCAATTATCATTAGAATTAAGATAAATAAAAAAGTCAAAATAGATATTTAATAAAATAGTGATAGATTTAGAGAATTTATTATTTGATGTTGTTGAAAAGTATGCAGTTAAATTAAAAAAAAAATCCTAATTAAATTTTAGCTAATGAATAGTTTGGCCGCCACTACTAATGCTCTGCTTAGGGAAAGTAGACATATCCTCTAATCATGTTCTTGATCCAGCTAGATCTAGAGCATGATCTCTCTCTCTCTCTCTAGTACTGTTGTAAGATTTCACGTGATCAACTAGCATATCAAAATAATAAAAAACCCTAGCTATCAATGGATTTCCAGACAAATCGTCTTCGTGGTAAGTGGTAACCCTTTTGATAGCCCATTCGCTAAGAATTCATGAATCATGATATCGAGCCCATTTTGTTTGTAAAGAACAAAAATGGAAATAGAAAACAGAGGTGGGAAAATACAATTTGTATTCTGTGTTATATGAAAGTATTACAAACGTAGCTATATATACACGTTAATAAAAGCGGGAAAAACAGTTATAAGGTTAAAAATGTATTTTAACTCTAATACACCCTCCTCAAGCTGGAGCATGAATATCAATGAGGCTCAGCTTGGACATCATGGCAGAAAACAATGGACTGCCTAAAGCTTTGGTGAAGCAGTCAGCTAATTGATTTCTTGAAGAAACATGCATCATACTCAGAAAACCATCTTGAAGCTTATCACGGACAAAATGGCAATCGATTTTGATGTGCTTGGTACGTTCGTGAAATACAGGGTTTGAAGCAATATGCAATGCAGCTTTACTATCACAATAGAGAGAAACAATTGCTGGAGGTACTTGAAGATCTGAAAGTAATGAGGAAAGCCAAACTAATTCACAAACTGTGGAAGCCATTGCTCTGTACTCGACTTCTGCAGAGGATCTCGATACTACAGCTTGCTTCTTGGATTTCCATGACACAAGAGAATTGCCAAGGAAAATACAAAAGCCAGTGAGAGAACATCTGCTGTCTTGACATCCAGCCCAATCTGAGTCAGTAAAAGCACTCAGTTTGAGTGAGGAATTAGTAGAGAAGAAGAGTCCTTGGCCAGGAGCAGATTTCAAGTATTGTAAGACATGATATGCAGCATTTAAATGAGGCTGCCGAGGTGAATCCATTAATTGGCTAAGAACATGCACAGCAAAGGTAATATCGGGTCTAGTGATGGTAAGATATAGCAAACGACCAACCAATCGTCTATAAACTTTGGCATCCTCAAGAAGAACACCTTCACTTCGAGACAATTTCAGGTTTTGTTCCATGGGAGTCTTAACTGGTTTACTTCCCAAATATCCAGTGTCGGATAAAATCTCCAAGGTGTATTTCCTTTGAGAAAGGGAAATGCCTTTGGAGCTACGAGCAACTTCAAGTCCCAAAAAAAATTTCAATGGGCCGAGATCTTTCAATTTAAATTTATCATCAAGGAACTTCTTGAGAGTGTCCACTGCAGCAACATCATTGCTAGCAATTAATATGTCATCGACATATACTAATAAGGCAATAAAAGAAGAACCTTGTGACCGAGTGAAGAGTGAATAATCAACTCTTGATTGGACAAAACCATGTTGAATAATGGTGGAGGAAAACTTGGCAAACCACTGCCGAGATGCTTGCTTTAATCCATACAAGGATTTATTGAGCTTGCAAACTCTAGTGTCTCCTTTTTCACCAAAACCAGGAGGTATGGACATATAGACTTCTTCTTTTAAGTCACCATGCAAAAAAGCATTGTTGACATCTAATTGAATAAGATGCCAACTTTTAGTAGCTGCAATGGCTAACAAAGACTTGACTGTAACCATTTTTGCAACTGGTGAAAATGTATCAAAAAAATCAACCCCTTCCTGTTGAGTAAAACCTTTAGCTACCAACCTAGCCTTATACCTTGCAAGGCTTCCATCAGACTTAAGCTTGACTTTATATACCCATTCACATCCAATCGGATGTTTTCCATGTGGTAGAGTTGTCAATGTCCAAGTATGATTCTGTTGAAGTGCATTAATCTCTTCTGCCATAGTAGTTCTCCAATGGGGATATTTTACAGCTTGATGATAGAATTTTGGCTCAAAAAATGAGGAAATGGCTAAAGAATATGCTCGGTGTAGTGAAGATAATCGAGAATAAGAAATAACAGATGAAAGGGAGTATGGCTTACCTGATTCAAGACCAATAAAAGGATGTGACGATGGGAGAGAACAAGCATTAGAAGCTGCCAAATGACAGTGGTAATCCTGCAAGTATCCAGGTGGTTTATGTGTTCTTAATGACCTTCTACATGGTGGTGATGAATCTGGTATATTGGGGACAGGGATAGAGTCGAGAGAGGAAGGTAAAGACTAATTAAAAGAGTGAGTATAGCTAGAGATATCAGGAATTGGACTAGGAAGGACAACAGATGATGATGGATTTAGAAAAGAGAAGTTATCAATGTTGTGTGAAACAGATTTGAAAGGAAAAATCTGCTCGTGAAATGTGACATCTCTGGAAACAAAAATAGAATGATCATCAAGATCATACAGTTTGTAACCCTTAGAAGCAAGTGGATATCCAAGAAAAATGCATCTACGAGCCCGAGGGGCAAATTTAGATCTGTTATGCGCAAGAGTAGAAGCATAACACAATGAACCAAATACTCTTAAATGAGTATATGATGGTGATTTATGGAAGAGAAACTCATAAGGAGTTTTATTAGAAATAATTGGAGAAGGAGTTCTATTGATTAGATATATTGCAGTGAGAATGCAATCACTCCAAAAAATCAATGGAACATTGGACTGAAAAAGGAGAGCTCGAGCCACATTAAGAATGTGCTGATGCTTCCTTTCAACCACTGAATTCTGTTGGGAGTAGCAACACATGACAATTGATGGATAATGCCTTTGCTAGAAAAAAAATGATGCATAGCAAACTCATTTCCATGATCAAACCTTATGATTTTGATAGAAGAGGCAAACTGATTTTCAACCATAGCAGTAAAATATTGTAAATGACTTCTAGCATCAGATTTTGATTTGAGCATATAAAGCCAAGTATTACGAGAATAGTCATCCACTATGGTTAAAAAATAACAAAAATATTCTATGGATGGAGGAGAAAAAGGTCCCCAAATATCAACATGAACAAGATCAAATAGATGTAAAGAAATGTGTTCACTGTCAGGAAATGGTAACCTCTTGTGTTTGGCAAGAGGACAAACACTACAATGGTTGAGATTATTATTAGAAGCAATGGAAGAAAACTGAGGCAACAGTTTCATCCAAGATAAGGATGGATGTCCCATCCTTTGATGCCAAATAGAAACAGAGGCATTATTACAAGTATTAGAAACAGAATTAACAGTATGTGGTTTGACATCATGAGAAGATACATTTCGAGACACAAAACCATGAACTGGTGGTGATTGCAGCAGGTATAACCCTTCTTTAGCTTGTCCCTTCCCAATCGTCTTTCAATGTATGAGGTCCTGAATAAAGCATTCATTATGAAGGAAAAAAACACAGCAAGATGAACTGGTTAGCTTGCTAACAGAAATGAGATTAAAAGTAAAGGAAGGCACATATAGAACATCATGTAAGATGAGGTTCGGTGATAAGAAAATGGAACCTATATGACTTACATGAACAGAAGTTCCATTAGGAAGTTTTACAACAATATTGTGCACAGGTTGATATGATGTGAATAAAGATATTGAGTGGACCATATGATCAGTCGCACCGGTATCAATTATCCAGTCATGATCAGAAAACTGTTTGGAAGTCTTATTGATGGAGGAAAAAACCGAATGATTAAAGGAAAATTTACCTGAAAGATGATCAGAAAGGGATAAAGTAATAGTATTTGCTGCATGATGAATAGGAGTAGAATACTCGGGATTGAGAAGTGCCAAAAGCTGTTGACACTGTGCATGAGAAAGAGGTAGAGACAAATTGGAATCATTGGAGACTGCTTGGTTAGCAGAAGGAACTGAGGATCTAGCTTTAGAACTATATCCTGGTGGATATCCATGAAGTTTAAAGCATTTGTCCACAGTGTGACCTTGCAATCCACAATGAGAACATAGAGGTCTATCTTTTCGAATAGGAGCCTTATTACCAGCAGATGATTTGCTAATATTGCTTGAAGACACAGCAGCAGAAGGAATCGAAGGGATCATGAAAGATCCAATATCTCTTTGTCTTTCTTCTTGAAGAACAAGAGAGAAAACTTTGTTAATCATAGGGAAAGGATCAATTAACAGAATCTGACCTCGAATATGAGAGTATCGATCATTTAGTCCCATAAGAAAATGCATAACGTAATCTTGTTGGTGAAGATCAGATAGGGATCGTAGAGCACCACATGAACAGGATGGCAATGGTCTGTAATTGAGTAACTCATCCCATAATCCTTTCATTTGTGTAAAATATGCACTAACCGTGAGGTTATCTTGTGTAAGAGAAGCAATAGCCTTCTGTAATTGGAAGATACGAGGTCCATTGGCTTGAGAAAATCGATCTTTGAGATCGTACCACATTGCCATTGCAGAATCTTCATAGATCACACTAGCGGCAATTTCTTTGGATAAAGAATTGAGTAGCCAGGACAAGACCATATTATTACATCGAATCCAAGAGGAAAACTGAGAAGAAGAAGCAGCAGGTTTTGTGATGGATCCATCAACAAATCCGATTTTGTTCTTCGCAGTTAACGCCATTGACATTGATCGACGCCAGGTATGATAGTTCTCACCATTGAGAACTTGTGTTACGAGCAATGTACCTGGACTGTCACCATGATGAAGGAAGAAAGGACTTGAAGAATTTTCATGAGGAGGAGTAGGAATAGAAGAAACAGATGATTCAGTCATGATTATATTTTGCGGAAAAATTCTTCTGATACCATGTAAAGAACAGAAATGGAAATAGAAAACAGAGGTGGGAAAATACAATTTGTATTCTGTGTTATATGAAAGTATTACAAACGTAGCTATATATACGCGTTAATAAAAGCGGGAAAAACAATTATAAGGTTAAAAATGTATTTTAACTCTAATATTGTTGGCTCTCATTTTTCCATCGTCTATTTAGGCCTCGTTTGTTTTCAAAGATGAGATGAGATGAAATAAATTTGAAAATTTTGAATTGTTTATTTTATTTTGTATTAAAATTTGGAAAAGTTGTAATGATTAGGTGAGAGGAGATGAGATGAATTTGAAAAAGTTGAATTGTTTATTTTATTTTATATTGGAATTTGAAAAAATGTAATGATGAAATTGAGATGAGATGTTTTTTGAAAACAAACGAGGCCTTAATTGCTTTTCAATTTTTTTTGCGAAATTCCAAGCACATTTGAAGTGTTTGAAGGCCCCCAGCTAGCTCCTCCTTTTTTACCTTAGATAATTATCCTGAACTAATTTTCTTTAAGGATAGGTACGGCCCCTCCCCCATTTTTCACTACTTGATGAATATCTTTAATGCTACGTACGTTTTGTTTTTGGTAAAATGTCTTCGATCTTTTCATACCTCTAAGAAATCCCGGCCTGATGATTGTTTTATCTTCAGATCCAAAATATGCTTAATCTGTTGATCACTACGGAATATCAATTATTTTCTCTTAAATCTTGGAATTTCCTTTTAATATTTCAGTTAAAATAGACGGGTTTTTGACCGACTGTTCAATGTACATACTGTTATGGACGTGTTTCATTGCCATCGACTTATGATCACCTGCAACTAAAGAGTAAGACAACTTGGAGTTCGAGGGAACGCCTCTGATGCCTAAGTCAATGATAAAATAAACTTAGCAATACCAATGAACCAGATCCCCTTTACATACCTGAGTTCTTCCTTTATATAGAGCCTTTGAAATGTTATGTTATTAAGTGATGATAGACATATCTGTTTTTTGAAACTCAAACCTGGAGATGAGGGGTTCATCTCATATTAAATTTAAACAATAATTGTTTTGATCCCATGCCACTTCCGGATGGTTATCCAATCAGTGTTGGCGATTGGCAGGACCCTCCCAAAACCGAGCTAGGCTTCAAGTAGTGAGGTGGTCTATGGGCTTGACTAATGCTCCAGGCTCATTTGGGATTAACCGATCATAATATCTTGGTCAACTTCATTCATCCTGATCTAGTTGTATCCCGAATAGGAATCCATAAAACTCAACATTTTATGTCATGCTGTCATATCTACTATCAAATCTATCCACGGGAGTAGAAAACTATCATTTGGGCAAGTTTTGTTGAGATCCGTGAAATCTATGCACATTCGTCATTTTTCGTTGGATTTCTTTACCAACACTACATTTGACAACCATTCTGGATATTGTGCTTCTCTAATGAATCTAGCTGCTAACAACCTATCAACCTCCTCTGCGATTGCTTCGTACTCCTTGGTGCTAAAGTTTCTTTTTTTTTTTGTTTTACTGGGCGCGCCTTCGGGTCTACACTCAATCTTTGCTCGATGATATCTTCGCCTATTCTGGGCATATCATTGTGACTCCATACGAACACGTCACTATGCTCTAGGAGGAGGTTGGTCAATTCTTGCCTTTCCTCTTTCGTCAGTCTAGTTCCTATCTTCACATAACTCTTTAAGTGAACCGATTCAAGAGTGACTAGCTCCAGAGGTTCATCTGCTTCTCCATGTTTCAAGGCGTCTTCATCCCTTATTTCTGATTCAGTCATCAATATTTGGGGTGCCGGTGGAAAGATCATGCCCGCCTCTTGAATTGGTTCTACTATACTCACTTCTCTTTGTCCTTGCCTGAGTTCTTGTATGTAGCATATTCTGGCCAAGACCTGCTCATCATGCAGCTCACCCACTCCAGCATTTGTTGGGAACTTTATTTTCAGATGATGTGTTAAGGTAATCACCTTTAATGCATTCAATGTGGGCCGACCGATAATTGCATTGTATACTGATCGAGTTTTGACCACTAAGAACTCAGTCATAGTAGTGGCGACATGGGGATCTGTGCCCACGGATATTGGCAATGCGATGGACCCCATGGGCTGTATCGTGTCCTCGGTGAACCCTTATAATGTAATCGGCGCCCTTCGCAATTGGATCTGCACCAATTCCCATATTGTTGAAAGCATCCCAAAATAGGTTGTCTACTGAACTTCCATTATCAATCAGTATCCTCCTTTTGGTGTAATTTTAATTTTTCCACCAACATTGTTACCACCAAAGCATCGTCATGTGGGTATACAACCCCTCGGCAATTTTCATCGCCAAAAAATATTGTGGGAGATATATGTACCTGGGGCTATTTGACAGGTCTCTCTACGTTGTAAACTTCTTCATACATTGCCCACCTTGCATATGCCTTTCTCCCCAAGGAGGTTGGGCCACCTCCAGCATATCCATCGGCGATTATTTGTATCTCGCCTAAGGGTGGGTTCCTTTGGTTCTTATCCGCCATTGGTCTCCGATCACGAGGTTCCTGCAACCTCCTTCTTTTTCTTGGAAATTCTCGTCACCTAGGGCTCTCACTTTGCGGAGTTTTGTGCTCGGGTTTTCAGTAGCTTGCACGTCGTGGGGGGTAGCATTCTGGGTGACCAATTGCTCCAACTCGCCACTATCTCTCATATCTTCAATTTTTCGTTTCAAGTTATGACAATCTTCAGTTCTATGCCCACTTGTTTTATGAAAGGTACCATACTTCCTAGTTTGTTGCCCTTTATCGTCATCTTGCCCTACCTCTTTTGTCTTATCTCGGTTAAGCACACTGGAGTAGTGTACATAACCACCATTATGTCTTCTTAAATTACCATCGCGTCTCAAGTCCTGCTGGTCTCTCCTCGTCTTCTGTCTTCCCTCTCGGGCTTTCTTCTGACTTCCTTTCGGTTCACATTTGCTCTTTTCTTCTAATCGGGCAGTCAGGGTGATAAATGTGTCCTCTACATTTACGAAGTCGTCAGTCCTATCCATAAATTCTCGTAATGTGGAAAGGGTTTTCTTAGCCAATTCGGCCATGAAAGGACTCCTTGGCCAAATACCCCCGAATCAATGCTGCCAACATAATCTTCTCATCTTGATCATCAACTGTCATTCTTTCTTTATTAAAACACCTCAGATATGCTTTCAAACTTTCATTTTCTCTCTGTTTGACGGTTAACAAGTACGTGGCTAGTCTCCTGCGCCTTCTACTCGCCATGAATTGGGTTAAGAATTGCCGGCCTAGTTCATCGAAACTGTCTATGGAACCTAGCTATAGTGTTTCAAACCATCATCTCGTCGCTTCCTTTAAGGTTAAAGGGAAAGCCCTACATGCAATTTCTCCAAAAAATCCATGGAGCATCATATGGGCTTTATAAGTCTCGAGATGTTCCACAGGGTCTTTAGAGCCGTCGTATAGATCTACCGAGGGGACTTTGAACTTCAGAGGCAAAGGTACCGCCAAGATTTCTACAGAGAATGGCAGATTTGTGCTAGATAGCAATTGATCGACCGAAGAAGACGCCCATATTTTTCCATTAGGCTTTGTAGGTCGTGATGCATTTTCTTCGTCTCCTCATTCTCCTGGGGGGGGGTCTTTCCTACATCAACACTATGTGCTTCCATTTCAACTCTTTCTCTTTGGTCCTCTCCTGACGGATAGTTTTTCGCCTTCAAAGCTTCATTCTCCTTTCGCAATGCCTCCAACTCAGCAGTGAGTTTCTCACTACTTCTTCCATTTCTGTGAGTCTTCCCTCCATGTTTTTCGACGACACTTCTTGATCTTTAGTTGCCTGCGATCGGGTTGTGGTGGGCATGTGAAAAACACGCTTAGTTGTAGGACAAAACAAGGATCCCACAGATGGCACCAATTCTTATGGACGTGTTTCAATGCTACTGACTCACGATCACCTGCAACCAAAGAGTAAGATGGCTTAGGGGGTTCAAGGGAACACCTCTGATGCTTAAGTCAATGATAAAATAAACTATGCAATACCAATAAATCAGATCCCCTTTACATACTTGGGTTCTTCCTTTATACAGAACTTTTGAAATATTCTATTATTAAGTGATGACGAACACGTCTGTTATTTAAAACTCAAACCTGGAGAAGAGTGGTTCATTTTATATTAAATTTAAACGATAACTGTTTTGATCTCGTGCCACTTCTAGATGGTTATCCAATCGGTATTGGCGATGGGCTGGACGCTTCCAAAACCAAGCTAGGCTTCAAGTAGTGAGGTGGGCTATGAGCTTGACTAACGACCTAGGCTCATTTGAGATTAACCGGTTATAATATCCTCTTCACATACGTTATTATACATCGAAAGAAAAATGGTTGTGAAATTTAACTAAAATTTGATGACAGATCACCAATTTTTATATATGAAGGAATGTGGGATTCCATTTTGACAAGTCATTGAGTTGAAATTTCAAATATATTGGAATAATTATTATATATATTTTATTTATATTTTGTTAAGATTAATCATGGATAATAGTATTATTTTCAATATATTGATTTGATCTTAAATCTTAATGTGCCTATATACATAAGTTACTTAATTCTTAAACTGGTATGTAAAGTACACTATTAATATCATTTAAATGATAAGATTTGATTTGTAAAATTTAAAATTTATCTTCTAAATTAAAATATGCCATATAAGCATTTTATCAAGTTATATATATATATATATATATATATATATATATATATATATGAGGTTTGCTACACAACCTCTGTCATACTCCACACTCCACATTTTTTTAAATTTTTAAATTTTTTAAATTTTTTTAAATTTTTTAAATTTTTTTAAATTTTTTTAAATTTTTTTATTTTTTTATTTTTAAATTATTTCAAATTTTCTATTAATTATTCATATAATAAATATTTGATAAAAGAAAAAAATTAAAAAAAAATTAAAAAATATAGAGTGTAGAATGTGATGAATAGTAAGAGCGAGGTTGTGGGGATTTTATATATATATATATATATATATATATATATATGTTGAACCCGGCCCTAATAAAAAAATCCCTGTGGTAGTAAAACATCAGTAGTTCGTATATATAGTACTAAAAACTTTTACCACTATACAAGAAAGCCAAAGATCAAAGATCATGCAAAAACGTTACTTCCGAGAAAGAAAGCGCAGATCATAAATTCTGTACATGCTGATAATATATGCGTGACAGTAATTAGTTATCACGCAACAAGAACATATACATATATATATATGTATATATATATATATATAACGTGCAAGCATGTTCATGCGATCGCAAGCTACAAAGCTAGCTAGCTTGACCATAGCCCACTATGTACGTACACACTAGTATTTTACTATATATAGCATATGAAAAATGCTAAATATATTTTTAAAAAATTTACAAAAAATTTATTGCTCCACATATCAATTATCGATATATTAAAAGAAAAATTATTGTTGCAACAACTTGGTGTAAATGGCATGCAACCGATGAGCCTTTTGATAAAAAAGAAGCAGGCTTGCGACCACCCACTCTCACTATGCTTCACTTGCAACCCAAGCACATGACCTTCTCCCCAACCATTTTCACTCTCTCTTTCTTGATTCTTTTGGGTTTCTTTATTTTGAGTGCTGAGATTTTCTCTTTTCTGGATTCATTTTCTTTCAGGGAGAGAAAATAATGACAAGTTTTTCTTCTTCTTCAATGGCTATGATTGGAATGTTGGTGCGTATGGTTTGTGGGGTTCTGAATTTGTATGCAGGAGTTGGTGCTGCATGTTGGTCCATCCCTTTTTTTTGTTTTCTTTTGCGGTAAGCCCACAACCAAGCTTCAACACTACTATTTTGTTCTTTGCTCTGCTACCAACAACAAATCGCAATATCAAATTTTTCGAGATTTGCAAGTTGGGAAAGTACCGAACGAAGCAAGGAGGAATCAAAGAGAAAATGGCGAAAGAGGACCAAGTGATTAGCTGCCACACCGTTGATGCTTGGAAACTGCACATACAGAATGGAAACAAGTCCAAGAAACTAGTGGTGGATTTCACAGCTTCATGGTGCTGGCCATGCCATACCATTGCCCCAATTCTAGGAGAGATTGCAAAGAAGATGCCCGAGGTCACAATCTTGAAGGTTGATGTGGATGAATTAACGACTGTAGCTGAGGAGTATGAAGTGCAGGCAATGTTGACCTTTGTGTTCCTTAAAGAAGGCAAAGTGGTGGACACGGTTGTGGGTGCAAAGAAAGACGAGTTGCAGCTGACTATAGCAGAGCATGCCGCAGCCACTGTTGCTTGATGTGTAACATGGAGGATATTGGAACCTTATAACTCTTTTTTTTGTTTCTTGTCTAGTTTGCATTCGGTGTGGTTATGGATCTTTCAGAAGATATCTAAAGCGTGTGGCTAGCTTATGTGTGCATGTATGCAGAGCTACACATCGCTTAATAGATGTTATGTTGTCTAAAATGCTTATGGTACTAAGTTTATGTTCTTTTTGTTGTTGTCGTCGCTCATACTGGAGCCATGAAACGAGGAATTAGATTGACGATCATGGTTTAATCTGTGAGTGACTGACCTAATTTTGAGATGCAATAAAATAATTGGTTTGATTATGTGCCAAAAAAAAAAAAACCAACAACACGCATCGATGATCTTCCTTCAAAAGATCATCCGCATAGGAAACGTAAGTACTATGTAGAGAAACCCACTTTGATCAGCCCCAACAACACTGTCTTGAGTATTCATAGCTCCCATTGAGACTAAAAACCGATCAAGGGATAATAAAGTTTTCATGTCATCTACTCGGAGTCATTTGGGTTTTTAAAGCTGCAAGGATGATGGCCATGGTGATTGGGAAAGAAATTTTCTTTGTCGAAGAAAATTAGAGAAGCTTATGAGAGAAAGAGAAACAAGGTGTCATGACGTAGAGGAAAAACAAAGTTTGTTTGGCTTTTTATTATTATTATTTTTTAAAAAAATCATCTGACGTGGCATAAAAACAAATTGGCGATTACATCGCAATTGTACGTAGAAGGACTGACTTGCAGCTCTTATTATTACACACACGATTAGCCGGCTAAGCTCTATTAATGGCTAGGGCGTGTTTCTAGCATCTTTTGCTGGAGGGTGTCGTGGGTAATGCTCACGCCATGTCTTGGGTTCACCCTTCAGAGGCTTCTCAACTGCATTAATCAGTAGCTTGTGCTCTGGATAAGGCTTTTTCCCCTGATCAAGAGACTCATGATTAATTGGTGTTGGTAAGATAAACTTTGAGGGAGGTTTTGGTCCCTTGGGGAGTTTGGCACCGAAGGCTAGCGTCTTTTCTTCGAAAGAGGACTCCTCCAGTGAATTAGGAGATCTGCCTTGTGGTGGTGGTAATGGATTCGGGGGAGGCTTCACTGGCGGTGACCCTTGTGGAGGTCTCTATTGGGCGAGGTAGCCAGTGGATAGAAGAACCAGTACTCCAAGAAACAATAACAGCGAGTACATTTACTTTTGTGGGCATTTTGGGACGTTGTTTGGGTGTTAGGCTGGTGCAAAGTGTAGTCCATTTTGGGGGGGCTTTTATGATGGGCCGGTGCCTATGTCTTCGTGCCACCTGTACTGTATTAACTTTTGTTCTTTTAAAAAATAAAAGCAAAATCTGAGCATAATTTATTTTGAATAATTTTATATACAAGTACATAAATCACGCCTTCAAAAAAAATAAGGTTTATTATTAAAAAATTAATTTTTATTATATAAATCGCATATTTTATTTCTTCTTTAAAAAAAGATTACGCTATAATTATATAATTCAATAGAAATATATTTTCTCATTTACTTATGACTGTAACTTATAACAATGAAAAACATATTTTGTGTTGTACAGCAGCGATCTGATCCATCTTGAATATCCCACTGGGTGGGAAGTTGGGCCATTTGTGCCTGTTGAGTTGGTTTGGTTTCGAGGGTTGACATGGAATTGAACCAAACCAAGTCACTCTCAGTATTGTAGGCCGATGTTGTGAAGCCCCCATTGGGGGCACATTTATTTTGTAATGACAACTGCATCATTTTAGGCCCAAACTTTTTCATTTTAGATTTGCAACAATCAACAAATTTATATGGAGTCATATATTTGCCAACTTGTACAAATCAAGCGCATGACGCTTCTTTTTATCACAATTATGAAAAGCCAACACTTATTCCAACAATTTAAATTAATAGAAAGATGTAAATTTTATTATTTATATTTATATCCTAACATTAACTAGGTAGTGCTATATGTACTCTTAAAGAAAAAAAAAAGTAGTGCTACATGTACTTATAATTTTATTTACATTTTTACTTACAATACTCATTTTGCTAGTTTTCTTTTGAATTTCAAATTTTATTATTTTCAATATATCAATAACTGACATGTGGAGAAGTAAGTTTTTTTTTAAATACATTTAACATTTAAAAAAAAATTCTAACAAATCAATAATTAATTCTAAGAGTGAACATTCTTAACATATTTAAGAATCGAAACCAATGTTTTGAATATCGTATCGGTAATTGTTTTAATCGAGATATTAAAACGAAATATTTTGATATCGATATCATTTTAAAATAATTTATATATGAATAAATTATATATAAATTATAAATAGTCTGATCTGAATTGAGGATAAAAAAATGAGATTACAGCTTGAAGAAATGAAAAATAAAAATAAAAAAATAAAAGCCGAAATATCTGCATGTACAAACCAAAATATAGGCCAGTACAAATTGAAATATCTATTGGTATGAGCTGAAACGATCGAAATTCTGATCAGTATAAAACTATATCCTTCTTTGTACCGGCTACATAACATAAACTAAATATTTTAACCATACCGGCTGCTATGGTACAAAGTAAAAATATTGGTGGAAACTAAAGTCCCAAAGAGAGAGAAAAAAGCGAGGAGAGAGAGTAAATAATAAAGAAAAAAAATATAACCAAATGGGAATGCTTGGATAAACAATCCTCTTGTTACGTACATTAGATAGATATATTTTTAATAGCACGAGCAATGAAATTATAAGAAGCTTTTAGAATGTGAAAAGTTTGCGTCATCTATAAAAAAAGAAACTTATACAAAATATAATATAAATATTTATTAATTAATTTTAAATAGACTTTGCACATACTAAGAAAAATGATTGACTCACTAGGTCTGTCATCATGTCTTACAAAAATCTTATTACAATAAAGGTGGGTTTGGTAAGTTAGATGAAATATAAAATTCTCTGTTATATTATTATTATAATTTTATCAAATTTTTATATAAAATATAATAAATATTTAATTTTTTTAAAATTTTAATTTAAAGTTTTTAAATCTTAAATAATAATAATATTAAAAAATAATATTTTAAAAACTTAAAACCAAAAATTATAATCTCATAATTGCGGACGATTTGCTTAGAGAACAAGCGGATCAATTGCTAGTCACAGCTGGAAAAGATCCCGTGAGCATCGATTCTTCTTTTCCAGTCCCTCCAGGGGTGGGCAGCGCTGCCCATATTTATTTATATTTATATATATAAATAAATAGATTATATATAAATATATACAATTTATTAAAAATTTAAAATTATATTCAAGTTATTAGATTGTCTTGATCTCCTAGGCCAATCCTTATATAGGAGGTCAAGGTAATATAATAGTCATCCTTAAGCAATGTGAAACTTACTACTAAATCCCACATTGCTTAAAGATGACTATTGTATTGTTTTGACCTCCTATATAAAGATTGATTTTAGAAGTCAAGACAATCCAAAATCTAACTCTAATAAGTTTAAGTTTTTTTTATATTTATAAATTTTAATTAATTATTTAAATTATATTATAATTTTGATTTAAAATAATATTTTTAAACTAATTTTTTTTTTAAACACAATATATTAGCTAGCGGGGGCGGGGCGGATAGAGGTTTTTCCTCCACCCTCGCTAGCGGCGTGGGGGACGGGAGAAAAACCTTCATCACCCACATGGCGCGGTGCGGGGGAGGGTACCCCCGCCCCGCACATGCGGGTAGCACCCCGCTAGCGGATTTAGGCTTCGTTTGGTTACCCAACCAAACTCAACTCATCTCACTCATCATTACAACTTTTTCAAATTCCAATACAAAATATAATAAACAATTCAACTTTTTCAAATCCTAAAACAATAAAAATATTCAAAAATAATATTTTAACAATATTTTATTATCTAAACTCAACTCAACTCAACTCATTTCAACAACCAAACACACCCTAAACTTTCGAAGTGCGTAAAGATGTTCAAAATCTCAACTTTAACACTGCTACATGGGTCATCCTCGGCGGCCTTCATTGTCTTCGAGTGAGTGAGTTCTTTGGGGTCCCGCACTCACAATTCCCCCCACTTCTCTCAGCCCATCCTTCCCTCAGATAGTTCCCTCCCTTTCGCTTTTCGTGTGAGAGAATCTCTCTCTCGCTCTCGCTCTTTGGGATTCTAGTTTCTTCCCTTTTCTCTCCGAAGAATATATTCTTTACTATCAAATTCATTGGCTTTCGTTAAAGCTCTCTCTTTCCAAAACGCATGAAAGCAATTGCGACCCAAGAAGAATCTGAAAGTGGCTGTTCTTTATTCTTCTTCTTTGTTTTTCCTTTGCTCTGCCCCCTGGTCTGAAGTAGATAAAATTTTGGGGGTCAAATAACAACCCAGATATGGAAACTGCAGTTCTGGATGATGTAATTAATAGGCTCCTTGAAGTTAGAGGGAGCCCGGGGAAGCAGGTCCTGCTTTCTGAGGCTGAGATCAAGCAGCTTTGCGTTGTCTCTAAGGACCTATTTTTGAGGCAGCCTAATCTTTTGGAGCTTGAAGCTCCCATCAAGATCTGCGGTATCTTTTCATGAACCCTCCGTGCTCTATTTTTCTTGTTTAAATTCGGATTACGATATTTTTCGTGCGTGTTGATTTGGGCCTGGATCAAATTCTGAGTTTGACTTAGGAATTTTGTGTTGGGGGTGTGAATTCAGTTTGTGTTCTTAGATTTTTATTTTTATTTTTTGTTTCAAGTATGATCCTATCATAAGCTGTACGCATGGAATAACTTCAACACATACGGAAAAAAGGTAAAAGGAAAAAGAAAAAGTGCTGTGGCTGCTGGGGAAATTGCTATGTTCTGAAATAGTTTCAACGTTTGCTACTGATACGAATATAGATGTCCAGAAGAAATAAATTTCTCGTTTGATGTTGGTGATTAACAAAATATCATCGTGACGTTGGGAATTCTGTCCTGGGTATGGAATAATTTGCTTATTTTTCACTATATTGTGTTCATACCTCTGCTAGTAAATTTCCTTACGAAAACATATACATGAACCACCTTACAAAAAAAAAAAAGAAAAAAAAAGAAGAAGAAGAAAAAGAAATGAGGACAATTTGAAACAAAAAAGGCTGGATTTGCTTAGGAAGTTGCTCAAGTTTCTGAGTGTCAATTAAAAGTTAGGTATTTGGTACATTTTCTTGTGCAATAATTTAGCTGCAGTAAGGATTTTGGTTTTATAACTTTTATAGAAAGAAAATATATTTTATTTTATTTTTTAATTATAGTACCCTTGATTTAATATGGGGTGGTGGTGAACCCACAATGCTTGGGAGATAGAAGTTCTTGTAATTTATAATAATTTTATGGAGCTCCAATTGTAACCTTGACTTATGCTTTTGGAGTGTAGGCCCAAATGTGGCTTCGATTTTCCTTACAAATAGTATCAAAATAAATTCCAATAAGAAGTATGAGACTTGAGCCGTGCCACTTGGAATGGAATGGCTTGATGAGGACATCAAGAATTTAATGGGGGGAGATTATAATGACTTTAATTTAGTATAATGCAGTAGTGAATCGGATCCCACATTAATTGGGAGGAAGAAGCTCTTGTGATTTGTAATTATTCTAAGGGACTTCAATTTTAACCTTAACTAGTTCTTTTAGAGTATAAAGTATTCCACCAGATGTTATTTGGCCATTCAATTGGGTCGTTAAATAAACTTTCAAAGCCTTTTCCTTTACAATCTTCCAAAGTCCATGCTTCCGCTTCCGCCTCCCTCCTTGTTACATTTACATGTTTTCTAGGTCGATAATTGACATAAGATCAAATGATTTAGGTCTATGCTCTTTCTTTTGTTATGTTTTCCAGTACTGTAAAATGAATTCCCAGCTCCTGCCCTGGAAGTCAACTTTGAAATGCATGTTAATGTTGCAATTCCCTATTTATTCGAATTACATACCTCCAATTCTCTGTGTTTCTAGTCCAACCACTTCACTCCTCCAAGTGCAAAGTTATTGTTCTTCTCCCCCAAAGACAGCTCTGGATGGAAATTGCACATCACACATGTAGATTCAGTATCCTATATTTTGAGGCTTATTATCTTTATGGATCTAGCATGCATTGGCAATGCTCTTGTATATATCCCGTATACTTGGGCCTTTATCTATTTTATGATCAATAACATTTTGTTTACCAAAAAAAAAAAAAAAATCTTTGTGGTTATTGCATGTCAGAGGCATTTTGTAAAAAATCTCATAAGAGTGCTGGTTCACTTACTTCTGGTTTTTATTGTTTCTCCCTGTTGTTAGTAAGATAATCTTGAATATATGTCTTATATGTTACTTCCTTTATGTTACCAGGGGATATTCATGGTCAATATTCTGATCTTCTGAGGCTTTTTGAGTATGGTGGATTTCCTCCGCGCTCTGATTACTTATTCTTGGGGGATTATGTAGATCGTGGAAAGCAAAGCCTGGAAACAATATGCCTTCTCCTTGCATATAAAATAAAATATCCAGAAAACATTTTCCTTTTGAGGGGAAACCACGAATGTGCTTCTATAAACCGCATCTATGGTTTTTACGATGAGTGTAAACGAAGATTTAACGTTGGAATCTGGAAGATATTCACAGATTGTTTCAATTGCCTACCTGTGGCAGCTCTTATTGATGGAAAGATACTCTGCATGCATGGGGGACTTTCTCCTGACTTGCACAATTTGGATCAGATAAGGAATCTTCAGAGGCCTTGTGAAGTTCCAGACACTGGTTTACTATGTGATATTCTCTGGTCTGATCCTAGTAAAGATATTCAGGGGTGGCGGATGAATGATAGGGGAGTTTCCTATATCTTTGGTGCTGATAGAGTGACAGAATTTCTTCAGAAGCATGATATCGACTTAATTTGCCGAGCTCACCAGGTTTGAAATGTGTTTTCACAATAAACACAATCAGATGACCAAGAATGCCTTTAAATTCTGATTAGTTTTTATATATGCAGGTTGTGGAAGATGGATATGAGTTCTTTGCTAGTAAACAACTTGTAACCATATTTTCTGCACCTAATTATTGTGGAGAGTTTGACAATGCTGGTGCCATTATGAGTATAGATGAGACTCTAATGTGCTCTTTCCTAATATTAAAGCCTTCAGATAAAAGGTCAATGTTTGGCTTTGGGAACGCATCTTCAGCTAAGTCTGGTACTACAACAAAAATAAAGGTATTCCAACTCGCCTATCTTACAGTAATAGTGACAAATGACCTCCTGAAAGTTTTACAACTACTGATATAAAACAAACCCTCCTGAAAGGTCAATGTTTATGCATAGCAGATCATGGTATTTCATTATCAGTGCGGATCTGAGGGCGGAAAGCACTGCAAAATAATTGGTCAAATAATCCTCCTGAAACCATGTTGATGTACCATGATCTGCTTTCTTCCCTGCACCCCCAACTGAACCAAAAAAAAAAAAAGTGGAATAAAGAAATAAAGGCATGCAGGTCTTTTAACTATCAAACATTGATCCCTTGTTTGACCAAATCTTGGGTCAAATAAATCAGAGAATTTGATCGATTGTCTTGCTCTCAATATAAATTTGACCCGGTCTTGTGCTTTAGGCACCCACGATTATGGTATATGTTACCAAGGATTCAGGGTAGCCCGGGTGCAAGCTCAAATTCCTGATGTCCTAAAACAACTACCATCTAATTGTTTCAGTCTCTGATAGCTCTTCACTCCTAAGACATCCCAGAGTGTTTCAGTGTGTCCAAGATGGGAGTTTCAGTTTTTGTTTTTGTTTTCTAGGTCACTATAACTGAATTTACCATGACACAAAAATAAATGAAGAATGTTTTCAATAGATCCTCTAGCGAACAAATACATTAAGGCCTTGTTTGGATGTTGAGCTGAGTTGAGATAAGTTGAGATATTTATGAATAGTAGTGAGTTGAGAGGGTGGTGTGAGTTTTGTGGGGGCCACTTAAGATGAGTTTAGAAGTGTTTGAATGTTAAGATGAGTTTATATGTATTTATAGGAAGTTGAAAAAGGTTGTGGTTCTCACGTGTAAAGAGGTGTTGAGTTGAAAAAAGTTATGGGTCTCATGTGTAAAGAGGTTTTGAGTTGAGAAGAGTTTAGTGATTTGAGAGTTGGATGTTTGGATGTTAGATTCAGCTTAAAATTAGACCAAACTAAGTTGATCTCAGTTCAATCCAAGTTTCAAACGGGCCTAAGTATTCTAGGCCATGCCATTTGTGCCCTGTTTGACAGAGTTACCTTTATTGAAAGTGTCCCTGCACGGGTGAAAACTATTCCCAGGTTTTAGTTTCAGTGAAGATCAGATTTCATTCTTAGGACTCATTAATCTTCTTGCCTTAAAAAAATTCAAAACTGTGTTTTCTCTCGTAAAGTTTGCATATGTTATATAAACTAGAAATCCTCAGCCTTCCTTCTATTATTGACAATTTTTTTAACCGTTGAGGTCTAGCTGTCCAATTTAGATGCATCTTATAGCTTGAGTCTCTTAGGTGAAGCTTCATTTACCTTGCTTGTGGGGAATCTCGTGCCCAAATGATATTGTTCAGGGATGGTTTTACTTGTCTATGGGGTTCGACACCATTTTCTTTATCAAAATTTGCTACAAATTATATTCATTATTCTTGTTAAGATTCTTAATACAAATAAAAGTTTTTGGTATAAGTGATGATTTCACATGGTATCATAGCAAAAGTTCTGAGTTCAAACCCTGACTCTATATTTTATCTCATTTAATTAAATATTCTATGTATTGAGCCCACTCATTGAGAGGGAGTTTGGCCCACACCTGATTGGAAGAGCTAGATTTAATTATTTGTATTATATTATTAATAATTCATTGCTCTTAGGCTCCGTTTGGATTGAGAAGTGATCTCATCTCATCTCATCTCATCATTACAACTTTTCTAAATTTCCACACAAAATATAATAAAAAATTCAAAATTTTCAAATTTCAAAATAATAATAATATTAAAAAATAATATTCTAACAATATTTTATTCAACTCATCTAAAACCATCTCATCTCTCAATCTAAACGGAGCCTTACTGTTCTCCTGTGGTGGTTGTCTCATTCATAGAGATTTTCTCTTTCTTGTTGCTATGTATTAGGCTAGAAATTACCTTGCACTTAGACATTAATACATTTCCCCTAATGGTCCTATCTAACACTTCAAATTGTTTTCCCCTTCCTTCAGTCGTTTCTTGGTGCCAAGGTATGAGAAATTCGCTAAGGAAAAATCTTAAGGAGGGAGCTTCTTTTTTTTTTTATTTAATTTTTGGTATGTGGAACATAGCCCAAGTGTTTGTCTAAGAAATCTGAAGGATGATGCAAAAGATATTCCACTGCAAAGGTTTCAGAAGGCTGCGATCTTCCCATTCCCATGTACAATACTAGTTGGAGTGCAGTAATGCCAGAGTTTTTTCATTTTCCCTTTCTTGTTCAGTTTTTTATTTGTTATTTTCGTATTTCCTCAAGCTGTTCTCCATATGTTATTATTCACACTTACAATGGAGCGTTTGATGAAAATTTGACTTGTCACATTGTTCTTATAATTCAGGCGAGCCGTGTGTTTGTCATTTAGTTTTTAATCTGAAAACTGAATACGCTTGATCTTCACAAGGTCATTTTTAGATTTCTATTGCAAGTGGAAATGCATTGGTTTGATCTTCCAAAAGTAAAGCCGCAACTTGAATGATATCAGTCGGATCAGGATGAGCTTGAATATTCATTCGGATTTTATTGTGTTCTAAGCCAACTCAATGTCCTCTTAGCCTACTCAAGAATTTCTCTCGTCACTAATTGGCTAGGTTGGATGTATAGCTATGATAATCCATATCGACATCGGTAAGCTTTGGGATGACACCCCAGTCCCCAACAATAGAAACCTCGGGTCTGAGAGATCAGAGCTTTCGGTCGGAGTAATTTGTGATCAAGCTAAAACTAGTTAAGACTCTTGGATAGTTGGATCTATCGAGCTCTGCTTCAATTTGGACTGGTATTAGAAGTTCTGTTCTCCAGCTTGTTAACTAGCGAGCTCACCGGACAAGTACTTTGACTGATTTTTGTTGCCCAATTGCCTACAGCGTTGCATATGCCATTAGTTTTACCGCAACTCTTCGTAGATGATTTTGGGGCTACCATGGAAGTGATGCTTTCGTTTGATCACTAACTGAGATCCAATGAATCAAAAGAAGACAAACTTTTGTTTGTCTATGATAATGAATAGAGATAAAAAGTCGATGTGAGTCGCGAAAATGGTATTTGGTCATTGGCCTATGTATTTCAAATGACAAGGGATAGCGCTATGTATGTTCGTGGGATAAAGACAAATTAAGAACAAAAGTTGCCGTCCATGGTCCCAAAACTAGGAGTTCTCTTTTCTTTTTTGCACCGTTTATCACCATCTATATATCCTCATGCTTCTCTCGCACGGACCTCAGCCAAGTTTTGATTAGATTTTCGTAGCAATATAAAGTGCATGATTCCATAATGGACCACTCAAAACTAGTCCCAACTTGCCTACATATTCACTTTAAGCACGTCCAAAGTGAACTTAAAATCAACCAGATTTCACCATTATCTTTTGCTGTGTTTGCTACCGAGTATTCAAATACAAATTCAAAGTAAGCGCTAAAAGCCAGTGCATGACTTGCAGAGTGGTCCTCACGCTAGCTAGCTTTTGTGACGCGTATTCTTTCTAGTACCACAATGGAAATGGACCAAACAACAATCTCTCTTTTTCGTAATGGGGAGAGTACTTTCATTCTTATTGACTTTTGAACTTGAGAGTTGGGAATCTTATCTCCATCACCAATTGCCTATGTGTGGTCATCATGGATATCTAGATTTTTTTTCCAGGCCTTGTTTGGGTGGTGAAGTACTCTGAGGTACTCTCAAACACTCTCACTACTATTCTCTACTTTATTATTACTTTTCTCCTACTTTTACTACTATTCATTACTTTTTACCTACTTTTTACTACTATTCAATATTCTATTATTACTTTTCACCTACTTTTTATTACTATTCACAAACATTTTCAAACACTTTCACTATCCAAACCAAGCAGTGTTAACGTCGTGTTTTATACGCCTTTCAATCAGGTTCCAGCAACTCGGGTTGTCACAGGTATACGAAATACATGCAAAATCTATAAAGATCCCATAGACGGCACCACTGTTAACGTTGTGTTTCATACGCCTTTGAGTTATATTCCAGCAACTCGAGTCTTCAAAACTAGGCTTGCAAAAATGCAGAAGAAAGAAGATGGGAAATGACAGCCTTAGGGCTGGAGAGTCTTGAATGCTAAATTCAATAGAGTATTTTAGAAGTTTGTAAATAATGAGAGAGTCTAGAGTCCAACGAACTTTTTTGTACCTAGGAATTGCTATTTATACTGAGAGTCTGGGATGAAAGATTGTGCCTACCCCCATGGAGCTCATGTCCTTTTTATTGTTTATTTTATCAAAGTCATTTAAATGCGGCATACCTCTACAACAACGCCATTAATGTGGCGTGGCTTCTTGATCACTTTATTCTGTAGGCCCTATTGGACATCTGTCGATATTCCCTTATTAGAAGATCAAAAATTTTCCGTCTTTTCTGTTCTGCCCTGTACAAGTTCCCATGAGTGGGATGCTGCCGAGCGGTGTCAGGCATGTCTGTTCCATCAGCCATCATTGCTTACTTTCTCTTGTAGGTGAATTATTTCATAGTTAAGTTTGGACCCTGGGGTTGGGTATCGAGACGAAATCTATTACTTTCGGTCAAATGCCTAGTAGACTTATGAGTGAGGAGGAAATCCCCTTATATTTAGATTTGGCAATAGAAAAGGTATGTATCAGGTCGGTTTGGGCAGCTATAGCCCAACCCATATCCAACCTGTTTGAATAATAAACACAGTCCAAGCTGACCCAAATCCGATTTGGGTTTTCCCAATCCCAACTCGAATTTTAGTTGTAAACTTGTTATTTACCAATCCGAGTCAGATACACCCATAATGATTGTTACAACTGCGAAAATTATTTCCAACTAAGGTATTATCGTATTTAGAGTACTCAGCCGTATACATTGACAACTTATAGTTGAAGTATGAGATTGATATTAAAAGCAATTACTTAAAAAAAGCAAACTTTTACTTAGAAAGATTTTCCTCATTCTGAATCTTATTTACTATTGTTTTACTATCTTTTTTTTTTTTTTTTTTTTTTCATTTTGCTATTTGAATCTAGATTAAAAATCTCATTGACCTTCTTACATAATCTAGAAAAAAATAAATTCAATCAACTAACGTAATTATGTAATTGAATTAAAACAAATTCAATTTTATAAAAATTGACTCAAAGAGCAAAGAATGTCAAATTTTATAAAATTGGAATTATTTTTAACTAAATTACATGATTACGTTAGTTAATTGAACTTATTTTCTTCTAAATTATGCTAGAATGTCATGTTGTAGGATTTTTAATCCTTATTCAAAGAACAAAATGAAAAAAAATAACTAGATAGTAAAACAGTAATAAATGAGGTGTAAGGATATTATTGTCCAAGTCGTCCAATTGAAATATGCAATGACTTGATAATTGTCACCCTCTTACCTAGGGTTGGCAAAAAAAAAATACTAATTACTAAATTCGAGAAAAAGGGGAAAGAATATAGAAATAAAAAAGAGTATGAGCATCTGATCAGTACATTAGGGCTGGCTGGGATTCGGAAATAAGATGAGATGACTTTAGATAAAATATGAGAATTGAAAAAAATATTATTTTTTAATATTATTATTATTTTGAGATTTGAAAAAGTTGAATTGAGATTTGAAAAATTGAATTGTTTATTATATTTTGTGTAGAAATTTGAGAAAGTTGTAATGATGAGATGAGATGAGATAAGACATTTTCTAAATCTAAATGGGACAAGTGAAAAAATCATTGTTATAATCTGTTCAAAGTTAAGAGACATTGTCTACTACTTAATTATATATTCACCATAACTGATTTTGTCTACTCATTTGATTGAAAACATATATACTCAATGATCTTTTCACAGAACGTAAACCAATCTATAAAAACCAATAGAGCTGATCACATTTGAGTAATAAGGTTTGGATGGTAAGTTGAGTTGAGATGAGATGAGATGAGTTGAAATGAAAATTGAAAGTTGAATAAAATTTTGTTAGAATATTATTTTTTAATATTATTATTATTTTGTAATTTTAAAAAGTTGTATTATTTATTTTATTTTGTGTGAAAATTTAAAAAAATTGTAATGATGTGATAGCATGAAAAGTTTGGGACTATTGAAACTTGAGCTGATAACCATTAATGGAATTACTAGCTGTATATGGTATTAATCCGTATTACTGCTTTTAACTCAATTTCACTCGGACCTATATATATTGACATATTTGCTTCTTTTATTATGGTTTTCACCTGATCATGCAAGATACACATCAGCTTGCTATAATATTGGAGTTTTGATTTTCAATGTTTCGCTTTGAATTTGAAGGATATATTTTTGTTGTTCAATAACCGATCTTATATAGTTTATTGCTGTAAGTAAATAAAGACTTGTAACTCGTGTGGTTTTTGATAATTTTCTTTAATTTAATGTCTTGATTTTGAGGTTTTTCATTTTAACCTGGGACCCTTTTTATATGTTAGGCCTCGTTTGATTACACGGATGAGATGATGTGAGATAAAAAATTTGTAAATAATAACGATATAGTTTGTGAATTGTAATATAATAAATTTAGTTAAGATGTTTTATGTAGGGGTCAGCCTGCCCCCCCCCCCCCCCCGCTCCTTCTCCCCTAGTATAAAAAATTAAATTTAAATTTTTATATAAATATTTATTAAATTGGTTTTGATCCCACCCCAGGCAGGGTTGCAAAACCCCTACCCTGGCCTGTATGGTGCTAGGAGGGGTGCGGGGAAGGGCTCACTCTGCTCCGTACCATGCAGGAATCACTCCTAGTTTTATGGGATTTTGATAAAGAAGAGATACAAAGTTTAATATAAATATTATAAAGTTAAAGAACTTTGATAATCATCATTCTCACACACTACACACAAGACTTTTTTTTTTTTAAATTAGTGATTTTTCCTAAACTAATTGAGTTCTTTTATTCATCATCCATATATCATATATTTGGTAAGAGAAAAAAAATAAAAAATAAAAATTTATGTGTGATGTGAAAATGATGAGTAGAATTTTTTAAAATTAAAATATTGTTAGAATATAATTTTATTTTGAAATTTGAAAATGTTAAATTATTTTTTTTATTTTATTTAAAAATTTGAAAAAATTAGAATGATTAGGTAATGATTAGTTGAAAAAGTTGAAACGTTAAAAAAATTGAAATTGAAAAATATTTGTATTTGAATGGTGTTTAAATGATAGAATGAGATGAGATATGATATAATGCGATAAATTGAAATTATACGTAAAACCGAAGGAGCCTAAGGACCGGCCTGGCCTCTTTATAAAATAATAAAATAAAATAAAATCTTTTGACCTTTTACACATTTACAAAGTTGATGTAGGTGCTATGCCGAATTAGATAAAGCTTATTGTGCGTCGACACTTGGACATGACTGGGTAGGTCATTGTGCAGAAACTGGTCGATAATAGAAGAATTGAAGGATTTACTTGATGCTGTGAACCGAGAACTACAGATAGGTGGGATGAAAAGAATTGTGTATGCAGGAGGCATATAAAAAAATAACAAAATGCGTTGAAGATGTTATAATATGTTAAGAGTAAGCTTTTAAGACGTTAGTATGTATATATTAGGTTTTAAATCGTGCAGTCAAAGATTGAGAGATAATATTACATAGTTATCCAAAGTAATAACTAGAAGCTAGGTAGGTTGTGACCAGGAAAAGCGTTCACGACCTGCCTGGACGAATTAAGGTGGCATGCGCCATGTCATGACCATATGGCGGAGGTGATCATGAATTGGTTTTCTAGGTTGTCATGAGGAGCTATATAACAAAGTCTTCTCTTCCTCCTCTCCACCCCCCACAACTATATACTCAAGACTCTCACCATCAGGAAATTTTCCAGCAGCAGGTCAGTCTCTCTCCTTATCTGTCTTCCACTTTTGTTTTTTTGTTTAATCAAACATCATACCATCTATTCATCAACTGTTAACAATACATGATTTGTCCTGTACGATGAAACTATAAAAGCCTTATGGGCCATCTTCTATCCAAATTTGCTCTTCATTTACATTGTAAGTATAAGTTGCTAAAAAGTGTGCTACCTTGTTGCCCTCTCTATATGTATGTTGGACTTTCCATAAAGTTCTATTTGATAACAAACCTCTGATGTCTTCAATCAACTGGCCGTCCAACTCCCAATGCTCCTCTTTGCTATTTACAGCCATAATAATCTCCAGTGTGCCCCTTCAAAAACAGCTTCAGAAATGTTGAGTTCTGTACATAGTATCAAAGCTCTCCACAAGGTTATTGTTTCTGCTGCAGCTGGGGAACTAGCATGTAACTTTGACATGCATAGTGAAACAAGAACCTTCTCATCAGCATCTCGAATTACTATCCCTGCACCCATCTCCAAAGATTTAATCAAAGGCTATATCCAATTTATCTTCACATCTTCATCCATTGGGACCTTCCATCTCACCATTTCTCTGCAAACTCTGGTATTTGAATCTGTTCTGCTCTTGCTATTCAGAGCTTGCTGATACTCTTCAATACAATGCCTTGCCTAAATGAATATCTCCTTTGGAGTAATGAATGCCTTCTTAAAAACGTATTTGTTTCTCCTCAGCCAAATACATCTCATCACAATGGTTGTTAACACCAACTATTCTTCATTCAAGCTCTCCACCAATCTTTTCCAAATCATAGCTAAGTCCACTTCACCAGATACCCATTTTTGTACTAGACTACCTTTCTCAGCCCATACATCAACTGTAGTAGGGCAGCTCCAGATAGCATGGTAAACAGTTTCAACCTCCTCCTCACAAATGGTATAGAAATGATCTTCCACCACCCTTCTCTTGAACAAGTTACCTTTTGTTGGTAAACAAGTATTGAGTGCCTTCCAGATAAAATTTTTTGTCACCCCTTGAACATTTAACCTCCATATTTCCTTCCAATCCCCATTTTCTACAAATCCCATTAATGACTCCCCATTAATTCTTCTTTTTCTACTCAGTTGAAAATGGTAAGCAGATTTTACACTAAAAATTCATTTCTTTGAAGGTGCCCAAATTAATTTGTCCTCCATACCAGATTGGCTTATAGATAGGTTACATATCAACTCAGCTTCCTCTTTACTAAAAACTTCCTTTACTAAATCCTCTTTCCAACTTCTACTACCCTCTTCTATCAACTGTTCCACTTTGGCATTTGCTTCCATTCTCGTTCTTAGAGATTGAATTTTATAATAGGATGGTTTTGGGATCCACTTATCCTCCCAAATTGTTATATTCTTCCCATTACCAACCCTCCATACTAGCCCTTCCTTCAAAAGGTCTAAAGAACCCCATAAGCTTCTCCATATTAGTGAGGGGTTAGTACCAATCTTTGCTTCGAGCACACTTGTCTCTTGTGATACTTTTCTTTCAACACTCTTGCAGCCAATGAACTAGGATCATTAAGGGCTCTCCACATCTGTTTAGCTAGTAGAGCTTTATTAAAGCTCTCTAACTTTCTAAAACCTAGCCCCCCATTGTACTTCGAGACTCCCATCTTTCCCCAGCTCATCCATTTAATATTGTTATCATTTTCTCTATGTCTCCACCAGAATTTAGACATTAAAACAGCAATCTCCTTGCTTAATCTCTTCGGTAACAAGAATATGCTCATAAAATAAGTGGGTATTGATTGTATAACAGCTTTTAATAGAACCTCCTTTCCAGTAGGTGAAAAAAATTGCTTCTTCCAATTGTTTATCTTGAGCCATACTTTATCTTTGATGCTTCTAAACGTGTTATACTTAGATCTACCCACCATTGTGGGTAGACCTAGATATCTTTCATAGTTATTCTGCGCCCTGCCTCGAAGCTCCTGCACAATTCTATCCCAATCCTCATTTCTACCATTTGAGTTGAACATAATGGAAGTCTTCTGTTTATTCAAACATTGTCGAGAGGCTTGTTCATACCTCTTCTAGATGCTACTATCTTCTGTCATTCTTCCCAACAAGTTCTCCCAAAAACAATACAATCATCTGCGAAGAGCAGGTAGGTAATTTTTTTTTCTCCTCCTCTTGCCATAGCTACCCCTTTTAATTCATCTCTAGCCTCTGCCCCATTGATTAAGGTACTTAATCCTTTAGCACAAAGTAGAAATAGATAGAGGGATAGAGGATCCCCCTGCCTATGGCCTCTTGTTGGATATATCACCTTCCCAGGTTCTCCATTAGTTAACACTGAATAAGTGACAGATGTAACACAATCCATAACTAATTTCACCCATCTATCACTAAACCCCAGTTTCTCCATACAGTCCTCAAAAAGAACTATTCTACTCTATCATAAGCTTTTGAAATATCTAGTTTTAAAGCCATACTACTCACTTTCCCTTTAAACCTTGTTTTCATAGAGTGCAAAGTCTCATGAGCCACTATGACATTATCAGTAATCAACCTACCCAGCACAAATGCACTCTGATTTTTAGAAATGATAACACTCAGTACCTTCTTCATTCTATTGGCCATAGTCTTTGCAATTAACTTGTACAATACGTTACATAAACTTATTGGCCTAAAATCCCCCACTTTTTTTGGATTAGCTACCTTAGGAATTAAAGCCACATAAGCAAAATTCAAAGAGTTTTCCAACGTACCTCCATTTAAAAAGCTTAAAGCAACTTCATTGATTTCATTCCCAATTTTGCTCCACATATTCTGGTAAAAGCAAGCACTGTACCCATCAGGTCCAGGGGATTTGAAAGGTCTCATTTGCTTCAAAGCCACCTCCAGTTCTTCTCTAGGAAAGCACTTCTTGAGCTCTTCACTCATACTACTTGTCACCCTTGCCTCCATAGTTTGCACACACTCTTCTATTACTTCTTTAGAAGGATCTTCAGATTTATACACCTCAGAAAAGTACCCCCTGAAAGCCTCAGCAACATCTTCATGACCTTTTCTTAGCACTGACTGGCCATCTAATATAGAAATTATTTGGCTCTTTTTCTTTCTCTAGCTAGCACATGCATGAAAAAATTTTGTGTTTTTATCTCTTGCATTGTAACAGTTTTTTTTTGCTCTTTGCTTCCACCTTATATCCTCCTGTTCCAATAGATTGCCCACTTCCAACTTTAGTTTATGAATCTCAGCTGTGCATTGTGGTCCCTCCATATGTTGTAACTCTTTGATTCTACTAGATTTCTTGTCAATGTTATTATCCCTATCCCTTTTCCTGAAGCTTTTTTACTAAGAACCATTGTAGATGCTCAGTAATTTCTGTACATGCCTCATAGATACTAGTGTTTGTTTGTTTTTTTTTTTCCACCCAGACCTTCTCAACAATCTTCTCACAATCCTCCTCCTTAAGCCAGCTTGCCTCAAATCTAAACAAGTGTTTTCTTTTTCTTCACAGATTCTTATCCCTCAGAACTGTCATTAACATTGGTTTATGGTCAGAGCATCTGGCCACCAATCCTTCCACTACAAAGTCTTTAAACATGTCTCTCCAGTCTTGGTTCACTACATATTTATCAAGTCTCTCCTTAGTGAAAGAATAGTCAGAGTGACCATTACTCCACATGAACAAAGGTCCCACATAGCCTACATCATGCAGGTCATTCATCACTAAAGCTTCTCTTAATGGGCACATTTGACTTTCAGCTCTTAATCTCTAGCCATGCACCATGCTAACCCATCTGGTGGCCTGATTCTTGACAAAAGTTCCCACGAATATTTTCTTTTTGCAGTATCTGGATGGTCATAAAATCCTATAAATTCCCACACACCCCCATCCTCCTCATGCACTTTAGCACTCACATGCCATTGAGAGTAGCTGAGGATCTCTACCTCTTTCTTGTCTCTCCAAAATAACACTAAACCCATTTTTCTTCCCAATGGATCTATAGCAAAACACCCCTCCATTCTCAGTCTATGTTTTAACCCTCCACTCTACTCACCTTAACCAATGTCTCAATAAGAAACATTATCTTGGGCAACTTTTCCTTAACAATAATGCTAAGGTCTTGAACTGTCCGAGAGTTTCCAAGCCCTCAGCAGTTCCAGCATATCAGATTCATAGCTGTTGGCAGGGCTGTTTCACAGCCTCCGCCAACACATCCATCATCATTATCCCCTCCTCTTCATTTTCAACTCCAATTCTTTTCTCTCTATCTCCATCTACCCTCCCCTCCTTCTCAGTACCTCTTTTTAAAGAAGTATGAGTAACAAGTTCACTTACTTCTCTTTTCCCTCTTGCCCTTCTCTTCCAACCACTTCCATTCTTTTTTGTCTCCTGCTTACCATTTTTCACTTCAACAGACTTCTTAATACCCTCTTCTTCCCCTGATTTTTGTTCTCCCCCTCATTTCACAATTTTTTGAATAACAACTCTATCCTCCATCCCCTCTCTTTCTATAAACTCGAAACCTCTTCTTCCCTCTCTATACCCTTATTCACTCTTTCTTCATTAATTTTTTCCTTCTCCTCTTCCCTTTTATATCCCTCTTCTATTGCAATCACATCCACTTGCTCTTCCCTTGATTTTTCTTCAGATCTAGCCTCATAGATCTGTGAGTTAATTTCCCCTCTTATTTATATCTTCTTACGATGTACAAATGGGGCCCTTAGCCATGACCCAAACTGTTGTAGTCCTCTAGATTGTTCACCCCCACTGAACCCCTACTGCACCCCAACTTATTATGTAGAATACATCCACACTGAAAACATATTTTTGGCAGTTTCTCATATTTTAATGGGATCCACATTTGTTTACCTTCATATAGGATTGTTCTTACTCTGGCCAGAGCCTTTAATAGATCGCATTCCACTTTCACCCTAAGGCATCTTCCCCATTCTAGATTACCTTCTCTGATATCCACATCCATCACTTTCCCGATTGTTTTCCCAATCACCTGCGCCATTCTTCTGGTCATCCCTCCTAACGGCATATTAAACAGCTAGATCCAGAATTCTTCTTTAGAGAAATCGAGTAAGTGTGGCTGAGTACTTCCATCGAACACCTTGAGTACAAAGTGATGGTTATCAAATAACCAAGGGCATCCTTCTAGCACTCTGTCCCTAGTGTAGCAAAAGTAATGACAAAATAGTTCACCCCGATCTCATGGAACTCCATTTTCTTGTTTACTCTCCATAATTTCTCCATCATTGATCTTTCCTATTACTCTCTCTGAATAGACCTTCCCCACCAAATTCCTATCCCCTTTTTTCTTCAACTCTTCCAGGTCCTCTACGTCCACCTCAATGGGCTTGGTCTCTTCTTCGTTCAGATTCAGACGATCGCAAATCTCTTTAAAACCTTCCATCTCCTTCCCTCCGTCACCAACCGAAAGCACCTCCCTCCTATTCCTCAAGAATATAGTAGACTATCTCACTTCACCAAAATCGCCTCCTAGGAGACGATAGATAGAAGAAAATGCAATAACGTACTAGTCAATTGAAGACACAAGGGTTTCTTCAACCTTTTGTAGTATGGTTCGGTAGCTTGTCTCTTCTCTTTGGTTTTCAGTAGTTATGAATGGAGTAACTACGGGTTTCTTCAAGGGGGCACGAGGATTGCAGCAAGGGGATCTTATCTCTCCATATTTGTTTATCATTGTGGAGGAAATATTGTCAAGAATTTTGAAAAAAAGATACCAAGAAGGGCGGATTGTCTCTTTTTCTCCTCCCCAGGGGTGCTCCGACTATATTTCATCTTTTATATGCGAATGATATAGTTATTTTCTCAAATAGCAGTAAAACATCTATTAAAGCAATTTCAGAGTCCCTTGCACTCTATGAAGCATGGTCTAGCCAAAAAGTAAGTAAGGAGAAGTCTTCAATATTATTTTCTAAGCTTATTCCACCAGTCAAAAGAAGACAAATATTACGGTTAACCAGGTTTTCAAAGGGTTCTTTACCTTTTAAATACTTGGGAGTGCCTATGATATATGGTAGACTAAAATCTAATGACTTTGATGAGCTTGTTGGGAAGATTGGTGTTAGGATTGGAGGTTGGATGTCCCGTTTATTATCAAGTGGGGCAAGATTGCTCTTGGTGAAATACGTGCTAAGTAGTATCCCTATCCATATGCTTTCCATTTTACAGGCACCAAAATCAGTCCTAGTGTCTCTTAATCGTTTGCTGAGTAATTTTCTATGGGGTTATAAAAACGAGAAACCAAAGAGACACTGGAAAGGATGGGATAAATTGTGCACTCCGACTAGTGAGGGGGGGCTTGATATTCGAAATCTTCAGTATGTCCAAAGATCTTTACATATGTAGTTAGCTTGAAAATTATTGACTATTGAATCTTTATGGGCTCGATTTTTTTAGGAAAAAATATGTGAAGGATGATCATATTTCTCTTGTGAATCCTAATAAAGGGTCTCGATTTTGGAAGCTCATAATTAGATGTATACCGAATGTGATTGAACTTCCTAAATGGAAGCCTAAGTCTAGACAGATCTCATTTTGGTTTGACAAATGGTTGGGGGAGGAAAATTGGGCTACAGGCTCTCTTGTCACTTTGCCTAGTTTGAAATTAAAAGAGGTCTAGCTTGAGGATGGTTGGGATGTGAACTTATTGCATCGCTTGGTGGGTTCCCAAAAAGCTCAAGAGATTGTAAATACTGTCAGTGGGCAGAAAGAAAGGGAGGATATATTAATCTGGTTGGCTAAGGAAGATGGAAAATTCTCTTCTAAGAGTGCTTGGGAGTGTATTTGGGTTAGAGTTCCAAAAATCAGGTGGGCAAATTGGATTGGGCATCCATGCCTTCCTAAGGTTTTAATAATACACTTAGCTTGGATGACACTGTTCAAAGACTGGGTATCCTTCTTGTATCCAAGTGTAACTGCTGTGTAAATGGAGACTATGAAGACTTGAACCATGTGCTAGCTAAAGGGGAAGTGGCCCAAAATATTTGGCAAAAATGTGCTATCCAAGTTGGGATGCTAAGACCCAATCTCAGCTCATGGAAAGAGACTATGTATGCATGGTTCAATAAAGCCTCAAGGTCAACAACAAAAGGGTTTCTTATTGGCATAATACCAGTGATGGTTACTTGGTCTCTCTAAATACGTCGTTGCAAAGTAAGAATGGAAGGAAAACTTGAATCGATTGAGGAGACTTGGAGAAAGATTAAGTTTTGGCTTGTGAAACTTAGAGACAAGCTCCGTGCCACCAAGTCTTTAAATGTACAAGATGAGAAGATTTTAGAAGGTTTGCATATTGAACCGAAAGCCCAAAAAAGAAAGAGGATGCAGGTAATTCATTGGCATCGTCCCAAACATGGTTGGTTCAAGTTAAATGTGGATGGAAGTAATAGCGGAAACCTAGAAAAGGCAGGTGCAAGGGGAATATTGAGGGATGCTAAAGGTAAAATGGTTTTTGCTTTCTCTTCTCCACTTGAGCATGGCACAAACAATTATGCAGAATTCATGGCTTTATTTCTTGGAGTTAGAATAATTTGTTTATACGGTTTGGATAAAATAGAAGAGATGGATTCATTAATTGTGGTTAATTGGTTTCAAAGAGCTAAGTGTCCTATTTGGTACCTTGAATATTTTTGGAAAGAATTGATGGTCTTATTGAGAGGCAAGACATTTTCAATCAGTCATGTTTTCAGGCAAGGAAATGCTCCTGCTGACTTCTTAGCCTACGTGGCTTCGGAAGATTGTGCAGGGTCATGGTCTGAGATGGATCAGATTCCTCCTCTTTTGAGGGGATTGATTCGGACAGATAAACGTGGTTTTCCTTAGTTTCAGAAATGTTTTGTAATTGGTTGAATGGTTATACTTTGGTATACTTTGGTTTTCCTCCTGGTTGGTTGTTTTGTTTTACTATTTAAAGCTAAGTTGTAGCTGCTTGTTTTGTTTGTTTTTTCTACCACGATTTCTCAGCCATAAGTGAGCTTCAATAAAGCAGGAGGTTCTGTCCTCCAAGTTATATATAAAAAAAAATTGAAGACACAAAAAGAGGATCTTCTTCCTCTTTTGTTTATTGTTAGACTTAATGCAATAAAGCAGACAAATTTTGGCCTGCTTGTTGGGATTGTCTTCTTTGTATTCTAGGACCACTTCACCTAAATGCTCTTGTACTTCTTGAATACTTAACTTTTTTATGGAAAGTAAGCCCCTTTTAGATAGTGAAATGAGATGATATGGTTTTAGATAAAAATTAAAAGTTTAATAAAATATTGTTAGAATATTATTTTTTAATATTATTATTATTTTGAGATATGAGATTTGAAAAAGTTGAATTGAGATATTAATATTGTTTTTAATATTGTTAGAATAAAAGTTGAATTGAGATTTAAAAAAATTGAATTGTTTATTGTATAATTTTGTGTAAAAATTTAAGAAAGTTGTAATGATGAGATGAGTTAGGATAGTTTTTCAATTCAAACGAGGCCTATAGGTGATTACAATGAACTAAAAGCTCTGTCCCTTCAAGCTTTTAATAGGCTACACATCATAAGTCACACATTCTGAGGTATGCCAATGTAAGTCATTTATGTAAATTACTGCGTAGTTATATTATGGGAAATGCTTTGTGTCCCGAGACAATGGGTTTTGATATAATTTTTTTTTACTTAATTATTAAGAGTATTTTTTTAATGATATTGTGATTTTTTTAAAAATGTTTAAGGATATAAAAAATGTATAAATAAATAAATAAATAAAAACTCATTTAACCTTCTCCAAAGAATTTGTCGTGCTACATCCTCAGTGTAGCACAACTCTTATATTAATTTGTTTGTTAGTTTCCCTTGTTTGTCTTTTTTTGGCGGAGTGATAGGAAAGGGAACTTTTATTCCCAATTGCATTGATAAATCATAGTGAACTTCTTATCTTCGATTTTATTTCTGTGGAATGTGCTTGGAAGCTTAGTTTTATATATATTTTCTTCCTAAATGCTTCTATATCATAATTAAAAGTTTATCGTACATTATTTCAAAAAATACTAAATCACACCCCTTCCTTAAATGCCTTTTTGGAATGCTACAAGAGAGTAATGATATATACCAGACAACACATTTCATAACATATTTCACATACAACACGTACATAATATTGTAAAATAAGGATATTTTTGTAACATGATGTTAGTTTTTAAGGTATTTTACAAAAATACTTCTTTTTTTAAAATATTATTGTGTAAAGTATTGTGAAAAATTACATGTTTATCATTATTTTCTAGAAACAACATATGATGAAGAACAGGGATTGGTTAGAGAAAGAGGTGCGTATTTAAAGTTTTAATAAACATAAGCAAAGATATGCATATTATATTTATGCGTGTGTGTGTGACAAGGGATTTCGCTTCTTTTCTTTTAATTCAATAATTTCATGGCTTTGGATATAGTAGTACCCTTCCAAATCAGGAATATCGCTAATTGTATTTGTTTCGTTTCTTTTCTTTGTGTCGTTTTTTTTTTCCAGAAAATTTCTGGTATCGAAGGTGGGAAATAAGAGTTGAATAATCAAGCCATGGGTCGTGAAAGTATAGGAGTGCTGGATGCACTCGATTCTGCAAAGACCCAATTGTACCATTTCAAGGCAATTGTAATCACCGGAATGGGATTCTTCACAGATGCATATGATGTCTTCTGCATCTCCCACGTCTCAAAGTTACTTGGCCGCATATACTACACAAATAAAGGTAGCCAAAAGCCAGGGTCTTTGCCTCCCAACTTGACAGACGCTGTTAACGGTGTTGCGTTTTGCGGCACTTTTGCTGGGCAGCTATTCTTCGGTTGGCTTGGTGACGAATTGGGCTACTAGAAGGTCTATGGTTTAACCCTCATTCTCATGGTAGTAAGCTCCATTAGGTCGGGGCTCTCCTTTGGGCACACACCAAACGGTGTATTAATTAGCACGCTTTGTTTCTTTCGGTTCTGGCTTGGCTTTGGCATTGGCAGAGACTATCCTCTGTCGGCTACAATCATGTCTAAATATGCAAACAAAAGGACTCATGGGGCATTTATCGCCTCGGTTTTTTCCATGCAAGGCTTCGAAATTTTAGCTGGTGGGATTGTTGCTTTTATTGTTTCAAGCGCTTTCAATAACGAGTACCAGCCTCCCCCATACGATGTTGATCCAATAGCCTCTCTACCAGCCCAAGCCGATTACATTTGGCGCATAGTCCTGTTGATTGGAGCCATACCGGCTGCCCTTACTTTCTATTGGCGTATGCAAATGCCGGAGACAGCTCGTTATACTGCCCTAGTAGCCAAGAATGCAAGGCAGGCAGCGGCAGACATGTCTAGTGTATTACAGGTGGAGCTCGAAGTAGAAAAAAGAAAAGGTAGATAAGATTACTAGGAAACTCTATGGCTTATTCTCTAAAGAATTTGTGAGACGCCACGGGCTTCACCTGGTTGGAACAGCCACTTGTTGGTTCTTGTTGGACATTGCCTACTATAGTCAAAACTTATTACAAAAGGATATCTTTACTGCCGTTGGATGGCTTCCACCGCCACCAAATATGAGCGCCATTGAAGAGGTTTACATGATCGCAAGGGCACAAACACTTAAAGCTCTGTGCGGTCTTGTGCCTACAGGGTATTGGTTTACTGTGGCCTTCATTGATTGGTGGGGACGGTTTGTAATCCAATTGATGGGTTTCTTCTTCATGTCCGTTGTTGGGTTTGCTCCTTGGCTTCAATCCCACATGGATAGTAAGTGAAGCAACAACAAGCCTCTTGGCCTATATAAGGAGGCTAAGACTTACTGATTAAGACACACCAAAAACAACAAGTTATCAAGTAATAACTTGTGACTAAATCCTCTATTAGCCTTTTCTTGTAAAAGGGAAAGAGGTGAGAGTTAAAGTTTTCTTAGTGGGAAAACTTTGTGAGTGTCATTTGGAATGAGGAGAAAAATTGTGTGATTGTAACAATTTTTCACATAGTGCATTTTCTTCTCTGGGTCCACTGGTTTTTCCTCCTGTTTTGGGAGTTTCCAGGTAAATTCTTGTGTAGTTACTATTTCTCTATTTTTTCTTTATATTTCTGCATTTTGTGGATCTTGGGGGGTGAATTTGGGAGGTCCAAATTCCCAACAATTGGTATCAAGAGCTGGCGTCCTTTTTTGTGGGGTGGAGCTTTGGTGTGGTAGTATGGATACGTACAATCTAAGGAGGTTCTGTCTAAGGAGATTGGAAATTCTAAGTGTGTCCATTGTGACCCTCCAATCTTTCCTAGAAACCTTGAATAATCTTTCCTGAGAACTTACTTAGTGAATACTATTCATTTCTACGGTAAAAGAATCAAGAGCCAAGGTTTGAGTCTGAGGGAAAACGATGGCTGGAGCAGACGTGAAAGTATCAGGGATCGAAAAGTTCGATAGCACAGATTATGGATACTGGAGGATGCAGATAGAGGATTACCTCTATGGGAAGAAACTTCATCTTCCATTGTTGGGGACGAAGCCGAACAGCATATCAGTTGCTGATTGGAACCTGTTGGATCAACAGGTTCTGGGGGTTATTCGACTAACCCTGTCGAGATCCGTTGCTCACAATGTCATCAAGGAGAAGACAACTGCGGATCTCATGGCGGCTTTGTCAGGTATGTATGAAAAGCCGTCAGCGAATAATAAGGTACATTTGATGAAAAAGTTATTCAATTTGACGATGGCAGATGGTACGTCTGTTGCACAACATCTGAATGATTTTAATACTATCACAAATCAAATTTCATCTGTTGAAATTGAATTTGATGATGAGATACGTGCATTGATACTTTTGGCATCACTGCCAAATAGTTGGGAAGCCATGAGAATGGTTGTTAGTAATTCTGCCGGTAAATCAAAGTTGAATTATGATGATATTCGTGATTTGATTCTGGCTGAGGAGGTGCGTAGGAGAGATTCAGGTAAGACCTCAGGTGAAACTTCAGGTTCGAGTTCAGCATTAAATGTTGACTCTCGGGAAAGAGCACAAAACAGGAACCCAAATAGAGGCAGGTCAAAATCAAAGGGTAAGAGCAAGTCAAGGCCTAGTCAACAGGTAACTTGCTGGAATTGTGGTAAGGCTGGCCACATAAAGAAGAACTGCAAAAATCCCAAAAAGACCGAGAATGATAGTGCTAATGTAGTAGCTGAAGAAGTACAGGATGCACTATTGCTTGCAGTTCATAGTCCAGTTGAAGATTGGGTACTGGATTCAGGAGCTTCTTTCCATACATCTTCCCATCGGGAGTTAATGCAAAACTATGTTGTAGGTGATTTTGGGAAGGTGTACCTGGCTAATGGGGAGGCTTTAAACGTGGTGGGGATGGGAGATGTTGACATTGCACTTCCTAACAAGAACAAATGGACCTTACAGAAGGTCAGACACATTCCTGAGTTGCAGAAAAATCTCATTTCTGTTGGGCAGCTTGATGATTGTGGCCATTCAGTGGTGTTCTCAAGTAGCACCTGGAAGGTCACCAAAGAGGCATTGGTACTAGTTCGGGGTAAGAAAACTGGTACACTTTATATGACTACTGGTTTGAATAATACTATTGCTACTACCGTTGCAGAGAGCACAGCAGATTTGTGGCATTGCAGGCTTGGCCATATGAGTCAGAAGGCATGAATGAACTTTTGTCTAGAGGCAAGCTACCAGAACTGAAATCAGTTGATTTCAGTATGTGTGAGAGTTGCATTATGGGGAAACAGAAGAAGGTCAGTTTCTTGGAAAATGGTAGAACACTAAAGACAGGAAAACTGGATCTTGTGCACACAGATGTGTGGGGACCTTCAGTGGCATCCCTGGGAGGTTCTCGTTATTATGTCACGTTCATTGATGACCACAGCAAGAAGGTATGGGTTTATTTTTTGAAGCATAAATCTGATGTATTTAATGTGTTCAAAATTTGGAAGGCCATGATTGAGACAGCGATAGAATTAAAGCTAAAATGCTTGAGGTCTGATAATGGTGGTGAGTACATTGATGGTGGGTTCAAGGAATACTGTGCGACTCAGGGTATCAGAATGGAGAAGACCATTCCTGGGACACCACAACAAAATGGAGTTGCTGAACGCATGAACAAAACCATTAATGAGCATGTTAGAAGCATGAGGCTGCACGCTGGGTTACCACCTACTTTCTGGGCAGATGCAGTCAACACTGTCGTCTACTTGATAAACAGAGGGCCGTCAGTTCCGTTGGATTGTGGATTGCTTGAGGAGGCTTGGAGCAGGAAGGAGGTCAAATTTTCTCACCTTAAAACTTTTGGTTGTCTTTCTTATGTTCTTATCGATTCTGATGCTCGTAGTAAACTTAAGACTAAGTCAAAGAAATGTTATTTCGTTGGCTATGGAGACGAGGCATTTGGCTATCGTTTCTGGGATGATCAGGGTCGGAAGATTACAGAAGCAAGAATGTGATTTTCAATGAGAAGATTGTGTACAAGAATAAGACTAGTACAGTTGCTGAAGAAGTTCCTTAGGAGTCTGATTTTGTGAGACTAGATGACCTGCCAGAGGTCACAGTACAGTGCAAAGATGTGAGTGATGGGGAGAGTGGGTCCAGTACACTCACTCCTATTACTTCGCAGTTAGATCCAAAGTCGTCCACTCCTACAACTGAAGTTTGCAAGTCAATTAGGACTATTCGTCTTCTACAGCGTTTCTCACCTACTTTGAATTACATTTTGTTGACAGATGGTGGAGAACCACAGAGTTATGAGGAAACTTTGCAAGATGAAAATTCTAGCAAGTGAGAGCTGGCCATGAAGGATGAGATGGATTCCTTGGTGGGGAATCAGACATGGGAATTGACAAAACTTCCATCAAGGAATAAGGCATTGCACAACAAGTGGGTGTACCGGGTAAAGACTGAGCAAGATGATAGTAAAAGGTATAAGGTGAGCTTGTTGTAAAAGGCTTTTAGCAGAAACAGGGTATTGATTATTCTGAAATCTTTTCTCCTGTGGTAAAGATCACAACCATTAGATTAGTGTTGTCTATGGTTGTTACAGAAGATCTATTTCTTGAGCAGCTAGATGTGAAGACAGCCTTTCTTCATGGAGATCTTGAAGAAAACATCTACATGCACCAACCTGAGGGGTTTGTAGTACAGGGAAAGGAAGGTTCAGTTTACATACTGAAGAAGAGCTTGTATGGCCTGAAGCAAGCTCCTAGACAGTGGTATAAGAAGTTTGACAGTTTTATGTGCAGTGCAGGATACATTAGATGTCAGGCAGATTACTGCTGCTATGTCAGGCAGTTTGACAATTCTTATATTATCTTGTTGTTGTATGTGGATGACATGCTTATTGCAGGGGCTAGTATTGATGAGATCAATAATCTGAAGAAGCAGATGTCAGAGTACTTTGCAATGAAGGATTTGGGAGTTGCAAAGCAAATTCTTGGCATGAGAATTGTCAGGGACAGAGTCAGAGGCACATTAAGACTCTCTCAGGCTGAGTATGTGAAAAAGGTACTCAGCAGGTTCAATATGGACAAGGCCAAACCAGTTGGCACACCCTTGGGCAGTCACTTCAGACTCAGTAAGGATCAATCACCAAAGTCAGAAGAGAAACAAGATTATATGAGTAAGGTTCCTTATGCCTCAGCTATTGGTTCACTTATGTATGCTATGGTTTGCACTAGACCAGATATTGCCCATGCAGTGGGAGTTGTGAGTAGATACATGAGTAACCCGAGAAGACAACATTAAGAAGCAGTGAAGTGGATTTTGAGGTACCTAAAAGGCTCCTGAGAAACGTGCTTGTGTTTCTCAGGAGAGGGCTTAGAGGTGCAAGGCTATGTTGATGCTGATTTAGCTGGAGATGCTGATAGCAGAAAGAGTACCACAGGGTTTGTCTACACCCTGGGTGGTACTGTAGTTTCATGGGGTTCTAATCTACAAAAGACAGTTTCTTTGTTGATGACAAAAGCTGAGTACATTGCAGTTTCAGAAGCTGCAAAGGAGATGATTTGGCTACAGGATTTCTTAGAGGAATTGGGCAAAGAAATTAAGAATGGCACTCTCTACAGCGACAATCAGAGTGCAATATTCCTCGCCAAGAACCCAGCATTTCATTCCAAGACTAAGCACATACAGATCAGGTATCACTTTATACAATCATTGATAGATGATGGACAGTTGTTACTTGAGAAAATTTGTGGAAGTAAGAACCCTGCTGATATGTTGACAAAGAGCGTTACACTTGAAAAACTGAAGTTGTGCACAACTTTAGTTGGTCTTCAAGCATAAAGATAGGGGCAAAAATTTGTCATGATAGTGGAAGCTATGAACATCTTCATCCAGGTGGAGCATGGCTGTGGGATCAGCCAAAGTCACAAGGTGGAGATTGTTGGGTTTGCTCCTTGGCTTCAATCCCACATGGGTAGGAAGTGAAGCAACAACAAGCCTCTTGGCCTACATAAGGAGGCTAAGACTTATTGATTAAGACACACCAAAAACAACAAGTTATTAAGTAATAACTTGTAACTAAATCCTCTATTAGCCTTTTCTTGTAAAAGGGAAAGATGTTAGAGTTAAAGTTTTCTTAGTGGGAAAATTTTGTGAGTGTCATTTGGAGTGAGGAGAAAAATTATGTGATTGTAACAATTTTTCACATAGTGCATTTTCTTCTCTGGGTCCGCTGGTTTTTCCTCTTGTTTTGGGAGTTTCCAGGTAAATTCTTGTGTAGTTACTATTTCTCTATTTTTTCTTTATATTCCTGCATTTTGTGGATCCTGGGGGTGAATTTAGGAGGTCCAAATCCCAACAGTTCATCTTCATGTTTGCGCTTGCTATCCCTTACGATCACTGGAAACATAAGGACAACCATATCGGGTTTATCTTGTTGTACGCCTTCACCTTTTTCTTTGCTATCTTTGGACCCAATTCCACCACATTTATTGTGCCTGCAAAAATTTTCCCTGTAAGGTTAAGGTCTACTTGTCACGGAATATCAGCCGCGTCCGGGAAGGCTGGAGCTATTGTTGGTGCATTTGGGTTCTTGTAGGCTGCTCAAAACACAAACCCACATCCCACAGATGCAGGGTACCCGCATGGTATTGGAGTGAAGAATACACTCCTTGTGCTCGGTGGGATCAATATGTGGGGTATGTTTTTTACCTTATTGGTGCCCGAGTCCAAGGAAAAATCGATGGAGGAGTTGATAGGGGAGAACGAGGGGGAGGAGGAAACAGGAGAGGCTAGTCCCGCTTGATTATAACGATTTGATTTCACGCATAAAGTGTTGTCTCAGTTCATATCAATTGGCTTTCAATCTTGCTTGCAGATGCATTAATATATATATATATATATATATGGGTGGACTTCGCTAACTAATTGGTTGGTTAATATTAATTTACCTATACGTGTATATATGTATCTAATAAGGCGCAATTGTGGTGGCCATTTCTGTAGTGTCTCATAAAGCTCTCGGGCTTTTATGAGTTGCATTCAGGTCCTAAACTTTATGTTCTTCCATCCCCTTCTGCGAAGCAAGTCAAGTGGGCAACAAAAATGTTGGGAGATGTAACATTACTTTAAGAATATGATTAAGCTCTATGTTAGGACGTTAGTGAATTGGATTGTCGGTTTTTTAGGCTATTTTAAGGTTTCATAAGGAAATGTTCAATAAACAATTCCCATAGCTTAAAAAAAAATTAATTAATTTTCCTCAACAAAATTATCCTTTTCCTTTCTTTCCTTTTTTGTTCTTTAAATCAATTTACAACACCAGGTTAAAATTATATGATTTGAAGTTTTCAGGTAGAACAAGTTACCCAAAATTTTCAAGAGATGATTAGGTCTTCTTTCCTGTCTCTCTTTTATTGGAAAAATTCTAAATTATGTGTTTACATATCAATTTGTAAATAGAGTAACTTAAAATGGAATGAGCACAAATAATTTCGCATTACTTTCGTCTCTAGAAGGTTATGCTTAAACATAATGCATATACGTAACTGGTTAGAAACACTTTTTTTTTTTTGGATAACAGGAGGGCGAGGCCTCCATGTATATATTAAGTCTCACTTCTGGCTGAGAAAACCGTGTGCAAATGGCAAGCAGTTACATCACAGATTTGAAAGCAGAAAAAAACCGTTTAGCTAATCAATTCTGAAAAAGCAGTGGTTCTACCCAACACAACACCTAAAGGGGGGTGAATAGGTGTAGTTCAATTTTTACAGTCTACTAAAAATATTGACAAGCAAATAAGCAATGAAACAAATCATACAAATAATCAACACGGATATTTGTTCACGAAGTGGAAACTCATTTGAAGAACCTCTTCAAAATCCAAAACCACTCCGGGTGTGAGACACCACCTCAAATCCACTATAGAAAAATGTTTGTTACAACCAATTTAGAGACACTCACAAAACCTTTGTAGTTCCTAAACTTGGACTGCAACACCACGAGTGACCCACTCGATCTCTACACGCATGTAGTACTGGAACTCTGACCTTTCTATAGCATCCCACGAGAACTTCTCGATCTCTGCAGCAACAGCAGCTCCGGAAACCTTCCGGTCAATGAACAGGTCCACTTCGGTGGACTCAATTGAGGTTTGATATTTGATTGTGGTGTGGTGGAGATATGTTTGTCCAAGAGAGATTCACAATGTGGAATAAGTTCTCTCAATGACTCTCAGAAGCACTTAGGGTTTTTGCTTTATTTTTCCACACCAAAGATCAGAACAAGCTATTCTATTTATAGTCCCAATGAATCACGGTGCTCAAATTTCAGGATTTCAAGTTGTCTTGAACATTGGCTCGAGCGAGAGTCAAGCGCAAGTTAACTTTCAGAACTTCGTTCAAGCGCTAGGTCGAGCGAGCATCGAGCGGTTCACTCTGGATGAGTCCACTCGAGCACTGAGTCGAGCGACCATCGAGCGGTTCACTCTGGATGGATCCGCTCGAGCGCTGGGTCAAGTGAGCATCGAGCGATTTACTCTAGATGGATCCGCTTGAGCGCTGGGTCAAGCGACCATCGAGCGGTTCACTCTGGATGAGTCCGCTCGAGCGCTGGGTCGAGCGACCATCAAGTGGTTCACTCTGGATGAGTCCGCTCGAGCACCAATTGAGTCTGCTCGAGCCGTGTTGAGCCCACTTCAATCATTTCATGCTTCAACACTTGTTACAATACCATTTTAAGGTTTTCACAAGAATATGCTAACCAACTAATTTTTTCCCTCAACAATCTCCCTCTTTGGCATTTCTGTGACAAAATCTCTAACCTATACATAGGACCTAATCCTAGCACACCCCACATAGGATTCCCAGATTCAAGAACATTGAACACGTTAAAATATTTCTTTCTGCACATACTTAACACACGATTAAACGTGCCAACACAAATATGCAAGAAATATATTCATAAGTATAATCAATGTCAGCTTGCAAATCACAAATCACAAGTACAACCAACTTTTCATAAAAAAAAAAGAACATTTCATTAAAGCAACTAGTCATACATTGAGTTCAATTAGACAAATAATAGCAGCTCAAGCAGCATGATATAAAAACAAAAGCTGCTTCACCACAAAACATGAAATACAAAACAAAGGCTGCTACTCCACAAGAAATTGTGCTAATCCCCCTAAATCTCCCCCTAAATCTATACCACTCCCCCTACATATATACCACTCCCCCTTTTTGTCACAAAGGGCCAAGGGTCTCAATCATCAGCATCACTCTGACTGCCATCCTCATCATCAAGACGTTCCTCAATATCATTGAAACGTTGAGTCACAAACTGCTGTAGGCTGTCCACTTTAGCTTCAAGTCGGGCAAGGTACTCAATGACCTGCTGAAGGCTAGGCTTGGTCGACCCTGGTGCCGATGTAGAAGGAGCCGAAGTGGATGGATCCGAGCTAGGGGCTGTGAGCTAAAAGTTCGAGAGCTCCGAGGCTGAGAAGAGGGTGCGGGAGGGTGCTCAACTAATAATGGATGAGGTGTAATGTGAGCACGACTCAACTGCATGGTCCTTCAACCAATAGGAGCCTTAAGAGAAATTCTAGGCTCACTAGGAAGTAATGCAACTGACTGAGATAGGGCTAGTCAAGTGATAAGATAGGCAAATGGCAAACCAGTCCGTGTTTTGCCGGACTGAAAAACCTCAAGAATGACCTTGCATAAATTTGCTCCCTAGATCAATGGTGATACTATTAATCAGTGCATACAAAAGAGTGGCGCGGTCAAGCCCCACATCACTCTGATGACCCGTAAGATACAAATTTATAAGTACTATCCTACTAAGAATGAGATATTCAGGAGGAAATCTCATCGTCAGAAGTGGTGTCTTACCTTCCCAATAACTAGTCCCACCATAGAGACATCCAGCAATGATAGGCAGACTAGGAGGAGAAGTCCGTGAATAAGGATATTCTGGATTTGACACACGTGGGCCATTTAGCAAGCCCGCTAGCATGCCCGGAGTCACCCGGAAGGAGATGTTCTGGAAACTAACTTCGAAAGAACCATCATCAGAGATGGCATGAATGTTAGAATAAAACTCCCTAACCAACTCCACAGAAAAGAATGGGGAGACCAGTGAACAAAGCCTGCCACTGGCGAGACTCAAATATACGAGGAATAATGGTCTCACTAAGCTCACCTAGGGAGACTTCTCGCTCGACAATAAGATTGCGTTTAGAGAAGTTCTCAGTGTAAATTTGTTGTGCCCAAGCATTGTGAAAATTTGCTAGAGCGGGGGCAGGAGAATTTTGGCGTGGACGAACTCGTTGAGACATGACTAGGCTGTTGACACAATTAAAGACCATTAGACAAGGCTAAAAGTATTGTGAAATGCATGTTTAAAATGCCCGTGCCTAATGCATGATCAATTGCATGTATGATCCAATGCACATGCCAATGCATATGTCTAATGCACATGTCTAATGCATATGCTCAATTCAATGTCAACCTTGAGTTTTAGAAACCCATTTATGCAATGTGCAATCCAATGTAAATGGCTAATACAAAAATGAAAGACTAAGCCCCCCAAAAAAAAAAAATTGCACCTTTTTGGCTTTTCATGAACACTTCAAGTGCAAATAAGCCCAAGGATGGGTTTTAAAACCTATGGAAGTCCCATGATCCTCCCATAACCAAAAAAACTTCAAACACAATTAAAATTTATGCCAAACACTATCCCAAACCTAGGAATGATATGTAATGAGCATGGGGACATTGCTATACCAATGCATGATGAAAAAAATGAAGCCAAACACCATTGAGGCATTTCACCAAGCACTTGGAGTGTAGCCAAACAAAACTGAGTTCCACACTCCATTGGAGTTCCATGAACCTCCTAAATACAAGGGTGAGAGTCATTTTCTACACCCAAAAGACAACCCAACATTTCGAAACATTTCGAAATCCAAAACAAAATGCCCAAACCGGAAACCAATCTCCATTTCAAACGAAAAACCCAATGCCCAATGCCCAATGAAAATGGAATTGGAAATGGAAAAAAAATGATAGAGAAGAGAAAATGGGAGACTTACCATGAGAAGATAAGAGCAAATGGGAGAGAGATGCACACGAATAGGAAAGCACACGGAGAGGGAAATGAAACGGCGCAGGAGAGAGGAAAAACACACAAATGGGTCAGGGGGGAAAACATAACCGGCGCAGGGTTTTGTTTAAAACGCATTCGCTCTAGCGGAACTTAAGTTTCGCTCGAGCGGCATCCCAGAATTTTCAAAACAGCATTTCTTTTTCATGAAGTGATTCAATTTTTAATGAAGTCATTTTTGAAGTTCTAAAAATCACATCAAATGTAAAAGAGCATCATATTATCACAATTTACGCAAGTAGTAAAAACAGAGTATCACAAGTAAGATAAACTTGCATGTTTTGTGACTCCTAACTCAACCAAGAAGTTTCAACCAAAAGATGTGAGTGGGGTTGGGCTGAAACATGAAACCATAAGTGCTTAGGAAGCCTTTCCACGATACAGAAAGTCAAACCTAATGCTGCTAGGATCTAAATATTTCTGTTTGAAATCCTGTATCAGTATTGGTCTATTGAGTAATATGACCCCTTTTTCTTTTTCTTCTTCCTTTTCTTCCCCTTTTTCTTTTTCGTCTTCTCTTTTTCTTCCCTTTTTTTTTCTTTTTATAAATAGATAGAAAATTTTCACAGGAGGAATTTTGATATATAAACATGAGGTCATCTAGCCCATGGTCAATTCTGTATACACGTAGAGCTCCCTACACTTTTGATTGCCTCCCCAAGAACTCACAGGTAGCAAAACAACAATTGATTGAGCTGGAAGTGTAGTATGTGATGCAAGTCACAAATTACAAATAATACATATGTTTTACACCTTTGTAGCTTATAAAGGTTCATGATACAATTTTCAAAAAACATATGTGCCAGAAATTTTTAAAATTGACATCACTAACACTCTTTATCACACATTCACATGCAAGATATTATGCATGATTTTTTAGGAACACACACAACACTACACAAGGACAAAATTATGCATGAATAGAACACACACAATATGCTTATATAAAAAAATAAAGAAAAACTATACAAGACCTAAACATGTATAAAATGCATGTATGCATGACCATCAATCTATACTATAAGCACCATGTTTGGTCCGCTCTTCCTTTTTCCTCATCCACACTTGTCTCACTTTTGGATGATTCACCTTGTCAACCTTCTGGCTAGTAGTCGATTGGTCTAACTTCATATTGATCATCTCATTTTGTTTTGTCAAGACCATGACTTGACTCCACAAGTTCTGATGTCCCTTTCTTGAGTAAGGCTTTTCCATTCTCTTGGGATGGTCCCTAAGCTCAAAACAGTTTGGTCGAATGTGACCAATCTTACCACAATTGTGACAAACGTGGTTTGCCTTGTGAACTTTTTGTCTCATGGAGAGTGAGACATACCTAGGAGCATTCACAAAATTCTTACCCTTTTTAATAGGATAAGCATTCCTACCTTTGGAGAGAGCAGGAGCATAAACAGATTGATTCCTTAACATAAAGCAATCCGGTCTTACATGACCAATCTTCCCACAGTGATGACACATAGGGCTCGTGTTGCGAGCACCTTGTCTCTTGGGAGGTGGGACAGACTTTTGCACATGAAGGGTTTTCTTACCCTTTTCAGATGGTTGAGCTTTATTATTCTCATTCGATGCAGGAACAAACACAATTTTTTTCACATTTTTATAGGAAGTTTTTGAAATTGATGCCATATCAAATTTCCCTTCCACATATCCTATACCTCTCTTGTCACCAGAGGACTTTCCTGAGTTTAGGATATTGTCAAGCTTTTGCTTTCCAGTAGAAAGGTTTTTCAGTTTGTCGTTTAACAAAATCAACTCACTTTCCTGTAATTACTTTATCCTCGAGTGACGCATTTCTCTTTTGCAACTGGTCGGTTAGACAAAAGATTTCATTCAATTGACCTTGAAGATCCTCGTTTTCTCTTTTGCAAATATCTATATTCTCAATATGTACTTTATTGAGTTTCCTCAATTTTACACATTCCTTGTACATCTTCTCATAGATTTCCTGCAACTCATCTTCATCTCCGGACTCACTTCCGGATGTTTTCTCATTTCCAGACATTGATTCACATCTGTGACTTTGGCCACCGATAGAAAAAGTGAACGCCATGTAGTTAATATTTTTCTTTGGAGAATGACTCTCTGATGAGTCACTTGTCTCAGAACCATCTTCACTCAAGTAAGCACCATTTGTTTTCCCTTTGCCTTTTTTGTAATTTGCACACTCAAGGCGAATATGTTCAAAGCCATGACATTCATGACACCGTATCTTGTCTTTGGTAGCTCTAGTATATTTTTTAGAGATCCTTTCCTTGTTTCCTGAACTGGAATTTCCGTTGACTCTCTCAAACTCTTTCTTCTTGTGTCCCCAGTTCTTTCTATTTCTTGATACAAACATCTTCCTGAATTTTTTAGCATAAAAAGCTACTTCTCTGTCACTCATAGCCAACTCATTAAATGACTCATCGGAAGACTCTCTAGTAGTGTTGAGGGCTATGGACTTATTTTTTTTATCCACAGAAAGAGTATGTTCATAGGTTTGTAGAAAGCCCACCAAATCTTCAATCCTCATATTGTCTAGATCTTTGCTTTCTTCGATGACAGTGACTTTGGGACGGAATCTCTCAGGAAGAGATCTGAGAACTTTTCTCACAATTCTATTTTTTGGAAGCTTGTCCCCTAAATTAAAGTGAGAGTTGACAATATCATTCAGTTTTGCATAAAAGACATCAAAAGATTCATCATCTCTCATTCTAAGTTCTTCAAAATTGGTAGTCAACATTTGAAACTTAGAGTTCTTTACAGCCTTGGTACCTTCATGAGTAATTTCAAGAATGTCTCATGCCTCTTTGCAAATTTCACACATGAAGATTCGCTTGAAATCCTCTTGGGACATGGCCATGAAAATCGCATTCAGGCCTTTACTATTCCAATTACACTCGTTTACTTCATTCTTGGAGTAATTTTATGCAATTTTAGGAATTTCAACTCTTTCAAAGATTGTAACAGGTTGTTTCCATCCTCTTACCATGGAAACCCACACTCGTTCATCTATGGATTTTCGAAAAGCTCTCATTCGAACTTTCCAATAAGCATAATTACTACCATCAAAATATGGTGGCGATGTGAGTGATTGAGACCTATCCATTTTAACCACTACAGCAGGATCACACTAAGGAACTAAATCCTAGCGGAGTGAACTTGCTCTAATACCAATTGAAAAAGCAGTGGTTCTACCCAACACAACACCTAGAGGGGGTGAATAGGTGTAGTTCGATCTTTATAGTCTACTAAAAATATTGACAAGCAAATAAGCAATGAAACAAATCATACAAATAATCAACAGAGATTTGTTCACGAAGTGGAAACTCATTTGAAGAACCTCTTCAAAATCCAAAACCACTCTGGGTGTGAGACACCATCTCAAATCCATTATAGAAAAATGTTTATTACAACTAATTTAGAGACACTCACAAAACCTTTGTAGTTCGTAAACTTGGACTGCAACACCGCGAGTGACCCACTCGATCTCTACACGCATGTAGTGCCGGAACTCTGACCTTTCTATAACATCCCACGAGAACCTCTCGATCTCTGCAGCAACAGAAACTCCAGAAACCTTCCGGCCAATGAGCAGGTCCATTTCGGTGGACTCAATTGAGGTTTGATCTTTAATTGTGGTGTGGTGGAGATATGTTTGTCCAAGAGAGATTCACAATGTGGAAAAAGTTCTCTCAATGACTCTTGGAAGTACTTAGGGTTTTTGCTTTGTTTTTCCACACCAAAGATCAGAACAAGCTGTTCTATTTATAGTCCCAATGAATCACGGTGCTCAAATTTCAAGATTTCAAGTTGTCTTGAACATTGGCTCGAGCGAGGTGTCGAGATAGAGTCAAGCGCAGGTTAACTTTCAGAACTTCGCTTTAGCGTTGGGTCAAGCGAGCATCAAGCGGTTCACTCTGTATGAGTCCGCTCGAGCACTTAGTCAAGCGATCATGGAGCGGTTCACTCTAAATGGATCTACTCGAGCGTTGGGTCGAGCGGTCCACTCTAAATGGATCCGCTCGAGCGCTGGGTCGAGCGACCATCGAGCGGTTCACTCTGGATGAGTCTGCTTGAACGCCAGTTGAGTCTGCTCGAGCTGTGTTGAGCCCACTTCAATCCTTTCACGCTTCAACACTTGTTACAATACCATTTTAAGGTTTTCACAAGAATATGCCAACCAACTAATTTTTTCCCTCAACAAATTCTGTCAAAGCACTAAGGCTAAGCCATTTACAACACATTTCGAATGTAAGGGAGACCAAGTTTATATGTCCTAATCAACCCCCTCAGGGGGGGAATGGATGTCATATGAATCCAGAGACCTGCAAGTTCTTCCGATGCTTTCTGGGCCAAGAAGTCAGTTGGGGCATTGGCTTGTCTGAAAACATGTTGGATTGAAAACATCTTGCCTCTTAGTAAGGCCATCAACTCCTCCCAAAAGTTTACCAAGTACCAAATTGGGCATTTTGCTCTTCTAAACCAATTTACCACAATTAAAGAGTCCATCTCTATTTCTATCTTGTCCAAATCTTTTTGACAAATTTCCCTCACTCTCAAGAGGAGTGCCATAAACTCAGCATAGTTATTTGTGCCATGATTGAGTGGAAAGGCAAAAACAAAAATCATATTACCTGCGGCATCCCATAGAATTCCCCTTCCACCTACTTGCCCCGGGTTTCCTCTACTACTTCCATCCACATTGAGTTTAAGCCAACCATGGATAGGACGATGCCAATAAACAGCCTGCACCTATTTTCTCCTTTGGTTTTTCGGTTGGATTTGCAGATCTTCTAATATCTTTTCATCTTGAACCGATAAAGGCTTAGTTGCGTGTAGCTTTTCACTTAGCTTAACTATCCAGAAGTGAATAGTCCTCCAAGTCTCCTCCACAGAAACAAAGCCTCCTTCCATTCTTACCTTGCATCTGTAAAGCCAAAGCACCCAGGTGACAATGGTGGGAATTATGCCAATCAGTAGCCCTCTAGTAGTCGACTTGGAGGCTCTGTTAAACCATGCCTACACAGTTTCTTTCCAGGTGCTAAACTGAGATCTCGACATACCAACCTGGATAACACATTCCCGCCATATGGCCCGCACCACTTCCCCATTAGCTAGCACGTGATTCAAGTCTTCATAGGTGCCTCTCACATAGCAATTGCACTTGGAAGCTAGAGGAATACCCAGTCGTCTTACTCTATCATCTAGACTAAGAGTATTATTAAAACTCTTCCACGTGCTGATTACCATCTTCTTTGGAACGCACATATGCCAAAGCCAATTTAACCATCTGATTTTTGGGGCTTTAACGCGGATGCACTTCCAAGCACTCTTAGTAGAGAACTTTCCATCTTCTTTCGGCAACCAAATAAGAATATCCTCTCCATTCTGCTGGCTACTAATCGTATTTACTATCTCTTGCGCATTTTGGGTTCCCACCAATCGATGTAGCAGCTCCAGGTCCCAACCGTCCCCAAGTCAAATGTCTTTTAATTTCAAATTAGGTGTCGTGACAATAGTGTTGGTAGCAAGTATGTCCTCCCCCAACAATGTATCAAACCAAAATGAAACCCTACCCTCCTTTGACTTCCACTTAGAATGATCAATGACATCTGGAATGCATCTCATTATAAGTCTCCAAAACCGCAACCCTTTAGAAGGGATTACAAGAGAGATATGACCCTCCTTTACGTATTTAGCTTTAAGAAATGGGACCATAAGGAATCAGTTGTCAATAACTTCCAAGCTAATTTCATGTGTAAAGATCTTTGGACCTCCTGGAAGTTGCGAATACCAAGGCCCCCTTCACTAGCTGGGATGCACAGTTGGTCCCAGCTTTTCCAGTGTTTCTTTGGCTTATCATCCTTGAATCCCCAGAAGAAGTTGCTCATTGAACGATTGAGTGATCTTAATACTATCATCAGAACCTGTAAAATGGAGGGTAAGTCAATGGGAATGCTGCTGAGCATATGTTTTACCAAAATCAGTCTGGCCCCACTAGATAAAAGTTGGGATTTCCAACCTCCAATCCTAGCACCAATTTTCCCAACAAGCTCATCAAAATGACTAGAATTTAATCTACCAAAAACCATAGGAACCCCCAAGTATTTGAAAGGAAATGATCCTTCTAAGAACCGGGTGATCCGTAGTAGTTGTCTTCTTCTGACTGGAGATATAAGATTCGAAAAAATAATGGCAGACTTCAACTTGCTTGCCTTTTGCCCAGACCATGTTTCATAGATCGCGAGGGACTCCGATATAGCCTTAAGAGATGTTTTACTGCCATTAGAAAAAATGACTATGTCGTCGGCATAGAAGAGGTGCGATATGGTTGGAGCACCCCTCAGGAGAGAAAAGGGAACAATCCGCCCTTCCTGAAATCCTTTTTTCAGAAGTCTTGACAAAATTTCCTCCATAATAATAAACAAGTATGGGGAGATGGGATCTCCTTGTTGCAACCCACGGGTTCCTTGGAAAAAACCTTTAGCAACCTCATTCATCACCATGAGAACCAGCGAGAAGATATACAATGTCGGATCAAAGAACAAAAAGCTTTAGAAAAATTGAAAGCCAACAAGACTTGAATCATGAAATTCCACTCAATGTTATCGTAAGCTTTTACCATATCAACTTTCATCACCACATTACCTCCTTGAGCCGGCTTGTTTAGGTACTGAATCATTTCTTGTGCTAGGCTCACGTTCTCAAAAATGCTCTGGCCTGGGATAAAAGCACCTTGTTCTTCTGAGATTATCTTGGGGAGCAAAGGGGAAATGTGGCTCACCAGAATCTTAGTACAAATCTTGTAGAAAACAGAACACAAGCTGAGGGGTCGGAATTTATCAAAACTCTTTGGATTGTCCACCTTAGGGATAAGAATGATAAGTGAAGAAGTAAACTCCCGCAAAATACTAATACCTTGGAAAAACTTGTGTACTGCCATCATTACATCCTCTTCCACAATTTCCGAACAAGCCTTGTAAAAACTGGATCCAAAGCCATCTGGGCCCGGACTACTATTGGTGGGAGTGGAGAACAAAGCCTCTTTGAATTCTTGGATTAAAGGAGGTTCTAGAAGAGAATGGGTTTCCTCTTCAAGCACCACCTTCTCAATCAAGAGAGTCAAGTCCGAGGGTGCCGCTTGGTGATTCGAGGATAGAATATTTTTAAAATATTCTACAGCCCTTAAGTGGATTTCCTCTGGAGAGTTCAAGGAAATCTCATCATTGATTCTAATAGATTTTACTGTTTTCAGGTTCTTTGTAGCCATAATCTTAAAGAATTTTGAGTATGCCTCCCCTTTTTCTAACCAATTCTGTTTTGCTAGCTGAGCCACTTGAGTTTCCTCCCTGCTGACCCAAGTATCAAGTTCAATCTTGGATGCCAACAGATCCATCTCTACTTCCTCCGAGAATCCCACCTGCAGCTGCTGTTCCAACAGGCAAATCCTCTCCTCAAGGAGACTGATATGATTAGACGTCCACCCGAAAACTTCTCGATTCCATTTTCTGAGCACTCCCCTTAAGTATTTCAGCTTTCTAGCGAGTCTCACCATTCCCACCAAGTTCTGATCCGATTCCCAAGCACTTACCACACATGCTTTAAACTGGACGTGATTGGTCCACATGTGTTGGAATTTGAAGGGGCTAAATCCATATTTATTCTCAGCCAGTTCCAACGACACCAACATGGAAGTGTGATCCGAGCTCAGCCTAGGAAGGTAGTCACCAAAGCACGTTAGGGAGTCCAACAGCCAGGTTGAGTTAACTAGCACTCTATCCAATCTTGCATAGCTTCTAGAGCCACCATAATGGCCATTACACCACGACAAATAATTTCCATTAAAAGACAAATTTGAAAAACTGACAATGTCTATAAAGTAATTAAATTCATTTATCACTATACGGGGCCTAGGCCTGCCACCTGCCTGCTCAGTATCAGACCTGATAACGTTTAAATCTCCAAGGGCCATCTAAGGGGGGATCCTCGGGTTCAGCCTTTGGAGATCCTCCCATAGGGATCGTCTTTCTCCATAATTACATTTTGCATACACAAAGGAAACCCAACACTTCCTCTCATTAACTACTAGAGTGATGCTTTGGTTACTAAGGCCCTACACATCAATACTAACTCCTTTGTCCCACAACACCCACAGTTTTCCTCCTTTCTCCATGTTCGAGACGTATCCTTTGAATAAGATGTCACTCTGCAATCTTCTCAATTGCTGTAAATCGCCAAAAGGTTCTGCAAGTGCTTTAATGCTCGGCTTCTTTTGTTTGATCATTTTAGCTAACCTTTTCCTAGAGGTGCCGAGACCTCTTATATTCCAAAAAAGAATGTTAAACATCACAAGTTGAGTTTTGTAGGCTTGCTTTTAGCCCGAGTGGAACACCTCTGATTGGGGCCCCATTTCTCACCAACCTTCTGAGTTCTCTCCTCATTATCAAAGAGGAAATCCTTTTCCTTTTGAATATGTGTCCCTAACGTGCTTACTTCCCATGCCAAAAAAGAGCGAGATAAGCTGCCATCTTCCCTAAGATTACCATCTGAAAACTATGTCAAGGCTACTCTGGAGAGCAACAAATCAACATCTTCCTCCGCTTCGTCCACCACTTCTATTACATTCAAGGGGTCAACAGCGGGAGCAGGGGCTACCTCCCGAGCCTACACCTCAATGAAGGCTACATCTGCTTCCCCCAAAATTTCTTGTGCCAAGACATTAACAATTGCCTCCTGCCGAGGCTTACTGACTTCAAGGACAAGGGAAGTTACCTCCCGAGCCTGCATAGAGGCCTCTTCTAAGATTCCCCCTCCTTCCTCTACTACCTGAATGACCACCACATTTTCTTTGAGCGCATTACTATCCCTTACCATACCACCAGCCTCAACTTCATACGCAATCAAATCTCCCACATTTAGATCTAGACCTGACACTAAAGGAATCTTCCCACTCTATTTTTTGCCTCCCATTTCACCCTCTTCTAACTCGACGTCGTTGTAAAAGTTAGGTGCCCGGTTCTTCTCCACATTCTGGGTAGATTTTTCTTTTAAGTCATTTTTCTTACACGTACGTGTGTTACGCCCTTGCAAGTTACATGAAATGCAAAATGTAGGCAAGTTTTCAAAATTAATTACCTAAAATCGGCTACTTGGTTGCCTTGGGGCCCCAATCCAAAACCCCTTTATGGGTTCCACAGCCGCATCCATCTATATGCAGAACCTAGCACCGTCCGTTTGTGTGGCGCACCGAGTGCTATTATCGCTAGGAATGCCTCATGGTAAAAGTTGGGCGGCAATCCCGGCAGGAATACCCAAACAAGGACGCGAGAGGGCTCAACCTCCTCTAAAAATTTTGTGGTCTAGTGGAATAGTCTATACAGAACACCTTCAATGTCACAGGCTTCCCTTGAAAAAGCCCTGAGAAAATCGTCCTCCTTGAAAAAACGAAGGAAGACATTTCTCGGTTTCCTCATTACAGAGATCATTGGCTATGCTACATATCCCCAACGGTTAGGCATGAAGGCTCTAATCACATCTAAGCTCGGTCTCTGTCGTAAGAATTTCAACACAAGGGAGAAAACAAAAGGCCTCGCTGCTTTCTGAATTTCCTCCGGAGAAAACACCATGCAAAGTTCGCCATCTATGGATTTTGGGAGCCTAAGAGGTATCTCCACCTCAGGTAGTGGCAGGGGAGTTTGCGAGACCAAGTTTGCAAACGTCCAAGTTCTCACAATCGGCACTAGGTTGCCCAAAGGGGGCCCTGTGGAGGCCATTCGCACTAGGAAACCCTAGCAGACAAGCAAAAGGTATATCGGGTATGTCACTTTAATATGAGTTGAACCTGTGGTGGCTAGAAACACTTGGCATGTCGAATTAGATAGCAAGCACGAGATAAAGATGATGATTTTTTTGACATCTATTGTTTCTCAAAAGAGGGGGAGAAAAAGAGACATCTAATCCTGTAGTAGACAACTTGATCGTGTGTTGAGTGGAATTTAAGTCGTGTTGAGCTGGGGCTTGGATTTCAGATACGTGCAAGTCCTAATCCAATCAATTTAATTAAATGAATCAGCTATTCTTTAATCCTAATCAACTGATTTTGTGTTGGTTCATATCATATTCACGAGTTGTGATGAAATTTGTCAATTTTGAAGACGAAACCAGTTCATAGAATGTGACAAGCACGAAACCAATTCATAGGATGTGACAGGCAATATGTACAGGTCCAGCTACGTACAATATATATATTAAAAGTTGCATTGCCCTCCATGATTACATTTCATATGTCAAGTTCTGGGTATATTTAGTGTAGTTTGGATTATATATGAATTAACCCTAACCTAACCGCCTATTAATTTGTTTGAATGAGTCATTTTTATCAGCCGTAATCTGTTAATTTTGTACTGAATTCATACTATATGTTTTTTTTTATTGAAGAGCCGGTAACCATATGTCTAGTGATCCCGTCTCAAGTTTATTAAAATACCCTCACTTATAGCAGAGGAATACCATGTTTACAAACCAAGCATCTGAGAGTTTATAAATGATTCATACTAGATTTACGTGTTAGCATCAGAAAATTATCAACCCTAACCACTACTAAAAAAGCATGCATACTATTTGCTTAGACCATGCTTATCTTTTTATTTTTCTTGTGTTTTTAAAGAAAAACATGATCTCAATTCAATTTCATTGAATATTCTCAGTGAGAGGAAAATTATTCTACAATCAAACGCCTCATCAATATTTACAAGCAATCACTAAGGCTGTAAATAAACGCAACTTCCCAATAGACCGGTGGAATTCAACTCGATTTGATTATTAAATAAGTTATTCGTAAACAAAGCATTAATAAAATCGATTATTAAATGATACAGATTCATATAAAACTCGTCCGACTCTATTGATATTCATTAACAAACTCCTATAAACGCTTGGCTCAATTTGCTAGCTCGCCTATATACTAACACACACATATTGTATATAAAATATATCATATCATATATTTATATAGTTGCTATATGTATGTTATAGGTCGTAAACTTCGATGAATATGTATACAATATATGCATATATGATATATGCGTATAGATATATTTGACTATTTTGTGAGTATAATTCATGTATAAATGTTATAAAAATATTAAATACTTGTACAAGTATAATTAATTAGGGTTTGGATAAGAGCCAAGTAGTCAGATAGTCTTGTAGCCATTTAGTTATATCTATAGATAATTAAGAATAATTGTGAGTGTAAGAATAAATTTGCATCTAATATTTGTATATCTCAAAATAAGAATACTCTGTTATTTTATTTTATTTTTTAAATCAAAAACTTTTAAATAGATGATAAATGAGTTCAGTCGAGCCAAATGCTTGATTAAGCACTCAACTTAATATTTATCAAATCTAGCTAAAGGCTTGTGATCTGATTGGTATAAATTTTTAGCCATCAAAATAGAGATCTTGGGTTCAAACCCTCATCTCCAAATGTATAAAAAATAAAATATTTATCAAGTCTAGACATGAGAATGTCTTGCTCAAGTCGAGTTCGAACATTCAAAAAAGAGTTTGATCTTTTAATAATCGCGCCAAACCTGATTGGGTACTATTCACTTAAACTCGAAACAATTATAATTCCAATATAAATAACTGTTCATGCACTATTCAAACTGCATGAACAATTATTACTCATGTTTACCCGCAATTTTCTCGCTTGAGTATATCCAGCATTATTATTACAAGAATATACCAAGATGTAAAGACAATTAGGAGTATGCATTTGGATCTGGATATCCGATTCGGATCCAAATTTTTAAAAGCAACAGATATCTATCCAGGTAGACCCGGTTTAAATCAAGGCAGATATCTAAATTTTGGCCGGTTTTAAAACCGGGTTGTAATCGGGTATTCAAATTTTATACTTGATTTTTTATTTTTGGTTTTTTTTAAATAGTTTTTTAAACACTTTTTAAAAGAATTTTTTTATAGCCTTTATTTTTATTATTTTTTATATAATAAACATTTTTATAGGCATTTTAAAACTTTTATTGCCTATTCAAATTTTTATAAAACAAAATAAATAATAACAGACACCAACACACACAATACTATTGCATATTACATTGTTTACATCACAATACAAAACATCAATCACAAATCTATGAGTTTTACAATTCAACAAATGGGGATTATGCTTATTCACATCAAATAATTGAACTGGTTTCAGGAAGAACTCCTCTGCTCTTGTTTCAAGCACCTGACAAAGCGATTAACCAAGTTAAATTAAAAATTGAATCAAAACAACATAGATTTGTCAATTTAAAATCATGTGAAGTTTTAGGAACTAAACTGAAGAAAATTTCTATGATTTCCTTTAGTGTAATCCTTGATAGGATATAATTATTAGTCGAAAAGATGGAAAGGCCCTGCGAAAAAAAAAATATCAAAAAAAAAAAGAAAAAGATTGAAAGGACGTAGATGCTAGCTCCTCATGGCTCATGTCATGGGCTGAAAGTTCAGGCCTGCATTGGGTACTGTCTATATGCTTAGGTATTTTTAAAATATTTTATTAGTATTTATTATTATTATTTGTTTATTATTATTATTATTTTTTTTTTACTACTATTCACACAGAATACAAGAATCCCAAGGCCGTTGTCCCAATCTTCACACACTTATCTGCTTGGGATCTTCTCTCTCTTTTCATGCAGCACAAATGGCTCCCTTTTCATGCGCAATGCCTCTGTTTTTCTCCGGGAAAACAACACGGCCTGCAGATCCTCCAATATTTCCTCATCCAACCTGGCGTCCGTGAACTGATTTGTGCATAAAAAATAATAATAATAATAAATAAAAATACTCTTCTGGAGGTTAATTTTCTGCCCTGATATGTATGTCTGTATGCATTTGTATATATTTTCTTACATAATCGTAAATTAATTGGGAGATAAAGAAGCCACTCCTGTATAAGTTTGTCAATCGATTTGCATCTAAAACGATTTTTTTATTAAAAAAAAAACTATTACGAATAACCGATTAAATAATCAGATTTGATTTCATCTCATCTGCCTGAGTCTAATCCAGGCGGATAACCATACCGATTGATCCAGGTTCCGGACCATAAGAAAATCCGGCCCGGTTGCATACCCCTAAAAACAATCAGCTACACAAAACTAATTGTATACCCAGTATACAATCCCAATATACCCATTATTATTGCAAGAATATACCAAGGTGTAAAGACAATCGGCTATACAAAACTGATCTATAATCAACCAAATTCTGTATAGAACTGAGCAAGCTTATCTACTCGAAAGGGCTGGTCCATATATATAAATCTAATCATAGCACGGATAAGGCGTTTAATTGTTTTAGACTTCTTCTACTGATTATCTTTACACCACACATCTATTAAGTAAAATAAAATAAAAATAGATGTGTAGTGTAGGAAATAGAAATGATGAGTAAAATTTTTGAATTTTTTATGGGCGTAGCTGTAACAAAAAGAGCATGTTTGCCTTTGTATCCGCAATTCTTCCCTTGAAGTTGAACGCGAAAGCCAAATTAAAGTAACGCTGCAATCAACTGCGAAGAGTCGGTGATTCCATTGAGATGATGGAGGCCGTGGACCACCTAGTACGACTTACCATTCTCATGATGTCGCTTGATGATGCCACAGTGTTGCCCATTCACAAGCACATACACAGATACACTATTCCTTTTTCTTTCCTTTTTTTTAATCTTCTTTTATATAATATGGTGAACTTCGCCATATTATATCAATTTGTTCTGTCGGACCTAACAAATTTCACGGCTTCTGGTTTCCCATGAAATTCCAGCTCGCGACGGTGCAGTTGACCTAAAAAATATGGCCGCATATTGCTGATTTTAAAGACATCATAGCCATTCTTTACAGGGTGAGATTCTGCGTAGAAATTAGCTAACTGCTGATCATATTATACTTGCCAACCCCAAACATATAAATTATTAGCAAACATAAATCCAAGTAATATTAGGCGTGGGTTACGCTTCCAAATTTTGAGGTTTCCCTGTTTGGCAACAGCTAGCGTTCTCGTACAGTATCGTGAGGACCACCATGTATGGTTAGATATATGCAAGGTCAACTTTGTTCAGTCCGCTGCCTGCTATCTCAAACTCCCAATTTCCACTAATCGTGTTCAAAAAGTTTAGAATTTCGTTCCATAAATTAACGAGAAAACAAATTTTAAAAGAAACGCGTCATCAGTTTTTATAACCCGTAGTAGTCATATAATATATATATATATATATATATATACTTATATTTATATTAATATGATCATGAAGGAGTTGTTTCAGTCCAGTACTGTTGATTCCTTTGTTATATATATCTTCATTCGAATTGATCACTCTTATAATCCATTAAGATAACCATAAAAAAAAGGGTACAAATATCGGCATGATCGTACGTACGTAGTTGAGTTCTTACATTTGTACCATCGCACAAAACCTATTTGGATCTGATTGGTATAAGCTAGTTACGTCGGTTGAAGCGTGTTCAACTTTTATTATCAAGAAATCTTGAAAATAACAAAACAATCAATAAACAATACTACCAACAAAATAATACTCAATATATATTCATATCCATATGGTCCAGCTATGACTAAACACCTTAATTAGGAACTTGTGTAAAAGAAAAAATAATACAGGCGGTCGGTCCCACACGGTAAATGGGTCCCCCATATATAAATATAATACATAATTACATTGTAACTACCCTTGGCATGGTTCGAGTCTGGCATCAAAGACTCAGCAATGACACCTGATATATAATTAGGCCACGACACGAGGCTAAAAGACAAATTAATTAAGCAAGGAATGCAGATTCGTTACATTTTACGAAGTTCTGCCACGTGAGATTAATTTTCCCGCGTAAGAAACTAGGCCTACAGAACAATACTAGGTTGATAGGTTTGGGACAAAGATGAGATTTTTCATCTCTATCTCTATCTTATCTCATCATTACAATTTTTTCAAATTCTCATATAAAATATTATAAATAATTCAACTTTTTCAAATCTCAATACAATTTTTTTAAATTTTAATATTTTAAATTAATATTTTAAACTTTTATCTTAATACTATTCACAAAATTTTTTAAAATTCTCATCTTATCTCACCTACCAAGCATAATCTGAGTCATTGACATGATTGACTTGGAGAATTAATGACTTAACGGATGGATCACTTGCCTAGCAATTTCTTCTCTATATATCTCTCTCCCTCTCTCTCTCTCAAAGTGTTGTTTTTTGCTTGTCATGATTTATGAGGGTTATTGTCCGCGTAACTTCATGGAAGTTGAAATTTGCTCGGCTATAAGGTTGCTTTCATGTAAATATTCCGAAATTTGAAGGAAAACGACCGAGGAGGAATTAATTAAGGAATTGAAAACGCAAGTTACGCGTTTACGTACGTACAATGCATCGCAATCATCAAAGCTAGCTGCGGGGTACCCCATTATGTGTTGACATAAATTAAATAATATGGTAATTAAATCATGATGCATTATATTACCTATCAACAGTTTTGGTACGTTGCAGGGAGATCAATTAGAATATTCTATATTATTATTTTGTTATAATTCATTTCACAACTAATTTATATAATTTAAAGCAAAGTTATTGACATAAAAAAGTTCATTTATGTAATTTCTCATAATCTTTTGGTTCCAAGAGTCATTTGTAGAGGCGGGTACATTTATCATCATTAGATGATAAAGAATCATCCAATAATACTGATAAATATATCACACATTATATAATAGAATGAAAGTGAGATGATAATACATAGTGTATAAAATTTTCCTAGTGTATATATTTAGAGACTGGGATACAATAATTTCAACTAGTAAACTCTTGATCAAACCTCTTAAAAAATGTTGTTAAATCATGAAAATCTCCAAAATCATCTCATCTTCCCAAGTAAACATTACCTTTCAGGTCAACTTGGTGTAAATTCCTTTGTCTTTTATTTTTAGGAATTAATGTTGTATATTCAAAGCTGCCTTGCTCAATGGGAATCATGAGAAGATGACATTATTGTTTTGATTAGTTTAAGAACTCAATGTGACATTCCATTATAACGCCAACAATATAACAACAAGAACCGTTCCTAATTGACTGCAAAAAGAATGAATGTTTTGTATTTAGCTGATGTAAAATAATGTTCCGTAGCTCACTTTACATGCTCCTTTCTTGTTGTCAAAATATCGATAAGGGAGGTAATCATGATAGCATACGACTATTGTATAACAAGTAATGTTAGGTAAAGTCTCTAATAGAGAAGTTGCATACAAGCCTTTTATAGAAAAAAAAAAAAAAAAGAGTAGGTTCCACTAATAAATAATAGTTTTTTTGTACTTTTTTTAGCTAAGGTTTACTTTTTTACAAAGGCTTGTGTAGAGCATGTACAAATCATATATATATATATGTGAGTTATGCTACATACAGTTACTTTCGCGTACTCCTTATGCACTCCACTGATATATTTAGCTAAATGAGTTATTTTATATTAAAAAAAAATGACACAGCTAATAACATTAGTGAAGTGCACAAGAAGTACGCAAAATTGACTTCACATAGACTTTTTGATATATATATATATATATATATTAATGGAATTGTTGAAAATGAATTAAACCGAATTCTGTTCCTTTCATCATAAAGTTACGTGCCAGACTTAATTAAATGTGATGATCCTGAACAACTTGTAATTACAAGACTCAACCCTAGAGAACACATATGGATAAAATGCAATTAACCTATTATATAAGAAATACGTGTGGATAAAGCTTTAAGTCGACACAAATGAATTAGCTATATATGCAAGTTATATATATAAGAAATACTGAATTAATAGTGATTAGTTCCTTAAGTATCTTTAAAAAAACAAATTAAAACTGAAATTTAAAGTCCAATTGACCATTACTTATGTGTTGAAGTAAAAAAGACAAAACAGAGATTTGCAATTAGGGGCGCATATGGGATTATATAATGAGGTAATTGCTTCCTTAAATAGAACCCAAAATAGTGGAATTCAATCATTGCTCATTATGGTGAGATTAGTTTGATGTTTGCCCATGTGATCGTTTTCCTAATTCTTTAATGAAAATTCCAGCCGGGAATATTGTTGCCAATAGTAGGAATAATATTGCCGCCAATCATGTACATGTGCCCGACAATTTTGAGGCTTGCCATTTGGATTTTATTGTAAAACCTCCTTGTAATTGTCTGCACGAGTACGTAAACGCCAAGTCCGCAGTATTTATTGGGTGATCATTGTGCATGACGTACAATTGACCTTAAAATCGCACGCATTTTGTACGACACAGTCATGAGACGGAGTTCTTGTGCTTGTGCATCATTTAGATAGGGATCATAATTATGTGCCCGTTACAAGCAAGCATACCGTATTAAGCAAGCATAACGTATTTTTAATAAGAAATTATATTTCAGTCTTACAGTTAGAGTATAAATGCAGTTGTTGCATATATAGTACACTCTTTAAAAAATGAGTAAATATAGGACTTCAATAAAAAAATTTATTTATTTAATAGTGTCTTCCAACTTTTTCAAAATGAGTAAACGGAGAGTGCACACTCCAAAAATATATATATATATATATATGTATTTATATAATAGCATCATCCATTTCTAATTGAGAGCGAAAATAAGCTTTATGTACCCACTATTCAATTTCCTTAATGGACTCTGAATTCGACATTAAGACATCGTTTGTTTACAGAGAGATGAGATGAAATGATTAAATAAAATATTATTATAATATTATTTTTATTTTGAAATTTTGAAAAAATTAAATTGTTTATTATGTTTTTATGTGAGAGTTTGAAAAAATTATAATGATTAGATGAGATGCTTTGTAAAAACAAACTAGACCTAAATATTTGGTAATTAAATAAATAACAAATAACTTATATATTTTTGTATATTACGTTAAAAAAATGATAAATTAAAGTCATCGGAATATATATCATAGTACTGCATGCACGCCAAAAGAATACCATGGGAGATGAGTTGTCAATGGCGTGTATCAAAGACGTTCACAATATAGGAATTGATCGAATACGGACAATGCGTGCCTGGTCGGAGGTTTTACACCTGGAACTTGTCCTTGCCTCCCATAGCATTGTCTGCCACTGCCGGCTGCATAAATTAATATCATGATGACGATATCAAAAAGTTAATCATGTGAAACTATTATTTGGCCTTTAAAATAAAATGACCTTATAAGATTTGTTTCTACGCTACATGAATTAAGATCGATCGAGGCTTTAGCCATTGAAAACCAGGAGGGTTGTTTTCAAAGGGTCACAAAGTTTTGGCGCTTTCCCAAAAGTACTCGTGAGCTTCTCTAATTCACAGATCCCAGCAATATTTTTAACTAATTCCAAATTAAGGCATGCAACTTCTGATCATAGCCAATTTAGTTTGATTAATTTTTTATGCACACGTCACATTTGCATGATAAGGACACAAACTATTAATAATTAGTTATATGGCCGAAATGCATTATATATTTTGGCCAACATGTTGTCTGATCTTTCGTGACAAATAAAAGCATCAGCTTTCTGTCATAATATTAGCTAGACGCCTGGCGCTAAGGTACGTGTAAATGTTTAAAACGGTAATTACGTACACTAATATTGTGAAAGATGCATGCATGCACTGATTGATGTATGTTTAATAACTTAAGTTGTTAATTGAGCATTAATTTGCAACTTTAACTTTTGAATAATTGATGATCTATCCTTATATATTGTGATTAGTAAGTGTTAATAGAGTTTTAAAACAATGTGTAGAAACCAGCAATCACGCGCGTCCATGAAGAGATTTAAGGGTATTAATTGATCAGCTAAACAAAATGATCGATCGGATCAAGCAGACACGTATGATGAGGAATGCTACACAACCTCTTCAACCTCTACACACTATATTTTTTTAAATTTTAATATTTTTTTAAAAAATTTTTTTGAGTTTATTTTTTTAAAACTAATTTAGTTTTTTTATTCATTATTTATATATTAAATATTTAATAAAAAATAAAAAAGTATGGAGTGGGAAAGTTGTGTGAATAGGATTTTTTCCGCGTACGATATCATCTTAATTTACTGTACCTAGCTCTCTCTCAGTGGCCATATCTCTAGCATGGTCGTCCATGGATCGTGAAAGTACCAGGATGTACGTAGATATCATATCTCTAGCTAGTACTTGTATGCTGACGTGTATAGAAGATTAGAAAGTATATATATTCTAACAAATCCGGCCAAATTATATCATGTACAAGTAGGGGTGAGCATTTGCCGGTCCGGACCGAGAAAATCGGACCGGATCGGTCATTTTGGACCGAACCGGACCGGACCGGATCAAGTCCGGTCCGGTTCGGTCCAAATTTTTTTGGACCGAATACATTCGGTCCGGTCCGCGGTCCGGAGGTTTTTCGGACCGGACCGGACCGAATGTACCTAATTTCTATATATTTTTTATATTTTTTATATATAATTAATTATATATATAATTATACTATATTATAATTAAGTATAGACTAATAGTCTAATACTTTATATTAATACTAGTATATAGTTATATTACTAGTTATATTAGTTTAGTTATACTATATTATAGTGATTTATTATAACTATATTATATATTAGTATAATTTATAATGATTTAGTATAGTTATAACTATTAACTATAGACTATAGTTATACTTATACAATTATACTTATACTAATATTACTAATATATAGCTATAACATATACTATATTACTAATACTCTAATACTTTATAGTTTATACTAATATTATTATGTAGTTATACTAATAGTTATATTAGTTTAGTTATACTAATTTATAGTGATTTATTATAATTATATTATATATTAGTATAAGTTATATTGATTTAATATAGTTAATAAGTTATAACTATTAACTATAGACTATAGTTATACAATTATACTTATACTAATATTACTAATATATAGCTATAGCCTATACTATATTACATTATTACTAATACTCTAATACTTTATAGTTTATACTAATACTATTATGTAGTTATAATAATAGTTATATTAGTTTAGTCATACTATATTATAGTTATTTATTATAACTATATTATATATTAGTATAAGTTATAATGATTTCGTATAGTTATAATTATAGACTATAGACTATAGTCTATAATTATACTTATACTAATATTACTAATATATAGCTATAGCTATTAGCCTATACTATATTATAATTAAGTATAGACTAATAGTCTAATACTTTATATTAATACTAGTATATAGTTATATTAATAGTTATATTAGTTTAGTTATACTATATTATAGTGATTTATTATAACTATATTATATATTAGTATAAGTTATAATGATTTAGTATAGTTATAACTATTAACTATAGATTATAGTTATACTTATACAATTATACTTATACTAATATTACTAATATATAGCTATAACATATACTATATTACTAATACTCTAATACTTTATAGTTTATACTAATAGTTATATTAGTTTAGTTATACTAATTTATAGTGATTTATTATAATTATATTATATATTAGTATAAGTTATAATGATTTAATATAGTTAATAAGTTATAACTATTAACTATAGACTATAGTTATACAATTATACTTATACTAATATTACTAATATATAGCTATAGCCTATACTATATAACATTATTACTAATACTCTAATACTTTATAGTTTATACTAATACTATTATGTAGTTATAATAATAGTTATATTAGTTTAGTCATACTATATTATAGTTATTTATTATAATACATTGAATTTGAGTCATTTACATACTATACTAATACTTTATAGTTATACTAATAGTAACAAATTAGCAATTAACATTTAACATTATAACTATAATTATAATTCATTATTTTTTAAATGAGTTAATTAAATAATCCACATTAAATAGTTTATTTAATTTTAGTTTTACTAATTTAAATAAATTTTTAATTCATCTATGTGCCAAAAAGATATAAAAATTAAAAAAAAAATACATGGGAGTTGCCTCAACAAAGAACGGCGCCGTTTGATTCAAAATGGGTCCAAAACAGCGCCGTTTTAGTCACTGCAGGGCCGCAGGCCAAGCAAAGAACTGGGTTGCATGAAACGGCGTCGTTTCTCGCAACCCAGTTTTTTTTTTCTCAATTTACTTACTTGAAACGGCGCCGTTTGGGTCTAATTCAGAACCAAACGACGCCGTTTGGTTCGACGCCCTGGAGTCGTCTTCCCCCTCCCCCCCCGAATCGATTTCAGTATTTCACTTTTCCCAAATTCCCCCCAACTCCTCCAACGAAAACCCTAGGATTCCTCAGCGAAAACCCTCCGTCCCCTCCGTCGCAGCAAGCTCGCCGCCACTCGGTAGTTGGTACTCTCTCTCTCTCTCTCTCTCTCTCTCTCTGTGTCCGATTTGTTCAAATGCTCGATGGGGATTAACATCAATGTCTATTATAATTTATTTCATTACAAAGCACAACAGCTTCTTCTGCTAGCTAGTGTATCGGCACTTTTTAGTATTTACAAAGAACATAGTTGAGATGATAAGTACTTTTTATGGGAGAACAATAAGAACATAGTTGATGTTAATCCCCGTCGAGCAGAACATCGAGCGGGAGTCGAGCGGAACATCGAGCAGTAGTCGAGCGAAACACTCTGCCTGATTTCGCTCGAGCGCCAGTTGGGTCCGCTCGAGCGAAATCAGGCAGAGTGTTTCGCTCGACTCCCGCTCGACTAGCCGCTCGAGCGAAATCAGGCAGAGTGTTTCGCTCGACTCCCGCTCGATGTTCCGCTCGAGCGAATTTTTTATTTATTTATAATTTTATTTATTGTAATTTGTGGGTATACTTTCTATTTTTCCACAAAGAACTGATGTATCAATTTTATATTAATGGATGTAAAATTGTAAATGACCTAATTAACATGATGTGTCAATTTTCTGTTAATAGATGGAGTCTTCTACACATGATGTGCAAGAGTCAACACAAGACATGCCTCCACCCCCACCACACCCCCACCCCCACCCCCACCCCCATCCAATGTAAGTGAACAATCAGTTGGTGGGTCACAAAGAGGTAGAGTTAGGTCTTTCGTTTGGGATCATTTTACAATCATACCAAAAGGTGATCCAACTAAACCTAGGGCTGCATGTCATTATTGTGGTGCTTCGTATGCATGTGATACGAAGACCAATGGTACGAAAAACATGAAGAATCACATTGAGAATCAATGTAAGAAATCTCCATTTAAGAAAACGGATAAATCCCAGACGACTCTAGGTTGGAAGGTGGAGGGAGGAAGTAGTAGTGTTAGTGGGGGACTTGTGTCTATTGCATTTAGTGTTGAGGCTTGTCGACAAGCCTTAGCAGAGATGATTATTCTTGATGAGTTGCCCTTTAGGCATGCTGAAGGAGAGGGTTTCAGGAAGTTTATGCTTGTGGTTTGCCCTAAGTGGGTAGGGATTCCATCCCGTATGACGGTTGCCAAGGATTGTTTTAATTTGTTTTTGAAAGAGAAACAAAAGTTGAGAAATGCTCTTCGAGGGCAGCGAATTTCCCTCACCACGGATACGTGGACATCCGTGCAAAACCTAAATTATATGTGCCTCACAGCACATTTTATTGATGATGACTGGAAGTTACACAAGAGGATTCTTTCCTTTTGTTTGGTTGAAAATCATAAGGGTGATACACTTGGTAAGGGTATAGAGATGTGTTTGATTGATTGGGGGCGACCAAAATTTCTTACACTCACTCTTGATAATGCAAGTTCTAATAATGGGGCTGTTTCTTATTTGAAAAAAAATACCAAGTATAGGAGAGACACGATCTTGGAACATGAATTCTTGCATGTTCGATGTTGTGCCCACATTTTGAACTTAATTGTTCGTGAAGGGTTGAAAGAATATGATGAGTCTATTGCGAAAGTGAGGGGTGTTGTGAAGTATGTTAAATCCTCCCCTCAAAGGTGGAGTTTATTTAAAAAATGTGTGGGGTTGGCAGATATTCAATCCAAGGGCCAAGTTTGCCTAGATGTACCGACTAGGTGGAACTCCACCTATCTTATGTTGGAGAGGGCTTCCAAATTTAGAATGGCTTTTGATCGGTTGGAGGAAGAAGATTCGTGCTTCATTGGTAGTTTTGGAGATGACGAAGATGACGATATCGACGATGAGGATGTGGACCATGTGGCGAATAGGAGAAAGCCAAAGAAGTTAGGGCCTCCCAATGCATCCGATTGGGAGAAGGTAAATGTGTTTGTGAGATTTCTTCAATTATTTCATGATGCAACTTTACGCTTCTCGGAGGGTGAATATGTAACTTGTAATGCTTTCTTTCCGGAGTTGGTTACTATTAAAGATGCCATTAACATGGAGTGTGAAGAACGAAATCCCGTTGTGGGATTAATGGCCACAAATATGAAGAGAAAGTTTGACAAATATTGGGAGAACTTCGAAAATCAGAATATGTTGCTCTATGTTGGTGTTATTCTTGATCCTCGCTACAAGGTACGATATCTTGATTTTGGGTTGGGACAAATGTATGCACATGATAATGCAAAAAAAATTGATTTTAGTTGGAAGGTGAGAAATGCATTTATCCGCATGTATGAGGCATACAGAGAAAATGAAGAAGGGCATTCTCCTCAGCGCACAAGTTCCCCACATGAAGATGTATCTCCTTCAGCTGACAAGATGGCGAGTAGAAAAGCAAATTTGATGGCCCAATTTAAGCAACAGTTACAGTCAGAAGACAGTTTAGAAAGTAAGTCAGAGGTTGATAGATATCTAGCTGAAATATGTGAGGATCAAGATGATAGTTTTGACCTTCTAATTTGGTGGAAGGTGAATTCAGCTAGATATCGCGTGCTTTCAAAGGTTGCACGCGATGTACTTGCAATACCGGTATCTACTGTCGCCTCTGAATCTACATTTAGCACTGCGGGTCGTGTACTTGACCCTTTCCGAAGTAGTTTAAATCCAATGAGTGTTGAGGGTCTCATATGTGCACAAAACTGGCTTCGTTCTTCTTCTACTCCAATAAGCCTTAGGACTTTAATGGATGAAGTGGAGGAATTTGAGAAGCAGCTGGATATGGGTATGTAATAAACTATCTTCTATAGTTCTATGTGCTGTAATTTTATTTTGTTTTATTTTCTATGTTAAGTAATTTTATTTTACTTGTTTTGTTTTAAATTTTTATGGATAGAACTTGTTGGGGACCCGAACGTTGTTGATTCTGTGGAGGCGTCAAATTCAATGCCTACTGGCCCTACACCCAATCTTGATTAAAGGCTAAAGAGGTAAGAAGATTGTTGCTTTACTTGAAAGGCTTAAACGAAATTTGTCATCAATCATGTTTAGTTATTTTGAAAAAAACTCATGCATTAATATTGGTCATTCTCTTTCTAATTTATTAATAACCTGTTTTGCTGGTTTTTTTTATGTATCACAAAGAGCCATGCTATTTACCATCAGTTTGGACTTTAATTGTATTTTTTTTAAGAAAAAAAGAAAATGAAAGAAAAGTAGACCAACCATGTAGAACTTGTAAAAAGCAGCTGCCTTGATTAAAATTTGATTTGATATTATCAAACACATTTTATTCTTTTAGTTTGTTTAAATTACTATTATTCACCTGTTTTGTTTGTTTATTTTCTTGGCAATGAAGTAGTACTGAAAGCTAATCACGTAGATCAAATTCAGAACAGATGAAAGCTGAAATTTCAAGGTTGAAGATTACGTAATCCCAAGAAGCTGCAATTTTAATTAGTTCTGTTTCTCAATTGCTTAGAAGTTAGGTATATAATATAATTAGACACCAGTACTTGTAATAACTTTTGTATTAATTAGTTTTGTTTCACTTCAGTTTATAATTTGTAATTTGTAAGTAACAACTTTTGTATTATTATTTTGTATTTTTTTTTTTGTTTTTCTAGTTTTTTATATAGATTAGTTTTTTTTTTATCATTGCATTTTTCAAGATCCGTGTTTTTTTTAGTATTTTTAGCTAAAAACTGTACAAAATTTGAAGTGGGCCGAAAATAATTGAATTTGGGCCCAACAAAAGTCAAATTTAGATGGGCTGAATGACCCATTTGGAGCATGTCCAGACCGACCGGACCGACCCTGGACCGAACCGGACCGGACCGGACATGTCTATACTCGGTCCGGTCCAGGGTTGAAAATATTTGGACCGAATAGGTCCGGTCCGGTCCACAAAACAGCCTAAGACAGGACCGGACCAGACCGATATCACCCCTATGTACAAGCCCTAGCTAGCTCTATTAAATCAGAAACATGATAAGTCATGATACGGTGAAGATCACGAGCTCGATCGCCTTGGCTGTAGAAAATTAGAAATACAAAGTTGTTGTGTCAGTGCTAGATCGATTTGTCATCGTAGAAATTATTAAGCATTAATTAATAGGAGTGGACGGTAAGCCATGCACCCTACTGCAGAACAGGGCTCACTGCCACCAGATGCAGGGGTGGCTGGCCCCAAGGCGAGGGACGGAGGGGGCCAGCCCCGTCCCATATATATATATTATATATATATATATATATATATATATATATATATATATATGTATTATTTATATATTATAAATATATATGTATTTATAATTAAAAAAGCCCCGACAAAGAGCGATATCATTTTGTATTTGACAAACGGTGTCATTTTATAGGTGGAGTTTTTATAAAACAAAACTCCATATTAAAACAACACCGTTTTGTCGTAGACAATACAACATCGTTCTCGATCTAGTAATCGTTAATTTCATTTTATTATTTTGATTTATTCATATTCATTTCATTGATATTAATTTCAAAATTAATTGTTGTAATAATACATGAGATACCGCCTACCTTTACTACAATATGACTTCGTGGTATTGGACTCACTATTGCCATTTTCTATAGTTTTGTATAATTTGTATTATCCCTTAATTATTTTTTGTAATTATATAATTTTTGGTATCTAATTATTTTTCTTATAGTTTTATAGTTTTTATAATCTTACTTTCATATACGCAGCTCAAGCCTCAATCCTAATCTCAAGCTTAAGGACCAAATTTCAAATGAGCTATTCTCATCTTGATTCACATCTCATCTTGGTTAATCAGATTTTAGTTTTTAATTTTTGTCATTTCTAATATATGTTCGTAATTTTTATTTTTATTTTTTTTTTATAATTATAATTTGTTTTCCTATTAAATTGTTAATGTTTCAAATTTTATGATCTTGTATTTAGTGATTCAACTATTTGTAATGTTGATACAATGTTTTATATTTGTAATTTTGTAATTGTTTTCTCTTAATTTGTATTATTGTAATAGCTTAGTTATTATTATTAATTTATTAGGTAGTAGTACTACTACTTCATTTTCTCTTAATTTGTGTATTATTTTTATTATTGTAAAAAAAAATTTCGTTATTTGTATTTTTTTAATTAATTTCTATGTCATTTTGAGCCCAAAAACATGTTCTGGGCCAATGACACATTGGGGGGTGGACGGATAGGGTGTCTACCCCCGCACCTCGATATCCGGATGGGGTACCCCATCCTGAAACTCGACCCCTGCACACCGGGGTCGAGTTTCGGGGTGCAAAACACCACCCCGCCCATGTGGGGTGGGGCTACTCGCCTATTAATTATTAAGAACTTGAGCATGGTGGACTCAGGGCAAGATGACAATAGATATATTTCACTAGTATTCATGGACTTTAAATTTACAATTTTGGATTGTCATCAACATTAATTCTACGTATGCCGATTGGCTTCATCTCAATCAATAGGTTTATATAATTTGAATATGATTTTATGACAAAAGTTAATTATAAAAGTACTCACAAAATCAAATATGCATGTCATGTTTTAAGTAAGATGTACTCGATTCATAATATAGAGAGATCCCTCTATTTTTGTCTCTACCCAAGTGAAAATACCTTATGCCATTGCCAAGATTCCAATCCGTTCACTAGGAGGAGGGGGGTTGGAGTTTCGGCTCCACCCACCTCCTCCACTACACAACCATAGTAGCCTAATTTTCTTTCCTGTTTTATCTACTTTTTCTGCCTTTCATCATAGGTTTTTCTCCACAGTGCCACAAGAAGCCAATCTCCTACTTTCCGGCACCCTCCGACCAACACGCGCCATCTGTTCTGCATCTCCAATCGCCAATCTACTATTTCGCAGAAGGTTTCTGCTCATCCATTCAGCGCGTTCATCGCATGCGCTTCTTATGCCGTGCGCGTCAACAACGCACCACCGCGTCCTGGAGCTACTTCTGTAGACTCTCACGGCTTCCCCGACATCAGAGGCTTGGGATCCTCCGAATTCGACCCTTCATTCCACTCTAACGGCGGCGCGTGAGCTGCACATGCCACCACATGCTGTGTTGATCCTTCGCAGGCGACTCGACTTCATTTCAAGTTGTTGCCAAATCGAGGATCAATTAAAAGTGGGCATGACAGTCTCTTCTAATCAGTCCAAACCCACAAGATGTAGCACAATCCTCTTTATTGCGACTTTTAGTTGCTGTATTATTGTCTGTTTTAACAAACTATACAAAAACCGCTTCATTCGGTATTATAGTCTGTTTTAACAAACTATACAAATTCCTATTTTTTCTTCTTTTTTATGTGATGTATTTGTTGGTTTTAGAATGACAACCTACTGAAACTTGTATCTTGTGATCTTTTAGTTTATCTATAAAATGTTAAACTTGCTTAGAAAAAGAAAGAAAGAAAGATGTACTGGATTCAGTCTCCGTGCATTTAAAAAGACATCGTCATATATTTCTTCATCTAAGTAAATTGATTTTTTTCCTCGTTTATAACAAACTATTTATTATACGTGCCTAATTAATGGATATCCTTGAAGGGTAGAGCGGTCTTGCAGCTGAAGCAGCTAGCAGTACTACGTGATTGCCATCCCGTAATATAAAATTGCCTAGACAAGAATAATAAGGAACTTGCTACGAAAGAGGCCGATTAATGTAGCCGTATGCGTACATAATGAAAAAAATATTAAAATAAAAAATGATTGCATGTACTTATCTGTCCGGGCTGGCCGCATAGTAGTGTAGACGCAAGATTAATGTGAGCCGTGACTTTGCGACAGCGTTGACTATATTAATCAGATGAGTTGGAATATGCCGTTGGATCTTGAACTAGATTCTGGTTTCCAAGGGGTCACATGCACACTATATATATAACTGGCCTCTCTCCTCTCTATGCACTCCATTCCGGCCCAACACGAGAACACCTCTCTCTTCCCTTGCTGCTCTCCTCCTCAAGAAGCAGGTCAGCCTCTCGCTCTCTCTGGTTAATGTTATGAAGAGAGCTTTCTTATAATTTAGAACTGGTGCATGCATGAAACCAGGGCAATTCCTTGATGGTTGGAACTGGTTTTATCGGATGTATATCTATCCGGACCACTTTAGTTAGATACTACAACACTTTTCGGTTAAAGATGATTGCAGTCATGATGGTAGTAGGCCACAGCACTTTATTTGAAGATGATTGTACCCATCCATTATGCATATCTCTATATCATACTACCAGTACCCTTTAAGTTATCTTCCAGTCCTGAGAAATCTCTCATCTAACTCGTTAAGCCAAGTCCTTTATTTTCAATATCATTCCTTTTTAATATAGTGTATCTGCACGCAATTAATTTCTTTTACATCCATTCAGAGCCAACGACTTATAAATAAGAAACTTTCGTAATAATGGAAGGATCTTATTCATAGGCCAAAAAGATTAGATATTGATCTTTATAGCGTAGATGATAAGCATGAGCCATAGAAGAGGGAGACGTTTCCTTCCTTTGATCCTCTGCTGTCAGAACTTGCTTGGAAGTTTAAACACACGTACGAGCCAGCTCTATTGCTTTCGATTCTAACAGTCTAGCTAAATTCCTTATTTGATCTTCTCGGAATACATATTTTTCTGGTATTTTACAAAATTAATTCTTTACATTTCATATATTCTTGAATGGTCAGTTTCAGTATTTAATTATTAGTAACTCTCTTGGCCGATATATGTAGTTTTGCAATTGGCTTGCCTAACGTCCTGGTCAAGTTATTGACGATGCTTCTCTGAACAATAATAAATAATTAAGTAAATCTACTTAGAAAGTATATACAAATTAACCACATATATATAATATCCATTTTTACTTATATTATTGTCTTGTCGTTGTTAGTTTACTTTTTTTGAAGCCTAGAGTTGGAATTGCGAGTCATGCAACTCTTGTACGCCCGTGATATTTTCTCAAGTAATGTCATGCACAGTTATGGAATATGTAAATGCTACACAATATTTTAGAAAAAAAAGTAGAATCTACTATTTAAAAAATTAATTTTTTTTAATATAAATCCCGTATTTATTTATTTTTTTTTAAAAAATTACGTAATAATTACACTCTACGACTATATATATTATTTTTCTATTTTCTCGAACTAGTTGACAGGCTGGCCTTGCAAATTGCTAGCCGGTCCAATCACCATGGCGGCCACGTGATTATTCTGTCTTTAATTAGAGGTTTATTATTCTTCCACCAGAGATATTACCAATGGCGGATTTTTGTATCGGCCAATGAAGTTGTCATGACTATCAGTGACATGGTTGGTATCATCGACTTGTTGGGATGGGAAAGATCAAAACTGGACCAAAATAATTAATTAAATGAGAGAAGGGCGATCGAAGAATAATTATTCATTAAATATAACCAGTTGTGGAGCTAGTACTAGTTGTTCATCCATCCATTGTTAAGAAGAAAAAACCAAGTCTTTGGTTGAGAGGTCAGCATGCCAATTTTTTCTTTTTCTTCCCTTTTTTTAGTTCCTTTCATTGATTGATCAATATGTGTTCGCCAATCGCCATTGAATTTACCAAAGTTCATGGATAACAACAGAAAGGAATAGGACACCAATACATCATCAATATTGTTGTTTTATGTCTGTTCATCGGTCATGACAAAAACATTAATAAACTTCGGCAAACAATCCGATAGGTTCAATGAATAAAAATACTCTCGTCATAATTATCGCCATATAATGGAAATAATAGACAAACAAGTTTCATACACCCCATCATTTTACAGCCTAGTGGCCCTAGTTGTCTATTGGATTTGGAGCATTCGGTATAGAGAATTATTAAGGCATGTTCAGATAAGAGAAATCTTGACAATATTTGACTGTTTTTTATAATTTTTTAGAGATGTATTATTTATTTGATTTTGTAAAAACAAATATCAAAATTCAAATAAAATTTTTCTTGAAATATTTTTTGTATTAGAGTTTGTAGAAATGAATAAGTAATGTTGAAAATTTGTTTTACACTAATTTTTTTAATGATAGTTTTTGTTTTAAATTTTGTAAAAGTTGTTTTTATTTGTATTTTTTCTTATTACTTTTTGCTGAAACTAAGCTAATGATCATTGGATGGAAAGTTAAAACATTTTTTTTATTTTTTAAGTTTTTGAGGCGAGTTCATTGATATCATAGACGTGGCATTACAGAAGGTTTTTTTTCCCCCCTGAAATGCAGGCAAGTACTGTAGGAGGACTAGTACTGAAAGCAGCAAGTTCCAGCCATGGCTGGAGACAAATTGATAGTGCTTGATGCACTTGATAAGGCCAAGACTCAATTGTACCATTTCACGGCAATTGTAATTGCCGGAATGGGCTTTTTCACTGATGCATACGATCTGTTCTGCATCTCCCTCGTCACCAAGTTACTCGGCCGGATTTACTACACTAAAAAAGGCGCACTAAAGCCCGGCACGTTGCCTCCAAATGTGGCTGATGCTGTTAACGGTGTGGCACTTTGTGGTACATTGGCCGGCCAGCTCTTCTTCGGTTGGCTTGGTGACAAATTGGGCCGCAAGAGGGTCTATGGTATTACCCTTGTTCTCATGGTGGTTTGCTCCATTGCCTCTGGGCTCTCTTTTGGCGGAAACCCAGACTCACCAAACGGTGTCATCGCCACACTCTGTTTCTTCCGATTTTGGCTTGGCTTTGGTATCGGTGGTGACTACCCCCTTTCTGCTACAATCATGTCTGAATATGCCAACAAAAAGACTCGTGGGGCGTTTATAGCAGCGGTTTTTGCCATGCAAGGGTTTGGAATTTTGGGAGGTGGGATTGTTGCCTTGATAGTTTCAAGCGCATTCAACAACAAATACGATCCTCCTGCATACCAAGACAATGCAGAGGCCTCCCTTCCATCCCAATCTGACTATGTGTGGCGCATAATTCTCATGTTTGGAGCTCTTCCGGCTGCCCTCACATACTACTGGCGTATGAAAATGCCAGAGACAGCTCGTTACACTGCCCTGGTCGCCAAAAATGCAAAACAAGCCGCGGCAGACATGTCTAAGGTGCTTCAAGTGACTATTGAAGCTGAAGAGGAGAAAATCGACAGACTTGCAGTGGAGCCATCCAATTCCTTTGGCTTATTCTCCAAGGAATTCGCAAAACGCCATGGCCTTCACTTGCTTGGAACCACTACTACGTGGTTCTTGTTGGACATTGCCTTCTACAGCCAAAATCTTTTCCAAAAAGATATCTTCACCAAGGTTGGATGGATTCCATCGTCAGAAACTATGAGTGCGCTTGACGAGGTTTTCAAGATTGCAAGGGCGCAAACACTTATTGCACTTTTCAGCACGGTGCCTGGGTATTGGTTTACGGTGGCCTTCATTGATTATATGGGACGGTTTGCAATCCAATTGATGGGATTCTTCTTCATGACTGTCTTCATGTTTGCACTTGCCATACCTTACAATCACTGGATTCAAAAGTCACACCGGATTGGCTTCGTCATAATCTACGCCTTGACCTTTTTCTTCGCCAACTTCGGTCCCAATTCCACCACTTTTATTGTGCCAGCGGAAATCTTCCCTGCAAGGCTAAGGTCTACCTGTCATGGAATATCAGCCGCATGTGGGAAGGCAGGAGCTATAGTTGGGGCGTTTGGGTTCTTGTATGCCGCACAAAGCCAAGACCCGACGAAAGTAGACGCTGGGTACCCTACTGGCATTGGTGTGAAGAATTCACTTCTTGTGCTTGGCGGAATTAACTTCTTGGGAATGTTATTTACCTTGTTGGTGCCTGAATCCAAAGGAAAATCGTTGGAGGAGTTGACCGGAGAGAACGAAGACGAAAGCGGTGATATTTCCGAGCAGACCGCTGGTGCTACTAGGACTGTTCCAGTGTGATTTCGTTTTGTTTAATGTTTACCCAAAAGCATCCAATATTTGAAGCTCTTATGTCACATTTTCATTTGTGGTTTTTCCTTTGTAACTTCATATTGTAATGCAATGATCTTGGACCTGTATCTCACTCAACTTTGTTTCGAAAAATCATTCGGTTGTTTGAAGTTACTCGATCGGATGAACTACTCTGTTTCCACTCAAATTTATTCATACGAAAGAGATTAGAAGCAAGAAAAAGAATAAAGATCGGATGAACTACTCTGTTTCCACTCAAATTTATTCATACCAAAGAGATTAGAAGCAAGAAAAAGAATAAAGCCAAACAACCGCACCAACCCCCCCCCCCCCCCAAAAAAAAAAACATAGGACTTTTGACAACGTAAAACATATTTCTAGAAGTTTGTTTTGTACAATTTTGACTGCAAATGTGGAAAGTACAGATACAAATGTATCACCGTACAAACCAAACTAAAATTGAACTCCAAGATGACGTTGCAGACTTGCTGTAAAACATGTCTTTTCATGCTGATTTATGCATCGATTTCCCATTAGTTTCACGAGCTGTCCTTCAGAGTTTCGTCTAGATTGATGTTTCTTTGACCAGTCCTTCCCTCTAGATTGCCTGGGTTTTCTCATCCTTTCAGTCTAGGGTCTTCCTCTCATCTTTGACTCCTTTTCTTAACCACAGTTATGACGAAGAAGAAAGAAATTTACAGTTAGCCTATTTTTTCTTCAATTTCTTCCTCGACGAGATGGCTGGCTTAGGCTATGTTTGGACATTGAAAAGTTCTCAACTACTTCAAGCTACTCTCGTACGGTTGAAGATATCTCTACATCCAAATAAAGTATTTTCAATCCATTTAACACTCTTCTTACACTCCTACTGTTTACATGTCAGGAATAGCATATAATTATTGTTTATGTAGCACGTGTAGACAAACTCCATCACAGCCTTCCTCTCTCTCTCTGTTCATGATTCGACAACCCCATGTCCCTTCTTCCTCAACTATTCACTATAATATTTATTAATATTTTATATAACTATTAAATAAAATCACAATAATATTTATCACTATTATATATATAATATTATAACTATAATATTTATCACTATTACATAAAATAAAATCACTATAATATTTATCACTATTATATAAAAATAAAAAAATAAAATCACTATAATATTTATTATTATTATATATAAATAAAATCAGCATTCCATCATCATTAAAAAAATCAATCATTGATGGACCCACATCTTTTTTAACTACTTACTCAAAAGTCAACAACTCAACATACTTCATACATTCAAACAACTCAAACTACTCTCAATGGGACCCACAAATCTATTCCAATCTCTACTCACAACTATTCACAACACTTCTCAACACTTCTCAACATTTTTCATTGTCCAAACACAGCCTTAGATAAAGCTTCACAGTGTATTTGTTTGTCTCGAAATGTTGGCAAAACAGAGCAACTCTCTATTTGAACCAAGAGAGTGGAGAATAGTACACGGGGGGATACGAGATCAAGTAGTATCACTATTATCGATAAATCTTTCCAACTTTGCAATACTTCACACTCTATCTTTTTTTAAAAAAATTTTTAAATTTTTTTATTAAATAATTTTTATATGAATAGTAAATAAAAAATTTGAAATATTTAAAAAAAAAAAATTCAAAAAAAATTTTTAAAAAAATATTAAAAAATGTGGAGTGTGGAGTGTGGATGAATAGTAGGAGGTTGTGTAGCAAAACCTCACTATTATATATATGATAGCCGTATGAATGTGAACAAAATAATAATAAAATAAAAAGTTGGCACGGCAAGTACGGAGACAGTGTGAACAAAGAAGTTTCAAAGTCAGAGAGGCAGAAATTTCACAACTAATCAGATAAATGACATCAATGATATTAAGGACTCGTTTGTTTTCAGAGATTGAGATGAGATTAAAGTTGAAAAGTTGAATAAAATATTGTTAGAATATATTTTTTAATATTATATTTATTTTGAAATTTAAAAAAGTTGAATTATTTATTTTATTTTGTATAGGAATTTAGGAAAGTTATAATGATGGGATGAGAGATTTTCAAAATTTTCAAAATTTTGAGTTTTGGTCTTAAAAAAAAATAAGGCCTAACTTAGTAGGAATCATGACATTAATTTCATTTAATTTTATGGATGAAAGGTCACAAACTTTGACGATAACTAATGAGGATAATGCGAGTGAGAGGAATTTTAAACATATAATATACATAGGCAAAATACTCAACAACTAATATCCTAAAGATAAATTAGTGTGACTCGATGTGGTACGTTAGATTGTAAAATTATTTTTATTATAAAATAGATATAACGTATTATATTATATCAAAACACATCATTAATTTGTAAATTTATTTCTGCAATATATCTTTATAGACATAATACTTCTCAATACTTATTAGGTATGATTAGGTTATTATTAATGTTGACGTCATGTTTCGCGCGCTTTTGGGTTGGGTTCCTAAAACTCGAGTCTTCGAGCTATCACCTGCATACTTTAAGCGAACGCGGATAATGGGGGCCTTGGTGGTGGCTGATGAGTCTTCAATATTAAAGTTAGTATATCTTCTTTGTAATTTGTGCTTAAACTTAGAGGAATTAAAGAGCGTTTTTCGTACTTGGGGATCGACTCTTAGACTAGGTTCCTGGTTGGGACAGCTCATTCTTGACTTTGAGGGAGGACTTATGTCCTTTCCACTGTTCATTTGTTAGAATCCTTTAATGCGACATGGCTTCTGGGGCAGCATCATTAATGCAGCGCGACTTATTGACTCACTTTATCCAGAAATGTTCATTGTTAAGCCTTTCCATACCTGTTGGCAGGGGGTCACTGGTACTTCATATTTTCCGCCCACCTGCCTACGTAGGTTGTCGAGGGTAGTCTGTTATCCGGGTGATATTAGGTTGGCGAGTCTCATCTGCCCTTACTGTCTGCTTTCCCCATGCCTGGGTGGTTTCATGGATGGGCTTCGCTTATGGGCCAAGTACTCTGTAGAAGCCTACTGACTCCTTCTAAAGGAGGGTCGTTGGCCCCAGTTGGACTTTCTGATTTACTTCCTAGTGGCTTAGGCTTGCCCTCTAGGCTGATGGGGGGAAAACCCCCCTTATAGTTACCTCGCCGGTTCTCATCCGACTAGTCCGATGGAAATTCTTTTTGGCATTGGTATTCATTCTTCATACATTCTCATTGTCTCCATCGTTAAGATCCCCTTCCTTTGAATCAAGTGGTTATTATTCTCCCAACTCTTCTACCTATAAGGTTTTCTGGCTCTAGACCATACCCGCGTGGCTTTTTCATGATTTTAACGTTGTCAGGCAATGGTTCTCCTTCCAACTTTATTGGCACTTTTTCTGACGGTTGGACTTCACATTTGATTGCGTCCCTCCAGTCCTCTCAGCATTGATGGTGTCAGAAGGCTCCTTCTCTCTACGTCACGTTGCATAGTGCCTGCTGCGGGATTTGAGCATATCTTGCTAGCGTCATGGGGAGCGTGTGTTCCCACGACCTTGGGGAGGCCAACCTTCGATAGGGCCTATTTAAATTCCTTCCTTTTGACATTGGAGCTCATTTTGCCTTCTCTTACTTTCTCTGAGTTCTTCGCGCTTATTCCTTTTCTCTCCAAATCTCCTTCTGCGTGCATCCCACTTTCCCTTCTTCCGTTTCCACATTTACATGGCTGCCAAGAACTCTACACGTCCCTCCCTTAAAAACTCTAAGGTTGCCAAGCCTTCTGGTTATTCGTGTGTTCCTGGGGGCCTAGACCCTATTGAGGCACACACCGAGTCACAAAGATTCGATGGGTTTTCATGGCGGTCGATCGTGACTCCTGGCGAGTTGGAGTCATTGAAGTCAACTTAAAAGTGCCCGACATTGTAGAGTTTGAGGCGCCGTCTCAAAACGAAGACATTGTTGACTCCGAAGGGTACACTTCGAAGGTGGCCGTGTACCCTAGGATATTCTCCAGTGGCCTTAGGCTGCCTTTCTGCTGTCCGGTTCGTGATGTGGTGGACTACTTGCTCTAGGCACCCGCCCAACTTCATCCAAATGCGTTGAGGATTTTGGTATCATGTTGCATAATCTGGCGGCGAGCGCTGGGGGAGGCGAGTTCTAAGTACCCTAATCTCACCGCACATGACTTCCTCCTCACTCACAATCTCTTGAAGCAGAGTGACAACACTTGCAGTTTCATATCTATTCAAGCATTGGCTCGTTTGGAGCCACAATTAATGTTTTTATTCATATTGTTTCGGAATAGTCTATATGTGAATAAATTATATATATAAATTATTTTTCAAAATAATAGTCTATATATGAATAAATTATATATAAATAAATATACATAAATTATAAATAGTCTGGTCTGAATTGGGGATTCAAAAACGAACCTCCAGTTTGAAGAAATAGAAAAAAGAAAAAGAAAAAGAGTAAAGGCCAAAATCTGTATATCGGCCGGTACCAACCGATACGTCCAAAATTCTGACTGGTACGAAACAATATCGATACCGGCTACCTGGCCGATACAACATATTTTGGTCGTACCGGCTGGTACGAAACGAAATTCAAAACATTGGCCGCAATACAATAGGATGAAGGGGTGGAGCTGGTGCTTTTTCTTCTTATCCGATAGGGGTGGGAGTTCCCTGTCAGGCAATCCAATTGGCGTGACTACCCCGTTCACGCCATTTGGGGAGTCGTGGGTGATGACAAGAGCTCCTGACCCTCGGCAATTCTCAAGGAAGTGAGTCAGATCGAGGTCGTTCGCTCTTGGGTGAAAGCCCACCCGGACGATGTGACAGTGGATCCCAAAAACGGCGCCACTGTTAACGTCATGTTTCGCGCATCTTTGGACCGGGTTCCTGAAACTCAGGTTTTCAGGCTGTCACCTACATACTTTAAGCAAACATGGAAAATGGAGGCCTTGGTGGTAGTCAGGGAGTCTTAATACTAAAATCAGTATATTTTCTTAATAGTTTGTGCCTAAGTTTTGAGGAATTTGAGAATGTTGCTCATACCTAGGGATCGACTCTTATACTTTGTTCCTGGTGGAGGATAGCTCATTCCTGACTTTGAGGGACTTACGTCCTTTTCACTGTTCATTTTGTCAGAATCATTTAATACAACTTGACTTCTAGAGCGGTGTCATTAATACAGTGTTACTTCCTAACTCACTTTATGCATAAGCGTTCCCTGTTAAGCCTCTCAATGCCTACTGGCAGGTTCTCGAGAATAGTCTGTCATCGAGGAGGTGTCAAGACGGCGAGTCCTATTTGCCCCTACCGCCCGCTTTCCCTACACGTAGGTTGCTTCGTGGATGGGTTTCGCTCATGAGCCAAGTATTCTACAGAAGTCTACTGACTCCATCTAGAAGAGGGTTGTTGGCCCCGATCGGGCTCTCTAATTTACTTTCTAGTAACCCCTCGTAGACTTACCTTGTGGGCGATAGGGCAAAAAACCCCTTACAATTAATATTTACCCAAAGAGAGCGCCTACCGTTTTCCATCATATGCACCATTCTTTAGAGTCTCTCAACGATTATAGAATGCTACTTTCTATTGTAAATCCTGGCAGAAGATCTCAACCTCTAGGCTCCCTCTCAGTCAACATCAGTACCGATACACCCTAGAGACACCGCGGTTCTCCGCTCTCTTCCTCCTCGTCTTTATCTTTCGGCTGCTGACCACACGCTGTCTGAACTACCCCACATCAAAACTACCATGAATTATGAATTTTGCCCTTCGCCTTCGCTACCCAGAAAACTTTAAATAAATAAATCGCTAACAGACACATTACGTGTGATGAGGAACCGTTTACTCGTTTATTATTTTTGATTGCTTCGTTTGGCACGACTCAACCTGTCGCACATTTTTCATTTGAAAAGAAAGCAAGCACAGGTGTCACGTTTCTATGGTGGAGAAATAGACTCCGCAAAGTTTGAAAACATTGTCGTTTGTCCTTCCCCCGGACTTAAAAACCATCCTAGTCAATTTTAAGAAGTTGGAGAAGCAAAAGGTTTTGATTTCCACACAATTTATTGTTTCATTATTATGACATTGCATGGTATATGCTCTCTAGATGCCTGAGTTGATTCTTAATTTCTGGGATCCTGTGCACTTTATATAAGCTGGTCCCTCTCTGTTCATAATCCTCACCATCCCAGCAACAATCAGATTTCCATCCCTTCTCTCCGATACAAGAAAGCAGAAGCCTAACAAGTTCCTTGCTAATTGGAAGTGGCAGTACTGTTGCATCCCCTTCTAGTCAGGTATAACATAACTAGCATATACATATCACTTTCTGGTAACTTCACTTTTTGCTTACTAGTCCCCAGATTTTCTTTTTTTGCTACTAGCCTGATAAACTCACCCTCTCTCAAAACTGTTGAGGTAGAGTTTTCATTCCAGATTGATGAAGTAGTATATATCGGCTATCTGGCTTAGTGGCTGGTACCCAAATAAATAATGAGTCTTTAATAGCTGGGCTGGTGGCATCCATCTTTCATACAATCAAGTGTCTGAAGTAAAAAAAAAAAAAAAAAGTCCTTTTGTTTTTGTTTTTTTTTTCATTTTTAACTTCTTTTCCGATCAATCGTGCATGGCAAAACCACTTTGACACAAGTCAACCATCGAACCACCAGCTGAGAATTTGAACACAAATCAACAAAGGTCAGGTTAAAACGAACAGTACACATCTTCAATCCATCTAGAGAAGCCCGCAGTTCAACCCGTATTTGTTCCCCTCCCCACAGCAGGAAGAGAAGCCAGCTAACAACCCCACACCATAAGCTAGCCTGGATTTTGCAAGTGAACTACACAATTCACTTTTAGCTTTACTGGACTTATCCACTTCAAGATCTGCATCACAGGTTTGAAGCATGGCAAAACTGGTCTAGCAAGTTGCTCCAAAAAAACATCCTGATCGGAAAAGCCTAGATCCTTTAACTCATTCTGTTCATTTCATCTAGTATTTGAAATAATTTATCAATCTGTCTATTTTTTTATTACTATGTACTATGCGCATGAATATTTAATAGTGCAAGAAAGGAAAAATATTTGTTAAAAATATAATATAAATAATTAAATTTATCTTTTTCAATCTGTTTAAATTTTTTAGGCAGTGGACAATTTTATACTATATGCAGTACATATATATTTTTTGGAAAATAATTCTCAATCGTCTAATTTGTCCCTGAATTTAATCGGTCATATATTTTATTTTATTTTTTAATTTTTTTCTTAAAAATTAAAAAAATAATTATTAGTGTATTGATTTTTTTTATTTTTTAAAGACTTTTAAAAAATATTTAATAAATAAATAAAAAGTGCAAGCAAATTTGAGTGGCATAAGCCATATCTTTTCTAACTAAATATCCTTTATACGAGAAAATGAGTTCAGTAACTGCTAAAAGTTTCGGAACTAGAACACCTATGACCACAAAAGTAGTTGCCGATCACCTGCTCCAGAAAAAAATGGAAAAAAAAAAAAAGTAAAGGAAAATATCAAGTACCTTGTTTGAAAAATCAACGCGTATACTGAGCCAACGGAAAGCTACTCGACGAAACGCTTTATATGACCAAACTTATCTTAAGTGGACTCTGTTGAAAGGATATCAAAATGCGAAAAGCAGAGCCGAAGACAATTTTTCTAGGTAGTGAATAGCTACTAGCATTCGTTTATTCCTTCCCTTTCAACGATGATTTTGAGATTATTTTCTTGATACGCAGGAAGACTTTCACGGAGTACTGGTGGAAGACATATATACTACAAATTTTTTGAATTTTCCCCATGGCTAGACAACTGGGAGTGCTTAATGCACTAGATGGTGCAAAGACCCAATGGTACCATTTCACGGCAATCGTGATTGCCGGAATGGGATTTTTCACGGATGCATATGACCTTTTCTGCATTTCCCTTGTAACCAAGTTACTCGGCCGCATATACTACACAGTTGAAGACTCAAAAAAGCCTGGAACATTGCCTCCCAACGTAGCGGATGCTGTGACTGGTGTAGCATTTTGTGGCACCTTAGCTGGCCAGCTCTTCTTCGGCTGGCTCGGTGACAAGCTGGGCCGCAAAAGGGTCTATGGTATAACCCTACTTCTCATGGTTTTTTGCGCAGTTGCATCAGGGCTCTCCTTCGGGCACTCGCCAGAGAGTGTCATGGCCACGCTCTGTTTCTTCCGGTTCTGGCTTGGCTTTGGCATTGGCGGTGACTATCCCCTTTCAGCTACAATCATGTCTGAATATGCCAACAAAAAGACTCGCGGGGCTTTTATCGCTGCAGTTTTTGCCATGCAAGGCTTTGGAAATTTGACTGGTGGGATTGTTGCTATTATAGTATCAACCGCCTTCGATCACGCATATAATGCTCCTTCATACGAGATTGATGCAGCAGCCTCCCTACCATCACAGGCCGATTACGTTTGGCGCATAATTCTAATGTTCGGAGCCATCCCCGCCGCGCTCACATACTACTGGCGCATGAAAATGCCTGAGACGGCCCGTTATACCGCCTTGGTTGCCAAGAACGCAAAACAGGCCGCGCAAGACATGTCTAAGGTATTACAGGTGGAGCTCGAAGCCGAAGTGGAGAAGACAGAAAGGTATTCTCAAGACCCAGGCAATTCGTTCGGTTTATTCTCCAAGGAATTCAGGAAACGACACGGGCTTCACTTGGTCGGTACCACTGTTTGTTGGTTCTTGTTGGACATAGCCTTCTATAGCCAAAATCTTTTCCAAAAGGATATCTTCAGCGCTATTGGGTGGCTTCCGGCGTCGCAGACGATGAGTGCTATTGGAGAGGTTTTCAGGATTGCAAGAGCGCAAACACTTATTGCATTGTGCGGTCTCATTCCTGGGTATTGGTTTACAGTGGCCTTCATCGATATTTTGGGACGATTCACGATTCAATTGATGGGTTTCTTCTTCATGACTGTCTTCATGTTTGCACTAGCTATCCCTTACCATCATTGGACCTTGAAGGAAAACCGAATTGGGTTCCTTGTGATGTACTCCCTCACCTTTTTCTTCGCAAACTTTGGGCCAAATGCCACCACGTTTATTTTGCCAGCAGAAATTTTCCCCGCAAGGCTAAGGTCTACTTGTCATGGAATATCAGCTGCAGCCGGAAAGGCTGGAGCCATCGTTGGTGCCTTCGGATTTTTGTATGCTGCCCAAAGCACGAACCCGGACGAGACTGACGCAGGATACCCACCTGGTATTGGAATAAAGAACTCGCTTCTTATGCTTGGAGGCATTAACTTCTTTGGAATGTTGTTTACGTTATTGGTGCCAGAAACCAAGGGAAAATCGCTCGAGGAACTGACGGGCGAGAATGAGGAGGAAAGTGAACAGACAGTACTGGAGCATCAGGCTTCATCTAGTATAAGGACCGTTCCAGAGTGATTTGATCGAGTTGGATCCGCATGTTTACTACTAAGGTTCATACAGCTATGTTAATATCCAACGGTGCTTTGATTTCTATTATGTTTATGCAAACACAATAATGGTGAAGATATTTTTCTTTAGAATGCAATAATAATGAATGAATGAACGTGTTCTGTTAGCTCAATCTCAAAATACTATGCTTGCATAAAGGTATACCCAACTTGGAGATAGAGACAGATTCATTGATTATGGCTACTAGCATTCGAAGTAATGATGCTTTTTCCAAGTCTCTGTTGGGTAATGTCATCAAGGATATTCAAGAGTTGATGAAGCGTTTTAACCACTGTAGCATCCAACATGTTGGCCTCAGCAACAATGAAGGTGCACACAAGTTGGCAAGATATGCATAGCATGTTGAAGAGATATGCGTATGCGACGGTTCTTTCCCTCAATTTATTGAGCCTATTATATGTGTTGAAAAGCATTGTTTGTAACGTTTGATGAATGAAATTCTTGTTTCAAAAAAAAATTCCTGTAACGTTTCATTCTTTGTTCCCAAATAATTAGCAGAAACACGAATATAATTTGACAGGCTTTATCGAACAATTTTCAACTTGCATCATAAACCTCAGATGTTTTAAATCAATGACTCGAGAATGGCTTGTAAAATGTTCTGTTTTCATCTTACATCATGAAACTTGCTTATGATCAGTATGCTCGCTAAACTAACTTGGTTTAACTAAGCTTGCTGCAGATCATACTGCAATTAATTTGAGAATGCTTGCTCAGCCTATTTTGGAGTCATCCTCAAGGACAATGATGAAGAGTTGGAGCCGCAGGTAATAATTTATAGCGTAATAATTTGCATAAGTTTTAAATAGATCAAAAATTGGAGCCGGGCATGTTACATGGTACAAGTGTTTCGGTTTGATTTGGAAAATCCTAATTTAATCAGATCATTTCTATGACATTCCTCTTTGAGAAGTATAACAGTCACAAAGGAATTATATAAAAATTATTTCACAAACTAACGTGATTTCATATGACCCTTCATATTTGTTTTACAATAAAAGTAATTTTACAATCTGACAAACCACATCAAATTATATTAGCTTATAAGATTATTTTTATATAATCATTTTATGGTTAAAGTATTTGTCTTCCACTTTTAACTAACTCATTTGTCTAAATTTTTGTTAAAACAACCGTAAAAATAAAAACAGATTAAAAAAAAAAGTACCTCTCTTTTAATTTAAAAGACAACCTAGCTATAAACCATTTAAAGAATCTAAAAATTTATCAGAGAATGTACTTAATTGCAATGACGTGCCCTAAACTTTTTCCTACCGAACATCATGTGTATGTATCGTGATTCGTCCGGAACCTACCTTCCCTAGCTAGAATATCATCAAGTTTACGTTATCAAGGCGTTACCTTACTGGTATCAATTTCCAAAGTAGGTACATCTGTCCGACCTTTGACTCTCTCCCCATGAAACGGAACCGCATTTGACGCAGTCCAAACATACAAAGAGAAACTCTTTGGAGCGGTCCATCAGCTTTTAAGGGAATACCAGCCACTAATTGTAAGCTGTCATGTTAGTGATTTCACACAATTAACATAGATCATCACATTCCCAAATGCTCCTGCCAAATCATCTCTTGAAAGTTGAAACTCAACCCAGTCGAAGGAACGCTTCATTCGCAAACTTCGGATTCGTCAAACGCCCCAGACCAGTGTCATCAGCCAGTCATCGTTGAACGCCCCAATCCAGTGCCCTCAGTCAAATGCCCTAGTGTCGTCGAACACCCCAACAGTTCCGTCGGCCACTAGTTTCGGCGCCACCATCTCCATCGCGCCCAAAATCTCTGTCGTGCCCAGCATCTTCGTCACCCACCATCTTTGTCGCCCACCACTAATGCATTCCAACTTGTCAAAGTTAAAGTTTTGATAGAACTTGTCATTTTGATAGCATTCCAACAGGGGGAGTTGTATTATGTGACTCAGTTTCGTGTTTATTGAACTTGTTTTACTTGTTTCCATGAATCCCGGTTGATATTGGGAACATGTATGTGGGAAGATGAAGGGAGGGAGAGTCATCCCTTCGTGGAGAGGCACGACTTCGTGGGAAGAATGCGAAAAGGAAGGAAGGTTTAGGGCATGCGAAGAAGAAGATGAGAAGAAGAATCTGTTTTTGTCTTTACTAGAGGCTTCGACAAGTTTGAGCGAAGGAGATGACCCAGATGAGGGGTTTGAGCGAAGGAGGCTCCTACCATGCAGTCCCATATATTTTCCAATGGACCGCCTACGTGGCAATCACTTATTGGTGGGTTGTTTTTTATAATAAAACAGATTGACTGGTGCTAAGTTATTCTCACATACAAAATGTCAAGGAAAATGCTAATCGTCCTGCTCCGCTGGTATTTTTTTGTTTTTATTTTTATTTTTACTTCGTAATTAGAGAAGTATTTTTTAATAATATTCTGAATTTTTTTAAAAAATTATATATTTAAAAGTGTTAAAAAAATACATGTAAAAAAACGTAAAGAAAAACACATCAAAATAGTTAGTGAGAATCAAGAAAATGATACTCTTAATATTAATTCTTACAGCTCGGTGTAACTGTTGGAATTTTTTATTTTATTTTTTAATTTTAATTTTTACTTAGTGATTAAATTTTTAATAATATTATGATCTTTTTATTTTTTAAAAAAATATTTAAAAGTATAAAAAAATACATGTAAAAAAAAAGATAACAAAAAAGAAACAATTTTACCTAACGGTAGGAAGCTGGGAGCGGTGTTGGATGCAGCACCATCCAAAAGTCAATAATGATTCTCTATGAGTCCTAAACAGATAAGTTAGGTGTAATTTTACATCATTATGAGAAGGTATAAAAAAATATTTTGCCTTTTAGTAAGACATTTTTTTTAACTTGTGTGAGGTTTATCGCTAGTACTGCTGCATTTTGAAAAGAATTATATAAAAAAATCTAACAAATTGACGCGATTTTATCTAATTTATTAAATTTATTTTATAAAAAAAATAATTTTACAATCTAACAAATTATATTAACTTACGTGAGATTACTTTTATGAATTTTACTAGAGGTACCCGACGTTGGGTATCCTTTGAGAAATCGCTGACGTGAGGCAGTATTATTTAAAAAAGAAAAAAAAGGACGCCCAGAAGCAAATCAAACCAATCCCAGAGGCAAAATCGATCTATATCAAGATAAAAAAACTTGAAATTTGAAAACAGAAAAAAAAAAAAAAAAAAAAGGTAACAGAAGCCATAGCCATTCAAACTCAGAAGCTCTATATCGCTCTTTATCGATTTTGCTTGTAGGAGCATACTTTATATATACCGTAAAAGAGTTAAAATATCTCACAAAGATTTGCTGCAATTTTCCAAACTCAAAAGTGCTTTCCCGAAGAAAAAGTTTCAAGCAGCTGAGCTTCTTGTTTCCTACCATCGCCTTCTTCAAGGTTTCTTTTTCTTCTTACTTCGTTTTCTCATTCCTGATTTGTATCTATTGTATCATTGCACATTGAATTAGATAGTCCTCCATAATGAAAACTCGTAGATTTTTGAATCGAGGCCCTCCATGGCTCTGTTTTGTCTAGGGTTGTAAACGGACCAACCAGACCGAATGGACCAGACCGAGACCGAGACCGGACCGAGTTCATTCGGTCCGGTCCACGGTCCGAATTTTATAGGACCGAATGAATTCGGTCCGATCCACGATCCATGTGTTTTTCGGACCAGACTGAACCGAAGCTAAAAAAAAAAAAAAAAATTATATATATAATTAATTATATAATTTTCATCTAACCTAATCCTATCACTAACTAATATATAATTATACCATATTATAATTAAGTATAGATTATAGTTATACAGTTATACTTATACTAATATTACTAATATATAGCTATACTATATTACTAATAGTCTAATACTTTATACTAATACTATTATATAGTTATACTAATCATGATTCATAATAACTAATCACTATAAGTCTATAACTATATATATTTAGTATCAATATATTAATATATTCTTTAATGTATTATTAATACTATTAAGTATTAAGAGTTATAGTATAAATTATAATATATGTATAATTTATAAATTTATAATAGTATGTATAATTAAATATTTTATGCTTATTTATAATAGTATGTTAAGTATGTATCTTTCTCAATTATGGATGTAATATGTGTGGATAATTAAATTATTTATGCTTATTGCTTCATATACAAAATGTTAAAAGTTGTATATGGCTCATTATGCATTAATATACTTTAAGTTAGTAATAAAGTAATAATTAGCATCATTAATAATGTAATTTTCATTTAATTTATTATCATTGACCATATAAAATATTTTTTTATTAATTTTGTTACATAATCTATATTAATAAGTCACTTAGTTTAATTTAGTATTGTAAATAAATTTTTTTTATTAATTGATGTGAAAAAAAAAAGAGGCCGGACCGAATGGACCGGACCGATGACTACCGGTCCGGTCGGGTCCCTATAGGAGTTCGGTCCGGTCCGACCATGGACCGAAAAAATTCGGTCCATGGCTAGACTGGACCGGACCGGCCCGTTTACACCCCTAGTTTTGTCTGTCAAGATGCAAGTTTTAAAGGGATATCTGAACCCGAATATCTTCTGTGGGAAAATGAAATGGAGTGCTGCATTTCAGACGAGAAAATGAAGATGAGAAGAAGATGCGAAGAAGAAGTGAGAAGAAGAAGAAGATATCTACAGTGAAGAACCTGATCTTCGTGTTCTCTGCGAGAAAGCTTGCTATCGAAGTCGTGGGTTGGAAATAATCTTGGGAGAAGCCATTGCACACCTGACGTGTCAGACCGGACCGGGTTCACTAACAACGAACCGGATGGCGCAACCCCAGCCCCCCACTCCCCGAAGCCCTCAATCCACTCCTCGAATTCGAAAGTTTGAGAAAATCCCGAACCTCCTCCTTCTTCTTCTTCTTCTCGGTTTCATCTTTGCAACTCCCACTCCATTCCCTAGGTTTCATCTCCCAATTTTCGAGTAGTCCATTACATTTCCCCCAAAATGTAACATCTTCTCTTAGCAGTGTGCGATAGAGATCTAGAGTAAAGATCTGCAGAAGAGATATTCAGTTTGTGACTTTTTCTGTAATTCTAGGGTTTATTCCATCTTTCTCTGTGATTCTAGGATTTATGCATACATTTCAAAGTCTCATCTCTTTTTTTCTCTTTATGATTTTAGGGCTGCACACGAACATTGGAAGGTAGAACACGTCCCTGCATCCAGATCTACATCTCAACACGGTAAGAATCTTCTTCAAATATTTTTGTACATGTTTTGATATGTTTTTGACATAATTTAGCGAAATTAGAACAGATTTAAATTTTTTTCTTGTATTAATTTCGAAGAACATGTGCATTGCGTAGGAGTTGACATGTTTTTGTGAATAAATCCGATTGATTAGTGAATGGTGTTAGCATAATGTAACACCCCGTATTCTAGTGTATTTTAATGAAAGATTATTTTAATTAATTTAAAGATTGATTCTCTTGTTTTAGAATTTTGAGAGTTTTAGAATATTATTTATAATATTTTAAGTTGTAAAAATTATTTTTATTGGGCTTTCTTATTGTTAATTATTATTTTGGAGTTAAATTGATCTTTAATTTAAATTAGTTTGTTTATGGGTTTTAAAATTATTATTGTTTTATTAAAGCATTTCACTCCGTTTGATTAATTTTAATTAGTATTCTGCAATTTAATTCCTTTTTATTTTAAAGGATGTTATTGTTGGAGTTTAATATTTTACTTTAACTAGTTCTGAGTTTAAATTGATTTATTTAATTTACTGTTTTAAAAATAGTTATTTTGAGGATCAATTATGATCCAAAAATTGTGAGGATTGGATCTCATTTCTTTTCCCCATCTTTTTTTTCTCTTCTTTTTCTTTTTCTTCTCTTTTCTTCCAGATCCTCTCTCTTCCGCGTAGTTTTCTCTCTCCTTCAGCCGAACTTTCTCTCTCCTCTCCCACGTTCATTTCGGTCTTCTCCTCCCCGTCGCCGTTGCCGGCCGCCGTGGTCGACATCGCCGGTGCCATTCAACTCCCCGTGCGCCGGCGACCCTACCCCTCCATTTTCAGGCCGGCTAACGCCGCCGTTAGTTGCTAGGAGTCGTGCGAAGCCGCGGGCTTCTCTTCGCCGTTCCGCCGCCGTCCGGCCATCATTGGCCACCATCTTTTCACCACTTCACCACCGGCCCCTTGCCGTCCTAACCGACCCACTTTTGGCCCCGATCCGCTACCGGAGCCGCCCGCTCGAACACTCTCTTTGTTTCAAACTTTTCGGCCTTAAAACACCCGTTTTGGCTGCCACCCACGGCCAAAGGCCACCACCTTTACCTTCACCGACCTCAATAGGCCCTACCATACCGTTCCCAAGTCTTCGTTTAACCCCGTTGGAATTTGGGTACACTGTGTATTTCGGCCACAGTGTTTTTACACTGTAGAGTTGCTGTTTTGGTGCTTCCAGTTCCTCCGTGATCCTCCTAAATTATTTTCAAGCGCTGTAAGTATTTCTCCAAAAGACTTTTTAAGATTTAAATATATTTTTGCAATAACCTATTATATATACTGTATTCTGGTTGGTTCCGGACTGAGTCTGAGGAGTTCGGGGGTGGATGGAGTGAGACGGAGTATTTTTGTGTATTGTTTATATTGTGCTCTGTTTGGTAATTGGTCAGTTTCACAGCTTTGTGCACGCATGCGTGGGTGTGTATTTTTGGAAACTGTGTATTGTGAAAAAGGCTTTTCGGGTGTGTGTGTATCACCCCCAAACCGAGATGGGGTATTATCTCGGTAGAGCTCCTCTGGGCACTCGGGAGCGGAATATACTGAGTGTCGTCCCCTAGGGCTTTTGCTCGGGACTTGGACAGGATGGTAGCGCTCTCGATCCGACTCCGTGACTCCTCGTGCTGGCGGGGGTCAGAGGATGCTTGGCTATGTATGCGGTGGGCACGGAACTAGGCATCACTCGTTGTATATTACTCGCATGGCTATTACCCGTGGAGTGAATAAAGAAGCCAGAGTATGTGGATGGTCCCTAGGGGAGGCCATGGTGCATACGGATAAATTTGGAATTAATGTAACTATTCCTGAATGTTAATTTGTGCCAAATGGTGATTTTTGGCGTGCGTAGAAAAATTGTGATTTTCGCGAAATGGTGTTTTTCTCAGATTTTGTGCTTTGGTCATTATGTGCATGCATAGTGTTTGTTGTGTTAATATATTTATGTCTTGAAATATTTTAGATTTTACTTACCTGCGGTACCATTTTCTGATACCGTAGATTTTAATGTTGATGATGCAAGTTTTGAGGAGGCTGAGCCTGAGGAGTTGGCTCCGCCGGAGGAGTGATCTGGGATCACTCGGGTTTATGTCTTTTCAACTCTTGTATTATTTTTGGGACATTGGTATTATTTTTTAAACGCTTTTATTTTTGGATATTTATATTAAACTAAAATTCTGATACTAGTGACTTATTTATATTATCCGCTATGTATTTATTTGTGCACTGTTTGCTTGTAGCACACACTTGGCACTTGTCGTTGGGATGTGTGACCCATGTTGTCATCATCCTGACGTCACGATTCCCGTATTGTTTTGTACACGGGAGTCGGGGCATCACACATAAGACAAAAAACTAGTCAAGATCTCCTGGGTAATAGCGAAATTGACAAGTCCTTAGTTTTTTTTTAGAAAAAAATTCTCATATTCATGGATAATAGCAAAAGTTTTGTCAGCAATCCTTCAATTTTTACTCCTATTCAAGACTTATTTTGTCCCATATCAATGTTTCCTCAATCAAATGAAAAAAGAAACTATTATTTGCTTTGATTGATTCTTGGTGTGATACCCTAAAAGAAGTCCACAACAAGATTATAGTGCTTTTACAGTTTAAATTAATACCCATTCTACCATTCCATTTAACAAATTCAATACTGCATTTTCTTCTTTTTTCTTTGAGATGGAGTTTGGCAGTTCTGGCTAGCAACTTAAATAGCATAACTTAAATAGTACAAGTTCAATACTGTATATCTCTTGTGCATCAAATTGAATAATATAGACTTGGAGCAAACAAATCATCATCACTATATGATACTGTTTTCTGTTGTTTGAGTGTAGAATATTGACAAAATCCCATTGGTCAACTGTCCTGTTCTAATCATTCATGTAAGCATGCTAATCTAAGTGTTTCCTGTTTTATAAGCACCAAGGCTAAAAATCATAATCATACTAATGTTAGATATATGAGACAACTTTTCATTTCTTCTTGAATGGTTCGCAACAAGAAGCAAGATGTCAATTCTTCACATATACTTCAATCAGTACTACTTGAGAAAATTCTGCCAAGAGAGAATGAACTTCGGAAGAGAGTGGATGCTCTATTGCTACATGAGTATGAAGCTCCAAAACAAAAGGGCAAACTAATAGAGAGAGAATGAGCTTCACAAGCAAGAGAACAAACTTCGAAGAAGGATCGTAGAGAATAAGGGTGTACGCATATTGTTGTGTCAATACTAGATCGTATCTCTTGTAATAGTTTTCGGTTGGTTCAAATTGTAACTGTATCATGTTAGTTTTAAATGTAAATAGATTGATCGGATCCTAACATGTATGGTATATTCTCTAGAAATATAATTATGACAATTTGTTATGGATATTAAGTTGACTTTTCTGTTGTTTATTCAATTATGTTGCATTTATTTTTCTATGTTGGTAATTCGTAGCTTATTTGAAGTTCCTCAAAAGGGTTATAAAACTCTATCACTTGGAGTTGGCAAGATTTTTGGAGTTGGCATGAGTTTTAGAGTTGAATTGTGGCAAGGAAATGCCTAGGTAATTCCTATATGCTGATCTAGAGGTTTAGAGTTGGCATGATTTTTGCACTCACAGTGTCGGAAGAAGCACATCTATGTTTGCCCCATTTTTGAAGTAACAGGAACCTGTCCTCAGGAAAATGCAACCTTTTCTCTATGCATATCAAATTTCTGAGCCTGGATCATTTTTTGAAAAAAAAAAATCTCCTCACAAAACAATGACAATGTTTTACTTTAAAGGAGAATTTGCTCATTAATGACCTGTAAATGCCATAAAGCAATTTTAGGCATAAAGCAATTTTTTTTTTGGAACAATGAGTTTCTTGTTTTCTACCTTTGCAAAACAAATTTGTAGGTTGCTCGGGCATTTGCTCTGTTTGTACATTTACAAAAGTTACTACCCGTGTTTGCAATACAAACATCAAAATACAAACTTTAGATACAAATTACAATAAAACATTACAGTTGGATACAACATTACGAAGCAGCTTATTACAACCTAAGTAGTCTCATAATATTCATTCCAAAATCCAAGATTCTAGTCTAAGTAGTCTCATTTTCTTGTTTCCTCCAGTGTGCATACTTTTAACCCCAATTTGGCTTTTCATCCACTGTACAAAACATCAAACCCACCTGAAAATATCACAAGAAAATGTAAATAAACCTTAGAATTCATAAAATATTACATTTAGTGCAAGGATTATTAACCTGTCATAAAGCACAAACATTACTTACTTCATGCTTACTATTCATGGTGTTTGGTGAGGAAGTTCTGATCATTAAATGCCAAAGTGAGGTGCTTGACTTTCCCCAGCACAAAAGGGTACCAACTGCCATCATACCATAAAGAAAACTTCAGTTTTGACTCAATAATCTATACAAATAATCTATAAAGAAAGTCAAGGGTCCAGAGAACCTTAAAGATAACATACAAACCAGGAAAATCAGAACTATCATGCCTGATAAAACCTACCATGCAAATGAAGCAGTTCCTTTGTCATCTCACCAAAAGTAATCATATCCCAACATGAAATTTCAATAACCTTAATATCCAACATGATCACGAATTTGATTTAAAATCTTTTGTGCATGGCCAAATTCAATCCATGTACAAAAACTATTATAGCAAATGAATGTAGTACAGAACAAAGAATATACAGGGCAATTAGAACATAATAATGATGGGAAAATGAAATAGTTACTAACTATACCATGTAAGCACGTTGAGGAAACAACCGCGATTAATCACAAAATGGAAAAAAAAATGCTCATTTTCTGTTTGTCAAAGTGTGGAAAATGAAATAGTTACTAATCAAAAAAATGTTCATTTTCCTACAATACTGAAAATGCTTCCTTTCAATGCCATTTGATCCTGGAAACACCACATATATTATTTGTTGCCATCATTAAGAGACTTATAAAAAAAATACTGAAAATTTTAACTTTTTGAAGTCTTAAGTAAACTATGATCTGACACCGTGAAAAAAATAGAAATTGCAAATCTTACCTTCATTGGATTGACTCAATTATCCATATCATATTTCCCCCGCTTCTCATCATCTATGAGCAACTCATAAGCAGCTTAAATCTTAATAAATCTAGCCTCAACCGTTTCCCCCTCCTCAAGAGTCCCTCTACCGTCATAGGCTTGAAACAAGAAGATAACTGGATCAATACAGTGCCCAAGACTAGGGGCCACTTTTAAGCAAACACCAATACACAACAGCTAACAGGAACTAAGCTTCAAAGAACAATCATGCTACATCCATAATACATTGATATAAGAAACCCAGATATAATGCATATGGAACTTTCGAATAAGTGAAATCATGATAACGGACAAACCATCTGTATGATAAAATTTGGCCAAGCGCCTGTAAGCGAACTTTATCTGTTCTTCATCAGCATCTCTTTCTAACTCTGTTTTATAAAATAAAGTTCATTTAGAATTTGTCAACCACTCATAAATATAATAATAGAATAGACAAGCCAAAAGGTGTAAATATTGCCCATAGAGAGTGAAGAAAATAGAAATTTCCAACTTGAAGCTGCAACAGCAGGTTCAACCGGAGCAGAAGGTTTTCTTAAAAAATGGTCAATGTCATACTAAGTACTTGATTGAGATTGTTTTTAAATGTATAATCAGAGGATATCAACTCAATTTCAAGGGAGTTTCACAACATAAATGCAATAAAACTCATCTTCCCAATTCAAGGGATACTAACTTTGACAAATAGAAAATGAGCAAATCTAGACCCATATACATATGCCTCAGATTTGTGAGTTCAAAACTTCTTTTTTTATTATTAGAAAAAGAGAGCAGCCTCATTCCAGCCTCATTCTGTGACCGAGGGAGGGAAGAGAGACAGACAAAACCAGGATACTTACCGGCGGTGGCGTCGCGAAGGGCGTTCGCTTGAGAATTCAAATTTAAGGTAAAAATGTTTTCACCAGCCACTTTGCACACTGAGTACATCTTTAGAGTTAAAAAAAAATAGAATTTTCCATACCCATAAATGGAGTTCTATATCTCCATGCCCTAAGCCCAATACCCATCTCCGAAAGAAAAAATCTGCCCCAAACTTCACCTCTCTTAGTACAAGCAGAACTTAATGAGACCGAAGTAGATATGCATTACTGTGGAGTTACCTCTTGTTGCCGAGCAAATGGGCGATGAAACAAAGCTAGGAGTCACAGGTGCTGGGCGACGAGTCGAGGGTGCGTTGCGAGGTCGCGCTGGTGGAGGAAGGGCAACACTGGTTCTGGGCAACGAGGGGTTCCCTTGAACGCAAGCCTCTTGTTCGAAATGGTCTGTGGGGAAAATAGGCTAGGTGGCGATGGGCAGAGGCAGGCTGACGAGTCGCGGGTGCTGGGCGACGAGAGGGACGATGACACTTGGGGGTGCTACCGTGCTGGGCAACGAGAGGGAGGGGGACGATGGATGGGAACGCGGGATGGGTTCAAATCGAAATGGTGTCAACGGGTATTCTAAATGCTAGTTTCGCGGGCCAAATTTGAATTGGGGAAGAAAACACAACCGACCAACAAAACGCACGTTTTGCATTAGAGAAAAAAAAAAAAAAAAAAAAGGCAGCCACGTAGGGTGTGCAATGTGTGCACCCTATAATGGCTGCTCCATAGAACTACTCCGTGGGATGGTTTCTTAAACTAAGCAAATCAACCAGTGTCGTGTGTAAGCAAACGAAATGCCCCGTTTTATTTTTACACATAGATGGACGTGTACGCGGAGATTCTCAACCCTGGGTGCAAGTAGCTTTTTTGTACTTTTATATATTCATTTTGTGGCTACAGCATTCCCTATACATCATTGAACAAGTTGTGATGTTTGAACACGTATACTGGAATTGGACTGCCAGAACAGGGGCCGAAAACTTCGACGCGAAAAGTTTGGGCCTTTTGGAATCTAGTTTTTCAGGTCCACCATGGTCTTGTAAGTTATATTAGTTAGCCCAAGACGCATATAATTTTGTCGATTCAGTGTACAAAATAAATATACATAAGTTTTTTAAAAATAGAAATCAATGCAAAAGTTTATTGGTTATTCATTGGCCTTTCTATTTGATTGGGATGCATTGCTTTATCATCTATATTATTTAAATTTTCATTTGACATGGTATTAGTATTCTGAGTTTAAATCTTGATTCTAATTAAAATATAAAATTTATATCTTTATATGTAGATCCACGTGGTGTGGTGTCATTTCCTTCTAAGTGGGTAAATTCAGTATTTCACATCAGTTTAAGGTTTTTGAAACAAATGATGATCTAATATTTACTATTTAACTATATGATGTTAATTGATGGACATATATATGCCTTCACACATTGGATCCTTGCAGTTGTCAGTGTGATTATAAAAAATTTACCTGCATTTACCAAAAAGTAGTTTTTTTTTTTTTTTTTATAAAAGTGGATCTCGTTCCATTCATGAAAAAGGACATACAAAGTTGACTTAAAAATAAGCCAATTACAAACGTTAATAGCTTTTCAGCACACTACCGTGATTGATATGGTCTAGTCCAGAGGCAATCTCTACAGACCGAAGTCTAAGAGAAAGCACCCCTCTATCTACGATAGAGGTAACATAACCCAACAAACAAACCTCCATACCCGACTAATCAGGATATGGAGTTGGAAACCCCACCAAACCCGCATACGCAGAGGGGGGACACAAAATCCACTCGGACTAGGTCCGAATGGCATTACATTTTTGGATTTTTATTTTCTAGAAAGATAAAGACAAGACATAAAGTAAATACATAAAGTAAATTACAATGTGAAAATACTGTGAAGTGGAAACAACAGTGCACACAAAGGCATTTGGAGGGAAAACCGACATTCGAGCTTGGAAGATCCAGATATGCCGGTTCGTGAATAGCCGCGCGTTGCAGCGGCAGAAGGTTCCTTGGTGGCGTGTGAGAGTCACGCGTAGGCGAGCTCCGGAGTCTTCAACCTACACGTGCGGGCAACGCGCCGCTCCGGTGGAGACCGCATTTGGAGGTTTTGTAGATCGGCGGCAGGGCAAACTCCTGGTGGGACGCGTGTTGTCTGTCGGTTGCCGGAATGTCTCGAATGGTGTTTCTCCCTTTGAATGGCCTGAAAAAACACAGAAAATAAACTAAAAACTACCTAGAAGAGAAACACAAAGGGAAAAGGAAAGGGGGTGAGGGGGAAGGAGCTCCCCTCTGGCCGATCTTGCTTGTAGGGGAGTTTTGGGGAGAGTTTCGGGAGAGAAAGGTTGCCGATCTTGCTCCCACCCCCTCTAACCTATTAAAAAGTAGTTGATCGTTTGATAATAAAGTATTTTGAGAATTACATTAATGTTTGCAACGAATGCAGATCTTATAATATAATATTACTATATATTTTAGCAAGAATCTATATATATTGTTGATGCGGTAAAAATCGCTCAACAGACCGGAAGAGGAGAAAGAGTCATTCCCGGCCCATTGGGGCAACTTGGGTCTTGTTCGGTGTTGTTTGGTGCCCCCGGCAATGTCCTGGTGCGGCTGTACAGTGAAGATGCATACGTCCATAACGGTGAATGAAAAATATAAGTGCAGAGAAATATATAGATGAACACATAGATTTACGTGGTTCGATATAATACCTACGTCTACAGGCATTTGGGAAGGAGAAATCCACTATAATACTCTTGTTTACCGTCTCTCATATCTCATTGTACAATGGTGATGCGGTCTATAAATTTACTGGAGAAATGCATTCACTGGAGCTCTCTATGTTTTTTGGTTGGTGGAGAGGTCAAAGAAGAAGAATGAGAACTAAAGATGAAGAAGAATCTAACTCGGAGAAGGAGAACCTCTCCCTCTATTTATCTGAATCCCTTTTCCCGCATGCGCCCCCTTCCTGACATCCCATGCACCCTGGTCCCCCATGACCCTTCAGACCCCCTTGCGCCCTGACCATCCTGACTCTTTTGACACCCCATGACCCTTCTGGTCCCCCTTTTGTCCCCTACTTATCTCTTTGTCTTTTCTCCTGAAGTGGCCAGGTGGCTGGGCCTTGGGCTTTATCATTATTTTTACTCCTTCACAATACCCCGCGATTCTTAAGAGCAGGTAAGGATCTTGAGAATCTTTAGAGGTAAAAATGTTGCTGACTTGATCTACCTGGATATGTAGGGAAGTAAATTCGGAGGCCGGTTCCTACTCATTTGTTAATCTGGCGCAAAAAATAAATATTTCTGAACTCAGGGTTTGGTTGTGTAGAGTGCGAGCACGTGGCTCGTCTAAGGTGGGAGATGGACTCGACTGCGTAGAGTGCGAGAGCGAAGCTCAGCTAATGCGAGAGATAGGCTCGACGAGTATGATGCAAGCACGGAGCTCAGATGTCTGACGTTTATTTGTATAGTGTTTGAGGCCTTTATTGTTAGCATTGAAGTTTGTGTGAGTTAACCCATGCAAAGTGGTTAGAGGGCCCGTCGACCCCCTGGGTTCCCAAAGGTTATCCGTGCAAGGCGGTTGTGGCTCAAGTCAAGGGACCCGTTGCGAGTGTAAGGACTCGGCTTATCGAGTCAAGAGACACATCTTCTTGCTAGTCTAAAGACTCGACTTTGTTGGACAGGAGGTCGTTGCCAAGTCCTGGAACTTGGGACGTTACCCCGCAGCGAGTCAAGAGACCTGTCTTCTTGCAAGTGTACTCGACTTTGTTGGACAGGGGGTCAGCGGCAAGTTCGGAGACTTGGCCTTACCCTGCAACGAGTCAAGAGACTCGTCTTCTTGCGAGTGTAAGCACTCAGCTTTATTGGACGAGGGGTCGGCGCCGAGTCAAGAAACTTGGGACCTTACCCCTCAGCGAGTCAAGAGACTCGTCTTCTTGCGAGTGTAAGGACTCGGCTTATCAAATCAAGGGACCTATCTTCTTGCAAGTGTACTCAACTTTTATCGAGTCAAGAGACCTGTCTTCTTGTGAGTGTAAGGACTCAGTTTTGTTGGACGAGGGGTCGGACAAAGCCGAGTCTGGGGACTTGGGACCTTACCCTCCAATAAGTCAAGAGACTTATCTTTTTGCGAGTGAAAGGACTTGGCTTTGTTGGACAGGGGGTTGGTGCCGAGTCCGAGGATTTGGGACCTTTACCAGCAACAAGTCAAGAGACTCATCTTCTTGCGAGTGTAAGGACTCGGCTAATCGAGTCAAGGGACCCATCTTCTTATGAGTGTAAGGACTCGACTTTGTTGGACAGGGGGTCAAAGAGGGTCAATGCCGAGTCCGAGGACTTGGGACCTTACCCCACAGTGAGTCAAGAGACTTGTCTTCTTGCGAGTGTAAAGACTTGACTTATCGAGTCAAGGGACCCGTCTTCTTGTGAGTGTATTCGACTTTTACAGAGTCAAGGGACCCGTCTTCTTGATCTACATTCCGCGAGCAACTATGCAAGCAATTTCGTTAGTAAAAATAAATTCACACAAATTTTGTGAGACAATACCAAGAAGTTTCTAGTTGTTGTACTCAGTCCTTACTTGACTGAAAATTTTCCGCAACTGTCTGTCGCTTTGCCCCTCTTTTTCTCTTTCTCTCTCTCTTCTCTGTTTTTTTAGTCAGTGAACATCATTGCATGGGACATGCAAGCCTGACTCAAGGTGGGTCCCAACAAGTCTAGTGCTACCGAGGAATCGCATCTGTGCAAGTGAGAAATGGTCCAAACTGTGCAAACGAGTCTTGCTCAAGCCTTGCAAATGGTGCACTGTCTAAGCCTTGTGTAGCATTGTCCGAGTCTTGTGCACGTGGGGAGTCCACAAGTTTACTTCTTTGTGGTGAGCGGTCGGGTCTGAGCCCATGCAAAGGGCTGGTCCAGACTGTGTGGTCGTGGTCCGTACAAGTGAGGTTCCCGAACTGAGGGGGGCAACGTAAAGGGCTGGTGGCTTCTGAGTTTAACAACTCCAGAGCAGATGATTTTCATACCGGTGATTCCAATGAAGGTGGGCTGCCATCCAAGAACTGCTTCCCGAGCCAAGGTGTTGCCGTGGGAAACCATGACCGAAGGAGGGACTATGCAGGATGTGCCCGAGCCGAAGAATTGGAGGACCTCGTAGGGGTTCATGCCGAGCCAAAGGAAAGGAAGAGCCCGTGAGGAGGACCCCGTGCGGGATGTGCCGAGCCGAGGTGGAAAATGTGTGTCCGAGTCATGATGGCTCTACTGGTGGCTCTACAAAGCCTCCGCCACGGACAAGTGGACAGAAGACGCTGGCAGTTCGCATGGACACCGCCAGCGCAGCCCCTGGCCCCATGCTCGCGGTTGGAGGCCGCAAACACCTTGTCTTGCGCATGGCAGCGTGCACATGGGGGCATGGTTGTTGGCCTCCGTGTGCAAGCCGCAGGTGTCAGGGACACCATTGGTACAACCAAAAGGGGCCGGAGGACCCCGGTGTCCCTTCCGCAGGCAGCACGGCTGGGCCACGCAAAGGCCAACGAGCCCGGCTGACGTTGCTCGCGCATCATCACTTCGGGGTGGGGAGAGGGCGGTCGGCGCCAAGCCCAGAAGAATCAGACGGTGCCGACAGTCATCATGGTTGCTGCCGACGCCGCATCCGGGTTATGCCATGGTTGGGCAGTGGCACCATCGGGGGTGCTGCGGGCGTGGTTCGTGTGGAACCACCCCGGGCAGCTCAGACAGCACCGGCGGTCTGTTTGGTGGCACTCGGTGCCACCTCCCGCCGTGCCATGTTGGGCTGCAGCACCACTGGGTGCACGGCGTGCACCCCAGCCAGCACATAACTCGTGCATGGCACTGTTTGTGCCATGCATGAGGACGTGCAGTCTACTGTGCACAGCAGACGTGCTTGGCACTGTGCACTTAAGTGCACAGTGCCACCGTGTACTATTCCAGTCTCTAGGTGTCCCCACATTGAGTATAGTGTCTCGGATGATGTGCATAAATTAAACTTCCAGAGTTGGAAGATGGGCGACCAGGCTGGTGTGCTATTCATTGTCCGCCCATTTTTCAAAAATGTAAATGCTAAAAGAAATTGAGAATACTCATTTGGGAGGGTGTCATCTGTCCGTCTAGTGATTTGTTCAATGTGCTGAAAAATCGTCCTTCTCCCACCTTCAACAAAGAGAGGAAATCAGATCCCACAGACGGTGCCACTATTGATGCGGTAAAAATCGCTCAACAAGTTGGAAGGGGAGAAAGAGTCATTTCTGGCCCACTGGGGCGACTTGGGCCTCGTTCGGTATTGTTTGGTACCCCCGGCAATATTCCGGTGCGGCTGTATAGTGGAGATGCGTACGTCTATAACGGTGAATGAAAAATATAAGTGTAGAGAAATAAAGAAATGAACACATGGATTTACGTGGTTCAGCATAATGCCTACGTCCACTGGCGTTTGGGAATGAGAAATCTACTATGATACTCTTGTTTACAGTCTCTCATATCTCACTGTACAATGGTGATGCGGTATATAAATTTACTAGAGAAAGGCATTCGCTGGAGCTCTCTCTGTTCTCTGGTTGGTGGAGAGGTCGAAGAAGAACTATAGACGAAGAAGAAGCTGACTCGAAGAAGGAGAATCTCTCCCTCTATTTATCTGAATCCCTTTTCTCGCGTGCGCTCCCTTCCTGACATCTCATGCGCCCTGGTCCCCATGACCCTTCTGACCCCCTTGCACCCTGACCCCCTGACTCCCTTGGCGCCCTGACCATCCTGACTCTCCTAACACCCCATTACCTTTCTAGTCCCCCTCTTGTTTCCTACTCATCTCTTTGTCTTTTTTCCTCGAGTGGCCAGGTGGCTGGACCTTGAGCTTTATTATTATTTTTACTCTCTCACATACACACACAAATATATATAAATATATATAATTCGATTTATGAAGTTATAGGCTTAAACTATTAACGAATTTGTAAGTCGGAGATGAACATGATGAGTGATTGAGCTGCATTATTACATATTTTATACGTTTAAAATCAATATATTTTTAATTATTTTAATATTTATCATTGATTTTAGATGAAAAAATGATCAAGAGGCAATAAATCCAAGTTGTGATTTAAATTGATTAAAAGCATAGTTTATGCTTATTTTTCTAACTTGTGATTTTATTTAATTTTATTTCCTCACATGTACAACACACATTTAATATTTTAGTTTAGTTTTTGTTTAATTTTTATTTAATTAATTATTTTCTTTTTCTAATTTTATTTTTTTTATTATTCTGTTTGTTTTAGTTTAGTTTATTTTATTTTTATTTATTTTTCTTATTTTTCTGCACAGGCTAAACGACATGTCGTTTGGTCTGCAAACCAAACGACATGTCGTTTTACTCGGGGAGTCAGCTGCCGTCTGAGCTGAACGACGTGCCGTTTCATCGAAAGACAAAAACGACATGTCGTTTTAACTCGTCTTCAACCTCGCGCCTGCGTCTTCATGCTACAGTCCAGCCGTGCGTTTTCCACCTCCAAGCAGCTGCTGCCAACGCCACCATCAACCACCTGCAGCCGCCAGCAACAACAGAAGACGCCGGAGATCACTTCTCCACGGCGTTCGGAAGCAGCACTCCACGGAACCACCGAGCACCGGCAGCATCACCATCTTCAACCTCACGATCGCATCGCCATGCACAGCGTTCAACCAGTCCCGTCTCCACCGCCCAGTCTCGTCCAGTAGCACATGAAGCAGCCACCAACGCCACTGACCACCTTGCAGTAGCAGCCACCATCTTCCTCCATCGAAGCACCGCAACTCCTCTGTTTGTATCACCATAAAACAGAGCCTGCACTCCTCCACGTCCAGGAAAACCCTCGGCTCAGCTCCACTCCTGCGCACGTTCACGAACCAGCATGCACAGCGCCAACTGGACGCTACACTCACAGAATGACATGCATGCGATGCACGGCCAAAGAAGAAAAAAAAAAGAAGATAAAAGAGTTGTGGAGAATAAAGAAATAAACTGCACCGAATGCATGCATGTGATGCCGACAAGAGATAAGCTAGAAAGAAAAATAGATAAGAAAAGAATGGGTGCAGTTCGGCGCAAAGGGAAGAAAGAAAATAAAAACTATAGATCATTCGGTGCAGTGGGCTTCGGCTGGAAAGCAAACAAAAGAAAAAAAGAAAGAAAAAAAATAAGCAACCGAACCACTTGGTGCAGTGGGCTTCGGCTGGAAAGCCAAGGAAGAAAGAAAAAGAAAGAAAAAAATAAGAAGATCGTTCGGTCGTTTCGGTGCAATGTAAAGCAGAAATAAATAAAGAAAAATAAGAGAAACATACTGTACCGAATACATGCATGAGGCGCCGAAAGCAGTGAGAAAAGAAAGTGAAAAAAAAAAGGAACAAGCTTTCGGCAGTGGGAAGCAAGAGTCAAGACGGCCAGCGGATCAGTTCAGTGGGCGACGACACATTATTCTTTGTGACTTTTGAAGCCTATAAAAAGGCTTGAAGTGAACGAAGAGAGGGCATCAGATAAATCAGAGAGCATTAGAGTTTTAGAGATTTTTAGTTATAGTTTTCTCTTTTTTTTGTAATTAGGAGTAGAGTAAAAATATTATTTGAAGTGTGATTTTATATTTTTTTAGTTTTATTATTTTTATTATTATTTCAGTTTGGAGTTATAAATTACATGTCTATATTTTCGTACTAAGGTTAGAGGTGAAGTTTAATGATTTAAATATTGTTTTGGATCAACAATAAAATTTATATTGTGAGTTTGATTAATTGATTGGTGTTATTATTAGAAACTTTGATTATCTATATACTTTTCTTGATCCATTGTGATTTCTGAATATATTGGATGCTTGAAGAATCCCTGTGATAATCAATTGGACTTTTAAATGTTTATATCATCAATTATTCAAACTTAATCTTTAGTGATCGGAAGAATTTTTGGTGTTATTATTAGAAATTTTGATTATCTATATATTTTTCTTAATCTATTGTGATTTCCGAATACATTGGATGCTTGAAGAATCCCTGTGATAATCAATTGGACTTTTAAATGTTTATATCATCAATTATTCAAACTTAATCTTTAGTGATCGGAAGAATTTTTGGTGTTATTATTAGAAACTTTGATTATCTATATACTTTTCTTGATTTATTGTGATTTCCGAATACATTGGATGCTTGAAGAGTCCCTGTGATAATCAATTGGACTTTTAAATGTTTATATCATCAATTATTTAAACTTAATCTTTGGTGATTAGTTTTCTTGGACTTAATTGTTAAATCTTCCAGTTAGACGGAATCTTTATTCTAGTCTAACTGAGCTAAATTGATTGGAAATAATATTCTAAATTATTAGACGGATCCTCGAAACCTTAGTCATTTTTCATATTGATTTATTTTATTAGTTCAGTTATATTTTGTTACTTTAAAATCTTCATTCCAGTGATCTCCTTTCTTTTTGATTGCACGTTCTTTTTAATAATCTATTTTTATTTTATTCTCTTTATCACATTAGTCAATCCTTGTGGATTCGATCCTGTAAGATACTACAACACCTATATACTTGCAGGTAAAACTGATCTAAATTTTTATTTATTATTTTAAATGAAAATTTAGACGCAACAACGAGGCCCTGCACGTATATCACATTTCCTTAATAGGTTAGATTGACTTGAATCTTGAGTGCTCATGAGTCGTTGAAGGTGATTATGCTAATTTCAAATAAAATAAAGTAAATGCAGAGTACGGTTTTGCAAAGTGATGGGTGCAATGTAAAGTATCTAAAGTAGACTTTTAAAAATCTCTACGTTTGCATAATTACAGACAAGATAAAATAAAATGAGATAAATTAATATTAAAATTAAAAATAAAATAAAATATTAATAAAATAAATTTTTTTAATATTATTTTTATTTAAAATTTTAAAAAAATTAAATTATTTATTTAATTTTATAAAATAATTTTAAATAATTAAAATAATTAAATAAAATGAGATGAATTAAAATAAGTTATAAAAATAAACATAATTTTATTGATTGTGATTTGCTCTGTTGATTGAGATGAGACAGCAGGCCACTGGATTGAAACTCTGTCGACAAAGCAAAAAAGCACGGTGGCTACTTTGTGCATTAGTAACTTATAGCACTTCCATGGTCGGTAGAGTTGACGCGACATATTACTATATATTTAAAAAATAAAAAATGATAAACTTACAATTAGTCTATAATTAATTTACTACTCTATTTAAAATAAATGGTAGTTAATTAAAACCGAAATTATCTTTTTATAAAGTTTCAGGATTACTTTGGTTATTGATTTAAAATGAGTTATAAAATAGTTGTATGTGTATCATTACTTTTAAAGGGTTACTCCTGCCAAACAACTTCATTATATCACAAGTCTCAGAACCAAACATATCACTTAAGTTGTTCAGATGGCTAATGATGCAGGGGGATCCAGGACAGATGATGCTGAGCTGTCAGATTGCACCTTAATGGCGCTGAGATACCATGAGTTGGCAGATCAGCGCAAAGGCAGGAATTGATTGTGATATGTTTCTCATTGGGGCCGTTTTGAGTTTGTTTCAGTCTTTTGGCCATAACTTTGGCTACGGGTGTCGGAATCGCACATAAGACCCCAATTCGGAAAGCTCCTTTCGACGCGCATGCTGTCCACATCGAACATGGCTCCATGTGCCTTTTTTTCGACCTCAAATTCTGCTGTTTTTTCCTCCGAATCACTAGTTTTAGTTATTTTTTACTATTTATGGTAATTTTTCGCTTGTCAGTTAGGAAGTCGTTTTAAATCCGATTTGGGCCGGATTTTTTACAGATTGCTTATTTTATTTTGAATTTCAATTTAGAGTGATTTCCGAGATTTGCTATTTTTGACAAAATTCGGATAAACACGATTTTTGGCTATAACAGTCCGGCTTGTGGACTGATTTGGTTGATTTGGTTGGATTTTATAATATTCCGTTAAACCCTAGAGACTTTCCTATCTGGTTTTGGGCGAATTTTCTCCTGTGAATCATCTGTTGAAACTAGCCTGCAGGATAATCGCTATCCTGTCCGGCGTCAGCTAAGGCTTTGAATTATAGGAAGCAAAGGCCATAAAATATGGTTAGAGAAGGAGTTTTAATTAATTCGGTTAATTCAAATTGAACCAATTAGAAGCTGAATCGATTGCAATGTATAAGGCCACTTCATTTCATGATTGATTCAAATCACTGATTCCAACCAATTCTAACGTATTCAAATTGCGATGATTTCTTGGATTATGTTTCATAAATGATTTTGTTATGTCATGAATGAAAACTATGGGAGAACACAACGTACATATATATAGGAATATGTTCAAAATAATATAATTACTATCATCTTATAACTTAAGAATATTTGAGGAAGATATTGAGGATATTTTAGATAAGATACATATATAAATTGAATTTTCAATGGAGTTATATTTGGGATTTATATCATACTCTTATTGAAATTAGTGAATAAATTCATATTTTAATCTCATTAATTTGTTCATATTTTAATACTTAACTTGAATTGTATATGTTTTAATTAACATTAAAATATCCAATTTAAACTTGTTATGAATAGCTCCATTCAACCGTGATTCTCATAATTTGTTGCTGACATGCATCCGGAATAATATTTTCTAGTACGCTTGCCCAATGATTGATCAATGTTATAACAGGGGAAAAAAGGTTGTATGATTATTCTTTTGCAGCTTGATCGAGGGACCCCGTCCTTCGTTGGAGTTTTGTTATTGTTTTCTGAATAATTCAACTCATATTCTGATTCTCGTTCGATGCTGTTTTCATAGATCAACTACAAGGAAAGCTTAATCCCGTGCATGCAATTCCAAACCCAAGCGAAGGTTCCTATCCGAAATTCCTAAAGTGCTAGAGTCCTCATTTATCATAAACATTATTTCTGATGAGTAAAATTATACTTTTGACTTATTATATATTCTCCTCCTTTTTGGATATCAATTCATAAATAATAAAACTACCATGCAAGTTCCTATCACCCGAGCTTGTGCTTGTAAGACGCATAGAAAATGTGCCAGATGTAACAAGCTAGCTAGCTGCTAGCTGCGTGTCAACGTTTTTGTCTGCAGCATCTATATCTTGCCTTTAGACTTTAAGCTCTTCGATCCCCATCTACTTTCAGTGGTTTGAAGTCCTTTAGACGTATGACAAAATAAATGCTTTTTAATATATATCTTTGTGCTTTCAAAGTTCTGATCAGTAATGTGTTCGCAAACGTACTTCCAAAGCCTGGAGACTTTTATGTTACAAAGATTCCCAAGAAAAGCATCGGACAAACTTGATGATCCAAAAGATTAGGAGGGAGGAGAAGTTTTCGGCGTGCGCGTGATTGGAACTAAGTTGAGCTTTCAAAGACGACTTTGGTTACTAGCTAGGGATATATGATCTATCATTGAACAACCACGTACGAAGAATCGGTCTGCGTACAAAGAATCGCTAGCTCATATATCTCCAGATCAGACCTCTCCGTTCAATACATCTTTCGGCCCCGCCAATGACCTCTATCCATACACACATACACACAGATAGATATATATTTATATATATATATAACCGATGCATCGATCAGACGATCAACACGTATGCAGTTATTGCATCCTTGGTTAATTAACTTCATACCATTACTCTCATGACTATCCGTACATCGGGTATAGGTATAAATTAACTATCTTTATTTCCATGAGTGCAGCAGTAGTACTAGCTTGGAACGAAACCTGTTTTTAGGAATCTCCTCTCAACCTACGTACGCCACGTATCTCATCCGATAAAGCTTCCTTTGTTGTGTGGATGAGATTGGGCCAAAGTCAACTTATTCCTTTTCATCTAGTAGCTTAATAATAAGTATCACGTTGTATATTTTTTAGGGTAATCATAAAAGTAATTGTGCCACTCAAGTAAAAATAATTTTAATTTTATATATAACTATGTACTCTCTAGCTAACGAACTAACTAATAAAATTGTAAATAGTTAAAAAAAGAGTCGTAAGTTTATATATTTTTTATATTGTTATAAAAAGCATAAGGTCAATTCTTATATTTTCCATAAGACAAACAAAAAGATTGAATTTTCATACGACAAACAAAAGGTTATAGAATAATAAAATAATTTTCTTGATTAAAAAAGAAAATATATATATAGAAAAAAAAACGGAAATTTTGTCTCATTTCTTGAGAAAAATCAGGGATGCAAAAAAAAATCTTAATTAAATTTCTACATAAAATCATAGGAACAAAAGTTTGAATTAAATAACTAAATTTAAAAATATTACATTAATAATTACCATTCAAGTATATAATGTAACTTGATCTAGAACTGAGCAGAAATCTGAAAATTCGACTCTGAACCCAACTCTGCAAAGTCGGAGTTTTTTCTCTTTAGAAGTCGAAGTCGGAGTTGGAGCCATTGATGAACCGACTCCGGCTCCGCTCCGATTCACTTCCAACTTGGTCCTCCAACTCCGCCTCCGCCTCCGCCTTCGATTTTATACATATTTTATAAAAATATGTGTTTTTCTATATATTAATCATTTAAATTTTATACAATTATATCTTATATAGTTAGTTAATAATAATATACTAGTTAATTGTTAAATAATATATTTATACTATATAGACTAAATTGACTAATAATATAGTTAAGTATATGAATATATATAACACTAGATTACTAATGTATAAATATAATAACATGTAATACGAATGTATATATAATATACTATAAACACTAATCTATAAATTTATAATAACATATAATACTAATAGTCTAATACTGTATCACCATATGATACTATTAACTATAGTGATATAGTTATACTAATACTAGTAGTATTACTATAGTAATACTAATATATATTAATGCTAGTCACTATAACTAATACTAATATAGACTATAGTTATAACTTATACCAAATCACTATAACTTATACCTATACTACATCACTATAACTAATACTAATATATAATATAGTTATAATAAATCACTATAATATAGTATAACTAATATAACTAATACTATAACTATTAGTATAACTAATACTAATATAGAGTATATAGTTATACTAATCACTATAACTATAAATAGTATTAATATCATTATATCACTATAGTATTAGTGATAATACTATATTATCACTAACATAAAGTAATAGTACTATACCAATAGTATTACTATATACTAATACTATTAGTGTATTACTAATATTTATATTTATATATATTAATATATATATAAAGTATAAGGGATTAGAGATTAAATATTTATATATTTATATATTAAATCACTAACATACTAATAGTCTAATAGTATGATACTATAGTATTAGTAATTATACTATAAGATATAGTAATAGACTAATAGTATATTGTAGTAATTCTATATTATATATAAAATAGGCCATAATGGTGTCATAATGTCATTGGCTAATTGGTGTGGATTACTAATAGTATAATTAGTATTAGTAATATTCATATATATTAATATATATCATAGATTCATAATATACTATATAAATATCATAGTATAATATACCATATATAGTTTTTTTTAATATTATATATAGTTTAATATTCTTATATATATGTATAGATATATGTTTTTTGAATCTTCATTTCGTTACTCATATACGGCGCCAATATGGTTCACATAAATTCATAGTAGTTTAGATTGTAATTTCTGAGAAAATTGAAATTTAAAAGCTCACACAAATTTTTTTAGAAAAAAAAGTGGGTTAAATATGAAGTTAAAAAAGACAAAACAAAAAAAAAAGTCCAAAATCTAACTCCGCTCCGACAAGTCGGAGTCGAAGGCGAAGTGGAGTCTGTATATCTTGGAGTCGGAGTCGGAGGTCAGATTCAACCTCCAACAAAATCGGAGTCGGAGTTGGAGGTTGGGCCCTCCAACTCCAAAGTAGTCGGTACTCAGCTCTAACTTGATCAGTGACATGAGATTCTTTCTACAAGTAATATTTATCATTTGATAAATGTTTTATTCACAAAAAAATTTTATAAAAATAAATGATGTGACATAACTTGGTACATTAACTTGTAAAATTAATTTTATTATAAAATAAATTTAATATATCATATAAAGCCATGTAAATTTATTAACGTTTATAAAAAAAAAATTGTAATGATAAGACTTCTCTTACCCTTTTAAAACTTTCAATATTAAAAAGGAGCTCAAACGGCCAAAGTGTTGCAAGGACCTAATGATTGATTTTTCGAACAAAGTAAACTAATCACAATGGTGATAGCAGTACAATTACTACTACTGTTGTGGCCGGCCAATTCCTTCCGGTGATTGCTCATGATAGTGACAAAGTGGAGGAGACAAATTAAAGAGTGCCTGGTGGATTCATATTAATGCAGTAAAATCAAAGTAAACAGTAGTTTGAGATACCAAGTTATAAAAGACACGTGCTATTCTCCACCAAGCACTTTAGAGATCGAATTCGGTATATATAATAACAGTTTTGCTAAATACAACCGGCCAGCGGAACCGCCGTGCAACCGGCTGACATGTGGCATCTGACAGAAAAAATAAAATAAAATCGAGAAGCGACTGAACGACATTAACAAGCCCTCTTCTGACTGAAACAAGCACTCCCTCTCTGAAACAAGCACTCCCTCCGACTGAAACAAGCCTTCCCTCCGACTGAAATTAGACGTCAGACAAGAGCCTCCTCACTAATCCTCAGCTCCACAGGCTTCCCTACAATGGGTTTGTCGCCAGAGTTCTCTTTCTGCTTGTTTTCGAAGAGGTTGATAAGAAATGCGAGCCACGAAACCGTGGGGCAGTCCCTGCCATTCAGATTTCAGACGAAAATAGACAAAACACGAAGGAGGGAAGAATTCAGATTTCAGAAGCCAAAGAACACATCCGTACAATCATTCTTTTTGCGTCGTCGTCTTTGGCTCTAGAAGAACTGAACGACCTGCTCGTCGTCGCGTGAACAACTGGTTCACTCTCTGTCGTCACCGGTTCACTCTCCGGCCAAATCCCTACCGCGGTGGGTGACCTCCCTTCCTCGAAACGCTCGTTATCCACAAACAGCCCAACCTCACCGGTCCCATCCCGCCCGCCATTGCCAAGCTCCATCACTTTTCTCAGGCTCAACAGGAACAACCTCTCCGGCCCAATTCCTGACTTCCTCAGCAAGCTCAAGAACCTCACCTTCCTCGACCTCTCCTTCAACAACCTCTCCGGTTCTATCCCACCCTCACTTTCCCTGCTTCCAAACCTCAATGCGCTTCACTTGGACCGTAACAAACTCACCGGAAGGATCCCCTCCTCTTTCGGTACGTTTAGCAAGGTAACAGACTTGTACCTCTCTCACAACAAACTATCCGATCCAGTCCCAAACTCGTTCGCTAACATGGACTTCAACGTCATAGACCAGTCGTGTAATATGGAAGGAGACGCGTCCGTGGTTTTCGGCTCAAACAAGACCATGCAGATCGTGGACCTGCCGAGGAACTTGTTCGGGTTCAATTTGTCCAAGGTGAAGTTCCCCAAGAGCTTGACTTCGTTGGATCTTAACCACAACAACGAGGGTGCTCAGCCTTCTTCACCGCGAGAATAAAATGAAAGAGAGAGAGAGAGAGAGAGAGAGAGAGGGTGCTCAGACCAACGAGGGAGGAAAAAAATGTTTCAGAGAGAGGGGCGGGGGGCGAAAAAGAAAGACTTCTTTTTTCTTCTGAAATGCATAGATGGTTGGCTTGAGAAAAACGTGCGATTTGATGAATTCAAATGAAACGGTACGTTTAATATCCACATAGGCACCGGTTTCCCAAGGTTCCCCAAGGGCGGTTGTACACAGCATTTTTCATATAATAAAGACATGCATTATCTTAGTCTCATATTATTGGTATTTTCTTCGATCCCAGTAAGAGTAGACGTTTTAAATTAATCATCCTTTTATACCTGTGGAAATAATTGTAAGGACCCAAAAGTAGGTCGAGGAATTTGTTCAGAACCTAATTATAATGAATTAGCGGAAGTGCATGCATGGTAAAGAGAGGCATGTCCAGCCTCTGAATTAAGGCCACACAAAATGGATTTAATTAGTTGAGTTCCCACTGTAAGATAGGACGCATGAGGGCCTTACAGCTCTAGCTACTTTAGGGAATAATTACGAGGATAACATGCACTCATGCACTACTGTCTTACGCACCATCACAATTCAGACACGACTGAGGTGATCAAACTTGCGGGTGATACCATGAAAAAAGTTGATTAAAAAACTCATTCCATTTCTACCATCAAATTTGTGTGAAATCACCGGCCCCTTATAGCTCTTCTATGCGTTTAGGCAGTCTCTCACTCATTTGATATGTAGAGTATTTAATTAAATAAATAAAATATAGAGTCGGGATTGAACTCATGATCTTTGCTATGACACTATATAAAATTATCATTTATTCTAAAAATTTAAATTGATGGAAGATATAGACTTTATTATTTATATTATATTCTTGACCTTTTCAAAGTTTTTCATCACTTACAAAAAAAAATTAGAGTAAAAGACAATTAATATAACATTGATATTTTATTAGATGTTATATTCTAGATATGCTAATGCTAATAATTTGATTATTTTATATTTAACAAGTCCAACTATTCTTGGGAGTTAAACAGATTTACGACCTGTTGATTAATCCGAAGAGTAAATACCAAAATCTCAAGCTAAATATGGAGCAAATCATGTATAAGAAAGCACAACATACGTTAATTTTTTTCCAAGCACAAGTCTAACAATATTAATACAACTTTTTTAAATTTTAAAATAAAAATAGTATTATAACAATATTTCAACTCTCTCATTTTTTAAAATCTAATAAAATATCTTAATTTAAATTATTTTACTGATAATCTCGTATCATTTCCCAAACATCCTTACAAGCAAAGGCCAAGAAAAGATTGCAATACAGATAGTACGCGTATGGATCACAAATGGGTCGGTCCATAGTTAAGTTTTCGTCCGCTTCTATTCTTTGTTCCTTTCTCTTAGGGTGCGTTTGGTTGTTGAAATGAGTTGAGTTGAGTTGAGTTTAGATAATAAAATATTGTTAAAATATTATTTTTAAATATTTTTATTGTTTTGAAATTTGAAAAAGTTGAATTGTTTATTATATTTTGTATTGAAATTTGAAAAAATTGTAATGATGAGTGAGATGAGATGAGTTTGGTTAAGGAACCAAACGAAGCCTAAAGTAGGCATTTATATCACAGACGACTCGTTGACTTGGAATTTTCTCGTCCAAGTTGAATGCGTTTGGGCTCAATCGGTCCCACTCACCTTTTTTTTTTTTTTCAATGGAGTTAAAACAGCGTGCACTCAATTTATTACTCCCATATCACTAAACTCAGAACCGGTCGGGTGCAAAATTCCAATTTACACTGGCCAATAGAATCTTGACATATATGAGGTTTATATACCTTATGGTGGGTACTAGTCTACTGAAGCAGCTCTCTTCATTTCTCTATACTCTCCCCGCGCCATCTCCCCTTTTTTCTTCTCTTCTCTACGCAACGCCTCTCCTGATCCTCCTCTCCTACGCCCTCTCCTTTTTCTCCTCTCCGTCGAGTGCTTTAGACAAACAGGTGGTGGGCTATTAGCAGGTAAGGAAGATACATCAAATGTATTAGCGACCAACAGAGGATTTCCCTCAATCATAACCTTCAAAAATCTCGAGAGTGGTGGGTGAAAGATTGTTTCCACACAAATCCAACAACCTTAACAATTTCAATTCAGTGAAGTTATTAGTGAGTGCGGGTTCATTACTGATGAGTGCAACCTTGGTCTTCTCGGTCTGCTGCTCAACAGCCACAGAGGCACTTATGATTCCCACACCATGTTTCCTTGTAGAATTACAAAGAAAACCTGGTGTCTTAAGGTAGGGCGAAGAGAACCCAGAAAAGGCCTCCATTGAGAGAGAGAGAGAGAGAGAGAGAGAGAGAGAGAGGGGCAAGGGAATGGGTTTTGGCCTAACGTCAAGAGAGGGAAGTGAGAAAACGGAGAAGAAAGAAAGACCGAACTGTGTGAATGCTGATTCTCTACATGCGATTCTATTCTTCAATTTGCTACAATTCTTACGTGTCAGCTCATTATTTGTGGGTGTAAAAAATTTCACCCATCCGGCTGGTAGCCTCTCCCTATTACTAATTCACATCATCAATATTAGCAGCAGACTCGGCGCCTCTGAAAAGTCATTAATCTTCATTAATGCTTAGTTTGAAAAATTATTACTAATATTTTAATTGAACCACATTTGTAATTTGATTACAATTATATTTTCAAACACACAAAATTTCTCATTTTAATTTATTTCATCTTTTTATTATAAATTCATTATTTAAATTTATTTTTAAAGTGGGACTTATATTTAGATAAAAATCCATAAAACTTTCATTTCTTTACTATTTTGTCATATTTGATACCCTAGAAAAATCGCACCAAATATTGTGGATCATGAGGCTGCCAAAAAACAATTAGGTCCATTACCATTGATCAAGCAAGCAAGTTATAGAAAACCATTACATTAGTTACTGTTGGGGACCAATTATGGTTGAGTAGAGTTGGCGAAACACGATCCCATCCGAATTTCTGACTGTATTTAGATATCATAAAGAAAATCCAGAACTCATAACAGAATACTCTACTTGTTTAAAAAAATCAGAAAATTAAGGTAGAATTTAGATAGAGAGTCGAGATAAAATTTGATAATTGAATAAAAATTTTTTAAAATTTTTTTTAATATTATTATTATTTTAAAATTTTAATAAATTAAATTATTTATTATTTTAAAATTTTAAAATAATTTATTATTTATTATATTTTATATCAAAATTTTAAAAAAATTATGATAATTAAATAAGATAAGATGAATTAAAATAATCAATAATTAAGGCCTCATTTATTTTTAAAAAATATTTATCTCATCTCAATTTCATCATTACACTTTTTCAAATTCTAATATAAAATAAAATAAACAATTCAATTTTTTCAAATCCATCTCATCTTATCTCATCCAATTATTATAATTTTTTAAAATTTTAATACAAAATAAAATAAATAATTTAATTTTTTAAAATATTAAAATAAAAATAATATTAAAAAATATATTTTAATAATACTTTATTTTATTTTTTAATTTTAATTTCACACATTTCGTCTCATCTCAAAACGAGACTTAAGAGTTGAAAAAAGGTGACAGCGACAGGAGTTTTATTTTTTTCTATTTGTTTCTTGAGAGGTGGGGGCGTTGGGGAGGGGTGACTCCATTGTCTTTATATAAGGAACCAGCTCCCATTCTTTCACTCCATGAACTACCCACACCTCCTCTGTATATCTAACCATCGTTATGGCACACTCTCTTCAATACTAGTCCTAAAGTTTCTTCCTTTTTCTTCTCCTCCTCCTCCCCCTCCCTTAGAGCCTGCGTTTGATTTAACATGTGTTGTTCGTGAAAAAAGAAGGAAGATTCGGCAGAATCACTGTTTGTTTCTATTTGGTGCGTTAAAAGGCAAGTTATTTGTTTGCTCAACTTTTTATACGAGCTTTTTATCTTATGCTTTTTTAAGTTACTGTAAAGCAAAAAAAAAAAAATTATTTGAGCCTTATAAAACTTGGGTTCTCTATTGGGTTTCAGATTGTGGACATGTTAAACGAGATTGACTCGAAAGATACCGATATTAAATCCTTTTGCGTCTTTTTTCGAAGTCCGAAGCCTAAATTATCTAACGCGGACTTCTGATTCTTCGTTTTTTTTTTCTGTTCTTTTTGCGCATCCTTTACTTTTATGTCAAATGTTCTAAAAACCACCTAAAAAGAAAATGGAAAGAAAGGAAGTTCCTCGAAGTCAAGAACTTCTTGAAGTACGGGAAAATTGATAACGTGATTTTTTAAGAAGATTTCACGTCTTTAATCATTTTTCTTCTTGAGGTTCCAGAATTTTCGTTCTATTTCTCCTCTCCCACTTACTTTATGTTTGGTTGCTAAGAAAAATTAAAGACTTTTTTTTTTTTTTTTATATCCTCTGAAACTTCTTTCCAACCTCTTCGAATTCCTGGCTGATGAATATCTGAACCACCTTTGACCTCTATATACTAAGCTACCGGACCACAATAAATAAATAAATGGAAAGTACTGCATTCTGTGGTAAAGATTTTTCTTTTGTTAATATATATTGTATTCTCAAGTCAGGATATTTGCTTGGACGTTGCTACGTCCACAGATGATGAAATCCTCTACCGAACACTTCAAATCAATTTTTTATATTTTTTATATTTTTTTATCTTTTCTTTCACTATTTTTTTAAACTATTTAAACATTTTAAAAAAATCACATATTCATTTAAAAATACTTACTTAATTATCAAATAAAAAAATTAAAAAAAAATCTGTAAAGAATTTCGGTGGATATCTTTTATGGGAGTTTTCCTATTTGCTTATTGATTAGAAACTTTATGAGCTGGAGTTTTGTGGTCATCTCATAGTTTTCTTTTGGGGGTCCTCTGGGTTTGTATTTTTGGGGCGTGCCCTGGTTTCAGCGACTATTGCTGTCTGTTTGCAGCTTTTTCCCTGCATAGGTAGACCTTCCATTGTCTATCTTTTTATGAAGATCGCTATAAATTTAGTTGTTGTACTTTCAAGGAACAAAGAGAACAGTTTGTAGATTAGGAGAGAGAGAGAGGTTTGTCCAAAACCTTTATTTGTTATATTGCCACCAAAACTATTACCGAGTATTAGGAGAGGGGTAGGGAGAAGAAACTTTGATGGGAGTCCACGTGTTCCATAATTTAAGCCAAAACTAATACTTTAAACAGAGTTTTTCATCATAGGTTGATAATTGTGATTGTGAATTTATTGACTCACGGACTTCCTATGCTCTCTTGGTCAATTTCTCACGCTTCTTTTAGCTTTATCATGCATGTGTGATGTGGCCCTCAAATAACAAATTTGAAATTCATCTGCTTCCCCCGTATAGATATTTGGGACCGTGGAAAATTCTAGCCCCCTTCTCTTGTCTTCTTCTTAATTAACCTGATCTTTCATGTCTGTTTTACTGTCACAACTCACAAGTCTAATAGTTTCAACTCGGATGAACTAAACTCAGGAAAAAAAACACTCGGACTAGCTAGCTCACCGACTGACTTTTCTGGGTCACATGTTGATGCTTTTGTCATATATGACTCACATATTGATCTCTTTTTCTCCTCATCTGTTCTACTTCTCAGTTCTTAAGGAATTAGAACACGGTGCAAGAGATCGTGTGACGTAGAAGAACTAGTAATGGCTAAGGAACTGCAAGTGCTTAATGCTCTTGATGTTGCCAAAACACAATGGTACCATTTCACAGCAATTGTGATCGCTGGCATGGGCTTTTTCACTGATGCATATGATCTCTTTTGCGTCTCTCTTGTGACCAAACTGTTGGGCCGCTTGTACTACTACAAGGAAGGCTCTGCAAACCCTGGCTCTCTGCCTTCAAATGTCTCGGCTGCTGTTAATGGTGTTGCCTTTTGTGGAACCCTTGCAGGCCAGCTCTTTTTTGGCTGGCTTGGTGATAAAATGGGCCGCAAACGTGTCTATGGCATGACCCTCATGCTAATGGTCATTTGCTCAATTGCCTGTGGCCTTTCCTTCGGGAAAAATCCGGATTCTGTTATGGCTACATTATGCTTCTTCAGGTTCTGGCTCGGCTTTGGCATTGGAGGTGACTACCCGCTTTCTGCCACTATCATGTCTGAGTATGCTAACAAAAAGACCCGTGGAGCCTTCATCGCTGCAGTGTTTGCAATGCAAGGTTTTGGAATTCTGGCCGGTGGGATGGTTGCTATTATAGTTTCAGCAGCTTTCAAGGCCAAATACCCTGCCTCAGCTTATCAATTTGATCCAATTGGTTCCACTCCTCCAGAAGCTGATTATGTTTGGCGCATAATTGTAATGTTCGGTGCAATCCCAGCTGCTCTTACTTATTACTGGCGCATGAAAATGCCTGAAACTGCTCGATACACTGCCTTGGTTGCAAGGAATGCCAAACAGGCAGCTGCTGATATGTCCAAAGTTTTGCAGGTTGAATTGGAAGCAGATCAGGAGAAAATTGAGGACAGAGGAGGACGAAATGATTTTGGATTGTTCTCTATGCAGTTTGTTCGCCGTCATGGGCTTCATTTGGTTGGAACCACAACCACTTGGTTCTTGCTAGATATTGCTTTCTACAGCCAGAATCTATTTCAGAAGGATATTTTCAGTGCCATTGGTTGGATTCCTAAGGCAAAAGAAATGAGTGCCCTTGATGAGGTATTCCGAATTGCGAGGGCACAAACTCTTATAGCTCTATGCAGCACTGTGCCAGGATATTGGTTTACCGTGGCTTTCATTGACAAGATCGGGAGGTTCGCCATTCAATTGATGGGGTTTTTCTTCATGACTGTCTTCATGTTTGCCTTGGCCATTCCTTACCATCACTGGACCATAAAAGCCAACCGAATTGGGTTTGTTGTGATGTACTCCCTCACATTTTTCTTCGCCAATTTTGGTCCAAATGCCACTACATTCGTGGTCCCTGCAGAGATTTTCCCGGCAAGGCTAAGGTCAACATGTCATGGTATATCAGCTGCAGCCGGAAAGGCTGGGGCAATAGTTGGCGCATTTGGATTTCAGTATGCAGAAAAGGGTATTGGAGTAAGAAATACACTCATAATCCTCGGTGTGGTCAACTTCCTTGGAATTGTGTTTACATTCTTGGTGCCTGAATCAAAAGGAAGATCATTGGAGGAAATGTCTGGTGAAGCTGAAGAAGAAAATGGAGCTGCTACAGAGCCAAAGAAGCTGGCTGGTTAAGACCTTAGAACTTAAGTGTACCCCCTTAACTCGGCCTTCTCTTTATCTAACCTGTCTAGTAGAATTCGTGAAAATTTCACTGGAAAAGTACGTTTGTGTATGTAAGCGCTTACATATCATCTGAGGTGCTGCTCTTTTTTAATCTAAATATGGAATAAGCACTTTTCACGTTGGTTGCTTTTCTTGCTTTGTGCAACTGTGGTCTTTGTTGTAGGATGAAATTATGTCTTCTTTTTTTGTTTAATCTTTTGTAATACTGCAATTGGAAGTATAAAAGAAACCTTTATAGATACATTCCCTCTTTCTCCTGTAATTTTTTTTGGATTTCATCTATACGTCACAATTAAGCATAATCTTCCACTATAATCATCACAAAATAATACTGCTGCTGTTTTTCCCCTCGTTATTCTCGTTATCATTTTTCAGATTGCCTAGAAGGGAATTGAAATTCAAAAAATGAGCCATTTCATCTTTATGCTTCCGCTGTCTTCTCAGCAACAAATCCATTGCTGTTTGACGTTTGTTGTGTGAAAGCGAAAATTTTCGTTGAACTCAAATTAGTGGTTGCTTATAGTTAATGATTCTACATTGAAAGACCCATTAGTTCAAGCGCGTTGGCGTCATTGTTATTGTGTAACCGTGTGATGGACGGCTGATTGTGAAGTAATCTCAGCCCAGCCTCATCACTGAGGTTATCATGTATGGAATAATCAATTTTGTACAGATTCCAGTTAAAAGTAAGCCTAGTCTACATACAGTGTAGTCTTGAGACTGGTCGTGATCAGTCCTCTGGACCTTGTGGGGGAGTGTTTTATTTCCCGTTTTACAAAAAGTCCTGTAAAAGTGGAGAGAATTTGGTTAAAGTTTCACACACCTTTGTCCCTTCTCGCAGTGAATCATTATGCCACCATTAATGAAAAATGAAGACCTTTCACACATTTTGGTTACTTTATAGCCATTCGCTTTCTTTCTTTGATAGATTGTACAAACCAAAGGACCCAAGTTTCTTTTTGAACTGTTTCTGCTATTTTCCGGAGGACTTTATAGACGCCAAACATACGGGAAATCTTCAGAACCAAACCGCGTTGTCTTTATTAGGGGTGCGTATGCATGTGAATGTTTCACTGGGCCCATCCCCTTTATTGCTTCATCGAATTCAAAATTGCAAGGGACCCATTGATATAGACCCCATACCGGCAACAAGTGTTCGCGTTCCCTTCTGCATGGCTCTTGAATAGATAGCAAAGGAATCCAAGTTTCCTTTTATGATTTCATTTCTCAAAAACCTTTTTTCTATTCCTCAAAGCAAAACACAGGATTTTTATTTTTTTTTTCCTTTCTCTCACGTCAATCATTGGAGGGCTCCATTGATAATTAGATTCTATAACTACGAAGCGTCGAAGAAGTTTCTAATGAGTCCACTGATCAACTTATGGTGGACAACTGTCTTGGTGGTAACCAGGAAATGACTGAAGATTCATATATATAAATATATATATATATATATATATATATATGTTCCGAACTAACTTTGCAATGAAATTAAAAGTAAAGATACAAGATAAGATAAGGGAGTGGAGCTAAGAAAAAAACCTTATTCCAGCTAATAAAGAGCAATTGAAAAAAGAAAAAAAAAATCTAAACTCCAAGTCCAAACACCTTAACAAAGTTGTCAAGCCAATACCATGCTCAGCTTCTTCCAGCCTTAATGTTTTGTGGAGGTAACAGATTAATCATTTATATCCATACATTTATTCAAAGATTGATTCACATGTCTGCCAGAGTGGCGGCCTCCACCTCCCAGTGAAGGCCGGAGGGAGCTTTTTGAAGAGACGAGACCGTGATTTGTTGCTAAAATATCTCTACGAGATTACAGTAAATACATGATTATAGTTTTATATGTAAACATTGTATCCGTTACATAGCAGCAGCTGTATATTTCCTTCTATAGTTTCTGTACAGCTAGAAGCAGAGCTGTAAATGTCAACTTTTGATTACTGTAAACACTAAATAAATCAATGCGAAGGCCATAAAAACTGTAGGCTATTTCATTTACACTTTTACCTTTCAAGTGCCGACTGGAAAAGATCAAAATCAATCGTCTTCTATTGAAGCACATAGATGATATAAGTTGTCAAGTGTTGCTCTAATGTTTCCAGGTCGGTTTGATGAGAAATGATAGTTTGTTCTTTTTTTTTTCCTAAGAGCCGGCCGGTAGCCACATGTCAAATGGCCCCATCCCAAGTTTATTGATGTGCCCTGTCTTGTGGCGGAGGAAAATCGTAGTTACAAGTGAAGCATCTGGGGGTGTAAAAATAAGAAAATAAAAACCACCCAAATACAAACCAACTAAAAAACCAGAGCAAAAACAAATCTAAACAATCCATAGACAGAACTCTAAGAAGCCTATAAAAACAGTGCAATAATCTAACAAGACCAACCGAATCAAGAAATACGCAAGTCTGCCAATCCCACTCAGTCCAGCCTATACAAACCACGGCCCTCACAGCCTAATTGAGATACCTCTCTAACCATATTATTCACTCCGAAGGTCCCCCTCACGAGCAAGGAAGACTGCAACTTTATTGCTCTCTATAAAACAATGACTAATACTGTAATCAAATTCATCAAGTAATATCAACAGTTTGTCCCAGAAGTCCTAAAGATACCATACTGTGCAAGCTTTAGCCAATATCCAAGAAACCACCACCAAAGAATCACATTCAATATCAATACAAAATAAACCCAACTCCTTACACCAATTGATACCTTCCAAGACGGCCCGAAACTCAGCTTTATTATTAGAACAAAATCCAAGAGACTTGGAAAAGGCGAAAATAAGCTTACCATTGATAAAGCTTACTCAGTCCAGCCTATACAAACCATGGCCCTCACGGCCTAATTGAGATACCTCTCTAACCATATTATTCACCCCGAAGGCCCCCTCATGAGCAAGGAAGTCTGCAACTTTATTGCTCTCTCTAAAACAATGACTAATAGTGTAATCAAATTCATCAAGTAATATCAACAGTTTGTCCCAGAAGTCCCAAAGATACCAAACTGTACAAGCTTTAGCCAATATCCAAGAAACCACCACCAAAGAATCGCATTCAATATCAATACAAAATAAACCCAACTCCGTACACCAATTTATACCTTCCAAGACGGCCCGAAGCTCAACTTCATTATTAGAACAAAATCCAAGAGACTTGGAAAATGCGAAAATAAGCTTATCATTGCAATCACGGTGAATGATAGCTACGGTTGTGAGTGCTCAAGTGCACCACAATCATTTTGAAAAAAGTGAATATATATAAGACCCACATAAAAATAATAATAATAATTTTTTAATAGTAAACTCCACTTTTTTTCATAGTGACTATACGAAACTTGCACACTCCTCGACTGCATGTAACATTACTCTAACATGGTCATACCCTAAAAACTGCCCACTTAACCTTTTTTTATTATTATTTTTGGTCGTCTTTTCTTTCTTTTTTATACAGATGCTAAAGCCCATTAGCACGATTTATATGAACCGCACGAGCTCATAGAGAAACCAGACCCATTCTAAAGCAGCCTCTAATAGATTCAATGGCCTGCTTCTCTGTCTAGACTCTAGCCCACAGTCAAACCCAAGGGTAGTAGTCATAAAGCCCATTTTCTCTCTCACTTTTTTTTGGGATGCAATCTTACTCTGTTCAAAACTCAATTTGTAAGATTATTTGTTATCTCCACTGCCACTCACCCACACCTCTCCCCACTCCCCTCCCCACCCATTGCGGTGGCTGCAATCCAATCCATAGGGTGGCCCTCTACAGCATCCCGTAGTCATCCTGGCCACCCATAGGCTGGGGGATAATCCCGCGTCGTGGGTAGCTTTTTCCCCTTAATTATAATTTTTTGAGTTTCTATTTGTTCAATTTACAGCTTGCGTTTAAATTTTTGGTTTTCTAGTTTTAGTTTTGTTATTTTTTATTGTCTTTTTTCTTATTTAAGTTGACTATTTCCAATTTTTTCCAATTTTATTTTTTTTTTCTAATTTTTAAAAAATATTTTTCAATATCTAAAGTATTTTTAATTTTAAGAAATGAGTTTTCGTGTTTATTTTGTATATTCTTTAACGTTTAAGTTTTTAAAGTTTTTGTTTTTTGGTTTAGTTTTTGGAGGTTTTTCCAAACATGATTGGCTTGTAACATGACAAATAGGTATCATGTTAGCATTTTCCATCACAAAGTTAATAGAAAATATATGTAGAGGTCAATTTGAAATAACATGAAGCAACAATTTTAGAATTTTCACAACATGGGCCAGTCTGTGATTAGAGCAAAACTCTAGACCAGTTTGTAAGATTCTCTGCCATTCCCACCAGAATTTTATGGTCCACATTTGTCGCGTGGAGGTTCCCTTCTACCCCAACATCCCAACACACAAAATGAAAAGAAATTATTAAATAATTTTAAACTTTACATTTTGAGCTTATCCATTTTAGACGTGGAAAAGTTTACACACTCTTTATACATCTATGTTTTAAATTGAATATATTTTTTTAAAAATAATATTATTTTAATAAATTATTTTATAAAAAAAAAGTGATTTATTCAGAACTTAATTGTGTAAAGAATTGTAAAAATAGTTTTATATTATAAAACAAAAAATCTTTCCAACTTCCCACTATTCACCACTTGTCCCAAATGATGAGAATATGTAAAATTTTATTATTTGTATTATATTCTTAACAATCTCCTCCATGTACAGGCCAGACTCATTCTTAATAAGTTGATCCAACATGTGAAATATTAAATGGGATAGTGTAGACTCAAGATTTGAATTTATACATTTACTCTGCTATCATATGAAATTATTATTTGTCATAAAAGTTTAAGCTCGTGAGAAAATATAGATTTTATTATTTGCATTATATTCTTATTTAAGCTCTTAATTATTTTTGTTTGAAAATATGGATGGAAACTTTGATCGAGTCCATGTCCTATATATGAAACAATGGTAACGAAAAACATAGAAGATTGTATCACATACTTAATCAGATAGGGTAGCATCAATCATGATCGCTTTTTAAATGTTAGTTCAAATTATTAAATTCATGTAAAGCTCTTCTACAGATGTATGTAGATAGTTTTGCTGTTTTGTACGTAATCAAGTATGTCATATAGTGAATGGCATTAAACCTACCCACCAAGAAAGTGCATGTGCAGTGAAATTAGGGAAATAGTTATTTAGGTCACGGGGGGGGGGGCCTCGCTGCCTTCATGTAGAACAGCTTGGGTTACATCAACGTCTTTTCACCCTCCAATTCTTAAATTCGATTCCCAAGTTGAAGCCTCTATTATTCGCTGTTTGTGTCATCCAATTCGTCACAAGGCCCTCTCTCTTCGTGCCTGCTGACGTTTTCTAGCCAATACCAACGTTGGGGAAAAAGAAAACTATAAATCAAAGAGAGATACAAACAAAGTTTCTTGTTCACCGCTGCCTGCATGCCAAGTCAATAACTTCTTTGTGTCCAACTGAAAACAACATCAGATTGGCACGGTTTTATTTTGATAAGAAATTAATTGGAGGATGGATGTTCCTTTCAGTATTTGATTGAGTGAGCTGTCGATTTCCATTATTATTTGCCAACCGGGAAAAAATTAACACATTATTACGTTTTTAATTGAATGTGAAATCAATAAAATAGTTTATATTCTACACTAATAAATACTATTAAATTTCGATTAGTAGTTGTGTCGTAGGGAGAGGGCATGGGCCATGACCCCTTGGGCAAGTTTCGATTAGACTTTCTGACGAATATTCTGTCGTGCCAAACGGATCTTGACTCTTTTTCAATCCAGAATGTATGGAACACGTCGAGGAAGACCAGTGGCATCACATAATATTTATATAAGTTTATGGGCGATGGTGACAGTAAATTTATGTTTTTTTTTTTTTAAATAAATAAATTTATGTATTGGATAGTGGGAAGTAATGGAATTTGATTTTTGCAATATTGGTTTTGCTTACTTTGGTGAACAGAATATACTAATAATACAATGATTTTTAAGTATTATTATCTTTAGATTCATGGATACATATAATACGAACTGGTATAGACTTAAAAGCGTATAAAATTTGATATAGTAAGCTCCAATTGGTTGAAACTAAATAATTATTATTTAAAAGTAATTATATAAGGATGATTTAACTTGCCCCCCACGCTGCTGCGGCGATAACGTGCAGTCTGTAATTTTTATTTGAGAAATACTTTCGTATTGTATTTTTATTTGTATCAACAGTTGGAAGAGGTGTGTTATTTACTCAAAGTCAAAGTTTGGGGTCATAAATTCTAAAATTATAAAGTCATAAAACACCCCCAAAAATCCATGGCCCCATACTGAACTCCTCCTAAACGGGGGGGAAAAAGTTAAAACGCAGTTTTTGGTCAACGACGGATTGTAGTGATGAACGCCACGTGTATAATGGGTTCAGGATTTTCCATGCGAGTTAGATAAGTTATTAATAGACTGCTGGTGCAGGGATACAGGATTCGGCAACCTTTTCTGATAGCATGCCGATCCCTTGGTCCGCCCCCTTTTTTTTCGAAGTTCCAATACAAAAAATTCATAAGTACGGTGGGGCAGCTCATTTACACACTGGAAAAATAATATAATAACAATAATAAGTACGGCATAATTTTGGATAAACAAATTGATACTGATAATCGAATAACAACATTGATAAATCCGATAATAGACAGCAATTCTACGACAGCTGATCTCCTCTCTCCTCACTTTAAAATAAAGCCCACAATAGTTAACACTTTTTTTCTTTTTCTTTGTCCTCTTTACTGAGGTGGACCCACGCTTCCTCGTTTCCTCAACCTACTCTTGATGTTTATAAGCTTTTTTTTTTTTTTCGATTTATTTTATTTTATTTCTACTATACATCAAATATTGAGGATTTGATCTAGTACCTTCTATATAGATTCAGACAGTATTTAAATATTAAATTAAATTGAGTTGAATCGAGTTGAGATAATAAAATATTATTTATAATATTATAATTATTTTTAAATTTAAAAAAATTAAATTATTTATTATATTTTATATTAAAATTTAAAAAAGTTGTAATGATGAATTAAGATGAATTTATGTTCCAAATGTAGCCTTAAGGTTGGGTTTGATTTTTTGAATATATAATTCAAATGAAATAAGATGAGATATTTTGAATAGTAATTGAATAAAATATTATTATAATATATTTTTTAATATAATAAAGTTGAATTATTTATTATATTTTGTATTGAAATTTAAAAAATTGTAATGATAATTGAGATAAATTAAGATGGATTTATGTTCCAAACGTAGCCTTAAGGTTGGGTTTGGTCCTTTGGATACAAAATTCAGATAAAATAAGATGAGATATTTTGAATAGTAATTGAATAAAATATTATTATAAAATATTTTTTAATATTATTTTTATTTTAGAATTTGAAAAAATTGAATTATTTATTATATTTTTATATAAAAACTTGATAAAACTGTAATGATTAAGATGAGATGAAATGATTTAAAAGTTTTGTGTAAACAAATAGAGTAGACTCTCGAGATTGCATGTATTGCATCAATAGGTGTTAATTATCCTCAGTAGGGGTGTAAATTTAAATCGGAAAATCGGTCCGAACCGGACCGGTTTTATCGGTTTTGAATCGGTCCGGTCCGGAACCGGTTCTTATATTTTATAAACCGGCCGGAATCGGTCCGGTTCCGGTTTTGGGATTTTTCAGACCGGACCGGACCGGTTGATAAAATATATATAAAAAAATAATATTTTATATATAAGTTTTATATAGAATTTATAATTATATGTGAAATATATATATAATATAATTATATATCATATATGAAATAATTTCATATTATAATTTATAAATTATAACATAAAATGTTAATCTTAAATATAAACATTTGTAATTTGTTTGATCATATGCTATTAATATAATTATATATAAGTTAATGTTATTATAAAATAAAAATTTAATCTTAAAAATGAAAATGTAATTGATCATGTATTATATAGTTATACTAATATATAGTTTATAACTAATACTAATATATACTAATATATAACTATCTAATAGTCTAATATTATACTAATATCAATTTTACATTTTAAAAAAAACCAGAAAACCGGACCGGACCGGAAACCAGTAAAATCGAAAGTACCAGTTTAGGGAGGTAACCGTGCGTAATCGGTTTTGAAAAATATAAAACCGATCATACCGGTTCAGTTTAAAATTTTATCCAAAACCGAACCGTACCGGACCAGTTACACCCCTAATCCTCAGACTTTCTTATGTTTTTTTAGATTCAATATAGTTAATAGATTTAAGACTATCTTTCGTTTCATGGTACTCTCCTTCGTAAGAACGAGAAAACGAGTTAGGACAGTAAAGAAACCACAATTTAACGTGACTGCTCCCCTTGAACTCTTCTAGAATCATGGTTATGGGTACAAACTAATTTATTACTCTTGCTCTTAATATAAAATTATGAGATCCAAACATCTCCTCAAATAATTTGATCTTTTTTAATCAAGTTTTTTAAATCATCCAATAAATAAATGACACATCAATTTCTATAAAAAAATAAAATAAAATAAACCCCACACAATCAAATCTATTTAAAATAAAAAATCAGATTATAGAAAGAGGTGGGGGAGGCCGGGGGTGGATGGGTGATGATTCATCCGCCCCAAATGGTCCGTCCACAACCAGTCACTACTACGGTTGGACCGTCCACCCTATTTGGGAGGAGACCGACCATCCCTGGCGATGGATCGAACTTGCTGTTTTGTTGGATTGAATGATCTGAGAAGTACTGTTGAGATGATCGAACTTATCCCAATCGAGATGATCTAATCGAATGGTTTATGGTCGATCCACCAATGGGCGAGGGTGGATGTGCAACAAATACTTTTTTTTTTTAATTATGATAAAAGAAATTTATTGAGAATGATTTGATGTCTCCCCGTAGAGGTTCTCACAGAACTCAGAAGATTTACGAAGATAATCAACCAACAATAACCAACCTTAGTGGAACTCCGAAACTTTTCATCATTGTATATTATATCATAACATGTAACATATCCGACGGCCAGAACACTGCCATTTCCACCTTCATCATCCAGAGAAAAAAAGAACAAAAAAGAAGGCGAAGAAGAGCAACTCGAACACAACAAACAGTCTCTTCCTTGCTCTCACTCTCACACTTACTCTCACTCTCTATACGGCTATATCTTCCTGAAGCTTTACACGGCCGGCTTAAGCGAATTAAACTTCTTAAAAAACAACTCGCTTCCAGAAAAATATCTACAAGGGTCTTCAACCACAAGTAATGTACAGTCGCTGCTTATCATTATTTCTTCTTTCTCCAAGCTAGTTCAGTTACCGCTCACTGCTCTGGTCCCTCCTCCACCGCCGCCGGTTATCCATGGGTGTCCTGTTTCAAATAAAACAACCACCACTCAATAATCATCAACTTCTTATAATTTTGTTTAAAACCAAACCCTCCCCAGTTCTTCACTCTGTTGCTACTCCGTTTTTAATCGCTCGTTCAAAACAAAAATCTAAAAAATGGGATGCAGGATATAAAGCGAACTTTCTATTTAATATTTAATTTCCTTTTGGTAATGCGTTACAGCTTTAGGATTCACTGTTTTAATTTATATAAAAAAGTTCTCAGGGCTTCAATTTTCGAAACCTGTTTGGCTATGAGGAAAACAATAGGGAAGCTTCCGCGGCAACCGAACAGAGCATAAGACGAGACAAGCAAACAAGAGGCACTTACTCAGAACTTGCTCCGCCGAGAATCTTCTAGACACGTCCTTGCAGAGCATCCTTCTGAGCAAATCTTTTGCCGCCGGGGACACCGACTGGAAAAATCTAGCCGGAAATCTGAGATTGGCCCTCAGCACCGCCTCGAAGATCTCCACCGCGGAATCACCATAAAACGGCGGGAAACCCGCGAGCATTATATACAAAACGACACCGGCGCTCCACACGTCAACCTTCTCGCAGTAGTCCCTCCCGGCCAAGACCTCTGGCGCCACGTAGTACGGCGTGCCGACGACTCCGCTCATGAGCTCGCCATCCTTGAATATCTCGGCCGATCCGAAATCGGCGAGTTTGAGGCGATTCCACTCGTCGAAGAGGATGTTATCAGGCTTGATGTCACGGTGGGCCACGCCAAGTCGGTGGCAGTGGGCCACGGCCTGTAGGAGCTGGGACATGACGGTGGCGGCCTCGGGTTCGGGCATGGCACGGCGAGTCACGATCCGCTGGTGGAGGTCGTCGGAAGAGCATAGATCGAGGACAATATGAAGGTGCATCTCGTCCTCGTAGAGACCGTGGAGGTTGATGACGTGAGGGTGTGGGGATAGGAGATGAAGGATCTTGGGCTCGATGAGAAGGCACTGGGCGTCCAGCGAGTCGCCCAGGGTGAGCCGCTTGTCGACGGACTTGACGGCGTAGGAGATGCCGGTTTCAGGCGAGAGGCAGCGGAAAACGACGCCGAATCGTCCCCGGCCGATCTCTTCGCACAGCTGGTAGTCTCCGTTTAGAGCCTCGGTCATTCCTTTGGGTTGTGGTGAGGGTGGGGGTGAGTTTTGAGTTTGGCAGGGGGGGCTGCCTGGTAGTGTTTTAAATAAGAGAGATGGTTTCGGAATGTTTTAGGGGAATATTCGCAGCGAGGGCAATGGACAAATGCATACTGTGCACGTGGGTAAATCCAACGGCATGATACGCAGTAACTGTGGAGCCGTGGGATCAGGAAACAGTCAGGTAGTTTGGCTGAATTACGGGAGTGCCCTCGATTTTAGGAGGGGATTCAGGGAGATTCAGGGACTCCGGACTGATGGGAGTCAAGTCCAACTTTGCCTTTATATCGTACAGAAGCAGATGTTGGAGTCGCAGCTATACATATTTTCCTGGAAAATGATAAAAATAACAATTTGTATATAATTATGTAATAAAATAATATTATTTTAAATTTACATTTAAATTTAATTTTTGATTTAATATGTTTAAATATAATAACAAATATTATTATATTTAAAATTGGGTATAAATTTTGAATGGATTATTAGCTTATGACTACCATATTTTGCTGCTAAATTGCTCTGAAACTCATACTCCATGGATTACGAATTTTTTTGGTATGTAATTATTATTTTTTGTTTTCTCATATTTAATCAGATCAATATCTAATTTTTTTTTATTTAAATATTTGATATAGAAAATTATTTAAATGTAGCATATAGAAAGATGTAATTAAAATAACAAATACTATTATTCTTCGTTGATTTTCTCATATATTTAATTTTAAATAATTCTTCATATAAGTATTTGTCCATTTGATATAAAAAACCACTTTGTATGCACCAAAAAAATAAATATGATATTTTCTGATAGATTATTTAAACTAATTTGTGGCTAATTAAATAGTTAGTAGCCCAGTAATCTGGATAAAAGAAAAATGCTAGTTGAACTTATAAAAGTGATCAATAAAAATGATTGATTAATTTTTTTTTTCTTTTTTTACTTAATAGTTAAGAAAGTGAATATTAATAAATTTCTATTTTTTCTATTTTTTAAAAAATATTTAAAAATATATAAAAAATTAGTAAAGAAACAAAAATACAGTTACACTTATCGATTAAAATCTTCGGTTGAATTATGGTTCCCTGTAACACTATCTAATTTGGATAAGAATGGGATCAAAGGTCCTACTGGATTGATCAAGGTTATCGCATTGTCTGCTCAAGTACATCATGCATGTGTAAATTAAATCAGTAGCCAATAGTGTAGTTTCCGTCTCTAATCTTGATTCTTGCATGCTAAATATGTATATATAATTGGAGAGTAGCAGTACTACTTCAAAACATTCCAGGTAGCTGGTACATCTTTGTCACGCTGATAGATAGGTGCAATGCTTATATATTGCTAGCTATAAGTAATAAGCTGATATGTTCATCTTTCATTGAATTAGATGGTAAATTTAATACAGCGACAGATCATAGAGATCATGATATTATAAATTTATGTATAATTTATATTATTCGAAGATTTTATACAAACAGTGCTATTAAATACTCTAAAATCCTTCTGATTTTTTTATTTCTTTATAAAATTATTTTATTTAGTCAGTAAGAAAAAAGAATATTTATTCAATACAAACACTGATCACTATGATCAAGACAAGGAAATCAGGGGATTTAAATATAAAAACTCATTGAACTAATACCACTATTTGCTCCAGTACTGTGAATTTTAAGAAAATCTCTCGACCACAAAAAGGCATTATTGCAACAACTTATCTATCTCCCACAGTCCCACATATATCTAATATTTAAAGAATGATTGCTTTAAATTATTATGCACAGAACATTTCCAAAACAAACATCATCTGTAGAACCACATGGGAGTCTTGTATTGCTTCTTTTCTTTAGCCAGTCACTGAACGACACATGGGGGGAGGCGCATTATCCAATTTTAAGAATGGTACAAATTAGGTAGGTAGAGACACATCATTGCTGATTTCAGATGGCAATGATGCAGGAATTGAATTTTAAAAATGATAAATGATAAACAGACTACGTTTCTCGTAACATATTTCACAATTATACTTTAAAATGAAAATTATTATTATAAAATATCATATAAAAATAATATTATTTTATAAAAATATCTTCATTTTACATCATATATTATAAAAATATTGTGAAAAGTGTTGTGTGTATCTCTTTAAAAATTAGGTTGATGCATGTTGCTACGAGAAAATGCTGGCTTGCTACTGATCAACATGACTAGCTTTAGCTTCAAGGAGTAACGTGATGGGAATGTATTTGCTATAAAATGCTACTATCCCTTTTGCGTGCATGCAATCAATTAATTAACCTTATTTACAATGCCATCTTCATCCAAAAGCGCGCATGAGAGTACAAGCAGTACAGCTGCGCGCGGAAGGATAGACATAAGTACAGATATGAAGTACTGCAGCATTTAGCTCAAACAAGTCGTATTAAACAATGATGATCATATAAACAGTACATGAGTTAAATATTTAAGACGGAAAGAAAGACAGACAAAATGGTGGTTAAGGTTTTGGTACACACACATATGCATATATATATATATATATATATATATTCTAGGAGGAACCACGTCATCCGAGGATAATTCTAGAGAAATGCTAGCTTCTTCAGTCGGAGTTGATTGCGGGGAAGTGATTAGTGGCAGGTAACCTTATTCTAGTGAGATCCTTGAAAAAGAAGGAAAGAAACAAAACAAAAAAGTGGAAAAGAGGAGATAAGGAAGATCAAAAAGTTGGGATGTGATATGAGGCCCTGCTTTTCATGACTTTTGGAGGAAGCAGAGGCCAAATGATCTATTGAGTTGTGTGGAAGTAAGATTCAAAATGCCGCTACGGAATCCGGACAATGGAAGGTACAAAAGTAGGCCGATAATTACACAAAATGCATGCCAAGACTTTTAATTCCGTAGTTCAGTCCAGAAATATGCCTTTCAAAACACGTCGGACCATCTTCCAACTAGTCCTCATGACTTATATAATATAATATAATATAATATAATTAAGAACGTTGTATTTTTTTCCCTCCGAAAAATATTAATATTGTACTATAAAACTTGCAGCTGATCTGCTTCATGGGACCCCGTAAATTGGAAGAATCAAAACGGCGAGAATGTCATGCATTTCCTTCGTTTATTATTATTATTATTATTATTATTATTATCATCATCATCAGACTAGCTAAAGCTTTCGATTCAATATGCATGAAAAGCAACATATGCACAGAAACAATATTATGCCATATTTAGGATATTGGATGTTGATGGTGCGAGTTCCATAAAATGCATGCATGCTCCTTAATTGGTACTAAATACCCACTACACTCAAAAAGACCATATTGCGGTGTGATTCAGAATCGATCAAGGCGTGCTTGATGCTGTTTGAGGCTTATCACTTTCGTATCCTGATTACATGCAGATATACTTCTTTAAAGTCATGTGGTTTGTTTGGCAATATCATCCCTAACTTGTTAATGTTCATTAAGAGCCGCAAGTAATAATAATGATGATGCACCCCACAAAGCAAAGTTACATTTTTCACAAGAGCAGTACTACGAGACGAGTGTAGGACTAGACGGTCTGATGAGGATAAAAAATAAAAAAAAATAAAAAATTATTTACTTATTTATTTTTTATATTTTTAAACATTTAAAAAAATTTACAATATCCTTAAAAAATATTTTTTTAATTATTAAATAAAAAAAATTATCAAGACTCAACTATCGGCGTGAGTAGCATTTTTCTTTTTGATTACTTTATATATATATATGTTTAGAGAAAATTACTACTTTAGTCGGACCCAACTACGAGCAAAAAAAAAAAATGGTTGGGAAAGTGTTTAAACTCGTTGCTAAAAGTAGAAACAACGTTTATTAAATTAAAAAAAAGGACAAAAAATGGATGAAGATTTTTTCAGAGGCGAAGGAGTTTTCTTAGGGCGGAAGAAATTCAACTGTACGTTTGGTGCTTTATGATGAGAGTCAAGAGAAAAATGATATACGGATTCCGGACAATGTAAGGTACGAAGCAAGCAGGACCACAAAATAAGTGGGAAATCTTGCCTGCTGGCACTGCCTGCCTGTCCGTCTGTCTTTTAGCTTTAATAACTTTGGTCTTTTCACCAAATTGCAAGCAATGTTAGAATCTTCGTTTGTCCGTAAATGATTTTCGTCTTGAATTTTCAGACCGACCACCTATTTCCGGAACCTGAGCCCTTCTACGTTTTCGTCGAAATTTCATAAACCAAAAATGAAGAAAGGATCAACACAATTCGTTTTCGTCGAAATTTCAGAAACCAGCCAAAAATGAAGAAAGGATCGACACAATTCCGTCCAAGGCATCAACAGTAAAATTGTTTCATCTATTATTATAATTTTTTAAAATTTTCACACAAAATATAATTAAAAAATCTAATTTTTTTAAATTTTAAAATAATAATAATATTAAAAAAATAAAATTTTATTCAATTTTTAACTTTAATATCATTCAACATTCCAAAATACACCTAAACCTAATAACCCAATTTCCCTTTTCCTTCTCTCGGTCTCTACGGGTTGCCCCAAGCCTTTCACGCCTTCAGTCTTTTTTTCTTGAACACGGTCTTTGAAGTCTTCTTTGCCGTCCTTTTTTCCCCTTGATCTTAAGCTTAAAGGAAGGTTGAATGCACAAATTATTTAAGAAAAAATTCCTGTACACCAGTTAACATAAAAAGAAACTGATATTTGTTTAATGTATTTTTTTTTCCCTCTTAGTTTATCTACGAAAGTGATAAAATTGACTGACATGATCATTTTTGTTATGACTCTATATATACGTAATTTCAAAACTAAAGTTGTCTCTTCAACAGCCCGTAAGTTTGTTTTGATTCCGATTATATTTTTTGTTAATCTCTATCATAGCATTAAAGAAAATGCCACTCCAGTAACTTTTAGGGATATTAAAAAAGACAGTTTTCGAAATAATAATATTACATAGAGGTAAATATTCTATTAGAATAGATGAAGTTACATCAATTTATGAAATTATTTTTTATAATTACTTTATAGATATATCAGTCCTTGAAACAAAACTCATATTACTTTTTTTATTTATTTAAACCACCTTATCCCCTCTAAAATGTCTTCTCAAGTACTCAATACATGTAATACATTTTACAACCATATTATATTTTAAAAGAAAGATATTTATATTGAGAGATGTTAATATTTTTATAAAAGTATTCCTAATCATTTAAAATATAGTTAAAAAGGGTTGTATGATTTTTCATTCTTCATATAACTTCAAGTTAAATTTTTTGTCAAAATATAATCAACAAACGTCGAAAAATATGATATATTTCATGCCGGCCAGGTGCTCTCATTCATGTGGCAGTGGCACGGTGCACGCCGCGTCAGTCCACACTCCGCATACACTATCATTTTGTGACCATGAAGTGACGCTGTAAATTGTAATGGCATGGATTTTAGGTTGTCCCTTTTTTTTTTTAAGTATGGTTGAACATATAAATAACTTGAAGAAGAGTATAAGTAGCAATGTATGGATGAAATAAATGAGCTTAGGACGTTGTGTGTTGCCATATTTCAACTTTTGTTTTAACGTCTTAACATATATTGAAAGCAGACAGAATTTATATTGCAGTTATTCGTTGGATTTCATTGTGGAAAATGTCGCTTTAATATCATGCCTTGAAAATAGTCTTCTATAATCATCTTTACACAAAAAGTGAGTTAGATTCCAGTGATATATTTTCTATCTTGCAACAGGTATCAAAATATATACATGAGTTGAAAATATGTTAAAAGAAAGCATATGAATAATGTGAGAGAAAAATAAACCTATACTGGGAACTACAAACAGCTTGCAGCCAGAAACCTGAACGATAGTTTTAGGTGTGGTTTGGACAGTGAGTTTAGACGAGATAAGTTGATATGAAAGTTAAATAAAATATTATTGAAATAATATTTTTTAATATTATTATTATTTTGAGATTTTAAAAAATAAAATTGTTTATTATATCTTGTGTAAAAATTTGAAAAAGTTATAATGATGAGATAAGATGATATAAAACACTTCTTATATCCAAACGGAACATTAATGACACAAAAAGGTATTCACACATAAATGTACACAAGAAAAGAAGGGAGGAAATTCCACATATAAGTGAGGAGAAATAGGGTCCAAAATCCGACAATAATGGTGCATGAATGCAGATATTGCAAGCAGTTGTTAAACAATCCAAAAGGACACTAAATTATTATTTCTTCACTAAGTTGTGTTGGTGAGTAAACGTACCAACACATACATGAAATGCTTGTGTGTTTCAAAACAGATGGCTAAATATTTAAAGCCTATTCTTAACCAACAGATTTCTCTACCCTACAATTCCATCAAGAAAAGTCAAGGATTACATAATATTCATACAGCAAAGGGAACATCACACTCCCATACTTAACAAACATTTTTCTTGGTTAACATAACAGTTGCCCCTGAATATAGGAATGTGAGAGGAATTAACCTCCAATGGCTCCTGCACAAAGTAGATGTAGAATTTAAACGCTACCTTTGAGGCCAAAGAAGAAACTCCAAGGTGATTAACCTTAACCGAGAAGAAATAATAAAAGGAAGACATTAACCAGAGACTTTTCAGATTGGAATACTAAAGTGCACTCTGCTGCCTTGTTTGCTTGGTATGAAGAATCTGTGTATAGCATAACTTTTTTGTTTTTATTATTATTATTATTATTTGGGGGGGGTTTGTTGGGGTTGCCATATTGCGCAAGGATGGACACAGCCGTATTCTTGTACCAGTAAAACCACATAAAGTTCTGGTGTTTTCATATGTGATTGTTTTGGGTTACTTAACTGATCACGATTACTATATGATTCTATTAATAGATTGCAACAGAAAATGGTTTTGCTAAATTAAATCATCATCCCATTGATTCATCTTCAGCACTATAACGCTCTATCTGTTTCTAACAATGGCTTTTCAAGGAAAATCATATTGAAATGAGAGGCTCTTACACCAAATGAAAACAGCAGGATAACATTTGCCTTAATCATGCTCCTTGGATTAAGTATCTGAGCAGGTCACTTCGGTGAAAGTGGCAATACATTACAAAATGAGGCACCTATTACTGTAAACCTAGTTGTGTCATGTTTTCAGCAGTAATTTGCTACAGGTAAGAGCACCATGATTATTATTTGAGCGATTTAATAAGTGTAAGAGAGTGACTTCGAACACCTAAAACCCATTTTATATCTATTTGGACAAACCATATGTCCAGTAAGGACACAAACTTTCTCGGTCATCAGCTTATAAATATTGGCAAGAAACCAAAAGCAGTGGCTAAACAGATTCAAAATTATCTTATTGTGCTTTTTAATAAGATTTCTTACTGACTACAAAAATATTAAAATTTATTCGGCTTTGAATATATGTGGTTATGAGAACTTGAGTAATTGATTGCAAAATAACTGATATTACTTACCATCTCCGCTTGGACTCTGCTCCATGTCAATCTGCTCTTGCCGTGGCCGCTTCAAGTCAGAAGATTCGTACTCTGGAAAAGACTTGCCTTCTGACGAAAAACACAACTGAGGAACGGAAAAAGAATTTATGCTGGTGCTTTTCTTCTTAACTGATGAAGATTCAGCCGTAGAGCATACATCTTCATCTATTCTTGGGGTCCCAGCTCCATTTTTAAGCTTGTGTGAAAAATCTGGGAGTGGCTTTTCCTCTACCACATATTTTGATCTCTTCCTATTGAGTGGATGCTTCTTGGAATTTTGAATCGTTGGCACCCGTTGATCATTTGATGAAACAGTAGGACAAGGAGCATTTATCTTCAAGGCAACCGTTGAAATGGCTAAATTTTCAGTGCCATCAGAGTTATCAACAACGACTTCATTTGCACCATTTGTGTTTGAGACCCTAGCAGCTGCTTCTATTTCCCACATCTTGAATATAGCTTCAGTCAAACGTTCTCTAGCCAAATCCAACCCAATTATTGGTTTTGGATAGTTTAATCCCAAGTCCACCCCTGAAGCTTTCAGTACAGAACATGGTGCATCCCAAGGATGATGAATCCACTCAGTCGGCATCCGTGCTAGCTCAGGCAGCCAATGCCTCACATATTCACCCTCTGGATCAAATTTTGAGCCTTGAATCTGACTCCAAAAATTAGATAGAAAGAAACAAAAAGTCAGGTGTGAACTAAATTTGTGGCTCACGGTCCACCAACAAAACTCTATTCTGCTCAGCATGAGAATCAGGGCACCAAAGGAGTAAAAAATGTGTTTGATTTTCTTCAAAAATATCTACTTTTACTACCTTTATTGAATCATGCAAAAGACTTCCAGGATATGTAAGAAAAATTTCATATTCAAAAAATTTTATGCTAACTCGAGTCAACATCTGATAGCATGGCTTATTCTTATGAGGGCATTTGGACATTCTGTGGAAATTTTATACACACACAAAACAGCACTTGAATGCGAGAAATGTAGATCACACTTAACCACACAATTACAAGACATAGCCACATAATGCATCTTTGCATATTAAAGATAAAATCTTGTATTGCCTCGAAACTCGGTCCAATAGCTTGTTATAAATTAAATTTCAACCGCTTTTATAATCAAACAAAGCCCAATATACCTCTGGGCTGTCCAGTCGCTCAAGTTCATGGCCATCCGGTAAGCTCCCAGATATATACTGCCAACCAAGGATATCACTTTCTATATCTGCATCCAGAAGTGTGTCCCAGAAATACTTCATCCCCCATTTCCATGGAAGAAGTAGAACTTTCACTGCAAAACTTGAAACAATCACTCTTACTCGATTATGTATCCATCCAGTTGCCCAAAGTTCTCTCATTCCTGCATCAACTAATGGGTAGCCAGTTCGACCCTGCCTCCAAGCCTTAAAATGGGCTTGGTCAGCATGCCAAGGGAAAAATTTCAAGTTGCTCAGTAATGACCTCTCATGAGTGAAGGGGAAGTTGAAACAAAGATAACGGGAGTATTCTCTAAGCCCAATTGACTTGAGGAAAAGAGTCACACTCTCTTCCCCTAAGGAGTTCTCTTCTTTTGTCCATAGTACCTGTTTCATTCGCACATATTGGAAAACTTTCCGCACACTTAGTTCTCCATGATGAAGATATGGGGACAAAAGTGATGTGGAGTTCCCCTCAACCCTTAGTCTATTCTTAGAATATTCAAGCAGATGCTGCTCCACAAATTCAGTTAGAGCTTTATCAGCATTGCTCCAACCTGGAAACCATGCTCTTCCTAACAAGGCATTGCTAGATTTTTCTGATTCATCCTCGAGACCCAATTCCTCAATTGAACACTTTTTGACAGTTCCTGTCATAAATACAGAAGAAGCACTTCTCAGATATTCACACCCACTGTTCTTTCACTCTTCTACACACAGACACAATATATTGAGAGGGTAAAATCTGAGCTGAACATCATGACCATTTTGCTTCCTATAGAAATATGTTAAAACAGCAGTACTGCCACCTTCTTAGCTTTTGCATCACTAGAACATATTATTTATTTTAACCTCTGAAGTAAACAGTTAGTTGTGTCATCTCGGAAGAACACACCTAAAAGAAGTTCTGTTAAAAATGTACCTGTAGCTGGAACTAATTTCCATGGAGGAAGGAGTGAAACAGGTTCTATTTGCAAGTGCAAACATTTATTCCAATATGCCTCAAAGGTTGTAAAAGCTTGACCACTTTCATTGTATACTTCCCATGGCTCATACAACAAGTCTCCATTATAGCTTTGCACAGAAATTCCAAGCTCCACCAGTTTTTCCTTAATGTTGTGATCTCGAACAAGTGATACAGGATCTGGGATTATAGAAAAATAAAATAAAATAATTAGAGCTCTTCAGATGTACCAGAGGCCACTAGAGTTTTACAAGTTCACAGACTTGTTTCTTTATCGCTTTGACGCCCATATCTTATATTGGTGTAGTAATCATGTGCCTGAGCTATAAACTTAAAGAAGCACAGCTATAATAAGCTGAATGATTCATACATGGATTAGTTTGCCACTGAATATAAACCATTCAAGTATAATAGACATATAAGCATGAACGACAAATGAATGCTAGAATATATATTAAATGATTAACTTCACTTATTCTCATCAACATGGGCTTTTAGTAGTGATAAGATGGTACCAAAACATAAGTCCTGAGTATGATATATGACAACACACCTCACCTTCCCCTTATAAATTGAATATCTTAGGTGTTATGTTTCGCTTATAAAAGGGGAGTTTAGCCCACGTGCTAATGAATATCTTAGGTGTTAAAACATAAATGAAATAATTGATTCACATGCTTCCTATTAGCTTAACAATTGATAATTTAATTATAAAAGGGGAGTTTAGACCATGTGTGGCTGCGAGTGTTAGAACATAAATGCAATTGCTTCCTATTAGCTTAACAATTGATAATTTAACAATGAATAAGGTCGTAGTTGATATGCTCACTAAATTTATTTAGTCGATTAAAGTTTATATTAGTGGAGTCAAGTTGCTTTGAAGAAAGGAACCAGAACATACCATAAAGATGGTTGAATACTACTTTTGTGGCCCCAACCGCTTTAATGCACTCAAAAAGACTGGCAAGAGTACTGTCAGTTTTGATCAGCATAAGCTCAGCCCCAAGGGACTTCAGGGACCGTTCCAACTGGGCAAGAGATTGCTTCAGCCACCACCTTGAAACTCGGCCTGGATAAAATTGTCCTTCCTCTTTAGGGCACCATATATAGACAGGAAAAACAGAACCATCCCTAGCAGCTGCAGCTAAGGCGGGATTATCCTCTATTCTGAGGTCCCTCCTAAACCAAACGACAGTCTTGATGCTACCCATATCAGATGACTACGATCCTCCAGGTTCAAACCAAAGTTCTAAATTTCATAGTGCTTACGGTATCGTCTCTCACCTTACTCCAGAAGGAGGAAAACCAACAAAATTCTTATCACTCACGATATTCTATCAAACAGCTCGCCAGTTCCCAATTCGAGAACCCCACACAAAGAACCTCAAAACAAAGACAATCATTTGCAGCATACTATTGGAACGGGGATTTCGCCAAAGAATTCCAAATATCTACAATAGCGCAAGAAGCATATATTAGATGCTTATCTTCAAATATCGTTGCACAAAAGTTGTAACGAAGCAGGACCCCAACAGCCAGACCATCGGGCTGTTCAACTTCTATACCGCTTTGCCTTCCAAGATATCCCACCTAAAGCTACCCCAACTAAGGTTTCCCAATCCCACATCTAACCATCAATGAAATTCGGCCACTATGCAAACTATCTCCGATTTCAGAACCCTTTTGTAGACTACTGAAATCCGGTACACAACATAAAAGCTACAAGGTTTTGTCTGCAAAAAATAAAAATAAAACTGCAAGAAGAAAGGGCAGTTCGAGCTAAGTACTTTTCTGCAAACCTGTTCTTGCGCGTATGGTCCACCACCCACCCGTGCTCTTCAACTGGAAGTTTCTATTGAAAATATTAGGTTCCATGTGACTAAAGAAAATAGATCTGAAATGAACCAAAATATTATTCAATAATACACATTAAAGAAAATTATCCACAAGTTACAACCAGCTAGATTTGGAAAATCCTATAGAAAGCAATAAGAACCATAAGAGATATTCAATTCGAGGTTTCACCTGCTCTCACATCTGTTTTGACTTTTGAGCAAGAGTCGGGCTACTCTGCAGAGTAATCCGTTCAAGTTGATCGTTTGTTATTTTTTTATATTTTTAAAATATTTTAATATATTTAAAAATATTTTTTTAATTACTAAATAAATAAAAAAATCTTGTCAAGCGATCAAATTAAGCGGGAAGGTAAAGTAGTTTTTTCCTTCGAGCAACTACTGAAAAAAACCACCAAATACCCATTAAGGCACCAACACAAAACCGAGTCTATAAACCAAAAGACAACGACAAAATCCCCGAACTAGGCAATAATTTGTTGATCATATTAATTCACAAAGAACTGTCTTTTTGTGAGGGCACTACGGAAGTGATGTAAAATCATCCCCCAAGTAGCAATAATTTGATAGTTAATGATGGTGGTGGTGTGAGACGCTTGTTTGTCTCCTTCGTGAACCTCCTCCTGTGATACGGATAGGCCTATGCCTGACACGCCGCTTAATAATAATCTTTATGTGATTTGGAGTGTTTGAAAATGTCTATAAATAATAATAAAAAGTAATAATAAAATATTAAATAGTAATAAAAAATAAGTAAAAAGTTATAAATAATAATAAAAGTAGGTAAAAAATAATAATAAAATAAAAAATAATAATGAGAATGTTTTAGAGTACTTGAAGTACTCTTATCATTCCGTCAAAAGGCCTAAAAGCTTTGCTCTATGTTGCTTTAGCCCAACTCTAATCAAACTCTCGGGAGTCTAACTGTAGCGGCTTCTGACCTTAATAAAATTAGAAAAAATTCTATTCAATATCTTCATACCACACACCATATATAATTTTTTTTTTCTCTTACTAAATATGTGATCTATGGATAATGAATAGATGAAATCAATTAGTTTATAAAAAATACAACCAATTTTTTTTAAAATATATATATAATAAAAATAAATGTAGTATGTGATATGTGAGGATGATGAGTAGCAAGGCTTTAAAATTAGAGAATTGTTGTTGCATGGTATCACTTGATTTAGTAATTGAAAAATAAAAAAAGGTTAGATACAATTCTAGAAGGATAATTCTACAACCCCGCTGGGAGTCCCGATTGAGTTGTCGTGCCCACATGGCTTTATTTTAATATTAAAAAAATGAAAAAGGAAGATCTGTGCAAAATGAAAAGTAATCCCGCATTTTTCATTTTGGATGAAAGATTCAGAATGTCTATGCTCCGAAATCCCTCTCTACTCCATTTCTTCCTGTCGCCTCCTCCGACACCGGCCACGAGTCCGCGCGGCAAAGAAGTCCCTCATCCCCATCGACAGCCCCTCCTATCATTTCCGTCGCAACCCCTCAAAGAAATCCGAGACCCAACCTCGACAGCCTGCTTTCCCTCCTTCTTTTCCAAAAAAGCCTCCTTCGTCGCCTCCTTCGGCACGGGCATCGAGTCTGTGCAGCAAAGAAGCCTCTCATCTCCCTTGACAACCCTTCCCTCATTTCCGTCACAGCCCCTCATTTCAGCGTGGCATCATGTTGGATTTTTTCTCAATTTGTTTTATTGTTTAGATAGCATCATGTTGGGTTTTTTCTGAATTTGTTTTGTTGTTTAGATCATGTTGAGTTTTTCCTAGATTCTTTTGTTGTTTAGTTGACATCATGTTGAGTTTTTCTGGATTTGTTTTGTTGTTTAGATGGCACAATCCCTTTATGCTCAAGTTTTCATTTACACCTTGTGCTGTGACTTTGGTTTGAAACTTTGAAAACTCCAGTTAAAGCTTATATGTTTTATAAAAATGGTTTCCAGACTTTTATTGTGTGTAGGGGTGTAAAACGGTCGGTCCGGACCAGAGAAATTGACCGGACCATTCGGTTCGGTTAGGACCAGACCATACCAAAAATTTTCATGGTCGGTTTCGGTCTAATAAGTAGGGGTATTTCAGTCTTCGGTCCAGTCCCGGGGTAGGGATTTTCCAGACCGGACCAACCGAATCCAAAAATTATTATTTTTATTTTTATAAATATATTAATATATATAATAATTGTATAATAAATTATGTAATTTTTATCTAACCTATCCCTATTTACAATATAAAATTATAATATATTCACATTCTCTAAGTTCGTAACAAAGTAACAATTAACATCATCAATATATATTATATAATTATAAATTAATGACTAAACTAAATCACTATAAATCTATAAGACTATAAGTCTATAACTATATATAGTATTAAATTATAAATATCACTATGACTAATGACTAATGACTATAAGTTTATAACTAATACTAATATATAACTATACTAATAGTATAATACTAACACCATTATATAGTCTAATATATTATATAGTTTTACTAAATCACTATAAGTTTATAACTAATACTATTAACAATATATCTTCATCTAACCTATCACTATTAACAATATAAAATTTTAAATATGTTATTAACACTTGTTAATATTCTATCAATTAACTAATATATAATATCAATTAGTTAATTATGTAGTAATTATATAAATTAATAATGTAATTTTTATCTAATTTATTATCATTGATCATATAAAATATTTTTTTATTGAGTTTGTTACATAATCCACATTAATAAGTCACTTAGTTTAATTTAGTACTTCTAATAATTTTTTTTATTAATTGATTTAAAAAAAGAAAAAAAATAGGTTGGACCGAATGGACCGGACCGGACCGATAACTACTGGTCTGGTCTGGTCCCTATGGGTGTTTGGTCTGGTCCGATCCAGGAAAAATGGTGGACCGAAAGGTTCGGTTCATGGCTGGACCGGACCGACCATTTTACACCCCTACTGAAAAGTTTGGATTACATTATCGATATGAGGAAATTGCCTCGTTTGTTTTGGAAAAACATCTCATCTCATTTTATCTCATCTCAATTTCATCATTACACTTTCCCAAAATCTAATACAAAATAAAATAAACATTTCATTTTATCCCATCTAATCATTACAAATTTTCTAAATTTCAATATAAAATAAAATAAACAGTTTAACTTTTTCAAATCTTAAAATAAAAATAATATTAAAAAATATATTCTAATAATACTTTATTTAACTTTTTAACCCTCATCTTAACTCATCTCTGAAAACAAACGAGACCTTCAGTACTCTATATGGATGTGTTTATGACTCTTTCAGTGAGTATGAATTTGAGGTAAGTTGGTGCGATATGCTCGATACTTATGATCTACATGACAATGCATGGTTGGTATCATTATATAGTGATCGGTATTTTTGGGTGCCGACCTACGTTAGAGACACATTTTGGACATGAATGTCAACTACATAGTAAAGTGAAGGCATGAATGTATTTTTTGATGACTACGTTAACTCTAGAACAACTCTGAAACAATTTGTTAACCTAACGATTCAGCTCTTAGAAAGTTAGGAGAAATGTAGAGAATAAAACAATTGCGAACTTTAATTCATTTAATACGGAAATTCCTTACATTAGTCGCTATCCTCTTGAGAAGCAATTTTAAAAAGCATATACAATTGCTAAATTCAAAGAAGTATAAGAGGAATTGCGAGAATTTTTATATTTGACTACCTTATTATTGGGATGTGAGGGTGGTAGAACTACGTTCGTAGTTGCCGATAAGGTTCAAGTTGGTAATGATTTATTAAAACGTGCAACTTTCATTATCAAAGTTGGTTAAGATCCCCTTAATGTTAAATATAGTTGTAAGTTGTTTGAGTTTATGGACATATTATATAAGCACGATCTTCATATCTTGACTCAGCTAAACAAGCATACAATACCATCAAAATACATTTTAGATCTGTGGATGAATGATGTAAAGCGAAAATATATTTTCATGAAAAGTAGTTATGACACTAGTAGCATCGATGATGCCCGAAGGTACAATAGGATCTAGAATTGTTTCTATGAACTGTGTTTCAATGCTTCAAAAGCCGAGAGCAGTTGTGTAAAATTGATTAGCCAGATAGAACAATTGAGGTACAGTACCTTGGTATCGTTGATCCAACTACTTCCATGGGAGGCACGACAAGTAGAGTTCTTAGTCCATTGGTAGTTCGGAATAAGAGAAAACGATAAAAGTGCTCCCCCTTGAGAAGAGTCTTAAGAAATCTAGTACAAGAAGGCGATTATACCATGACTCAACCAAGGTTCCTTTTTATTAATGTTGGATAAAAAATATTTTATTTCTTATAATGATAAATTATTATTTTCATTCCATTGAATAACGGAGTAGTCACGCTCCAGATGAATGTACTATCAGCGGCACATAGCATGAGGCTCCTCAAACCAAGGATCAACAAAGTCAAGTTTGGACACATGCGCCAGAATTTTTTGCTACTCCTTCGACTGCTACGGATTATTCTGGCATTGGACAGACTGCTTCTTCCTCACAAGTAATTCAAAGAACATTATCATGCAAAAATTATTAACATAGTTCATTTAACACTTTTATGCCACTCACAATACATGTCTCATCAAATATACACTACGAATTTTTTTGGTATTGGACAGACTGCTCCTCCCTCACAGGTAATTCACACTACGAATTATATTATTTTGGTATTATTTTTTTAAAAGTGTGTGGTCACTTTTAACTTGTTTTTTGCCCCCCTTAGAGCACAACTGATCAAATATACACTATGGAGACTCTGAATATCGGACCGAGTGCTCCCATAATGCTGGTAATCCTTCCATGAAATATCATATTTAGTTTTTGAGAATTTTTTCCCCGTTGATAGTAGTGACTTTTTGTTCATTTAGTCGCAATGAAGAGGATTGCATGTCTTGGACCAGAATAATGATTCGAGAAATTAATCATACATGATACATGATGCAGATGTGGTGAATGGAGGACGCCATGCTTTTGGAAGATAGCTAGTTGCTTTTCTATATTTTGTATATTTTTGGGAGGGACCAATGGTTCATTTTTATTAATTTTGTAATGAAATACCATTTTTTTGAAGAAAGTTTAGAATGTACAAAATTTGTGCAATAACACAGTCTATTCCCACTTGACTTCTAGCTTGCAGGCACTTACAGAGAATGTGGCCGTCACTGGCCAACAAAAAAAAAAAAACATTTTCAGCAGACAAACTCTAGTGAATATTGTGTGTGTAAAATAAAATATAAGATGTATACCATAAAGAGTTAGGTTGATTCATTTGTCGTATCCACCATGAATATTTATACTCATTTAAGAATCCAAGTTTTAGCAGTAGGGGGAGACGAGACTTATATCATGGTCCCAGATGACTCGCCCTCTCCTTTCTGACCATCAGGTCTTTGGGGGTGACTGCCAACTTGCATACGTCTCCATCAACTTAAAACAACTACGCCTAATTAACACCTTCTTGTTCCAAAGTTCATGCATTAACACAGAGTCTATACATCTTTTACTTTCTACTATTACAAAAAGTAACCAACCAAATTTATACGTTCATTAACCAGTCAAAATTTAAATAACATCTGCTACAACAAGTTTATACATCCTTCACTTTTTATTATTAAAAAAAATAACCAATCAAGTAGAGTCATATTACATCAACCAAGCAACCAACATCTTCTTTTTTCAAAATTTTCCAAAAAATATTCATAAACAAAGTATTCACGACATTGAAATTACTAAAACTACACCGACCCTCTCAAACTTTCTCTTGCGCTTCTCAGTCTCTATTTCTAGTCGATGTCGAGTTGTTTAGATATCCATTACTAGTTGTATTTTTTGAATTTCAGTTTTTAAACGGTTGATTCTCTTCTCGTCATATGGTGGTAGACATTGTGTTAATATTAAGTGCCTTTATTTCTAGACTACCAAATGTCGAATAGTTGCTAGCTATTTCTGAACAACCTATCTATATGCATTACCCGTCAGTGTATTAATCATAACCACGCTCGGCTTCGCAACCAAACTTCATTATTGAAGTTGCGTGGATCGAATACCGACTCTTCCAACCTTGCATGAACAATGGCACTCATTTATCATAATTAAACAAGTTTCTATTACAAATGACAATTAAACACTCAATTCCACTTTATCAACAAATTCACAACACTCAATTCCCTCACTCAAGGAGATAGAAATACAACATGCATTATGCAACCTTGTTGTAGGACTTAACCCAATTGTAATAGAAAGAATGGCTAAGCCCAAAGCAACAAGAAAGGCTAAGAAAACCCACCTTTTTTTTCTGGTGCCTCAGGTAATTGTCTACATCCCCCTAAGCCATTTGATCACTATTAATATAATTATATAGGAACCACAAATCATATTATATTTTCTTCCACTTACTTCTCTCTCTATCTCTCTCTCTCTCTCACATATATATTTTTACTGTTTTGGGATGATGGTCAGGGTTCCCCATTATTCCGGCTGATATTTATCATTTTCTTTAACTTAAAATAAAAAAATATGATAAGAATGCATGTATTCTCTTATACATGAGATTGAAGAAGAATGTAAATCAACTATAGTCTAAACAAAATATAGAATATGTGCAAAAAAAACAAACAAAAAAAAAACAAGCATATATACACAAAATATAAAATGCCAGAGCACAAAACTAAATTAATAAAAAAAAAATATGCTTTTTTTCCCATGGATTATTCAGAATTGCAGAAAAATAAACCCAACAATGTCATCTAGCTAGCCTATTCTCTCCCTGCAATTTCTTGATCTGTCAAATAAACTACAACCAATATAACCAGAGCTCAAAAACACATTAAGGTACAAGCATCTCATTTCTTGGGCAACAACACTACAGGTTCATTGGATCCTCATACAACCTGAATTTCTAATAACAACAAATATAGACTGTCGGCTAGTGCAGCTTAAAAGAAGACCTGAAGGTGAGTGCATATTATATTTTGTCCACTTTGCCTCGCTACTTGAAAACTTGAAGTAATAAAAGCATATATAAAAAAAAATAGCATATATACACAACATTAAATGCAGTAATAAAAGCATCCATACTTATAAAGAAAAAACATCCAATAATAAAAGCATAACTCAATTACCTGTAACTTAGAATCTAGTTCCAAAAATTGGTGCAGATGGATTTATTAAGACCAATCGACATGCAAGCATTTTGGAAGAAGGAAAACTAATTCAAATTTTTTTTTTTGAGTTGGGATGGAAGATTCGATGCTAAGGTTCACCCAAGGTAGGGGAAAATGCTACAAAGTGGAGAGTGGAGTTAGAGTTTTTTTTTTTCAGGAGAGAAGTACCCGATTCTGCGACGAAGTGGGGATTTTTCGAGGGAGAAGAACAAAAGCCGAGTGATTCAAAAAAAAAAAATTTTGAGCTAGAAGAGGAAGATTCGAAGTTGGGACTCCAATTTCTTTAATGGGAGCTGTGACAGAAATGGGTTTTTTTTTTTTTTTTTTCTGGAGAGAAGAACAAATGCTGATTGATTCAAAAAAAAGAAATTGAGCCAGAAAAGGAAGGATCGGGGGCTGAGGTTCACCCAGGAAAAAAGAAAAGAAAAGAAAAAGGTAGATTTTCAAGAAAAAGAAAGGAAGCTTTTCAATAGAGAAGAAGAAGAACAAAACGAAAGGGATGTCGAGGTGAGGTTGGGTCTTGGATTTTTTTGAGGGGCTATGACGGAAATGAGGGGAGGGGCTGTCGAGGGGGATGAGGGGCTTCTTTGTTACGTAGACTTATGGCCAGTGTTGGAGGAGGCGACGGGAAGAAATGGAGCAGAGAGGGATTTCGGAGCAAAGATGTTCTAAATCTTTCATCCAAAATGGAAAAAGCGGGATTACTTTTTGTTTTGCACATATCTTCCTTTTTCTTTTTATATTAAAATAATATCACGTGGGCACGCCGGCTCAAGTGGGATGGGGGAGTGGTACTCGCAGCAAGGGTTGTAGAATTATCCATTCTAGAATGAGTCGAAGTATCTAGTATTTTTATTAAAAATTAGTAGAATCTATAATTAAAAGTAATAATAGATTCCATCTTTTTAAAATAGAGTGCATGACATATACACACACACTCTATAGCTATATCTAAGGGTTGTGCTAGGTGCAGGCAAAAATTTGTGCCTGTATATCTGACGTGGCAGCATTTATTTTATTTAAAAAAGCAAAAAAAAAAAAAAAAAGGCAAAACGGAAGAAGAAAAAAGGAAACAGACTTGTCCTCTCTCTCTCTTGTTTTTATCTCTCTTGATTTCGAAAAAGCTGAGTTGTGGATTGGTTTCTTTCTTGCTTTCATTTCTTTTACAATTTCGTCCACCATCTCTTCATTTCATTTTTTTTACAATTTTATCCATCATCTATTCAATTGGTTCGTTTCTTTTACACTTTCGTCTATCTTGGTTTCGAAAAAGCTTTGATTTTGTTTCTCTTCCGCTCATTTGGTAGCAAAATCTCAGATCTGTGTCGCATACCGTCGTTCTCTCTCTGGTTTAGTGAGATTTGATATGGAAGTTGGCTATCTTCTTATGAATGGCAGTAATATCCAAGAGAAATCAACCCACCATAGATACCAAACATAACCATTTCAACAAAAAATGGGGAATAAATGACAATTCTAATTTCGAAAAGGAGAAATTAACCCACAATCAAAGACAAACAAGATGTGGGTTTGGAGTCGTTACCTAGGATCAAATCAAACCGACATCGAAATCCGAGCAACACAGAGAGATATGGGCGTGGGCGTCGAACTAGTGAGAGGGCATTAAGGCTAGGGTTTGGTGATGGGCGTGGGCGTCAAACTAGAGAGAGGGCGATAGGATGGGTTAGGGTGTGGTAATGAGAATGGGCATTGAACCTTAGAGAGACTGCAATATTTGGGGTTTCTTAATCGGTAATGGGGAGGGGGGAGTCGCACAGAGAGAGGCCAGTTCTGGGGAATGAGGAGGGAAGGGCTTCGTGTTCTCGAGCAGATGGAGAAGAAGAGTCTCAAATGAAAAAATTTGTGTTTTGTGTTTTCAGATGGGGGGTTCTTCATTTGAACGAAAGTCATGTGCGCACCGTTTTCATCACTTAATCCAAACGGGGCGTTTTAGTCCACGTAGGAGACCGTCCGCAAGAAGGCCCCCCCTCACGCTTGCATTTAGACTTTTTCATATCTAATCTTACTCAAAAAATATATACTAAAAATAAAATGAGATATAAAAAAATCAAAATTAAAATCTAAAATTCCCTCTAAAGAATTCAGAAGAATCTCTTCCAGTCCATCCTCCCAAATTAGTGAATCATTCACTTCAAGTGGGGACATCCTATCTAAACAATTGTTCAAAAGGTGGGTAGATTTATTGCTCTTCTTGATCAAAGATCTTAGTTCATCTTTTCAAATGTTTGGCTAATTAAGTAAATTGTCATATCCAAACATGCTGAATCTTGCATGCTTACATCATATAATTTCTTGACTTTTTTCTTGAGTTCCCTTAGTTAGTTAGTTCCACCAATTTAAAATTTTTTTTCCAGCTCCCTCCTTTTTGAAATCAGAGCAGAAGCTTATCCAGCCAGCTTTATACCGAATTCCGTAAGGTTGGACCAGAACCGCACATTCCGGACATGCTACATGGTTTGGAATCATGCTTCTGGATGCATGGTTCTATTATGGCATTAATGAGTTAAATTAATAAGAAAAAAATTTGAAGAGATTGTCTATTTATAATAAGTGAATTATCAAAATATCTCGTAATTTATACAAAATAGACATGATTCATTTTATGTGAGCAAAACACTTTCGTTGGAAGAATGCTTGTTCTCTATTTTGTAATCCATATGACAGAGATTTCGATGCGACATTAATACATTGATTTACTAAAGCGTATAAACTTAGTCCAATTCTTTTAGCACGACTCTAAAAGTCAAGTCGGTAAAATAATTAGTTTATCCCAAGATGAATCGAGTCATTTACCCAAAATGTTCTGCCATCAACATTATATGCATTACTTAATTGAATTCTAGAGTTAAGATTTGAGAAACTATACATGTGAATCTTCTCTCAAAATGAAGAAACCCATCAATTCCAATTGTTTGTTGTTATTGCTATGGACAACCTTTAGTTCTCTAGAAATCATATTATTCATGAATCCTCCAATCCTACCATTGATCAATTTATCTCAAAAGATTCTAGAATTTATAAAGACGGGTTTTGCTACACAACCTCCACCACACTCCACACTCCACACTCCACATTTTTTTAAATTTATTCTTTTTTAAACTATTTCAAATTTTCTATTCACTATTCATATAATAAATATGTGATAAAAGAAAAAAATAAAAAAAAAATCTTGTGTGTAGAGTGTGGGTGAATAGTAGGAGGTTGTGAAGATTTTTTATTTGTAATAACTGTATTCATGTGCAGTACCAACCCAAATCAAGCGGAAGCCATTGCAATATTCATAGGAGTTCAAGAAACTCATTCACAACATATAGGAAAGATCATTATTGATGGTGACTCACAAGTAACCATCAATGCTATTGATCAACCTCGAAATACTTCTAATTAAAAGATGGACGTTAACTGTCAGAGATACCAGATTTTTACTCCAAGAGAGTTGGAAATTAGTAAAAATACATCGATCTCAAAATTGATACACACATTCCTTTGCATAATGGGCACCTTCCAACAATTTGTATGGAATCATCCTCTTATTACAATTCCCTAGTGATTACTTTATTTTTTATTTTATTTTATATAGGGTAAATAGGATGTATTTTTATGTTTGTATCATACTATATTTTTCCCTAATGAAGTTCGTTTGCTTAGAAAAAAAAATTCTAAAAAATTCTAAAACCTAATTCACAAGACAATTCTTAGGATATGTTTGGGAGGTGAGATGAGAATTTTGTGTTTTGTTTTAAAGTTTAAAATATTATTTTTTAGTTTGAAGATTTGAAAAAGTTAAATTAGAATTTGAAAAAATTGTATTGGGATTTGAAAAAGTTGAATTGTTTATTATATTTTATATAGGAATTTGAAAAAATTGTAATGATGAGATGAGATGAGATGAAAATTTTGAATAAGATGAAACATCCAAGCATAACCTAAATCTAATGCACAAACTATCGAAGATCAAACTTACAATGTTTGATGCCCAATACCATTAAACATGGACCCATGTCTCCGACGCCCTTCCTCAGCTGATACTATTATTTGCAGTCCAACTCATTTACTTGAAAAGCCGATTAGGCAGTGACACACAGCAAACACAACATGGGACTATCAAATAAGGTCCTTAAAAGGGAACACAGATATAGATTGAAATTCATATAAAAATGCATGTGGAAGCTGGACAACATGGGGACCAGTTCATATCTTCTCTTACACCAAACATGTAGTTCAGGTGCCTAATTTGCCATCGCTAGGTACAAACTTCGTTCAAGGAACGATGAAAACTCAACAACACAAAAAACATTGGCAAGTTACATCGACTAGTTGAAAGCTCTACATTGAGCAAAAAAATATAAAACGTTACATCTCTCTTTTTCCCAACCAAACCTCCAATATTTATATATATATTTTTAACCGGCAGTGGGTGTCTGAGACAAAGTCCTAACTAATCCTGGATCCTCTGGAGTGCATAAGAAAAACTCCGATATCATGTATATAATCACCACAATCTGCCTACAACAGTAGTAAGAAAACCTAAAATTGGAAACGAAAAATCCTCAGTAATAAAATCCTTAAGTTAGTATGCAAACCTCTGAGGTCCAAGTTGTCTGTTCAGAAAACCATAACTTGCCATGATAAGCGATAAAATGAACAGAAGAGAGGCCCGCTGGTACAACATCCACATATTCGTAAAATTGCAGTCATATTCTCAAGACAGATAACATAAAACATACCCATATTCACCTGGGAAGCATCATGGCAATAAGGAAGCCCAAATTTCCCCGTACATCATATCTACGAGCCCCCAGTCAGCCTTCCCAGATGGCAATTATTTAATAGTCAAGCTATATATAATTCGTGTCCAACTAATGGCAGCAGGAAATTGCATTTCATTTGATCACCAAAGAAAACCCTTGGCGTTCTCTGATAACAAAGCCTTTTGAATCCAATGCTCAGTTTGCACGGTCTCTGAGGACTTCAAGATCCATTTCAGTTGGGTCAGTCGCCTGGATCTCATAATGGATGCCATCCAGCTCCCTTCTGAACCTGTCCCTTGATGTTGCGTAGAGCATTTTAGCACGGATTCTGGATACAGCAGGAGACCTGGATTTATTGAGAAGGAAAAATTATTGACATCACAGATTAAAAAAAACACATGCAAAAATACAGCTAAGAGACATTCCCACAAGACTAGTATTCCAATCTGAAACATTCTCAAACATCATTCTTTCATCAACTTCGAGAGAACTAGAGGATCATGAAACCAAATAAAGGGGAAAGGATTATCAATGACCCTACAAACACCAACCATTAAAACCTTACTTCAACCGTCTCATTTGAACTCTAGAAATCCTTGACTATTGGAAGCACCCTTTCCAAATGCTCATCCAATAGTACACACCAGAGAGAGACATCATTGCTATCCCACACATTAGTAATCCTCTGTCTTCTAATGAGCAACATGAATGATGCTATTCTCAGAAAGACAAGGTCATCTTGTTGTGGAAAGGCCACCTGTTCACTTTATTTACCCAGTTTTCGTGTAATTGTGCATGGAAGCCAAGTACTTGAATTATGAAGCTATTCTTCATAGGGAAGAACATTGGCAACCACATAATGACATTGGCAACCACATGATGAAGGGAAGCTATGTATTATTACTACGCTGCTACTCTAAAAAAACAAAACGAGCGAGACATGAAACTTTGATTGAGATGGAGATGCTCCTGTGTCGGTTACTAGTCCACATGTACCAAACGAATGACAGTTTAAAAATCAGATTGAAAGTTGAGAGGTAGCAGATCAAGGTTGGACAGGAAAACCTCATTTAGACATTGTTCTGTAATAGACTAATCATCGGAAAAAAAAAAAAAAAAATAGTGGTTGCAGGAAAAGATCATCTTAACACACCATAGAAGTTAAGGGAAGGTCCATGAACAAAATGTGGCTATGTATAGCTCCTTCTCAATGTACACATCTCATTCTCATTCAAACAGAGAAAAAAAAATAAAGCAATGATGTATTCAGATTGCAACTTCAGCACTTGCCAGAGTTTTTGCCGATAAAAAGAAACACAGGAAAATACTGGCATGACTGGTCTCAGGATCTAAGGCACATTTGATGAGTGCAATACTACAATTGTAGCCTGTTCCCGACCAAATAGCACAGAACTAAGCAATTGCAAAAGAGACTAACCATGCAATAAAAAATATTTTGCTCTTCTGGCAGTTCTCAGAAGTCACAAAGTCGAAGTCATAAACTGCATATCGGCAATCATTCTCTGGCAAAGCAGCAGTGAAGTCCTCATAGCTCTCAGCCGGGCCACCAGTTTTTTCAACCACAACCTCTTTTTTGTTCTCATCAATCTTGAAAATTACATAGCGGTGCACCTTCTTCCTCTGCAGTTCAAGGAATGTGGACTTACTGAGCTCAGCAACACCCATGCCAGAAGAAGCATTTGTCTGAAAATGAAGTTCGTTAAAGTACTTGATCTGATAAATTGTTAATAAATATAATTACCATGATAACGATGTTGATGAAGATAACGGTAATGGTAAAAAAGCAACTATAACAATATAGCAAAGATAATTCTGTATTGTTTTGTGATTTTTCCGATGCTAATCCTAAAAATATCCTCCAAGTGGCAGTTCCTTTGATCAAGTTTTTCTGGCACCTGCGAACGTCTTTACTTTGGGAGGCTTTTGATTGGTAGGACTTGGTTACCCTCTAAAACTGTTACCATTTGACAGTGGAATGGCCCAAGGACCATGGTTATGGGGCTTCTTCTTGAGAAGTGGAACCCAATTTTTTGGTAAGTTCCTTGGCAGTATAGCATACATGACTATTCCATTCTTTTCTCTTTTAATCAATTATCTTTATCTTTTCTTTCCTGGTTCACATTAGTGTTTTCAAACACCGGCTCATTGGTTTAAGAAGCAAAGCACGGTTTTCAGTTTTGGGTTCAAAATAATGGCTGCTCCCAACAATATAGAATCATCCATGAAGCATGACTTCTAATGCATTCAATATTCAACATGCACAATGCTTCAAGCATTCCCCAGTTTAAACAATACCTTACAAAATGAGAACAACACAAACATTCCTCCAGACTGCAATTGATCATAAATAGGGAACTCGATTCGTAATACTTTTTTTATTTATTTCAGAAATTATTACTAAACTATCTCCCCCATTTGCATGCAACCATACAAGCCATAACTGCACAGAAATTCAGACCCCACAAGCAAGACTCTGAAAATAGCACAAACCCAGGTATTTACGATATAAGAGGTATGTAAAATTACTAATATATATATATATATATATATATATATATATATATATAACATACTCAATTTCAGATTATTTAAAAATGGGAGGAAATAGGCACTGATACCCGAAAAAAAGTTCCCAAAGCAGTGGGACAAAACCAAAACCAACTGCTATTCAGAGCAAACCACAACCTTTTCAAATAAAAAACTATTTTAAAAAAGTGCAAGATAGATACTACTTCATTTCTTGATAAGGATTCAGAATTCCGAAACAATAAAAAGGGAAAATCAGTAAGGCAAAAATAAATTCGACTTTCCCCCAGTAGAAGTGCCATCAAATAAAATCCCAGAACTTAAAGAGAGTTACTCTGAACTACCAAAAATTAAGATCTATATCAGATTTTGATGCACCCCCAATATATATAAATAAATATATATATTTAAAAAAAAAAAAGAGGAACCAAACATTAGATCTAAAGGAAACGGTTTCAGGATCGAAACGATGTGAAATGAACAAGAAGAGAAGGTTACAGACTTGCAGTGATAGGTTAAGCTTACCCCTCTGAAAGACATTGCCGCTTTGATTGCTATGGAAGGGAGATATACAGAGAGAGAGAGAGAGAGAGAGAGAGAGAGAGAGATGAAAAAGAGGCTGTATGGAGAGGAGAGAATGGGAAAAGGCAGCCACCGAAGAAATTCAAACAAGGAAAAGAAGAGGAGGATTCGTGCTTTAAGGCTGAAGAAAAGAAAGGCACAGCGCCGCGTCACTCACTCTTTATTATTTTCCCTACCAAAAAGGACTGCCATTACCCGGTGGACGGAAGGGGAGCCACCGTTATACTTTGCTGTTAGATTTTGTCGCCACAGACGTGTGACACCGGTGATTGTTGATGGATGATCACTGAACAGATGATGGAAGTGAAGGCAAAAAAAATTTAATTGTTCATTTTTTTCCTAGATGAGATAATTGATGAAGATCATAATTTATTCCGAGAAATGCTTCGTCCATAGATACATTCTACGAAAATTAAACTTATAAATTCAATATGAAATTGAAAATTTTATTTTATTGTAAAATTGATTTGACTTAAGATAATTTATAAATTTATTTTTGTGAGATTTATTTGTAAATCTAAGGCAATACAAAAACTGACGGAATTGGCAAAAATCAATAGAGAATCGTTTGGCCTGAGGTGAGAAATTAATGAAATCGACGTCGGCTGGTTCGCTCGGTCCTGAACCACCAAACCGGCCGATGCAATATATATATATATATATATATATATATATTTATATAGATATTATATATCTTATATAAAATGACGATATTTCACTTAACTTAAATGACGTTGTTTTACACAAACCGTTTAGAAAAAAATTAAAATGAAACGATGTTGTATGGTTTAATACATCAAACGAGGTCGTTTGAATTTAAGGTTTAATACCCCCTCCCCTCCCTCTTATTCTCCCGATTCTCTATTTCACTTATACTCTCTCTCACATAGCACTATTTGCCGGTGCATCTCTCTCTCTCTCATCACAACCTTTGTTCTATCGGCACTCTCTCTCATCGCACGATGAACCGATCAGAATCATGTCAAAATTGAGCATGTCGATTTCCTCCCCCTTAATTGGCCGGTTTTAAACATATATGAAACTGGTCGGTTCGATTTCGGTTTTGGACAGAAACCAAACCGCATTTGTTGGTTTTCACCTCTATGTAGATCTAACACTTTAACTCTATAATGGAGATAATTTCTTTTATTGAACTCGTAGATTTAGATTGGGAGAAACATAAACATATAAAGTGGTCTCAAACATTTATTAGCCATAGGGGTGATATCGGTCCGGTCCAGTCCAGTCTTAGGTTGTTTTGTGGACCGGACCAGACCTATTCGGTCCAGAGATTTTCAACCCTGGACCGGACCGAGTATAGATAGGTCTGGTCCGATCAGGGGTCGGTCCATTCAGTCTGGACCTGCTCCAAATGGGCCATTCAGCCCATCTAAATTTGACTTTTGTTGGGCCTAAATTCAATTATTTTCAGCCCACTTCAAATTTTGTACATTTTATAGCTAAAAATACTAAAAAAAAACTTGATCATGAAAAATGCAATGATAAAAGAAAACTAATCTATATAAAAAACTAGAAAAAAAATTACAAATTAATAATACAAAAGTTATTACTTACAAATTACAAATTATAAACTGAAGTGAAACAGAACTAATTAATACAAAAGTTATTACAAGTACTGGTGTCTAATTATATACCTAACTTCTAAGCAATCGAGAAACAGAACTAATTAAAATTGCAGCTTCTTAGGATTACATAATCTTCGACCTTGAAATTTCAGCTTTCATCTGTTCTGAATTTGACCCCGTGATTAGCTTTCAATACTACTTCATTGCCAAGAAAATAAACAAACAAAATAGGTGAATAATAATAATAATAATATGAAATAGAAGATAAAAAACAATATAAGCTTCCATTTTTGTTCAGTTAACAAGATAGAATATTGAGTACTGAAAATTCTAGTTTGTCTTTTTTTGTCCTCTCTCATTTTGATCATTAATTTATTAAATTAATACTATCACATTAATTTATTTTTGACGTGGAAACATAACAGGTGTCATCGGTGTTGGACTTGGACTTATTAACCAACATCATAGACTTGGAAAGTAAGCACTCACTGAAATCTCAATTCTACGAACAATGAGCACCTCCCCCCTTAATTTCTTTTATCCACTATAATTGAAAATCATGGAGGATTTGAAAGTAACTAATCGTCATCCAGATAATTTTCCATTATTTTCTACTAGCAAATGACTTATATAATTATATTATGATGCTGCCTAATTTTTATTTATTTATTTTTGTTTTCTAATATCTCACCATGAATGAAGGATTTTTGAGATGTGGACATGTGGTGCACTGCTTGCACATTCTAGATTTTCTAAGATCAGAGTAGACACCAAAACAGAAAGAACAAGGAAAAGATCACCAGACAAATATTCTTTTGAGTGGGGCTGAAGAAATTCTGATTTTAGTCCAGACTAATGTGTCAATAAAAATGGTTTTATTTTTATATAGTAATTTAAACAAACTAAAAGACTAAAATGTGTTTGATAATATCAAATCAAAATAACAAAACATGATTGATGACAAATTTCGTTTCAGCCTTTCAGGTAAAGCAACAATCTTCTCACCTCTTTAGTCTTTAATCAAGATTGGGTGTAGGGCCAGTAAGCATTGAATTTGACGCCTCCACAGAATCAACAAAGTTCGGGTCTCCAACAAGTTCTATCCATAAAAATTTAAAACAAAACAAGTTAAATAAAATTACATAATATAGAAAATAAAACAAAATAAAATTACAGCACATAGAACTATAGAAGATAATTTATTACATACCCATATCCAGCTACTTCTCAAATTCCTCTACTTCATCCATTAAAGTCCTAAGGCTTATTGGAGTAGATGAAGAACGAAGCCAGTTTTGTGCACATATGAGACCCTCAACACTCATTGGATTTAAACTACTTCGGAAAGGGTCAAGTACATAACCCGCAGTGCTAAATGTAGATTCAGAGGCGACAGTAGATACCGGTATTGCAAGTACATCGCGTGCAACCTTTGAAAGCACGCGATATCTAGCTGAATTCACCTTCCACCAAATTAGAAGGTCAAAACTATCATCTTCATCCTCACATCTTTCAGCTAGATATCTATCAACCTCTGACTTACTTTCTAAACTGTCTTCTGACTGTAACTATTGCTTAAATTAGACCATCAAATTTGCTTTTCTACTCGCCATCTTGTTAGCTGAAGGAGATACATCTTCATGTGGGGAACTTGTGCGCTGAGGAGACTGCCCTTCTTCATTTTCTCTGTATATCTCATACATGCGGATAAATGCATTTCTCACCTTCCAACTAAAATCAATTTTTTTTGCATTATCATGTGCATACATTTGTCCCAACCCAAAATCAAGATATCGCATCTTGTAGCGAGGATCAAGAATAACACCAACATAGAGCAACATATTCTGATTTTCCAAGTTCTCTCAATATTTGTCAAACTTTCTCTTCATATTTGTGGCCATTAATCCCACAACGGGATTTCGTTCTTCACACTCCATGTTAATGGCATCTTTAATAGTAACCAACTCCGGTTATAAAGCATTACAAGTTACATATTCACCCCCTGAGAAGCGTAAAGTTGCATCATGAAATAATTGAAGAAACCTCACAAACACATTTACCTTCTCCCAATCGGATGCATTGGGAGGCCCTAACTTCTTTGACTTTCTCCTATTTGCCACATGGTCCACATCTTCATCTTCATCATCACCATCATCATCTTCGTCATCTCTAAAACTACCAATGAAGCACGGATCTTCTTCCTCCAACCGATCAAAAACCATTCTAAATTTGGAAGTCCTCTCCAACATAAGATAGGTGGAGTTCCACCTAGTTGGTACATCTAGGCAAACTTGGCCCTTGGATTGAATATCTACCAACCCCACACATTTTTTTAAATAAACTCCACCTTTGATGGGAGGATTTAACATATTTTACAACACCTCTCACCTTCGCAATAGACTCATCATATTCTTTCAACCTCTCGCGAACAATTAAGTTCAAAATGTGGGCACAACATCGAGCATGCAAGAATTCATGTTCCAAGATCGTGTCTCCCCTATACTTGGTATTTTTTTTCAAATAAGAAACGACCCTATTATTAGAACTTGCATTATCAAGAGTGAGTGCAAGAAATTTTGGTCGCCCCCAATCAATCAAACACATCTCTATACATTTACCAAGTGTATCACCCTTATGATTTTCAACCAAACAAAAGGAAAGAATCCTCTTGTGTAACTTCTAGTCATCATTAATAAAATGTGCTGTGAGACACATATAATTTAGGTTTTGCACGGATGTCTATGTATTCGTGGTGAGGGAAATTCGTTTCCCTCAAAGAGCATTTCTCAACTTTTATTTTTCTTTCAAAAACAAATTAAAACAATCCTTGGCAACCGTCATACGGGATGGAATCTCTACCCACTTAGGGCAAACCACAAGCATAAACTTCCTAAAACCCTCTCCTTCAGCATGCCTAAAGGGAAACTCATCAAGAATAATCATCTCTGCTAAGGCTTGTCGGCAAGCCTCAACACTAAATGCAATAGGCACAAGTCCCCCACTAACACTACCACTTCCTCCCTCCACCTTCCAACTTAGAGTCGTCTGGGATTTATCCGTCTTCTTAAACGGAGATTTCTTACATTGATTCTCAATATGATTCTTCATGTTTTTCGTACCATTGGTCTTCGTATCACATGCATACGAAGCACCACAATAATGACATGCAGCCCTAGGTTTAGTTGGATCACCTTTTGGTATGATTGTAAAATGATCCCAAACGAAAGATCTAACTCTACCTCTTTGTGATCCACTAACTGATTGTTTACTTACATTGGATGGGGGTGGGGGTGGGGGTGGGGGTGGAGGCATGTCTTGTGTTGACTATTGCACATCATGTGTAGAAGACTCCATCTATAAAAAGGATAAAATTTGTGGACAAATGGACAAAAGAATTAGAAAACAAACATTAATAAATGATATAGAGCAACAAGGAAAAATAAATAAAAACAAATGTAAGAAAAAAACAAATCTATGGGGAGAACATTTCAAATAATGTCAAGATCAGAAAATGACAAAGATAGAGGGCTGCTTTATTACAAACTTACAGCACAACATATATCATTAAGCGCCACATGTGCAAGCATTAGTCGACTGATAGGGTAAGTTAACCTCAATCAAGGCATGATGTTAATTAGGTCATTTACAATTTTACATCCATTAATAGAAAATTGACACATCAGTTCTTTGTGGAAAAATAGAAAGTATACCTACAATGAATCAAATTATAAAAAAAAAAAAAAAAATTTGGAGCTGGCTGCCCACCCTCAAGAGTCAAGAGATGGTCTGACCATTTTCAAAATTTGTTTTAATAATTTCAAATATATTATTGAAACTAATTTAGTGTAATTAAGTCATTTAAAAAACCCACAGAATTCTTAGTATCATTTTTTCACTTAAGTTGCTACTCCTTTTTATAAGATTTGGAAACCATTTCGAGGGAAAGCTAATCAAGCAAGCAATGGCATGTATATGGGTTTTTTATGTTAAGGCTCAGCCCAGAATTTAAAACAGCTCTGTTGGTCAGCCTGGGTTAATATTTTTCACTCAATTGGAGACTTGCTCGGCAACAACAAATGTGGCTATATCTTTCTTTCATTCTTTCTTCTTCCTATTTTTTTTAACCCTTTTTGGAACCAGAAAAAAAAAAGAAAAAAAAAGTGAAACTAACCAAACCCTCTCAGCTCTCAACTATGTTCGCCCATAAAAAGTGCTTACCATCTCCTGAGGATAAATTGGTATGGAAGGCTATTCCTATTCCTAATGTCTATTTCTCTGTAAAAAGTGCCGATACACTAGCTAGCAGAAGAAGTTGTTGTGCTTTGTAATGAGATAAATTATAATAGACATTGATGTTAATCCCTGTCGAGCATTTGAACAAATCGGACATAGAGAGAGAGAGAGAGAGAGAGAGAGAGAGTACCGACTACCGAGTGGCGGCGAGCCTGCTGCGACAGAGGGGACTGTGGGGATGGAGGGTGGCCGAAGACGCCTAGGGTTTTCGCAGGAGGAGTTGGGGAATTTGGGAAAAGTGAAATTGATTCCCGCGCCGGGGGGGGGGGTAGAAGACTCCAGGCTCGTTTCTGAAACGGCGGCGTTTGGTTCTCAATTGGACCCAAACGGCGCCGTTTCAGGTAAGTAAATTGAAAAAAAAATAACTGGGTTGCGTGAAACGACGCCGTTTCACGCAATCCAGTTCTTTGTTTGGCCTACAGTGAGTAAAACGGCATCGTTTGGGACCCATTTTGAATCAAACGGCGCCGTTTCTGGGAAGGCAGCTACCATGTGTTTTTTTGGTGATTCTTTTATCTTTTTGGCACATAGATGAATTAAAAAATTATATAAATTAGTAAAACTAAAATTAAATAAACTATTTAATGTGGATTATTTAATTAACTCATTTAAAAAATAATTAATGATAATTATATTTATAATGTTAAATGTTAATTACTAATTTGTTACTAACGTAGAGTATGTAAATGACTCAAATTCAATGTATTATAAATATTATAATTTATGATTCTAATACTATAATGGTATAGTGTCTGTGTGTATATGTAATTATATATTATAATGATATAGTGATACTAATACTATATATTATATAATAATACATTGATATAAATTATTACTAATACTATTATTACTAAATCATTATAACTTATACTAATATATAATATAGTTATAATAAATCACTATAATATAGTATGACTAAACTAATATAACTATTATTATAACTACATAATAGTATTAGTATAAACTATAAAGTATTAGAGTATTAATAATAATGTAATATAGTATAGGCTATAGCTATATATTAGTAATATTAGTATAAGTATAATTGTATAAGTATAACTATTAACTACAGTTTATAGTTAATAGTTATAACTTATAACTTATAATATAGTATAACTAAACTAATATAACTATTAGTATAACTATATAATAGTATTAATATAAAGTATTAGACTATTAGTCTATACTTAATTATAATATAGTATAGGCTATAGCTATATATTAGTAATATTAGTATGAGTATAATTATATAAGTATAATTATAGTCTATAGTCTATACTTATAACTATACGAAATCATTATAACTTATACTAATATTAGTAATATATAATATAGTTATAATAAATCACTATAATATAGTATGACTAAACTAATATAACTATTATTATAACTACATAATAGTATTAGTATAAACTATAAAGTATTAGAGTATTAGTAATAATGTAATATAGTATAGGCTATAGCTATATATTAGTAATATTAGTATAAGTATAATTGTATAAGTATAACTATAGTTATAACTTATTAACTATACTAAATCATTATAACTTATACTAATATATAATATAGTTATAATAAATCACTATAATATAGTATAACTAAACTAATATAACTATTAGTATAACTATATAATAGTATTAATATAAAGTATTAGAATATTAGTAATATAGTATAGCTATATATTAGTAATATTAGTATAAGTATAATTGTATAAGTATAACTATAGTCTATAGTTAATAGTTATAACTATACTAAATCATTATAACTTATACTAATATATAATATAGTTATAATAAATCACTATAAATTAGTATAACTAAACTAATATAACTATTAGTATAACTATATAATAGTATTAATATAAAGTATTAGAGTATTAGTAATATAATATAGGCTATAGCTATATATTAGTAATATTAGTATAAGTATAATTGTATAAGTATAATTATAGTCTATAGTTAATAGTTATAACTATACTAAATCATTATAACTTATACTAATATATAATATAGTTAATAAGTTATAATAAATCACTATAATATAGTATAACTAAACTAATATAACTATTAGTATTACTATATAATAGTATTAATATAAAGTATTAGACTATTAGTCTATACTTAATTATCATATAGTATAATTATATATATAATTAATTATATATAAAAATTAGGTACATTCGGTCCGGTCCGGTCCGAAAAACCTCCGGACCATGGACCTAATCGAATGTATTCGGTCCAAAAAAATTTGGACCGGACCATGTCCGGTCTGGTCCAAATTGGCTGGTCCGGTCGGGTTTTCTCGGTCCGGACCGCCAGATGCTCACCCCTAATTAGCCATCTTTTTAAGAAGAGGAATTGTACCCCCAATTTTATTGATAATCATCTCTTATGGTGGAGGAATACATTTTACAGGTAGTGAAAAAGTTTCGAGGGTTACATTAATACCAAAACCAAATCCCTTGTAAAATTATATTCTAAGAAAAACTAATATGTACAATAATTGTTCCAAATTATCTAGTATAATAAAAGAAATAAAGCTAGCTTTCAAAAAATTTCTATTTTCATCTAAAGTTTGGGAAACTGGATTTATCAGGGTCAAAAATCCCGTACAATTTCCTAGGTAATTGTAAAATGGAAGAAAAAGATAAAGTAATACCCATCGCTCAAAGGTTAGCTAAGTCACCTGTCACACCATTTTTTTTTTTTGATAATTAATAAGATCGAATGCAACTAGGCAAAGCCCATGTACACAGAAAGTATACAAAAGAGACACCTAATTACACTCTAGCAAGTTGAAAGGAAAGTAAAAACTCATGAACACTCCCCCCCTTTAATACAATTGCAGAAAACCATTGGACCAAAGAAGATACAAGAAAGTTCCAGATTTCCCCCACTGATTTTTCCTTGTTGTTGAAGCATCTCTCATTCCTTTCCAACCAAATACACCACAGTAGACACAAGGGGACCATCCGCCACGTCGCAGCCAGCTGTGGGTTTTGGTGTTGCCTATTCTAACATGCTAGGAGATCCACCACACTCTTAGGCATAACCCAAGACAACCTAGCCCTACTGATAATGCCATCCCATAACTCCCTCGCCACCTCACAATGTAGAAAAATGTGATCAATCGATTCGCCATCCTTTTTACACAAATAGCACCACTCCATTACGATCAGCCCTCTTTTTCTTAGGTTGTCAGCCATCAAAATCCTACCCAAGGTAGCTGTCCAAGTAAAGAAGGCAACTTTAGGTGGCACTGGAACTCTCCATATACCCTTCCATGGGAACACTATGGGCTGATTGTCTAGCAACACCTTATAGAAGGAATTGACAGAAAATTTCCTGTGCGCTGAATGTTTCCACATCATTCTATCGACCCCACTCCCTCCTAACTTCTTGGCATAAAGAAAGCTAAAAAATCCGGCTATTTCCTTAACTTCCCAATCCTGTAGGTTCCTGGAAAAAGTCAGATCCCAGTACACTGTGCCATTGGCTCGGCATAAAACTTCTAAAATAGCCGCCTGCTGATTTCCAACTAATCTGAAAACTCTAGGAAATGTAGAAAACAGTGCTTCCTCACCACTCCATTTATCAAACTAGAAACTTATTCTTGAGCCATCACCAACCTCCAAGCTTGTATGTGTTACAAACACCTGCCACTCCTTTCTAATAAACTTCCAAAGACTCACTCCATAGGCCCCTCTACCCTCCTTAGAACACCAATCCCCCCGATCGCAGCCATACTTCCTGGCCACTAACATTCTCCACAACAAATCCTGTTCCAATTGAAATCTCCACAACCACTTACCTAATAAGGCTTTATTGAAAGTAATCAAATTACGCACCCCCAAGCCTCCCGTCTCCTTTGGACTACACACTTTTGACCAACCCACCAAATGAAACTTGTGTTCCTCACCCAAACCGCCCCACAAAAAAGCCCTGAAATTTTTTTCAATCCGATTAGCTACCCCCGCCGGTAAAGGGAATAAAGAGAGATAATACGTAGGTAAATTGGAGAGGGTATTTTTGATGAGAGTTAATCTCCCACCTTTAGAAAGGTATAGTCACTTCCAACCAGACAATCTTTTTTCTACCTTCTCTATCACTCCATCCCAAATAGATATTGCTTTGAAGGAGGCTCCCAAAGGTAGTCCAAGGTAACTCATAGGAAGTGCAGCCACCTTACAACCCAACAACTCCGCTAGATAGTTAATATGCCCCACCTCCCCCACCGGAACCATTTCCGACTTTCCTAGATTCACCTTGAGGCCCGTGACCGCTTCAAAACACAAAAGAACAGCCCTTAAAGCTTGTATATTTCCGCTATCTGCATCACAAAAAATTTAAGTGTCATCTGCATACAATAAATGGGAAATGGATAACCCATTATTATTGTTCCCTACTGAAAAACCAGCAAGGAAACTACCCTTTACAGCAGCTTCCATGATATGACTCAAAGCCTCCATCACTAGAACAAATAGGAAAGGAGATAGCGGGTCCCCTTGCCTCAAACCCCTCGAACTCTGAAAAAATCCACAAGGGTTGCCATTGACTAACACGAAAAACCGGGCGGTCGAGACACAATGTTTAATCCAATCACACCACCTATCACCGAAACCACATCTCCTTAACATATAAATCAGAAAGTCCCAACTCACATGGTCATAGGCCTTCTCCATGTCCAGCTTGTAGAGAACTCCCGGAATACCCTCCCTCAACCGACTGTCCAAGCATTCATTTGCTATCAAAACCGAATCCAGAATTTGTCTACCCCGAACAAAGGCGTTTTGGGGTTTGGATATTATCTTATCCATCACCAAACCCATACGATTTGCTAGCACCTTCGTAATGATCTTATAAATCCCGCCTACCAAACTTATAGGTTGAAAATCTCTCAATTCCATGGCCCCCACGATCTTTGGGATGAGAGCAATAAAAGTGGCATTAAGGGACTTCTCGAACTTGTGACCATGATGAAACTCATGAAAAACTTGCATCACCTCATCCTTCACTACTTCCCGACATTTTTGAAAAAAAGCTAGGGAGAATCCATGATGGCCAGGGGCTTTGTCTTTACACATACTACATATCACTTGATGTACTTTGGAATCCTCAAAAGGTCTCTCTAACCAACTTGCCACACTACTATCAAGCTGGTCAAAAGACAACCCATCGAATTTAGGACGCCACTCTGCCGTCTCTGTGAGAAGCTCTTCATAAAAGCCCATTATATGGTCTTGAACTTCCTCTGGGACTGATACACCGTGTCACCACAATGAATCGCCTCAATTACATTATTACGTCTGTGTGAGTTCGCCATTTTGTGAAAGAACTTGGTACATTTATCACCCTCCTTCAACCATGTCATCCTGGATTTTTGTTTCCAAGAAATTTCTTCCATTAACAAAATCTTTTCAATCTCCGCCACCACTTCAATCTTTCTTAATGCGGACTCTTCATTAACCCCCCCCCCCCAACTTCTAAGGAATTCAACTCCTCCCAGATAAGACACTTTTGCTCATCTGTGTACCTGAAAACCTCAATATTCCACTGTTTTAAGTCCATCTTAAGTGCTTTAAGCTTCCTAGCCATAACATGACTAGATGTGCCTTGAAATGAATAGGAAGCCCACCAGTTCTTCACCCTCTCCTTGAAGCCAGTCGCTTGTAGCCACATATTCTCAAATTTGAAATAACGTCTACTCCCATGAATGCCCCCACAATCTAACAAAATGGGAAAATGATCTGAGCATACCCATGGCACTTTCCTCTGGCACACCTCCGGATACTGAGACTCCCAAGAAGTGGAGATTAGAAACCTGTCCAACCTTGACCCCCCTTTACTATTAGACCATGTAAAACACCCCCCAACCAAAGGGAGATCAATCAAATTGAGATCAAATATCAACTCCGAAAATTCTTCCGTTGCCCTTGTCACACCATTACATTATCTGTATATATATTTCATATCAAAATCTGATTTGGTTACATAATACAGATGATATGTTTTCATCTCATTTGTACTGTACTTTAGTTTTTCCTATCCAAACACACTATATTTCATCTCTAAATTTTAAAAGCATCCACTTAAATAAACAGTAATAAATAGTGAATACTGACAGTGAACAATGCATGAACAGTGCAAATTGATCTTGAACAGTGTGTGAACAATACATCAACAGTGCACTTTCAGCTCTCTAATCAACTGTGGGTCCCATACCTTTTTTAAATCCCAAAAATTTAAAACTATCTCATCTCATCTCACTATCCAAATACATATTTTTTTACAAACTATTTCATCTCATATTAATTCAAAAATTTTACTACTATTCAAAATATCTCATCTGTATCGCGTAACCAAACCAGGCCTTATAAACTTTTTAAAATCAATTATATCTTCCCAAAGAACATACTTGCAAGGAGGGCTTTTTTATTTCTATACTAGTTAACTACCAGCTAAGAAATAATGACATCATAAAAATCCAGTTGGTAACATAAAGAGAGACCAGCTTTAAATGCAAAAATTTATACAAAAATATTTTTACCAATCCCCAAATGAATGAGAAGCCATGTACAAAAATATTTCGACTCCCAAAAATTTATAAAAAAAATTCTCCTATTTTCGACTCCCTCAGCAACACTTTATTTCCTTTCCGCTCTCGGAATCCATTTGCGAACCAACCCATGCCTTTTTCATTCCCTTCCTCCAGATTGTATTTCCTTTCCATTTGCAGAGAACCCATAGAAGGCATCAGCAACACAAAGTATCTAGATTTCTCTCCAGCCATGATTTTTGCCCTAGACTGCTGAGGTCAACAACGCCATATTTTCCTTGGAAAAACGCAAGGAAACAACATTAGGATTGCAAATCCTCTAAAGGTATGTGTGAAACTAAGTTGCTGATCTCTTCTAAGAATTTTGATAAGCTTATTCTGGAAGGATACAAAGTTGTATCTGTGGTTTGTTGATTTTTGTGGTTTAAAGGGTGCTTTCATTCTCTAGCTGAAACTGGGGGAATAGTTTTTTAATAAGAATTGTATGGTTCACATTTCTTAAATATTTGAGAATAAAAATATCTCTTCAAAGTAGGTTTTTTTTTTTTTTGCTGTAGTTAGGTGTGATCTATGCAATTTCATTGATTCATGTGTTATTTTTAGGTCCACATGCCATGCTCAATTGAAGTAAGAGAACCATGACTTTAATGTTTGTATGGTTAATTAAGGGTTAGTATTTGATGTGTAGGCATATAACTAGTGTGTGATGTGCAGTAGTATAGTTGGCAGTCACGACATAGTGTGTAGGACATGCCTCTGAAGGGTGTTGGGAAGGTGTTGTGTATTGTTAATAATGAAGTGCCTACTCTTTGATGTTGATGGCTTTTATCATCTACAATAAATAGCTTGGGAAATTGCAAGTTATATAATGTTTGCATTCTTCAAAATAAGGTCAGAATGTCACTCTCTGTTTCTTTTACTTATTTTAGTTCATTTATTTTCACTTCATCACAATCTTTAGCAGCTTTATTTTCCTTTGTTTGGGGATGTTGCTAATCCTTTTAGTGAGTTGAGTTCAACTTATCAAGCTTAATTATTTGGTTATTTTCAGTGTTCAGAGAACAAGGAATTATAAGAAAGAGTGAATAGCCTTGAGCAGTTGGTCTCATTCACAGGTGATATGTCAACAATGTCTTCAGAACAGTATGTATCTGGAGAATATATTGATGAATTGAAAAAGAAAATTCAGTCTCACTTGATCATTTGGCCTATTTTGGATCAGAATGGCTAAATAGATTCAATTGTTTTGGTTGTTGCTGGTTTGAAACCTTTTAATTATCCTGCTATAATTGAAGTCACATTGATGTATAGTTTTTTTTTCCCATCTAGATATTTACAAGGGTTTGCATTTATAGAATTCATTTTGCCTTTGTTTGTTTGGACACAAAATTGAGAACTATGGCAAGGGTAATGAACTACTGTTTCCAATGGCAAGGGTGGTTCTTCTGTTTCATATACCAAAGAGTATATGTCGTTCTATTTCATATACCAAAGATGTGTAGAATTCGAACTAAAGAAGAAGAACTTGGATGATGTGCATTTATGAATGATCTAGTGCTTGGACCCTTTATTTTTCATTGTTATTTATAAGGTTTCATTAGCTCAAATGAAAGTTGTTGTGCTTGAAGTAGTACTGCATTTAGATTGTAAAGTTGTAATATGTAGGAAAAATGAGTAAGGAGATAATTATTATATGTTTTTTTTTTCTTTTTGGTTTTGATTTATATGCATTATATTTATTGATTAATATATGGAGCGTATTTGAAAAATATATAAAAAAATGTAAAATATTATTAAAAAATATAATATTATATTACTATTTTAGTTTTAATATGGCTAGTCCAATATGAATTCACCTAGCCAAAGTTGAACCCTATAGCCAAAACTTGGAATTGTAGCTAAACTTTGGACTAGGCTATTGCCAATACTCTAAACTGTCCATAGTGACTAAACAATTCGCTTGAATTACTATAAATAATATATGATTTACTTCATATGTTTATCTTTCTCCACTTCTCTAATTTTAAATTTAGCCAAGAACTCTAAAAAGTACAAATCCGATATAATGCTAGAAATTTGGGTCATTTGCAAAGAGCCAATTTTATTAAAATAATAAGAAATGATCTGCACAAGTCTCAAACAGACAAGTTTTGTGCAGATATTATGAAAAAAGTGGACTACCTTGAAAAAATGCAAATAAAATCATTATTTTTTATTGGGACCCACTTTTTTTACAAAGGGTCTGTGTAGGATTTGCCTAATGACTTGTATCTAGCATTATTCAAAATTATTTTTTCACAACTTTTACAAATATATTTTAGAGAAATAATCTAGTCATAAAGTGATTGCACAAAAGTAATTCCACAAACTGATGTGCCTTAATGTGGTTCGTTAGATTCTAAAATTACTTTTCTTATAAAATAGATCTGATGAATCATATGAAATCACGTCAATTTATTGGATTGCTGTAGCATTATTTTTTTTTAAACAAATGGTAGTTGTGCCAAACTTAAATTCCACTAAAAGGTTATAGTGTGACTGGGAGGTAAGTCATCCAAACTCGACCATGGCTATGAGTCTCAAAGCTAGGGTCTATGTAGACATACTCACAACCAAGGCTGTGAGTTTCGAATGCATGGACCCACGACCACACCTGGGTCTTGAAGGCCGACGAGCGATGGACCTCAAAGGTAGAAACTGTTACATCCAAGGTTGTGTGTCTAAAAGCCACATCTCCAACACGATCATAGACCCAACATAGTTGTGGGTCTTGTCCTCACAAAGCCATACAGGGATTTGGTCTCTAAGGCTTGGATCTTAGATGGGATTGATTGGATTTGGTTTTGATGTGAGAGTTTAGCAGGGGTATAAAAATAAAAATAAAAAAATTGGTTGAATCGGAACAGATTGGCTAATATCAGTTTGTAGGGCTGAAAGTTAGCTAGTCCAGATCGAGAAAACCGACCGGACTGACCGGTTTGGTCCAATTCGGATCGAACTGAAAAAATCCTTGGTCGGTTTCTAAACTAGGAAACTAAGGATTTCGATCTTCGATCCTTTCTCGGGTTGGGGGGTTTTCGGACCAGACTGGACCGACCAAAAAAATAAAATAATTTTTAAATTTTTTTATATAATAATTGTATAATAAATTATGTAATTTTCATCTAACCTACCTCATGTACAGTATAAAATTTTAAATTTGTAATTACAAATTTACAAATTAATATTCTATTAATTGTATATTACCAATTAAACTATCATCAATTCACCATTAACTAATTACTAACATCTACATTTATGACCTAAGTTGCAAGTAAATATAAAGCATGTATGGATGTATGGATAATTAAATTATCTATGCTTATTGTAGGGCTACACAAAGACACAGTCCGATCAAATTTGGGCTTGACCCGAACCGACCCGCAAGGAAGATGGTTTCAACTCGACTTGGCCCAACCCGTAAATGTCGGGTCGGGTCGAACTCGTTCATCTTCTTTCACCCGTTCACCTTCATAACTTCATTTGCAGACCCATGCCCCTCTCTTGCTCCTCTGCAAACTCAGCCTCTCCCACATCGTCCATTCCTCCTCTTCCTTTCATTTCCTCTGCAAATCAGCCTTTCTCCTCCCAAATCCACCCTCCCTCTGTAGGTACACCTTGAGGGGCTCCACGTAGTCCTCGAAAAGCCGAGGGTGGTCAGGGCCCACCTCAGATCGTTGTAGTTGATCGTCGCTTCTACCTATGGAACTTGTCGGATGCCTCACTGGTGATGAAGCTTATGATGTATTTCATTTTCTTTGTGATGTATTTCATTTTCTTTGAGATCTATTTCAAGATATATTTAATTTTCTTTGAAATCATCAATGACCTTCACCTCGGGAGGAAGTAGAGGCTTTGCGTGGAACCTTTGGAGCTGCTACTTACCTGAAATGGCAGAAATATGTGAATATTTGGAGTAAAATGGGCAGTAGGAGGACATTTATCGGACCCATTTCCAAACTATTCACTTCTCTCTCTCTCCTCGCAAAAAGTGCATCCAGTTGCGAACTTGGCATTAAGATGCCATGGGAGCCTTTGGTGGTCTGAAGCTTTATGGAATGCAGAAGCAAGTACTGAGTCTATACAGAGGGTTTTTGCGAGTAGCTCGTTCAAAATCTGTCGAAGATCGACGCAAGATCGAATCCGTCGTTTCAACTGAGTTTCATCAGAATTCTAAGAAAGTAGATTGCAAAAGTTTTCTCTACATTGAGTACTTACTTCGCCGAGGTAAGAAACAACTTGATTAACAGTGGGGAGAAGAGAGTCTGAGATGTTTTTCATGTAATTCGACAGAGTATTTTTCGATTTCGACGGGTTCGATAGGTTGCATTGTATAAAACCCGGTATTAAGTTTTGATCCGATGAACCCGTATCTGTTCGGGTTGGACAAATCGGGTGTCTCAGACAGATCGGGCCAAAGGCCATTTTTGCACAGGCCTAGCTTATTATTTCATGTACAAAATGTAAAAAGTTGTATATAACTCATTATGCATTAACCTAGAACTATCATAAATTATAATACATTGACATGCTCTAAGTTAGTAACAAAGTAACAATTAACACCATCAATATAATTATAACTAAACTAAATCACTATAACTATAATTATAAATTTATAACTAAATCAATGTAAGTCTATAACTATAAGTCTATATATAGTATTAATATCACTATGACTAATGAGTATTACTAATGACTATATCACTATGACTCAATGAGTCTATGACCATATATTACTGGAGGACTTATATTGGTAACAAGCCCATTCTAGATAAGAAAGCTCAAAAATGAAGGGAGCCCAATGTAAAAGGCTCTTAGTTGAACAAAAGAAGCTAAAAGACCAGGGTCCAACAGAGTCGTACATCCACCTACCACTACGGGAAGGTAGGGATCTCATGAAGATATGTGATCAGTTCAGTTATAAGATGTACCAAAAAGCTTGGCATCACTACCGAAAAACTCTGCTTCAGATAAACATTACATCAGAGCCTATATATACCAGGTAACCCTCAATAACAAAGGCATCTTTTTCATGAGTTCTCTATTTGCTAAATCATCTTGAGACTCTTACTGACTTAAGCATTCAAGTTTTTCCCGGTGGACCACGCCGACCATATTTTGTTCCTTGTGCAGGTTAACGGTTGCAGTCAGGAAGTGGGACACGTCCTTTACATTGGCGCCGTCTGTAGGATCTGAGTTTTTTTTTTACTTGATTCTCACATGCCAACTGTAATCCGATCTGTAGCAAGCCAAGCAATGGATACATCTATGGAAACATGACTGGCAGCGGCCGAGGAAAAGTTGAAACAAGCACTTGAAGCAATGCAGGTCCTGAAGAAGGAAAACAATAACCTGCGACAGAGGAATGCCGAATCCAGCAATACTGCCGTACCCGCCCATAGCGGGCAGGGTGAAGGGGAAGAACTGTCTAATATGGAGTCGAATATGGGGCGAATGAAAAAAAAGAAGATGCATGACGAGCTAAAAGAACTGGTAGAGAAATATGACGAAATGGCGAAAAAGATAGGGGGATCTTCTTCAGTGGAATGCTTGCTCAACCAAATGGACCTGCCGTATAGCGAGCGAATTATGGTCATGCCCCTCCCGCCAAAATTCAAAGTACCCCAGGTAGACAGGATCCAAAGATCCAGTGGACCATCTAAAGAATTTCAAAACTCATATTACGCTCCACGAATTTCAAGGGGAAATATCGTGTCGGGCTTTTCCTTTGACCTTGAAGGGAACAGCGAGAGGGTGGTTCGGGACCCTCAGGCCATGGTTGATAGACAGTTTTGAAGAACTGGCTAAACAATTCTTAACACAGTATATGCCCAGCAAAAGGTGCCGGCGCCCAGCCGCCTACCTCCTAACAGTTAAGCAATGAGAAGATGAAGACCTAAAGACCTATCTTACCCTTTTCAACAAAGAACGTTTAACAACGGATGACCAAGATGAAAAGATCACCCTTGCCACCCTCCTAGGCGGAATATGGCCCCGGAGTCCCTTTATGGCAGAGTTGGTCAGGAAGACCCCATCCATTCTTAGGGAATTCATGGACAAAGTGGATGACTTTGTCAATGCCGAAGATACACTACAAGCCTTAGTGAACCCATGGAAGGCGGGTGACAAGCCAGAAAGAAGAGGCGAGCAGATTGACAAGAGAGCTGGTAACAGTCGTCAAAAGAAAAGGCAGGAGAACAGGCCAGATTACATCCTAGGCTTATACATAATAGTTTAAATGTTTAAGAAGATGAAAAGGAAAGAGAGGAATGGCGTTCGCCCAAAACAGGCAGTAGTCATTACTACAAGTACCACCAAACTACATCTCACTGGACCAAAAATTGCACGACCATGAAGAAAAGAGTGGCAGAACTGGCAGGAACGTGGGAGTTAGAACGAATGATTGCAGAACATTTAAAACAAAGAAGATGCCAGGAAACTAGGCAAGAAACCAGAAGGAGTAGAAGTCCTGAACAACGGCGCTGAGCGCATAGCCGCCAGAATGATGGGAACAGGGTACCTATAAGAGGCGAGAGGGGTATGCCGCCCATAGGAGAAATCCGGACCATAGCAGGAGGGTTTGCAGGAGGCGGCGTGCCCACATCCAATAGGAAGGCATACGGGTGGAAGGCTAGATATGAGGAGGTTTATATGGCGGACAAGGCTCCCAAACAACAAAAGCTGGGCGTCGACAGAAAGATGATCTCTTTCAGAGAGACGGACTGTGAAAGGGTGTTATACCCACATGATGACGCTTTAGTAATCACACTTGTGATAGCCAACTACACAACCAGGCTGGTGCGAATCGACAACAGAAGTTCAGCGGATATACTATTCTGGGAAGCATTCATAAAAATAGGTATTGACGCCAGTAGGCTGAGGCCTTCTCCGACACCATTGAAAGGCCTCTCTGGAGATACAATCCTACCCATAGGAACCATCACCCACTCGATGACCGCCGAATCTGGGGCACAAATAGCAACCGTCATGACTGATTTCTTGATAGTAAAAGCCCTATCTTCTTGCAACGCTATACTAGGAATAACAACACTTAATCAACTAAAGGCGGTCACTTCCAAGTACCACCTCAAGATGAAGTTCCCAACTGATAACGGGATAGGAGAGTCATAGGGCGAACAAGCTTTAGCACAAGAATGTTACGTACAGGAACTAAGAAAAGGTCACGGCAAAATTTGTGTTATAACGGAGCAGGGCGAGGTGCTGACGCCTCATTCTCCTCCCTCACCGGCAGTAACCTTACAAGAAGGTGTGGAAGTGAGGGACAAGCAGGACCAGCAGCATGCTGAAGTCAACGAGCTATTAAAGCTTGTAACATTAAACCCAGACTGCCCTAGATCCACTACGCGTATCAGGACCCATGTGCCACCGGCGGATAGGGAAACATTTAAACAATTGTTGATCGAGCATGTGGACTTCTTAGCATGGAGTCATGAGGAAATTCCGAGCATAGATAACAAATCATTGAACACCGCTTGGGCGTGGACCCCGCCCACAAAGCAGTACGCCAAAAAAGAATGTCGTTTAGCGCGGAAAAGTATGCTGCCATTAAGGAAGAGGTAGATAATTTGCTTGCCACTGGTTTCATCAAAGAAGCTCACTACCTAGAATGGTTGTCCAACATAGTCATAGTGAAGAAGGCGAATGGAAACTGGAGAATGTGTGTAGATTTCACTGATCTACATAAAGCTTGCCCGAAGGACAGTTTCTCCTTCTCACGCATCGACATAATCGTGGATGCAACAGCAGGACACCGTGTATTGAGTTTCATGGATACTTACTTAGGATACAACCAAATACGGATGCACCCAGTAGACGAGGAGAAAACTTCATTTATTACTGACCGAGAGTTGTATTGCTACCAGGTCATGCCAGTTGGGTTGAAAAATGCCGGAGCAACATATCAAAGGCTAGTAAATTGGATGTTTAAATAACAAATTGAGAAATCCATGGAGGTTTATGTGGACGACCTTTGAATCAAAAGTAAGGAGCCCACCCAGCACCTTAATGACCTAAGGGTGGCATTTGGGATCTTACATCATTATAAAATGAGGCTGAACTCTGCAAAGTGTGCTTTTGGAGTGGAGTTGGGGAAGTTTTTGAGTTACATTGTATCTGAAAGAGGAATTGAGACATCTCTGGAGAAGATAGCTGCCATACTCAACATGAAACTGCCAAAGAACCTAAACAAAACCTAGCAGTTGGCGACAGGGTAACCGCCCTAGGGAGGTTCATTGCCTGGTCAATAGACAAGTGTCTCACTTTTTTCCAGGTACTGCACAAGGTGCACCCATGGAACAAAGAATGCGATGAGGCATTCGAAAAGTTGAAACAGTACTTGGCCAACCCGCCACTCCTAAAACAACCACAGAAAAGCGATGTGCTTCACGCTTACCTAGCGGTTTCCCCAAATGCCGTGTTCACAGTCTTAATAAAAGAGGAGGGGACAACCCAACATCCAGTATACTACGCAAGTCGGGCTCTTAGGGGAGTTGAAGTAAGATACCCGAAGATTGAGATGCTAGCCTTTGCTCTGATAACTCTACCCGTATTTCCAAGCCCACACAGTAAAAGTACTTACGGAAGCCCCTTTAGCAAAAACTTTGAAGAAGCCAGACAGCTCAGGAAGGTTGATTGGGTGGTCAATAGAACTAAGTGAATTTGACTTAGAATACGAACCAAAGAGAGCGGTTAAAGGACAAGCTTTGGCAGACTTTATAGCAGAATTCTTGGGTTTCCCTCAGGAAGACACGGCGGTCCCTGTGGGAAAACCCTGGCTACTTTTCGTTGATGGCTCATCCTACAAGGCTGGCAGAGGCCTGGGGATACATTTGATAGATCCCGATGGCAAAAAGCAGTACTATGTGGCAATGCTGATTTTCAAAGTAACAAACAACGAACAGAATATGAAACACTCGTGGCAAGACTTTCCATAGCCACCAAGATGGGGGCAACCAAAGTAGAGGCCAAATCGGATTCACAAATAGTTGTAAACCAAATTTTAGGCCTATACGCAATAAAAGGGGAAAAATTGAGGAAGTATCTAGAGCGTGTCTGGGAAGCACGCGACCTCCTCTCATATTTCAACATAACTCAAATCCTAAGGGCGGACAACGAAGTGGCAGACAGGTTGGCTCGGACGGCGTCAAATATGGAAGAAGCACCTCTCCCATGGCAAGTAGAACAAAGGGTTATCGAAGTCCCAACCATTGGGATGGAAGTAGGCATCCTGGGTGCCAACATCCCTGAGTGGGCAAGCGAAGTGGTTAAATACCTGGATGAGGGAAAGTTACCGGAAACAAAGGAGGAGGCAAGAAGAGTAAGGAGGAAGGCGGCAAGGTTCCTACTCATTGACGGAATCCTTTATAAAAGGGGCTTCTCCACCCCGCTACTGCAATATATTTTCGCGCAAGAAGCTCAATATGTTTTGGTAGAAATACATAAATGAATATGTGGAAACCATTCAGGTGGAAAAATTTTGGCAAGAAAGGCAGTGAGAGAAGGATACTACTGGCCAAAAGCGTTAAGGGATGCACAAGAATTTAGAAGAAAGAGCATCGAATGCCAGGAGTATGCGCCCATACATCATGCCCCTCCAGAAGGGCTAACATCCATGACCGCGCCTTGGCCTTTTGCCCAGTGGGGCGTAGACCTGGTTGGACCCTTCCCGCTAGGAAGAGGCGGGGTAAAATTCATGATTGTAGCCATGGATTACTTTACAAAGTGGGCCGAGCAGTACCACTAGCATCTATAACAAGCAAGATCGTGACGAACTTCCTATGGAAAAACGTTGTTTGCAGGTTTGGGATCCCCCAAAACATAATAACGGACAATGGGCGCCAGTCCGACTCCGACCATTTCAGAGTAGTGTGCGGAGTTGAAGATTAAAGTAAAATACTCCTCGCTGGGTCACCCTCAAGCAAATGGTCAAGCGAAAGCTACAAACAAAGCATTACTCTCAATCCTAAAGAAAATGGTCACGGAGAAAAAGGGAGAATGGGCAGAGGAGCTACCCGGAGTACTCTGGGCATATAGAACATTGGCAAAAAATCCAACAGGAGAATCCCCATTCACAGTGACGTATGGTTGCAAGATGGTACCTCCAGTCGAAGTAGGACTCCCGACTTACAGACCAGTCGAATTAGGACTCTCGACTTACAGAACAAGTTATTTCTCAGCCGCCCAAAATGATAAGAAGATAGAATAATACCTCGACTTGGTTGAGGAAGAAAGGGAAATGGTGGAAGCAAGGGTATTGCAAGAAAAGGCCAAAGCCAGACAGTATTTCAATAAGAGAGTAAGGCCTAGGACTTTCAAAGTAAGAGACCTGGTTTTGAAGAAGAGCGGGGTAACCACCCAAAGCAAGGGAAAAATGGGGGCCCAATGGTAAGGACCTTACCTGGTAGTAGCCAACAATAGGCCTAGATCATATCGACTAAAGGACAGCCAAGGTAGGGAGTTGCCCCATCCATGGAATTCAGAATACTTGAAGAAATTTTATTAGTAGATTTTACAATATGTCCATTTACCGTGTTTTTTTGTCTCTGTTAAGACTCATTTTGTCCATGTTTGGATTATTACGTTTCGTGTTCATAAACGCAATAGTATTTGTGCTAACTTATTATTTCTCATAATTTGTGGCGTTTCTCTTTTGCCAAGAAAGGAAAGGGGCGAGGAAGGTCCTCAGACCACGCCATCCCTTAAACACCAAAAACAAGTCTTAGTAGCTTGTAGTGTCAAAAAAGAAAAGGGGCGTGGAGGTCCTCAAACCACGCCACCCCTTAAACACCAAAACCAAGCCTTAACAGCTTGTGATGCCAAGAAAGAAAAGGGCGTGGAGGTCCTCAAACCATGCCACCCCTTAAACACAAAAAACAAGCCTTAACAGCTTGTGGTGCCAAGAAAGAAAAGGGCACGGAGGTTCTCAGACCACGCCACCCCTTAAACACAAAAAACAAGCCTTAGTAGCTTGTGGTGCCAAGAAAGAAAAGGGGCATGGAGATCCTCAAACCACGCCACCCCTTAAACACCAAAAACAAGCCTTAGCAACTTGTGGTGCCAAGAAAGAAAAGAGCGTAGAGGTCCTTAGACCATGCAACCCCTTAAACACAAAAAACAAGCTTTAGCAGCTTGTGGTGTCAATAAAGAAAAGGGTACGAACGTCCTCAGACCACACCACCCTTTAAACACAAAAAACAAGTCTTAGCAGCTTGTGGTGCTAAGAAAGAAAAGGGGCGTGAAGATCCTTAGACCACGCCACCCCTTAAACACAAAAAATAAGCCTTAGCAGCTTATGGTGCCAAGAAAGAAAAGGGCGCGGAGGTTCTCAGACCACGCCACCCCTTAAACACAAAAAATAAGCCTTAGTAGCTTGTAGTGTCAGAAAAGAAAAGGGACGTGGAGGTACTCAGACCATACCACCCCTTAAACACCAAAACCAAGCCTTAGTAGCTTGTGATGCCAAGAAAGAAAAGGGCGTGGAGGTCCTCAAACCATGCCACCCCTTAAACAAAAAAAACAAGCCTTAGCAACTTCTGGTGCCAAGAAAGAAAAGGGCGCGGAGGTTCTCAGACACACCACCCCTTAAACACAAAAAACAAGCCTTAGCAGCTTGTGGTGCCAAGAAAGAAAAGGGGCGTGGAGATCCTCAGACCACGCCACCCCTTAAACACCAAAAATAAGCTTTAGCAACTTATGGTGCCAAGAAAGAAAAGGGCGTAGAGGTCCTTAGACCATGCCACCCCTTAAACACAAAAAACAAGCTTTAGCAGCTTGTGGTGTCAATAAAGAAAAGGGTACGAACGTCCTCAGACCACACCACCCTTTAAACACAAAAAACAAGTCTTAGCAGCTTGTGGTGCTAAGAAAGAAAAGGGGCGTGAAGATCCTTAGACCACGCCACCCCTTAAACACAAAAAATAAGCCTTAGCAGCTTATGGTGCCAAGAAAGAAAAGGGCGCGGAGGTTCTCAGACCACGCCACCCCTTAAACACAAAAAATAAGCCTTAGTAGCTTGTAGTGTCAGAAAAGAAAAGGGACGTGGAGGTACTCAGACCATACCACCCCTTAAACACCAAAACCAAGCCTTAGTAGCTTGTGATGCCAAGAAAGAAAAGGGCGTGGAGGTCCTCAAACCATGCCACCCCTTAAACACAAAAAACAAGCCTTAGCAACTTCTGGTGCCAAGAAAGAAAAGGGCGCGGAGGTTCTCAGACACACCACCCCTTAAACACAAAAAACAAGCCTTAGCAGCTTGTGGTGCCAAGAAAGAAAAGGGGCGTGGAGATCCTCAGACCACGCCACCCCTTAAACACCAAAAATAAGCTTTAGCAACTTATGGTGCCAAGAAAGAAAAGGGCGTAGAGGTCCTTAGACCATGCCACCCCTTAAACACAAAAAACAAGCTTTAGCAGCTTGTGGTGTCAATAAAGAAAAGGGTACGAACGTTCTCAGATCATGCCACCCCTTAAACACAAAAAACAAGCCTTAGCAGCTTATAGTGCCAAGAAAAAAAAGGGCGCGGAGGTCCTCAGACCACGCCACCTCTTAAATACAAAAAACAAGCCTTAGTAGCTTGTGGTTCCAAGAAAGAAAAGAGCGCAGAGGTCCTCAGACCATGCCACCCATTAAAACATAAAAAATAAGCCTTAGCAGCTTGTAGTGCCAAGAAAGAAAAGGGCGCAGAGGTTCTCAGACCATACCACCCCTTAAACACTAAAAATAAGCCTTAGCAGCTTGTGGTGCCAATAAAGAAAAGGGCGCGGAGGTCTTCAGACCACGCCACCCTTTAAACACCAAAAACAAGCCTCAGCAGCTTGTGATGCTAAGAAAGAAAAGGGCACGGAGGTCCTCAGACCACGCCACCCAAAGGTGCAAAATTCCAGCAACCAAAGGCTAAAAAAGTAAGCAACCCTTATAAAGTGAGAGGCTCAAGACGCATGACAAGCAACTTAACAAGCACACACTATTACATGCTTTGAAACAAACATAAAGTCCATTGTCAAAAGTAAAAAGAGAAAAAAGAAAAAAGAAAAAGAAAATAGGGCTACATTAAAAGTAGAAACCCAAGAAAAACTAAAAAGGGTCGAGAGACTACAAAGCATCTTCAGGCAGCAGCAGTGGGGGAACTCCTACAAAAGCATCAGGTATCTCTTTCCTCCCAAATGTGCCAGCCCGACGGAGATTATTTTCCTCAGGAAGAAATAGCTCCCAGTCCAAATTCACAAGATCCATGGCAGGATTAATCAAAAGGCAGGACCTGATCCTTAAGATGCCAGCGCCATAACCGTAACCAAAGGCGTGGTTCCTAGTGTTGGGAATGAAAGCCAGTTGATCTCGCAGGTGATTGATTTCAACCTGGGCGATAACAAGCTCACTTCTTTTCTTGACCAAATGCTCCTCCTTGGCCACCACAAGTAGCATCTCCTTTTTAAGTTCCTCATCCAGATCTTTACGATCTTCCTTATATTTACGATGGTGTTCTTCAAGCTCCTGCAGATCCCCCCTAGCCTCTGAAAGATCGAGGGTGGTAAGGCTAGTTTTCTCCTTAGCAGCCGCCAACTCATGAGTTAGCTCCTGAATTCGATCCTACGAGCAAGCCAACTCCTAGCAAGCTAAGTCTCAATCCTGACTGTGGGTGAGAAGCACAGATTGAAGAAGCCGCAAAGTATGATCATCTTTGTCCTTGAGCAAGGCGGGTAGATTCGCGAAGTCGAAAAATTTCTTCCTCACGAATCTCCAAATCTTCTTGGAGCAAATGAGAGCAACCCTCCGATTGCTCCAGCAATACTTCGAGCTCCTTCATCCTTTCAGATAGGGCAGCCTTGTCCGCCTACCACCTCTTGGCGGCTTCACACATCTTCCGCCGCTCGAGAACTTCATCTTCTAGGCGAGCGCGATCCGCCATGATCCATGCCACCAAGTCATTAATACTCTACAAAAGAAAATAAGACGACCCAAGTAAAAACTACTTGATAGCACAAAAAAGAAAGAGAGAGGAAGGAAAAGAGAAGAGAAACACACCATGTGATACCTTGGAAAACCAATCCTTCAAATGGTTGGCCATCTGAACGACAGCCTCAGTTTGGACATTAGCGGAGGAGGAGGAGGCGTCGCTGCTAACATCGCCACCAGGCCCAGGCAAGGGGGCCAAAGCAAGCCCTAAGTTTGAGTCTCCCCCCCTTTCTGGCAGACTCCCAAGGCAAGTAAAAGGAAGCGGGGACTCGGTGTGAGTTGGGACACCCTCAATCGGGCGAACCTCTCCCTGTGAAGGATTGCCCACTTGCCTTTCATGAAAAGAGGCTATCCCCTCCCCAAGAGATGGGGAACAATGGGAAGGGATAGAAGGCCCCTCGCCGCTCCCAACTAGCGCAGGGGTACTTCACCCAAAGACAGTGGCAGGCGGGGTCTCTGGGGGAACTTGTGCGCCTCCCATCTCAGCACAGGCGACTTCATGGCGGGAAGGCGTATGCTCAACGGCGCTAACCCACTCAGCCTCATGGGGACGCAAATCTTCACGAGCCCTTAACCCCTTAATACCATCCAGATTTAGGGCAGTTGCAACTTTGGCATCTAATTCGTCCCCCCTAACCTGACCTTCCACAACAGGAAACTCAGAAATGGAGGTGGCTATCAGTGGATGTGCCGGCGAGGGGGGCTCAACTTGAAAAGTGAAGGCCAGATCAAAAAGGGCCATACTGGCCAAACTTTCAGCATCTAACAAACTAAAAGACCGTAGCTTCATAGAGGAGTCGCGAGAAGATGGAAGGCAGCAGTAATGGCGGGGTGGGCAATTGAACCTGGTCGCCCCCCGAAAGGACAGCAGTTTCCTCCTATGCCGAATAGGCCTGCACGTCTGGGCGCCCTCCAATGGCACCATAGTTTCTGAGAGCATAGGCACTTGGGCCCTGGTGCCCTCTGAAGCAGCCATATTTTTCTTTTGAAGAGGCGACGAGTGAGGGGAACCTTCAGTACAAGCCATTTTCCTTTGGCTCTCTTCATTATTCTTCTTTTTGCTCCTTACCTCCCTTCTCTCCTCGCCTCCATTCTTTTCAGATTTCCTCTTTGTCTTTTCGACCTTTTCCTACTCAGGATGGTTGTCCCCTTTATTTCCCTCGGAATGTTTAGTCTTCTTAGAAGGTTTCCGTATGGGAGCAGGAATCAAATCTGAAACCATAAATTGACACCCCTGAACATGGGACAGTCCCCAATTCATCATAATGGGCCTTGGCCCAAGAACAAATGATCTCAATTCGGGACAGTTCCCAATGCGATAAAGGCGGCATGGTTGACCACACAGTTTTCTCATCAAGAACAGGGTGCCAAATCGCCCTAACAGGAAAATCTCGAATGAGGGCCTCCTCGGCGGGAAACTCCCAGCCCGAACCGGAAATGAAGAAAAATTTAGTATTCCAAATCTTAGTGTTGGAATGACGACTCTCGAAATGAGCCAAAGTTGGCCCCTTATCCTTCTTACAGAAGCTAACAGTATTACCTTTGGTAGGCCGCAAATAATAAAAAGCTAGAAACTCCCGAGTGGTCAAATTAGGGTAAAAATCTCCAAGAGACTCTAAGACCATACGAAAGACAATGCAGGCACAGAGATAAGTCCTCAAAGAGTGAGGACGGAGCTGGGTAGGAGCCAACTCAAGCAAATCGAAGATATCGCAAAGAGGACGGCAGAAGGGAAGCCTCAATCCTTGGTTAAACATGGCAGTGTGTAACAGCCGCTAGAAATTCAATGATGGAATTTCTATTGTCTTTAGGAACCATAGTAAATCCTATATGGTTGGAATCCAACTAAGAACCCATAAGCGTGCTAGAAACCAAAAATCCTATATGGTTTTATCCAAAACCTTATTGAATCAGTTTCTAGCATCGTGTTTAATCGTTTAATTAAATTATTTTCATATGCTATTAATCTTTTAAATTTGTGTTAGAACATCATTATCCAACTTAGTTAACCTTGGATATTTGATTGGGCCAATAGAAATCAGATTTGGGCTTGATAGCAACTCAAACCCTCTTAAAACCCATGAATTTAGGCCCTTTCGGTTTAAGCCCATTAAGGCCCACAAAATTAGCCACCTTAGCAATGATTTTGTCTAAGATATTTCACCCTCCACTTGCCTTATTAGATTTATTCAAGAGCACTTAGAATATTCTTGAAGTGGATGACTAAGTGGACACCTCACTCTTTCAATTATAGACTCAACCTTGAAAAATAATATCTTGTATATTTTATTGGAAGAAAAGATCAATACTCAAGCTCCATTTCAGATCTATCATCTTCCAAAACTTGTATAAATAGCCCTCCAGCCCCTTCCAATGAAAATCATCCCTCCTTTACACTTTGCTTTGTTAGAATACAAAAAAAAAATACTCTCGGGCAGTTTTTATGAACTCTTTTGCACGCATTATTTGAAGCTCTTGTAAGTATTTTATCAAAAAATTTCCTTCATGAAAGTTGTTAGTTGTTTATTCATATCTTTGTTCCATTTGAAGATCATTTGATCAATCAAAAGTTGTTTAAAACCTAGAAAGGTCATTCTGGGCGATAACCAGAGAGTATGTTATATTTTGGAGTTTTTGACAAAGTTAATGGATTGATCTTGGTCCGAAATTATTATGGAGTATTGTTAACATAGGTATATGATTATTGGTTGAGGATTTGTTGCATGGTTAAAAGTTTTGGTGAAAGATTTTCTTAGATTTAGAAACTTCGAATCTGGAAGAGGAAAAACAGTTTCAGTTTTGAGAAAGTTTAAATCTTTTATGGTCTAATCTTATTGCAATGGCTTTGATATTTTTATTTGAGGATCCTAAGCTTCTTATGTACATGATATAATGTTGTTTTGAAGATATTTGATATTAGTTTCAAAGATATGAAATTTTTATGCAAGGAGATATTCGAATAGGCCAAGTGATGATGTTCTTGGCTAAATTAATGTTTTGATTGATTTTTAACCATGTGATCTTGAGTTTAAAGCTTAGATCTGTTTTAGGACACCTTTTTAAACCATGTGATGTTTTGGTTTGAAGATCACATCTTTATAAGTCATGGATCAAGAGGTTGATCAAAACAAGTTAGAAACAAAAATAAAGGGAAATGGCCTATATAAGTTTCAGTTTTTATAGAATTTTAATAGTTTTGTTTAGTTTTAAATTTTTTTGAATTCATATTTAAGTTCAGAATAAAATCTACATTAGATATATAAATTTTGGTGATTTTTGGAGTTAGGATACAAAATCCTTAAGTTAGGGATATAATGGTCTTTTTCCACATGTAGAGGGTGAATTAATAATTTTACTCTTAAATTGATATTTTTCTATATTTCTAATTGTTAGTGATTAAGTTATAACTTTTAAAAATCACTACTTTCAGTCTCTCGTGATCGCACTTGAGTTTTACCTAGAAACGCGAAAACAGAGGTAAATTAGCTTTTAACTTAATAGCAGTTTACTATGTATGGGTGATAAGTAAATGAACTACAGTATATGTATGTATGTTATTATATGTGCTATGCCAAGTCATTACATGTTTATATGTTACATGTAATTTATTCTATCATGAATTATTCATCTGCTTCACAAGATATTTTGTCACGTATTGCTAAACATTGCAAGTAGTATGGATACATACAATCTAAGGAGATTCTGTCTAAGGAGATTGGAAATTCCTAAGTGTGTCCATCGTGACCCTCCAATCTTTTCTAAGAATCTAGAAGTTCTATCTAGGAAAGATTGATCTTTCCTGGGAACTTACTTAGTGAGTATTATTCATTTCTACGATAAAAATTTATCAAGATATTATCAGAAAAAAATGGAATGTCATGTATGTTATGTAATGTATATTCACTGTTGCAAGCATGTTATGTTAAAAATATAATGTTGTGTTACATCAGGGCTTTTGTCCTTTCATATTCAAGTCGCATTCTGTTTCTAATACAGTTTATGTATTTCAAGAACAATCATGTTAAGTTATTCAGGTCAATCACGATCCTAAGTACTAGGATGGGAAAATATCCTAGTAAAACTCCTTTGTTCACGCTGGAGTGTCTAAATAGGTGTGAAATTCTCTGAATTGACGAAGTATAGTCAACAGGTTGTGAATGGGACCTAACTAGCTGGTCACCGGAGCGCACCAGGCACTAACGCCGATGGAGCCACATTTTATTTTAATAAGTCATGGGGCCACAACAACTGTGGAGCATGAAGTATGGGGTCACAGCAATTGTGGCACATACACTACGTGAGACACAGCAAATGTGACACGTAGAATACATGGGGCCACAACAATTGTGGAGTATGTATTAACGCACTTACAGCTGGTGTAGATACCTGTGTTGTGATGCGGTAATCGGCATGGACACATGGCTCTAGGGGACCCATGTAGCACCCACATGTTACGTTAATCAAGTTAAATGAAAAAAAATTCAAACTCATGTTATGCTCAAGCTCATGTTCATGTTATGTTTCAAGTTTATGTCAAGTTAAGTCAAGTAAGATCAAATCCATGACAATGTTATGTTTCAAGTTTATGTCACGTTAAGTCAAGTCAGATCAAGTCTATGACAAGTAAGTCAAGTTCAGTTCATTCATGTTCATGTTATGTTTCAAGTTTAAGTTATGCCATATGCTATGATTACTTACGATTTTGATTATGTAATTATGCTTTTACTGTCATGCATGCATTATTAACCTGTGTGTATGTTTTATGTTAATTTGCTGAGATTTGTAATCAAATCTCACTATGGTAGTCCCAACTACCATTCCCCCCGAATGGTAGATTTTATTACAGGATCTAAAGAAAAACTAGGAAACAGCCAACTAGACACGGTCGATTAAGCGATAGTGCGGCTTCAAAGTTAATATAGTAGTTAACTTAAAATTACTATATGTACTATGAAGTTACATCTTCAGTACTCATTTGATCACAATCATTTTGGACTAGTATTGTGATCTCTGATGTTTAGTATGCCTTTATGTATGAAGTATATTTTAAGCATTTTGGGATATTTGAATTTGGTGCATAGTATTGCTAAAGAAAAAAAAATTATCCGCTGCGAATATTGCATAATGCTATATGTATGTTAAGAACATTGCATCTTATATGTCATGAACGGAGATACGTAACCTTGTGTTGCATGTCTCGACGCTTCAAATGTCCGTCCAATCCCAAGCGAAATTTGGGGGCGTCACACAGTGGTCAAAGTGGTCTTACCTACAAAGCCCTCGTCATCGCATCACCCCGATGGGGGAACCTCTATCACTGCCCCCGTAGGGATGCCGAGCTCTTCCTGGAGACCACGAAGGTGTTTCTCTTGAAGAACAGAACGCCACCTGTATCCTTCAAAAATCGTACCTACCGGAACAAAGAAAGGCAGGGTAGAGGTATTACCATAGTTAGCCATTAAGACTAGAGAGAAGAAAATGCAAGAAAACAGAGGAAACGGGATGGGCAAATAATAAGAACAAGAAAGGGAACACAGGCACCAAGAGGAGGACAAGCAAAGAAGAGAATAAAGAAAGAAAAAAATGGGTGTTTAAAAGGAAAGAAAGCGGAACGTCAACAGCCTTGAACATCATGGTTTGACACTAAGTGCAAAAAGCAACCGTCACACGAAAACTCTCTCTCCTTTCACCACGTCAGCTAGAGCCATAGGGATAACCACAAAAAAAAGGAAGGCGAAATGACACAGGAGGAAGAATGTGAAGGGTTTGCTGGAACCCGACTGTACATAAACAGGCTGGGCCCATACCAACAGCCATTAGCTGTCTTGCGCACCTCGCACCACACGAGCCCATAATTGAGGGCCCACAGTGAGGTTCATGAACACTTATAAAGACATAAGATTGATCGACATTTAATTCCCTACGTCATGAGACGAAGAGAATTAGCGGAGTAGCTGGAGGACCTATAGTAGTAACAAGTCCATTCTAGATAAGAGAGCCCAATGTAAAAGGCTCTTAGTTGAACAAAAGAAACTAGAAGGCTTAGGGCCCAACAGAGTTGTACATCTGCCTACCATCTTTTATGGGAAGGTAGGGATCTCATGAAGATACGTGATCAGTTCAATTATAAGACGTATCAAAAAGCTCGGCATCACGTATCGAAAAACTTTACGTCAGATAAACATCACATTGGAGCCTATATATACTAGGTAACCCTTAATAACATAGGCATCTTTTTTGTGAGTTCTCTATTTGCTAAATCATCTTGAGACTCTTACTGACTTAAGCATCGGAGTTTTTCCTAGCGGACCACGCCGACCATATTTTGATCCTTGTGCAAGTTAACAGTTGCAGTCAGGAAGTGGGACACGTCCTTTACAATTACTATTAGTATAGTATAGTCCATAATTTAGTATCAATGTATTATTATATAATATATAATATATATTTCATAATATATCTAACCTACCATATTTACAATATAAAATTTTAAATATGTAATTACAAATTTACAAATTAATATTCTCTTAATTGTATATTATCAATATACAATCAATTCACCATTAACTAATTACTAACATCTACATTTATCATCTAATTAAAGTTATTTAATAACAAAGTAACTATATAATTATAAATAAACTAGTTATAATATATTGACATATTTTAATTAGTTATTTTGAAGTGTTTAATCTCTACCGTTGAATCTAGATGATCAAGGGCCTAGATTAATACCCAAGAAAACCCTAGAATCCTAGATTTAATCTCATTTTCCCTTCTTCCCTCTCTCTCTCTCTCTCTCCTCTCCCCTCTAGCTGCACCCCCTTCCTCCACGATTTCCCTCTCTGTTTCCCCACGTCGGCGCCGCACCCCCGACCACGTCACCGCTTCATCATCAGCTCCTCCTCGCAGGCCAGATCTCCTTCCCCAGATCTCGACGCAGCCCTCTCTCCCTCTCACACTCTCTCGTGACTTCCCGATGGCATCCTAGACCACGAGAGCTACTCGTCGTCGATGGCATCGTCAGCTCTTCCTCTACGGCCAAATCTCCTCCCTTAGATCCCGACACAGCCCCCTCTCTCTCCCTCGCACGCTCTCTCTTGCGGGTCTCCATCGTGCACTGCGCCACGCGTCCCCATTTGCAAAGCCCCTCCATCGTCACATGCAGCACCCCTATAATTTGGTTTTGTATTCTAGTTGTTAATGGGCAGAAGGGTTTGGTTTTGTTCATTGGGATGTGAGGGACTTGTGGGAGGAGATCTGTGAGGTGCGGCTTAATGTGCATTTACAGATTTCAAATTTTGGTTCTAAGGATATCAAATTTTAATTTTGTCTTAATGGAGATTAGAAAAGCATGTAGCGATGATATAACTCACCATGGAAAGAAATAACCTTTTTGTCTCATTTCATCTTTTCAAATTTTGTTGCTTCATTTTGTAGCTCAAGTGAAGATAAAACTCGAGGGCAACTCACCAGAGTAAATGGACCGAATGGGATCGACTGGACCGGACTGTCTCGAATAGGATCGACTAGACTGGACCGTCCTGAATGAGACCGGACCAAATTAGTCCTTATACATTTCGGTCTGGTCCAGGGTAGGACCGAATAGGTTTGGTTCGGTCCACAAAACCTCCTCAGGACTGATCGGACTGGACCAAATTCACCCCTATCAATTTGTAAGTGGTTCAGTGTGAGACACTGGTTCAATGTTCTAAACCGGTGTGGTATCGACTTTCATAATTTGAAAATCGGTTTAAATCGAATTAGACTGATATATAGTTATAAGATTTTATCTTATATTATATATATCATATGTTAAATTGTTAATTAATATAACATGAAATTCTAATCTTATTATTCAAATCTATTATTCTTATAACATAAAATTAATATAACATGTGATATAATATAAAATTAATTTTATAATTTTTAATATAACAATTGATATAACATACAAATTTTAATCTTGTTATATAAAATTAATATAGCATAAAATTTTAATCTTAAACATAAACATTAATATTAAGTTATTACTATACACTTACTTTTGATATATATATATTAATGATAAATACATTTTTGGAATAATAAATTATAATATATATTAGTTTTGTAAATACATTTTTACACATTTGATCATATATGCTCTACTAAAAAGTCTAGAACTTATATAGACTATAGTTAAATTCAATATTATACTAATATGTGTTAATTATTATAAAATAATATATTTATACTATAATATAAAAATATTTATAATTTAATATATGTAAACATTATATTATTACTAATATAGATAATTCGTAAAACTTGAAAAATCAGATCGGACTAAATTGAAACTGGAAAAACTGGAATTTTCGGTTTCGGTAGTGAATCAGTTTGGTATTGGTTCTTAAATTTTTAAACCATTGTATATCATTTTAATTCTAAAAAATGTATAAAATCGGACCAAGCCGAACTGGTAAAACTCCTAGGTTTTAGGTTGATTTGGGTTTGATTTTATTTGGAATTCAAGTTTGAAAATTAATATTTGCAAGTCGGTGCATAAAACATCCGTTGATTTATCAAAAAAAATTAAAATTAAAATTAAAGTTTCTTACAAATCAAGTATTGCCATGTCAATGATATGGAACACGTTAATAGTATTAAATATATTATTTACACAATGACTTACATGTAGAATTACTCTCAAGTTTATATATTTAATAAAAAAAATATGTACAAATGAGATGGTCACTAAAGTTACAGAGCCTCAAACTTGGTTTACATATTTAAATTTGGGCAAGGTAATCAATTCAGACTCTTCTTGGTAACACGTTCTACATGTATAGTTGGAAGGGGCAAGATTAGAGTAGGGATGGGGAAGTAGCCACTAGGGGTGTAAGTTTAAATCGGGAAACCGAACCAAACTGGACTCGTTGGTCTAGTTTTAAACCGATCCAATCCAGGACCCGTTCCTATATTATAAAAACCGGCCGGACCCGGTCCGGTCTCGGTTCTATAGTTTCCAAGATCGGACTGGTTGGAAAAAATATATAAAAATTAATTTTATATATTACACAAAATATTATATATATATATATATAAGTTTTATATTTAATATATAATTATATATCATATACGTAATAATTTCATATTATAATTTATAAATTATAATATAAAATGTTAATATTAAATATGAACATTTGTAATTTGTTTGATCATATGTTATTAATATAATTATATATAAGATAATGTTATTATAATTTATAAAATAAAAGTTTAATTTTAAAGATGAAAATTTAATTGATCATATGCTTCAAGCATAAAATATATATTAAATTATTAATAACATTTTATCATAAGAAGTAACACTTTCTTATATGTTTTTTACATTTTAAAAAAACCAGAAAATCGGACTAGATTTGACTAGAAACCGAAAGTACCGGTTTAGGAGGGTAACCAAGACGTAATCGGTGTTGAAAAATGCAAAACTGGTACATACCGGTTTGGTCCTAAATTTTGTCTAAAATTGGACCGGATCGGACCGATTACACTAGTAGCCACCCTGTGTAGTTGGCGGCCAAATTGTAACTTCTTGTGCAGAAAAGCTACAAGGCGTCCGAATGGTTTGACCCGACCCAACCGATAAATATGGTTAAAAAAATTAAACTCATGAAATACTGATTTCAACCTGAGTAACCTGCTTAAAGTCATGTTTTAAACGTGGAATACAAATCAAATCCCAACCGACTAGCCCTCCCCATTCTCTTCCTCATTGTCATCACCTCTGTTCGTCGACATGGTCGTTGCCTTTGTTCATCATTACATTAATCCTTCTTAGATTGCGACGGGGTGTGCCCTCCACAAGTTCATCAGCCACCCATCTTTCAGTTCCAAAATATGTATCACCTACCCTCATAAAGAGCCAAGATTCGTTGTTTCATACCTAGAAAGTTTCAGAGACCAATTTCCCATTTCAATTGCGTCAATTCTAAGCTTGGTAGGTGCTGGCTTCTCTTAAAGCAAGTCACCAGTTGAAGGCCTCAAGTGAAACGCAAAGGAACCATCGTTGGGCCTTAAGCGAAACTGAGCTCTCCAAGCCTATCATTGCTTATTATTGAGAAAGCTAGAGGAAAATTCATAGGCACAAATTGTGGATCAGAGCTGCATATTTTTGTTCCCTATATGTAGTTTGACTTTGCTTTATTTGGAAGGACAAGCCCCCAACTTACAAGAAAACTAGAGGAGTCGCTTGCTGTATTTGGAGTCTGATATGCAGATTATAAGAAACAGATTACTGTCCTTTATTAATTTATTTTTCAATATGTTGTACAGATTCAGTCTACTATCTTAGCTTTTTGTATATATATTTTAGAAGAAGACATCTTGCAATATTTTCAATTCAATCAATACGAATGCATTGGTAACCGTATTGGTTCCAACACCAGATATTTTCTTCTTGTTTTGGTATTAGACAAAGAGCTTTGAATCTCTTTGTTCTACCGATCCTAACATCTCATCTTACCAACCCTCATTATGGCCGAACCTCACCAACCTAAAGATGAATTTTTCAATCCCTATTTCCTACATCATGGGGAGTGTCTTGGACTTGTTTTAGTCTTACAACCATTAACCCCTCATAATTATCATACTTGGAGTAGAGCTATGTATGTAGCTCTCTCATCCAAAAACAAATTAGGCTTCATCAATGGCACCATCAAAAGGGCTGCTGATTCAGATGCCAAATACCCACAGTGGCAGAGATGCAACCATATGATCCTATCTTGGATCACCAACAGTCTCTCACATGAAATTGGTGGATACATCATGTGGTCAGACTCAACATCAACAGTATGGGATGAGCTCGATAAAAGGTTTGCAAGGTCAAGCAATAATAGAATTTTCATTCTCGACCAGCAACTGTCGACAACTTAACAAGAAAAACATCCAGCAAGTATCTATTTTTCAAAGTTGAAATACATCTGAGAAGAGATAATGAGGTATGAAGAACATTTCAAATGCTTGACAATGGATTGTGGGGCTGTTTCGGTGCTGAACAAAAGGCTCAAGAGAAGATAGATTATGCAATTCCTTTTGGGATTGGATGACAATCACGTAGACTGAAGAAACCAGATTCTGTTGAAGGACCCGCTGCCCTCACTAGATGATGTGTTCAATCTTGTCCTACAAGGAGAGGGCAAATCATGAGCTTACTAACTCGGTCCAAAATATTTCAGAATCTGCAGCAATGGAAGACCTCAAAACCAGAAGGAAATGCCAAGCAGACAAAAGGAAACTACAAGGGATTGGGTCCTAAGGAGCGAGTGTTGAGTCTAAACTTTACTCAAAATAATGAGTAAAAATCCAGATCAGTTTTACCTGCAAGTATACAGGTGTTGTAGTATCTTTACAGGATCGAATCCACAGGGATTGACTAACATGATAAAGAGGTTAAAATAAAAATAAATTATTAAAAAGAACGAGCAATCAAAAAGAAAAGAAATTACTGGGATGGAGATTTTAAAATAACAAAATATGAACTGAATAATAAAGCACTGTAAATAAATGGGCTGAATAATTAAAACATTATAAATAAAAGAGTTGCCGAAAATAGAAAAGTTGCCGAATGAAAAAGTAAAGGAAATAAAGTGAAGCTGAGGTTGCCGAATATTTGTTGCTAAAAATAAAACACTATAAACTCAAGTTGCCGAAAATAAAATGAACTGAGCCCGAACTGATCACAATAAATATGAAGCTGCTGAAGACACTGGTGAAATTAATTGATGCTGCCGAAACACTTAGCAAATAAAATCACAAGTTGCCGAGTAATATACAATAATTGAATGAGCTGCCAACTGAAACATTGTAAAGTAATAAAAGGTAGTTGCCGAAAGTGACAATTAAATAAACACAAGCTGAGTTGTCGAATGAATAAACAAAGAAACTGAGCAAATGATGGTTTCCGAAAATAATGAGATGCCGAAAAAAAAACACAAATAAAACACAAGCTGCCGAAAATGGAAATGAAAGAGTCGAACTACTAACTGCCGAAACACTAGCAGGTTGCCGAAAGTAGACTATAACTCGCCGAATGAAAACAATAATAACTGGGAACTTGAAGATAGAACCCGAACTGATGAAAACAAAATAACTTGATAAATAAACTAAACATTATAAACACAAGCTGCCGATTAAAACACAGGAAGTAAATCAAAATAACACAAGCTGCCGAAATGGAAATGAGTACCCAGATGTTTAAGGCCGAATAAAACACAGTAAACTAAAACAGCAAGTAACTGGGAATAAACACAAATAACTGGGAATAACAAGCTGCTGAAAGTAATAACAGTAGAGTAAACACTGAAGTGTCGAAAATGGAAATGCTGTAAACTGAAACTAGTTTCCGAAAATAGAAGATGAGAAGAGAGAGCCGAACTCCCTCCTGGTTCATGATGGTTTGCTTGTTCACTTCAAGCCTTTTTATAGGCTTCAGAATTCACAGGGCGTGGTTGCCGTGTAGTCCACTGAGGTTTCTTTAATTTAGTCTGGCCCAGGTTTGGTTTAAACAACTCATCCACCTACTGCATTATTCGGCCAGCCATCCCTTAATTTTCTTTTCTTTATTTCTTTTCCTTTCCAGCCGAAGCCCACCGAGTGCTTGAGTTTTATTTCATTTCTTTTTCTTCCACTGAGCTGCACCGAGCTCCAGCCGACTGCACTGAACACATGTACTGCACTCATCACATGCACTGCACCGAGTGGTTCTTCTTCTTTCCTTTTTATTTTCTTTCTTTTTTTCTTGGTCGGTTCATCACGTGCATGTGTTTGTGCTAAGCGAAGGTGAAACCGTGCTGTGTAGGAGATTGCCGTGAGCTTGAATTGCTCTGTTTCGGACGTATGAAAACAGAGGAAACCGTGCGGTTGTTTCGTGGAGAGCTGCTGCCGAACTCCGTGGAGATGGTTGTGCTGCCGGAGGTGGATGAAGCTCTGCAGTAGGCGGAGGAGCTGGTGGCGTCGAACGGAGGCGTGGAAGAGCTGCGTTTCGTGCACTGTAGCAGCTGGCCGAAGGTTGAAGATGAGTGAAAACGGCGTCGTTTGGAGGCGTGGAAGAAACGGCACGTCGTTCAGCTCAGACGACAGCCGACTCCCCGAGTAAAACGACATGTCGTTTGGTTTGCAGGCCAAACGACATGTCATTTAGCCTGCGCAAGAAATAAAAAATAAAAATAAAATAAAATAAAAATAAAATAAAATAAAATAAAATAAAAATAAAATAAAATAAAGTTAGAAAAAGAAAATAATTAATTAATTAAAAATTAAACAAAAACTAAACTAGAATATTAAAAATGTGTTGTGCATGTGAGACAATAAAATCAAATTAAATCACAAGTTATAAAAATAAGCATAAACTATGCTTTTAATCGATTTAAATCACAACTTGGATTTATTGCCTCTTGATCATTTTTCTATCTAAAATCAATGATAATATGATAAAACAATTAAAAATACATTGATTTTAACTATATAAATTATGCAATAATGCAGCTCAATCACACCCCCCAACTAACCTTTTGCTAGTCTCTGAGCAAAAGAGTGAAAATTTATTGAGATGAATATTGCATAAAGCTCGAAATTCAAACAAAAACAATCAAACATAATAATGAATTCTCACAAATGCAACACATGACTATCAACCCTCGGGAGCTATATTCACCAAGACTGTCTCAACAATCTTTCACAAAGAATTTGGAGAAAATATCTTTGAACACAAATGTGTGTATATAGATTCTGTGTTCTTCATTACTAGCCATGATTTGTCTCAGGATTTTTTCAACTTTAAGATTAATCATTGATGATTCTAACTACCTCAAAGCCCAAGGGACTAGCAGTTTTCACGCCAACTCTGTTTAAAGATTGAATACTCAACCCCCAAAGTTTGGGTAACTGTTTCTAGCCCTTTTTTTAGGAAAACTCCATATGCTTCATCCTTTATTACGTATTCTTTTTTTCTTCTCTTTTTTTTTTTTTTTTTTTTTTGGGACAGATTTAAAACAGTGGGGAATCGAACCTAGGATCGTGCGCCTAACCCACACATTCCCAAGTTCGCCCTTACCACTGAGGCAAATCCGTGATGATTTTTCTTTTTTCTTTTTTCTTTTTTTTTTTTTCTTTTTTTTTTTTTTTATAAAAGGCTCGGTAGTCTTGCAGTTTACTTCTCCTGTGTTAAATCAGTGAACAGTAACAAAGAACACTGTGAGTATGTGCAAAATGTCCTTCAAGATTTTCCCTTCATTATATAAGTCATGCCAAGTCTATCTCAATAAATATAGCATCCCGGTGTTTCAAGTCACACATCAAACAAAATATGATTCATCAGGAATTATGTTCTATGCTCAAGGTTGAAAATAAATCTTCATAAAAATAATTCCGTTCATCTACACCACCAAGATGCTCAAATTTCACAAAATGAAAGAATAGAGTGTGTGTCAATTATGTATATATACCAGTGCATATTGCATTAAGACAAAATATCACATGCACACACGCTAATTTTTTTTTTTTTTTTAAAGAAACAAAAACAGAAAAGAAAAGAAAAACGGGTTTTCTTAGACTCAATATCCCTAAAGAAATACCGTCAAACAAATGGGATAACAGGCAAGATAACTACTTTGCCAAAGCGGACACTTGCGATCACTGTGCTATCGCGTGTCGGTATCACATCATTTTGTCAGGAAATCATTTGGAGGAAAAATAAATACTAGCATATTTTCAATAGAAACTCACCCCCCAACTATATGTGACATTGTCCTCAATGTTAACCAAATGTGATGAGATTTTACAAAAGGGCATGAATTACAGCATGATTAACATCGCAGAGTAAAAGGAAAGAAATCACCTTTGATAAGTAGGATCCTCTAGAGTAGTGGATTCAATCTCTGGAGTAAAATGACCCAAAAATGGTTTCAACCTCTGACCATTGACTTTAAAAGTATTACCATCCTCCGGATTTTCTATCTCAATAGTCCCATAAGGATAAACAGTTTTTACCACAAATGGACCACTCCATCGGGATCGAAGCTTGCCAGGAAACAAATGGAGCCTAGAGTTATACAACAAAACCTTTTGGGATGGTTCAAAGGATTTCCGAAAGATATTTTTATCATGAAAAATCTTCATTTTTTCCTTGTAAACCCGAGAGTTGTCGTAAGCTTCATTCCTGATTTCTTCTAACTCATTAAGTTGAAACTTACGAAGAGAGCTAGCTTTGTCCATATCAAAATTGAACCGTTTAATAGCCCAATAGGCTTTGTGTTCCAATTCCACAGGCAAGTGACAAGCCTTTCCAAAAATAATTCTATATGGGGACATACCAATTGGGGTTTTGAAAGCAGTACGGTATGCCCAAAGAGCATCAGTTAGTCGTAAAGACCAATCTTTGCGATTTGGGTTAACTGTCTTTTCTAAAATCTTTTTAATTTCCCGATTGGATATTTCCACTTGGCCACTTGTTTGTGGGTGATAAGGGGTAGAAACCTTATGAGTAATACCATATTTTCGCATTAAGGTTTCGAAAGGCTTATTACAAAAATGTTTACCCCCATCACTGATAATGGCTCGAGGTGTTCCAAATCTAGACAAAATATTTTCTTTTAAAAAATTCAGCACAACCTTATGATCATTTTGTCTACATGGAATAGCCTCAATCCATTTGGACACATAGTCAACAGCTACCAAAATGTAGAGGTTGCCAAAAGAGATTGGAAAGGGTCCCATAAAATCGATGCCCCAACAATCAAATATTTCAATAATCAGAATTGGATTTAATGGCATCATATTTCGGCGGGTAATTCCTCCCAATTTTTGACAACGTTCACACATTTTACAAAATTCATGGGTGTCTTTAAAAAGAGTGGGCCAATAAAAACCACATTGTAGAATTTTGAAGGCTGTTTTCTTACCAGAGAAATGTCCACCACATGCTCCAGAGTGACAGAAAGATATTACACCTTGGAATTCATTGTCCGGCACGCATCTTCTAATTATTTGATCTGGGCAATATTTAAACAGATACGGATCATCCCAGAAGAATTTTCGTACCTCTACAAAAAATCTCTTCTTGTCTTGTTGAGTCCAAGAGTGAGGAATTTCCCTGTAACAAGAAAATTCGCAATATCAGCATACCAAGGCACTTGGGACATGGCAAAAAGTTGCTCATCTGGAAATGTGTCTTTAATTGGAACTGTCTCTATGGGATCTGAAAAAACAAGTCTAGACAAGTGATCAGCAACAACATTCTCAACTCCTTTTTTGTCTTTAATTGTTAAATCAAATTCCTGCAGCAAGAGGATCCATCTAAGTAGTCTGGGCTTTGTATCTTTTTTAGCCAAAAGGTATTTTAAAGCTGCATGATCAGTAAAAATGATAATTTGAGATCCAATCAAGTAAGAACGAAATTTATCTAGTGCAAAAATTACTGCAAGTAGCTCTTTTTCAGTTGTTGAATAATTCATTTGAGCACTATTTAAAGTTCTACTTGCATAATGAATAACACAAGGCTTTTTGTCCCTACGTTGGCCCAACACAGCTCCAACTGCATAATCACTAGCATCACACATAATTTCGAATGGTAAGTTCCAATCAGGTGACTGCATAATTGGGGCTGAAATTAACATACCTTTTAGCTTTGTAAAAGCTATTGTACAGTCCTCAGTCCACACAAAAGAATTTTCCTTTGACAATAAATTGCACAAAGGTTTAGAAATTGTACTGAAGTCTTTGATGAATCTTCTGTAGAATCCTGCATGTCCTAGAAAAGATCTGATATCCCTGATATTCTTTGGGATGGGCAATTTAGCAATTAATTCAACTTTTGCTTTGTCAACTTTGATACCTTGAGAGGAAACAATATGACCAAGCACAATCCCATGAGTAACCATAAAATGGCACTTTTCCCAGTTTAAAATCAAATTCTTTTCTTTGCATCTAATCAGCACTTTTTCTAGATGAGTTAAACATTCATCAAATGAATCACCAAAAATAGAAAAATCATCCATGAATATTTCAACAAAACGCTCTACCATGTCGCTGAATATACTCATCATGCATCTTTGGAATGTAGCAGGGGCATTACAAAGTCCGAATGGCATCCTTCGATATGCAAAGGTACCAAATGGACATGTAAAAGTTGTCTTCTCTTGATCTTCAAGAGCAATCTCAATTTGGTTATATCCAGAATAACCATCTAGGAAGCAATAAAAATTATGGCCAGCTACTCGTTCAAGGATTTGATCCATGAATGGTAGAGGGAAGTGATCCTTCCTAGTAACCAAATTTAGCTTTCTGTAGTCAATGCACACACGCCAACCAGTAGTAACTCTAGTTGGGATTAACTCATTTTCTGCATTCCTAACCACAGTTGTACCAGATTTCTTAGGTACCACTTGTGTAGGACTAACCCATTTGCTGTCAGAAATAGGGTAGATGATCCCTACATCCAGAAGTTTTAACACCTCTGCTCTAACAACCTCTCTCATGTTGGGGTTGAGTCTACGCTGCATCTCTCTAGAGGGTTTAACATTGTCCTCTAAATATATCCTGTGAGTACAAATCAAAGGACTGATTCCTTTTATATCAGCTATGGTCCATCCGATTGCATCTTTGTGTTCAATGAGAACATCAATTAATTTCTTCTCCTGAATTTTATCGAGTTTTGAGGAGATGACAACTGGTAATGTCTCTGCTTCACCTAAAAATGCATATTTGAGTTCAGCAGGTAGAGGTTTCAAGTCGAGTTTTGGTGTTTGGACATTTGAAGGGAGGGGCACAACATCACGAGGTGGTAACTCCTCAAAATGTGTCCTCCATTTATTAGTGTCCATTACAGGAGTGGATCTTAAAAAGTTCATAGAAGAAAGCATAGAATTATCATCAACATTTTCACAATGAACCAAACAAACCTCTAGAGGGTCAGAAAAATATGACAAATCAAATTGATCCTGAACAAGAGTTTGAATCAAATTTACTTCATGCACGTCATCATCATCGCCAGGTTGTTTACAAATGTTGAAAATATTCAACTCCAAAGTCATGTTGCCAAAAGAAATTATCATCACACCACTCCGACAATTTATTAAAGCATTCGAGGTTGCAAGGAATGGTCTTCCTAAAATTATAGGAATTTGTGTGCAAATATCAAAGACAGGTTCTGTGTCCAAAACAATAAAGTCCACCGGGAAGTAAAATTTGCCTACTTGCACTAATACATCCTCAACTATTCCTCTCGGTATTTTTATTGAACGGTCTGCAAGTTGGAGTGTTACCTTGGTAGGCTTAAGCTCACCAAGACCCAATTGCTCATATACCGAGAAGGGTAGGAGGTTGACACTAGCACCAAGGTCAAGTAAAGCTTTCTCGATTTTAAAGTTCCCAATGACACAAGAAATTGTTGGACAACCTGGATCCTTATATTTTGGGGGAGAATTATTTTGGAGGATGGCACTTACCTGTTCTGTGAGGAAAGCCTTCTTTTGTACCTTCAGTGTACGCTTCACTGTACACAGCTCTTTCAAAAACTTCGCATAAGATGGAATCTGTTTAATGGCATCCAACAAAGGAATATTAATTTTCACCTGTTTGAAAATTTCAAGAATGTCAGCATTTTGAACCAATTTGTGAGAAAGCTGCAACTTCTGGGGAAAAGGGGCAGGTATTGGGGATTTGAGAGGGATATCTAACTCAATTTTGTCAGGTTCACCATCACTCTTGGAATTTGAAAAATTGTTGATCTTATCTTCTTTCATTGAAATATTTTTATCAATTATTTTTCCATTGCGTAGAGTGATGATGGACTTGGCATGTTCAGTTTTTGAATCATAAGAATTTGGATTACTTACCACTAATTGTCCTTTGGGATTTGGTTGAGTTTGAGCAGGAAACTTACCCTTTTCTTGAATGCGCAATGCGGAGGTCAATTCTCCAATAGAGCCTTTCAAGTCATTAACAGCCTGCATTAGCTGGCTATTAATATTAACTTGACCCTGCATGAAAGTTTGTAATGTCTCCTCAAGGGCTTTCTTATGTGGGGGCACATAAGAGGTAGAAACAGAAGGCCCTTGAGGATTTTGATGTGAACTGGGGTCATTCCTCCAACTAAAGTTGGGATGATTCCTCCATCCAGGGTTGTATGTCTCTGAATAAGGTGAAAATGATTTTTTATACATACCAAGCGAATTGCAGTGTTCCTTATATACTCCTCTCATCTCAGTGAGGGTTGGGCAATCCTGCGCGAGGTGACCTACTTCCTGACAAACGACACACGGTTTAGGTACATCAGCTTGGTGAATACTGTGAGCTGTCGCAGTTCCCTTTGTCTTTAGTGCCTCCAACTCTCTTGTTAGACCTTCCATCCTTGCTTTCAAGTTATCTTCTTCTCTGAGATGGTAGATACCTCCACTAGACTGAGTTTGATTTGTGCGTGCTCGATTGGTATTGTCGAAAGCATTTGGTCCTGTCCATGTGTGCGCCTTTCTGCAAGTTCATTTAAATACTCTATTGCCTCATCTGGATCCTTCTGCAGAAACTCACCATTACACATCATTTCAATGAATTGACGCTCCCTAGGAGTAAGACCTTCATAAAAATAGCTAACTAGACGCCAGCTTTCATAACCATGATGGGGACACAAGTTAAGTGTTTCTTTAAAATGTTCCCATGTTTGGTACAAAGTCTCACTATCCTTCTGTGTGAATGTTGAGATTTGTCTTTTCAAAGCGTTAGTCTTGTGATGGGGAAAGTATTTATTGAAAAAGATTTGAGTCATCTCAGCCCATGACCCAATTGACCGTGGTCTCAATGAATACATCCAACTTTTTGCCTTATCCTTTAGTGAAAAAGAAAAGAACTTAAGTCGAAAAGTATCCATAGTGGCAGGTTGACTATTAAAAGTAGCAACGACCTCTTCAAACTCTCTTATATGCACATATGGATTTTCACTATCCAAACCATGAAAAGTGGGGAGAAGTTGTATCATACCAGGTTTGAAATCCACTGGAGGAATATTAGGAGGAAATAAAATGCATGATGGTGTTGCTGTGCGTGTAGGGTGAAGGTAGTCTTGAAGAGTCCTAGGTTGATCTTCGTGCACATTCATGTTTGATGAGGAACTTGATGAGACAGAATATGTATCAGAATCAGAAGGCGTGTCAAATAAATTTTCAAAGAGAGTATCAGTGTCTACTTCAACTCTCCTTGCAAATCTACCCAACTCGTCTCTATATCTATGCATGCAAATATTGACAGGAAAAGAACGAGATTACAAAATGATATGAATTATGAAAGCAATGCCACAATTTTTTTTTTTTTTTTACAAAATTTAAACAAAACAAAAAAAAAAACAAGAGAAAAAAATATTTATACATATATATTTTACCACATGTTGCAATCCCCGGCAGCGGCGCCAAAAACTTGTTGAGTCTAAACTTTACTCAAAATAATGAGTAAAAATCCAGATCAGTTTTACCTGCAAGTATACAGGTGTTGTAGTATCTTTACAGGATCGAATCCACAGGGATTGACTAACATGATAAAGAGGTTAAAATAAAAATAAATTATTAAAAAGAACGAGCAATCAAAAAGAAAAGAAATTACTGGGATGGAGATTTTAAAATAACAAAATATGAACTGAATAATAAAGCACTGTAAATAAATGGGCTGAATAATTAAAACATTATAAATAAAAGAGTTGCCGAAAATAGAAAAGTTGCCGAATGAAAAAGTAAAGGAAATAAAGTGAAGCTGAGGTTGCCGAATATTTGTTGCTAAAAATAAAACACTATAAACTCAAGTTGCCGAAAATAAAATGAACTGAGCCCGAACTGATCACAATAAATATGAAGCTGCTGAAGACACTGGTGAAATTAATTGATGCTGCCGAAACACTTAGCAAATAAAATCACAAGTTGCCGAGTAATATACAATAATTGAATGAGCTGCCAACTGAAACATTGTAAAGTAATAAAAGGTAGTTGCCGAAAGTGACAATTAAATAAACACAAGCTGAGTTGTCGAATGAATAAACAAAGAAACTGAGCAAATGATGGTTTCCGAAAATAATGAGATGCCGAACAAAAAACACAAATAAAACACAAGCTGCCGAAAATGGAAATGAAAGAGTCGAACTACTAACTGCCGAAACACTAGCAGGTTGCCGAAAGTAGACTATAACTCGCCGAATGAAAACAATAATAACTGGGAACTTGAAGATAGAACCCGAACTGATGAAAACAAAATAACTTGATAAATAAACTAAACATTATAAACACAAGCTGCCGATTAAAACACAGGAAGTAAATCAAAATAACACAAGCTGCCGAAATGGAAATGAGTACCCAGATGTTTAAGGCCGAATAAAACACAGTAAACTAAAACAGCAAGTAACTGGGAATAAACACAAATAACTGGGAATAACAAGCTGCTGAAAGTAATAACAGTAGAGTAAACACTGAAGTGTCGAAAATGGAAATGCTGTAAACTGAAACTAGTTTCCGAAAATAGAAGATGAGAAGAGAGAGCCGAACTCCCTCCTGGTTCATGATGGTTTGCTTGTTCACTTCAAGCCTTTTTATAGGCTTCAGAATTCACAGGGCGTGGTTGCCGTGTAGTCCACTGAGGTTTCTTTAATTTAGTCTGGCCCAGGTTTGGTTTAAACAACTCATCCACCTACTGCATTATTCGGCCAGCCATCCCTTAATTTTCTTTTCTTTATTTCTTTTCCTTTCCAGCCGAAGCCCACCGAGTGCTTGAGTTTTATTTCATTTCTTTTTCTTCCACTGAGCTGCACCGAGCTCCAGCCGACTGCACTGAACACATGTACTGCACTCATCACATGCACTGCACCGAGTGGTTCTTCTTCTTTCCTTTTTATTTTCTTTCTTTTTTTCTTGGTCGGTTCATCACGTGCATGTGTTTGTGCTAAGCGAAGGTGAAACCGTGCTGTGTAGGAGATTGCCGTGAGCTTGAATTGCTCTGTTTCGGACGTATGAAAACAGAGGAAACCGTGCGGTTGTTTCGTGGAGAGCTGCTGCCGAACTCCGTGGAGATGGTTGTGCTGCCGGAGGTGGATGAAGCTCTGCAGTAGGCGGAGGAGCTGGTGGCGTCGAACGGAGGCGTGGAAGAGCTGCGTTTCGTGCACTGTAGCAGCTGGCCGAAGGTTGAAGATGAGTGAAAACGGCGTCGTTTGGAGGCGTGGAAGAAACGGCACGTCGTTCAGCTCAGACGACAGCCGACTCCCCGAGTAAAACGACATGTCGTTTGGTTTGCAGGCCAAACGACATGTCATTTAGCCTGCGCAAGAAATAAAAAATAAAAATAAAATAAAATAAAAATAAAATAAAATAAAATAAAATAAAAATAAAATAAAATAAAATAAAGTTAGAAAAAGAAAATAATTAATTAATTAAAAATTAAACAAAAACTAAACTTGAATATTAAAAATGTGTTGTGCATGTGAGACAATAAAATCAAATTAAATCACAAGTTATAAAAATAAGCATAAACTATGCTTTTAATCGATTTAAATCACAACTTGGATTTATTGCCTCTTGATCATTTTTCTATCTAAAATCAATGATAATATGATAAAACAATTAAAAATACATTGATTTTAACTATATAAATTATGCAATAATGCAGCTCAATCAGCGAGCACCATGCACGAAATGTGGGAGAACAAATCATACTGTGGAAACTTGTTAAGAAATCTCCGGATACCCTCCAAACCACAAATTGTATAAGCCAAGAACTGTAGGCAGAAACTAGCAAAAGATGGCCAACAATGCATCCTCAAATGAAGGCTCGAGGGTGACAAATATAAACATCTCGCCAGACCAGATACAACAGCTCGTAGCCCTTTTGCAATGCCAAAATTCCACTCCATGTAGTAGCAACTCAGAAAGTCAAGGTATAAATTTACCAAAATATAACAGTAAGCTTATTACTGCTTCATCTATTTCCTTGAAATATTATTTGAGCTGTACAAACAACATCACTAATAAAAGTGCATAGATTCTCAATAGTGGGGCAACTGATCACATCACAGGATCTCTTGAGCTCCTCACACAGAAAAAGTCTTTGGAAAATGTCTAGGTTAATCTACCCAATGGCACTACGGTACCAGTTTCACATATAGGGACTGTCATCATTTCATCTACTCTCATTCTAAAGAATTTCCTATACGTACCTAATTTCCAATACAATCTCATTTCTACAAGTCAGATTAGTTGAGACCTAAACACTTGTTTCATTTTTTTGGCTAAACAATGCTTTATTCAGGAGCTGGACACTTGGAGGACGATTGGGATTGCTAGAAAAAAACAAGGGCTCTATCTTTTGGAGAAGAATTAGCTCGGGGACAAGCTGCCATCTCACCAACCCATGGCCAACTCTTCATCTATTTTGACACCAGAATTGTGGCATTTACATTTGGGACACCCCTCCGATCAACGCCTCAATTTATTACATAGTATAGAGCCTAATATCCCTCCTTTTGTTGACAAGTATCAATGTGAAACTTTTCATATGGCAAACCAAACCCGTTTGTCTTTTCCAAAGAGTCAAAAATTTGTCGATGCACCTTTTGATCTAATACACATGGATATTTGGGGCCCTTTCTCCATTAGTTCACTCAATGGTGCTCATTATTTTCTAACAATAGTTGATGACCATAGTAGAATGACATGGATTTACCTCATGCGTTCTAAAGGCTAAACAAGACAAATCATACAAAGTTTCTTCAATCTTGTTGAAAATCAATTTCCATGTAAGATTAAAGGAATTAGATCTGATCAAGGAAAAGAATTTCAAATGACCAAATTGTTTACTTCAAAAAGGGTAGTTCACCAACAAAGTTGCATCTATACTCCCCAACAAAACTCCATCGTTTAAAGAAAACACCTACACTTGTTGAATGTAGTAAGAGCTCTTAGATTTCAAGCCAATTTACCCTTAAAATTATGGGGAGAATGCGTTGTCACAGCAACATATTTAATAAATTGAATCCCTACTCCAAACCTCCAAAACCGATCCCCATATCAAATCATTTTTTCAAACATTCCTTCATATTCTCACCTAAAGACTCTCGGATGTCTATGCTACACATCAAACCTCAATCCACACCGATCCAAGTTTGATCCAAGAGCACATAGATGCTTGTTCATAGGATACCCGAATGGCATTAAAGGTTACAAACTCTTTGACTTGAAGACTCAAGAAATCTTCATTAGTCGTGATGTAGTCTTCTATGAAACCACATTTCCCTTCCTAAACACAAATCACCTACCCTCACTCTTACAAACACCTCATCTCTCAAGACTTGATGACTTGATAATACCAAACCCCATCTCAGAATATTCTGAGTCTACACGAGCAACACCTGCTTAAAGTAGCCACGACACCACCATTGAAACTCACCCACTTGCTGAGCACTCCCATCCTAGTGACACATCCCAACCAGAGCTGTACTTACCTACACTGACACTCATTGACCCTGAGTTGAGAAGATCCACTAGACAAAGAAGGCAACATGGCTATCTCCAGGATTTCCATTGCCGACTTGTTACCTCTCTCGCAATGCAACATGGTTCTCCTGCTGTACAACAAATGGATGACGGTAAATCTCATTCCCTTTCCTTTATCCTTAATTATGATAACATGTCCCTGGCTCACCGTAGCTTCAGCTTAGCCATCACCATGGAACCCAACCCACCTCATTTGCCACAGCCAGCCAGCATTCTCATTAGCAAATGGCTATGCAGAATGAACTCAAAGCCCTTGAAGAAAATGACACTTGGGAGTTGACTACACTACCGAGAGGCAAAAAGGTCATGGGATGCAAATGGGTGTTCAAAAAAAAAAATACAAAGCAGATGGTATCATTGAAAGACACAAGATACGCCTCGTAGCAAAGGGATATACACAGAAGGAATGTGAGGATTACTTCGAGACTTTTTCCCCGGTAGCAAAATTGCCTACCATCCGCTGCCTCTTGGCCACTGCTGTCTCTAAAGGTTGGTCCCTTTACCATCTCAACGTCAATAATGTTTTCCTCTATAGTGATTTGGAAGAAGAAGTCTACATGTCATTACCACCGGGATATGGTAGAGAAGGGGAGAATCGTGTATGCAAGCTAAAAAAGTCCCTCTATGGTTTGAAACAAGCTTCAAGGAAATGGAATCACAAGTTAACTTCGGTCATCATCAAAATTGGGTTAACACAATCCAAAGCCAACTACTCACTGTTCTTCAAAAGGACAAACACATCTTTCATTGTCATGATTGTTTATGTAGATGACATGGTGATAGGAGGAGACAATGAGACCAAGATTCAACACTTGAAAGAGTATCTTGAAAAACACTTCAAATTGAAAGACCTTGGGAAGTTAAAATTTTTCCTAGGGATAGAGATAGCCCGCTGTTCAAAAGGGATTTCCATATGCCAAAGAAAATACGCATTAGAAATCTTACAAGATTGTGGGTTAATTGGAGCAAAATCCGTTCAATTTTCAATGGAACAAAATTTGAAGCTTAATGAGGAGGAAGGACCCGAACTTGCTGATCCAAAAGAGTATAGAAGATTAATTGGCCGGTTGCTATATTTAACGATCACACGCCCAAATATTTCTTACTTTGTTCAAGTCTTGAGTCAATTTCTAAACCAACCAAAAGTGGCTCACTGGAAAGCAACTCTTAAAGTTGTAAGATACATAAAAGGATCTCCATCACAAGGTTTATTTTATCCAGCTAACAAACCACTGCAGTTAGTAGCTTTCTATGATCCCGACTGGGGAGCATGCTCAGAGACAATGAGATCAATCATTGGATTTTACATTTTTCTGGGAGATACTTTGGTCTCTTGGAAATCAAAAAAATAAAGAACAGTATCTCGATCATCAGCGGAAGCCGAGTATCGCTCAATGGCATCTATCACATGTGAATTGCTTGGTTTTGGAGCCTATTACAAGACCTCAGTACAACTCTCAACCAACCTGTTCAATTATTTTGGGACAATCAAGCTACCATCCATATTGCATCCAATCCAGTTTGTCATGAAAGAACGAAATATATTGAGATTGACTATCACATTGTTCGAGATAGGATTCAAGAAGGTTTATTGAAACCATTTCACATTTCTACAAATTTACAAGTTGCTGATATTTTAACCAAGGCAATCGGATCTAGACATTTTCATCATTTACTAAAAAAGATGGGAATCCACTCTATAGCTTCTCCATCTTGAGGAAGAGTATTGAGAAAGTTAGAGAAAAATCAGGAGGCGCAAATTGTGGATCACAGCTGCATATTGTCGTTCCCTATATGCAGTTTGACTTTACTTTATTTGGAAGGACAAGTCCAAAACTTACAAGAAAACTAAAGGAGTAGCTTGCTGTATTTGGAGTTTGATATGCAGATTATAAGAAATAGATAGCTGTCCTTTGTTAATTTGTTTTTCAATATGTTGTACAGATTCAGTCTATTGTCTTAGCTTTTTGTATATATATTAAAAGAAGACATCTTGTAATATTTTCAATTCAATCAATACAAATGCATTGGTAACCATATTGGTTCCAACACCAGATATTTTCTTCTTGTTACTTATTGCAAGTAAGAAAACCTCCATTTCATACGGTTCTTTATTTCCTTGCCAATCAACTGATTGTTGCGTAAGGTGTCGGTTTACTATGTTAACGGAAAGGGAAAATTGCAAACAAGACAATAGTTTAGAAAGTGTCTGCTATATATTGATTTCTTTGTTTGCTTGCTTGTAATGGATACACACAATTATGCTGCACACATTCTCACCCACATAAAATTATGGATATTCATTCAACAATTGCATGGAATGTTTTCAGACTTGGCGCGCAGACTTGCTAGTCAAGCACAAAGATGCATTAGGGCAGTTTCATATGCGTCTTAGATTTTGCAAATACATATTGTGTAGATCAATGAAGCAAATTGGTGGAATAAGCACGTATACGAAATTGGGAGGCGTTATTAAAATAAGCTGACTTTAGGTGCAGAAACCAGAATAGAAATGCTCTGTAAGCATCCATTTTGGCCCATATGCCAACTACTCAACCTCTAGTTTCTGCACTTTGCTTACTGGGATATGGAGCTAAAATATTTGTTTCATTTTTCTTTTCAAATGTAAGGTCGTCATCAAAATCAAATGCTCATAAAGAGAAAAATGAGGCTGGTTTAGCCTCTGCTCACTAGTCTCTTTGGATTCAAATAGATTATTCATTAAGCACAAATGGGGAGTTTGCTGTAACATTAAAATAGAACTTCCAATAAATTTTGTTGGAAGTTTGATGTTTATTTCTTTGTTTGTTTGTTCAACCCAAACAAATTTGTTTGTTTAAATGAGGGTGAAGATGCTAGTTGTATTTCTTCCATATCAGATTTCTTGTCGAATATCCCTTTTTAAAGTTGATATAGCAGAAAATACCAAGTCTTACAAATTTAAATAAGCAAACTATTCTCACGTCTTCACTTTTAAATCCTGAATAGATGCAATGTTGGATCAAATTTGACTTACTCCATGCCACGATCACTACTGTGTTTTCATAATACTTTAAAGGGAAAGAAGTTGATACATAGAATACTCTACCGATGGATTGGCTTTGTCTCGATATTAAGAACGAGGTTAAGGATCATCTCTGGTTACCCTTGCTGAAGGAAGGTGACTGATCTCTCTCACATGTTGTGTCAATTTGTTGTTACCCATAACATGCTTTAATTAAGCATCTTGAATCATATAATTTATTGTACTGAGAAGTAATTTATCAAAATTCACTTGTTCTTTGATTATTTATATATATCTAAGTATCTTTTTACTGTATTTTTCTTTGCTAGCTAGAAAAAGGAAAAGAGAAAGGCAGTCATCAAGAAAAGAAAAGACAAATAATGCATTCAAATCATTGATACATGATCAACGTCCAAGGCTACAAGGAAAGATAACCAAAAGACAAAACTTCATTTCTGATTCCATGCATCCTTGAAGAAACACGTTGCCTAGTTTAGTGAAAAAAAAAATTTACTTCTCAGTTGTTTGAATTTTATTTTTGCGGTTTGAACTGATTTTTCATATTTTTGGTGAGAGATAAAAGGAGTATACACAGCTTAGAGATAAACAGGAATGATGCATGCATGAAAATATTTATATTTCATAATCTCAAACGACTTACAAAAACTTGAGACTTTTAGCTTCACTTTTCAAGTGCTGTTGTTCTTCATAAGTTGACATGTTATCCTTATCTAAAAGAGCAGGAAGTCGAAATGAAGAGGCAAGCAAAGATTTTAAATCCTTATTCTCCTGCTTTAAGTCTCCTATTTTTTTGTTAGATTTATGAACAAGTCATTGAAATTCATAAATTTTATTGTTAAGCTTTTCAACCTCACGAGTTTTGGACTGCAATCGCCAAGAAAATGCAATTATAGCTGATGAGTATCGAGTACCGAGACTCACCAGTTCATAAATGACATCATCATCTGACTTGTTAGTCAGATCATTCTCATACTGCATGGCACCTATGGTGGATGTAGAAATAATTGGTGGTTAAGATGCAGAATACCCCATATAATGAAAAAGGAAATTGTTGGAAGAAAATTGTTGAGCCATTACAGAAAAAACTTAGAAAGCGAGAATGTAGATGAATTTCAAAGAACAAAAAGGAGTTTATGCAAATGAAATGAAACTCAAGACTGATTTTATAGGGATGAAAATGAGAACAAGACAAGCTATTAGATTATAGGATTTGCTGGGTACATATTTTTTCTAGCTAAACCAGCGAGATTAATTGTGGATTATCCTTATGTTTCTTGTACATTCTGAATCTCTGTTGTTAACCGCTGCTGTTCACTTTGTACTTGTACCCCCTCTCGTTCTAGCTCCTCTATTCTTGGTTGCATGTCTTGAGCATACAGTCCACATATTTCTTCAACTCAATATTTTCGAGTTTTAATATTTTATTCTTTCTCCTTCTATTGGCAAGTCTTTGTTGCAACTCATTTATTTGAATTTTAAGCTGATCAACCTCACTAACCGTGACAGTAATCTACGAGACATGGTTGTAATAGCGCCAGCATATTGAGCATTGAGCATTCTCGATCCTGCAACAACCTCAGCATCAGTTTTGTTAGAAAAATGTATCTCAGCCCTATCATGGCATTGACGGCCTCAGGATTAAAGATGAGTGGTTAAGACATAAATGGTTCCTGATTCAAATCGAAAATATTATTGGAAGAATGTTGCTCAACCATTTGAGAGATTGTGATAAATGTGATAAATGCGAAGAAATTGTTCTGTGTGTATTTCGAATGGTGAGAATGGTTTTTTAAATATAGACCCAGAGCTTTCAAGGCTCTGTGAAAGCTAACCCGGGGTGGAGCTCGAGGCTCTAAAGCGTTGTTGGCTCAAGTTTATAGCATAGATCAAAAACCCTTTTGAAGTTCACTTTCAAAATTAGAGTAATGCTAGGTAGAAACAGCAGGATCAAATTTACGTTCTCAGGACTATTTATAATAATGCCCATAAATCTGATTTTCACATATCTTTTTATCAATTGTATTATGTTTCATGATTACATGTAATTATGTTTCATGATTGTGTTTTAACTTGTTTGACTTGCATCATTACATAAATAGTTGAAAGGCATGCGGCTAAAAGAAAATATAATACCATTATATGCATGTCCGACCCACTCCACAATACTCATTTGGCTTTTGACTCACCAATACAATATTTATCTCTCATTTTTCTTCTCTTTATAAAAAGAGTTTGCATCATCATTAAATGAGTCTAGCTATGATAATTAAAGAAGTGGTGGATATTAACCATAGAAGCTTACACTTCACTCATAAAAAAGGGTTAGGCATAGCTATAGAGAACTTCACTCATAAAAGGGTTTGCACAATTAATGAGAAAAATGGTCATATTTAAAAATATGAAGAAAAATAGTTTTGGCATATCCATTTTTATATGAGGAGCGTGGCCGCCATCATTCAAGTTGGCCAAAGATGTTCTTGAATGGATAGAAAGATTTGCCTAAACATTGAAATGATAACCAAACTTGACAACTTGTATGGTATCCAACGTGCTTAAAAGCAATTAAGAACATGACTAGCCTTTTATGTACTATCATAATTAAATAATTAGGTAGGTTGAGTCATAAGAAACTATTAGAAGATAACATTAATTGAAAATTTTATCCATATTTAAAGGCTTTTCTATTTGAAAAGATGTCGGTCGTTTAACGGATTGGAATCTATAGCTCGCTGTTGATCTCGACCATCATATTTATTACTATTTATCGAAGTTATAACCAAATCATGGCAATGACAAAGGCTATAAATATAAAAAAGATCTAAAGTGATTATAGATAGATACGGTGAGGGGGTTAATATATTATATAGACTAAGAGAAGAGTAGGTAAGTGAAAGAAGCAAAAGCAGTGATTATAATAGAGCATGTTTTCCAACGTGTGGGATGTGAAGAATTTTCAACTGACATGCAGTACTCTGTGGGGTCCTTCCACTCTTTGAAAAATATAAATTGGATTTCCATCTACTAATTTCATTTACCCCAATAGCTAAAATTCTCTATTCAAGTAGACCCACTTGCAGGCTCCAATATCAATCTCCCAAGAACGATGGCTAAATATTTATGTAATGATACAAATCAAATAAGTTAAAACACAATCATGAAACATAATTACGTGCGGATAACTATAGGCAATTCTAATTTGCAGTATCGGATGCCATGTAAATTGAGTACATGCCTAAATGAAGATGGTTAAATATAATAATCTATCCAAAAGATGTTAACTATGGACATGTAATTATGGGCAATTTTGATATGCTAAAATTGACAAAAGCCCATGGGCTAAATTTTGGTATAACACCACTTACCACTCTCCATTGACAAAAACCCTTTTGAAGTGGTATATGGAACCCCAAGGCAGGAGGTCACGGATCATGCCTTGACAAGCACCTTGCCGTGGCCAGACCGAGCCCTAAAGCATGACAGATATCAGTATGGAGCTTAAGTGACAAAGCACCATTCAAAATAGGCTAGGTGAACACATATACATAGTTCCAAGGACAATAGTGTCAAGCTGCATGGGTTTCCAAGGACAATAGTGTCAGAATTGCAAGGCAGGGTCTTTATGAGTTCATTTTGGAAGCAACTATTCGAATTGCAAGGCAGCAAACTCAAGACGAGTTCCTCCTATCACCCACAAATGGATGGCCAATCCGAAGTGGTCAATAGGATATTGGAACATATTTAAGATGCTTCTGTTTTGAGGAGCAAAGGAGGTGATGAGTTGGCCAAATGGGTGGTTATGTGGGTTGGTTGAGTGGGTGGTTGGCCAGATGGGTGGTTGGGCAGTTTGTGATGCTTGCGGTTATTCCCTACAAAGTATGGAGGCGATTGTGGCTGGACAGGTGTCTTAGGCAGGGCGTGGGGCTTGGGCAGTTGGCAATAACTGCTTGGCTTGTCCCTGTCCTTGCTCCAATTTCGACTATGGAGGCCTGGTGCAGGCCGAATGCCCTTCAATGGCTACTTGTGGTTAACTTATGTGTTGCCCCACTCAAGTAGTGCAAAATGATTAGCATGCAAAGACAAATGCAATGCAATAAACAACAAGCCACAATACTGGAATACCTCGAAGTTGCATTAACATAAGGGAAACAAAGATAACAATAGGTTACCCTGATTCACGGATTGCACAGGGTTGGCCTTCTCCTCTGGGATTCAAGAATTGCACCCAATGGATCCTAAGTGACAAAGCACATGAATACCTTCAAAAGCTTACAAGCCCAATTGTTCAAATGTTCAAATGATGCTCTAGGGCGTTGAACAGCATGGCCCAGGCCGTGAGGCTTGAGCGTTGGTCGGCATGGCCCTGGCCAAGGCCAGGGCATTGGTCAGCATAGCCCTATCCAAGGCCAGGGTGTTGAGCAGCAAGGCCCTGGCCAAGGCTAGGGCATTGAGCGGCATGCCAGCCTACTGGGCAACCACACCGTCAATTCCAAATAGGGTGTGCATGCGTGCGCTGTGCTGGCACCCAAGCCATGCATGCACACTGTGCCTACGCATAGGCCATGCATATGCGCTGTGTGTGTGCGTAGCCCATGCATGCATGCTGCGTGCACACACTAGGCGTGCGTGTAGTTTAACCGCTCACTGAGTAGGGTGTGACAACCTCGCTTGCGCACACGTGCTGACTGTGCGCTGCCTGCTTGAGGATGGTCATGGCCTAGCATTCTCCAAGGGCTCGGTCTGTGGGCAATCAAGCCATGCCAACAGAGCATCGGATGTGTTGTCTGGCCACGGCAAGGTGCTTGTTAAGGCATAATCCGTGGCCTCTTGCCTTGGGGTTTTGACATTTCTCCTCCCTTTTAGCAAAGCCTTGTCCTCAAGGATCAGGTGGGGATACTTCTTCTCAAGCTCATCATAGTCCTCCCAAGTTGCCTCGTCCCTTGATGTTCCTTCCCATAAGATCAATGCTTTCCACACCCTGGATCGGCCTCGGCCCCTTCGATGCAGCCTGTATCCGAGCACTTCTTTAGGCTTCATGAGGATCCTCCCTTCTTGATCTACTCCATGATTTCTTCATCGGCCCGAGTGCCTTGGAGATGAAGGCTAAAGGCTTTCAGTCTTGCACCAACACAACCTAGATGCCCTCATTGCTTGCATCTGTATAAACTTCAAACTGCTTTTCAAAGTTGGGTAGCACCAACACATGTGTCTTGGTCATGGTTCATTTTAATTCCTCAAAGGCTCCTCAATGCAACAATGTCGGATTCCTTCGTGGATTCCCCAACCAGCCACCAACTTGGTTGTATAAGGGTGATGTAGAGGGATGAAGTGTGCATACTTGCTTAGCCGGTCTACCACCACGAATGATAATAATAATCTATCCAAAAGATGTTAATTATTTTTTGTTTATTTACTTTATAAAAGTTATGGGCAATTTTGATATGCAGCATCGAATGATAATAATAATCTATCCAAAAGATGTTAACTATTTATTATTTATTTACTTTATAAAAGTTGGGGGTAAAATAAAATTACCAGGCCAAATGACTTGCACTAAGACATTTTGGATACTTGTTGAATCTTTTCATTAGAGAATCCAATGCTTTTTGTACCCAACATCCGTATATCCCTCAAAACTTTATCCAAACTTTAGAAACCAAGAGAAGAGCAGTAAGAGAAAGGAGCAGAAGCATTACTTTGTCTAGTTTCACTTTGAAGTTCACACAAATCATTGCATGTTTCGCGTATGGCCTGCATGCTCTCTTTTTCTTTCTTTTATCTTTTTTGTCTTCATCTTGCGCCCAATGACTCCAATTAAACAAAAAAGTAAGTAAAAAAAATAAATAAGATTTACATAAACATATTAAAATAAATAATTGAAACCAAAAAAAAAAAAAAATTAATGCCTAGGCATCAACAAAACTGCTCCACCACAACTTGGATGTCTCTCTCTCTTTCCATTAAGGTGATAAAAATAATGGAAGAATTGCTAGCTGTGTTCATGCACATGGAGGAAAGACACCATTTTTATATGAGAAGAAAGACGACCACCATTACTTCAAATCTTGCTTTAGGGTGATTGCTCTGATTGACTCCCACTACTGCGATGAGAGAGTTGTTAGCTCCAACTTCAAGTCAGGCATTGAAACCCAACATCTCAAATGGTGATGCGAAGATGCCCAAATCAGAGCGGTCTTCTATTCCACGGTCTTACCAGAGTCTAAGCAACAAGAGAGTTAATCCAATCACCTGTAACAATAAAATTGATGCGAAAAGGTCCAGATCAGAGCGGTCCGCCCTCTTAACCCACTCTCCCTCCACGCCTCCTATCCTAATAAGCGAGTTCTTCATAGCCAATCTGCCCATGTTTTTGTGAAAACTACAACGAAAAGAACCTGAAAAAAAAAACTACAATCCTCAAACCAACTTCAACGACATGAACAAGAGAGAGAGAGAGGTAGCGTGGTTCAGTAACAGAGAGAAGAAGAGGGAGAGAAAGCTGGAGAGAGATTTGGAAGATGGGGTGTTAGAGAGAGAGAGAGAGTTTGTGAGAAAGTAGTGAAGGAAGGAAAGAAGAAAGCAAAACTAATGCATAAATAGTAGTAAAAACGTAAATAAGAAAATCAAAGAATGACATGAATGGAAAGTAAAAATTTCCTAAAAACACTATAGATATGCAATAGCCTCTTTTATAATAGTAGTAGATATCAGAATTGTCCATGATGATCTTCCTTCTCTGTCTTTTTTTTCCCAGTCAGTTTCAGGCTTAAACTAAGGTTAGATTTGGATAGATGTTGAGTCTAAACTTTCACTCAAAATAATGAGTAAAAATCCAGATCAGTTTTACCTGCAAGTATACAGGTGTTGTAGTATCTTTACAGGATCGAATTCACAGGGATTGACTAATGTGATAAAGTAAATAAAGTAAAAATAAATTAATAAAAAGAACGAGCAATCAAAAGAGAAGATTACTGGGATGAGGATTTTAAAATAACAAAATATGAACTGAACAATAAAACACTGTAAATAAATGAGCTGAATAATAAAAATGCATAAAATAAGAGAGTTGCCGAAAATGGTATAAATGAATTGTCAAGAAAATAAACAAGCTGCCAAAAATAAAAATAAAACACTATAAACTCAAGTTACCGAAAATAAAATGAAATGAGCCCCGAACTGATCACAATAAAAAACTGCTGAAAACACTGGTGAAATAAATGAGAGTTGCTAAAAACAGTAAATAAACTTAAACTGCCGAATATGAAATGAGAGCTGAACTGAGAACTGGTTGCCGAAAATAAACTATAAAAATAAACTTGAAGTGCCGAAGATTGAATGAGCTGCCAAATGAGTAAACAAAAGAAGTGAAATCACAGTTGCCGAATACAATATATAATGATTGAATGAGCTGCCGAATGAAACAACAGTGAAATAAATTGATGTTGCTGAAAATAAACTATAAATAAACTGAGAATAACAAGCTGCCGAAAACACAATAGAAAGTAAGACAAGAGAGCCAAATGATGATGCTGTAAACTGAACTTCAAGTTGCCGAACGAAAACACAAATAAAACACTGTAAAATTAAACACGAGCTGCTGAAAGTAATAACAAAAAGATGCTGAAAACAGAATAAATAAACACTGAAGTGCCGAATGAAGCTGCTGTAAACCGAGGCTAGTTTTCGAAAACAGAAAGAGAGCCGAACTCCCTCATGGTCGATGATTTTGAACTCCTGGTTTCGTCCGTTTATATAGGCTCCAAAATAATTCATCCCTCTTTATTTTATTCTCCCACTGCCGTGCTTTATATTTTCTTTCTTTTCTTTTTGCTTTCCAGCCGACCGGATGCACATGCATGTTTACTGCTTTCTATTTTCTTTTGCTTGAGCCGAAACCGACTGCATCTCACTTTCTTCTTCTTCTTATTTTTCTTTTCTGCACCGAGTGACACGCACTGCACCGAACTTTATTCTCTTTCTATTTCCAGCTTGCACCAAAACACATGCATGCACCGAATGGTTCTGTTTTCATCTTTTTATTTTCTTTCAGTTTCTTTTTATTTTTCTGTTTTCCTTTCGGCATGTGCATTGTTTGTTCTTTGTTCCCCACCAAACTCCAGCCGAAGCTGCACTGAACGGTTCACTTATTTCAAACTAGGGTGTTCTGTTTCGGAGGTATGAAAATAGAGGAAACCGTGCGGTTGTTTCGTGGTGGTGAAGAGGCTGTGCTGCTGCCGGAGGTGGAGAGAAGGTGTAGTGGCGTCGGAGAGTTTCTCATGGTGGCTTAGGCACGGCTGCGTAAAGCTTGGAACGGCATGCATGGCGTTGCATGCAGTCGGTCGAGAGGTTGAAGATGAATCAAAACGGCGTCGTTTGGTTTTCGATGGAAATGGCACGTCGTCGACCTCAAACGGCAGATTCAAGTTCCGTGTAAAACGACATGTCGTTTTTCCTAAACGACATGTCGTTTAGGACCTGTGCAGAAAAATAAAAAAAATAAAATAAAATAAAATAAAATAAACTAAAATAAGATATATAAAAATAAAATAAAATGAAATAAAATAAAATAAAATAATATAGAATAAAAATAAAATAAAATAAAATTAGAAAAAGAAAATAATTAATTAAATAAAAATTAAATAAAAACTAAACTAAAATATTAAAAATGTATTATTGCATGTGAGATAATAAAATCAAATTAAATCACAAGTTATATAAAAATAAGCATAAATTATGCTTTTAAACAATTTAAATCACAACTTGGATTTATTGCCTCTTGATCATTTTTCTATTTAAAATCAATGATAATATGATAAAACAATTAAAAATACATTGATTTTAACTATATAAATTATGCAATAATGCAGCTCAATCAATAGACAGTTCAGATGAGATGAGATAAGATGTTTTAAATAGTAACTGAATAAAATATTATTAGAATATATTTTCTAATATTATTTTTATTTTAGAATTTGAAAAAGTTAAATTATTTATTATATTTTTATCTAGGAATTTAGAAAAGTTGTAATGATTGAGATGATATGAGATAAGATGATTGTGTATCCAAACTGAGCCTAACTAACTGATATCTTTCCTTTCCAGACATTTCTTAATTTGAAACTGCACATATTCATTCAACTCATGAATTTTATGTAAATTGTAAAGACGATTTAATTTTATGCATAGTGGGAAAAAGAAAAAAAAGATAATGGGTGTACCAATTAGTCATAGAGAGTTCATTTTCATCTTTAATGGGCGTCACTGGCCACTGCCATCTCAAAAAAAAAAACTGGGTTGACCCGGCCCAGAGGTTTCTTGTTGGGTCAAGCTAGTGTGTCCAGGCATTCGGGTTAGGCCAGGCCGGGCCGGGCTCAAACACTAAACAGTTTGGTTGAGTTGCAAGCCTAATTGTAAGATAAGTTATAAAATTATTCAAAGGAATATCATTAAGCATCCATTTGGATTCAAAGTTAATCTCAATTCATCTCATCTAATTATTATAATTTTATCAAATTTTCATATAAAATACAATAAACAATTCAATTTTTATAAATTCTATAATAATAATAATATGAAAAAATAATATTCTGACAATATTTTATTCAACTTTCATCTCAACTCACTATTGAAACCTAACCTAAGTAAGAAATATATCGGCACAAACAAACCTTTCAACTTATACTAAGGTGTTATTGGGATTTGAGAGTTTTGAAAGATTATGAAAATAGTTTCTGTAAAAATGAGGGACGAATTATTTGGATTAGAGCTATGAATGTGATCATTTCAAGATGTAATTTTTCATTTTGCGTTAAAAAAAAATAGGAGTGAACCCTTAAATCTAGAAAGGTCTTGTCTACACACTAAACACCGGCCCAAGTATTTTAGAGAGAGAACTTTGTCTAACACCGAAACCAGTTAAGGGGGGTGGGAGCTTCGGTTCCTCCCCCCTTCCTCCTTCCGGTTTAAAGTTTTTTTCTAGTTTGTCTCTTCCTATGTCTGTGTTTTCTGTTTTTGTTTGCTTTTCAGGTCAAATAAAGAAGAAACCCTTACTTGAGATTTTTCGGTGGCCAACGTCCTATATGGCCCCACCATGGATTTTCTCAGCCGTCAATCTTTTAGAATATCGAATGCGGCTCTAAAAGGAGCGGCGAGTAGCACACAAGTGCGGGTTTTCGTGCACCCATGGCTTCCATGGGCCACAGTAAGAAGGCTTTTGCAAAAGCTATGTGCGGCGTTTTTGGGGCCATCGACTCTGTATCCTCAGGATCAAATGTATGGCATGCTCCTTGAGTAACGCATGTCCTTCACGTTCTACTGCAAACTCCTTGGCTAGTGTATTTTCACTTTTTTGCAATGTTTTCAAGTGTTTGTAATTTTGTTCTTTGTTTGTATTAGGAAATAAAATAAATAGGCTCTTGATTTTTTATCTATAGCAAGAGAACCAACTCCTCTTTTGGAGGAGGGGGTCATTTGTCCTTCTCCTCCTTTGGAGGTTGGGGATGATTATCTCTGTTTTTACAGAGAGTAATATTCTCGGACAAACTAGTTTTGTCAATAGAGAGTTCCTAGAAATTTTTTTTTTTTTTTTTTGATGAACAATCTGAAAGCTGTTTTATTTCTCAAGAAAGAAACTACATCATTGCATCATGCCAAATGACTTGAGTGATAAACTCTGGAAATGAGTTCCACCAAATCACTAGATCATCTAAATGCCATGAATATCTTGCCAAACTATGGGCTACATTGTTTGCCAACTGACCTTTGTGATGGACAGAAATTTTTTGGAATCTAAGCATCAATCTCTTTATCTCTTGAATCAAATTTCCCCATATAGATAGAGAGATCTACTCCTTGTTAATTTCTTGAACTACCAACAGAGAATCACATTCCACTTGAAGATCATTAATGCCCAGCGGGAGGCATATCTGCAGTCCTCTCAGCACAGCCAAAAGTTCAATCTCCAAAGGTTCATCAGTCTTAGTTTCTATTTTGCTTGCTGTGAAGATCACCCTGCCTCCCTCATCTCGAAGAACCATACCTGCACCTAATCGACAATAATCATAGAAAATAGCTCCATCTGTGTTTAACTTCATTACTCCTGCTGGTGGTGGCTGCCAGCCACATAGAGACTTTCCTCCTTGCTGCTGATTTTCTAACACAGAATGGTATTCTTTATGGCTTGACAGGGCATTATCCAAGACTTCAACTGGTTTCAAAATTTTCTGCTCATAAAAGAATTGATTTCTTCTATACCACAGCCCCCAAACACACAGGAACAATTTTTCTATTTCTTCTTGTTTATTCCTTCTAACCACGTGTGCCAAAATCTGTATAAAATCAAGGTTAGCTGGAAGATCTTGCAAAAAACTAAGTTGTTTCTGGAGAGCTTCTTTGAAACTTGAGCAGTAAAGGAGAGCATGATTGAGATCCTCTTCTTCCACCTTGCACCATCTGCACTTAGCATCTTCCAATACCTTTCTGGCTTTGAGGTTCTTTAGAGTTGGTAAGCCATTTTTACATACCCTCCAAGCAAAAATTTTTACTCTGTTGGGAACTCTCATCTTCCACAATTTTCTCCACCAACTCCTTTGATCCTCCCTGTAAGAAGTCTCACCCAACTGTGAATCTTCACTTAATGACATAAACAGGCTATATGCACTCTTCACACTGAACTGACCATTAGACTCATGTTCCCAGACCAGACTATCCATTTGGCTCTCAGCAGGTAGCATGATCTTCAAAACCTCGTGGGTTTCTTTCAGGGGAAGGAATCTTCTGATCTTCTCCATGTCCCACCATCTTGTATGCTCATCAATCAGTTCTGCCACTGTCCATTTGAGTTGTGCTTGAGTTATAGAATCTGAAGGTGGGATAAGTCTGTGTTTAGGCAGCCAGTAATCAGACCATATGTTTATAGCCTTTCCATCTCCTATCCTCCATCTGCACCCTTTCAACAGCCAGTCTTTTGCTTCCCAAATCCCTCTCCAAACATAAGAAGGGGCTGCCCCTAGCTTCGAGTCTTTGAAACCAGTTGAATGGAAATACTTAGCTTTGAAAATTCTATGTAACAGAGAATCTAGGCCTGTGATATTCTTGCTGAAAACCATTGCAGTCTTGTCCTTATTTACCTTCTGCCTCGATGCCTTTTCATAGGTCTCTAGTAGCTGCATTATATTCAAGTTTGTTTGTAAAGAAGCCCTGCAAAACAAGACACTATCATCTGCAAAAATTAAGTGATTTACACTAGGAGCATTCCTGCATATCCGAATCCCCTCCACAGCTCCATCCATCTCAGCTTTTTTTAATAAAGAGATTAGTCCCTCAGTGCATAGAAGAAAAAGGTAAGGGGATATGGGATCCCCTTGCCTTACCCCTCTAGTGGGATAAATGGGTCCTCTAGGATCCCCATTTATCAAAATAGAAAGAGAAACAGTTCTCACACAAGACATAACCAGATCCACCCACTTAGCACCAAATCCCATTTTCTGCATTACTGCTTCCAAGAACCCCCATTCTATTCGGTCATAAGCTTTACTCATATCAAGTTTAATTGACATGAAGCCCTTCTTTCCTTGCCTCTTCCTCTGAATGAAATGAACAAGCTCATAAGCTACTAGGACATTATCTGAGATTAATCTTCCTGGTACAAAAGCACATTGTGATTGTGAAATCAATTCTGGTAAAATTTTCTTCAGCCTGTTTGCAATCACTTTCGACACCATCTTATAAATAACATTACATAGGCTTATTGGTCTGAAATCAGACACTAACTCAGCCTGAGACTTCTTGGGAATCAAAGTGACATAAGTATGATTTAACATGGGTGGGAACCTACCAGTATTTAGAACATGTAGAACAGCACGGGTCACACCTCTTCCCACAATATGCCAAAACCTTTGGTAAAATAAAGGGGCCATACCATCCGGACCAGGAGCCTTGGTGGGATTCATTTCCTTTAAAGCCACATCCACTTCAGCTGCAACAAAAGGCATATCCAATTTTTGTTTCATCTCAGTAGTCACCCTCCCCTCTAAGTTCTCCAAGAAATCAAAACTGCCACTACCTGTAGAAGCAGTGAACAAATCTTGGAAGTAGTTGAGAATTACTTCATCTCGGGCTTCATCCACTTGCCAACAACCATTTGAATCCCTGACTCCCTTGATCATATTTTTTGCTTTTCTTTGTGATGCCTTATGATGAAAAAATCTGGTATTTTTATCCCCTTCTGCTAGCCATTGCACTCTCGATCTTTGTCTCCACATGATTTCCCCTCTGGCCAGCCATTTATTCACCTCTGATCTAGCATTCTTGATAGCCTCTCGATCAAAACTCTGAGGGTCAGCATCCTGCACCTGCTGTAATTTCTGCTTTGCCTTTTTTAAATTTTTCTGCACATGCCCAAAACTCTCTTTGTTCCACTTTTCTAACCTCTCACCACATCTACTAATCTGTTTCATCACCCCCTCCATAGTGCTGTCCCCAACACTATCTAGCCAAGCCCCTTTAATAACCTCCTGGCAACTACTGTCTTCCACCCACATTGCCTCAAACCGAAAAGGCCTTTTAAATCTCCTCTGAACTACTATAGGATGCAGGTTTAGCTTGATGGGGATATGGTCTGAATATGCTGCTATGCTGTGAATAACTTTAGCCATAGGGAATAAAGCTTTCCACTTAAGATTTGCAAGGCATCTATCCAGCCTCACACTAATACACTGTTCAGGTTCTCTGTTATTACACCAGGTAAAAGGATTACCATGAAAACCCAGATCCATTAATTCACAATCATCTACTGCAGCTTGAAAATCTTGTATCTGGCTGTCTGGTCTCCCTCTCCCTCCACTTTCCTCTTGTCTGCTCAATATCCCATTAAAGTCACCCATCAGGAGCCATCCTTTCTCTCGAGGGACTTTCAAGGACCTTATAAGATCCCAGGTTTCATGTCTCCTATGAGCCTCGGGTTGTCCATAAATCCCAGTAAATAACCAAGTTTCCCCTTCCTCAGTGGTGTCATAGATTGAAGCGTGAATATGATTTTTGGAATAGTTCTTAATTATCACCTGAACATCCTTCTTCCAGTAAAGGGCCAAACCACCACTCCTCCCCTCACTGCTCACTACCAAACAATTCTCAAAACCCAATCTGAATTTTAATCTCTCCGATACTTTAGCATGCAATCTGGTCTCTTGTAGAAACAAGACTCTGGGAACTTCCTCTTTGACTAAGTCAGCAAGGACTCGAACTCCTCGTGGGTTCCCAAGCCCACGAGAGTTCCAACTCATGAAAATCATTGATGTCGACAGGGCTGTTCAACAGCCTTTGCCGATGTAAGAAAAATTGGATCAACATCTTGTGAGGGAGGATTACCAAGTGTATTTGAAACACCAATCGATAGTCCCACCAATCTGCTCTTCTTTCTCCCTTTCGCATATATGGATTCACTGATATCTGCTTCAAGAGGGCGCTTCTTCCTTCCATGCATGGAACGTGTTCCAACTACGTCTTCTGATAGTAGAGTATTTTCTTCCAAGTTTTCCTAATGGATCGTCTTGGTAGCTTTTTAGTCACCTGATGGGCCTCACCAATCTCATCTTGCTGGGCTACGATAGCCCTCTCTTTCTCCTGGCCCATCTCAATACCGATATTCTCCGTGGTATTCAAAAAGCCGTTAAATCCGCTTCCCTCCACAATATCCGTAATAGCAGGCACCCTCTCAACAACTTCCTGAAAAAAAGGCATAGAGTCAACTTGGCGTTGCTGATTACAATGATCTGCACCCGGATTTTGCGTATTCTCCTTCTGGTCTCCTCCTCTATTCACGCTTCGCATATCATTTCCCATAACTGATTGATTCGCCGAATCTGCACCCTGCTGCATGGCATTAACTGCACCTTCTTCCCCACCCTCAGCCACCGTTGCCTGCTGTTTCTCCTCCGGACTACTCATGCTCGCTGATTTGTGCCATGTTTGACTAGAACCACGGGATTTCCTTCTGCTTTGATCAGCACGAAGCCAGCTTCCATACTGCTTACTATACGTATCCGAACGGATTGAAACTGGGCACCCTTCTTCCTCATGAACTATTCTTCCACACTGCAAACAGAAGTGGGGTAACTTCTCATACTGTATCGGAACCCATGTTTTCACACCTTGTAACGTAATCATCCGTCCTCTAGCCAAAGGTTTCTTCAGGTTCAACACAACTTTTACTCGCAGGAACCTACCCCACCCCACATCATCCCCGTCCACCTCAATCTCTTCCACTACTCCTAAAGAACTTCCCAACCTCTCACCAACATCTCTTGACATACCAAACAGAGGTAAATTATGGAACTGTACCCATATCACATCTTCATCAAAAGACACCTTACTGAGTGGGATATACCCATCGATGGCCTTCATCACAAACAGTTGACCATCAAAGAGCCATGGTCTCCCCCTCATCACTCGGTTTTTATCCTCCTGTGTTGCAAAGGTAATCACAAAACTATTATTTCCCACCTCAGTGAAGACGGCTGCCTTGCTTAATCTCCACACCTTTGCCATAGTAGTTTCCACGATGTATTTCCCAATTTGCCTATCCGACCAGATCTTGCTGATCAAACTCCTATCACCTTTACGTTGAACGTCCGAGATCTCTTCCTCTTCAATGCCTATAGCCGCACACTCCTCTTCATTCAGCTGGAAATTCTCCCACATCTCATGGAGTTTTTCTATGATAGGAACTCGAGACACCACCTCTAGTCTCTAGAGAGAAAACTAGAGAGGAGACTGATAAAGTTGTAGTTATTTGAGTTCCTAGAAATTAAGACAATATCCATCGCAAAAAAATTTGTGTGCAGGGAAACTTCTAACAGATGAATAGTTTGGCTTGTAATTTATTTTTTTTTTTCTGTATTAACTAATCACAGCTGTAACTTCGATTTCATAAATGAAATAATGTCTATTTTCTATAAAAATAATAATAAAATAAGAATAATAAAAAATAATAATAATAATAATAAAAGTCTTGTCCATTATTCAATCCAAAGGCTCTGTCTAAAGCACAGGCTCGCTACCTGACCTAGGCCGAAGCGCTCAATTGTAGAAAGATTTTTCAAGCCTTTCTCGGGATTTGTAATCCACCGCGAAAATGGATGCCGATGGTAACTTGTAACCATTCCCGAATTTCCTCTCCTCTCCCCCAAAATATCCGCGGAAAAATAGAGAGAATCAATCTTTTTCCAATTTCAACTTTACAATCTTTACTATTTCCTTCCTCCGATTCTCTGGGAAATCGATTATTATATTTATTTTATTTTTTAATTTTCCCTCTCGGGCTTAATTTGGAATTCTTTGAATTTGTGGTCTGCATGAAATGTTCTTAGGGCAAAGAGGTTCTACAAATCCTACGGCCTTGCTCCAGTCTCTCTTGAGCAAGAGGGAGAAGCTTCAAGAAGAGCTCCGGAACATCGAAAAGCAGGTAATTCGACTCTATTTGGTTGCGAAGAAAACTAAGCAAAACAAAATGGAAAGTAAATAACATAACGTGGGTTTGTGCTTTTTATCGTTTAATTGTTTTGGGTAAGTAAGGTTTATGCTTTTTATTATACCCTCTTTTTGAAAATGCAAAGCACAGTGAAGTAGTTGAATTCCCAATGGTTTCATCTTCTTTATTTTCCGTAATTTAATGATTTACTTCTTTATTCAGTACACTAATTTCTTGCAAAACACCCATATTCATGTATTCAAGTATAACTTTTGAGCCAAGCTAAAGATTACCCGTGTTATCAAATTGTAGGTTTATGAGCTAGAGACGAGCTACTTGCATGATTCCAGCCATTTTGGACACGTATTGAAAGGTTTTGAAGGCTTTCTTTCTTCGTCCAAGAACACAACAAAGTAATTGAATTCTAGACAGTAAATGCACCGATTCCTTGCCATGCAAATACATATCCCTTTTCTCCCCTGGTGATTTGAATGCGAATTGTATGTTTTTCTTTTCTAATTGTAGTGGTTGTTGATCTGCACTACATGGAAAGCGATTCTGGTCAACAAATTGGGCATGTTTGAATGGAAAATTTACTCTTTTATGGGTGCTGATGATGTGTGAAGATCATAAGCAGCTCCTGTTATGTTGCTTGCAGGGTTGTAGCACGAGTTGTCTTTCAATATATGTAAACAATATAATAGTTACAAAGCTTGAAATGAGAAACTGCAACTGGTTGCGAACTCACTCTTCTTTTCTTTCTTTTTTTTTAATGTGGAGGGAACTTTTGTTTGATAAGTAGAATATCAGGAAGGAACCTGATCGTTGGTGTAAAGATCAGGAGACATTGAAATTTTCTTTAGGAAGCTCTAGGCATGTTGAAGGATAGTTTGTAGACGTTACACTTTAAAATTTAATTTGAAACCAAAGTTCATAAAATATTTCTTCTTTCATATCTTGTAGGGAGTGAACTGCCGAACAGGCAGACAAAGAAAATTGATTATAGTAGGGGGTGTATGAACAATTGCATTCAAATCTGCTGCATTTGGATATTATGATATCAGATGAGAATCATGAACTTTTCATTTTTGTTCTAAAACAGACACTGAAGGTTCTTAAGTTACTTGCTTTTTATTGCTATTTCTGAAATACCTTATGATTTTGCACTTAATATATCAATTATTTTGTCCTTTACAAAATAAGTAAGTATTAGAAACTTCAATTGCGTGATTGTTGACTTGATTTATTAATTGCAATCATATTACCAAGACGACGTTGCTTCTTATTTACAAGGTATTCTTGCATCTGTATGCATTGTTTCGGTGCTTGCAGTGAATGTGAAATATTCAAGTGACTTTTGACTAGATTTTTGTGACAAAAGTTTTGCCTAAAACTGTTCCTGCAGCTTAAAGAGGTCCAGGAAATTCCAGCCTGAAGATAGACTCTTCTCATTGTCTTCAGTTACCTCACCAGCAGTATGTATTGAATTTCACATTATATTTGATGAACTTCTTCAAGATCAAACAGAATTATCTTCTTGTTGATGCTGAAAACTCCATGTTAGACTGAATGCCATTAATCTTTTGCACCTATAAGTTCGCAACTTTGCTTATGTGAATAGAACTCTAGATGTAGATTGGGCTTGCACCCAAGGCAGATATAGGGTTTCCTCCTAGCTAGTTGTTTTCTCTTTTATACACCTTGTGTACTTGGCTACACCTATTGATATTAATCAAATTTACTTATATAAAACAAAAAAAGATGTATCTTAAAGGGAGTTTTACAAAATATGTCCTAGAGCATTGAATCTGAAATCATTTTCTGGTTCAGATAATTGGGGATGAGAAAAACAAAAAGGGGTGTGGGATGTCCAATGCGATCACATGTTGAAGGCAAGTATATGTTTTTCAAGTGGAAATGATTCAAATAAAGTTTAGAGATTGGAAAAAGTTTATTTGAAGCTATATTTTCTGAGAAATATAAAATTTGATGATATATTAAGACTCTTTTTACCCTTCTCACTTTGGGAATCTATGCTCATATATTTAATTGAAGGAGCATAAAAATTAATGCAGAAATACCATGGGGAATTTATGAAGTACAAAGTGGTCACCTCACAATCTATATGAATCATATGAATCTTTTTTGAGCTAATTGTTGTTTGCAATGTTGATTTAAGATAAACAATTCCTGTGCTAATAGAAAAAAAAAAGTGGATTCTTTTTCATCTACTTTTACGATCTATCTGCTAATCAATCCCCCGGGGGGGGGGGGGGGAGCGTTTTCTTTGCCGCCCCTTTTATCGTGCAATGTTTATTCTGTTTTCTACCAGAAGCTGAAATCACGAAATGGTTATGATGAGGCTGCATCTCACATAGGGTAGAGATATATTCAGACTTAACAGGACTGATCTCTTAAATTGTTTTTCTATGTTCAGGCTGAAGAACTTGGAGTTGGGCGCGATGGTGAACCCATATCCATTGTTTTACATATATTCCTTCTCTCCAAAAATAATAGGTTGGAAATTCCGTAATTCTTTTATGTTTGCCCTCTTCTTTCTATTCATTACAGATGGAAGATCCGATTTTGGTCCAGGTCGGTCTAAGGGCGGAAGCTTCCCCACCAATGGCCAGTAAGTGTACCTTTCCGTCTCAATGCATTGAAGTACTGAATATCAGTAGCAAGAAAAAAAAATAGATGTTTAAAAATTAATTATACTGAATTTTCCATTCATGAGAAATTCTTTTGGCATCTTTCAATGCATAACGCAAACCAAATTTTAGGGGGAAGCCAAAGAAGGGAAGAACAGCATCAAGAGATGGAAAGAGAATCAGGCCATCAAGTGAACAAGAATTTGACGAGGAAGATGATCCTGATTTGAGCTTGAGGTGAACTGTAATTGATGAAGGAATGGCTATACAAACATTCAGTGTAATTGCAGGTTATAGGAGTTAAAAGAGAGACTGTGTTGTACTGTATCCTAGGAAGATGCTCTTTAGGTCAGGCTGACTAGGTTGATTCAGGATGGCTGCGTTGCATAATTAGCTTGTCTTTAGCAATGAAATGCCTCCTTAATTTATGTATTCTTTTCACCTTAGGGTTCTTACCCAATTCTGTTTCTCTTTCAATTGAGGTGTAAGTATTATTGTATAATCGGGAAAAAGAGAGTGAACAGATTAGGTAATAGATATATATTTCGTCGTCACAGTTTCAATAAGGTGATGCAGATAAACCCCCCACCCCCCAAGCAACATAAAAGCGCACACGCATGCACGCACATCTTTTCTTTTCTTTTTAATTTTCTTTGACTCGGCCTTGTTTGTTGAATGCAATTACGCATCTCCCTCTCTCTCCCTCTCTGTCTCTCTGTCTGTGTGTGTGTGTGTGGGTGTGTGGACAGGCAGCGTGGTTCTTAATAAAATTAGAAGAAAGTTTCAAAGTTATGCACAGGCAATCTAACTCAGGAAAGTACGAACTACAAGAAAACCTTAATCTGGAGGGTTGAAAATTGCCGGAATGATTTGTTTATTTGAAAAGGCCTTGTTGGTTTTGTGGTGAAGGACGACCCGCATCCTCCTTTGGAGGATGGTGGGTGATAATCCTCCTCTTTGAGAGCACGAAGTGGGATAGTACTCGAGAGGGCAGAGTGTGATAGTACTTTTCTTCCTTTGGAAGATAGTTTATTTAGTTCCGTTTTTATAGAGTGCTTTCTCTGTATTAGGAGAGAGATTTTTAGAAGTTAAGACAATGTCTGCTACAAAGAAATTTGTGGGTGGGGGTGCTCTTAACAGATGCGTAATTTAGCTTGTAATCTAAGTTTCTTCCTATATTGACTAGTCGCAGCTGTAACTTCGATTTTATTGAATGAAATGAAGTCTATTTTCAAGTGCTAAAACGATGCATATCATCTTTTATTATAAGAGTTCAATAGGAGATACCAAGATAACTCTTTTTATTTTTTATTTTTGTATTGGATTATCCATAAGCTAAGTACAGCACCTCATCCTGGGCCTCATATGCCAATACCACTCGATAAATTTTCGAAGAGATGAATGCATTTTGCGTCATGGTTTAGCAATCTCATCTTAAATTACTAAAATTGACATATTACTGTTTACAATATTAAATTATTAAAAGCGGATATTCTGAATCCTTTTTTAAGATTCGATCCTTAAAACTATGTTAAGGTCAAATTAATGCAAGGTGTCGATTTGAAATAATCTGAGGATCAAATGTATGGTTTTGAAATTATATAAACTTTCCCCATTTTTCATTACAACTTGGACTTCCATGGGCTTGCTTGTGTCAAATTTAAAGCCTGAATTGACAAGACAACGACAAATTATACACAAATGGGCCAACGCTCGGACTTTTATAATTATGGGATACCCCTTACCATCATGGTACATGGTTTGACATTAGCAGTTTGAGTTTGTGATCCACCACGTACGATGATGTTATTGGTTTTCTTGTCTCCTTGGCTGAATTGGCAAAGACTTTCGAAATTCCCTCTGCACCAAGAGATCTCAAGCATCTAGATCCAGCTTTAGATAAGGGTCCGGATATTGAAAGTTTCGCCCACCAATTCAACACCCATAATTTACGATTAATGTATAACAGACTGCATCATACCTAATGCCCGTTTGCCTGGTCGAGTATTACCTAACGCTTTGATATTTCTTCAATCCCATGCATGCATTATGAGCAATCCAAGTTTGCCTTCAATCCCATGGCCTGTGTTATCCGGCAATAGTCGGATCTCTGTGTTTCCTCCCTGAGATATTAGAATTTGCAAACCTTATCTTAAACTACAGATGTTTGAATTTTTGCGGTATCAAGAACGAGCGTACGCGTTTGATGCTGCCTACAGTTGACATGGGAACCCCATTGAGTGGATATGCAGCTTGCATGTTCGCACGCATATTAATTGCCAATCTAGAAACGATGAAGTGAGCATGCTGAGATCAATTGTTTCATTAATGCTGAGTTGACGTGGTGACCAAATCAACCAGTCCATGGAAAATCTAAAAATATGCACTAGTTTTTAAATTAAATTAAACACCTTGGCCACATTGCATATGCTGGGAGAATTAACCCAGTCATTGATATGACCCTAGCTAATTATAATGATCGTGGGTAGATTTTTTTGGGTTCAAGATTGGTTGGCTAGCTCTGGGAATCATTCAAATTTTACCCATTTGAAGGGGTCTGTGTCAGTATGCATTTCGAGAAAATATTTAGGCTCAATTTAGATACACAATATTCTAATCTCATCTTATCTCAATCATTATAATTTTTTTAAATTTTTATACAAAAATATAATGAACAATTTAATTTTTTTAAATCTCAAAATAAAAATAATATTAAAAAAATATATTCTAACAATATTTTATTCAATTAATATTCAATATATCTCATCTGAATTATCTATCTAAATCCAACATTAGAGAGTGAAGAAGACAAAAGTTAGAACAGTACTAATTAATTCCGATAGAATAAAATAAATCCAATAGGGTCGAATAAGAGCATAATTTACGAGTGATTTCGAGTTTAGCCAGATAATTTAATAGCTTCAGGTAATTAAGGATGGATATATAATTTGAGATTTCCCATTTAGGAGTAGTACGTACGTTATCCCCTTATTTTACTTGTTCTGTTTTGGTTTTTAACTACATATATAGACAAACTCTATTCATCATATTTTTTATCATCATATTTTCAACATTTCATAATATGGTATTAAATGATAGGTTCACAAATAAAATATAATAAATAATTTTTAATCATCTAATGATACAAGAAGGGATGATGATAAAAAAAAAATGATGAGTATCATTACTCATATATATAAATAAATATATATATATATATATTCTGCTCAACATATTTCTTTCTAGATATATGATCAGACGTTGGAGCATACAATTTGGGGGCTCTATACATGACTTTCGAATACCAGTTACAAAAATATTTTGTTTTTGTTTTTATTTTTATTTTTTAACCTCAAGATCAGGATACTCTATAATAATAATAATAATAATATAATATATATTTATATATATATATCGGTGTGTCAAAATCCCTGAAAGACAGAAGTCACTAATTTGATATCTATAATGCTTCTTTTTAACAATACATGCAATTTAATTGTACTTTTTTTTTTATCTCCTACATATACATATATTTGTAAATTAAACTTCTCGACGTTTTTATATTGGCAGTGATTTAAATTCGAATCACCAGATCAAGCCATGCATTTGCCTTCTTAGAAATATATATATATAGAATTCATAGTACTGTACGTAAAACGTTCCTTTTTCTTTTTTCTCACTCTATATATAGATCTCTCCCGGCCGGTTTAATGAGACGAAACTGCATGCTAGCTAGCGAAAAAAAAAACATGCATGGTTAAATGACTAATTGATAATAAATAATGGTATACATCACATCATCATCTTATTTTTATTTTATTATATAAGATGTGATATATATATCATCATTAGATAATAAATAATTATCTAATAAAAAATTATCTAATAGTAATAAATATGCCACATCTTATATAATGAGATGAAAATAAAATATTAATGCGATGTATAGAATTTTCCATCCGTAATTTGTATACAATTAAAAAGCACTTAAGCAAGCTAGCTGCAACCCCCCCCTCTCTCTCTCTCTCTCTCTCTCTAAGTGTTACATGAGCCTGCGTGGACAACAGGAAATTTCTCGACAGGTGCATGCAATAAAACATGCCGTAAATGACAGTACTAAAAAGATCGAAGAGCCGTAAAGGAATGGATTATGATCGCTAATGTACAAATGACATGCATAAAGTTAGTGGGCTGGATGGGGATAACATTATGATCAGTTTAAAGAAATTAATTAAGTGGGATGACCAGAGTACTAAAAATCTTGAATAGTCAGTCAAAATATTATTATATATTGGAGTATTATATATACGCATGCAGACTAGTCAATATTTAATGATAATGAGATCTAACAAATATTTAATATTTAATTTACATCTAATTCTGGTGTAGTACTACTTATGAGGTGATCAGGAGTCAGGACCATATTTACCGGACAATCTTAAATCACTGGGCGACATTGTAATCCATCTCTTACTACCGGCCTTGCGCAAATCTTTTGTTAAAAAGTGAGCTCGATCGGCTACCATTAAAAAAAAAAGTGAATTTTTTTACACTACACTTTTTTAATGGTGATATTCACTTTTTATAAAACTCTACACGATATTTGTATATTTTAGACTTATATATATATATATATATATATACACACACATCATTATGTAGTCATATATAGTATTACTGATAATTAATTTTCTAATAAATTCTAACAGCTAAATATATATACATATATATATATATCAAAGTCGTTGCCAGTCGGGTAAAGCCCAACTAAATCTCAATCATGTAGCCTTCATTGTATTTAATAAGACTAGAGCAATATTGATAGCCATACCATTCCTTTACATTTTTGTACAGATTTTTAATAAAATAATATTTTTTAAAAATTTTAAATACATCAAATCAAAATTAAAATTAAAATTAAAAAAAATATTTAAAAAAATATTATTTTATTAAAAAGTTGTACAAAAATTGTAGAGGAGTAGGAATGATATTGAAGGCTATAGTACGATAAAGGATGAGTTAAACTTGAAGTACCGCGTGTAAATTAACTAGAGAAGGGATATAATATATATTAATCGTGTATATATGCATGGTTTGCGAGCGAAGCTTGTACTTTAGCAGACGATAGATTCATTAATTTATTGGGAAGTAGTTATTTTCTATTTATTTCGTCTTTGACTGTACATACTCTGGCTGCAACATCACCAATTCTGAGTTATGCAGACATATATAATTAACTAAAAGATTTATGCATATCTTATATATTGCATGCCTTTGCTTTGTACAATATCAAAATATTATGCATCTACATGAACGTGCATGCATGCTTGCTGTAGGCAGCAGAAAAATGCAACACGAAGCATATATGGAGCCATCATTTCCATACATATATATATATATGATGGATATTCTGTCAATTTGTCTTTTATTGTTTTAGTTCTTTGGCTGCTTGTTCTTATAGCAGTCTTTCTCTGGAAATTTCAAAGCAAACAGATTAGTAAATTTAATATTGTCTACAAAAAAATAAAAGGCTACAAAATATAATTTTAATCTAAAAAATCATTAGCTCGAATTTGAATGCGAGTACAAATTAAAAACGACGTGCACAATGCAGATAACCTGCTGAATTGACAATAGCCCGCAATATTGACTTGACCATTAATTGTCTGTTCTGTTGGCACCTCGATCTTGGTTACTATTCATTTGCTAGCTTAGCTAGCTTGACTTGACCCGAGCAGCTCACATGCATCCATCCGTGAGAAGTAATCATTTTAGAGAAATATATTATAATTATTAATTTTTTTATATAAAAATAAATAATATTTACAACAATAAAGTATACCAACACGCCATTTCCTTTTTAAAAAAAATAATAGACATAAGATTTACATAAAAATTAATTTTTTAATAATATTTCTTATTCTTTTTTAAAAAAAAATATGCCATATTACACGATTATATCTTTTTTATTATATCTAGTTAGTATTAATCATTTATAAAATGATATGATTTGATATCATATATGCTAGATTTTAAAATTATTTTTATCGTAGAATAAATCTAATAAATTATTAAAATGATCAAGATACTATGTAACTTCTAAGAATAATTAAGATGATATAAATACTATGTAAAATGATATAATTTCTATTATGTATATACACATACAAACTATGTAATTCCTGAGAATAATTAAGACGGCATGTGTAATATACAGGAACCAGCTTATTAGTAATTTTCTGTTAAACCCATATAATTACCATATTGTCAATAAAATGTAATGAATAAAGGTTGCACCATGCGGGGCGGTTTCAACCCCTAGTCTAATAAATTTTTCTGTTAACTTCTAAGAAAAATTTATAGACCAAATAAATTTTTTTAGATTCAAATTATAATATAATTTAAATTATAAATTAAAATTTATATATTCAAAAAGAATCTAAACTTATTAGAATTATATTTTGAATTTTCTTAACCTCTTAGATCAACTTTTATATAAGAAGTCAAGACAATTCATTAACTTAAATTTAATTTTAAATTTTTAACAAATTATATATATCTATATATAAATTATTTATATAAATATTATAAATATAATTTTTTATATTAAATAAAGGAGGCGACGGAGCGGGATGCGGGCGTCAGCCAGGCCCAGGCCCCGCCCCTGCTAGTCTTCCATGGGGACCTAGACTAGACAATTGTTCGGCTAGAAAACTTGCAAAAACCAAAAAAAAACGGTGCATTAATTAAGATAGCAATGCTGTTTTTTTTTTTTGGGTGTATTAGAATATCTAAATCTTTTCAACTTTCTAATATTTTATACTCTATTTTTTTTTTAATTTTTTTATTAAATAATTTTTATATAAATAGTAAATAAAAAATTTGAAATATTTAAAAAAAATTCAAAAAAAAATTTAAAAAAAATATTAAAAAATATAGAATATAAAATATAAATAAATAATAAGAGATTGGGTAGGAAAACCATAGAATATCAGGCCACACGATTTTAGAACGGTTTTGGTTACGAGGCAGCCGGATGGCCAAGCCTGCCGTCATAGACCACACACGTGCATATATATCCAAATATATATTGGTCAAAATTTGCCTCCATAATTGAAATTCCATATTCCGGCTCGTTTCCTACTCTTCACCAGGATTTATTTATTTTTGGTTCTTTTTTCGTAATTGAAAATAATGTTTTAATACGCATAGAATAGCTATATATGCAGCCATTATTTCTAATAATCATTATTTTGTTGGACTATGCATGTACTCATTAATCAATTTGCTATGATCAATATGCATGTGGAAGTGGCCGCATTTGATTTTTTTCCTTTTGGAGGGAGAAAAGTATTTCAATTTTATTATTAAACTCTTATTTTTAATAAATTATATATACCTTTTCACAAAAGAAATAAAAGTTCTGGGAGTTTTAGCCACATTCGTATATATATTGAAATAGTTTAATTATAAGCCAGCAAACTAAAATCAAATCTTGATCATTTGTGATATATATAATAATAATATGAAACTTAATTTTCAGTTTAATTAATTGCGAATTTCCTATAAATAAAGGTCTCCAATGTCTTGTTCTCTTACATACAATGTTCATTAACTAGTCCAGTCAAACCAATCGGCTTGTCCAATGAGAAAATGGCAAGTCATTTTATTGGCAATGTTCCACGTACGTACCGACGAGATACACTAGTCCATGTCCACTTTGCAACCAAATGCCATTAAGAGAACAACGCAGATAAGTTCCCCATTGTCCCTCTATTTGACTGATCTGGAGAATCCTCGTATCGTATGATGATGATTAGTCTTTGGAGTTTTGTCAAAAAGACATTAACAATTATTATCCTTTCCAGTGGCACGTGGCAATTCCTCCTATTGACCAAGTCAAAATGACAAACTGTCTTTTGTTCTTTGTACGAAGTGGTCATGTTTATGATACAAATTAACAGAAATGGGGCAAATCAAATCCCACTAAACTCTCTCTAAATTGATTGCCTTTATAATTCCAATTCCGGCCATTTGGTAAATGCTAACCTCCCTAATCCTACCCATGAACTCTTACATGCATTCATCATGTCCAATCCTAGCTCATGTATACATGTATCCCCTGCATGGTCGAAACTTGAATGTAATTTTACTTTGAGGTCCTTTGACATCTCTTTATGAGATTAATGTCAATGCAATTGCAAGTGTTCTCCACTAAACTCCAAAATTTGGAGGGCAAATACATATAGTTGGGTATATTCGACTTACTAACCATGCATCATAGATTTAGCTTGGTTTCATCCTATTCTCCATCGTGTCAGTCTGATTATTAGACTGTGTATGGATGGCAAGAAAGTTCACACATTCACCCAAATAAAAAAGCTAATCCATATTCAAGATAATGAGATCATAGTGAAAGTCTAAAGCTGGAATTTTTAAAAATGTATACCATAACGAATCGGCAAACTATATAATTCTTTGTACAAACTTTGAAGATGGATAAATATGATATATAAACTCTACATGAACATTTAATACTTTCTACGTGCAACTAACTCCTCATTTGGTTACGTAATTCGATGAGATGAGATGAAATGTTTTATTAAAAATTGAATAAAATATGTTATTATATAATTTTTACTTTGTAATTTGAAAAAGTTGAATTGTCTATTATATTTTGTGTGAGAGTTTAAAAAAATTGTTATAATAAGATGAGATGAGATGATTTTGTATATACAAACCGTGTTATAAAATTATTCGGACCAAAAATGAAAAAGAATCTCCAAATCATGTTAATGATGTTTAGTAGTGCATGGCAGCTATAAACATGAAGATAAAAATGCTAATAAGAAATTATATATTATATGGAAGTGCATGCTGAGTCTCTGACTGCCCACCATTTTCATTGCTGATGTTGTAATTTTCATTTAAATAATCTAATTTTGAGGAAAAGATATTTAAAAAGTAAGGGTTTTATATATCGCACGGGTTCGATCTCTTCGGTCGAGAACTAGTAATTATGAAAAGAAAAAAGTACTAAATGTCAAAAAGGGCGTCTGTTTGGCTGCGTTTTGTAATATAAATGTGTTTATTCTATAAGAAGAGGAACGATCTTCCGTCTGATTCACTTCCTCGCGTGCATTCAGTAGTCGCTAAAAGTTAAAACCCAGAGTCAATAGCAGTACTATTGTATATACTTACGTTTATTTTTCTTCGTGTAGAGAGAGATCCTCCTTCCCGGAAGTTGCCAAGAATGAAATAATCTTTATGCTCCTTTTGTCTTGGTCTGTTCAAGCTACTTGCGGATTGTGGAATATTTTCCACTATAAATATCCAAACAAGGGCTAGGAAGTTTGAGCTCACGGGTCTCATTTGAAAAGTAAAGGGAAAAAGCATTTGAGAGAGTGCGAAAAGACTCGGAGAAGAAATATTTGAGATCATCATGGTGAGAGCTCCTTGCTGTGACAAAGTCGGACTAAAGAAGGGGCCTTGGACTTGCGAAGAAGATCAGATTTTGATCTCCTACATCCAAAACTATGGCCATGGCAATTGGCGTGCGCTCCCAAAGCAAGCCGGTAACTACAAATTCCTACTTGTTTTTCTCTATGAACAGGTCCAGGCCATGCATACAGATATCATCACTACATAGAATCCAACGAAAAAGTTTCAAAGAAGAGGGATAAAAAAGAAGAAGTTATACATGTTTAGGTTTTATGAAAACTGGGCGGAACTAATCATTAGTTATCTTAATAATGATCTGTTTGCCCATTTCCTCTGTTTTGTTTAGGTCTGCTACGATGTGGGAAGAGTTGCAGACTCCGCTGGACAAACTACCTGCGGCCAGATATCAAGAGAGGAAACTTCAGCAGAGAAGAAGAGGACACGATCATTAAGTTGCATGAAATGCTAGGGAATAGGTATGCATCAATACTGGAGTTTTTCAACTTTAAGAGATAAATATTGTTTTTCTTTCTGGTTATTTCATAAATAAATTCATTGGTGCCGACATGAACCATAAGAGACAGTAAACTTATAAGCAAGTCACTGTATTTCGCTTTCAACATCTAATTAATTGGACATTTTTTAAGCTTTCAAGTAGTCTTTTCAATCATTTGGAGGTCACTGGAGCCATTGATACGAATGTGCAAGTCTTTTTTCACATGTAGTGGGGACTAGAAGCCATTGCTGGAAGAAAAAAAAGGAAGAAGATTTATCTCTTAAGAAAATAAAGTAGTGGGGCTGAAAGATTCTCTAGGTTGACCCGACATGGCTGCAACAATATTGTTGCAGCACATGCAGCCATGATACATGTCTATATTATGTGCATGATTGTGAGAATTAGAATCTATTAGTTATTTAATTGTATAAATTATAGAAATAAGCTTTTCTTCTTCCGGCCGCCACTTCTACCAGCACATACAGTTTAACATCATTAACGAAACTTCTTTTCCTCCATTTTTCAGGTGGTCAGCCATTGCAGCTAAATTACCAGGACGAACTGACAACGAAATAAAAAATGTCTGGCACACCCACTTGAAGAAAAGACTGAAACAAAACCAGACAAACCCAGAAACCATCCTGCAATCTACGAACTGTGATTCCAATGCCCAAAGCCAATCGCAATCCTCCAACTTTAATCTTGCTTCCCATCAAGGGTTTGAGAGTCCAGCATACACATCAACGTCACCGGCGCAACCATCTTCTAGTGATTTTTCATCGGCCACGGATGCCTCAGTTACGTTAACCGTGGAACCAAATTACAATTACATGATGAGCCATATTAAGGCTGAAGACATGGACTTGTCGGAAACTTTTCCTGAGATTGATGACAGTAGTTTGTGGTTTGAACCACCACTGCCCGAGAACATCATGGCGCCGTTGGATTTACCAGCGATCACCGATGAATCACAAGCTCAGTATCCCTTCAATTCAATCGAACAAGTGGAACCAGGCTATCCTTATGGCTCAATTAATGACGATGGCATGGAGTTCTGGTACAACCTTTTCATCGGAGCCGGGGGTTCACCGGAATTATCAGAATTTTGAAAGTTTCGCTTTCTGTTTGGCGGTTTGGAGGATTTGATCAACGGCTTGCATGGTATCATGTTTTGACCGTTGCAACAACGAAAGGACAACACTAATGTTTAGTGTGGGGGAAGATGTGTCTCCAAGTCTAAAAGCTTCAATTAATCATCCATTGACGAACTAAAAGCAAGTCTTGGCAATGAGGTTAAATTATTATAAGGAAAAATACATCCAAACTGGTAACAATTGTGGTGAATTGAAGGAAATTATAGGGAAAAAGTAGATTAGTTACTTAGAAACAGCTTTGTAAAGTGACAAGGAGTACTACGTACAGAAGAATAATAGAGTATATATCTTCGCATTCTAATCTTACATTGAACAAATAAATTATGCTTCTTCAGCTTATCCTTGTCAATTTTTTTGTTACCATAATATATATATATATATATATATATATATATATATATATATTTATATAATATGAAGATGACAACAATGAAAATTGTTGCATTTCATGGCATTAATATTTGTTCGCTCGAGGAATATGAAGTTCTTTCTTTGCTTTGGATAGATTATTATTTGATCTGGTCGTGGAAAATGAAAAGGAATTAATAAGATTTTTTCTTTGCTTAGGGTAAATTGTTGAGTTGGTCATAGAAGAATATTAAAGAATTTTAACTTGCAGCTGGTATTTGAATTAGTCGATTTGACAAATGACCTGAAATTAGTAAGATTCAATGTACGTACAACGTAATAATAGCATTATAATTGAGCATCATATAACAATCTCAGAAATGGGACAGAAAAGAAGCAATTGCTATTACGGGAACAATAAATATTTCCAACTTCCCAACCTCTCAATACTCCACACTCCATCTTTTTTAAATTTTTTAATTTTTTTTATTAAATAATTTTTATATGAATAGTGAATAAAAAATTTGAAATAGTTTAAAAAAATAAATTCAAAAAAAAATTTTAAAAAAATATTAAAAAATGTGGAGTGTGGAGTGTGAATAAATAGTAAGAGGTTGTGTAGCAAAACCCTGAATTTAGTTTTTTATGAATAATAGTAAGTTGAATAGTGATGGGAGTTACGTGGGATCCATCTAAACTGAATTTAAAGTATGTTTAGATGTTAAGACGAGTTTAATGGGTTTTGCTACACAACCTCCTACTATTCATCCACACTCCACATTTTTAAATATTTTTTAATATTTTTTTTAAAAAAAATTTTGAATTTATTTTTTTTAAAATATTTCAAATTTTTTATTTACTATTCATATAAAAATTATTTACTAAAAAATTTTAAAAAAAAATTTAAAAAAAGATGGAGTGTGGAGTGTTGAGAGGTTGGAAAGATTTATTGAAAAAAGAAAACTAGGAATAGTCTCAACAAAGCACAAGTGAGGGGATGTTTCTTGATTTCCACTAACAAAAAAGAAAAAGAAAAAAGAGAAAAATGGTTCATAGGTACTACTGAAAATATTAAAGATCCTTGAGAATAGACTTGCCAACCTTTGCTGACTATGTAAAGCTTATATTCCCAATCATAAAACTGCGTTGATTGTGAGAACAGGCCAGACCACCATTAAACAGATATCATGTATTTAATGAGTTTCAATGTATTTGGCTCCTTTTTTTATTTTTCTGTCAACATGATGACTTTAAACAGTAACCAACAACGGGACTAGTACTACACCTTGTCAACCAAGCTTAGAAAAAACATGAAAGGTGGAATAGAGACGGGAATGGCTCTCTCTTTAGATAAAGGAGTGCTACACAACCTCCTCCATACTTCATAATGTTTTAAATTTTTTTTTAAAAAATTTGAGTTTATTTTTTTTTAAATTATTTCAAATTTTCTATTCATTATTTATATAATAAATATTTAATAAAAGAAAAAAATTATAAAAATTAAAAAAAATAGTATGTAGAAGTTATGTGAATAATAGGAGGTTGTAGAGATTTTTTCAAAGATAATGGCCTCTGGGCTGATCTTTAGATATTGTCCACTACCCCCATCGATCGATCAGTACTAGCTGCCTTTTCCATTGGAGTTTGATCGTTTACTCATCAGAATTTCTAGTCTTCGCTAATTATCTATGCTACTTCCTCGATCTTTCATAAGGTTTTCTTCCACAATATCTAATGCCTGCCACACTTTTTTTTTTTTTTGTGTTAAACACCAATGATTACGTACGCATGCAGTTCTATCTCTCGTGGTTTCTTTATAATTTTACATCAAATGAAATGCAAATACTTTATACATCACCAGTTAAAGTACTATATCCTATCATTGAATTGCCACCACTGCCCCACAAAAAATAAAAGAAGATATTTTCTAAAGATGAATTAAACAATCACTACTTTTATGGGATTTTCCAGAATTTCTCTCACCATTTCATCGATTTTGAATGCCATTTGCTGCTTTATTTCTTCGTTTTTTCCTTTCCCTTTTGACCCGATCGATGTCTTTAGAATTACTGCACTTGGGTTTATTTTTCTAAAGTTGATTCTACTTCTACGCACATCCTGTTAAATACCTATCCGGTGTTTCATTATTTTAAACGTCTTGGCCATTGCACTCTATCCTGCTTCATATCCTTTTTCCTGTTCCTTAACATTCAAATGGGATTATTCCATGGAATCCTCATACCGTGTCAAATAAGTTTTCAACCAAAAGCTAAATAAATCATATCACGACCTGGAGGGATGAAAGCGATTGAGCTTGGCCAGGTGCGTGGAGAGTTTGTTGTGTAACTTCTATATTTAGGCTGTGTTTGGATGTTGAGCTGAGCTCATTTCTTTATGAATAGTAAAGAGAGTTATGTGAGGCCCATCTAAACTGAATTTAAAATATATTTGGATGTTAAGATGAGTTTAGTACTTTTTATAAAAAGTTGAAAAACGTTATAGGTCCCACGTATAAATATGTGTTAAATTAAAAAAGATTGTAAATCCCACATGTAAAAGAAGTTTTGATTTTAGACGAGTTTAATAATTTAAAAGTTTGATATTTAGGTGTTATACTCAACTTAAAATTAAACTGAAATTAACTGAGTTTTACAACCTAACGTAGCCTTAATGAGATGATACCTAAAAGCTTGGCTTTTTGATGAAGGCGAGCCCAGCAACTCTTGTGTTAACCATTTTCGCAGGGGCTGAGTTGTTTCTCTTCAACAAAATCCTCAAAGGATGGTCCCATGCCAGAATTGATGCCCAACAATATTGTGGACTGCGAAGGGCTGTAGACCACTAGATTGTCTATTATGGGTGAGAAAGCGAAAAGTCTACGAGGGTTTCTGAGCCACTAAAAGGGGAGGTGTGGTATGCCTGCCCTATAGGGATTGATTTCGGTAGCCACTGACTCGGTCGCTGCAGAGCCGAGGGACCACGCTAAAACTAGCAGCGTTGATTTAGATCATCGTCTATGGGCCACTAAAATTAATTAAAATTCCAACAGTTTATCAAAATACAAAAAAACAAATGCCAAAAAAACTACTTATGTAGTGTCATAATCCTAACATGCGTGGCATGACGTTAAAAATTAAGAATTATGTAAACATGACATTCATAACAGGATAGAACTACCAGTCATCTATGCTCTGAAAACACCAAATAATTTTTCCAAGACAACAGGTGAAAGATGATTTCTGGTGCTGAACAGCTGCAGACTATTGTCTAAAAACCGCTGGCCTTAGTTTCTGATCATCTGGACAAGTGTTTAACATATATAACTAATTATCTGAATTAAGTTAATACAACACAATTAAAGATGACGTTAAGCTTTTGCCAACTCCTCAATAAAATAAAAACGCAAAAGCAGGGAGAACCAACCAAAAAAACCCACAAATTATAGATCGACAAAGCCACTTCAAATGTTCAAATGCGCATTTGATAGCACTTGATATAAGGATAACCGTTATAAATTCAACCGTCCAAGTAGAAATGAAAGCTGCGACAAATATCAAATCCAAAGAAGCAGCCTCTCCATCATTAACAGTTTCTCTAAATCTTTAACAATGGCATTATTCAAAACTGCAAGCTACTTCTAGAGACAAACAAGAAAAAGCCAAACGTACTACCACGTTATATAAGGAACAAGAGCATTTAAGAGAGGCATGAGTAAGCCAAGGCCTTCTCCTCAGTGAGCTCCTGTGCTGTCAAGTCCAGCTTCTTCCTCGAGAAGTCATCGATTGAAAGTCCTGGGCAGATAAAAAGGATAACAACAAACAGGTGAGTTTCACCAAAAGAATCCTACACTGAAGACAACCAATGAGCATAAAATATCCTATCTACATACAACTTTTTTATATTGAAGCCATTAACAGTACCTGCACATACAACTAAAAATAACAACCAGATCTTAATTTTCATCATTCAAAGGCAATGATAAAGCAGCTGGGAGAGTTTTTTAATTTAAGTACACAAAAAGGCATAACCCAAGTGCAAGAACCCTATATGCATGTTGAGCATCATCTAATGCCAATCATTAGTTAATATTGTTTTTTTTTTTTTTGATAAGTTAAAAATTTTATTATAACACAATGTAATAGGCGATGCCCAAGTACACAGGAAGTATACAAAGAAACACCTAGTTACATTCTAATAGTTAGACAAGCGAAGACATGAAGTTGTTTACAGCCCCTCCCTTGAGTACAATAGCAGAAAACCAGCTAAGCATAGTGCTTGTAAGAAACTTCCAAAATTCGTCTATATTGCTTTCTCTATCATTAAAACACCTCTCGTTTCTCTCTAACCAAATACACCACATAATACACAAAGGCAGCATTTTCCAAGCGGTTGCCACTTGGTGACAAGTATGCATTTGAAAGTTGGACCAGCTTGCTAAAAATTCAGCCACTGTTCTTGGCATAACCCAGCTCAGCCCAACCCTTCCAAACACTCCATCCCACAGCACTTTAGCCATTTTACAATGAAGAAGTAGATGGTTCACTGATTCTGCATCTTTCTTGCACATAAAGCACCAATCCAAGACAATCATTTCACGCTTCCTCAAATTGTCTATAGTCTGAATATTCCCTAATGCTGCAGTCCATACGAAAAAAGCCACCCTAGTCGGAACATGAGCCTTCCAAATCCTCTTCCAAGGAAAGCCAATATGGGGCTGGTTTAAAATCACCTTATAATATGACCGAGCTGTAAACTTATTAGTGGCTGTATGTCTCCAGCATAGTTGATCCCTGCCCTGTCTTCTTATCTCCACTGAATATAACAATCTGAAAAAGTCAGTCACCTCCTCTATTTCCCAGTCTTGAGCAGATCTGGAAAAGCTAATATCCCAAAGTACCCCTCCATTGGAAGATCCCATCAACTCTGAAACTGAAGCTAACTTGTTAGACACCAATCTGAAAGCAACCGGATAGGCTCTAGCTAATTCAGTATCCCCGCACCAAATATCAGACCAGAATCTGATTTTAGAACCATCCCCAACCGAAAATTTGACTTGTTTCAAGAAACAGCCCCATCCTTTCCTAATACACTTCCATAGACTCACTCCATACGAACCCCTACACTCCTTAGTGCACCAGCCTCCCCAATCACTACCGTACTTACGATCAATTACCCCTCTCCACAATGCTTCCTCTTCCCCATGATATCTCCATAACCACTTCCCCAACAATGCCTTGTTAAAACTACGTAAGCTATGAATACCCAAGCCTCCATCAGCCATCGGACAGCACACTTTTTTCCAGCTCACTAGGAGAGTTTTAGTCTCCTCTCCCAAACCTCCCTATAAAAAGTTTCTATACAATTTTTCAATACGGTTGGCCACACCGACCGGAAGAGGGAATAAGGAAAGTAAGTAAGTAGGGATATTAGAAAGGGTACTCTTTATAAGAGTAATCTTACCCCCTTTAGATAAATAAGTCATTTTCCATGCTGCCAACTTCCTCTCTATCTTCTCTACCACCCCATCCCAAATGTGTTTGGCCTTAAAAGATGCCCCTAAAGGTAGGCCCAAATATTTTATGGGTAGAGGAGCTACTTTACACCCCATAAGTGCTGCCAAATGATGAATGTTGTGTACATCTCCTACCAGTACCAGCTCCGATTTGCTTAAGTTCACTTTTAATCCAGAAATAGCTTGGAAACACAGCAGGACAGCTCTCAAAACTTGAATTTGTTCCCCACAGCTTCACAAAAAACAAGGGTATCATCAGCAAATAGGAGATGGGATATTGTGGTAAAGCCATTAGAGTTAGAACTCACTGAGAAACCCAAGATAAAACCTGCTCCTACCACTGCCTCCACCATACGACTCAAAGCCTCCATCACAATATCGAATAGGAAGGGAGATAGGGGATCCCCCTGCCTCAAACCTCTTGAACTCTGAAAATATCCACATGGCTGACCATTAACAAGCACCGAAAAGCAAATAGTTGAAATGCAATGGCTTATCCAGCCACACCACTTGTCCCCAAAACCACATCTTCTAAGCATATACAATAGAAAATTCCAGTTTACATGATCATAAGCTTTTTCCATATCCAATTTACAAAGAACCCCTGGTACTCCATCCCGAATGCGACTATCAACACATTCATTTGCGACCAGCACTGAGTCTATGATTTGTCGTCCTCTAACAAAGGCATTTTGAGATTTAGAAATGATCTTCTCCATCACTATGCTCATTCTATTTGCTAACACTTTTGAAATGATCTTATAAACGCTGCTCACTAAACTGATTGGGCGAAAATCCTTCAACTCCGACACACCCACTCGCTTTGGGATCAAGGCAATAAAAGTGGCATTCAAAGATTTTTCAAACTTTTGAAACTCAAAAAATTCGTGGAACACCTTCATCACATCTACCCTCACAAACTCCCAGCAAATCTTGGAAAAATGCCATAGTAAACCCATCCGGTCCGGGAGCTTTGTCTCTCCTCATTCCACAAACCACCTGGTGCACCTCCAGCTCTTCAAAGGGCCTCTCAAGCCATCTTGCTGAATGTTCATCCACTGCTGCAAAATTCAAACCATCAATCTTAGGTCTCCAATCTTCCGCCTCACTTAAAATAGAGCTGAAAAACTGTACTGCTTGTCCTTGGATCTCAGCAGGGGAGGAAACCAGAGAATTTCCAGTTCTTAACACCTCAATAGCATTATTACGACGATGAGAATTCGCCATTTTATGAAAGAAACTAGTGCACTTATCTCCCTCTTTAAGCCAAAGAACTCTCGACTTTTGCCTCCAAGATATCTCCTCCCTCAAAAGAACCCTCTCAAGTTCAATTATTACTTCATTCTTCCTAGACAAATTCTCCTCGTTAATCCCATCAGCTTCCAAGGATTGAAGCTCATCCCAAAGGCCTTTTTTCTGCTGCTCAACCAACCCATACATCTCCTTATTCCATATCTTCAGATCAGTTTTTAGAGCTTTGAGTTTACTAGCCAAAACAAAGCTAGGAGTCCCCTCATACTGGTAGGACAGCCACCAATTTTTTACCTTATCAACAAAGCCCTCCACTTCCAACCACATATTCTCAAACTTAAAGAATCGTTTGCCCTCATGAATACCCCCACACTCAGGAATGATAGGAAAGTGATCCGATCCTACCCTTGGGAATCGTTTTTGGCACAATTTCGGATAGTGAGCTTCCCATGACGATGATACCAAAAATCTGTCCAATCTTGAACCACCTCTAGAATTGGACCACGTATACTCTCCCCCCACCAACGGTAGATCCAACAATTCCAAATCAAAGATCAGCTGTGAGAAAGCCTCCATAGCTGTAGTTGTCGAAGATAGGCCCTCCCTCTCACTAGGAAATCGAACTATATTGAAATCCCCACATAAACACCAAGGTAAATCCCACAAAGACAGCAACCCTGAAACTTCATCCCATAGTAGTTTCCTATCCCGATCCCTATTAGGACCACATACACTCGCTAATGCCCATGACCACCCATCTTCCATATTCCTTAATACACATGCCACCAAGTAGTCCCCAATGCACTCTTCCACCATTTCGACTACTCTATTATCCCACATAACTAGTACGCCACCTGAGGCACCTAATGAGGGTAAATAAGACCAGCCAACAAATGAACCTCTCCACAAACTCCTAATTATCCTCCTGTCAATAAATTCCAGCTTTGTTTCTTGGAGGCATACGACATCTATCTTCCAGCTATGTAACATTGATCTAATACAGAGGCGTTTATTGGCATTGTTGAGCCCCCTTACATTCCAAGACAAGATTTTAGGCTTCATTAACAGAACTAGCTTCTCTCCCCTTAGATCTGTCCCTCCCTAACACACCTTCCTTGTTGTCATAATTAATGGAACAATGCAAACGTCTCAGCTCCCGCTCCTTTCGCGCAGTTGACTTCTCAGCCGTGGATCGACCAGCTTCAATAGCTATTAGAAGTGCCATCAATTGCTCTTCATAACCATCATAAAAGAGACCCACACAACTTTGAATCTCTTCCACTTTTTTAAAGACCCAATCTGAAGACTCCTTAGACACAATCTGAAGAGGAGTCATCTGTAATGGTGATGAACTCCCCTCCTCCTCCTCATAACTAGCTACTTCAAGCTGTGAATCCAAAGGACTATCTTGTTCTTCCATAATTGGCAGTTCTACAGCCTGCCTACTTCCCTTTAAATTCAAAAAGTGCTTTAAAAGGCTATTACCCTCTTCCACCATCAGCGAATGCATGACCCCAGAGGACAAGGCCTCATTGTGTCCCTCGGCAGACTCAATAATTTCCCCTATCTCCCAAGCTAACTCACCCGAGCCTTCCTCTGGGGCTATCGGAACCATTTCTAACCCACCCAGACCTTCCTCTGAGACTATCGACACTTTCTGTACCCCGAGGGGGCACCCCTATGCTAGTATCGGTTCAGCCGCAACATCTCGTTCTACACTAACTGGGTCGAATTTGTCATTGCTCTCAGAAAGCTCCCCTTCACTCATCACTGCTACCTCCGTCGTCCTAGTCTGTAAAGGAACCTCGTCAATGGCAGCACATCTATCGGCAGAATCACGCAAGATTACCTCTCCAAGCTCCATTGACCCTACTACTGCTTCTGTCGAGGTGTCGAGGGCCTTCAACTCCCCCATCTGAGTCGACGCCGCCGTCTGGGTCTTCGCCGGTGATGGAGGCTCTGGCCCACCAGCCGCTGGGCCGGCAATGGGCTTCTTCCTCCACGCGAAGCCCTTCTGAGACGCGGGCATGGCGTGTCGTTGGAATTGGGCCTTCCTCACGGGCTTTCCTGCCGTTGGAATGGAGGGCTCCAGCCCACTACCCAGGCCCACTCTCGTCCCCGTAGCTTCTTTACCCAAAACGCAGCGTATTAGGCCTTTAACTTTAACAGCCATCTCCTCCAACGCAGCCTGCATATCCCGTAAATCCCTCAGAATTCTTACTTCATTTTGCCCAGACGCTCCTCTGCCATCACCCTCACGTCTCTGCTCACCTACCGAATCAGAAACTTCACCTGCTCTTTGCAGGTCTACCGAGGCAGAGAGTCTCATCACACGGGGTGTCTGCACTACCTCTTTGTACGACCGAGCCAACGGGAGAGTTACTGTACTTCCCTGTCCACCTCTGTTTCTGACCATCGTCGACTGAGATGTCGTCATTGCTGAACTCCCCCTCCCCTGTGAATCAACTCTGGCTATTCCTTTCAGCACCTCCACCATTTTCCTCCACCCCATTCCATCCTTGTCTTCGGGTATGAGAATATAGCTTCTGCGTCCTCCCCCACCATACACTGCCAAAGCCATGTATGAACCACGTGAATTTGAACATCGTTGGGCTGTGAGACCTCTATCCCCTTCCCTTCGAGCAGAATAGAATGCTCTGTTTCCAGATTTCAGACAAGCCTCCAGTGAGTTAACCACCCAACGAGTAGTCTCTACACCCAACCATAAACAGCTTACACCTTTCCATCCTTTCTCAGTAATACACACCTTACCCCCATCTCTTCTCACCTCAAAGACCTTTGACTCAATAACTAAGCTACTAGTAGGAATCATCTCCAAGCTAAAAGACTAATCCACCGTCAACAGCACACAGACACCATTGACAACAGGAAGAGGGAAAAACTAAGATGTACGGAGACTGTAATTATTTTAACTCAAGAAGATTGAACTAAGCACTTTGGAATTAAGCAGGGCGGCACAGGATTGGGAATTAAGCACTTTGGAATTGTTCTGTACATTTTAGTTGTTAGTTAATATTGTTACTACATCTTGAATAGAATTGACCTTAAAAATCCCAAAATTAGTTGTGTTGTGTGAAATTACCTTGAACTATCTTCCACTCTCCATTGCGGCAAGTGACAGGGAATGAATAAATGAGTCCAGCAGGTACATTGTATGAACCATCAGAGTACACCCCCATGGACACCCAAGTGCCCTGAATTTACAACCAAAATTGTCAATGATAGGAAACCAACTTTTACACAGTATACAATCAAGGAACAGAGAATAATACGAACCTCTGGGGTTCCAAGGACCCAATCACGTATGTGGTCACAAGCAGAGCTGGCAGCTGACAATGCACTTGACAGCTTTCTAGCTTTGATAATTGCAGCACCCCGTTGTTGAACAGTAGTTATGAACTCTCCCTTCAACCTTTAATAAAGGAACTTATATCAATACAATGAATTTAAACCAAAAACTCATCAAAATTGAGCATTATCCATTTTCATACCATGCATCATCAGCAACAAGCGCAGGGACAGGCTTCTCTCCAGATGGTGTTTTCACTGTTGCATGGCTGACATCAGGATACTGGGTTGATGAATGATTTCCCCAGATAACAACATTTTTAACATCTGAAACCTGAACATTCAGTCTCTCAGAAACCTGGCCCAAAGCTCTGTTATGATCCAGTCTTGTCAAACAAGTAATGTTTTTCTCGGGGATAGATGGTGCAAATTCCTTCAAGATCAGTGCATTGGTATTTGCTGGGTTAGCAACAACCAAGACCTGCATAGGAAGCAGAAGCAATAAGTGCCCGCTCAACAAAGTAAATTGGTCCAAATTCATATACAAGAACTTGCTGGTTCATTTTCATGTAAGGGCATCACAAAGACACAAAATCATCAGTCAAGTTCTACTTGACTACAAACTAATTGGTTTAGTACACAAGAAAGGTTCCAAATTCACAATGGGTGCCACTCCAATCTATGCCAGCTATCATGACTTGTCAAAGTAGCTATTTGAAATTAGCTGACTGTAAGTAATGATTTCTTCTTGGTAAGTTGACGTGGAGATCTTGAGCCTACAACTTGACCCTCCACCCTTTACTTACAAGGGAAGGAGGTGTCATTCAAACTAGACATCATTGACCCAAGTGATAAATTTGTAAATGCAATCTAAACATCAATAAAACCATCTAGTGCTCATGGGGCATACATACACGCTTGAAGTTTTTCAGAGAACCTTTAGATTTCTACACTGTCACATTATTTGAGTTGATATCAGGATGTATTTAAGAAAAAAGGAGAAAAAATAAGGCCAAATTTGTTTCCAGCTTTTTTTTTTTTGATAAGTAAACAATAGTATTAATAAAGGATAGGCAAAGCCCGAGTACACAAGATGGTATACAAAGGATTAGGTCTATCTAAGTCGTTACCGTGGAAGCAAGAAAATCATGGAAATTTAGGCCATTTAAATCAACAGCTAGAGCCCAAAGAAATAAAAAATTTGTTTCCAGCTTTTAACTGCCATCTGTGCTGCAAGGGGGTTTCGGATTTGGGATGGCACAGAATAGATGATTAGGTGAATTCAATCATCTTAGACACCAAAATTACCCAAAACTTTATTTTCCATATTTTAAGAAACTCATTCACCTTGCAGTTTGCAGCTGCATGGTTTTCAAGGGCGGAAGCCTGAGACTTGTAAATTGACACATTTTTTGACATAACATCTTTCCTTTCCATGCCTTCTTTCCTTGGGAACCCACCAACCATGATTGCAATGTTAACCCCAGTGCATGCCTCGACAACATCAGTTGTAGCAACAACACCTGTTGATATATCACACCATACGTCATAATCTTACACATCATTAATATCAGTCAAATGCTGGGGCATCCAGATTCTTGAGTCATTTGACCCATTAAAGAGCATTGGCATACCTTTAAGAAGAGGGAATGCAGCATCCACCAACTCCATTTTCACCCCATTCAATGCCTCTGCAGCAGGAAGGATATCAAGCATGTGCAGGATTACAGGCTGGTCAGCACCCAACATCACTCCCCGAGCAATCATAGGGACAAGCGCATATCCAATTTGTCCTGCAAATCCAGCAATAGATCCTCAGCACATCACTCAAAATATAAATTATAAAGAGATTGTTGAATAGTGGGCAACCACAGAATTAACTGTATCAGGTGCTAAGGCTACCTTTCTATGACAAAGAATTAAAAAAGGAAACAAATAACAAGTTCCCAAGGTTATATTGAGCATGGTACCAACAGTGCAATGTGCATGTTTGAAGAATCATCATGACGATGTTGCTCAAGCAGCAGAACATGTTTTGGCAACACGACCCACACATTGGAAAAGCATTTCATGTACCAATACTGATATTCTCCTTACATAAACCTTAAATATCTCGCTCAATTGGTATTTTGTTGTTACCATGCGAGATTTACATTTTGGTTCAGTTGAGCTCAGTCTAATTTTAAACCGAGTCTAACATCCAAACATTCAACTCTGAAATTACTAAACTTATTTCAACTCAAAACTTCCTTACATGTGGGACCTACAATCTTTTTAACTTAACATATCTTTATATTTGGGACCCACAACCTTTTTCAACTTCTCATAAAAAGTACTAAACTCATATTAACATCCAAACACACTTTAAACTCAGTTTAGATGAACCCTACATAACTCTCTCCACTACTCAACTCATTACTATTCATAAAGAATTGAGCTCAGCTAAGCTCAACTCAACATCCAAACGCAGCCTTAATATCGGAGAGTTGGGTCGTTTCACTGTTTTATTCAATTATCGATAATTCATGGATTTGATTAGTGGCCAAAGCAAAGAAATAAATTCAATATTTGGAGGGGCAGAAAAGCTTTAACAACACCAACCATCGTGACATAAACCAAATATTGCACCCCAAGCGCAAGCTTAGAACCGCATATTGGATTTTTTTCATACGATAAACCATAAAACTTACCTCAGAGTACAGATCACAAAGTATGCAACCGAAACAACAAAATTTACACCAGATTCAAACAACTACATACTCTGTCCAGCTCAATCAGCAAATAAAAAAGTGTTAAAAAAAGTCAATCGCACGGATCTGCGTGATTGCTTCTTAATCATGACAAAAAAGTAAAAATGAAATATATAATCAAAAGATCAGCGATTCTCTTCGCACACATGGGTCATTTTGTAGATCGTCATGTACCAGATCTAGCCCACTCTCCGAGCAGACTAAATTGAATACAGAACACCAAAAAATACTAGGATTGAGTCTCAGACAAAAGCGATGAATCATTGAAAACAATGAAAGTGATAGATCTGATGCAACAAGAAAGTGGTAATGGATTTGATACCTGCGGCTCCAGTAACGAGGACACGGACTGGTTCTTTTGCCATTAGATCGAGATCGAGGGGACTGAGAAACGAATGGGTTTTTCGACAAAGGCGGAATCGGGAGTGAATCAGTGTAGTACTGGCAAGGCCTAGGGACTAAAAAGGGGCAACCTTCGGATACTTATTGGCGTGGAAATGGTGTTATCACGGGAATGCTGATAGGCGCAAGTAGGGCGTAAAAAAAACGAGTAAACCGGTAAATCGAATCGGACCGAACCGAATTGGTTGATTTGATCCGGTATCAAATTTGATTGCATCCGTTATCTTTTTATATTATATTGTATATAATTTTTATATATAATATATAGTTATATATAAAATAATTTTATATTTTATAATTAATTATTAATTAATGGAATATTAAATTTTAAAATCTTATATTATTATAGTCTTTAATATAATTACAATATATATTATAATATATTACAATATATTAGTATTATATATATTAGATAATATATAATATAGTATATTAAAATTGAAAAATCAGACTTAACTGGATTGAAATCGGTAAAATTAAAAATACTGATTTAAAGGAGTAATCGGTGTAGAATCGATTTTTAAAAATACAAAACTGCATATTGTTCAGTACCAAATTTTTGTCTAAAACTGAATCAAACCAGATGGATTATGCTCTAACCGCAAGTGTGTATAAACGTCGGCGTTTTAGTCATGAAAGAAAAAGAGCAAAGAGGACGAATTCGTAAATTCGCTCTTTTCCCTTTTTAAGTTGTTAACTTGTCTTGGTGGGGTGGGAGTCTGACGCGTAGGAGAAATATTCCGTTAAGATGCGCATGACAACGTGTATGTCCACGGGTGTCAAATAAATCAAATTTAATTTTAAATGTGAGGTGACGTGGCAGTACCAAGAAGTCAAAGGGTAAGTGAGGTCATCCAGCAATGCCTAAAAGTCTTTAACTATTCAGGAAGTAAGCTCTTAATTGGCTGGGAGGGTCAATGACCTCTGTAAAAATCAATAAAATATAATGGCATTTACTATTTAGTTCCTGCTATTGCCTGTCTATTGTATACCGGTTTATAACTGATAAGCTGAGTGACTTCAGAAATTCCTACTTCCTTTATTTATTATTATTATTTGTTCTTTTTCTCTTCGAGACAGCCTATACCATTATGGTTGTGACGGAGATATTGATTCCTGCAACAATAGCTGCAAGGAAAAGTCTAAGGGCCGTTTGGATCGGAAAGAGGGTTGAGATGAGTTGAAATGATTTATAAATAGTAAAATAAGATATTTTATGAATATTATTTTTTAATATTATTATTATTTTAAGATTTGAAAAAATTAAATTATTTATTATATTTTGAATAGGAATTTGAGAATGTTGTTTTGAGATTTGAAAAAGTAATAATATTTATTATATTTTAGTGTGAAAATTTGTGAAAATTTTTTTGAGATTTGAAAAAAAAAATATTATTATATTTTGTATAAGAATTTAGAAAAGTTGTAATGATGAAGATGAGATGAGTTGAAATGGGATGAGATGGGTTTTGAAAGCAAACAACCCCTAAAAGTGCGGTTTGTACAGTGATAATAGATACGATGATTTTAAGTAAAAATTGTAAGTTGAATAAAAATTTTTTAGAATATTATTTTTTAATATTATTATTATTTTAGAATTTGAAAAAAATTAAATTATTTATTATATTTTGTGTAAAAATTTAAGAAAGTTGTGATGATGAAATGAAATGAGATGAAATGAAATATTTTTATTATCCAAACCGGGCTTAATTTTCTATTTTTCATTTTGGATTTATTTTTAGTGATTTTAAATGCATCATATGAATTAGTAAATATGAGACATTCAAGATAAAGAGTAAAAGAAACAACTAAACAACGAAATCATGAATGTCTTGCAACGCATAAGATTAGGATTCATGGTGTTAACGTTGTGTTTTGTACGTTTTTAGGTTGGGTTCTAGCAACTTGGGCCTTGGTTTTTATACCTACACACTCAAGAAAACAGGGAAAGGAGGAGTCGGGGGAGGTCGGAGAGTTTCTGATGCTTAAGTCAATATATCTCCTTAATAGTTTGTGCGAGAGTACGAGAGCTTAAAGAGAGTTCTTCGTACCTGGAGGTTAGCTTTTATACCAGTTTTTTTTTGGGGGGGGAGGGGGGACATATTGTATCTTGTCTTAGGGGGCTCATGTCACTTCAACTGTTGTTTAATTAGAATCCTTTAATGCGGTGTAGCTCTTGGGGTGGTGTCATTAATGCGGCGTAGCTCTCTTACTAGACTTTAGCCTATCTATGATCATTGCTGAGTCTTTCCATACTTTCTGTCAGGAGATCGAGGGTTCTTCGCACCTCTCGCCCACCTGCCTGTGCAGGTTCTCGAGGGCTAAGTGTTACTGGGGTGTGTCAAGGCGGTGAGTCTTATCTATCTCAATCGTTCGTCTTTCCCTCATGATGGCTGCTTCACGGTTGGTTTTGCTTATAGGCTGAGTATTCCACAGAGGCCCAGTGACTTCTTTTCGAGGAAGGTCGTTGGGTAGGGTTGGGCTCTCCCAAACCTTTCCCTGAGGTCCCTCATGGACTTGTTACTCAGGCCTACACGAGAAAAAATTCCCTTACCCATGGCATTTGTATCCAGGATGTAAGACTTATGCTGAGAAATTGGTGGATCAAATAGGTCTATAATATTTATTATTGTATATAGAAGAGAAAAACAGTTTATTGGGCAACAAATGTTACAATATCAGTTTTATAGCTCACTCTATATGTCTATCTATCTCATGCTCTAAGTCTTCAAATTTACATAATTTCATACCAGATTTATTTTTTACATGGAAATTCATCACTTGTCTGGTAATCGAGCTAAATTAAACATATCTTTGCAGTTATTAATATATGATAAACAATCATTAAAACATATCATCAAGTTGGGTCTTGAGGTTTTCTAATTTCAACAATTTAGAAGATTGCATATATAGACCAAATAGAGTTAAGAAAATGTCAACTAACAACAAAGAAAGAGGCATGAACTGATCATTCATATATGCAGTACTATTTAAACAATTGAGTTTGAGAAAATTCATCCAATTCATTTTAGTGGAAAAACTCCATCCATTTTCATAGGTATAGAATGATCTTCAATGTGCTTTGATGCTTTTAGCAGTTATCCACTTTCCACTTAACTACCGAGCGCTTATCGTGAGGACAATAACTGGTACACTAGAGGTTGTGCCTGTGCCATTACTAGCTAGTGCTCCCATATTCTTTGTTTATTTTATCATTCATGTTCTAAAAAAATATAGTTCCCTCTCATGCCTAAAATATTCCATGAAGTAGTATAAATACCCTACAAATTTTATTACAAAAGCCTTACAAACTTGGTATTCATGTGATTAGTACTGTCGCATAATCGATGTAATAAAATATAGCCTCAAATTGCGTTTTAACTCTAGCTTTTGGTGATACCATCGGTTTGAAAATCTATAAAATCAAACTTGTGTTTCTCTCGTATGACTAGGGGTGTAAATCGGTCTTTTTTTTTTTACCAGATCGGACCAAACACTTATAGGGATCGGACCAGTGACTATCGGTCTGGTCGTTATGGCCCAATTATTTTGTTATTTTTTTTCAAATAAATTAATAAAAAAATTGTTTAAATTACTAAAATTAAAATTAAGTGAACTATGTAACTAACTCATTAAAAAAATATTTAAATATAATTATATTTATGATATTAATAGTTATTGTTTACTAACTTAGATTTTATTCTTTAGTATGCATAATTGTTAATAATGTCATATATTTTATATATGGTTAATAAATATAAAAAAATTTCATTGTACATAGATTATTCATACTTGCTTGCAACTTAGGTATTTAAAAAAGAATTACTTAATTGTTTTAATTAAGTGTAAATAGTAGAGTATGTATGATGTATTACTATTTAAATATAATGACATAAATTATCACATGATTTATAATTTATTATTAATTGATAGCATATATTATTTTATATTTTATATGGTCAAAGATAATAAATTAGATGAAAATTACATCATTAACTTATATAATTATTATATAAAAATAATCAATTAAATTATTTAAAATATTTAAAATATATATAGGGGTTCAGTTCAATCAGGTCTGGTTCGATCCAAAATCTATAAACCTCGGGATAGGACTGAATTTCTTCGTTCCACAATTTGTGAGACCAAGACTGACCGACCTCAACTTCGGTCCAAACTTGACCAGATCAAACCATTCGATCCAGTTGATTTTTCCTGTCCGGACTGAACTCTGTACACCTTTACGTATAACTCATTTTATTACTATTTCAAAATATATTTTTATAATAATTTTATTGTGAACTATAATATATTTTCCAAGTATTTTATATATAAGACATGTAAGATACGAACTTATTCCTCTATGGATGTGGTAGATTCACAAAACAATCTAGCAACTTACAAATCTCACAACTTACAAGCTTACGTTATTAAACATAATACTTTAAATCTACTTTATTGTAGAAAGATATCTTTATAATACTTTTATTGTGAGCTATAAGATATTTTCAACTGTTTTATATATAAGGCATGTAAGATACGAGCCTACTTATTTAGACAAGTACTAGATTCACAAAAAGAATTTCATAACTCACAAGTTGATATTATTAGATGTAATGCGTTAAATATACTTTATAATAAAAATAAGTTTTGCAATCTGGTGTGTACAATAAGCACGTCAATTTATTAACTTTACTTTTACAAAAAAAATTTAACCAAACATTACCTATTCCATTAATAAAAAATAAAAAAAAACACTCATAACTTTTCACAATACTTTACACAATTATATTTTAAAATGAGATTTATAAAAATAACATCATTTTATATAAAAATATTATATTTTAAAATATGTCTTTTAAAATATATTGTGTCCACATCATTACTCTTTTATCAAATATTTGAAAACGTACTCCTAAAATTCTACTAATTAGACAACTTCTTTAGATCTGTCACTGTCAGTGTCAGTAAATATTTTGTTTTTCTTTCCTCATCAAGCATGCATTATATTATAAAAACCCAACTCAGAATACAAAGTACTCAAGGTGGATTCTTTCTACTATCAATAAATAAAAAGCATCTAGTGAGATTATCAAAGGGTATGCATTCAAAAACTAGATTGGTTGTTGTCCATTACACAATCAAGTGCACACATCGATTTTGGAATTGATGAATTTTGGCTACTTTCCATTCCTGATGATGGCGAAAGATTTGTTGAATGTCTTCAATGATAGGGGAGATTTGCCAATGTGGGGTCGAGTATGTGCTTTCAATGGCTGTGATGATGGATTGGGCGTCGCCTTTGATTATTGCCAGGATTTGCTGATGTTGGGATGCCATCTTGGAAGCTAGCTGGAGTGCTGTTGAAGCTTCGGCTACCAAGGGATTTATGGTTTGATTTTTTTATGCTCTAATCTCTAGGATTTTCCCATTATGGTTCTTTGCATATTTTTGTTGCTGCTAAGAATGAATTTCTAATTGTGGCATCAAAGGAGAAGCTTTTATAATTTTGTGGTAGAGGTTTCCACACATCATCTTGATTTTTTTCTTTCCTTCCCATGCATTCTTGTATTCATGGTAAATCTGGTTCAATATGTTTTTTGTCGTCTCTAAAGATAGAGAAGTGTGATTATGGACTATGCCATTTCTTTGCCTCCAAATGAAGTCCATGATAATCACCGAGAATAGCTGGAAATGGTGCTTTTTCGTCTCCCATAGTCCCAATTCCTTTTTTGGGTGTAGAATCATCTTTATCCAATCTGATATAGATTGTATTGGTAGATTTGTAGATTTAGTGGCCAAGAGCTTTGTTAGATTTAGTAGTAGGGTTTCTTCCACCTAGTTACACAGTGGCCAAGAGGTCCAATTTTTTACAAAAAGCTGGAAAGCTAACAAAATGATGGAAGCCTATACTATTTACAACAGATATGGTGCACTGCTGCCCAACGCTAAGGTTTATGACAAAAAGATTACATCCGGTTATAGTTCCTAATATTTGCCCTTAAATTCTTAATTGCCTTTGGGTCGGGCTAAACCCCTGCAATTCTAAGCCATTGTCTTCATTCAGAGAGGAGGCATTTTGAAGTTTGTCCCTCAAGCTTGTTTGAACTTTCCTGGAAGAGGAGGTGAAGGTCTACTATAAGGTGACATGCGGGCTTTCCCTTTGAGTTTCTGTGTTTTACCCATTGAGCTTGACTTCATTTCCAGCAGGGTAAGAGCCAATATGGACTCTTCTATTTGGTACTCATTGGCTGTGACATTAACCTTACTTGGTGTCTCTAACTTCACTAATGGCTGGAGTTTTTTCTTAGGTGGTTGAAAGAAGTCAAGGGCGACTCAAGCATTCTGTCTTTTGGATGAGAGGTTTATGGGGTGGGTTATCGTGGGTGGGCCCGGTTGGATTGCTTCTGGGTTGGCTATTTGGGGGGGGGGGGGGAGGGTTTGTGGTGGGGGGTGAAGGTGAGCCGAATGTTGAACTGGGAGTGAGGCTGAGGGTGAGAGTGGGGTCATGGAGGATGTTTGGGTGGGGATGGTTGGTGGGCTCTATTTGTTCTTGTGGGGATTGGTTGAGACTTGTGTTGGCTTGGCTTGGGTTGGGATTTTATGAGCTTTCCTTTGCAGAGATGGAATAGACTACATGTGGAGTGTTTGTGGGGGGGGAGGGGTTTGGTTTAGTTAGGCTGTTTAGACGTGGGTTTAAGGTGGATCTGCTGGGCCAGAGGGATGAGTCTGATTGGGTTCCTAGTAGAGGAGGGGGTGGACAGAGGGTTATGGGCCCTTAAAGTGAATATGCTTTCTTCATTTTTCGTCTATGAAAAAAGGTTTGTTTAATAAATGGAAAGGGCATTAAGCTGGGCTCATCGAGATGGGTTTCTGGAGTCTTGGCCCTGTGTTTCTCTTGTTGAGCTTTAAAGCCTTGCATGGCTGAGTAGATCTGTTGCCACTGTGCTTTTCATGGAGTGTATCTTCTAGCCGACAGTGATGAGTTCTTTGATGTGAGCTTGGATCCTCTCTGTAGTGCCGTTGCCATCTTATCAACAAATTTAATCCCATTCCAATTGATGAGAGTGGAGAAATTACTCTTGACTGATGATTTCAGCTGATTTGAAGTGGGGGTTTGTTCTACAGTGAACAAACTGAATTTTGTTGGTGTTGTGTTTAATGTTGTTGAATTACTGTAGTTGAATAGTGGATGCGAGCTGAATGGTACCGAGTGAGAAAAAATTAATGTCTGTTCCTGGAGCGTCACTAGCGATGGAAAGAAATGGTGGAGATCCTTTGGCTCTGTTGTGGGTTGTCTTCTATCATTGTTTGGTAAGCTTATTCTGGTTTAGAAACGAGATATGGGTGCTTTTTTACTGTTGGTTGTTTATAATTTGAAATTATTTCCCTTTTCTGCTTCTTTCTTGAGGCTTTGTTGCTTGAGTGTAGAAGACGAAAGGGTTGTTTTCGATTCTTGGATACCTTTGTTTGATAGAATGACTAAGTGTCGTGGGGTCTTTGATTTCAACAACTCTCAACCATGGTCCGTAGCTTAGCTTTGTGGGTGGGGTTTTCTAGTTGTTGCTAAAATTTTGGGAGTGACCCAATTCACCACACGCATAGCAAAAATCAGAGAGGCTTTCATATTTGAAGGAGACCCCAAATCTCTTGATTTCCAACTCTTGCAGCATGAATCCTTGCTGTAGAGGATTTGTGATATCAATTTCAACCTTAAGCCTGATGAATTTTCTATAAGCTATATCAAAGATGGGGTCCTCCTCAACCTTAATTAGGTTGGTTAGAGCTTTTCCTATGTTTGTGGCATTTTTTAGGGTCATGTGGTCCAATGGCAGTCTGTGGATTTGACGTTGAATATTGAGTGCCTTAGATTGATTTCTTGAAGTGTGGATCCAAGGACCAAGGCTTAAGGATTAGGAGATGACCTTTAAACTTCCAAGGAGCTTAGTTAAGCACTATGAGTTTGTCTTGAGGAGAGTGAAAAGTGAATAAATATATTGGCTTCCAAATCTTCAATGAGGAATTTTGGATGAAGTTACATGCTGCCTTGATACTTGAGCGAACTGCAAATTTGTTGAGAGGTCTGTTAGCTACTAGTCTGCCTACCAGCATTGAATTTGATATGATTTTTACTATTTCTAGTGCAGGTTCGAGGTTTAAGTCTTGCCATGAGAGTGCTTTTGACTGTGAGATGAGGGATTCCATGTCCATTTGCTTTTTTTCTGTTGGCGAATTTTTATTGGTGTTGGGTTTACTGAATTGGGCTATTGTTTACTTCATGAGGAATGGATGAAAGCACAATGAAGTGTAGAGAGACACTAGTGAGAGAGTCTGGCAATGAGTCTTCCTCTACTCCATGTTTGTTGTCTCTTCTAAAGTAGCTAGAAGTGATGGTGAAGCCTCATTAAATATTCTGTTACAATAGGAGAATGACTCTTTTCTTTTACGAGAGTTAAAATGAAAATCTCGAGTTTCCTCTATTCCTTGCTCACTACGGTTAGGAATCGTCTGCAACTGTCACCTCGAAACCATAAACATTTCGAATTGAACTAATCTCAAACACTTCGAGTAATAACAATAACAATCCAATACTTCGGGCTTCTCTTCCTACATTCAATCATGGCTACTGCCTACTGTCTCTTGTAACGTATCCATGCAACTATCTTTTGATAGAATGAGATTTCAGTTTGGTTTTTTTCGATGGGTGTCCAGTATCCTGTAATTTTTATTTTTATCTTCAATTGGGTGTCCTCTCATGGATGATGGCATGCTCGTATTCCATTTCTATTTCATGCAATTCCTACTAGTAATTTGTAATGATTTTAACCTTTGGAACTTGTCAATAACTTTTTGGTAGGAAAAAGGGGGGAAAAAGAATTGTTGGAGAATGTGGGCAATTATAATTTGTGAGATTTATCTTTTAAGGAGTTTAGATGAGATAAAGGAAACGGAGATTGCGTGCTTGGATTATTTTTAGGTTGTTTTTGGTCATTTAACCAAACTCAACTCATTTCAAACTAATCATTAATGAGACTTATTACCTTTTTAATTTTCTATAAAAAAGTTAAACTCATTTTCAATCTACTTTATACATTTTAACCTAAAAGATTAAACCTATCTCAACCTAAAAAAGTTAAATCCATCTCAAAAAATTTACAAAATAATATTATTCATAACTCAACTAAGTCATCTCAACATCCAAACGCAACCTTAGACGAGTGGAGTAGCACTCATAAATAGCATGTGAAATGGCTAGAGAATTGAAACTATTTATAATTGTCTTCTTGATATAATGATTGTGGAGCATTAACTGCTTTCTAAGGAAGATTTTGATGATTACTAATAACACAAATGACCACTCAATGGCTATGAACACAATTGAAGACTTCTTGAATACAGATTCATCTCATATGTCAACAATCACAACGGCTATCACATCTCCATGAAGATCTACCCGTTCACACATATGGCAACTTCAACCCCTGCAACTACTAGCTCCATATTTTTTCAAATCTGTATTCATTTATTATGTTCCTTCCTTGTACAAATTACTTGTCATTAACGGTCGAATACCTCTTATATTGATGTAATATAAATACCAAAAATGTGCTCTCAGTACTCTCACGGTAACTAAAGCATTTTACCAAACACCTTGTGTTCACTTTCTTCATGGTACCAGAGCCTGTGTGAGAGAAAGAGAGTCTTCCTCCCATTGCTACAAATGTAGTTAATTTTTCCACCTTATGCCTCAAACAGCATCAACTATCCCTTATAGCATGAACAAATGCTAACCTTGGCTGAGAGCCAAGACCTTGTTGAACAAATTCTCAGGGATACATCAGCCCCTCTTGAGTTTGAACTCTCTATTAGTGTGTTCATCTGGTTATGTTAAACCAGACCCCACCCCTGCCTTCCTCCAGTGTCGAAAATCCGATCGACTGCTGTAAGGATGGATAATCGGCAAACTTTCTGAAGAGGCGTTGGGGCTTGTCGTCGGCCTAGATACAAAACACCTAGTTTGGGTTGCTCTTAAAGATGCATATGCCCATGACTCCCAAGAATGTGAGTTTTACCTCACACAGCAGCTGACATACCTATGAAAGGACCCTACAACAACACAGGGCAGACAACCTCCGTGTGTTCAAAGGACTATGTGATAGCCCAGCTTCATTGGATAGCCTGTGTAAGACAAGCTGAAAGTCTTCTCCTTGTTGAACAGTCTCAGGGCCAAATACAAGCCCTTCACGACGTCGATGCTAAAACCCCACAATGTCATTCTATGCAAAACTCCTTCCTCTACTTCAAGGGTATGAAATCAGATCCTCTCTTTATGATTATTCTAACAATTCTTTAACCTTTTATGGATAAAAAGCAACGCCCCAGTCACCAAGAACAGCTATGACTTGCAGCCTTGTTCTTTCTCCTCTAAAGGATGAGGGTTTCAACCTGCAAACCATTTGACCAAGGGTGAACACGGGCATGGTGGGCCTAATGCACACCTTTTGGTGGGTCTAATGTGCGTTTTGACTTAACTCCTTGCGAGCCTAATGCCCATGAGTCCACCGACAGGCCCCATTCAAACAACAAGGCCCGTGATTCCTCTCATGGTGACATTTGTCAAATTTGTGTCAAGTAAGGACATGTGGCTCTTAAGTGCTGAAATCGATTTAATCATGCTTACCAACCCGAAGATATCCCTCAAGTGCTAGCTGTTCTAACGCTTGAGAATTTTTCTCACGATACCGAATGGACCACCAACACTGGAGCGTCCTCTCCCATGACCGGTAATGTAGGTATAGTCGAAAATCTTCGTCGCTATTTTGGTAATGAAGTTGTCATTGTAGGAAATGGTAGTTCTCATGCTATTACACACATTGTGATACTTATATTGATAATAGTACTACTAAAATTAAATTATGAGATGTCATGGTAGCACTTGACTTGGCAAAACATATTTTATCTACTGGGCAACTTACTACTGATTATCCCTATAAACTATGAATTTTATGGTGGCTTTGTTGTTAAGGAACAAGAGACCAATTACGTCCTTTGATTGGGCGACGGAAGGGCTATCTCTATACCTTATCATCTCTTTACAAAACTGACTTCTCCACACAATTCCGAAGAGTTTTTGAAGACGTGTAGCACCAACATTTGGGGCACCCTCAGGCATTTGTTATCCAAGTCTTTAAATCTAAAGGCTTATTCAGACTACTAGCTCTAATAAAAATTTCTCTCTTTGCGAAAGTTGTCAATAAGAAAAAACTTTGTAAACTCCCTTTTTTTTTACCTTCTGTAGTATTACTCATGCTATATTTTGATAAAGTTTATTGTGACTTGTGGGGCCCTGCTCTTGTGGTTTCATTGGTAAATCTCATTATTATGCCTCTTTAGTTTGTGTTTTTTTTTCTAAATATATGTAGTTTATTTCCTTATGTAAAAATTCTGATTTCTTCTTTGCCTTTTTACTCTTTGAAAAATATGTTGAATGTCAATTTGAAAAAAAAAAAAAAAATCAAAAATTTTCAAATGGATGGAGGAGGCAAGTTTGCTAACACTCAGTTTACATCCATTTATGAAAACAAGGTATTTTGCATCTTTTTGTTTGTCTCCATACTCCTTAACAGAATGATATAATCGAACGTCGTCACCGTACCATTCGTGAACTTGGTATGACCATACTTTTTCACAGTGGTGTTTCAAAACGCTTGATTGATTCATTTGCCACTACCACCTTCCTAACAAATCGTCTTCCCTCCACACTCCACTGGGTTACAATCACCCTTCTCCATTCCTCTATGGGATTGATCCCAATTATAGTTCTCTTTGTGTATTTGGCTCCAAATGCTATTCCTACACGTGGGATACCAAACAGAATAAATTCGACCCCAAAACCTTGCCATGTATCTTTATGGGTTATAGCGATAAGCATCGTGAGTATAAATACTAATCACCCTCAATCTTGTCGCACATATATTTCACAACTCGTTGTTTTTGATGAATTTACTTTTTCCTTTTAAACAGTCTGGGAATCTTCACATGCCTATGCCTACTAATCCCATTATCTTGACCTTTAACTTGTGGATTACTCTCCCACATCTACTACCAGTTTACCTAATGACACCATACCCGTTGTCCTGCCCCTCCAGTCCAGGATATCCCTCTCCCTCTATCCCACCCACCAACGCCCTCAAGTCCTCCCCTACCCTGGCACCAATGATAGTAACCTCTCTTCCTCTACTGTACCCTCTCTACTCCATCATCTAATACACCCTCTATTCCCACCTCCTCTTTTGTACGTTCTGACTACACCATAGTTACTCGATCTAAAACTGGAATTCAAAAATCCAACCCCAAATATGCTAACCTTCATGTACTTACTTCACTTCCCATCGAGCCCTAAAGATGTTTGCTCTACCCTCAAACATCTTGTTGATTACAGTCAATGCATGATGAATTACAAGCCTTGCATGATAATTAATACATGGACCTTTGTCCTTGCAAGCTTACCATGTCTATCATCGGCTGCAAATGAGTTTTTAAAACTAAACTCAAAGTTGATGGCACCCTCGATAGACTGAAAGCTTGTTTAGTTGCTAAAAGTTTTCATTGGGTAGATGATGTCAACTACTATGAAAATTTCTCCCTGGTTATTAAACCAAGCACAACTCGGATTGTTATTACTCTCACTTTGATCAATCGCTGGGATATTAATCAATTTGGATGTCAAAAACACATTTCTTCATGGTGATCTCCATGAATCTGTCTTCATGGATGCCAAACTCACTCTTTCTCATGTTTGCAAGTTAAACAAAGTTCTTTATGGTTCAAAACAAGCACCTAGTTTGACAGGTTTAGCAGTTTCTTAATCCCTTATGCTTTATGTTAGCATTTATGATTCTTCTCTGTTTATCTGTAATTCCTCTCATGGTTCTCTTATTTATTACTGTATGTTGATAATATTTTATTAACTGGTTCATCATCTGCCTATCTTCATATTTATTTTAACTCTTAACAATCAACTTTCCATGAAAGACCTTGGCCTTCTCAATTATTTTCTTGGCATTCAAATCAACCAAACATTTGATGGCCTTACCTTGTCCCAAACCAAATATGCCATTGATATTTTAAAACGTGATTAAAATGCATGATTGTAAATCCATGGGTACTCCATTGATGCCCTAAACTAAAGGTCTTATTTCCCAGACAAGGATTTTTGATCTATGCCACCATTCTCTGATCTAGCCCATATCGTAGTATGTGGCACTTCAATAACTCTATCCTTATTAGCCCCGATATCACCTACTGTGTTAACTTTATGTCTCAATTCTTGCATTTCTCCTACAAATGCCCATTATAAAGTGGTCAAACACATCCTTTGGTATATTAAAAGGTACTATAGATCTTGGTCTTCATTTCAGTTCTAATTCTACACTTGATCTCTATGCATTTTCAGATGCAAATTGGGCATGGTTCTCTCTCACCAGATGCTCCACAACAGGTTTTGTGTTTTTTCTCGGAAGCAACTTACTGCATTTCCTGGTCCGCAAAAAGCAACATACTGTTTCCAGGTCAAGCTTCAAGGATGTATAAAGCAATGGCCCGTACTACTGCTAAAATAACTTGGATCTTATTCTTACTTCATGATACTGGGTGTCAATCTCCCGACCCGCTCCGGTCTTAGTTTGTGATAACCTAAGTGCTCTTTATATGACCATTAATCTTATTTTTTCACGCCTGCAGTAAGCACATCAAGATTGGCTACCACTACGTACGTGATTGTGTGGCTTTGGTCTACTTCATACTCGGCATGTTCCAATTTCTCTACAACTTGCTGATCTTTTTACCAAGGCACTTGATTGTTTTCTGCACTTTGTGATCATCGTACCAAAAACTGGCCTTGTATGTCGGCCCAGTTTCTGAGGGCGTCATAACATAAATGACCCCTCAATGGCTATGAAAACCATTGAAGACTTATCGAATACATATTCATCTCAATGGCAACAATCACAATGGCTATCACATCTCCATGAAGATCTACCCTCATACATATGGCAACTTCAACCCTTGCAACAATAGCTCCATATTTTGTCAAATTTGTATTCCTTTGTTCTATACCTACTTTGTACAAATTACTTGTCATTAACAATCGAATACCTCCTGTATTGATGTAATATAAATACCAACAATGGGCTCTTAGTACTCTCACAGTAACTGAAGCATTTTTACCAAATAACTTGTATTCACTTTCTTCAATTTAGAACCTTCGTTAAAACCTGTAGTTCACACATAATATATAATCACTTATATTGAGAAGGGGGATTGTCCCCAGTAATGGGCTCGACTGAGCAAAGCCCAATCCAATGGCCACAGGTGGGCCTAAGAATAGCCAGACGAAGCAAAGTTTCTATGAGGACGGGGTGACCCAGGCCAAGCCCAGAGGGACAACGGCCCACGGAGCCACACGGGGGAACGGCATGCGTGAAGTGTGGGGTTAAAATAGGAGGCCTGACACCTCAACTGGTTGACGAGTCATACGCGTGAGAGTTAGGGACCCTAGGATCCTCGAGCGCCAACAACTGGACAAGACTTAAGAGGTGGGAGCACCTGACCGAGGCCACGCCGCATTAATGAAAATGTAGATGGGCACGTCATGACAGAGGCCCCAGTGCTATCTGTTGTGGCCACGATCAAGTATGGCTGGCCTGCACCTAGCAGGAAGTTGGCAGGAGAACATAATCTCAGTACGAAGCGACACACACAAACGGCCTGACAAGGGACAACTCTCCACAAAGTATAAATACCCCCTTCCCCCGCATGGGGGAAACTCTTATATATATATATATATATATATATATATATATATAATATTAATTAGAAGTGCACACAAAATTCAAAATGACTTAGGTATCGGAGGTATCCCCCACCACCCCGAGCCTACATTTCTCCCCTTTATTGTAGGAGCGGATCAACCTAGAATGGTGGAGTTGTTCGGGATGCAAAACACGATATCACATATATTGTCTCCAATGTGTAATCTCATAGATTTACTACTGTCATTCTAAATTCTAATCCTTTGCTTTGAAGCCACACTTTCTGTATGGCGATCAAATTTGGTGCTTGGTGTTCTAGCTAATTTGACTGTTAATTTACAAAATAATGAAACATTTCTTCAGCAACGAGGATTTCAACTTATTTATTTTTTGGTTCTTTCTTGAAGAAGGTTTCTCTTCTCTAAAAGGAAGTATGAAGAGGACTTGTAAGATAATAACCACACAAGTATGTCGGGGGTCCCCTGGTGGAGGTTCACCAATGGGATACAAGTGCTGTAAGAAAA